>JALPQD010000277.1:912256-2112256 GCA_023101885.1 Typhlomys cinereus
GTGCTGGGGATCAAACCTAGGACTGTGTACCAGGCAAGTGCCATACACACTGAACGACATCCCCGACCATGAGCTGCATCCCCAGCCTTGAAGTGTGTCCTGTGCAGCTTCCTGGTGTCCTTAAAGCAATTAATGTCTACATGCTCATAGCTATGCACTTAACCTTGCTTTTCCGTGTTCCTAATGTAGATCCTTGTGCTTAGCTCCCCACCCCTGGTCTTTGGGTTGCCTCCTTCGTTCCCAACTCTGGTCTTGGAAGCCCTCCCTGGAGAGTAGGCAGAGTGAAGCACAGGGGGTGAGATAATTTTGTGTCTCTCAGCATCAGGGCAGGAGGAAGAGGCCGGCATTCTTGATGTTCTTGTCAGCTCTAGTTCTAATGTGACTTGGCCATAAGCTTTCTGTGACCCAGAAAAGGGTGTGGATGTCTGTCCAGATACCCAAGGAAGAGCAATTAGGTCTGAAACTAGCTGAGAAGACCAACCTCTTCAGGACGTCTGGGGTGGCAGATGGAGGGGCGGCTGTGAGGCCTGTAGGAGCCAGGAGATGGCGCCAAAGTAACATCTGAAGACCCTGGCGACTCTGAGTGAAATTGGCTTCCTGCAGCCTGGTTTTCATGGTCCATTCATTCCCTTGTGCTCTCTGTGAACTAATTTCCTTCACAAGCACAGTCTGTCCCTACTGTGTGCCTCACCCAGCTGCTTTCTCAGGCAGAGCACTCACTGTGTGCTAGGCACAGCGCGCTAAGAACTTTACCTGCACTAGTCCTACTAGGAGAGCACCCATTTCCTAGACAGACTCAAGAGTCAAATGACTCTCTGGATCTAAGTTCAAGATTATAGTTGTCTGGGGTAGACAGCCAACCAGTAGAGGAGATGTGTGTGTCCCTGCATGTGTGCATGCATGCATGTGTGTGGATGCACATGCATATGTGCATGCATGTCTGCACATGCGTATCTATGTGCACATGTATGTCTGCACATGCATGTGTGCTCATGCAGGTATTTGCACTCATGTTTGTGCCATGCATGTGTGTGTGTGTGTGTGTGTATCTGTGTGTGCAAGCATGTGCATGCACAGGGGAGCTGAGACTAGATAGAGAAGCCAGCTGGGCCAGGAACCTGGATGAAGAGACTATGGTTCTCTTGGACGCAGCTAGCTCTTTCCAGCACAGTCTAGAGAGGAGCGAGGAATCCTAGGTGCCGGCACCTAGATTCTCACATGAAATCTCATGATGTTAAAATATCTGTATGTTTATTTATTTAGCTTGTGTATGTGCGTGTGTGAGCATGTACCACAGTGCACGTTGGAGATCAGAGGATAATTTGCAGGAGTCAGTTCTCTCCTTTTACTGTGTGGGCTCCAGGGGTTGTGTTTGGGTCGCCAGGCTTGTGTGGTAGGCACCTTTGCTCACTGGCCCTCTCCCAGTATTTAAATCCTACAAATTTCACAGTTCAAAAACTTTCATGAACATCCAGGAATGCTTGCACAGAGGCTTGAGATAGAAAAAGACTGGAGATTCCTTATATCTGATCCTTGTATGCGTGTGTTCACATGACCAAAAGAACACACGTTCATGTAGATGCATGTGTATGTGTGTGTGTGTCTGTGCATGGGGAAGCCAGAAGACAGCCTTGGATATCATTCCTCAGCAGCTTTCAACTTCCGTTTTGGAGACAGCACTTCTGGTTGTAACTAGTAGGCTAGGATGGCTGGCCTGTGGCGAGTCCAGGGATCCACCAGTCTCTGCCTCCCAGTGATGGGTTATAATTGTGCATCACCATGTCTGGCTTTCTTTCTCTTCTCTTTCTTCTCTTTTTTCTCCTTTCTCCTTCTTTTCTCTCTTTTTTTACTCTTCCTCTTTCTCTTTCTCTCTTCTTTCCTCTCTCTCTCTCCCTCCTCCTCTCTCTCTCTCTCTCTCTCTCTCTCCTCTCTCTCTCCTCTCTCTCTCTCTCTCTCTCTCTCTCTCTCCTCTCTCCTCTCTCTCCTCCCTCCCTCCTCCTTCCTTCCTTCTTCCTTAATGTGGATTCTGCGAATTGAACTCAGGTCCTCATGCTTACAAGATAAGCACTTTATTAACTAAGCCTCTCACCAGCCCTATCCTATCTATCTATCTATCTATCTATCTATCTATCTATCTATCCTATCCACCTACCTACCTACCTATCCAGCCATTCATCCTGAGAGGATTCCTTGCCAGGTCAGATGGAATGTTGGCAAGCCGTCTTCCTCACCACCACCATCCATGAGATTGAGCAGAGCCCCTGGGGGCTCAAGTTTAGGACTGAGGAATTTGCCTTGGGAGGGGCAAAGCTGAGCTCAGATGTGCCCGTAGGTCATTATGCTCTTGGCACACGCACACACTTTCCCCCCAACCTTAGGCCCTGCAGTGGGTTCTTTGGGCAGCAGAAGTTATTAAACATTCAGCCCCCAAGGATTGTTCTCCCCAAGAGTGAATCTGGCATAGAAAATTACAAATCCACTTGAAGGGATGTGGGGAGGGGGAGATGCAGTTTTAATTTAAAAAAAGAAAGAAAGAAAAAAAACCACACTGTGGTTGGAAGTGTCATGAGGAATGCTTCCGAGATTAGCAGCAGGGTTAGATGGGGCGGGGAGCAGTTTTTGCCCCAGGGGCTGAGGGGGGCACTCTCTTTCCCCATGCCCTCCTTCATGTCCCTGGGCCTCCAGCCTCTTTTCCTGCAGACCGGCATATCCCTCTAGGCCTTGGTGCCCCAGCTAATTCCCAGGCTCCTCCTCCTCTCCTAAGCCTCCTTCCTTCCCTCTGCAGGGCTGCCTGGTCCTCCACTCCTCCTCACCTACTTGCTGCCTTCCTCCCTGCCCACTTCCTTTCAGCCTCCAGCTCCTCCCCGTCCCCCTTCTTCTCTTTCGAACAAGTGTTATTGTTTTGGCTAATTATAAAAGTCATACTACGCATCACACCCCCATCCAAGCAATAACAGGGACAAGAAAATAAGGCCACCTGTGAGCCTCCCACCACCCTGCCAATCACAAGGTATGGTCCTTCCAGACTGGCTTTCGGTGCCAAAAATAGTTTTGAAACTTGGGCTATATTATGACATTCACTGTTTTGTAAGCAGCCTTCTTTGCTTAGCAGTATACAGCAGACGTCCTCTCAGTGCCAATAAATATAGATCGACAGCATGTTTTTCATCGCGGCATAGATTTCACTGGTGGGGCAGTCTTTTGATTCATGGGAGGCCGCCAATGTTGCTGGACTTCCCTTTTCTCCAGAGTCTCTGGAGCAGACTGGACTCTGCTCTTTCTCTATTCTCACTCACTCTGTCTCCCTCACGCTTGACCCCCCCCCCCACCTTCATACCCACATCCAATTCCTCCTCACTCTTCCCAGGGAGTTAAGGGCGTGTCTGGCTCTTCCTGGTGTTCCTTGCAAGCTCCAGGCCCTGCCCAAGGGGTGGGGGGTCGGAGGAGTTTAGCACCCGCTCCCGTGTCAGATGCGTATGTCTCATTAGCCAGCCTGTCCCCCTCCCAAGTGAGGCAGGCAGGAGCCACTGTAGCGGCGAGAGGCCTAATTGAATGTAACTAATTATTCACTCCCTTAAATGGGCCTGGGAGGGACAGAATTACTCACTCTGAACTGGGGAGACAGGGAACTGGCCGGCTGGCAAACAAATCCTGGGGCCTGCAGAGAGGGATCTTTTCAGAATACTAATTAGGGCAGGAATGATAGGCTCAACGCTGGCAGAGATGCCTCTCCCCAGCGCTCCCTCCTGGAGGGCTTAGGGGGTCTGGAGGGGAAGTGATCTGAATGTGAAGGACCCCAGGGAGCTGTTAATGTGGAGGGGGCCGGATGTAGGCAGGGGGCTGATGTTTGAAGTGGAGGCAGGAAGGAAGGAAGGAGTGGGTGGAGGTGTGGGTGAGGAACCTTGGTCTCCCAGAGCCAGGGGATCCGGCTGACTTCGAGGAGGAGGATGCCCCTCTAGTCCCAAGCACTGCCAAGCGCGGGCCCTGGCAGAAGGCTGGAAGAAGCCTATTAACTCAAGGGGGAGACCAAGCTCAGAGTGACATACAGCTCATCCAGCCTCCTGGATTAACAGTTCCAGGCAAAGCTGGGGTTTTGGGGTTCTGGGGCTCTGCGGGTTTGGGGCTCGGCTCTGGCTAGATACAAACTTCATTCCCTGGTCCTAGGATGACCCGACTTCTCTGGGTTCAGACTGGATCCTTAGAGGGAGACTGGGGAGAGAGTTCAGCAAGTAAAGTGCTTTTGCACAAGAATAGGGACCTGAATTTGACTCCCCAGCATCCATGTTAGGGTCAGATGGGCATTTAATAGTCAGCCAGCAATCCCAGCGCTAGGGAGGTAAAGACAGGCGATCCCTGAGGCAAACTGCTAGCTAGACTAGCCATATTGGCAGTCTCTGAGTTCCAGAGAGAGACGCTGCTTCAATGTATGTGGTAGAGAGGTAGATTGAAGCAGACACCTGACATCAACTTCCGGCTTCTGCATACATGCTCTCACACCTGCACATGCATCTACCCGTGCATGCGTGCACACAACCCCCGCAACATGGACATACGTGTGCTTGCACAAAAGCCCTCCCCTCACACACACGGACACACGTGTGCATGCATAGGAGGATGAAGTCCATCCTTCTCATCCCTCCCGTTGCAAATGGCCTCACCTCGGGCCTGACCTGGGTAGCCTCCAGGAGGAGACAATCACTGAGGTGGAGCCTCAGACTTGAAAGGGGGGAAAGGGACTCTGGGTTACAGCTCCTGGAGGTCAGAGGTCATGGGGATTCTACAGCTGTGGGAGATGATATTGGAGGGTCATGGAATGGAGAGATGGTGGGGGAGTGGTGGTCTTCTCCCACCTTATCTCATTCAGTCTTAACAATCATCTTCTGAGGGCATATGACTAGCCAGGTAGCTGAGCAAGATTGGTTCAGAGAGGTTGAGTAAGGGACCCAAGGTCACACAGCAACCTTTCTAGCTATATTCAAGGTCCAATCCTAAGCTTCTTTCTCTGTCACCTTTTTGCTTCTGTGAGTGTGCCTATGACCTCTTCTCTAGTAGGTGTTAATCTGGGTGTGGGATGTGTGTGTATGTCTGTAAGCACACACATGTTCTCATATATTTTCCTTCTGAAACACAGTTTGCTGTGTACCTTGCCCCCAACGCTATCAAGTGTGATGACAAGCCAGAGGAGAAGTTGGTGGTCACTCCTGCCCCCAGTCAGTTCTAGTCATCACCTAACTAGATGGCTTCCTCTCCTGGTAGTTGGGGAATGGGGGAGAGAGAGGAAGGCGTGTCCTTCTGCCAGCCAAGTGACAAACAGTCTCATTAGTGACGGAGCTGGTGACAAGCTCTGGTCTCCAGGTCTGGGAAAGCCTCTCTTCCCAGGCTTCCCGGCTACCTTTGCTCCTCTCAGCGGAGGTCACAACGAGAGATGGACTGTCCAGACTGTCCGCTTGGCACCCCTTGCTCCCTCCCTCAAGCACAGAGGTGTGAGGGGCACTCCACAGAGAAATCTGCAAATTTATGATCCCATAGCTGATGTCCAATCACCTTGCTGGCTGATCCATCTTTCGAGAGCTGAGGATGAAGTGAAATTATCGTGAAATAAATCTCTATGGATGATGGAGGGACTGGGAGGCGGGTGGCGGGAGGGGGTCTGCAACAGAGGAAGCTAGGGTGGGAGGAAGGCCACGAGCACTGCCCTGGGCCAGAGTTCAGAAACTTGGAGGACTTGAGTGCCACCCACTCGACCTTTCTGGTGGACTCAGGTCTCGGAGAGACTCAGGAGGGAGAGAGACGTCTCTGGGCTCTCAGGTCTCTCTGGAACCCCCGGGCGATCAACAGATTTGTCATCTCAGGGGTACACGCAGGACCCTCACGCTTGTGCTGGGCTCATGAGAAGCCCTCGTGTCCTGAGCCAGGGAAGAGGAAGGGAAGGAGGAAGGGAGGGAGAGAGAGAGAAGAAGGAAGAGAAGATAGAGTCGGGATCAGGCTCGTGGGTGATGCTTCACAGTGTGACTGCCCACTGTCCACTGCGAGCACATCCAGTGGTCAGTCAGTGATAGTGGTTCTCAGGTTCGATCCTTGGAGATGACCTGCCAAGCCTGGTGCTAAGTCTCCAGCTTCTGGGAACGAGGGGACATCGTGTGTCTGCTCAGTGCAGTCTGTGTATTGGAAAAAGACTCCAGAGCAGGATAATGTGTGGCAGCTGGGGCTGGAGAGGTGGCTCAGGGGTTAAGCCTCTGCCTTGCAGATGGAAGGTCCTGAGTTCCGATCCTAGACCCCACATATAGATGCCGGGCGGAAGCGGGGGCGGCCTGCGTTTCTGGTCCTGGTAGGGCGGAGCCTGTGAATCCCGGGGCAGAGTAAACAAGGAGGAGGTGGAGGCGTCCATGGTGGTTCGAATTCGTCCGTGGTTCTACACACACACACATACATACACATGCGCACACACACATACATGCACAATTGAATAAAAAAAAAGATGTGTGGCAGCTGAGAGCCAGGCCTGGGTCAGGGCAACAGCTGGGGCAGAATGTCTCAAAGTCTCGGACAAGCACCCCTTTTCCCCACCTTGGCCTCTTTCCCTCCCTTTGGCCTTGAAGATGGCCAGCTTTAGTTGCTGAATCAGGGAGGGGTCCAGAGCAGAAGGGACACTCAATGCACTCAGCAGACCTAGCTGAGCCTGACTGTGTCGCCTCCCAGCCGGCAACTCCCAGGGGAACCCCACTGCCAGGGCACTGAGCTGGAAGTGGACGCAGCCAGCCAGCTGGGATGTGATCATCCGGCCTCCTGAGCAAGGCCAGCTGTAGCCACAGGGAAGCAGTGAAGTTCCCCAGGTAATAAAGGCTCTGCCCGGGTCACTGGACAGGGATGGAATCTGTCCTCCCCAGCCCTTGCTGACCCAGGACCCTCCTTTCATCCCTCCTTAGGAAGGGCATGGTGACTTGGGGGAGCTGAGGAGGACCAGGCAGTCAGCACCCACTGCTGCGGTAGGCAGGGCTGGGGTGGCATCTGAGTGTAGCCCCAGGCTCACTGGGTGGGTGGTGGCGGCGGCGGGAGGGGGGAGCCGACATGGATGCTCTGCAAATGAGATTTTTCTGTTATCTGTATTCACCCAGGCCGAGGGCCTTGGGCATCAACCAACGCATCTAGCAAGTTAGAGGGTGAGATGTGAGGGAAAGGCTGGAGTCCAGGCTGGTGTCATTCAACACCCACTGGGATGTGTGTGTGTGTGTGTGTGCACGCGCGTGTATGTCTATGGGTGGGATGTGGAGTTTTATCTCCAACAGTGTGTATGTTTCTTGAATGTCCTTTGCAAGAGCAGGTGTGGAAGGGCCTCCTGCTCTTGTGTTGGTATTGTGTGTGTGTGTATGTGTGAAATGTGTATGTGTGAATGTACGAGTGTACCTACACACGTGTGTGTCTCTGTGTGTGCTTCTTCGATGTGGGTGTCTATGTGTGTGCCCTCATGCTTCTGTGGGTTTTGTGTGTTTGTGTCCTGATTATGTTCAGCCTACCCAGAGGCTCCTGGAACCACACAAGCCTGAGGGCAGAGCGGGCCTGGGTCTGGGGCAGGCGGGGTTCATCTGGGCATCTTCCAGAGGCACCAGCCTGGCAGGGAACAAAAGGGCAATCAACTGAGAGGCCACAAGAGCCGCTGATTGAGGAAGAGGAATTAGTAGAGCCTCGAGGGGCCCTACAGGGGGTGGGGGAGTGGGAAGGGGGGCCTTGGCATCCTGATTAGGAGGTATCAGGTGTGGAGGGGCTTACCTAGGCCCCAGGAGGGTGACAGCCCAGGGCTGCAGCAGTCTGAGAAGGAGCCTCAAGAAGGTACAAATGCACGAAATGCCTGAGACCAAAGGCCTGGACCCGGGAGTTTGAGGGGAAGGATACAGCAGGATTTGGAGCAGATCTCAGCCCTTCCACCCCTCTTGCCACACAACCTTCCCAATAGTGTGGAGGCTGGTTCTGTCATTGGTTCGAATCCCAACAAGGGAGGGAAGGATGTCCAGAGATGGGAGGTAGCTTGCTCAAGGCCCCAAGGCTGCAAACTCAGGCAAGCTTGGCTTCAGGGAGTACCACCTTGGCACTCCCAAGACCTCTTGCATTGTGACGGGTGAGAAGTCAGATGTTAGCAGAGGACAACGGGAGTTTACAAAATCAATGGAGTAGGTTGACCTGGGAGGTGGGGAGCTGCTGTGGCTGCTGGCTGTGGACGGGGTGCCTTATCGGAAAGAGACTGTGTTCCGCCCTTCGCATCCTTGGAATGTGGACTCAAGGCAGAGTTCCTGAGTTTGAGTCTCGGCTCTCTTGTTTGCTCACTCTGTGACCCTGAGCCACTTGCTGTACCTCTCTGCGCTTCAGCTTGCTCCTGAGGATCGCGCAGCTGATACACGTGTATGAGAACAGGCCTGGCGTGTGGAAGCACTCCGTCAGTTCTAGCCTGGCGCTCCGAGTGAGCGGCGAGAGGACGGGTGGGGCCGTGGAGGTCAGAGAACTCTGGAAGATGGGGTGAAGAGAAAACTAGGGAGAAGCAAAGAGCTGTGTCTGTGGCTGAGGTTGAGGGGGACAGGGGCTCAGAGGCCTTCCCAGAGGAAGCTGGAGAGAACAGGGGTTCAGAGGACCTCCTGTGGCTGTCTAGACCGCTCGTCTCTCAAGAGCCACTGCTTCAGGCTCTTCATCCTGAGCTCTCCCCCACCTCCAGCCCACTCGCTGCCCCTTAGATCTAACCTCGTCACTCCCCGGTGGCTTCCCTGTCCTTCAATGTGTGTCAGGAGCATTCCCCTGGCACTTCTAAGTCACCCAGGGGACTTGCCAGTTCTTTCTCAGTGCCCACAGGACATCCCCACGGGGGCGGGCGGCTGGGTTGTCTTTCACGTCACTTATAAAGGGGTTCAGGCCAGGCTCAGAGTCATCGTCAAAACAACCACCGCTACTGGCCATTGAAAACCCTCCACTGCCTCTTGACATCCTCTCCTCAAGGCCAGCCACACCGAGTTCCCCATTCTCCCGAGGCGAGTCCTGGGAACCAGTTCTGTTTCACGTCCCTGCCGAGTCTGGACGTCCATCTGATCCTGAGCCCCGATCGCCACCTTTCATCCTCAAGCATCTCTCCAGAGAAGCCTTCCAGCGCCTCTCACCTGCAGGAGACAAGGTCTGCCGCGTAGCCCAGGCGGCCCTCTCCTCCCAATCGTCCTGCTTCGGCTCCTGAGAGCTGGTCCGACAGCCATCTTGACTTCTCCCTCCCAACATCCAACAGATATCTCAGTGCTCCACACCCTAAAGGGGACTCTGTGTTACCCCCACTTCCATCCCATCCTCACACCCCATTTCTTCTTTCTTGCCTTTTCCATCTGACCCTAGAGCCGGCTGCCTGCCCAGCTTCCTGAAGCCACTCTTTCAGAGAGCTCCTTCCTTCTCTCCATTTCTTCCTGGCAGGTCTGAGCCAGCCTCTCCCTCCCCCTCCGCCCGCCACACACACACCTGTGCTGCTGGGAGATTTTTTTTTTCCATTTTGAAGCCAAAGGAGTTTTTAAAGACATTAATCAGGTTATCCCATTCTGCTGCTTAAACTTCCCAAAGGGCCTTCATTCTCCAGCATGTACAGAGAACCCCGGCTTTCTGCACTGGTGTCCACTGCCCAGGGTGACCAAAGATTTTCTTTCCTCCCGAGGAACCATCCTCATTCTTGGATCTGCTCTATCCAGGGCCCTTTGAACTTGAGCCCACAGAGCTGGGCTCCACCTTGCTTCCCCTGCCCACGACTCCTTGTCTTGATCTTGGCATCTTTGCTTTCCTCTAGCCGTGGGCTGGATGGTCAGCTCCCTGGAGACGCCCTCCCTGACCACCCAATGGTACCAGCGCCACTGAACACCACACCACTTTCTGGCTCTCTGCAGGGTGGGGTGTCTTCATCTGCCTTCTTTTCTCCTCAGTGATGGATGCCAAGTAGGTGCCAATGCCGCCCATTCTGTGGGTCAGAGATCTTTGCCAAGTGCTGGTGGGTGGAATTAATGAGTCGTATTCTTTTCCATGTTCTCCTTGTACTACTTAGTTTCCTTTATATCACTTTTACGACTAAAGCAAAAGGCCGTGGTGGTGAATGCCAGTGGTCCCAGGGCTGAGGAGGTGAAGGCAGGAGACTGGGGAGTCTGAGGGTAACCTGGGCTACCTAGTAAGACCCACCCATTCCTCCTTTCCTTCCAATAAGATGAGAAAGGAGACAAGGACAAAACAAAGCACAAAATAGAAGAAAGGAAGGAGGGGAAAGAGGGAGGGAGAGAAAGGAGGGAGGGAAAGGAGGGAAGGCAGTTCTAGCCTTGTTCTAAGAAGGAGCAGAGAATGGACAGGTGTGCCTCAGGCTCAATGAGAAACCTTGTCTCAAAAGAAAGGTAGACAGGGCTGGAGGGATGACACAGGGGCTAAGCAGGAGGCCCTGAGCAGAAGAGATCCTGAGTTCATATCCCAGGCCCCATGTAAAAAAAAATGCCAGATAGAAAACAGCAGCAGCCTGAACTTCCAGCCCTGGTGGGAGGAGCCTGAGAAATCCCAGAGCAAAGCAAAAAGGAGGTAGAAGCAATCCAGGTAATTCCCTAAGTCACCCTTGGTCCTCCTCAGGGACACACAGTGACCTCTGATACACACAAAGACACACACACAGACAGACAGACACAGACACAGACACAGATACACACACACACACACACACACACACACACACACACACACACAGGAATATGCACTCCCCCATGCCCAAACACTTGTATGTAGAATATATAAAGTCTTTGCAACTCGACAATCTAAAAAGAGCAAGAATTTAAGCAGATATTTCTTAAAAGGTATATGAATTAACCTAAGAGTACATGAAAAGATGCTCAACTTCATTACCCACAGAGAAATGTGAATCAGAACCTTAAGACATCACTTCAAGCCACGAATGTAGTCACTAGAATGGCTAAAATAAAACAAAACAAAAAGGCCGACGATAACAAGTGTTGACAAGTAGAGATCAGCTGTTTTGGAAACAGTTTGGTGGAGGTCTCAAAAAGTTAAATACAGGGTTGCCGCATGGCCCAGCTGTTCTTTCCTGAGTACCTCCAGGAGAAATGAGGACCAATATCAGCATAAAAAACATTTTAAAAAGTGCCCATCAAGAAAGGAATGGATAATGAAAATGTGGTACATATACACAATGGAATATTACTCGGCCATCAGAAAGGATGAGATTATGGAATTTTCTGGCAAATAAATGGAACTGGAAGCTTTAATATTGAATGAGGTATCCCAGACACAGAAAATTAAGCAATACATGTTCTCTCCAATATGCGGATGATTGAATGGATATCCTTGTTAATATATTTGAACTGGAAACACTGTAAGAGCCAGAAAACTCAAAAAAGACCTAAGAGTGGGAAGGTGGGAAGGAGTGATTAGTGTGAAACATTTTAAAGGGAAGATGTAGGATCTCATGACAAGGATGAGGGAGGGAATAACTGAGAAAAATACATAGCTGGGAATGAGGGGATGGGAGATGGGAGATATGGGAGGTAGGAGGGATAGAGGGACTATAGAAAAACCCAAAGATGGTGGAAAGCAACTCCAAAGGAACATCCTATGCTAGTAATATGTCAAAAAATGTCTTTTAAAGAAAGGAACGAGAATGGGCAGTCCCTATACAGAGGAGCATAAAATAAGGAAAACAATAATAAAATAAAATCTTGAGCTGATCCACTTAGAACTCGGGGACAAAATTATACTAGAAGTAACAGGAATGTAGCACTTCCTGATAAAATGTTGGTCAGAGAGGTCTTAAAGGCCCCTAAACATTATAGGCTTTTGCCATGGCTCTTGAATGCTCTCCAAAAACTGTCAGTAAGACCTTATTACTGAAGATGCAACACAAATAGATCACAGAACATGGGCAAAATATATTAATTGGAACTGGTCTGAGGACTTCTCCTTGCTGGATAGCTTACACAATACCAAGGAATACTGTAGAAGCTACTGGGGGAGAGAAATAATCACAAGCAGAAGATTTGTAAGTTGCAATATAGATCACCATGGCAACAGGTGACCACCAGTGTAATAGTGGCATGAGTATCAAGGAGACAACCATAGCTTTCTGATTGGATTCAAAACCACTTGTCAGAAGGGTACACATCCCTGTGTACTATAATTGGAAACTAGAACAAGAACCTAAAAAAAGGGAAGGAAAGAGATCAATAGGGAAGACAGCCAATAAACCTACAGGTAGGAAGACAGTACATCAAACTGCTCTGTAGGCCGCTGTTATTATATTCATAGAATGGGAACTCACAGTGGAAACCTTTGGGTCTAAAGCTGGATAAGTGAAGGGAAATGCACACATCAGTAGAGTGCTCTGAAGAGAAGAGGTAGCTTGTTACACTATGGAAATCTTGAACCCTGAGGTCATAGAAGCACATAGATAAGAGGATGAAGGGAAGGGAAGGAATGGGAGGGAGGGGGGAGAGAGGGAAGATGGGATGAACACTCAACATGCTTGTACAAGTAGAAAAAAATAATAAAAAATATTAAAAATATTTTAAAAAGTGGACAAATATTGGCCTTATTTTCCCCCTTGAAAGCACCACAGTACAGAGACACATAGCTCTCTGGTAAGGCCTAAGAAGAGGTCTGTGAATAGCTAAGCTGGCTTACAGAGTCCCCCTTTAGTGACTGAGGCTTACACTGAACCTCTAGTATTCTTAACGGGACTGTATTGGCCGCCCTCTGTCTCCACGCTACCTCCAGACTGAGGCCAGCTGCTTTCTGTCTGTGGATTCTGGCTCCTGCCTGGGCTGCCTATTTTCCTTCCCTCTGCCATCTGGTTTAATTCTGTCCAGTCAACACAGGTGGGGTCAGGAGGCCAGGGGAGCCCAGGCCAGGCACAGGGCTTGGTACTGACAACTGGACTGGTCAGTATGGAGGGGCAGAGCAGTTATGATCTGAACCCTTGGCAGGTTCACAGACATGGTGGGGGTACCTGGAGGAGAACCACACAGCCAAGAACAGGGAAAAGAGGCTTGGGCTGTAGAAACACAATGGAAGTCCCTGTGGGGGTCCTCAGAGAGGTAGTCCGCAGCCGGGACGTTAGCCAGGCAAGACCAGATGAAGAGGTGCCAGTTCTAGAGACAGTCGAGAGAAGGCTTTTTGGGGGTTGTGGTGAGAATGTCCCACCTAGAAAGTGAGAAGAAAAGGGGGAGGGGCAGGAGAACACGGAAGAGAGGCACAGCCCTTGGCCTGTGGTCAGGATCCTGGGGGGCACGCCAAGGACGGCGAGGGCTTCCGGCTCTGTGCCATCCTTACCACGCTGTGGTCATCTGTTCTTCCAGTCACTGATCACCCCTGCTCTGCATGTCCATCTGCTCGTCTCTCCCCCACCAGAGAGAACCCAGCCTTGTGTATTTCACTGCTGCGCCCTGACAGCCAGAACAGCGTAGACGCTCAATAAATGCTTATTGAATGCATAGATTTACCTGCCTGTCTCTCCCACTTCACTGAGTTATTTAAAGCGACAGGCCTGGTGGCTGCCCCTCTGTGCCCCTGGGCCTGGCACAGGCACAGCAAACACGCACTGTTTAGCAAATGTTTCAAGAATAAATATGTGAGCGTCTCCTCCTCAGCCTATTAGGAATTTCCAAAGGGCAAGGAACACCTGATTTCACTGCCTGGGTGATCAATGCATAGCTGGGCAGAGTACCAACCCTCGGTGTAGGCCCCCACAATCACCACACTTAGGCAAACAGGAAGAGGTATGGTCTCTGGCAAAATCAGGGGTCTCTGGAATCACAGACCCCACTATGGGGGCAGGATCAGCCTGGACAGCAAGGTGGGCAGGGGAGACCAGGAGGGTGGGTCAGGGACCCTGCCCACTGGCCCTACCCTCCCTCTGGCAACTGGCAGGAAGTTCTAACAAGGAGGTGTGGGTACAGCTGGGGGTGGGCAGGGGGTGGGACAGATGGTGGGAGACAGGGAAACCCCCATGTTCTCCTCCATCTGTTACATTTAATTGACTTCCCGCAGAAAGAAAAAAAAAAACCAAGCCAGTTGCAAGGATGAAATTGGTAATTAAAAGGCCCTCTGATTAGATAGACAAATATTTACCAATTATGCCTGACCCTGTCTGTCCCTCTTATGTCTGAAAACTCCCCCATCAGCAACATGGCCGTATCACACCCAGCTGGTGGCTCAGACTGGCTGCGGGTGACACAGGGTAGGAGACAGGCAATGACTGACAACCAGTCACCCAACAAATGCTCATGATGGCTATTGCCCCTCTCAGGCTCGATGGTGGGTTCCCGGAAGCCACCGCAGGAGCTCCACAGACAGGTCTTGAGGTTGTGTGCTGCACAAAGGCCTGCCCGCCAGGAGTGTGCATTCCTTGCCAACAGAATCAGAGGATGGGTTCCTCTTCTCTGCACTCCGCAGGATTGCACCTGTCCACAGGGGGCGTCTGGGAGGAGAGAGATGAATAGCACACACACCTGTCTTCCAGGAGCCCAAAATGGAACAACTTGGGTCAGCTCTTCCTTTGTGCCTGCCTGTTTTGATTCCAAGTAATCTCTTGGGGATATGTGGGAGACGAATCACACTTGAACTCACATCATGTACGTCAAAGTCCTGTCTGTGTGACTTCGGGAAAGTTATCGCACTTCTCTGTGTCTCTGGCTTCCTCTCTGTGCTTTTAAGTTAATAACAGGAACAGCATTTGTAGGTTATTATGGGACTAATGAATTAATACATGTAACTCATGTCTGATACATAATAAGTACTCAATAAAGTTTAGTGGATATATGTGTGAGGGTAAGTGTAGGTGTGTCAGAGTGTGTATATGTGTGTGTCAGTGTGTCTGAGTGTTCATGTGAAGGTGAATATGTGTGCTTGTATGTGCATGCATGAGTGCATATGTTCATGGCACATATGCATGTAAAAGCGCATGAACATGAATGTGTACATGTGTGCATGAGTGCATTGTGTAGGAATGTGTGGGTGCATGCAAGTATGTGAGTGCATGTGTGTGCATGTGTGAAAGTATGAGTATGTGTCCATGTACACATGTTTGTTGGCATGCATGTATGTGAATGTATGTGCATGTGTGTTTGTATGCTCGGGACAATTGTCAGACCCCCATCTCATCTCTTGGGGACCATCTGGCTTTGTCTGCCCTGAGAGCTCAGGACACACAAGAAATCCATCCACACATGCAGGCTCACAGACTCTACTGAAAGACCTCAGCATGGGTGTGGCTCTGAATGTCTTAGCCTAGGAGTCGGGAGATATGGTTGTCTTAAGTCCAGACTTGGGAAATGGCATGACCACCTGGCAAGGGAGTGAGCTTCCTGTCACTGGAGCTGTGTGAGCCTAAGTGTGGGTGGCTGCAGGGAGGATCTGACTGGGGAGGAAGGCAGGTCCCACTGCATGAGGCAGACCCTGGTTTCTGGCAGGGCAGTTCCCATGGGGCAGTAAAACAAGTTTCCCAGGTCCAGCGGGGCAGCCGGGCACTGTGTTGTCCCTTCTACCTGCACATGACGGTCAGAAGTAGTCAGGCTTCCTACCACACAGGTCCATTTCTGGAGCAAGTCACCAAATAGTGGGACTATGGGCAAAGACAGGCAGGAGAGGTGCCATCAGCAGCCTCTGGGGAGCCGAAGCTGGCTCAGTCTTGAAGGGATGATTTGGGAGCCCAGTGTACTGTATGATCATTGGTCATTTGCTCCCTGCCCACGGCATCAGTTTTCCCACCTGCAGAGCAGGTCAAAGGTGGACAAGGTATCTGTGTCCAGTTCTTGTCTCCGTTGTCCATCCCCAAATGACAGTGACGTGTGTCAGGTGGTCACATGCCAAGTCTGTGCATGTGGCATTTCACTTAAATCCCCCAAGGGCTGGAGAGATGGCTCAACTGCTAAAGGTGCTTGCTGTGCAGGCCAGACGACCTGAGTTCCATCCCTGGAACTCACCTAAAGATGGAAAGACATGGTCAGTCCACAAAGTGGTTCTCTGACCTTCACTGTGTGTCTATACGCTCTGTCACACAAGAACAAGTTAACTGATTAAAATATATATAGTATTAGTTAAAAACATCTTCTAGTAGTCGAGATGGTTATCTCTGTTACCACGCCCACTTCACAGAGGAGACTGAGGCCATCAGTAGTGAGGTACGCTGTCCAACTTCACCCAGTGTGAGACTGATACAGCTAGGTCCCCACTCCAGGCCTGGCTAACCTTGGACCATGAGGTGTCAGTTACCAGGCCTTCATGTCAGTCAGCCAGCCCGCATGCGCTTTGGGACGCCATCTCCCCTCCTCCCGTCACATGTTGGGAAACCCTCCTCCACTGCCCATCCCCTCCTGGGCTCATACCACGAAAGCCCCATGTAGAGCCGTCTACTCTAGAGGGATATATATTATCTAAATTTGATAAGACAACTTAATTTCACTTCGTGTCTGTTACCGGCGATAAAACCAGCAGACTTTTATGACCCAGCGTCCTCAGCAAGATTGTCAGGAACTTATTATACGAGGTCTAACTGGATTTCTCTCTGCAGATGGCGGGGAGCCGCGGGCTGGAACGCCATGCGGCCGCGTATGGGGGAAGAAATGCCAAGTGCCTGTTTCCATGCACTGAGATAAGGTGCAGGCTTCCAGCTCCCCGGGACTGGGAATCCAGAATCCTGCCTGCTTTCAAGGGCCCCGGCGGGGTGATTTGCCCTGTCGGGGGAGAAAACAGGATCAGTTCCCGGCTGGATCCTCTGAGCCCCAGGGAGGAAAGGTGGAGGTGCCCAGATTTGGGGGTTGGTCAAGTGGCTCCTGCGAAGCTAGCTGGTGCTGACAGAGGTTGGGGAAAGGAAGGAGTGGTAAAGGGGGAGGCACTGAGGATGGGAAGCATTGGAGAAGGGGGGGATGAGCTAGAGGATGGGGCTTGTCAGATCTTCGCTATTGCTCAAGGCCCCCCCCAAACTCATTTCTTGCTACCCCAGGAGCCAATATATATAATGTATTGAGTTGGCTTACAGATATGGCTGAAGTAGTCCAATGGCTGCCAGTAGCCAAGGTAGTCCACGATGGTGGCTGCCAGTAGCTACTCAGTTCGGTAGTCAAGTGGGTGATGGCTGAAGGCTGGAGAATTCCTAGAGTCTTTAACCTAGTCGACGATTTGGAGGGTTGGAGGCTAGAGGGTGGAAGAAACCGGGCAGCTGGAAAGAAGAGCGATTCCTAGCACAGCTGCAATAAGCATTTCTTCTCTTTGGTGGCTCCTTTTTATATGGTCCAGTACTGGAAGGATCCTATGAGATCCTGGAGGTTTTGATAGGATCTAGGGGGGGTATACTCCTTTCAAGTGGTCTCAGTTGATCCTTCCAGGTGTGGTCTCAGCCCATCTTAGTTAATACCAGGTGTGTCAAGTTGACACCCAGGCTTAACTATCACAAGGGGGTTCAAAACCAGATCAAGATGGCTCTGACACTTAGGCCCACAGACACCCTAATATTTGTAGGTCCATTGCTAGAATACCACTAGGTTGAGGTTGGGAAGATGGCTCAGAGGTTAAAGAGCTAGCTGAATAACCAAAAGGACCGGAGGTTTGGATCCGCAGATCCCAGACAAACAGAGGAGGTGCTAATTCCAGTCACGGAAGGCAGAGTCTGGGAATCCTTGAAGCTAGTTGGTTGAACAGGCTAGCCCTATTTGACAAGCTCTGGGTTTATAGACCCAGCCTCAAAACAGGGAGACAGAACAGTGACGAAGGATGAGTCCCATATCACCTTCAAGCTTCCACATATATGCACATGCACATGCATGCATAACTGCATGCAAGTTTACCCTGCCAATGCAAACACACATACAAATGCATGTACCTTTCATACATATACACACGAGACTAGAAAAAGAATAAAAAAAATAAAGTTCCTCAAATTCAGGAAATCTGATAAGCTCTCAGACTTGGGCTCACAGACAGTCTTGGGGGTCATCCCAGATGCTTTTGGTTAGTTCTGAGACAGGGTCCGGTTCCGTAGTAAGCTTGCTTGGACCTCAGCTTCCTCGTGGCTTAGGCTCCTAGGTGTGAACCTCTGCAGGATTCACCTCAGCGTTAAGTGCAGATCTGCAGGATCTGGGATGTGGAGGCCCCACAACCCACATGAATCTCAAAGTCAGAGTCAAAGCTGACACGATCCCCCAGAGCCAGCTTCCTTCCGCATGCGCTTGGCAATACAGTCAGACATCGCCACAAACGAGACCCAGGGTTCCTGGCTTGGGCGTCCCAGCTGTGGTTACCAGCAGGCCCGAGGATTACTCCAGATGGGACACCCTGGAGTGAGCGCACATTGTACCCAAGGAACCTGCCTCCAGCCCAGTGCAGGGACGTGGCTCTCTTGCCCCTGATCTGGAAGTCAGATCTGCTGCCCCCTCACCCTGGGGCTGATCCTCTTTGCTGGGCCAGGGACACAGTGTGGTGCAGCCCTGGGCTACTCAGCCCCGATGACACCATCTGAGAAATGCCTCGACGACTCTGGGGGGCCGTGCCATCTCATAGAGGGAACTGACACACACCAAAACGTCCACATCTCCAGATTATATCAGTTTACGGTCACTGTCTACATTTTCCTGTCACCAATGGAAACACACTAAAGTCAAGACCACAGGGTCACTTGCCACGTGGCCCACTCACTCCCCTTGAGTCGACCCTGTCCTCCACTGAGGAACTTTACCTTGTCTCTCAGCTCTTTCTTGCCTCTTCCTGCACTTGGACCCCCTCCCCAGCTGGGCTTCTCTCCATCAGGGTCTAGAGGGGAGACACCCACTGGACGGGCACTGAGGGCCCAGGGCTCAGCATATCTGGAGTCTCACCAAACCGTGCCACATCCTTTCAAGTTGGAGTTGTCTTACACCTACTCTACAGATGAGCAAGTGGAGGCAAAGACAGGTTAAACCACTTGTGCAAAGACATACTGCCCAGAAGAGGAGAGTTTCCCTGTCAGGATCTTGCCCCAAGACTTGGAGCAGGGCTCTGGGATGCCATCTGGATTTAGACTCAGAGGGACAGAAGGCAGACAAGTATGGCTGGAGAATTTTGATGATGGTAAAAACGAATTCTCCCCCAGAAAGGATAGGGGCAGAGGCGTGGGAGTGCAGGACACTGTGTTGAAATTGAGGGCACTGGTTGCCAAGGCCAGTCACTAGGAGCTGGGGACAGGAGCTGGCCTTTTCCAGAGGACAGTGATGAATGGACCAGGTCCCAGCCTCGGGTTTTGAAGGACAAACCAAGACAGGGCTCCTGCATATGTGTGATGCGTGCATATGGTGGGGTGGGGTGGGTATCAGAGATCACTGCCACTCTGGAGACACCCTCGAGGCCAGGGGATCTGTGGGGTCCCTAGAATACTAACGACCTCTAATACCTTCACTGGCCCTGCAGGATCAGAACAGGCTGGAGCTGACTTGTCTTCTGTCTTCCCTTCCCTTATGCTGGAAGTCCCTGGGGAGAGTCATGGAGACCCAGGGTGGGAACGAAGGCTTGAACCAGGCTCTGGGGCTGACGAGAGAGGGGCACAGGGGAGAGTCCATGAATGTCGGAAGTAGGTTTTAGCCTTTCCTAGCTATGCGACCTTGAACAAATTTCTTGGCTTCTCTGAACCTCAGTTATGAATTCAAAAGTCCAGGACTGTTGCCATGCAATTCTGGGGAGGTGGGGGTCACTACAAGTGCTGACTTAGGAAGTGGTGCCTTACATTAGAATGGGGTAACCATACCCACACCCCAAGAGACAGGCCCTGAACATCACTTCCAAGGCAGGGTGGAGGTCTAAAGACTCCCCAGTGCCCAGCTGAGGTGGCTTTATTTTAAAAGAGTAAAACAGTCCTGTAATCCTTAAAGGATTTTCCCTCTTGGCTCTAAAAAAAAAATAATAACATCTTCATTTCCATCCCCCCTTTCAAGCTAATTTGTGGAAAATTAAAACGGGGAACTCACAGTGGCTGGCATTTTAATTGGCTGGTGTCTGGCTTCTCCCTGGGATCCCCTGATTAGCTAAGCTGCCTCCGTTAAACCCTTGGCGCTAGGCTTAGCCCGGCTCCGGGACCCTCTTCAGGCTCCGCTGCTGCCTGCCTGGCCCCAGGGTTCCTAGAGGCACGTGATCCCAGGAGCCCAGGGGAAGTTTCTGACTTGTTCTTGGTGCCTGCTAACTGTGCCTGTTTCCTCCTGACCCCTCGGTGCTCAGCGTTTCCTTCCTCTCCCACCTTCTCCTCTGTTTCCTTCCTCTCCCACCTTCTCCTCTGGGGTCCCCACTGGGTAGGATGAAGAATGTCCCCAGCTACTTCCTCCTACCAAGCTCTGGGCTATAAGGTCAGTTAGAGGCAAGGGAGGTAGTCTAGTTGGTGACGCACTTCTTTGCAAGCACGGGTACCTGAGTTCGATTCCTCAGAGCTCACACAAAGAAGCTGGGCCCCGTGATGTGCACGGGTCATCCCGGCGCCAGGAGACAGGTGGTTCCCTGGAGGCTAATGAGCGAGCTGCAGGTTCAGTGAGACCCTCCCTCTAAATAAATAAATAAATAAATAAAAAATAGGAAGGTGGACAGCAGCTAAGGATGGGCACCCAAGACTGACCTCTGGCATCTACATTCATACTTACAGATATTCATATATACCCCCATGCACACAGACACACATACACAGAAACACATGCACACAGCATCACATACACTGACTCACATCACACAGACATACAGGGACACAGAAACACATACACAGGCTCACATCATACAGATGCATATGCATACAGGAGCACAGACACATAGTGACAGAGACACACACACATATACACACATGCATGCAGACACACATGCATCACACACACATACACACAGACATGCATACATGCACACAGACACCCCCACACACTCCTGCATACACACAAGTGAGGGATTTTCCTCACTTTCAGGGACAGTAGCAATAGCCCTTCCTGTGTGTTTACTTCCTATCGGATGCCACCTGCAGAGTCTTACTTTGTCCTTGTACCAGCCCAGAAGGAAGAGGCTATTATTACCTTCTCAGTTTATGGATGGAGAACCTGAGGCTCAGAGAGGCTAAGCAACTTGCCCAAGATCACACAGTTTTTAGTGGCAGAATCCAAAATTAGAATTCAGGTAGCCTGACTTCCAACTCAGTCTCGATTTCCTGGTTTGGGATTAAAATACGTTTTTCCATGGCCCTGAGTTCTGGTATGTCCCTGGGGCCCAGACACTAGGCCGCATCCCTGTATCTTTACAGCCTACCCTGAGTGTGTGTGTGTGTGTGTGTGTGTGTGTGTGTGTGTGTGTGTGTGTGTGAGTGTGTATGTGTGAAATGGGGGTCCAGCAGGTGGGGGAGAAAGCAGGTAGGAGGGATCAGCAGCTCTGATCGCCCTATCTGCAGCCCCCCCTTCCCAAGCCAGAGCTCAGCTCCTCTGCCCTGCAGGAGGCCTCAATCAGTGCTAATCAGCCGCTGCTAATTATCCTGCCCGTGGGGAGATGAACGAGGCCCAGAGGGAGCCGAGGCAGCAGCGGTCGCTGTGGGGATGGGTTCCTTTCACTCCCTGCCCTGGCTTGGCTCAGTGGGATGCTGGTGAGACATCCGCCCGCTCTCCGAGCCTCCATTTCCTAAGCTCCCTGCAGCCATCTGCGAGAGTAGCCAGCCTTGAACTAGGATGTTATGTGGCTTCTGGGCCCCGCCTGCATCCCTGTCTCAAACTTGGTCACTGTGGTAACCACTGCTCAAGATCACCTCTCGCTTTTCTCGTCCCTTAAGTGGGGATACCATGAGCATCCCGACGCCCACCTCGATGCGGCTGGGGAGATGGTTCCATGGATAAAGCACATCAGGCCTGCAAGTATGAGGACCTGATTTCAAACTCTAACACTCATCTAAAAAGCTGGGCGTGGCTTTCCATGCCTGTAGCCTCAGTCAACATTGAGGGGGGGAAAGGGGCACAGAGACATGTGGATCCTAAGAGTGTTTGCCCAGCCAGCCTAGCCCCAATCAGTGAGAGACTGTCTCAAGGCAGAGAGATGGAGGAAGGTACCATCCATCCTACGGAGGCTTCTTTGAAGACACTCACATGCAAGGGCCACACACATGCATGACACACACCGAAAAAGACTGAAAATAAATATAAATAAATAAATAAATAAATGAGGATTGACTACGGTTAGGGAGCAGTTCCCCACATACAGCAAGTGCTCGATAAATTCAGCTTGTGGTGAATATACTTACACTCACACAAGCACTTGGGCATACACACACACATCCAGACCCAGATAACTTTTGAGTTCTTACTGGGGTCCAGGCTGCCCTCTGGAGGAATCCTTTTCCACGTCCTGCGGTGCCTGGACAGGAGGTGAGGAGAGCTCCCCCACTAATAGAAATTCTTGGGGTTCGGCTGCCTAATGACCCTTTTCTCACAAACGGCGCGTGCAAATTTCTTTCATAATTACACTAAAAGCCACCCGACGATCTCATTTAATTTCTTTGCAAAAATAAATAGCTTTCGCGGCCCTAGGTACCGGCCTAAGCTCCTCGGGCGCAACGGGCGAGACTGCGGCACGCCAGGCCTGAGTGGTTGCAGCGCACGCTTAATAAGTACATATTTATTGGGTCTGGCCCCCACTGGCCGGATAGGATTCTGCTGACTCGGCCGGAAGGAAGGAAGGCGAGGAAAGGGATTGGGGGCCACGGTGCTAATGTGGGGCGGAGGGGCGGGAGCAGGGGAGAACGTGCTGGGTAATTAATTATCCATCTTTGTACATCCATAACTTTTTATTAAACAAATATGCAAATGCTGCCCGAGGGACTGCCTTCGCCTGGGCTGCCTGCCTCCCTCCCCTCTCCCCCTCCCTTCCTCCCTTCTTTCCTCCCTCCCCTCTCCGTTACTTGCCGTGGCTCTCCCCCTCAGTGCTGTGGTCTGCTTACCCAGTGTCTTCCTAGCGCTTCAGCGTCCTCTGCCTCTCTGATGCCAGGCTTGGTGCCAGCTCTGGTGCTCTGGATGTCGCTGCAGCCTCCCGACTCACTTCCTGAGCTGCTTCCTCTTCCTGCTTGCTCAGCCAAGCTCCCTGTGCCTCAGGATCTTTGCACCAGCTGCTTAGTTTGAGGTCGCTTCTTCAGCCAGTCCTCTAGTTCATCCCCTCCCCTCTTTCACTTGTTTCTCCTTTCATTTCCTTCTTTCTCTTCCCTTTTCTTTCTTCCTTTCCTTCCTGTCTTCTCTCCCCATCACGTTTATTCCCTTTCTTTTTTTCTCTCTCCCTCCCTTTCCCTCTTTCATTCCCCTTTCTCTTTCCTAACCTTCCTTACTCACCTCCTCCTTCCCTCCCTTCTTCCCTCCCTCTTTCTCTCTCTCCCTCTCTCTGAAACAGAATCTTACTCAGTTGCTCAGGCTAAGCCTCAAACTCACTCAATCCTCCTGTCTCAGCCTCCAAAGAACTAGGATTGTTGGCACACACAACTATGCCCAGCCTGGCCAGCTCTTTCTTAGCACCTGAGTCTAGGGTCTAACCCCTCCCCAACCTCCTGCCCTCTCTCCAACTGCCCCTCCCCAGCCTCCCTTCCCCTCCCCAGTCTTCCCTCCCCAGCCTCCCTCCTCAGCTGTCCCCTGGAAAGAGCCCCTTCTACGTTGTGACTCTGTTCCCTTCCTTTTCCTTGGCAGCTTGGCAGGTTTGCTCTCTCTCCCTCTAGAACTGACTTCTCAGGAGAAGGAACAGCCACCGCTACTTCCGGTGCTGCCCCCCTCCCAGACGACTCACACCACCAGACTAGACGGAGCCTCTCACTCTGCTTCAACCCCAGCCCCTCTCTGCTCTGTACCCCTTTCTGGATAGATTTTCATGACCTCAGATCCTTCTATGCATGGCCCTCCTTGGCACCCTTGTCTTTAGGACAATATCTGTGTTAGTTTCATCTTTCTGTGCTGAATGTGTACAGGACCCAAACAACTTGGGGGAACCGAGGAGTTTATTCTTAACAGCTTCTGGTCATAGTCCATTGGCATGGGAGGAGAATTCATCCCAACATCAGAATCGAGGGAACTAGGCACACCGTGAGAGAGGTACACTTTTCAATTGCCAGTCTGTTAAAATCAATCAATTCTCTTTCCATCTCAGCCATCTGCACAGGGAATCATCCCACACGCTGTGTACTAGGTCTTCTCATACCAAGTTAGATAACCTCCACAGGCTTGCTCAGGGCTTGCCTTAACTAAATGATTCCTCATAAGTGTGTCTAAAGGCTCAGGTCTCAGTCATCTCTATCTAACTGGCACAACAACCAGGTCGCTTCACCCGAGCCCTTACTGCCTAGCCTCCACTTACCTCCCCAGTTCCTTCTCTGTCACCCTAGTTCCTTCATGCTCCGTGCACAGGGGTCCTCACACTGCTTAAGTCTCCTGTGGATTGCTGTGACTATCCTTAGCTTGCTTGATCACTCCACCTTATCTTCACATCTAGTCAAGCCCCCTCCAGGAACCTTCCTGTCTAATGCAGGCGTCCCCCGCCGCGGAGCTCTCTCTGGGTCCCTCCTGACTGTTCTGCCCTCTTCTCTAGAAATGGCGGCTACTTGTGGCTGACATTGGGTCAGATTCAGGTTGGGTATGTGAATGTGTGTGTATGTGTGTGAGGCGGGATTCTGGTAGTGTGTGTGTGTGTGTGTGTGTGTGTGTGTGTGTGTGTAGGGAAGCTCCTGGTCAGGCATGTGGGTATGTATGGGAGAGTCTTAATCGGATATGGGGGGAGTTCCTGGTAGAGTATGTGGGTGTGTATGGGAGGGTAGTTGGGCGTTTGGGTATTTATTGGAGGATCCTGGTTGGACATGTGGGTATGGGGGGCATGTAGGTATGGGGATTTGGGACCTATGGCTGTGGGGGGGGGCTTCTGCCTGTGTGTGGGGGTCCTGCCCGCGGCTGTGGGAGGCTCCTGGTCAGGTATTTGGGTGTGGAGGGCATGTATGGCTATGTGGGGGGCTCATGCCTGTGGCTGGGGGTCCTGCCTGCACTCCAGTGCTGTCCTACTGCTCGCTGGCTGCATGGGGCGTCCTTGGTACAGACACCCCCTGGAGGACGAGCTGCCTGTTAGGTGACACCTAGCGCCCTGGGAAGTCAAGGCTGAGAGCCGGTTCTAAGAGGCAGCAGCTGCCACCCTGGGCACCTGTTGCTCACTCACTGTGAGGACAGTGGCTGCCATACGGTGCCTTCCTGTAGGATCAGCCTGTCCAACCTCCTTCCTGTAGGAGCTGCGAGGTGACCCATGTCTGTTGCTTGAATCGCTACGTTGCGCATCTGAGATCACACTGAGGGAAAGGCGGGTGACCCGCCTTCTCTGTGCACAGGTTCATGGAGACTCTCCATGCCAGCTGCAGGGAGCCTGCTTGGCTCTGGGCACAGCACCTGGCATGTAGCTGGAGCTTATGTGACAACCCTGAGGAGCCTTGAGCAGATGCTGGCCTGGGAAGGATTCCCACAACTCTTTGGGCCTGAAGTCCCAGCCTCTTTTCGTCCCCCAGTTCCTGCCATCTCTGTGGCCTCGACGCTGGCCTCTGTGGTCAGACCTCCACATCTTAACTCATGAGGCCAGGACTGTTGAATAAATGCAGAGAACTGGGTGCAGAGAGGTTAAGTTATTTGCCTCACGTCACACGGCCAGAAGCGGATACAGCCGTGAATCCAGCCATGAAGGGCTTTGGCTTCAGCACTTCTGGTGGGGAAGACTTGGAGGCAGAACCATGGTGGGCCCGCTGCCTGTCAGGTGAGAAAGTAGAGAAGAAGGTCACTCGCCAGGTGACTTTGAGGGCAGAACTTAACCGGGAAGGCTGAGCCACCGAGGGGGCTTGGAGCAGCTGCCCACGACCCTCTTCTTTCTCAATGTGGCCTGCCTTAATGGAGGGGGCGGGAGCGGCAGCTGGAGCCAGCGGGGAGAGCTGCCCATTAGCCCTAATTAGCAGCCCGTCTGGAAAAGCGCTTGGGCTGAAATCAAGCCGCTGTCAGTGGGTCCCAGCTGGGTCGTAGCTGAGTGGCAGCTGCAGCGTTTCCAGACTCTGAGTCTGAAGCGCCGGCTGTGGGAGGCCTGATGGCCCACCCCACCTGGACCCAGTGGCTCAGGACGGCCTGGGGTTGGCCAGACCCTCCCCAGCCCCATGGTGACCCCAGGATTCCATCCATCTGCCCCAGAGCAGCGAGCAGAGCCCCATGCCTGGGTGATCCCCAAGGGTCAGTCGGGGTTGACTGCACTCTCGGATCCACTTTGCACTGAAACAAACAGGCCTGGAGAGCTACATAGTTGTGTCCAAGACCCAGAGTTAGGAAATAGCAGAATTGAGGACCTCAGCAGGTGCCTGAAGTGAGAATTTGGGTGGGAAGGGGACCCCAGAAAAACCCTGACTAGGACCAGGGAGTCTCAGGATGGGGTGAGGACGGGCTCCCAGAATTTCTCACTCATGCCATTCCTTGTCCCACCTCAGTAGAGAACAGGCTCTTGGGACGAGCTGTCTCCTTGTGGGGGGCAGTGTGAGGAGGGAGCACACAGACAAGCTGGGGGGGGTGTTGAGAGGCTGGGCAGGAAGTTGGGGGGGGTAGAGGGAGAGGGATGAGCAGGAACACCAGGTGTCAGGAAGGACCCAGCCTGCCTCCTAAGCTCTCTTCCTCTCTCAAAGCGCTAAGAATAAACTGGGATTTAAAATCAAACTAAAAAGAAAAAAAGCACCAACCCCTTAAAGCCACCTTCTGAGAAATCGATGGCAGCGATCCGCACAGCGGCAGGGCGGTGGGAAAGTACTGAGGATACACGGCCGGCCTGGGGCGGGAGGAGGGAGGGAAAGAGGGAGGAAGGATGCGGGACGGAGGGAAAGCCGACCTGCCCCAGGGCCATCGATGTTGTTGCTCATAATGATATCGGGTGGGCAAGGCGCTGAGAGCTGGAGCCCCTCGTGGGGCGCTTTGGAGAGATTAGCTCGTTAATCCTGGCAATTAACCTCGCCAGGGTAGGTGCATATCGGTCCTTGTTCTCTAAGAGCAGAAATGGATCCCGGGGCGAAGATGCTGGTGGGGGGCGGGGCTGAGATTTCAAGTCCGAACCTGTGGATCTGCAGAGCCCGTGTGTCTGGCCACCACCGACAGATCTGAGGGATGCTGCCAGCTCAGAGCAGCTCAAAGTGACTCACAGCGCTGCCTGGGAAGCTTCCAGAACATGGAGGGGAGAGGGGCCGGTGGATAATGATCACCTGGGAGATCGAGGGGGAGGACAGCTTCCTGAAGGGAGGCTGGGACTTCACAGCGCACCAAGGCCTCCACTGTGGGGGAGCTATGGGGGAAGCTCCTGGGACCCAGGGTCTCCGCATCTAGTCCTTCCTGTGGGCCGGCCTCACCTGCTTTGTCAATAAAGTTTTATTGGCAATAGCCACACCTACTCACTTCCATGCCCCATAACTGGGTTTGCAAGATGGTGGGTACCAGAGCCGGATGTACAGAAAAAGCCTATTGGCCGGTGTCCTCAACATGTCACCCTGGCCCTTCCACTCACAGGATTCTGTCAGAGCTCACAGCATCCACAGAGGATATTCTGCTCATCCGAGACACAGAGAGGAAAAGGGCACTCACTCAGGACACACAGCAAAGCAGGGCAGCATCAAGCTGGTAGTGTCCAGTTGCACAAGCATGAGGGTCTGAGTTCAATTCCAGCACCTGGGAAACAGAGACAGAAGGATTCCCGGGGCTTGTTGGCCAGTTGACCTGGTCAAATGGGTGAGTTCCACGTTCAGTGACCTTGTCTCAAAAAGCAAGACAGAGAGGGATTAAGGAAGACGCCCGACATGACCTCTGGCCGCCACACACACACACTACACACACACACACACACACTACACACACACACACACACACACACACACATATACACACACATACACACACACACAGAATTCTCAGCTCCTCGTGCTGGGGTGCTGTGGCCAAGGCAGGTGACCCCTGCGAAGTTCTGACAGCTGTCTTCAGTTCAAAAGTCTCTAAAGATGAGTCTTGTCTATTGGGACAATCCAAGCAGACCTGCAGCAGCCCCACGGTCATGCCAACGTGAACCTCACAGTGCTGATTTGAAGCGCTGGCCCTGACACCTCTGTGGATGTCTTGAGTTACTGCTCAGCCAGTGTATCTGTGTTGCTGTTAAGTTTTTCTTTCAAAATTAAGTTGGTGGGAAAAAGGGGGGGAGGAAGTTTGGGACAAAAATCACAGAGGTGGAACTCGAGGGCAGGACAGGGCTGGGAGGAGACATCCTGCCAGATCTCCCGAGCTGACTGCAGGTCCTCAAAGTGGGATCTCCAAGGCAGGCTCTCAGAAGCTTTGCCTAGTACAATGATTGTGTGTGTGTGGTGTGTGTGGTGTGCGTGTGTGTGGTGTGTGCGTGTGTGTGTGGTGTGTGTGGTGTGTGTGTGATGTGTGTGGTGTGTGTGTGGTGTGTGTGCGTGCGTGTGTGGTGTGCGTGTGTATGTGTGTGTGTGCGTGTGGTGTGTGTGTGCGTGCGTTTGGTGTGTGTGGTGTGTGTGTGTGTGCATGTGCGTGTGTGCGTGCATGCGTGCGTGCGTGCGTGCGTGTGTGTGTGTGTGTGTGTGTGTGTGGTGTGTGTGTGTGTGGAGTACCCGAGAGGACCCCTGGAGGCCCAATGGGACATCAGAATCATCCTAGATTGCTCTGCTCTGGGGTTTCTCAAGCTCTGCACTCCAGGCTTAAGCAATGCAGGCTGCTGCCGTTTCCCCCGGGGATTTTACATGGGATCTGGGATCTAAACTCAGATCCTTTTGCTTTTGAGCCAAAAGCCTTATTTAACCCTTGAGGCATCTCCCCAGATCAAGGGTCACTTTTGGGGGGGGCAACAAGCAGAGCAGGCTCTGAAGCCCCTCTATCCCTGCTATGCACACCCTTCATGCTTGGGGCATGGTGGCCAGGTGCTTAGCAGAGGTTGGAGTTAGAGGTCATGCAGTTGGGGGGTCATTCCCTGTCACCGTGTAGTCACCCAGTGGATGAGCTGCCTAGTGGGCATGTGATCTTGGTGGCATGGCTGACAGGCCTCAGAGACTGTGGACAGTGTAGCCAGGCCTGGACTGGATAGTTGATCACCTCATCTTTGCCGTGTGACTGAGATGTCTCCCCTTAGCAGTGCTCTCAGCCTCAATTTCCTCTGTGACTGGATGACACCCGCAGTGTTCTGAGCGCATGGGTCAGGTGACTTAGGGAACTGAGGGTGTGCAGTGGGTGTGGATGCATGCTGGGTAGACTGAACGTCCCTGTGCTGGAGGCGCCCCTGGGGTAGGGGGCGCAGGGCAGAAGCTCAGTTAGGAGTCCTCCTGGACCCTTACAAAGCCAAAGGGCTGAGCCGGCTCCCCAGCTGTGCCAGGCGGTACCAATGGTGACTTGGGTGACTGGCTCCCCAGCTGCCAGGCAGCAGCTGACGTTTTTTATGGGCCTATCACAGAGTAATGAGCTTTCCCTTCAGGACCTGGGACATTCCAGACAATTGTATTCCGGCTGGAGAGAGAGAGAGAGATGAGAAGAGAGAGAAAGAGAGAGAGAAACTCTCCCTATCTCTGCCACCTCCATCATATGCAGCCACAAAGGGCAGATGGCCTGAAGCCATCAAACCCACTTGGGGGCCAGAGTGTCAGGAGTCAGTGGGCAGCAGATGTCCTCTTCCTCCCAGGGTCACATCGAGTGGGGTCCCCTGGGGTCACAGGCAGGCAGGACCACACACACGTCAATGACTCTAGCACACATCTGCTATCCACATGGGCAGCCTCGTGCCCAGCCACCCACAGGTGCATACGTCCATGCAGCAGACACCTAGGGGCTCTCTGGCTAGGTGCTGTGTAAGACCCTGAGGACCAGGCGGCAGATGGGACAGTGAAGAGCTAGCTCCCTGTCCTTCTGAGAGTGGCCACTGGTCCCCCCTTGTCCCCTCCTTCAGACACTTCTGGGGTCTCATCGTGTGTGGCCACCATGGCAAGAAAGGGGCAGTCATGGCCCAGGATAGTGTCCCTGTGCTTTGGGTATTGGGGAGGATGTGCAGACAAGCTTTGGGGCTGGACGTTGACGGGGCTCCTGAGAACAGGGCGCTGTGATCTCTGTAGAGTCCCCCAAGGCGTGGGTTCTAAGCCTGATGGGGTACAGACAGCAGTTCTCCTACAAGCCTGAGGTCGAGTGGTCCAGGTGCTGGTAGCTTAAGGTCTGGTGAGCAGGCAGACCCTGGGCCACTTAGGGTCTACAGCACGACTCTAGGGTGGTGGCCCTGTGGCCTGCTCCCGACCAGAGACCAATTGATTTCCTCCCCTTGAGTGTGGGGGGTTCTTTCTGAAACTAGAATGTCATTTTCTACCACAAACCCTCTTTCTTGTAATTACCAAGAATTACTTATGAAGAGAGAGCACGCGCGTGTGCTGGTATTGATTGCTACCCCGAGAAACTCAGGAATCAGTTCAAGTAGATTAACCTAACTTTCTTTTGCCTTTTGGGAAGTTGGACTCAGAGTTATTTAAGGAGATTAATCAGCTCTTAAGAGATCCAGACAGCCGCCCTACCTCTTGAGCAGACTGGGGGGGCATGTCATTTTCCCCTGTCTTCCGACATCCTTCCCTGACTCCCTCCCACCCTGTCTTCTTTCCCACCACAGTCTCCAGGCTGCTGAAGAACGGGAAGGCAGCTCCTCTGGCTGCTGTCCCTTTCCCTGGGCACCAGCTCAGAGAGGGCTGAGCCACAGCAGGGAGACCTCAGTTCAAACCCCTGCAGCGGATACACCTGAGGGTCTGAGCTCAAAGGCTGTAGTTGGCTTTGGTCAGAGTTTCTGCAGGAGAGTGGGGGCAACCCTTCTTGGTCACCTTTGTGTGAGCCCAGGTGCATAGCAGCCCCTCGGACACTCTCCCAGGAAGCTTCAGGTGGTACCAGCCTTCTGGGAGTACTGGTCCTGCAAACAGGTAGAGAGGTGGGATGGAGGGAGGAGAAGAAAGTCAAAGAGGGGAAAGGGAAGAGACAGGAAAGGCAGGGAAGGTTTCAAGAGCACTCAGCATCTACCTGCCCCGCACCCAACACACATACCTCAAGTTGGAGTGGGAAGAAGCTGGGCTCTGGAGCCAGGCAGACATGAGTTCAAGTCCCAGTTTCAGTCCCTCCTGGCCATCTTGGGACAGTTGCTCCATCTCTCTGGACTTTGTGTCTCTCCTTGCTCAAATGGGGTGAGAGTCACTCCTGTCTTACTAGGAAGCTGACATGATCAAAGGCAGGCATAACTATGACACGTCTACTTCTTACCAGGGGCACCCCTAAGTGGGTGGGAGGACCCTCCAGGAGATCCTCTGTGAGAAGCGGTCCCATCACCTGAGCCTCAGGTCTCCCCTCCACACACCCTCAAACACACCCCAGACCAGACCACTTCCAGGTGGCTGCAGCAGACGTGGCCAGGGCTCCTGGGCCTTGGGGATTCTGAGCTCCTGGAGTCTGGGAGGAGAAGAGCACTGCAGTCTCTCTGCCGCTTCTCTCCCCTTCCAGAAAAGAAGTCGGAAGTCGAATGGGTCCCGAGGTGGAATATTTTCCAAATGTCAGCGCAATCTGCAGCACATTACGGCTAAATGCGATCAGCCCGGCGCCGGCTCTGAATGTCAGCGTGCGTCGCCACCAGTGACAAAGAGAGGCTGACAGGTGGGCCTTGGCCCTTCTCCCCCGGGGAAATCAGCCCAGCGGCCACCTCTGGGCTCAGCAGGCAGTAACTGCCGCCTGGATGGGGGGCACACATTCAGCCTGTGCTCTGTCTCTGAGTCTGCAGTTCACCCCTCCTTTCTCATCACAGAGTTTTGGGCGCACAGGCTAAGATCCTCAGGACAACTAAGCAAGGCTCAGAACCATGGGTGCTGTGTGGGTGCGTGTCTCCATCTAAAGGTGTCACTACACAGGAAGTGCCCTGAGTAGTGTGCACTTTCCTACTCCCCAGCCCTTTGTGAGATTGCTGTGCGTCCTGACTGCACCTCACACCCTCACAGTGTTGCTGCCTGAGAGTGCAGCTGGGTATGGTCCTGTGAATGTGTGTGTGTGCGTGTGTGTGTGTGTGTGTGTGTGTGTGTGTGTGTGTGCACGTTCTCTCAGGAGGTCAGTGTGTAAGTGCACACATACATTTCCAGGCTTCGGGTGAGGGACACCAGACTGGGTTTATGCACAGTGGGGCTGGAGGACATTGTTTTGCTCATGCTAGATAAGCACTTTCCCAACTCAGCTGCACCTCCAGCTATTTTTTAACATCCACTCACTCACTCATGCATGCAGGCGTGTGTGCACTGACACCTGTGTGTGCATGTGTGTGCGTGGAGGTCAGACAGGACCCACCATGAGGGTTATAGAGCCTGAACTCAGTTCATCAGGCTTGGTGGCAACCATGTGCCATCCTGCTGGCTTGCGATGGGGTCTCATTATGAAGCCTGGGCTGGCCTCAGTCAGTTCTTCTGGCCTCTGACTCCTAGTGCTGGGGTTCAGGTGTGGACTGTCACACCTGGCCAGCGTGGGGGACTTAGAGTGTGCCTTCGTATGTGACTTCATGCCTCGGTGGGTGTCTGTGGTCTTCTCTGAGGTGTGCATGTGTATGTCTGATGTCTGTAGTATATGCATGTGTGTGGGCATCTAGTGTGTCTAAATGTGGTGTGTATATATATGTTGTGTGTGCTGGGTGTGTTATGTTGTATATATGCCTTTATGTGTATGTGTGCATATGTTTGTGGTGTGTATATATATCTAGTGTGTCGTGTAGGGTGTATATATGTGATATGTGTGATATGTGGTATATATGTGTGCATGTGTGTATGTATGTTATGAAGGTGTGGTATGTGGTATATGTGTGTGGTATGTATGTGTTGTGAGTGTGCAGTACATGGTATATACATGTGTACATGTGTGTGTGCATGTGGTCTGTGTCCACATGTGATGTGGTATAGTGTGCATGTGTGGTGTTTGTGCATGTGTGCTGTGTGTTTAGTGTGAACGTGTGAATCAGACTCAATGGGAAAGAGAAAGGGTTGACAGTCTTGTCTTCACAACACCCCAGTTGGCTATTGGAGCACTGTCATAGTTGGGCACAGGTGTCAACTTGACGGTTGCGGGTTTGAGCTCTGGGCACATTTGTGGAGAATTAGTAGTAGATTGAGCCCAGAGCAAACCTGCAGGAGATTGTCTGCTGATGGGGAAGGCCCAGCCTATGGTGGGTGGGATTAGGCCCTGGAATAAATCACGGAGAGCTGATTGAGAGAGTTGGTATACTTCTGTACACTCAGCCAGACATGCTGGTCTGGCAAGTAAGGATTGTCCATCTCTCAGCTGTTATATGGTGATGGTGTGGCCAGTTCTCTCGGCCCTGGTGTTGGTGCATGTTCTCCTGTCAAGCTGGACTGAGAACTGTAACCAGAAAATTGTAAGAGAGAATAAATCCCTTGTTCCCTTAAGCTGTTTGATGGTGATTTATCAGCAACCATGCAGGCAAACTGCAACAAGCACCTTAGCCTCTCCTCTCTGACGGTGGTGTGTGGGCTATTGAAGGACAGAAGCCCCATCCCAGGGTGGGCTTGAAGTGGGGAGAAAGCTGGAGCAGATGCCGGCCCACCTGAGACTGCTTCCTCATGAGGAAATAGTGTCTTTCTAGATGTCCTGATTTGAGACCAGGTCACACTTTTGTGGCGGCCGCTCACCCATTGCCATCAGGTCTTTACCCAGCTGGAAAATTGTGTGCCAGGGAAGAAGAGGGAAAAGGCTCAGAGAGAGACGATCTGCAGGCTGCAGGGGCTTCCTCATGGCCTTGGAAGAGTCAGTCCCGTCATGCTGGATTCCAGGCTGCTGAGCTCCGCGACGAGCCATTTCCATCCTTTAAGCCACTGGCTCGGGGAGCTCTGTTCCGCCAGCCTAGCGAAAAGACCCAGAAGACGCCAAGCGAGAACGCCCCGCCTGGCTCCCCTCTGCTCTCTGAGGACCCGGTGCACAGATGTGTGCGCCATGGCCCACGGCTGCCTCCCAACTCTAAGCTTCCTGTCTGCAGGCCTCAGTTCCGTGGTCTCCCAGAGATTTCTGGACCGCCCCGGCTCATCCCTCTTCCAGCCCTGTCCTAACTCACCTTCTCCCCATACTCCTGGCGAGGCTTCACGGAGTGTCTTCCTGCTCCGTATTCGAGGCTTCACAGAGTGTCTTCCTGCTCCGTGTTCTAGTTCTCGCTGCATAGCTCAGCCCTGCTCGCCGCAGCCACCGCTGAAGGTCTCACTTAAAGCGAGGAGCCGAGGCTTCGGCCTCTTTCTAGAAAGACGAAGTCTGACCCTTCCATCCTTCCCCGCGCATGCTCCCTCTCAGCTGTCGTTGATTTTGCTCACACTCCACCAGGCTAGTTAATGTGGGTGCTTCCTGCTCTGAGCCACCCCAGGGGGCCACTGATCTTCGCTCATTTTCCAATGGAAGAAATGTGTCTCAGTGAAGGTTCTAGAATGCGAGATCAGGACAGAGTGGGAAGGATGAGTTAGGGTGCCTCTCTTAGTTGGCCCCACTTTTCAGCTGGGGAAACTGAGGCCCGAGAAACTCTTCCCCCTCCATCTGACCCTGGTGCGCCTCAGGGCTCGGTCTGTGCCAGCATACTGTCTCCTGCCCCCTGGCTCCCTTGCTCTTGTAGACACTGTGTAGACACAGTGGCTGACTCTCCTCCCTTCAGGCTCTCCTGCTGGGGCCCTGCACGTCCACGTCTCGTCTCCACGGCTGGCAGTACCTCATGCTCAATGCTGACTCGAGCTGACTTTGCCTGACCTGGATCAGAGGTCTCTCCTCAGTTCCCTGGTTTATCAGCAGCTTCCCGGCCTTCATCACTCAAGCCTGACCCTTCTCTCTACCATCTCTACATCTAGCCAACTGCCAAGTCCTGCAGGCCTTCCTCCCAAATATTTCTCAGACCCGCCGCTGCTGAGTCAATTTAAACCTTAATAATCTTGTTCTGTGATCGCTGTGCCAGATTCCCATATCACAGTTACACTTGGCTGCTTGGACAGGAGGCCAAAATAACAAAATGACTTCGAGTTGGGAGTTGATTTCTCTTTCACGCTGACCAAGTGTGGGGATGTGGAGGTTGGGTTTGAGGTTGTCTGGCTAGTCACATACAGGATAGGACTTTTTTCCTCATGGACCTAGGTGGCTGCTTGAGCTCCAGTCATCTCAACTGTATTCAGCCAGTGAAAAAGGAAGAAGGGTCAGATAAGAAACGAAAAAAGGCACGTGCACATGCCAATTCTGTTAGATCATTTTGGCTGATACTCAATCCACTTATGATATATCTGTGATAGAGACTGGGGTATGAAGATCACTGTAATAGGCAGGCATGTGCCCAATTAAAATTTGGAGGCTTTCTAAGGAAGAAAGAAGGCAAGACTGTTGCCTCCTTCCATCCTCACTGGTCCTGCCCCCCTTCTTGTGCCTCTAATTGAGTCTGGATACAGTAACCAAGTGACCGTGCTAAAGGTGCAAGTTTGTATCCAGCCAACACTTTTAATAAGCAGAAGACTGACTCCCTGTTAGATGTGCTTTTCAGATAACTTGCAGGCAGGGTTTAATTTCAGAGCACAGTGTTCCAGGCACTAATACTGGAACAATAAGGTCTGATTTATCTAAAATTCAGATCTAACTGGGTGCTCTGTCTTTACCTGTCAGTCCACTCTTTGGAAGAGCTGATTGGTTCCCACTGACCTGGGTTGGTCTTTACCTCCTAAGCAAAATCTCATTGCTCCTCAGTCTGTTAGTCGCCTTTGCTTCAGAGAATCTCCCATCCTAGATGTATCTCGGAAGCCCACATCTCCAGAAGACTTTGGCACCCAAATCTCTGTGTTCCCGGGGATATAGTAGGGACAAGGTATTATGTGACAAGCAGATAATCAGCCCAGCAAATGAAGGCTTGGTGGGGGCAGGGGCAGCAGCCTATGGACTCTGTCTACAGTGCTCTCTGTAGTTCACACAGACACAGGCTGGGATCTCTGACATCCCACATCAGAGCCCAGCGCCTCAGCACACAGCGGGTTAAGCCAGCCCTGGAGTTGGGATCCAGCGCCGGTGGAGTCCTTCCCGACAATAAAGCTAATGAGTCCCTCCTCGCCGCTTTCTCTCGCACAATAACATTTAATCATCATTTGCACAGCAGATGAGAAGTTTGCGGCAGATGTGATTCTGCGTGAGTGGCGATTTCTGCGTGTGGGCCCCGCTCCTTCTGCCCCTAGCACACCTGACAATCTGGGTGCTGGGGCAGGCTGCCGGCCAGCGTGGAGACCTGGGAGCATCCACGTGCCAGAGATCTGCTCTATCCACGAGTGAGAGGTAGGCTCTGGATGAACGTGTCTGCTAGGGAGCACGTGTCATACCCTGGAGGGTGTATGACTGGGAGGGAGCTGTGGTGAGCCTCTCGAGGTGCACGTGGACAGAGGAACTTGGGTGCACGAGAACACGTGGCCTAAAAGTGGATGGAGGTGCAGTCAGCCAGGAGGCAGAGGTGCAGGGTACATAGATTTGCATGCTTGCATGTTTGGTATGGGTCATCTGTATGTTAACAACTTTCAGTTGGTCATGTACAAGACGGTACTACACAAAGAACTATGTGTTCACCCACATGCATCAATACAGCATGGTGCAATTGAATTTGCAGGTAGTGACTGAATTCCTGGGCCTACACACCCTTTCTCACACACAGGTGCAGATGCACATGCATATTGCAAATGTCGACACATGTGCCAACCAAAGCTGAATGTATATGCATATGTGTGCATCATCTTGGAGTAGATGCCCATGACGGGTACACATGTACACTCATGAAAACACACACATATGTTAGAGTGTGTGTCTGAACAGAAAAATATGTTCATTGAAGAGTCAGCCACACATGTGCGTGCGTGCAAGAGGGCATACTTTGTGTGCAAACTTGCACACCTTTTCCACACACCTAAGTGCTTACATGCCATGCATGCCGGTATGTGGCCACGTTTGCAGACTGCAGGCTGTTTTCCATGTGCATGTGGTGTACGTGCATGTGTTTGCAAGGTGCATATGGGCAGGAGAAACATGTCTCTGGGTGTGATGTGTGCGTGCACTCTGTGCCGCACGTTTCCGCAACCATGCGCATGCACTGGAGCGTGAGCTCTCGCTTCAGACCCAAGGCTGACAGACAGGGCTACGTCTTTGAAATGCTCGGCGGCCAGCGACAGAGCTGGCCTGAGCACGCTCACTGGCAGGAGGTAAGTGGAGCTGCTGACTCGTGACCCGGGGGTGGGCGGTGATGACGGCTGGCTGAGGGATGCGGGTGCTGAGCCGCCCCCTGTGACAGAGGCCTGTTCTCTGAGCTGCCTGAGTCAGGAGGTGGGGGTTGGATCTGTGGTGCTCAGAGCCGGCTTCCGGTCTCTTTGCTGTGTGTCCACAGCCACAGGACGAATATATGGTACATGCCAGAGAACTTGTCGAAGATGATCCTCCTGCCTCCACCGCCTCAGCGCTGGGCTTGCAGGGACTGCACCATCACTGGCTGGACCTGTCTGCTACAACACTAAAGATCGAACCTAGATCTCTTTGTTGATGCTAGGCAGGCGCTCGACCCACTGAGCCACACTTCCAGCCCAGGGTCTGTGCTCTGGGGCAAGGCCCTCCTTATGGGAGAGCTTGAGGTTCCTGGTCTCAACTTTGCAAGCAGAAAATGCCTGTTTAAAACTAAACAAGGTGTGCAACGTCAAGAACCAGACAGCTGTACCCGGCTAGTGCTATGTATGCATGGAATGCTATGAATACATGTTTGGCGTGGAGCCTGGCATACAGCAAGCTGCACATACATGCGCTGTCACTGTCATGACCATGGTTGTCACTGCCTCTCACATTGCTGGCTCTGGAATTCTGGGCCAACTAAACATCAGTTATTGCTGGAGACTCTCAATTTGTATGTGTGTGCATATGTGTGTGTGTAACAGAGGGCACTGTGTGTGCCTGTGGAGGCCTAAGGGTGACCTCAGGAATCATCCTGAATTACTTCTTCCTCCTTATTGCTTCGCTCTGGAATTTCTCAGGCTCTGCCCACCAGGCCCAGAAATACTAACCACTGGTGTTTTTACATGGGACCTGGGATCCGAACTCAAGACCTTCTGCTTGCACGGCAGAGTCTTAACTCCTGAGCCATCTCTCCAACCCCCAGCCTGGCATTTTTACATGGGAGCTAAACTCAAGTCCATTTGCTTGTGAGGCAAAGGCTTTTACCCTTGAGCATCTCTCCAATCCTTCAATTTTTTTTTTTAATCACCCGATAGCACAGTGATGGTGTGGGTAAAGGGGCGACTTTGTTTCTCTTTTCATTTTCCTACAGCCACTTGAGGAAGACAAGGGACAGTAGGCCTGAGCCTCAGAGGTCCCAGGCAGAGTTGGGTGTGGCCTCTGAAGCTGTGGCCCTATCCCTGCCCGACACAGGCAGAGGATTTGGGGTTCCTGGAAAAATGGAGGGAGCTAGCAAGGCAGGCGGCTGGGGCTGTGCACCCCATGGATCCTCTCAGTCATCAAAGAAGCTCATAGGGTCTTGATGCGAGGTGGGTATCCCAAGGGCTGGGTTGAGGGAAGAGGGTAGACTTGTGGGGTGCCAATGGGCCAGTTCAGCATGTGGCAGAGGCAGCAAGCAGAAGTGGGATATCGGACACAAAGGGGGATTACCTTCCCTTCTGTCCTTTACCCAAACACCCCTAGAATCATATGGCATGAGGAGTCCAGTGGATTGTGGGCTTCAGTGGCAAAGCAGAGGGGGGAGTGCCAGGCTGTGCCACCTGCTGACCGTGCCTGGCCCCGCGTGCTGCTGATGAGAGTGTGGGCGTCACGGCAACCAGCTTTGAGACCCCCCGTTGTGTTGTAATGGACTCCTCAAGAAGTTCATATTCGGGAAATGCTCGGTGCCAGTTACTGAGCCCACACTTTAACCTCACCACTGTTCCTGTGGAGTCTCTGCTCAGAGCCCACACGCCTCAGAGGTAGGAAAGTTGAGATACAGAGAGAGCAATGAGTCATCCAAAGTTACACAGCAGGGCAACAGCAGAGCCGTGGATCTGAGTGAATAAAGTTCTTTTATGCTCCTTTTCCTGGGTGAGGTGTGTGCGCATGCTGCATGTGTGTGTGTTTTCTTGTGCATGGATGCACATGTGTGCACAGGCCGCCTGCTTACAATTCCAGCCTAGGGAGGCAGAGACTGGGCAACCCCACAGCAAGCTGGCTAGTCAGACTAGCCCCACTAGTGAGCTCTGGGTTTGATTAGAGACCCTGTCTCAAAAGAATTAGGTGGAAGAGTGATCAAGGATGATTCTCAATATTAACCAGGCCTTCACGTGCACACACATATACCCCACTGTGTTCTCCCACATGTATTAAAGAGAAAAGACCCTTTGCCGAGCATCTCCAAAAGTCGCCAGTTCTGAAGCCGTGATTATGAGGTAATGAAGGTTTCCATCCTCCATCCTGGGGGGACTTGAATGCACAGGAACTTGGTGCGTGCAGCTCCTGCTGACTGGCTGCCCTTCATCCAGGTCTAGGCTGAGCCGGGCAGCAGGTTCCTTAGTCTGGCCTTCGAGTTCTTTCCACTCCGCCTCCAATCAACCTTCCCTGACTCAGCCCTGCTCCTACTCTGTGATCCAGCCCCTGGGACACATCCTTCTAGAAGCTCCTGCACACTCCCAACTCTGCAGATGTGGATTTTGCCGCTCAGAATGCTCCTGCTTGATCGCCTCCTATATCTCTTGCTCGTTTTTCAAGATCCAGAGTGGTCACCTCCTCTGGAAAGGCCTCCAGGAATTGTCCAATCTTTTTTTAGTGTCCTCAGCATCTGGTCATTATTGCTCCCCGCGCCTGTCTTTCCCTGCTAGGCCGTGAGCTACTAGAAGGAGAGAACCATTTGCCATCTGGGTAAGATAGAATGGGATGCCACCCTGAGTGTCAGTTTCCTTACCTGTAAAATGGAGCTGGCAGGACCTAACTGGTGGCACTTGGGACATCTGGCTGTCTCTGCATCCACACCACTGTGGACCTTTGTGGCCTGAAGGAAATGAACAACTGCTCCTGGGAACGGGGCTGTGTGTGGGGGGGGAGCATCACACCCCACTGTCAGTGTCAGGAAGGCACTGAGGTCGCAGCTGAGCAATGTCCTCTCCTATGATAGAACAAACCCATCACCCCCGCCTCACAGCCAGGAAAACTGAGGCTTCAGCAGTGAGAGCACCCAGCCTGGAATTCACACCAGGCCATCACCAGAGAGGACTGGGGGTGGTGGTGAAACCTTCATTGTCTTGGCTTCAGAGCTAGGAACTTTTGGTGACACTTGGCACCCTTCTCCTCCTTAACCCTCCTCCCATGTGTACTCTCCCCACCAGATAAGATTCATTCTGCAGCCTAGACTGGTCTGGGACTCATAGCAATGCTCCTGCCTCAGCCTCTAGAGTTCTTGGATTACAGGAATGTGCCACCATGCCTGGCCCAGAAGTTCTTGAAATGGGACCCTGAGGGGAAGACTTGGATTCCTGAAGCAGACAGAGGAGGCTCCCACCATGCCCGGCTGTTCTCCACAGGAGCCAGGAGTCCTCCAACTTTTCTAGTAACAGCTCTAACCAGGGCTCTTATTTTGACATAACTCAAGGCAGGTTAAGGCTCATCATTGGCAGGATCCCCATTCTTACATCGGGGCAGGGATCAGTTGACAGCTGAGATCAATGCCTCTTGTCTAGATGGTGGGAGGGAGGCACAAGGGTCAATTGGGTCATGATGAGATTTGAAACACTTATTTGGTGTGTGTGTGTGTGTGTGTGTGTGTGTGTGTGTGTGTATCAGAGGGCACTGTATGTTCCTATGGAGACCAAGGGTGACTTCAGGAATCATCCTGGATTGCTTCAACATCTTTTTTGCTTCATTTTGGGATTTCCCAGGCTCTGCCCACCAGACCTCTACTGTTTCCACCTGGTGTTTTTACATGGGACATGGAATCTGAACTCAGGACCTTTTGCTTATGAGGCAGAGTCTTAATCCCTGAGCCATCTCTACAGTCCCACTATGAGATCTGAAACCTGGAGGCTGACAACATCCAGCCTCTAATATCCACAGTGCAAGAAGAGTAGCAAAGGCTAGTATTTATTGAACACCTACTCCGTGCCAGGCACTGCCCTAGCCACACACGCCGACCCTTCTGATCTTCACAGTTCTTCGAGGTAGGTGCTGTTATGAACCTCATTTGGCAGACGAGGAAACTGTCCCAGAGAAATGAGGTGACTTGTCTCAGGCCGGGCAGTGGCCGGTCAGTACCAGTGGCTCGTCAGTACCAGTGGCTCCACGGCTCACAACCTGGGGATCCCTGGGCAGGTCACCATCACTTCTCTGGAGGTAGCTTTCCCATCTGGCACCTGCAGCCCCCCCCACCTCATGGCTTATCTATGATCACTTGCAGATAGATGGTCTGCCCTCAGCATCCCAGCACACAGTAGGCGCTTAGTAAATGAACAGCCCTCTTTCCTCTTAACTTTGATGGGAGAAGCCTGGAAAAGGGGGTGCAGGACGGGTGCTGCCCATCTCCATCCAGGTCCTCCCGCCCCCGCCCCCACGCAGCCACACCACCTCCAGCTCCTTTGCCAACCGCAGGGCCACACAGTGCCGGGTCTCCCTTCTTATTGACGGTGGTCACGACTCTGCACCCCTGGGCCGTGGATGTGTGTCGCATGGCGCGTCCCCTCCCGAGTCCCCTCTCATCCGGCTGGGCTGGGAGGCTGGGGAAGGGTGCGCACTGTGGCTAGGAGGAGGCCGGGGCCTCGTCGTCCCCGCGGTGGCCGGCGTAGAGCGCGGCCAGGGGCCGGAAGCGCGGGCCCCAGCCGCTGAGATAGGCGAAGTCCTGCTCGGAGCCCGACGAGCCGCTGTGCAGCGAGCTGAGCGAGGCGGCCGGCGAGTCCGCGCCCTCGAAGGCGTAGGTCTGGAAGGCGTCGTAGGGCGGCACCGACGGGTCCCCGTCCGCCAGCGCCACCTTGCGGCTGATGAAGTCCCTGAACACCGAGAAGTCTGGCTCGGGGCTCGGCGGCCCCTGCGGCAGCGCGTGCAGCTCGGAGGGGGGCAGGCCGGCCTGCGGGGGGCTGCCCGCGCCGCCGCCGGGACCACCGCCCGGGCCGCCGCCGCCCGCGTCGCCGCCCTTCAGCTCGCCGAAGTCGTAGAGGCTCCGCAGCGCCGACATGTCGTAGGCCTCCGTGTCCTGCTCGCCGCCACCCTCGTCGTTGTATTTGATGACGTTGTCCCGCATGTCTTCGTCCGCGTCCGAGCTCAGGTGGCTCTTGTGATGGCGCCTGAGGGTGAGGATCAGCAGGACCAGCACTGTGCGGGAGACACGGGGGGGACAAATCAGGGCCGAGACAGCCCCCACTACTCCCTCGGACCCCACTGGGATCCACACCCCATTGCCCCACCTCCCAGGCCCAACTTCTATGTTTCCAGCAGGTTTCTGTGCAAAAGCATGGAGCTGACCGCGCGGTGGTGAGCTACCCATCTCCGAGGCGTGCAAACTGCAGCTAGATGGGGTTGGTGAGCTGGACAGCGCTAGCTAAGGGTTGTCACCTCAGCGGCAAAGAGATGCGCTGTGGCTGGACCGGAGGTGCTGTGCGGTCAAAGTTGGCAGCTGGAAGATGGATGAAGCCCGAAGGAAGATGTCTTTGGCTCCACCTCTCTTTTGATCTCTGCCCTCCTCTTTCCTCTTCCAAGTCTTAGGTAAAGACCTGCCAGAATTCTGCCTAAGAGCTCTAGCCAGGTGCAGACACTTGGGTGGGCCCTAGATCTGCTTTCCCAGGACATGGTTGGGCAGAAAAAGCCTGTTTCCCAAAGCTCTCCCTCTGTGCAAATGAAGAACCACAGCTTTCTCACTGAGCCAACCCTAAAACCCATGCTCTCAGCTACCCCACGCTCTCAGGACCTAGAAACGGTCTCCTAGCTTGGTGCCTGGTGTGGGTAACTTGATGGATGGATGAGTGAATGAATGGTCATCCTTCTTGTCTTTTTTCATCTGGCTTCTTCTCTTCTTCCCACCCTGTCAACAGCTTATCCTCAGCTTTCCAACCAGTCTCTTTGGCTTCTCCAGCTCTTTCATGGGCCCCCCTTTTCCTCACCCACACCCTGTCACGTGTCTCCAGACACGTTAATTTTCCCTTACAAGCTCATGACTCCTGTATCTCAGGCTGGACTGTTTCCCTGAAATCTAGATTTCACACCCAACTTCCCACTCAATGGGTCCTCTTGATTGACTATGGAAGCCTCAAACTTAATGTGTCCAAAGTAGAAATCATCTTTCCCCTTGCCATGGCGAGTCTCCCCAAATCCTCAGTTGTCAGAGCCTTGTAAAGCCTTGTTTGTTCATTGGTGAGCATCAGTGCCTGGGATAGCCTAGCACCTGGGAAGGATGGATTGTGTGCGCGGTGTGTGCAAACATGCACATATATGATGGTGGGTGAGAAAATGGATAGATGAATGAACTGACATACAGCAGGTGCTGTGCTATTGGTTAGACCCTTCCTGTTTCTCCAACAATACCAGCTAGGTCAGTGGATTAGAGTCAGGTGTGAGGCTGTGAGGGAGAGTCACAGGGCGGAGACTGGCTTGCCACCTAACAAGGTAGCTTACAACAGAGGAAGGAGTGGAGGCCAGGGACAGGCCTGGAGGGGAGGGCTCGAGGGAAGGAAGGTGTCAGGAGAGAAGTGGGAAAGATGGATGGGGCCGATTTCAGAGGTGGAGGCCAGGCACTGCAGAGGGGGATACCCGGGAGAGCAGATGGTGGGGATTGCGGGCTGCGGGCAACAGATGCGCGGGGCCTGATCAGCGATTCCGCCCGTCACCTTCAGAGCACTGATGTGCACTTTCTTCGTTTGTGGGCAATTAGGCAGAAATTTGTTTGCACTGCCTTAGAAAATGAAACTGCTGTAAAGTGTACTCTCTGGAAAAAGGGTTTCTGAGGCATGGACTGGGGTGGAACGGGAGGGGGATGAACTCCCAACTTGGCAGAGGGGCCTGTGCAGAGCCTATGGGGTGGGGTGCAGCAGGCCCCCCATACAGAGGGGAAGAAGCTGCCACTCCTCCGGGGGACTGAGCAAAGCTGACTCCTTGTAGTCGCCTGAGAGCCCCCGGCTCCGCCTGAGCTTTCAGCCTGGTAGCAGGGCCGGGTGTCAATGTTGATTAGTACTTGGGTGACCCTTGCAAGAGTCCAAGACCACTGGCATCCTCAACTTGACCATCTCACTGGGGTTCAAATGTCTATTGGTGGTGTTAATGCCAGTGTAATCTCCCTCCTCCGGGTCTCAGGTGCCCTTGGGTTTGCCCCTGATTTTAACTAACAGCAGATGATGGAGTTAGAGGAGCCGGAGTTAAAGGACACGGGGCGAGGACATCCAAGTTCAAGCCGGAAGATGACCTGGACTACCAGACACAGCCACTTAATTGATTTGAGCCTCAGCTTTCTTGTCTGAAAAATGGGCTGATATCCTTGACCCTTCAGTCATGCACTTTCTTTATAGAGAATAAAAGAATCTACTAGCCATAAGAAAGAAGTTCAAAACATGCTTGGATTTTTGTTGCTGCTGCTACTTGTTTTTGTTGTTTTGAGACAGGGAGTCATGTAGCCTGTACTGGCTTCTACTAATTCAAATTCTCTGTATTTCACAGGGTTCTCTGATCCTTCTCCCGACCCTTCTGCCTGTACATCTCGAGTCTGCCCACTTTGTGTGGTGCAGGGGATGAACCCAGGGTCTCGTGTATGTTGGGCAAGCATTCTTCTGGCTGAACTACACCTTCAGATTCCTGTTTTTGTTTTTGTTGTTGTTTGCTTGCTTGCTTGAGACAGGATCTCACCCTGTGACTGCGATTGGCCTGAAGTTTTATGATTGGGCAGGCTGAACTTGAAGCTTTCGGATTATAGATGTGCCACCCAGATGATGCAATGTGCCTTGTTTTAAGTACTAGGGAGAAGGTTTGTGCTGTTTATGGTAAAGTACATGAACTTTGTCCCTGGTGGGCTACCAAATGAAGCAGGCAGGGTCCACTCTGCACGTAAGAGACTTTCCACAGGACTTGCAGTTGAGGTTTGGAGAGGATTCCAGCCAGCCTGTCCTTATACCCATGTAGGGAGCAGAGCTTTCCCTAGGTGTGGTCTAGCTGGGAAGGAGACCCGGGCCCTATGATGTGGCCGTTCAGGAGCACTGACGACTCACCGACCAGGATGAGCACGCAGACCAGGAGAGCGATAAGGGCGCCAGGGCTGAGGGAGGCGGCCATGACGAAGGCGGTGGTATTGCAGGACTGGATGGCTCCCGAGCTGTCGCAGCCACAGATGCGAATAGTGAGCGTGCCCGTGCTGCTCAGTGTGGGCGGCCCGCTGTCCACCACGAGGATGGGCAGGAGAAACACGTCCTGCTCCTGCCGGTTGAAGCCCACGTGCTGAGTGTGCACCGCCGCGGTATTGTCTGCTCAGAAGAAACGGTGAGATGGTGTGACTCAGCACCAGGCCAGCTCCTGTCACACCCGCCGCCTTGAAATCTGTCTCTCCATGCCCCAAATGAACGGCTGGCTGTCTCCCTCCCCACCGGCCCGCGAATCTGTCCCCTGGTCTCATTCTGCCTCACGAGCCCCTGATTGTCCTCGGCTGTCCCGGATTCTGTATCCAGCTGTTCCAACAGTTTTCAGCTCTTCTAAGATTCTGTCCCCAGGCGGGCCAAGGTGGGCCAAGGCCTTGGCAATGTCACTGTGGCAAAGGTCTGCTTCGTTCTAGATTTCACTCCTGTAGCCCAATGTATTCTGTTCCTGGGGTCTCGAGATCCTTAGGTTGTGGTGGGCTCGGCCCTGACAAGTTAAGGGTTAGGAGCCCCATGTGAGGGGGGAGACTAGGCACACCAGCTGGCATGTATGCATGTGACTGATGGACCTTTTTGTGTATGCCCATCTCTGTGTGCGGAGGGAGATACGTATAAGAGGGCACTTGAGTGTATGCGCTTGTGGAGACCCAGGGGGATTTTGGGGAATTATCTTGGATTCTTCTACCTCCTTATTGCTTTGCTCTGGGAATTCCCAAGTTCTGCCTTCCAGGACTAGAATTGCAGGCACCTCCAGATCTGCTTAGCAGTTTACAGACGATCTGGGGATCAGAACACTGGTCCTTTTGCTTTTGAGGCAAAAGATTTAAGCCTTGAGCCATCTCCCCAGTTTGCTGAAGGACCTTAGGTGTTAGCTGAAGTTCTGCAGCTTACTCAGGGGGCTCTCGGATGGGGGCACAGTCTCTGTGGGCCTGAGGAAGAGTCTAGAGTGCCAGGGTCTCCCTACCCACTCTTGCTCCTTCACACAGATGCCCAGAAGGGGTGGTGAGCTACAGAAACGGTGTGATAGTTAATCCTGGGTGTCAACTTGGTGCACCTGGCATTAACTAAGATCAGCTGAGACCACCTGAACCGATTATCTGGACAATATAAAGATCAGCCCTAGACCGATATGAACCTCCCCAGATCTCAGTGGAACCTCCCAGTAGTAGACCAAATAAAAGAAACCACAGAACAGAGGAAGAGAGATTCTCCAAGAATCAGCCTCTCTGACGGGTGTGACATATCCTGTCTCCAGCTTCAGCGAGCCAGCCATGCTGCTTTCACCATGAAAGTCTGTTTCCTCTTCTGGAACTGTAGTTCAATAAATCTTCCTTTCTCCCTTAAGTTGTTCGACTTTGGGTGCTCTCTCACGGCGATAATTAGGAGTAACTGTTACAAATGGTGCCCCCTGCCCGGCCTCAGTCTACTGCTGTGGGATCAGGCAGAACTGGGGAAGGAATTGGTCTTGGAACGCAGGCCGGGTGACACGTGACACGCTGCCTTCCTGTTTGCTTCACACGCCTCTTGCTCACTAAGGATGTCTCTGTTCTGCACAGAGTGGTGGCCTGAAAGACTCAGAGTCCGGTCGGCTTCTACCACACCCTTTGTAGCTGAATCACCCGCTGCCTGCCTGCTGGGCTCAGTTCTCCCTACCCTCGATACTGAGACCCCTTTCCACAGCCCTGAGGGTCCCAGAAAGCTCAGGGCAAGCTACCCTTGTATGGAAAAGGTAACTGGGGTCCCTTTGGGGGCTAGTTAGGAAGGAAACAAGCCTGGGACAGAGCAAGTCTCTCTCCAGATTCTTCTCAGCCTCCCCTCCCCCACTGGGGTTCAGTGTCCCAGAGCGGGTACGAGGGTCCTGACTGGATGCTCAGGACCACGAGCAAACAGGAGCTTCCACATATAGGTGGTAACTGTCACTCAGCAATGTCTCCATGGACGCACTTTCGGGGAATAAGCCCTCAGAGAGACTGACTTGTGGCCCTGGGGCACATGAAGGAGGTGGACTGGAGGTACATATTATTAACGTAACATTAACAAGATTCCACATATCATTCCATCAGCTCTCAGTGTAGTTAAGCACATCCATGCCAATGTTTGAGCTCCTTCGAATCCTCCTTTCCCATTAGTAGACAGAAACAGGGTCTTATTTAGGGGTAAAGATGAAGCTGCAGACCTCCTCCCCCCTCCCCCACCCAGTGCATAGCAATTCCTGTACATGCTGGCTAAGAGTTTTCCTGCGTGTGTGCGCCCCACACCTGCTCCCTGTCAGGTCGCCCCCGCCTTTCCCCTGCAGGTCCCTGCTATCTGGGACACCCTCTCTGCCTTCTTGCCTGGGCAAATTCCTCATCGGCCACACTCCAGTTGAATATCACCTCCTCCTCGTGGCCTCCTTTCTCTGCTTCCCTGGGAAGAAGGGATTATGCCCCCCACCCTGTCCTGTGGAAGCAGGTGCCACACGCAACTCTGTGGGGGCAGTTGGCACCTTGCGTGCAGCCAGGGCATGCCTGCCCGTGTCTTCACTGTCTGAGAGCTGAGGCCTGGGACTGTGTCCAGGGGCAATGTCTGAGGGAAATGAAACTGTCAGGCTAAATGGCGGCCTGGAGTCAGCACCTGGAGTTCCGGTTTGATCTCTGGTCTCCCATCCAAGGGGGAGGCCCAGCTGCTGAGAAAGGACCACCTCCTGGTGGGGAGGAAAGCAGGCTCAAGAGCCGTGGAGAAAGGAGCAAAGGGCCCTGACTGCATGCTTCTTATCTATCAGTCTGGAAACATGAGCTCGTGTGTGAGCCTCATGACCCTGAACACAGCGGGGGCTTCCTTTATGTACGTGGACACTGGCACTCAGCAAGAGGTGAGCCCTTTTTCCATCATCCGTCCACTCATCTGTCTGGCCGTCCTTTATGCAGCCACCCGTCACCCACGCATCCACCCATCCATCATCCATCTACTCATTCTCCATCCACCCTTCATCCCAATTCACTCTATTTTCATACATGTATCCCATTTCCTCCATCCTTTCCTTCTTCCTTCCATCCACCCACACATCCATCCATCCATCCATCCACTCTCCACTCATTCTCCCTTCATCCAACCTCCACCATCCAGCCAGTCTGTCTTCAAACATACATTTTGCTCCATCCATCTATCCATCCATCCATCCATCCATCCATCCGTCCATCCATATTCCAGCACTAATCCATCCATCATGTCTATGCATCTATCTTCTCTTCACTATACACCTACCCTCCATTCTCTATCCATCCATTCATTTCTCCTTCCTCACCCATCCATTTCTTCTCTCTCTCTCTCTCTCTCTCTCTCTCTCTCTCTCTCTCTCTCTCCCTTCCCTCCAACAACTCTTTATTAACTGCTGTATGCTGGCAGCATGCTGGTCCCTGGAGGAAAATCACCGAGGACTAAATCAACTGTTGTCCTGGATCAGAGCGTAAATTCTAATGTGAGAGACAAATGCTAACTGAACGAACCCACAGTTCACAATCACAAGCCATAGACGGGGTGCCGGAAAGGACAAGTGTAGGAGAAGCACATGACAGGGACTGACCCTGTCTGGGAGGTCAAGGAGAGGTTCTTGGAAGAAGTGATGCTATTTCTGAGTGACTTCCAGCCTGGATGAACTAGTCCAAAGAAGGAGAACAACCTGTGCAAAGGCCCTGAGGTCAAAGGGCAGAGCAGTGGCCAGAGGGACGAGGGTGCTGCTATGACACATTCAGCTGAGGCTGAAAGGAGGCAGGAGATTCTTTCTGGCAAACTTAGCAAACTGCTTTCATAAGGAACTCAGGTTATTTTCTTAAATAGCAATAGGAGGCCATTGATTCTTGGGATTTTAAGCCAAGAAGTGACCTAGAGACATATCCTCCATTCATTCCCCAGTAAATCTGAATGGATCACTTTCTAGCCACCAGGATTATTCTGGCCTCTAGGGACAAGGTGGTGAACAAGACAGACAACGCTCCCATCCAGACTTGAGTCTTCCATACAGACCAGGATGTTCCTAACGGGAAAATACAAGCACTGACATAGAAGACAGGTAGAATGTGCCTGTGTGTTTTGTGCGAAACAGCAGCGATCGCAGCAGTGGGGAGAGACAGACAGATTTGAGAAATGAGCGGCTGGCCCTGGCCCAACCCCCAACTGCCAAGCGAGACAGAGATGCTGTCTCTCAGCGTTGCGGTCTCTGCCTGTGCCGACTGATGTTCTGAGCACTCAGGGCTCCGTGGAAGGGGATTCTCTGGGCATCATCCCTGATCGCCCAGCTGCCTTCCCCCTGGGGTGGGGGAGGGGAACCACTGACCACTCCAGACCCGCTCCACCCTTTCAGGCGGGACCCGCGCCCGGTGCTGCATCCATCCATCTGGCTCGACATCCATCAGCGTCAATCCCTGGCTGCAAAAGCAATATTTATAAATCACGTTTCCAAACTGGCTACACATTTGTACAAAGAAACAGATGGGTTGGGGTAGCCGTTTGTCACCTAGGATATTTATATGGTAAGGCAGTGGAGGGCTTGGCACAGTGCAGGAAGAGGTTCAGGGATCACAGAAGGAAACCGGCCATGGCTGCTTTGATCCTGGGCACCCTGTCTCCAAAACTTGTACTAAGTGGCTACCCTGGAAAAGATTTCCAGAGACTCTTCCCCCTACCACCACAGAGTAGCTCAGGCCTTGGGGATCAGTAAGACGTGAACTTGGAAAGGAAAATCCAAGCCTGTTATGTCTCAGGGGCTGGCTCAGGGGCGGGGCGGGCAGGGGGGATGCTTGGGTTGGGCTATACTGCTTGTTGAATGACTTCCAGAAAGATTAAATAGCCGTGGTGCTGATCCCTGGGCCCTTCCTGCAAGCTCGGCCTTTCTTCCAGACCCTGGATGGGGAAACTAACGTCAGATGCACCAGGGGCTCCCGGGTCCCGCTCCAGTTTTGGCCGCGGAGCTTTTGGATGAGTTATTTGAGCTGCTGCACTGGCTGTTAAAGGTTTATAACACAGCCCCCGGGAATACAGATGGGTCTGACATTAGAAGCCTTCAAGCCTCTCCGCTTGGAAAAGCAGGGTATAAAATTCTTAGGGGTGACCCCAGATCTATTCTAGGACCAGAAGAATCAGCGCGATCTGACCCCTCAGTCTCCTCTCAGGCCCGTTTGAAATTTCCTTCTCAGCCGATGGGTTTCAGTTCCGTTATCAGCATAGGTGTCTATGTTGTTTGCATGTATGCATGTGCGCGTGTGTGTGCGCATGTGTGCGCGTGTGTGCATGTATGTGTGTGCATGGGTGCATGCGTGTGTGCACGTGTATGCATATATGCACGAGCAGGTATGCCTGTCCACACATATGCACGTGAAGGTCAGTGCCAAGTGCCTTCCTTTCTCTGTTGCTTTATACCTAGTTTGGAGACAAGCCAGCTCATTAGCATGAAACGTACCAATTCAACTTGATTGGCTGGCCAGAGACCCCCCCAGGATCTGCAGTGTCCGCCCCTATCCAGCCCTGGGGTTACAGATGCAATCCACCATACCTGGCTTTTATATGGGTGCTGGGGATTCAAGCTCAGATCCTCATTCTGGCAGAGCAAGCCCTTTACCCAAATGAGACATCGTCCTAGGCCCCTCTCAGCCTCCTCATCTTAGATCTCCGAAGAGAGGCCTTTCCAGACCATGCACTGTAATTTTTAGTTTCATGCAAAGCATTTCACTGAACATCCCCCCTCCCCTTCAAATGTATCAGGTTCGCTCTGGGCACGCAGGGGCCTCCAGCAGACAAAGTATGAGTCCGGCTCTTGTGAAGACCGGAGGCGGCACGGTGCCTCGTTCCTGGCTGCCTGTCATCCCCCGCACAGTATTGATTTGTTTAATTTCTGTCTTGCCTCGATAGAATATGAACTCCACGAGAGTGGGGATTCTGCCCATCTGTCATTGCATTTCCAGGGCCCAGAGCACAGCCTGTCACGTAGAAGCCCGCGTCTCAAAGATGGTCGATACACACCGACGGCTGGATGTAGGCAGAGACCCGTTCAAGGTATGACAACATTACCTCTGTAGGCCTCCACCCCAGGGTGGCCGTCTAGCCGCCCAAGGTTGCGCATATCAATCCCATTTCACAGGCCATGAAACCAAGGCTTGGAGAGGAACAGACACTTACCAGGGTGGCATAAAGGGCCCCAGAAGAGCCCAGGCTGGCACCTGGGATCCTTGCACCTTCGTTGACACCCACCTCGGCTAACTTCCTCTCAAAGGCTCCAATGTCTATTTCATGAGGGGTTCATGTGGGTGGGTCCCCCAAAGGACTTGCCCCAGGTGGAAGGGATAGGTGTGGGTATGCACCCCACAGGTCTGGATGTAAACTCTGTGGGTGTGGACACGTATCCCGAGGGGTGGGCACAAAGCCCGCCATTCTAACTCACTGCAGGGCTCTGGGCAGAGGTTTTTCCCTCCCACAGTGGGTTCATCCCCTGGAATGGGGGAGGGGATGGGAAAGCCATCCTTCTAGTGTGACTGTGAGGATGCTGGGGAGCTGCTTTGAACTGAAGGGGGTACACCCAGGACACCTCTCTCCTCCCCTGGCTGTAGGGGCTGTTCCCTGATGCTCACCCAAGTGTCCGCTGGACCCTCTCTTAAGCCCCCCCCTCGTGTGTGTGTGTGTGTGTGTGTGTGTGTGTGTGTGTGTGTGTGTACCAGAGCCCACTTTGTGTTCCTGTGGGGACCCAAAGGTGACTTCGGGAATCATCCTGGGTTGCTTCTACCTTCTTTTTGCTTTGCTCTGTGATTTCCCAGGCTCTGCCTTCTAGGGTCAGAAGTGCAGGTTGTTGCCATTTCTGTGTTTTAACGTGGAATCTGGGATCCGAACTTAGGTTCTTTTGCTTTTGAGGCAGAGGCTTAACCCCTGAGTCATCTCTCCATGCGCCCCCTCCCCCCAAGATTCTCTCACCATTCCCTGACCTTACAACATCCTGACACCTCTGTCAAGCACTCACTGGCTCTTCAGGGCTTGTTGCCGGATGACAGCTCCGCCCAGACTCTGTGACTTTAGACCTAGCTGTGACCCTTGGTGGAGAACCAGGAGGAAGCTAAGGAGCCAGCCCCCCCCCCACACCCTGGAGGTTGGCAACTCCTGGGCGGCACTCACCCTGGATATCCAGCAGCGAGAAGTGAGGGTTGCTGGGGGCCTCGGGCACCAGGCGGAAGTAGAAGCGGTGGCCGCCCTGGGGCTCGTCTCTGTCCACCACGCTGATGGTCTGGATGAGCTGTTGGGGTGGGTGGGGGGAGACACAGTGAGATGGGGCTGGATGCGCTGCAGGGTGCAGTGGGGGGAGGGAGGGGGACACACAGTGAGATGGGCCAGCCTGGCCCTGTTCCCTCTGGGTACCTGGCCTGGCTTGGCATCCTCACACACGGCTGCCTCGTAAGGCGTGGCCAGCTCTGGGGGATTGTCGTTCACATCTAGGATTCGGATCCGTAGGGACGCCCGTGACAGCTGCGCGTGGTTGTCTGTAGTTAGAGCAGAGGAAGGGGACAAGAAGCATCAGAGGGGGGCCAGGGAAACCCTGCCTGCTCCCCAGGCATTAGGCAGGGGTAGGGAGAGGGAGTCACGCTGAGATAGCATAGGGCGTCCTAAGCTGTACAAGGACCAGAGCTAGAGATGCCTGAGATTAAGTAATAATGGTACCACCCGCCCCTCCGTCTCCAACATGGCCATCCCATCATCAGCCCACCTCCACCATTACCACCTCCATCCTCTCATCCTACCCGATCTCCACTCCCCATCCCCATATTCACCCCCACCCCATCTCCACCCTTACCCCCATCTCCACCCTTACCCCATCTCCACCCCCACCTCCATCTTCACGCATCCCCATCAGCACTGGTCCATCGGCGTCACCTCCATGACTCTGCGGCCGTGAACACCACTAAAACCCATCAGTACCCATCATCTGATGGACAGCATGACTGTATCTCCTCCATCACCCCCTTTGCCTCCATCACCAGCTCCTGCTGCTGGCGAGCCGTTACCTCGACTACATTGGTAGTGCCGTCCCTGTCTTTTGAAGGTAACCCCCAGTTGCTCACTCACCCCAACTGCATCGCCCCAGCAGATCGCCAGCCATCAGTGGCAGCTACACACCCATGTAGCGTCAGCACGTGTGACCGGTATGTACTATTGCCATATACCCATGAGCTCCGTCCTCATCATCGACAGGTACCAAGACCGTCACCACCAGCACCTCCTGCCACCACTGTCGGTCTGTCGCCAGCCACCATCGTCACTGGTACCAGTGCGCAGTGCTCCTGAACACACACCCATCAGACGGTTCCCCCTTCCGAACATGTGCTTTGGCATAATTTGTGATCCCCAAACGCAGGGATGTTTAGAACATAGGCCAGCTGCCAACCAACCCCCACTTGCTGCTTCCAGTGCAGGGATCCTGACAGAGCCACATGAGCCCGTGAAGCGGGAGCTTGGCCAGCAAAGCTGAGAAGCCCCCCACCTTCCCACCAGGATGTCCACGAGGTCCAGGCCCTATCTCAGGATCTTGGGGTCCCTGGCATAAGGCACAGAGTAGTTGGCCACACATTGCTCAGCAAATGAACAAAACCTGGAAGGGCAGAGAGGCCTGAAGGCCAGGGGCCTAGCTGAGACCCTGACCCAGCACCCCAGTTTGGGCCACACTCCACCCTCCGACATCAGTTTCCACTTCTGGGAAGTAGACAAGGCACCATGGTTAGGAGCAAGAACTCCAGCCTGCGAGTCTGAGCCCACCCCCGTCACTCAGTAGCTGTGTGACCTGAGTCAGGACACTTGACTTCTCTGTGCTCTGGTTTTCTCACCTTCAGAACGGGCTGGTTAAGAGACACCGAGTTAAAATCCGCAAAGCACTTGAAATTGTGTACACGGCCACAGTCTACAGGTATCTGTTAAATAGACATGCAGGAAATGGCTATCTTTGCCTGGCTTCTCTTAGTAGTACCCTGAATATGGGTCCTTTTACCCCCCACTCACCCCCGCCCCTGCCCGGCTGCTGAGAGATCTTGGCACTCCACCCTCAGCGACCCTGAGGTAGTTCACTGTTGACTGCTCCCCCTGCCTGCGTCCCTTGGGAGAGGAAATGACACTCCACTTCTTAGCAGAGACTTGGCCAACAGGCAACTCCATCTGGGCTGGCAAGGAGCTTTTTGGGGGACATCCTGGGTATTCCCAGGCAGCTGGACATCCCCAGAGTTTTTTTTTGAGGGGGGGAAAGACTTGTCTGCTGCCTTCTCTAATTCAGGGGTCGCTGGATGCCAACTGCAGCTTCTTGCATGTTGATTGAGCTGGAGATGGGAACACAGGCGAGGCTGCCTGGGGAGGGAGGCAGGGGAAAGAGGGGGAGGCCTTTATTAGCTCAGTTGCACCCAACCCCTCGGTGGAGTTCCTCTAGCCAGGGACACCTTGTCTCCTCAGCTCACCCAGCGTTTAGCTCTTCCACACCCAGAACGGGAGTCGTGACTGGGAATGCCATTATTTTTAAGAGCGCATTGCCTGAGAACGTCCACAGACAGATGGGCTGCTTTCTGGTGGATGGGTTGGGGATCGGGGATCTGGCAGGCAGGTGTCGGTCTCCCAGATGAGGAAAGATTAACTAGGACCTGGGCAGAGTGGGACCGTCCACTCAGAAGTCATTCACCCTCTGGAGCACAGGTCCCAAGGCTGGGAGACCCGTTACTATGCAGTTACTGTACGATATCCCCGGGGTTCCCTGACTTCCCCTCTCAATGCGTCACACGCAGGTCACCCCTTGGGAGAACCGTGAGTCCTTTGGCTGGAGTGAGGGTCTCGGATCAGAGAGGCACACAGCTGAGGATGCTTACCAAAGGCATGCATCTCCAAATCGGCTGGTCCTTGACCCCCGCAGTGCTTACCCTAGGGAATGGGCATGGGGGAGGCACTGGTGTGGAATTTTCCAGAGCTTATGGCTGGTCCTAGTATCCTGGACATTGGATCGTGGTTCTGTTCTCTAGAGACCCCTTTAATAATGCCAATGCTGAAGGCCAGCCTTACTGGGAGGAGGAAGTGGGGGGGCTCCAACCCATGTCTCACTGCTGATTGGTCCCTTTGAGTCCTGCTTGATCTATTTTCATTCATAATCATATAAATAGCAAATCTGCATTTACCACCGTGGGATTTTACGGTGGGAAACACGGGCATTTAGCCTTGATCTCTGTGCTGGGTGTTTCAACACCCCTTCCTATCTGTGACCTCACGTGGGCCTCCAAACCACCCGTGAAGAAGGTCTCGTCACACCTGTTTAAATTTTTTTATTATTATTATTATTATTATTATTATTTTATTCAACTGTGTGCATATGCGTGTGTATGTGCGCGTGCGTGTGTCTGTGTGTGCGTGTGTGTGTCTGTGTATGTGTAGAACCACGGACGAATTCGCGAACCACCATGGACGCCTCCACCTCCTTCTGCCCCGGGATTCACAGGCTCCGCCCTACCAGGACCAGAAGCGCAGGCCGCCCGCGCTTCCGCCTGGCGTCTATATGTGGGATCTGGGATCCGAACTCAGGACCTTCCGCCTGGAAGGCAGAGGCTTAACCCCTGAGCCACCTCTCCAGCCCTCGTCACACCTGTTTAGAAGTCAGAAACTGAGGCCTGCAAGGAAAGGGGCGTTCCCAGAGCCAGGACTGGGGTCATGTCCCCCAGTCTCCTGCTTCTAAGTGTGTGGTCCAGTACAGGAGGGTTGGGGGCCCTCCTGCCACCTGGATCTCTGTCACGGCAGCTGCTCAGCTCCTGGTACAACCGACCTAATCCAGTGCCCAGTGGCAGATGCCCCCTCTGGAGGGCCAGGTCCTCCACCCGTGGCCCTCCCCCCCAACCTTGGCATCTTCAGTTCAGCTGACTGACATGCAAATTAGTTTAATTATTTCTTCTTCTAAAATAAATTATATTTTGCAGTAGCTGCAATATGTTGTGTCAGGCAAAATTACATTCAATATTTTTAAACTAATTGATGCAGCCTTGAGGAAGGCTGATTGACAGCCCAGAGCTGAGCGGGCCTGCAGCCTTAACCGATTCCTAAATTAAAATTAAACGTGCTCTGGCCCGGTGCTTCCATCGTGAGTTGGCTCGTTGTGCATCTGGGGAGGTGGCAGGTGGAAGCCCTGGGGACCCTGGAGGTCAGAGAAGGCTGGGTAAGAAGGCTTTGGTACAGGAGGAGACTAAGGAGGAACTCTGAGCTGAATGGCAGGTTCTTTATCTTCCCGGGGGCTTCAAAGTTCCCTACACACTGTGGCTGGAGATTGGAACCGAGGCTTGTGGTTTTTGCTGACAACTATGGAATGAGCGTCTCCTTGGTACCAAGGACACAGCACTGAACAAGAACGACATGGTCCTGTGGCCTAGAGGCAGAGACAGTGAGCGACTTGTAACAAGTCAGAAGTAGAAAGTCCAGGATCTAGGAGGGTGTGTGCAGCAGGCAGACCTGCCCAGCAGGCACAGAGATACTCTTCCTGGAGCAAGTGATATTTCTATTCAGATTCGACTGGGAAGTAACCAGGGAAAAGAGGATGGGGAAGGGGGGAAGCTGCTCTAGGGAGAGGGATTGGCATGTGCAAAAGTCCTGAGGTGGGAGGAAAGGATGTAGCTCTCTCCCAAGGAAGATCCCAACCTCTGCCAGAGCCACTTCTAGCTTCTGAACCAAAACCGAGTAGGAAGCGAAGAAGATGAAGGACAGAAGAGACGAGGGAAAGGGACATGGGGCCTGGCCTGGTGAGCAGAAGGAGGGCAGGAGACATAGAAACAGCTCAGGCCAGGGATCAGGGCCTGTTGTGCCCCATTTCCTTCTGTCAATCACAATAAGGGTAGGGACCCTTGTCCCTGCTGCTTTGTGGAAGAGGACCAGAGAGGGGACACACAGGAAGGTTTCCCAGGAAACAACCAACACAGCCAGAGTCTGGTTCTAAAGAGGAAATTTGTGACTGAGGGAAGGTCCTGCCTTTACTTTGAAACTTTGGCTATTAGAATCCTACAAGCCCCCTAAAGGCCCTGCCTCCTCCTGGCAGCTCTCCATGATTGCCTCAGCCAGCCTCTACACTCCATAGGCTTTGTGCATCAGGTGGGATGGTTGCTCTAGGGGGAGTAGGTGCAAAGGTCCTGGGGAAGATCTCTTCCAAGGAAGATCTTGGGGGAACGGGGAGACTGACATTGTCCTCCCGCTTGCTCCTCCTCCTGCCATCCCTCCTACCTCTGCCCAGTCTTCCCATCAACCCCTTCCATGTCTTAGCCCCTTGTGGCGCTTGTCCTTTGCCATCCCCACAACACTTTCCTTCCCGGTGTTGCTTCTGTCATCCGGAACCCCATGTTGTGTCTTGATGCACACAGGCTTGTGTACGTGAACATGAGGGGTGCACGTGTGTGCTCTAGGCACGCATGAGGTGCGAGTGCTTGGGGAGCCGGAGGACAAGGTCAGGGGTCTTCCCCTGGAACGCCATCCACCGCCTTGGAGACAGAGTCTCTTGTTGCCCAGGGCTCACCGATTGAGACTAGACTTGCTGGCCGGCGAGCCCCGACTCTCCGTCTCCGCCTCCCTAGCACTGGGCTTCTAAGCATAAACCACCCTGCCAAGCATTTTTAAAAATAATTTAAATTTTTTTCCTAGCTCTACAAGCATATCGAGTACTTACCCCTGTCTTGTTCCTTTCCCCCTCTTTCCCATCCCGCCTCCCCTCTCTTCATCAATCCATCCCACCCCCTCCCACCCTCCTGCCTGTCCACGTCTATGGGCCCCAGGGTTCCCTCTGGCTTGTCTACTGTGCCTGGCATTTTAATGTGGATTCTAGGGATTGAACTTGACTGACTGAACTATCACCTCACCTCTCCCCCACCACCACCACATCACCTATATTTGCTGGGCTTGTTCATCCCCTCTGGAGGCAGACCTTCTGTCTCCTTTGTCTGCCGCTGTATGTGCAGCACACAGTAGGTGCTTCATGAAACCATGCCCGATGAGTGCATTTCTCTGCCTGTGGCATCCCGGGCATTGCTCCCTGCTTCCCTGAGGACCAATGGAGAGGGGCACTTGAGTGCCACAGAGAAAGAGGAGATTAAGAGGGAGAGACTGAGGCTGTGAAAGTGGGAAGTGGAGAGAGAAAGAGAGAGAGAGAGAGAGTCACAAGAAGGTTCCTGCGTCCCACTCGCTTGCAACAGCAGGCAGGGGAGGGGGCCGCGGAGCACAGGGCCCCTCTCCACGCCAGTCTCCAGCCAGCCCCGCCTTCCTCCTGAGGGAATTAGATTGCATGGGAACCCCGGGCTCTGATTAGAGCCGGCCAGCTGGGCAGGAAGATTGATCAGCCCAATTACCCGCAGCCTAGGCAGACACGGGAGGAGGGGCTGGGGAGGGGAGCAGGTGGGGGGCCCAGGGAAGGGAGTGTGGGGACAGCGGAGAGCAGCCTTCTGTCACCCTCCACCTGTCCCCGTACCCCTCCATGGGAACATGGGGCGGGAGGTCCTAGTGCCCCCCTCTGGGTTTCTTGGGGACTCTAGCTATGTGCGTGACTGACTCCCCACGTGCAGAATAAAGGCTCTGACTTGGTTGGGGAAGTTGCTTTTCCAAGTTGGGAGAGACTTAGAATGAAATAAGGGGTCACAGAACCACAACAGCATCCCCAGGACTTGGATGTGGAGGTAGACGTTCCCTTTCCCAGGGGCTGAGCAGGCTGTCCCCTACAACTGCTAACATCACAGACTGTCCCTGTTGACATCGGCTAAGTACTAAGACAGCACAGGATTTCGGGTGATGCCTGGCAAACACCTCTGGGTGTCTCTGAAGCAACCTCCCTGGCACTGGTGCCCTACGCCTCCTCCCCTGACAGCACATCTGGGCTTCCCTGGCCTCTCTCCTGTGGTGACAGCCCTGCCTTGTGCCCCAACATACAGCTAAACCTGAATCCTCCAGCCACTTCCTGTCTGCTCCCCCTGCTCCATCAGTCCCCAGGGCTCCCACATCAGATCTTCTGCTCAAAGACCCATACGGGCTCCCTATCCCCTGGACGTGTCTAGCTTCTCTGGGGACATCCAAGACCCTTCCTGGAACAGATCAGAGTCTGCACCTTCTCAGCCCCTGACCCAGCCGCACCTGTCCCTCCGTTCCCTAAGGAGAGCCACCAGGCCTCCTCCTGACCTCAGTCCACGGGGCTCTTTGTTCAGAAAGACTCAAATCTCAACTCCTGAAGAGCCTTCCTGAGAATCAAGTCAGAGCCCTTTCTTCTACCCTTCAGTAGGGTGTACCAGGCCTCCCTACTCCTTCGGAATCCCCAAAGTGTAGCTGCCGCGTCCTGGGAGCCCAGCAGAGCTGTGGAACATGCACCAGATCCATGCTAGCTGGGCTGTGGGGGGGTGGGCATGACAAGAGGCTTCTGTCTGGGGTGGCCATGGTGACCCCACTTCTTACGCTGCTCCTTTCTCAGCCTCCCAACATGCTGCTGCAAGGACTGAGTGTCAGAAAGTCCCACCAGTGGGCTACTGTCTTGGCCTCAGTTTCTCCAGCTGTGGAACGAGGCTCGGCAAGACTCAGCCATCATCTCTGACATCCCCCGCCTCAGATTCCATCTCTGGATATTAATCACTCGTGCTAGCCGCCAGGCACTCGGCCAGCACTGGACAAATGTGATTCCTAAAACCGGGAGAATTACGCTTGGCTGCACACCACGCCTTTGGATATAAACAGAGACCACTACTGTCTGTCGTTCCTGTCACTCCTGATGTCACCAGCTGACGGAGGAGAACGCCCAGGCAAGGACAGGTGTGACCTGTCCAGTCCTCAGAGCTGGAGGCCACGCAAATGGAACTGTTTCCCTGCCTTGCAGCTCTGATTTGCTAACCACGTGTGTGAGCTCATGCCTTCCTGTTTCCATGTTTATACACATTTATTGCCCTGTGGGGGGGGGTGGATACAGTCTATTGGGAGAAGTCAGTATTACCCCCCCATACAATGCAATCCGTATGAAGGAAAACTCAGGGTGCTTGAGACGCTATTAGGCAGGGGTAGGGAGACCCCTCACAGGACAACCACCTCGGTTCAACTCTTTGCGGGCTGATCACCCTAAAAAGCCTGGCTTGCATGCAGCGCCCCTTCCCCCAGCTTTGACTTTCTAGATCCCCCCCATCTCTCTGAAAGCTGTTCCTGCACAACTTCCCTGTCCACCGAAGGACTCAGACACAAATTGTACTTTAAATTCAATATCGGTCATTAATATTTCATGATTACAAAACGTTAAAGATAATGTCAGTGGAAGGCGCGTCTGCCTGGGCAGAATGGATGACTCAGAGGTTGGGGAAGAGGGGAGCCCGCATACTAAGTGGTCCGGGAGCCTTTGAGGTAATCCGGTGTGACAGGCGGCTGCTCGGGCTGAGGGCGACATCCTCCGAGGGGCTCGGCCACTGTGTATAAATATTTCCCCTCTGATTCTTGTCGCCTCTTGTTTGTTCCGCTTGGGAGCAGGCGGGGGCTGCCGTGACCCCCTGTACTTCCCTTCTGTTTCTGAGGAAGTCACATGGATGCTTAGGCTGCAGGACACGGGCCAGGGAGGCAACCCTGTGGCAGGGCACCTGGGGGCTCAGGAGGGCTTCTGGTGGGGTTGGGGGCAGCCCGGGTCCCCCTGGGCTGCTGTGACCTTGTTCTGTGATCTCAAGTCTCTGTTCCCTCATTTGTAAAACAGGTGTAATGAACAGCTCTTGCTCCCACAGACAGCAAGAAGGTGGATGTGTGGGTTCCCTTTTCTTTTTCTTTTTACAGATCCTGAGTGTATGTACATTGGTGGGACGGAGGTACGTGGAAGCCAGAGTCTCATGTCAGTTGTCTTCCTTTAGCACTCTGCAACTTTTTTTTTTTTTGGAGACAGAGTCTCTCATGGAACCTGAATTTGGCTGATTTGGCTAGACTGGTCAGTGAGCTCCAGGGATCTCCTATCTCTGCCTCCCAGCCCTGGGATTACAAGTGTATGCACACAGCCATGCCAGGCTTTTACTCAGAGACTGGGGATCTAAACTCAGATCTTTATGCTTGAGTAGGAATCGTTTTACCCCTAAGCCAGTTTTCCAGCCCCAGATCCTGACTGTATGCCAGACCTAGGAAACAGAAGTAGGGGTCAGCTTGGAGAGACCCCTGGGGCTCTGGAGTGAGACAGGCACAAGCTGGGGATTCATACAAATGACTTCATCTCTCTGAACCTCAGTGTCATAGTTAGACACAGGTGTCAACTTGACAGTTGAGGGTTTGAACTCTGGGCACATTTGTAGAGAAATAGTAGTTGAGTTAAATCCAGAGCAAACTGGTAGGAGATTTTTGGTGGATGGGGAAGGCCTAGCCCATGGTGGGAGGGAGTAGTCCCCAGGCAGGTGAATAAAATGGAGGGAACCGTTTGAGAAAGGAGGCATCCTTGTGTATACCTGGCCAGACATGCTGGTCTGGCAAATAAGGATCGTCGCTCTCTCAGCTGTTATGTGAAGATGATGTGGCCAGTTCCCGCGGCCGTTTGATGATGGTATGCTCTTCTGCCAAAATGGACAAACAACTGTAACCAGGAATCGCGAGGGAAAATAAGCCCCTTGTTCCCCTAAGCCGTTTGATGGTGATTTATCAGCAACCATGCAGGCGAACTGCAACACTCAGTTTTCATATGCACACACTGGGGACAGCAGAACCCACACCTCTTAGGTATGACAACCTGAGGGGCTCATGCCAGCAAAGGGCCTGGCTTAGCAGGAGCTGAGCCACACGATGCACAGCCAGCTGCTGCGAGGAGCAGTGAGTGAGCACATCAGAAGTCCTAGCCACGAGACCAGGCTCTTCCCATGCTGACCTCTCTGTGTGGAGAGTGGAGGCATCCCTTCTCCTGTTGGTTAGCATTGGGGTGCAGGGTGGGCGGGCACTGCAGACTGCAACTCAGAGGGGCCTCTGGAGGCCACCTGCTCCTTGCAGACACTCCTCTCCATTGGCATGGGCCTGGGGGATGGGATGCCAGGGGCTCTGAGAGCCAAGTGCCCAGGAGAGGGAACACTGTGCAGGGCCACGGGGCAGCCTCCTCCAGAGCCCGGCTATGCTTCTGCCTGTCTCCAAACTGTCCCATCAGTGAAGCACTGCTGTCAGGATTCCATGAAAGCATTTGTTTGGACGCAAGAGGACCAGAAGTTCAAGGCCATCCTCAGAGACAGCAAGTGTGAACCTAGCCTGGGCCACCTGCTGTAGACCCTGACACACACACACAAACACACACACACACACACGCACACACACACACACACACACACACAGAACAATACAAAGCAACACAAAGCTACACAAAGCAACACAAAGCAGATGCTGGGAAGCATCCAGCCCAGATGCATTAGGTACAAATTGCCGTGTGTGTGTGTGTGTGTGTGTGTGTGTGTGTGTGTGTGTGTGTGTGTGTGTACTTGTGCCCCTAAAATGGGAGTAGTACAGACTTGTGTGTTAGGAGGGAGATCTATGGAGCAGCAGCTGAATGTTTGACCTGAGAATGGAAGGGTCTTTCTAAGAGTTGGGCCACAGCCTCTGTAGATGGGGGAATCGATGGGGGGAGTCGGAGGGGGCAGCACTTCTGCACAGCCTGGTCTGTCTGCCTCCCACTGGCTCTGTCCACAGCCTAGCCTGAGGTGCCACTGGCCAGGCAATGCCTTGAAGGCGGAGAACCCCCCTCCCCCCACCAGTCCAGTGCCACTTCCTCTCCAGCCACCTTTGTTCTGTCTTCCAAGAAGAGGAGTAGATTCAAAGGCTCCGGCAGCCGCACTGAGGGCCCAGACGGCTTTGTGTTTCTTTTAAACTGCAGTTGAAAGAGACGAAGGGAACTTCAGCCTAGGGACTTCCTAGGCCCTACCATGGGCCAGCGGGGCCTGGGGAGGAGGAGAGGAGGTGGAAAAGGAGAAGAGGAGGAGGAGACGAGGAGGAGGAGGAGGAGGGCATAGGGAGGAGGGGAGGGAGCAGGAGGGCTTCTGGGGCAGGGACTGGTTGGAACTGCCCACAGCCTGTGGGCTCAGAGATCAATGGGTTTCTGGAGTCTAGACTGCTCGCCGGCAGCTTGCTGACCCGCCGCCTGCCAGGGCAAGGAGGGGTGGGCACACTTGGCGGGCAGTGAAGATGGAGAAGGCCCGTCAGGCTCCACCCTTTGCTGCTGTCCCTGCCCTCTGCTTCTCACTGCTACAGATGGACATATGTCTCAGTGACAGAGAGAGAGAGAGAAAGAGAGAGAGAGAGAGAGAGAGAGAGAGAGAGAGAGAGAGAGAGAGAGAATAATTTCTGCTAGGCAGTTTAGAATGGGAATTTTTAGCCAGAGTAGTTTTTTTCTAGGCAGTTTTTAGAGTAGATGGGCTGGGAAGGTCTTTGAAGGTCACCGTCGCAGCTAGGATTATCCTGCAGGAACGCACCCTGTCAATCTGCAGGAACCGGCTCCACATCCCCCACAGAGATAAGGTCGCCAACATCCCCCAACCCTGTGTTTATGAAAGGATATGGAGATGAGCCCCTCAAAAAACGGATGTGTTAAATTTCTCAAAAGAAACAGTTCTGCCATGAATTCCATTGAGCTGCCCCACCTCTCAATATGAGCAGAACAATCAGACATGAGGGGAGGCCAAAAACCCCAATCAGGTTTAAAGAAACTAAAACTAACCAGTAAGGAAAAGCCACTTTCCCCGGGCTTGCCCAAATCTATAAATACCCCAGACCCTGCCAGCCATCAGTCTGGTAGCCTCATGGCCCTCCTGGACTCTGTATCTGCGGGTTCCTTTCTTCTCCCCCCTAATAAATTCTATGCATCCTATACACTCATTCTGATTTCAGCCTTCGGTTCCAGAACACAAGAACCTGGATAGAAACTCTGTAATATCAAGACCTTCTATTTTTCTCCCAGCTCACACTGCCCCCTTCTCCAGAGGCACTAAAGTATCTCTCTTTCCAGAAACTTCTCCCCAGCTGAGCCAAGTGCCTGTTTTCCATTCAAAACCCATAGCCCTATAAGTCCTTGCCCCCCCCCCCCAATGTTCTCACTTTCCCACAGCCCATTAGCAAGTGCTCCTCTGGGTCTTGTCTGTACCTCAAACAGCCCATTAGCAAGTGCTCCTCTGGGTCTTGTCTGTACCTCAAAGCCGGCTTCTTCTCACCCAACATTCCTGCCCCAGGCTGGACCACCGTCCCCCAGTGTTATTGCTTCTGGTTTTCCCTTAGCTCCTTGTCTATGGCAGACAGTACCCCACTTCTGCTCAAAGCTCTCATGAGAAATAAAATCCACTAATCCTCAGTGATGACTGCTCTGCCCTTCCCGGTAGGACAGTCTTGATGGGGAGTGTCATGGTTAGGCACAGGTGTCAACTTGACAGCTGAGGATTTGAGCTCTGGGCACATTTGTAGAGAATTAATGGTTGAGTTAAGCCCAGAGCAAACCTGCAAGAGATTGTCTAGCTGATGGGGAAGGTCCAGCCCATGGTGGGTGGGACTAGATCCTGGAATAAAATACAGAGAGCTGATTAAGAAAGTTGGCGTCCTTGTGTACACTTGGCCAGACATGCTGATCTGGCAAGTAAGGATCATCCCTCTCTCAGCCGTTATATAGAGATGATGTCGCCAGTTTCCTTGGCCCTGGTCCATCCTGCTAAGATGGACAAACAATTGTAACCAGGAATCATAAAAGAAAATAAACCCCTTGTTCCCTTAAGCCTTTTGATGGTGATTTAATCAGTAACCATGCAGGCGAACTGCTACAGGGAGTTACCAGCTACCCACCCCAGGGCCTTTGTATGGCTTAGCTGCTTGGACTGCTCTTCCCCAGAGGTGAGCCCCTTTTGAAGTCTTCATTTAAAGTTCTTTTTCCTAAAGCAGTGCCCCCCCCACCAAAAATGATGCCTCTCTTCTTTCCAAGCCCTTTGCTCTGCTTTCTTTTCTTCCTGTGCCTTTGTAGTATGTCACATCACCCAACATACTAAGCACCTTTCTCTCAGTTTGCTGTCTCTCTCCTGGGAGCACAACAAGTTGTGTGTCTTCCTTGAGGTCCTAGACCAGGCTTGGCATGTGGTAGGTGCTCAATGAACAAGGGCAGAGAGCACATCTCCAAACTAGCCCTGCTTGTTGGTGTTCTAGAAGAGCCCCCCCTCATCCCGGGGGTATCTTTGTCCAGTTTCCTCTTTTTCCTACTCCAACTTTTGCCCTCCTCTGCCACCCCCACTCCCACCCCTTGCGCCCTGACTGATGGCTCAGCCCTTGGTTCCGCCCCAGCCATTGGTCCTGACAGTCTACTCTTCCCTCTCACCCAGGTGACCCAACTCACCCGCTTCCATGGCCAGCACGGTGATGTTGTGCCAGCCAGCCGTCTCCCGGTCCAGCCCCTTGCCGGTCACGATGGCACCGGTGTCGGCGTCGATGTCAAAGATCTGCTCCAAATCTGAATCTCGGTCGATGGCGTACCTGAGGGAGGCAGGCCAGGGCTGATGGAAGGTGTACCCGCGTCCGCCGCCTGCAAGGACCACCCCCTCCACCCCACCAGTCAAGGACCTGGCCTGGACACAATTGCCTGAGTGTCAGGGGTGGGGGCTGCCTTTCTGAGCCTCAATGTCCCCCTTAGAGGAGTGGAGCTAAGAGCCTCCACCCGAGGCAGAGGCAAAGATGCGAAGCCAATATCCTTGCCCACCTGGGGGCTGAGTTTGATCTTGGAATGGAGAGAGGCAGGAAGGAATTAGGAGGAAGAGGGGAGGAGGTGGGGAGGGGCAGGAAGGGGTGAAGAAGAGCAGAAGGAGGTAAGAAGGGAGTGATGGGGCAGGAGGGGAGGGGGCGGAGGAGAGGGGGTGAAGAGAGGCAGGAGGTGGGGGGCGGGGAAAGAAAGAATGGTGGAGGGGGATGGGGAGGCAGGACCTGGTGGGAAGGATATGGGGAGGGACAGGAGGACTGAGAACCCCCAGGAAACCATTAGGGTACAGAATGGCTAAGATAGATCTGGGGAGAATTGGGACTGAGAGGGGAGAGCTGGCGGGAACTTTGAGCAGCAGAGGGGGCGGAGGCGGGTCAGGAGGCTTCTGGAGGTTGGGTGGACACCGCAGTCGGGCAACCGTGGAGCCGGGCTGAACTTCCCGGGGAGGGTACCCGCCTGGCCTGCTCCTCCTGCCTGCTCCTCCTGCCGGCTGCGGCTAATCTGCAGCTTTACATTGCCGCGTGAAAAGGCCTTTGTTCCGCCTTCTTCCCGGCCCTTTGTGCGGCGGCTCCGGGACTGAAAGGCCCGTGTCCAACACATGTCTCCGGCAGCGGCAGCCCAGAGAGGCCCCGCCAGCGCTGCCCGCCGCTGCCCGCACTGATAACGCAGACAAAGGCCTGGCGCGCCCGCAAAGGCGCATTGTGCAGCGGGACAAAGCAGCAGGCCTGGTGGGGAGCGCACGTCGGCCCAGCCTCCAAACCCAGACAGGGAAACTGAGGCCCAGGCAGGCAGGGACACCCACGCCATGCCTCATGCCTGCCGGAACCCAGATGGTGACATGACCCTTTGGAGAAGCTTGTATTACCAGTGCCTCGGTTTCCCCATTTGGATGGATAATGATTCACTATGATTGGGTGGGTCTGAGCGCCAAGTTGCCTGGCTTCCATCCCTCACCCCTTGGGCTCTGTTTTCACACCAGACTCAGCTCTCTGGGACCTCCGTGTAGCTTGGGGGAGCTGAGTGGAAATATTTTCGTCTTTGCTGTTGGGGAAGAGTGAAGACACTCAGAAAACTGTAGAGGGCTGTGCACAGGGGCAGAGAGGCCTTTTGAAGTCAGTATCCTGCATCCCGCCCATCTTACTGCTTTGTGCTCTGGATGGCTGAGTGTACCTTTCCTGCCCTGGCAAGCCGGGGGTGTCCAGGTCCAAGCTGGCCCCCCTTCCTGCCCTGAATGTTAAGCAAGTGCCTTCTCTGTGAGGCTCAGGGCTTGGCTCTGTGGAGGAAGGCTGCCAAGCCCCCGTGAGCCACTGTGACTGCCCGCCCCCAATGACATGGAAGTGACCAGGGGAAACTCAGACACCCAAGGTGGTCACGTATGTTGAATAGCCTGTGATGTGGGCAAGGCACAGGGCTGGAGGGGGAAACAGGATGGGTCCCCCAGCATTCTGCTGACCAGGCCATATGTCTTGGCCCCAGATGATCTTCTCAAAGTGTGTGTGTGTGGAGGGGGGGGGAGTTTTTTAACTCACACTAAGGCGCTGGGGGCGTAGTGACTCTGACACAGCATTGGAATTTGCACCCACATTTGGGAAGTTCTTTCTGGCTTGTTGAGCTAAGAGTCCCCATGCTCAGAGCCTCAGGACACTTTTACTCCCCTGCGCCCAACCTGGCCTTGTCAGATCTCTCAACTGGAAGAAGTAGAAGACATGGCTAGGAGGAAACTTGGGAAGCTCTGCCCATTCTCTAGAGGGACAAGGGGGTGAAAGAGCAAGGTTGAGGGAGGTCAGCTATCGTTCCTCTCTGCTTGCACTACGCTCTTCCTCCTTCCCTTCTTCCTCCTTTATCCCCTCCCTCCTCTTCCTCACAACACTCCCAGTTTTTCCTTTAATTCCCTCTTAGAGGGGAGAGCAGGGCATGAGGCTGAGGGAGAGGGTGTTGCGGGGCACAGACTTGGGCAACAGAGCCACAGGGCTGCAGGGGCTTTTGTTCCTGGCACTCTGGAAGCCAGCAAGGGAGTGGGAGGGAGGGGCGGGAGGTGAGGGTTTGGTGCGCGGCAAGGACTGTGGCCTGACATGCGTGGGCAGGAGAGAAGCTAGTGCCTCACATGCGTGCGCACATGGACTGGAAGCCTGGGCTGCATTGTGGGTGGGAGCGTGTTGGTGTGACTGTGCACTGTGTGTGTGTGTGTGTGTGTGTGTGTGTGTGTGTGTAACAGTCCCCTGCAGTTGGAACTTAAAGGCTCAGAATCTGTGGCTCATTCCAGGATCTACAGTCAGGTCCAAAGCCCCCAAACAAGTCATCTCCCTCTTTGTGCTGCCCCAAAAGAGATGTGAATCCTCATATGCGCCAGTGGGCAGTGAAGGAGAGGTACCTAGATTTGTGGCTGAGTTCTGGGGTGCATGCGGGGATGGGGATAAGTGCACCCCTGGTAGCTCTCATCAATCTTGGGCTTCTTCGATGTCTGGCAGTGGAGAGTACACAGGACTTCCCCTCACCTGGTGCGTGGTCTGTGTGCCATGCGTGGGTGTGGGAACACTACCAGGGGTGTGAGCAGCTGGGATGCAGCTGTGGATCTAGAAAGTTCTTCACTGGCTGTTTTCTCTTCAGAGCTCTTGGCCCCAGCCATGTCCCTTCCCCACACCGAGGGGTGTGAAACAAATCAATATACTTTAGGGATGGAGGGTGTGGGCCGGGAGAAGACATTTGTGGGTCTCCCAGTGCAGAGGCAGCCTGCATTTCTGAACTCCCCAGGGACTTGGCACACCTCACATGCTGTGCCCGTCACTCCCCAGAGGCTCATTGCTTTCACTGTTCCATCTCCGGAACTCCTGGGCCCCCTGCCTGCCCGCCTCAGGGTCTTTGTGCTTACTGCTCTACCCAGAATGTGCTTTGTCCTCGACTATTTCTCTTCTGCTTGATAGGACTATTTTAGTCAATGCAAAGGGACCGCTGTAGTCCCAGTGTCCCCAAACCTTCCTGCTTTAGCTTCGTGAGTATGGGAAGATCCTGTCTTATCATCCCACCCTCTACTTTCTAGATCCACAGCTGCATCCCAGCTGCTCACATCCCTCTACGTCACAGTGACCCTTGTGACTGGACGTTGAGAGCCAAGCCCTGGTCATAGAGACGGCCTGAGGACCCTCCCCTGCTATGCACTGGCCTCAGTTCCCAGGTCTGTGCCCCCCAGTCTGGGAGCTCTGCCCCCACCTCTGCCCTTGGCTGAGTCATCCTGTCCCCAGGCCTGGCTCCGAGCTGCACAGGGGAGGCTGAGCAAATGCTCACAGTGCTAAATCGGACCTGTCTCCAGCTCCCTGGTGGGCTCCTCCACATCTGAAGAGATCCAGGGAAGGGGCTGGGCACAGGGAGATGAAGGGAGGTGAGATGCTGGTTTCAAAGTCAGTCCCTTCAGCTCGGATGAAAGCCGAGGGGACGGGTGCGGGGCGAGCAAAGCGGAGAGGAGGGAGCTGCAGACAGCGTTGACCTGTGATGCACCCCCCCCTGCTGCATCAGCCTGCAAAGCCAGCCTGTTCTGGATTCCTGACAAATGGGTGGCAACGTCCTCCCTGGAGGAAGGGGGCAGCCAGAGGCCAAGTGGATTTTGAGACTGTGCTAGGGGCACAGAGATGGGGACAGAGCAGTATTCTGGACTTCTGGGCTGAAGGGAGCTTTTAGACTACCTATGAAGCCCTGTTCACAGTCACCATGAAGCCCCCAGCTCATCTACTATAGCCTCCATCTGCCTTTTTTGTTTTTACTATTGTATTTATTTGAGAGATGGGGGGGAGGAGAGAGAAAGAGAGAGTGAGAGAGATTGGACTGGATGGTCCAGTGATTGCGACTTGGAAGAATGGAAGAACCCTTGATTGGGGGGGTGAAGAAAGTAGGTGTTTGTTTTTGCCTCCCTTTGTTTTTCTTTTTGGAGGTGATAGAGACCCAGTGCTCAGTTCTGAACATGGTCATGGAGTGTCCAGTGAGACCCTGGGGGGTGGTTTCTGGTGAGAGGAAGAACAACTAGTGGTCAGTGGCTTCCTCTACCCCACTGTGCACTGGCTGTTGTCTTTGCTCCTGTCTAGTCTCTGCTTCCTGGGCTCTTGGCTCCCAGAGTCCCCTCCTCCCTCTGCCCTGGTTTGTGGGGTGATGCAAGGCAGGAGAGCAGGCAGCAGGCGTGGCCCCGAGTGGGGGTCTCACCGGACGGGCCGGTTGGCGGCGTCGGGGTCCCGCGCCGTCACCACGCCGACCAGGGAGCCCACCTGCGCGTCCTCCTGTACCTCCAGGAGGCCGGAGGGCGGCCGGAACTCGGGGGGCTCATCCACGTCGGTCACGGCCACACGCACAATCGCCTGGTCCCGAAAGGTGCCCAGGTCGGCAAAGCGGGGGTCCACGAACTTGTTCAGGGCCTCCAGTATCACCGTGTGCACCTGCTGAGACTCGAAGTCCAGGCGCTGGGGTGGGGGTGGGGAGAGCCGGTCAGCGGGCTGGGAACAGGGATGTTCTAAGAGAAGGCAGCAAGCCTGAGGCTCAGACCACCCTTTCCAGCCACTGTAGGGCAGCTGAGGCTTCTGGGAGCAGCTCTTGCCTGGGAACATAGTCGCCTCTGGCAAGGTGTTAAAGCCTGACTTTCTGCCCCCCCCCAAAAAGCAGGACATTTCACTCAATGTTTGTTGCCTCTGTGTGTTGTCGGTCCCTCCATATGACAGCCACCCAAAACCAACCATCTCATTTACAGACAAAGGACCTTGGCCTGCAAGGTGGATGCACTGCTTGGCTTCTGTGACCTTGGAGAAGTAAGTGCCGCTCCCCAGGGAATGAGCATCGTGACTGAGTTTGGCTCTTCTCTGTAAGACCATGTGTTTGAATGAAGATGGATGTGATGGCAGGAGCTGCGGCCACCTTGATCACACAGTAAGGAAGCTCTAGGGGGCACTCTTGGAGACCCTCAAGCCCATGCCTATCCCATGTTACAAGGTCTTCCCTGCCTTCACCGAAGGTTCCCATCCCACCCCCACCCCACCCCCCACCTCCTGCCCATGCAGGGAGCTGGGTGCTGGCTTGGGAGTAAGGGATGGCCTTTGGTGCCAGCTCATCCATCAGACGGGTCATTGCCTACTCCACAGACATCTCGGGCGCCGGCCGGAGCCACCAAGCTGACAGAGACCAGGGACTAAGTATGAACTGGCAGTGTTTGTTGAGTCCTGGTCTGGATGATTCTCTTCCCTGCACCTCTCTCTGGGTCTCTAACCCTCCACCCGGGGCGGAGACTCATTCTTTTGCCTGGGGGTCAAAACACTGAAAACTCTCTGATTTAAAAATGGCAGATTCTGTAGCCAGAGCCCCAGCTGGCTGGGTCATGGCAGCTAGCGGTCTCCAGTCCAGCACAAAACTCCGTGTAAATCAGGGCAGAGGACTCAGGCCTCCTGCTGGGGAGTGCGTTTGAGTGGACAGTCTTCAAGGCCTGGTACCCTAAGTCACCATGTCCCTGATCAAGTCCTGCAGGTGGATTCTTGCTCCATTGTGGGATTTCTGAACCTTTTTCTGGGGGAGGGGAAGGGCACTGAGTCCACAAGCTGAGCTGGTTCCTCTACTAGCCAGGATTGTAAACAAGCTGTTAGACTCAAGGGGAGAAGAGCTTTGGAGTCACCAGACCTGGTCCTGACTTGATCCCTCCCAGATGTGGTCTTGAGCAAGTCCTTTTACTTTTCTCTACTTTTCTTCTTCATTGATGGGGTCATGACCTCTACTTTAGAGAGAGACATGGGGTTCAGAGGGCACATGTGAAGGACCAGGACCATGTTGAACAGCGCTTGGTAATGTTTAAGGTCATGGGTTCTAATGGGAACAAAGTAGCTGTGTAGCCTCGCGTGAGTCACTAAACCTCTCTGTGCCTCATTTTCTCACCCATGAAATGGGAATGATAACACTAAGGTATTCTTCTAGAGAACCTTCAACCCCAGATGGAGGGACATGAGAGACCCTCACTAAGGCTGCCTCCCCCCACCTCGCCCTCCCCAGGCAGCTGTCGTACCTTCTGCACTACTATGATGGCCTCCTGAGTGTCGCTGTCTGTGGTGACCTTGAACGCGTCCCCACCGCTGCCGCTCTCGCCCTTGAGGTGGTAAGTCATGTCTGTGTTCTCGCCCACATCCGAGTCCTCGGCCTTCACTCGGCCCACGGCGGTGCCCACAGGCGCCGACTCCTGGATGCTGAACTGGTACATCTCTGTGGGGACAAGGCCATGAGATTGACCCTGCGCCTCAGGCGGCTCTGGGAGAGGGGGGTGGGCCTGTCTGGGGTTCTGTCTTCAGGAACCCCCCAGTCAGGCAGGTACTGTGACGGTCCTCCCCTCTCCTGATGGATGGAAGATGATCTCATTCTACTTGGGCTTCCCTGGTGACTGTATGGAGAAGCACCTGCCACCCTTGGGCCTCAGTTTCTCCACCTGCCCCGTGAGGGGGACAGAGGAGTGTGAGGGCAGAGGTCCGACTGTCCTGAGTCTCAGGTTCCTCATCTGTGAGGCGGGAAGAAGGGTGACTTCCTAACAGCAGTGTTGCCATGATGACAAACAGATGCTGCTGCCCGTGGTAAGTGTGGTTCCGTGCCCAGCGCAGGCCGCACTGCGTGGAAGTGACTGGTGGCTGATGGCATTTGTTCATTCATTTTTCCGTCTAGGTCCTTTGATGGCAGCCTATAGGATAAAAGTGGGACACCTCACCAGGAGAGAGGAAGGGAAGGAGAGAGGGAGGGAAGGAAGGAGGGAGGCAAAGAAGGAAGGAAGAAAAGGAGGGAAGAAGAGACAGAGAGAGAAGAAAGAAAGGGAAGGGAAAGAGAGAGAAGGAAGAAATAGAAGGAAAAGGAGAGAAGGAGAGACAAAAGAAATAAGGGAGGGAGGGAAAGAAGAAAGGAAGGAAGGAGAAGGTAGGAAAGAGATGAGGGAAAGGAGAGAAGGAAGGAAGGAGGAGGAGGAAAAGAAGGAAGGAGAGGAAAGAAGGAAGGAGTCAAGCCGGCTTCCAGGTAGCACCTCCTGGGGCAGCAGAGAGCCTGGTACAGGCACCAGGGCTGTGGGGCTGGGTCCACTGGCACCCGCAGCCTCCCAGCCATCTCTGAGATGCAACCTGGGCCCACACCAGGGCCCACCCTTCGCTGCCTGGCTGGCTGGGCTGTGAGCCGAACGGATTGCAGTAGCTTATCTCTCGGGGGTCAGTCCCCTGTGGCGGGGCCTAATATGAGAGCAGCAGACCTCGGGTAATGACTCGCCCGATAGGAATCAGCCGCTCCCGGCCGTGTTCAGTCTCTGCCAGCTGCAGTAGCTTCAGGCGGCAGCTGGGCCTGAGGCTGGGATGGCTGAGCTGGCCAGGCTGACGGGCAGGCAGGTGGGAATCTGGACCAGACACCCCCAGTCCCCACTGTCAGGAGGGGCAAATCCTGCTCCAGGCTGGATGCAGAGGAGGCAGCCCCTGTCCCTGACTTAGCATTCTCCGCCACCATGAGGGTCCCTCGGCTAGGTACAGAGGCTACCCCTCCCCCATCTCTATCTCTATGAGCCCCAACACCTTCCCTGTGCAAGCATGGCACAGGGGCTCAAGCACAGCACAGGGGCCAGGAGTTAAAAGCCAGGGACGAGTGGATGGGGTAGAGAGTGGACAGGGAGCAAGGCAGAGGTTGGCAGGAGACCGCAGTTCTCTAACTAACCAGTGCCTCCTCTGCAGAAGGTGGGTGGGAGGAGGGAGGGTGAGCAGGCACGGAGGACAGAAGGGTACACGGATGTGTGCGGGGGTCCCTCTTGCGTCAGGAAGCCTCGTGGTCAAGCCGGGCCTTGGTAGACGGGTGTGTGGCGTACGGACAAGGCTCACTCACTCTGTGGGAAGCGGGGTGGGTTGTCGTTGACATCCGTGACCACAATGGTGACCGTTGTGGAGCCTGAGAGGCCGCCCAGCTGACCCGCCATGTCCGTGGCCTGGATCACCACCTCGTAGCGCTCCTGGCTCTCACGGTCAAGGTCGGGCACTGCCGTCCGAATCACACCTGTCAGGGAGGGAAGGTGAGGCTGGGTGGCAGGACGATGGCCAGGCTGAGGCCAGACTGTGCCCTGCTGGACCGGACTGGACGAGGTCAGGACGAGAGCAGCTGGTAGAAAGATGCTCAAGGGCGGGGTGGGGGGAAGGTCTGGCGGGGCTCCGAGGTCCGAAACATCTCACACTTGCATACCGTCAGATGTGCACTCCCACCCATGTACATCCTGACACCAACCCACTGTAATACACATGCTTACATGCAGACATCCACACACCTCTTTCACCCACGCACATTCCCACGTCAACCATCACAGACGCACATGTTCCCAATATGCATCTATACGTAGACCTCTGGATGGGGACAAACTAACACGCTTGTCATACACGTGCACACTCATCCACATTCACACGTACACGTGCGTCTTACACTCATGACACAGAAGTAAAACAGCGGAGCATATGATGGGAGGCCATGGGCCTCAGCTTCCCCTGAATATATTGAGTGAATCGGGCCTTTGCCTGATCTGTCAGTCACCCATGGAACCAGGCACAGAGCAGCCACTCAAGTGGCTGGAGCTGGACTCAAGTCTGTCCTGGGGCACATTCACCACGGTGTGTCACACTCGGATACACACATGTGCCCCTCTCCTGCCCTCTCCAACCCCCTCTCCTTGTCGCCCCTCCCCTCCTCGTCCCTCTCTTATTTCCTCCCTTCTCCTTCCCTCGCCCTCCCTACCCTTCCTCTAGGCCCTACGCAGGTTCTCTGTCCAGCCTGCAGCTGAGCTGCCAGAGATGGGAGCAGACACGGCGGCTCCCGTGAGGTTAACTGCACAGAGGAGCGCCAGGCGTCACTTCCCGCCAGCATTAGAGTCTTGGTCGGGAGGGGAGTTGATGAGGCGTTCAGAGCCTCTGCCGACACCCCATCCAACCTGCGGAGGACAGGTGGTGACAGGTGGTGCTTGGGCCTAAGTGCCAGGTGGAGTCACGCACCAGCAGTCCCAAGATGCGCCCCATAAACCCACGCTCTGACTCCCGATGTCCTCAAATCCCCGGACTCTGGTAAAGGCAACAGGAAGAGAGTCTGTGGTGTGTGTGTGTATGTGTATCTATGGTGTGTATGTATGTGGTTGGTGTGTGTGAGTGCACGTGTGCATCTATGGTGTATTCTGTGTATGTATGCATCTGTGGTGTATATGTATGTGTGTGTGGAGTATATGTGTGCATGTCCGTGTTATGTATGTGTATGTTATCTGTGTGTGTCTCTGTATGTGTGTCTGTGTGTGTATGTGTGTGCATGTGTGTGAGAATGGGCTGCTTTTGCAGGAAGAAAGAGAGAGAGAGAGAATTTTCTGTCTGATCTAGGGTCACACAGATCCCTGTCTGTGGCCTTGCTTACTCCTTGGCAGGTGGGCCTCTCCTGGTCCCCAGGTATTGTGTTCCTGGAGTCTTAAGTGAGCAGCCTCAGTGACCCTCTTAATGGCCATGACGAAGGTGCTGTAGTTTTACTCATTTTACAGGTGACAAACACAGACGCTAAGTACCTTGTCCAAGATCACACAGTAGAACTGCACACAACCATGATTTGTAGGAACTCTGGATCCCCAGTCCGCTTTCAAACTGCCTTTCCAGATCCCCATAGGGAGGGCTTCTCTGCCTAACCTGCCCAGCCCACCTCCAGAGGTCGGAGTAGAGGCCCGCCTCTGGCAGATGCCCGTCTGAACGCCCATCTGCTTTCTCCCCTCCGGCTCTTCCTGTGCTAATCTGGAAAGATGCTTTTGAATCTCACAGTAACCCTCAATCTGTCCCAGCGGTGGCAAGAAACACTGGCTGGGGACACCTTCTGAACTTCTGAGGGTCTCTGGTCAAAGTGTAAATGGGGGAAGAGAGGAGAAGAAGAAAGAGAGAAGCTGAGAAGCCTGGGAAAGAGACAGAAACCCAGTGGGGTGGTAGGAGGGGAGGGACATTCATACAACAGAAGAATGGAGAAGTGAGGGAGAGGAAGAAGACCTTGTGAGACAGAAAAAGAAGGGAAGGGGCAGGGGAATGAGCCAGAGAGAAAGAAGAATGAGTGGGGAGATAGATAGATGGATGGGTAGATGGATGGGTAGATGGATAGATAGATAGATAGATAGATAGATAGATAGATAGATAGATAGATAGATATAGATAGATAGATAGATAGATGATAGATACATAGAGACTGACAGACACATACTTGGAGAGAAACAAAGAGAGGAAGAAGGGAAGGAAAAAGGAAAAAAGAAACTTCATTAGAACCAGTGACTTACACTGACACAAGCGAGAGCTAAGGGAGAGGATAGGTGGCCGGCAAGTGAAGTAGCCACTAGCCAGTGTGTGTAAACATGTGTGTATGGATGTGTACTGCGATGTGTATGTAGAGGTCAGAGGGCAACTTGTTAATGTCTGCTCTCTCTGTTTTTCTATCATGTGATTTCCGGAGGACCGAATTCTGGTCATTAGGCTTGGAGGCAAGCGCCTTCCCTGCTGAACCATCTCGAGACCCCACCACCACCACTTTTTTTTTTTTTTTGAGGCAAGAGCTCTTGTATCCAGAGCTGGCTTTGAACTGCTGATCCTCCTGCCTCCGTGTTGTGTGTATGCACCACTACACCCAGCGGGCTTCTGACTGTCCCTGGACACTTGCCATCTGGACTCCCGCAGAGCGCAGTGATCTAGTGGCAGGATCTGGAGTCCCCGAACATCTAAAAGCTCGGCATCCCCAGCTCTGAGTGGGGATGGGAGGAGAGGTCTGGCTCCTCTTCTGCAGGTCAGGAGAGAGGCCCCCATGTGGCCGGCTTCCTTGCTGTTCCTACCGCTTCCGGCTCCAGGGAACACAGAACTGGTCACACTGTCTGACAGGGTGTGTGATGCAGGAGCTGTCCCTGAGCATCTCTGGAGTGGGCTCCAGGGGCTGTGCTGCCTCTGGACCCTGGCTTGAGTCATGCACTGTGCATGGTTGCTATGGTGATTGCTTTTTATGAAGCACATCTTCCAGAATCCACAGCCCTGATTGGCTCCCTCCCACTGAATCTGGCCTCAGGCGTGTGACTTGCTCTGGCTTAAGGGATGTCAACAGGTGTGACAAAACAGGGGCCTGATAAGCCCCTTCGTGCGGGGGATCATTCTCCGAGAGTCCTGAAGAATCCAAGAAGCCCAGGGGGAAAGGGAGAAAGAACAAGGATTGGTGGTGTAGCTGCCCCCCCTCAGCTGAGTCAGCCCCCAGCAACTTGACAACCAAGGGGTTGTTCCACAAGTGACTCCAAGAACTGCCCGGCCAGCCCACCGAATCTTGACAGCGTATTAATAGGTTGCTGAGTTAAGCTACTAGGTTTAGAGCTACCTGCCTGCCACCTGGCTTCAGAGATACAACAGAGAGGGGCCGTTCCTCTCTGCCTTGGTTGGTCTTACTCCTGCAGGGGTGTTTAATTGCATCGGCCCAAGAGGGCCTCATCCTCTTCCAGGAGGCGGCCTCCCTAGCGAGGAGGTCTCAGGATCACCTGCTTGGACAGCCTCCCCACCCTCAGAGGCCTTGACTTGGCATCTGTGTAAAGCCCTTCTAGAACATTCCAGTGCAAACCACATCCAACACAATGTAAAGGTGGAAAATGGACTCTGCTTTTCAACAGATGTAGCCAGACCACAGAGACCCTTATGTAGGCGGGGTTTGCATCTCTGGGGACCTGAGTTCTATCTTTGGAGCCCATGTGGTGGAAGGAGAGAACTTGGTGCATGCATGTATGTGTGTATGTGTGTGTCTGTGTGTCTGAGTGTATCACACTATGTGTGCCTGTGGAGGCCCAATATCACGGTGGCAATTATTCTGGATTGCTCTACCTCCTTTTGACTTTACTCTGGGGTTTCCCAGGTTCCATCTTCCAGAGCCGGAAATACAGGCTGCTGCCATTTCCGCCCCAGTGCTTTTTCATGGGATCTGGAATCCGAATTCAGGTCCTTCTGCTTATAAGGCAGAGGCTTAACCCCTGAGCTATCTCTCCAGTGCAAGAAAACTGACTTCTAAAAACTGTCATCTAATATATGTGAACTTGGTTTCCCCAACCTCTTAAAGAGACAGACAGACAAACAAAAAGATTCAGGGTGGGGGAACCCAGCTGTATTACATATATAGACTTTTCCTTTATTGTTCCTTGAACTACAGTGCACGGCAACCATTTTCTAGCATGTACTCAATGTGAGGTGTGTGCCGCCAACTGGACGATCTATCGTGTAGAGAGGTGTGTGCAGATTGCATGCAGGCACCCACCTTCTTACGCAAGGCACCTGAGCATCAGTGGATTTTGGATGTGTGGGGGTCTCGGGATGAATCCCTTTCAGACATTAAGTGCTCATGCACAGGGACTGGTGGGATCGGTGGCATTCTCTCCAGTCTTCCGTTTCCCTCTCTCTCCTTTCTCTACCTCCTGATGCTGGGAAGAAGCACCACTGGGGTTGCGGGTGGAGCCAGGGCATCAAAATCCCCAAACAGTCCGTGAGGTTGTTTTGTAGCTTTCTGCCTTTGAAAAGAAATTTGTTCATTCCTTCCTTCCTTCCTTCATTCCACACTTGCTGGAGGCCTCCGGTGTGTAGGACGCACAATCAGAGAAGAACATGAAGAAAAGACATGGCTCGCGTCTTCCTCCCACGGGTTACCTGCTGTCTGAACTTGGGCGAATTCCTAGGTCCATTAGAGCTTTGTTTTGTAAAGTGGGGTTACCACTCTGTGGAGCATTAGATATGATGAAGCTTCTAGAAGTCCTTGCAAGTTGGAGACTCCCTTCCTTAAGACTTGGGCTGCCTCCTCTCCTACCATGGACAGTTGCCGTGGAGACAGAGGTGCAGGCTGGGCTCTGTCAGCCTGTGGATGGGGCTTGGTGCCACGCGCTCAGATAGTCCTTGGATTGACTTGTGTGGCTCCCTCTGCCCTTCCCAGGGGCTCGATGCCTATTTGCAGTTTTCCGAAGGAAAACTCTGTGAAGGCACATGTGCAGTCAGTCAGGCTCACCATCCGGATCCTGACCCTGACCCCCCCAGGGCCTGGCACACAACAGAGCCTCAATCAGTATTGCGTTTGTCCCCTCCTGGCCCAAGGGAGACGCTTCAGCCGAGTTCTCGACGTCTCTGAGGAAGTCTTCGGTTCTCGCTGGAGTGGTGGTAGGTAGGGGCTGGCAATTATAAGCTGGCCACAGCTGCCCACAGCTTTGTCTTCAGTACCAGCAGTTGTCCTGCCACCCCCCACTGTCCCTTCCAGATGCCGCAGAAGGGACCCGGAAGCCCGCAAGATGCCTCATTAGCCTGCAAATGCCATCCCCGCTGCCCCCGTGGGGGGGCTGGCTGGCAGGCCTGGCCTTTAAAACACACAAGTTAATTCCTCCGTTGGCACTCGGGCCTCGTGGCGCCCCACCTCCTCCCTCCTCGCACCTTGCTCGCGGGCCCCGTTCCGGCTCTGCTGCCTGCTATGCGCACAGTGAGAACAGACTGTACCTCGCTGCTAAATATAGAGCCGCGGCAGTGGAATATTCCTGGCTGGGGACATGGAACCCCAGGCTGGGAATGGTACCAGGGTGGGTCTGGCAGAGCAGCTGAGCCACAGAGGAAAAGATCTAGTACCTCCTGAGAAATGTCAGGGAGACCCTCTCGGACCCCCAGGATTGAAGCCCTGTCGGCAAGGACCTCATTCAGACTCTTCCTCCTGCCTCATGCACTGCTTCCCTTCCGGCCTCTTGGGAATTTTTCCTGCCTTCCTGAGCTCTTGGAGCCCCTGTCATCCTCTTTGTGACTCTGCGATGGGGGTGCCACTCAGAAAGCGGAGCTTTTCTTCCTTTCACCTCCCAAGATTCGGTCCCCTTCTCTCTCTTTTTCTCTGCCTTCCTTCCTCCCTCTCTGTCTATTTACCCCTCCCCCTCCACAATACAGGGTCCAACTCTGCACCCCAGGCTGGTCCCTTATCCTCTATTCACTCTGGCTACTCTTAAACTGCTGGTGATTCTCCTGCCTCCATCTCCTAAGTGCTGGGATTACAGACCTGAGCCACACACCCAACTCGTGTGTTCCTTCTCTTCAACTCCTTTTAAGGGGGCATAGCCCCCACAGGCCCCTACCTCACTGGTTAGATGGACAAAGGCTCCATCATCTCCATCAACGTCCCACTGTACTAAGGAGCACACTCCTTGTCTCCCTGTTCTTACTTTCATCTTTAGAAGTCCTTGTGGTCCTTGATTCTTTGGAGGGGGGTCTCTTCAGGGCATCGCAGAAAATTCTATCACATGCCCTAATCTAAATCTATCCCCTTACCCTGTTTGTATTCCTTGTTAAAGGTCACTGTACCTGGCATTGTGTTTCAGCAGGTTGGTAGTTTCAGTCCTGCTTGCTTTAAAAGCTCCAAGAGGGCAGTCTTGGGCAGTCTGGGTGCCAATAGCACCGCCAAGCACATAGTAGTCGTTCAATCAGTAGCGGAATGGATGACCACGTCTCCCTCTGGACCCTCGGACTCATCCAAGGAGGATCCTGGCATTCTTCTGCACAGCAGAAATCCAAAGCTAAGGTGCCACAGCCATTCTCCAAGCTGAAAGTTCTAGAAGTTTCTTTGCTTCATTCCAGGCTAAAGCTGGATTCTGAGGCTCTGCTCCAGACTCTGGGGCACGTTGGTCAATTCCACTCTTCCTGGAAAGTTTCTAGAAGTCAATTTCCTCTTGATTCAGTGAGAGATGCCCCTTGCCTTCATGACTGTGAGGGGGGGGGGTGGCAGAGGAATCAAGGGTTCCTAAAGTGGGAGTTAGGATCTGCCCCAATGTCCACCTTGAAGGATCTCACCACAGTCCCTTGCCGTCAAGGTGTCCAAGTGAGGTGCTGTGCGAGTGTAGACTTGTGGCTTTCGTCCCAGGTGCTACACTGGGCACACAGGCTCTGGGGCTGTTCTGCTGCTAAGCTTTGCTCGGGGCCCAGCTCTCCACAGCCACCCCCGGGATCTTGTTAAAAATGAAAACCTGAGCCTGTCACTTCCCCGCTTAGAAGTCATCAATGAGCCCACGGTGTGGGTGAGGAAGGGGGGACCTGTGCACGAGGACCTGTGCATGAGGAGAGTGCAATCCAGCAGCTTCCAATATTGTCTGTGGAGATTTCAAACGCATGCGCCTGTGACTTCTTAGGGGTGTCCTGTAGACACCCTCCCAGGCGCGAGGAATGATTCATGCGTGAGGTTATTCTGTGCAGCACCGTTCATTGTGGGGAATGATTGGAAACAGTGCCTGTTGTCCATCAAGAGGGGACGGGAGAAATACATTCTAGTGTATCCATAGCAGGCATGAAATAAAGAACGAGGCAGTCTTTATGGACTGATAGGGGATAATCTGCAGGATGCATTGCTAAGCAAAACCAGACAGCTATGTGTACAGAGTGTGTTGACAGCTACCATTCGTGTAAAAAAAGAGACAAATACATGAGGCTTATGTTCTTGCACATGCATAGAATAGCTCTGAAAAGACTCATGAGAAAATGACATTGGTTGCGTTGGGGACAGGCTGGGCAGCTCGGGGGTCTGTTGGGGTGAGGAATCGCTACTAAAATACTCTTTTGAACTTTCTGAATTTTGAACTTGGAGAGGCACTATCTATTTTCAAAATGACTTAATGTTTTTCAAGATCTTGCAGGCAGTGCAAACCAAGTGGCTGTGGTGACTGGGGACAGGAGAGGGAAAGTGTTTTCTTCTGAACATTTCTTTAATGTCTGGACATTCTCTGAGATGCACGGCTTTTGCCACGAGGTCAGAATACTGAGGATGTTGTGTGCACAACTATAATAGAGTAATAGATTGAAATCCTCCTTCTCTTCTTCCTCTTCCCCAAACAAACAGGTGGCAAAATCAAATCCATTCCTACACGTACACACGCGTGCGTGTGAACACACACACACACACACACACACACACTGTCTTTGGAATAAAACTGGACTTCTCAGCCTCATGAGTCTGGCCATATTGCTTCTAGAGCTTCTCCACCTCCTTCCCGTGCGTGCGTGTGTGCGTACGAGCATGTGTGTGTGTGTGTGTGCACGCGCGTGCGGTGTATGTCTGTGTTTGTATGTGTATGTGTGGTCGCATGTGCAAATGGAAGCCTGAGGTCGACATCAGTCATCTTCTTGGCTCCCTCCCCACTTTCGTTATTAAGGGAAAGCCTCTCAAATGAACCCAGAGCTCATCGATTGGCTAGGTTAGCTAACCAGCTTGCCTTGGGGACTCAGGTCTTTGCCTCCTGAGTGTTGGGATGATAGGTAACCACCATGCCTGCCTGACTCTTTCATGGGTTCTAGGGATTCGAACTCTGGCCTTCATGCTTGTAGAGCAAGCACCTTGTCCACTAAGTGTCTCCCCAGCGCCATCCCAGTTTTTGCCTGTGCTTTGTCTGAGTATCTTCTCAGACCACTTCGCCTGATCCTTTGGCAGCTTCTGCCTCCCTGAGTATCTTCTCAGACCACTTCGCCTGATCCTTTGGCAGCTTCTGCCTCCCTAAGTTCACATCCCAATTGTATGTATGCCTATCCCACCCCACCGGCCCGCAGGCCCCACAAGATACCTGACGGATGGTTCTGCTGGCATCTGATGACCTATCTTCCTCCCGTCCGAGGAGCAGATCTCGCGCTGTGTCCCCCTCACTGGAGTTACCTCGCCTCTCTGAGCCTCAGCCCCACATTCTGTCTTCCCTGACTCTCTCCCAAGATTCTCAGAGACTTCTCAAGGTCGAAGGTCGGCATGAGTGAAATGGGGGGCAGTGGATGTTCTGCTGTTGCTTGGCAGCGTGCACAGCTTGGAGGTGAGTAAGAAGGTCCCTAAGAGTTACTCTGTCTTTCCACAAATCCTCAGAAACAGCCCCCCCCCAGAACTGCCTGCAAACCCACTTAACAGCTGTCCCTCTCGAAAACACTCATGACCCCCTCGGGACTGTATATGCTTGGCCTCAGTTAGTGGCAAGGACAAACAGGCTGCTTAGTTTAGACCTCGGGGGTCTCACAGGGTGTCAACGGTAGCACCTCCCACCTTTCTATTTTGTCTGCTATTCTTTTTTTTAATTTATTATTATTATTATTTATTCAACTGTGTGCATATGAGTGTGTATATGTGCACGCGTGTGTGTCTGTGTGTGTGTATGTGCGCGCCCGTGTGTGTGTCCGTGTATGTGTAGAACCACGGACGAATTCGCGAACCACCATGGACGCCTCCTTCTGCCCCGGGATTCACAGGCTCCGCCCTACCAGGACCAGAAGCGCAGGACGCCCCCGCTTCCACCTGGCGTCTATACGTGGGATCTGGGATCCGAACTCAGGACCTTCCGCCTGCAAGGCGGAGGCTTAACCCCTGAGCCACCTCTCCAGCCCCTGTCTGCTATTCTAATAAGAGCCTCCCACTTATTTTTTTTCTGTTCTTCCATCTTCCTGCCTGATTGCCCACCTTCCCGCCACCCCGGGTGTCCTAGAACCCCCCAAAGCCTGCCCAACGCATGGCGTATTGCCCAGGCACTGTAGAGTCAGCAGCAGGAAACTTAGTGGTCCATCTGTCCTGCCCATTGCCAGTTCTCCCTTCCTCAATCCACTGGCTTGCCCTGTCCCGCCCCAGCTTCCCCCTCTGACTCCACCCCCTGTCCTAACCCCACCCAGTTCACCTCTTTGGCTTCAACCCCCTGCCCCAGCCTTGCTCCGGTTCATCCCTGGCTCCAGTCTCTATCCCAGCCCCACCCCTCCAGTTCACCCTTCTGGCTCCGTCCAGCCCTGCCCCTCACCTGTCTTGGGGTCCACTGTGAAGTGATGCTCACCATCCAGCACACTGTATACCAGCCGGGCACTGCTGCCGTACGTGGGGTCATCTGCGTCCGAGGCCATCACCTGCATCACCGATGTGCCTGGACCCAGGGGACCAAGCAAGAAAGCTGTCATGGGGGGCGGGGTGCTGGGTACCTTCCACCCACCCCCGATCCTAGGGAAGCTAGAACAGAGATCCTCAAGAAACACACTGCCAGCTAACTTACAACTCCGCCCCCACACTAAGGCTGTCTTCCTGACCCAGGCTCTCTTGGGATCAGGAGTCAGATCTGAATTCAAATTTCCCTTGCCCCCCAGCTCTTCCTGCAAGGACTTGGTGTGTGTGTGTGTGTGTGTGTGTGTGTGTGTGTGTGTGTGTGTGTATTTGAAACTCCCAATGCTGGGCGACTCAGGGGAGCACCTCAAAGGCTGGGGGACAGATGTTATTTACCCAATGAAGGGTCACAGTCAGAACAGCAGCTGGCCCACTTTTAGTCCCTCTAGACTCCTCATGGACTCTGACCTTATCCTCCACCTCAGCGGTGATGGGCGGCACAGAGGAACAATGTTCACTGGGGTTCAGGGCTGGTGTCTCCTTAGGAAGCAGATGAGCACTACCAGTTTTCCTTCAGAAAACAGTTTACTGTGGGCCTTGTGCCCCTGATCCCTCCCCTTGGTACCCAGACAGTACTGTTCCCCCAGACACCACACACACACACACACACACACACACACTCTTCATGCTCAGCACGTAGGCTGCTGGGGAGAGTATAAATTGGATAAAAGTCCATCAAACAGCGGCAATTAAGTTATTGATTTTCGACGCTGCCTCATTAAACTGGGAGCTTCTCCCGGCCTGTCCCAGAGATGGTTCTAATTTGACATCATGTTCAATTTGACGAAAGCAGGGCTTGGGACGTGAGTCTGGGCCAGCGGGGGGAGAGGGGGATGGAGGCACTGTGCAGATCTTTCCAGATTGAAAGGGAAGAAGTAGAAGATCCAGAGGGAGTCAAGAGGGGGGCAGCTCTGGACATGACCAGAGGGAAGACGCCTGAGACCCCACTCCTGGGAGATGTCCTTCATTGGGTGCTTCATGGGGGAGGGCTGGGGGCTCTCTGGGCCGGCAGATGGCATGCTGGGCGGCGAGACTAGTTCACCGCTTGGCTAATGAGTGAGTCTGGAAGTGCTACTACAGCAGTTCTGCTAAGGACAGCCCGCCACCCGCCACCCGCCTCCAGCCCCGGGGCCCTCCATCATTCCAGACAGACACACGTATTTATTTTTCACTCTTTTGCATTTCTCATCTCCCCCTCTGTCCCCTCACCCCCATCCCCCACCCCAGACTTCTAAGCTGTCCCTGCAATGCGCATCTCCTGGGCGACTCCGCTCAACGCCCACCTTGTCTGAGCTTGCCTTGGGAAGGTATGGGTCAAGTCACTCTCCATGATATTGGTGGTCAGGGGGGCCTCCACTCAGGGTCAAGAACAAAGTCCCAATTACTGATGAGGAGAAGGGATAAATGCTTATTGAGTGCCCACTACACACCTGCCGTCCCTGACCTCTCATGTCTAACTCTTGTAGCATCTCAGAGCACATAGTAGGCCTCTAACATTACAAGCTGAGGACCTGGAGCAGGTGGGAAGGACATGGACAAAGTTAGAGGATGAGGACATGGTGAGATCTGAACCCAGGACTGCAGTGCCAAGGCCCTTCTGGCACCAGCATCAACAGAGGTAGAGACTTTGGGACTGAGGACTGGCATACTTGGGCCACCATCACCACTACTACTGACACTGATTAGAACATTGACCTTAGACATCCTTTGGATCCCAACATTCTATGTGAGCAAAGAAGGTGACAGTATTGCCAAGCTCACAGCATCATATTGAGAATTCAAATACATATTTGCATCAAGGACAGCACCCGACCCATGCCAAGCACCTGATAAAATGTAGGTGGCAGGTCCTGTCCTTTTTAGGGAGGCCTGGATGTGTCTCTGTCGAGGAGGGGCTGGAGTGGAACACACACACACACACACACACACACACACACACACACACACGCACACAAAATCAGGCCCTTGATGGGTTCTCAGTAAATGGTGGCAGCTGTAACTATTACGAGGAAAAGTCTCCCCGTCTCCCCCCTGCCTGTTCCCTCCTCCAGACGGGCAAGTCACTATGCTGGGTTGAGCAGCTCCCCAGGGACATGGCTGAGCTCGCTCACTCGCTCCCTGGCTGTATCCCAGGGACTCCCTCGGGATGCTAGAATCATTCTCCCAATCCCGGATGCTTTATTGCAGCCATTACGGTTAATGCCAATGGGGGGGGATTCTGAAGGGTCAGTGACTCACCAGGCCTTGGGGAAATGGCTTTCCCGGGCTATGTGCCCCCTGCCTTCACCAGCTAGAAGCTCCCCAGAATTAGTGGACAGAAGGTGCTAGGCTGAATGGCTGTAAGACCATATTGGGGTATCTTTTCCTCCATTCCAGATCCCTCCCAGCAGTAGACAAGCTTACAAGGCACCGCTCTGCCTTCCAGACTTCAGATCTAGCTCTGTGACGCAGATGAGGGCACAGGGGTATCCACTATTTTACATCTGTGTGAACACTATCACCATACCTCCAAATCACCGACATGATGCCACCTGGCTCACAAAACTCCTAAAAATCAATGTGTATCTCTTGTGAGGCGAAACTCAGGATTATATATTATTATTCAATAACAATGATAATGGATTACATGTATTGAATAACTACTTTGTGCTGTAAGTCCTTTTCATATACTATCCCTTGCAATTCACACACACACACACACACACACACACACACACACACACACCTTGAAATAAGATCTATTAAGATTTCCAGAACGAAGCATGGTCATTCCCACCTGTGATCTCAGCACCCAGGAAGCTGAGACAAGGGGACTGCTGGAAGTTTAAGACCAGCCTGGGCTAAAGAGTGAGATCCCGGGCTGGAGAGGTGGCTCAGGGGTTAAGCCTCCGCCTTGCAGGCGGAAGGTCCTGAGTTCGGATCCCAGATCCCATGTATAGACGCCGGGCGGAAGCGGGGGCGTCCTGCGCTTCTGGTCCTGGTAGGGCGGAGCCTGTGAATCCCGGGACAGAAGGAGGTGGAGGCGGTCCATGGGGGTTCGCAAATTCGTCCGTGGTTCTACACATACACACACATACGTACACACACACACACACACACACACACACGCACATGTGCACAGTTGAATAAATAATAATAATAATAAAATTAAAAAAAAAAAAGAGCGAGATCCCATCTCAAGCAGCCAAAGGAGAAGAATCTACTTTACAGATAAGAAAGCAGGGGGAGCTAGATAATATCTCTCTTTGCCTCTCTGTGCTTCTAGTTCTCCTTTGCAAAGCTGGAGTTAACACTACCTGCTGCCCAACTTGGGGTTCTTGTGGGAACTGAATTAGCACCAAGAACAGTACCTATCCAAGTTCAGTAATAAGACAGGATTTAAACTTGGGAGGATTGGATATCAAAACCCAAGAGGAGAGGGTCGATTGGAGTCAAAGTAGATGGAGTCAAAGAGAGAGAGAGGAGGAAGGAGGAGGGAGAGGAGAGGAAGGGTAGGAAAGGAAGCAGGTCGCTGTCCAAGGTGCTGCCTCACCCCTTCCATCAACGCTGCTTAGGAGCGTGCCAGGCAGGACCAGAAAAGGCTGCCTGGCTTATCCAGAGGAAAACAGGATCTGGGGACCCAGGATCCATGCTGAATGTTAAATATGGAAAGTCTGGTCCTTGGAGAGGCACAGAATCCAGTGGTGCTCAACCTGGCTGCACAAAGACCCCTCGGGGAGCTTTAACGTAAAACGGATGCTGACCAATTAAACAGGGCTCTGGGGGATGGAGTCCGGGCAAAGACATTTTTACAAGCTCCTGAGAGAGAGAGAGTATAACTCGCCTTCTGGGCCCCAAATGGGTACAGTGTGAACCCAGCCCCTGCCTGTGCTGGTGAAGAAACAGAGACACACATCTGCAGTAAGGATTCCAGTCCTGCTTTGGAGTCACAGTCCTAGGTTCAAAACCTAACAGGTTCTCACCCTGTGTTCTCAGGCAAGTCTGCCTGGTCCCTTTCCCTCTGAGTAGCCGCGAGAATCAGAGAGATGGTTTAATGGCCAATTAGCCAGGTGTGTAATGGACGATCCGTAGGAGAGCACATTCTCCCTTCTCCGTATGGCCAGGAGGCGCTTGGGATGGAGTCCTTGCCACTAGGTCAGAGCCCACGGGCACCAGCGTCACAGACATCTACTGCTCATCTCTGACTGATCTGGGCGGCTCTGATGTCACTCATCCAAGGTGCCTATGTCCCTTAATATTGGTGGGGTATAACTGAGGCCCCAGCAGGGGGCGATGTTGCACAGAATGGAAAATTCACCCTCCTGCCCTTTCCTAGGCTCTGTGCTTGGCTGTGGAACCCCTCCCTGCCAAGTTGATTGCTAGCCGGGTCCCCTCTGTTCCCTTTCTGTAAAATGGAGGTAGCACTTTATCCTTCACACACCCTGGGTGTGGGAGACCTCTTAACCAGATGATAGAGCTGGAACACTTTGGAAAGGTACAGGCATTGACATTTGAGCTGACCGAAAGAGACATTTTGATGAAGATGTTTGTAATTCTTAGCACCCTCCTCTGCTGATCCGCTGGGCCCAGGGTGTCCCAGCACCCACATTTAGCTTTTCAAACATCTATAAAAATGGACTCCTACCCCCCTGCTGCTGCTGGCACTATGCACAATGCTTCTATTAAAAATTAAAAACCACTTGTTGAGTCCCTGGGAACATTAGGATTACACCAAAAGCAAGCCCCCCTCCCAGGTCTACCCTTTCTACCCTTCCTCTCCCTCCCACTTCTGGCCCTCCCTTCCCCTCCACTCCCTCTTCCATCATCACTTCTAATGCTGGCTGGCTGGGCTGGTCCTGACCTTGCTTCCGCTGGTGTGGACTAATGTAGATGAATGGCCCACTGGGGAAAGCAGGAAGTGTTGGCGTGGGAGGGAGAGGTCACAGTACAGGGGAGAAGGCAGGTCCAGAGACAGCGACAGGGGGAAGGGGCGGGGAGGGGGATGGACACAAAAGAGGGAGGGCAAGAAAGTGGGTTGGGGGTGGAGAAACAAGGGACAGAGACACTCAGGGACAGAAAGTGGGGCATAGCGTGATGGAAAGAGGGATCTGGAGTTATAGAACTAGAAAACGAGAAGCAGCCATGCACGGTAAGCAAGGGAGGAAAACCAGAGGGACCCGGCAAGTCTCAAGAACCTTTAAGCCCTTTGCAGAATCTCTGAACATCCTCCACTCACCCTGTCTTTCTTTCTGGATAGCAGCCATGGTTCTATCCAGCCAGGAAAGTCCCTAATGTGTGCATACGCATGCATATGTGCATGTGCATGTGTATGTGTATATGGATGTGTGTGCACATGTATATTGTGTGCATATGGGTGAATCTGTGCATATGCATGTGTGACTGTGTGTATATATGTGAGTGTGTATGTAAAACTTTTCCAAAGAGGGCTTTCCTGCCTCTCCCCCCCCATCCCTTGGAAACCCACCAGCTCTTCTGTCCTCAAAATTCACATGAGGCCTTCCATTATTTAGTCCTGTGATCCTGCTATTCAGAGAGCAACAGTCAGTATCTGCTACAGTAACTGAAAAAAGGCAGAAGGTAAGTATGCATGCCCATGCGCGCATGTGCGGAGGCTGGTGTCAGCACTGAATTTCATCCTCTATCACTCTCCACCTTACTCTTTGAGACAGGGTCTCTCGCTCTCTCTGATTTTGGCCAGCGATGGCTTGGGGATCCTTCTGACTCTGTTCTCGCAGCACTGGGTTCCAGACGTGGTTTTTACATGAGTTCCTGGGATCCAAATCCAGGTCTTCGTGCAGCATGGCAAGCATTTTACCCACGGAACCATCTGCCCAGTTTATAAACACTCTCGTGTATAATTCTTGTGTATAAGCTCCAAATGCAGCCGACACCTGAGACTTCTGCTATGTCTGGACTCCAGAGGACTTACTGGTAGTTTTACCACCCCTGCGTGCCAGTGCCGTGTGGGCATAGGACCTGGTGCAGATGCTGCCACAGAGATGGTGCTTATGATTGCTAAATGGCTTATTGATGGAGAGAGAAAAAGAGAGAGAGAGAGAGAGAGAGAGAGAGAGAGAGAGAGAGAGAGGGCATGCTCCTCCCTGTCTGGATTGCCTGGGTCCCGGGGCTGCCTCTGGAGGGTCAGGGCTTCTGCTTCTCTCAAATGCCTGTCCTCAAGAGAAACCTCCCATCCGGTCTCCCCAAGCAGAGAAGTGAGAGTCAGTGCCGTTGCTAGGCAAGGAGATATTGCACGTATAGATCTTCCTGGACTTTAATTAAAAACATCTTTAGAAGTTGTCTCTGCAGAGGCCGGCGATTGATTCCTGGCTTGGGCCCCAGGGCTGCTGAGGCACACTCTCTCCGGCTATGGATGGGACATGCGGAGGCGCCCAGCCTGATGCAACCCTCTGCAAATGAGACCCTTGGGGATACCCTGCCGTGTGATTTCCTCCTTTCTTCTCTGCCTCCATCTCCCCCCCCAAAGTCCCAGATTTGGGAATCTGACAACGTATTCTACTTTCATTACCGATCTACTCTTGGGTCTCAGCTTCCTTAGCTGTAAAATGGGGATGTCAGCACTTGACTCAATGGAGTCTCTGGAGGGCCCAAGTGATTGCCTCATCAGCAAAGTGCTACCTTGTAAGTATGAAGACTTGAGTTCAAATTCCCAGAACAACACATTAAAAAAAAAAAAGCCAGGTGTGGTAGTGTGCTTGTGATCTCAGTGCTGGGGAGATGGAAGCAGGTAGAACCCAAGGGCTTAGGGTTAACCTAGGGAAACAGGATTGGGACTTTCCAGTTTTCACTTGAAGAAATCACTTTCATGGACTGGGGAGATGGCTCAAAGGTTGAAGCTTCTGTTTTAAAAGCAAAGGACCTAAGTTCGGATCCCACATCCCATGTAAAATGGAGACTGTCTCAAAACAAAACGAAGGCAAAAACAAGGTGAATGGCACCCGAGGAATGATAGTTAAGATAGTCCTCTGGCTTTTGCATGCATAAATCTACATGTGTGCACATGCATGTGGACATGCATACACCTTCACATGCACACACACACACATACACACTTATTTACACATGCACAGAGACCCTGGAGGATGAAATAACATTGGAGAAAGTGGTGTGTGCGTGTATGAGAGGGCACTTGAGTGTGTGTGCCTGTGGAGTCCCAAGAGTGACATTGGGAATCATCCTGGATTGCTCTATCTCCCTATTGCTTTGCTCCGGGTTTCCCAGGCTCTGCCTTCCAAGGCCAGAATTGCAATCTGTCTCCATTTTTACCTGGGATGTGGGATCCAAACTCAGGTCTCTTTGCTTTTGAGACAAAGACTTGAACCCTTGAACCATCTCCCTAGTCCATGAAAGTGATTTTTTTCAAGCGATAACAGGAAAGCAGCCATTGCCTTTCCCCAAAGGAAGCTGTGTATGTGTGTGTGGGGGGGAGCCCAGATGCCTGGGTTCCAGTTCCAAGTCCTGCATCCTCACTGCACTTCATCTCTCATTTATGTCCTCATCGGCAAAACGAGGACAGTAATACCTGCCCTGCTTATTCCCCAGGATTGTGAGGATAAAGGGAAATAGCTCTGTGAAAGCTCTGTTGGTTGATAGCTATTATTTAGTGAATATCCCAGGAAGCGCGGGCTGCACTGCAAAACAGAATTTTTCCACCCGCTGGAGATGCAGCTCACACAGGGCCAGGACTGCGGCAGGGCCTGGCACTTCCACACTCCACTGAACCCCAATCCAGTCGTGCCGGTTCTAAAGCTACGCGCCATGTCCCTTCCTCTGCTCTCATCAGACATTGCCAATTCACCGTGCCGTGCATGTCTTTCTGCTAAGCCTCAACCAGACCTTTGGCTCCTCTGTCACTAGTGATTGATCAAGGTTGGAAATGGCAGATGAAACTGACCTATGAACCACTCTGGGTCCCTGTGCATCTGCGTCCTCTCTGCACTTTGTGCAAAGCAGACTCTAGAAATCCAAAGTAGCTACTTATCTTTGTGTCTGTGGGTCTCGTTACACGGTAGATGTTAATAAACATTCCTGTGTCCTTGTCCTTGGGTGGCTCAGCTTCGTAAGTCCACTGAGCCAAGTATACCAGAGGTCTTGCGCAGAGTTGCGTTTGGATAAACACTGGCAGATTATAATCGGTTACTTATCTTTACATCCAACACAGTGCCGAGAATAGCGGAATGACTGAAAAAAGGTGTATTGAATCAAAGTTCTATATTCTCAGTGGTGACGAGTACGATGTGTTGTATACAGTTGCCATCAATAAAAGGTTGAGCGGAGCTGGGCCCAGGAGCCCTGTGGAATCCTCTCACTGTCTCGGGGATAGGCTGTGACACCCCACCAAGTGTTCTGGCTCCTACATCGAAAGAACAGCCAGGCCAGCTCTTCTCAGTCCCAGTTTGCCCCATCGTCAGTTCTGTAGGGCCGCAAGCTGCACACACCCCTCTGCCTGTGCGTTGCTCCAAACTTGCCTCTGAGGATGTTCAGACTCAAGCCAGGTCGCTCCCCCAACCTCCCTCCTTACTGCACCTGGGTTTCCAGTGCCCAATCGTCAGCCCATGTCTGAAGGTGGGCTCTATTTCAGACTCAATTATATCTCTCTGTCTCTGTCTGTCTGTCTCTCTCTCCCCGTCTCTGTCTGTCTGTCTCTCTCTCTCTTTGTCTGTCTGTCTGTCTCCCTGTGACTCTGCTTTCTGCATACACCCACTATCCTCCTCTTCCCCCTCCCCCCCACCTACACCAGCACCTCTCATCTGCGTGGCCAGTCCCCTCTCACTCATCTCCCTCCTTCCAGCCTTGTTCTGACGGTCTGTTGTCAACATGGTGGCCACATCATTCTTTTAAAATATACATGGGATCAGATTGCATCTCAGTTCCCATCTCACTCAACTGCTACTAACAGCATCCAGTGGTCACCAGGTTCTATGAGATCCACTGTCTTAGCCTTTCTTCCAGACACTCAGACATATCTTCCTCCCAACTCCTTCCTTTCAGTCCTTAAACACTAGGAACACACTGTGCCTCAGGGCCTTTGCCCTCGCAGCGTGTGGCATGTTCCTCTGAGCATGGCAGATCTCTTAAGCATCGTTCCTGGCAGCATGCCCAGGGAATCCACTATCATTTCTGACCTACTAGACCTACCAGAGCTACTAGATTGGAACCCCTGGGGTGAGGAAATTCTGGGGGTGGAGCTTGGAGGTGGAGTGCTCATCAAGCGTGCAGGAGTCTGCGTTTGACCCCCAACATCAAGGGAAATGAGAGAAAGAAGCCCTGAGGGGAGAGGCGGCAGTCTGTGCTTGAGCAAGCTCTGTGGGTAACCTGGGTGCATGATAGAGTTTGAGAGCTTCATGAAGCTTCATGCAGCTGACTGGTTTCCTTTCTCCAGTGGACTATCCAACATTCTCATAAAAGGGGAGCCATACCCTGAAACTCTGGGGAGGACACAGTACTGTCCCCAAATCTTCATCAGTCCCCATTCTGCACACACAGCTTGTTACTTTCCTGTTCCGTTCTAACATCCGTGAGGTGTCCCGATGTCTGCATCTGTGCCTAGCGCATGCTGGCGACATGAGACCCTCTCTCCACTGTTCGGCTGGGAACTTAGAGCCCCATGAGGTGGGGGTGGGGCAGGGACTTGCTCAAGGTTACTCGGGTGCCCGGCTGCTCACTGTCAGCCGAGAACCTACTTGACTGTACCAGCTCCAGCGAGCACCCCAGCATGACAGGCACACCCCTCCTCAACAGTGTGGCCCCCCGGCGCACTTTCCTTCCCCGTTAAACTGAGTGGTTTAATTTGTGAGCGCCGCTGCCTTTCATGTCCCAAGCTGCGTCTCTGCTCCCTCTGATCTCCCGAGCTGCCCGCTTGTCGGCCCCGCCCTGCTCAGCCCGGGATCCGAAGGCTCAGTAATTGTGACTGACTTTCAAAGCCGCCCGGGCCTCTGCCAGCACCGGGTCGGGTCTGCTTCTCCTTCAAAAAGTTGCTCAAATGAAATAAACTAATTTAGTTTCTGCCTCTTCCCGCCCCCTCCTGGGTTCCCTTAGCTTGTCCAAAGTGAGTCACCCTGCCTCCCTCTCTTCTGAGAGCCCGGGGGGGAGGGGGGGAGCTGGCAGAGGCTGGGACTTGGGCCAGTGCCTCCCACTTTCCGTGGGACCTGGGGTGAACCAAGCTCTTCTGCTCTCAGTTCTCCCATTTGTAAGACAAGGACGCCCGTTGCCTGTCGCTGTAACAACCTGCGACTATATCCATCTCTGACTGCTACGTGGACCTGGGTGCCACTCCCTCCCCAACCTCCCCCCCACTCCCCCGGGCCTCAGTGTTCCCACTTGCTCAATGGGACACCAGTCCTGAGAGAGCCTTAAGTCTGACAAGGGAGTGATGCAGGATGGGGGAGACAGCCTGGAGGCTGTGGGGCTGCCCCTCCCGAGAACCCTCCCCTGGCCCCGTGTATCCATGCAATGTGGCAGACAAGCTTTCTAAAAGCCATGTCCACTATTTTCTTCAAATCTCACAAGGTGCCCCATCTCCTTTACTTTTTAAAAACAATTATTTATTTATTTATTTATTCATGTGTGTGTGTTTGTGTGTGTGTATCAGAAGGCATTGTGTGTGCCTGTGGAGGCCCAAGATGATTTGGGATATCATCCTGGATTGCTCTACTTCCTTATTACCTTGCTCCGGAGTTCTCTAGACTCCGCCTCTCAGGGCCGGAAGTACAGGTCACCACCATTTCTGCCCCAGTGTCTCTATATGGTATTTGGGATCCAAACTCAGGTTCTTATGCTTGTAAGGCAGGGGCTTACCCTTCAGACATCTCTCTAGTCCCTCTGCCTCCTTCTCTAACATCATCCCTCTATATCTTTCTGGTCTTTCTATACAAAACAATCCAGGTCAGTTTTGGACAACAGTGGACCGAACTGTGAGTTTTGGGGCTGGAGATTCTGTGTGTTGGACCTGGAAGTCAGAGACAGGCCGCCTCCGGCTTCCCTGTGCCCTTGGACACGCCACAGCTTCCTGAGCCCTGTATACAGTTCATTTCTAAGCTGTTGGCTTTCGGGGCCTTTTCCACTGACAGTCGCCCCCACAGTTCCTCCTCAGCCCCAAGCTCCCGCCCCCCCCCACACACCATCAGTTCATTCAACTCCCTATTTAAAGATCTCAGCTCAGCTGCTGAGGGAACTTTCCAGCTTAGCAAGTTGGCAACCCAACTCCTGCTTCCCCCTGGTGCCCCAGAGCTGCTCAGGAAATGGAAATTCCATTGAGTTCATTTCTCAGGTCAAAATCCCCACAGTCACCCTTGGTGGTTCCCTCTCTCACACCCCACATCCAGTCCATTAGCAAATGCCTTCAGCTCTGCTTTCTCAAGCAGCCACCAGCCTGCGGCATTTCCACACCCCCGCGGGTCCCACAGTGGGTGACACCAACACCATTTCCTGTCTTGGCAACTGTTCCCCTTCCAAACAACTGGTTTGTCCTGCTTACGCCTGGCTATTCTTTGGAGACAGCCACCAGAGCCTGCTGAAACTAAATCTGATGGTTTCATTCTTCTGAGTGGGACCTACCATGGACCATACACCTTGCTCAGCATAAAAGGTCACACTCTGACTGTGCGCGTGTGTGCCACCGTGTCAGATATAGCCTGAGTGTGGGGTTGCGTACCGATGTCCAGCGTGTATGCACAGCCTGGCCAGGGCACACAGTGGTGCCTGTGCATAGGACTGTCTGTGAATGTGTGTGTGTGTGTGTGTGTGTGTGTGTGTGTGTGTGTGTGTGTGTGAATTACCATCTCTGAGCATGTTGCTGAGTCCAAGTGCAGATCCATGTCCAAGTGGAGTTGGGCGCACAGATATAACTGAGTTTCCTGTGTGTGGCTTTGCCCTGTTACATAGCTGGGATTGTGTCCCATTCCCAAGCTGGCTCCTGTGGGCACCAGGGCTTCCCTCCTCCATCCCCTGTCTCCTCTCTTTCCCCTTTTAGCAGGCTTTGCTCAGGACCAGAAAGACCCCTGTGGGGGGACCTTCCCCGGGCATCCCCAGCCCCGGCCCACCTGTGGGCGACAGCTCGGCCACGCTGCCGATGTAGGGGCCGTGCAGGAAGCGGGGCTCGCTGTCGTTGATGTCCTGCACTTTGATGATGAACTCCGACTCGGGTTCCAGCAGGCGGTTGGTGGAGCGATCTCGGGCCTGGGCCCGCAGCGTGTAGAAGGTTTTCTGCTCGCGGTCCAGGCGCTCCATGGCATGGATGTCACCTGTCAGCTCGTCGATCAGGAAGATGGTCCCGGCACCCTCGCCAGAGATGGTGTATTTAATGCTCCCGTCGCCCTCGTCCGAATCGGAGTGGATCTGGAGAGGAGGGAGGAAGGTCAGGTGGAGGCTGGGAGAAGTGGAAACTCCCCCCTCTGCCACCCTTCTGAGTCCCATGGGAGTCTGATACCTAAGCCCAGCTCACACCCATACCTCTGAGGGCAACAGCAAGGTCGGCAGTCACGCGTCTGCTTGTCCTGCCTCGCTGCCTCCCACCTGGACTATTTCACCTGCTCCAGTCACAACGGGAAATTCACCTGGCTTCAGGTCCCCAGAGCTGACGGCCTCAGAGGCAGCTCCAACTACTTCCTCCTCTGCTCATATGCCTCCCGTGGCTCCTCAGTGACTTAAAGAAGTCTAGGGCTGCTTCCTTGAGCTCCCGCTTCTGTGTGTGCAGCGTGTTTGTGTCTGTGTAGGTACAGGTATGCGTGTGCATGTAGAGTCAGAGGCTGGCCTCAGGTATCCTTCTTCATACACCATCTATGCATGTGCATGTGTTGTATACGCACATGTATGTACAGGTGCATGCGCTTGTGGAGGACGAGAGAATGTCCAGTATCCTGTCCTACTGCTCTTTGCTTTCTTCCTTTGAGATGGTCTCTCATTACTTGGATCTAGATTTGTGGTCAGCTAGCCCCAGGAATCTGCCTGCCCCACCTCCTCCCCAGCTCAGGAACCCATGTGCACACTGTGGCTCAAACTCATGTCCTTGTGCTTAAAGGGCAAACACTCGACCACGGAGCCATGTCCCCAATGCTCACGCTCCTGTTTGGAACATTCACCCTTATTTCTCAGTCTACTGACGATCCACCCATCTCATAAGGCTCCATTTAAATGCCACTGCTTCTAGAAGGCTTTTCTGGACCCTCCCCCTTCACTTCCCTCCAAGATCTCCCGGTCCATCAGGCCATCAGTATCATGTTCCACCTTGTAGGATTGCTGTCGCTAGGATTCCCCAAAGCTCACCGTGCATGCAAATCACCTGGGCGGCTTGTTAAAATGCAGCTCTGAGTCAGTGGCTCTGGTGCAAGGCTTACCAGCTTGCAAGTACCAAGCCGCTGGTCAGTGACCTCACTCTGAGCCACAGGTCCCCCTGGGCTCAGAGTGTATCTTACGAACATCTCTGCACAGGGGAAGAAGACAAGCCCAGGACTTGGCACATGGCAGAGACTGGGAGTGAGGGAAGTGAGGAGGATTGCTGTATGCCAGGCATTGTGCCAGGTAACGGGTGCCTTTATTTTGATGAGGGCTCCTTAAAACAAACCCTGCTCCAGGAGGTTTTACAGATCTTCCATCCTATTGAGGATCGTTTCAGACCACCGGGGAGCACCCTGTCCTGTGGTCTCCCCGGCTCCATCCTTCAGGCAAGATGGACCCAGAAGGAGGCGGGATCTGGCCTTGATTTGCACACCACCCCTGTGTGATTCGAATAAGCCAGTGTGCCTTTCTGGATCCCTCGTTGCTTCATCTGTAACACAGCAATCCTAACAGAACATCTTCCCAGAGGAGCTGGGTTTTCAATCCCCTAAGGCCTTTAGCAGCTGCCGGGCACCAGTCATGTACAGCGTTCGACAGCCAGTATGGCAAGACACCGCAGCCGGCTGGATGCCACGCCCGAGGGCCTGAGTGTTGGGAGGGGAAAAGCTCTGTTGACGGCAAGTATAGAGGCTTTGCACTAGTTTAGTAACATAATATACTTGTCGGATCTAGTTGAAAACCAGCCCTGCCTGAGAAGATATACTAAGTATTCAACAGAAACAGCGGCTATTGTCATTACTACGTGTTCACTATATGTAACTGGAATCTCTTTTTGTATTGCTAGGCGACAGACCCCAGGGTGCTTCCCCGGCCATGACATCTTGGGGGAGGAGCCTGCATCTCTTTTCTTGCGAATAGAAATACTTAAGTCTTCACCTTCCAATGCCCCAATCTCTATGCAGCTCTGAGCAAGGAAAGCCCATGCAGACGAGATGGGTGACTTCGGAGAACTGCTGTCCCTCTCTAAGTCTCTGTGGACATCAGGTACGAAGGACACAATGCCTAAGACCTCTTTGGGGCTGGGCTGCTGCAAACCACACCCCTTTTGGCCCCACGAAACAGGTACCAATGAACTAACTCGTCACGGAGAGGAGAATCCACTCCTGCCACACGGGAAGAGCCGGGGTGTAAATTCTGTGGAGAGAACTTTGTGTCTGAAAGGTGGATTATAGAAGTGCCATTTGGAAGATTGAATGGCCCATAAACATTTTCATATTTCATTAGCCGATTAATGGGCATCTCTCTCTTTTTGGCGAGTCTGCTGATTCTCAGCAGAAATTGCGGGGAGTAAATGGAGGCGTCTGGTGGAACCTTTCCGGGTCCCCGTCCTGTTATAGATTGCCCCAATTAATGCCCGTCCTGGGCTCCGCTGAGAAGCCTTCTTCCTGTCCAGTTACTGTTAATAGATTTCTCATAAGTGGCTGGATTGTAAAAACCTCATAACTCAGTTTAATGCCCCCAATAAAATTATCTCAGGACGTCGGCCCTGAATCACCGGCAGCACCCGGGAAGAGGAGACCTGTCTTTCTCCTGTTTGCTATTTATGCTTTGATACCCCAGATATACGCCAAACCCCCAAATGTCATAGGAGAGAGGAGGAGGAATCTGGTCCCTCTTGGGATCACAAACTTTCCAATCCAACCTGCCTCATGATTATTTAATCAACAAACATTTGACAGCAACTGTGATGGAAGAGAAACAACTATGGAGGAAGTTCAGCAGCTGTCCATCTCAGGAGCGTCTACAACCTTGCTGAGAAAGTTACTACCACCGTGTCTCAGGCCAGGACACTCACACATGGATAGGAACAGGAACTCAAGACAAGAGTGATATGTTCTTAGCCCTGGATGCTTTCTTTTCTTCTTCCCCTCACTCCCCTTTTCTGAGACACGGTCTCATGCAGCTTCATAGGTAGCTGAAGATGACCTTGAACTCAGGTTCCCGGTGTCTCCCTCCCTCCCCCTCCCCCTCCAGTGCTGAGATTATCAGCACGAAACACCATGCTTAGGATCTTGACAATTTCGCTCAGCCTGCACATAGGGAGGACTCTCAGTAAGGGGTAGAGAGGAGGGAGTGCAGTCTAGAGTGACGTCATTCATGTTCTTGCATGAAGCGTGACATCATGCTCCATGCTGGGGACACAGCAACCACTCCCTGGGGACTAGAGGGTCAGACAAGGCCACTTCGGCCCCTGCCGGGGTGGGGAAAGCTAAGAAGAGCTCAGAACTGTGGGTCTGGTGTCAGGGAGGGGTCTGGCTCCATCCTAAGAGATATTTCTCAAGATTCTCAGCTGTTTGGAGAGGCTCGGGGGCTGGGGGCTGTCATTTACTGAGCATTTACTATGTATCAGACCAGACATGCTGCAAAAATTGAACCTGATTTTGCAGAGAACACAGCTGTCTCTGTGTGATCCAGAAGAGACTCGGGTGAGCCTGGGTGTTTGATTTCAAACTTCCGGTCAGTCCTGTTGCAGCCTTGGGAAAGCTGGTTAGTTGGCTCACCGTGTCCCCAAGTAATGGAGAGGAGGGAGGGGTAGGAAGCCACAGGTTGGAGAGAGGCCAATCTTTTTTTTCCCCTCTTTTTTTCATGTGTGTGTGATTTGTCATGTGCACATGCATATTTGCATATGTGTGTGCAAGTGCGCATGCACATGTGGGGGAGACTTGAAGTTGATATTGAGAATCATCCTGGATCACTCTTCCACCTTTTTTTGCACACACAGGTGTGTGTGTGTGTGTGTGTGTGTGTGTGTGTGCCACATTTGAATTGTGTGCCTGTGGAGGCCTAAGGGTGCCATTGGGAATCACCCTGGATGGCTTTACCTCCTTTTTGCTTTTCTCTGGGGTTTCCGAGTATGATAGTTAATCTTGGGTGTCAACTTGATCACACCTGGCATTAACTAAGATCAGCTGAGACCACCTAAAGAGATGATCTGGATCAAAACATTTACAATACAAAGAGCAGCCCTAGATCTGATTGGAACCTCCCTAGATCTGGTTGGAACCTCCCTAGATCTGATTGGAACCTCCCTAGATCTGGTTGGAACCTCCCTAGATCTGGTTGGAACCTCCCTAGATCTGATTGGAACCTCCCTAGATCTGATTGGAACCTCCCTAGATCTGATTGGAACCTCCCTAGATCTGATTGGAACCTCCTAGTAGCGGACCAGGTAAAAGGAACCACAGAACATAAGATAAGAAGAAGAGAACAATCCAAGGATGTCTGCAGTGACTTAGCTGCCTCCAGCTTCAGCCACCAGCCATGTCACCTCCGCCATGAAAGACTGTTTCTCCCCTCTGGAACCGAAAGCTGAATAAATCTCCCTTTCTCCCTTAAGTTGCTTGACTTTGAATGGTCTCTCAGCAACCGTTAAGAGTAACCATTACACCTAGGTTCTGGCTTCCATGGTTGGAATTGCAGGCTGCCGCCATTTCTGCCTGGCATTTTCTCGTGTGATCTGGGATCTGAATTTAGGTCCTTCTGCTTGTGAGGCAAAGGCTTTAAACCCTGAGCCATATCTCCAGTCCTACTCTTCCACTTTTTGAGGCAGGGTCCCTAATCAAACCCAGAGCTGCCAATAGGGCTGACCTGGCAACCAGCTTGCTCTTGTAAATCCCAGTCCTTACCTTCCAAGGCTGAGATTACAAGCAGGCTGCTGTACCCACCTGCATATTTTCATGGGGTCTGGTGATCTGAAGTTCAGTCCGTTTGCTTGCCTGGCAATGACTTTAACCACTGAGCCATCTCCTGGGCCTGAGTGATCAATTTTGATAGCAGCCCCTGCCTTGTGCCCAGCTGGCCATGAAAAGCGGGGGCTTTTTCTCAGAGCCTTTGGTTCAGTCACAAGTCGGTGCAGATCATGGATGTGAAGTGGAAGCAGCTGTGCGCTGCTTTGTCACTGATCTACTGCTCCACGCCGGGCCTGGGTAGATGGTAGTCCTCCCCCGATCCTCAGTCTCCTCATCCACAAATGGGACTGCTATTGCTCCCCATAAGTTCTGAAGATGTGTAGGCGACACAGGGAAGTTCATAGCACATCATATGTGCTTATTGTGGACCTGCCTCCCTTTCTACCTCTGGACTCAGAAGGAGTTGGAGGTTGCCTAATTCACCTAGCACCTGACACTCTACACCTGTGAGCCTTCATCCAGTGGCCTCTCATCTTCCAAACGCGCTTGTTTCCTCCCCTGGGACACCCTCTCAGATGATTCCCATTTGGTAGAAGATCTCTGCCCTGCTTTGTCTCTTCTCTGTCCTATACACAAGTCCCTTTAGGACATATTCTCCGCGTTGTGCACAGCTGTCCCCAGCACAATAAGCCTCAGGGCATGGCTAAGTTTGACTGTCTAGATCTGACCTCCTGAGGCTGACCACACACTGGAACTCTGGTGTGTCTGCAGAAAAAATGTTGGGGGCATGGAGTGCTGAGTGTGTGTGTGTGTGTGTGTGTGTGTGTGTGTGTGTGTGTGTGTGTAAGAAAGGGAAGGAGGGACAGAGAGAGGGAGGAAGGCAGAGAGAGAGAGAGAGAGAGAGAGATTGCAAACTCCTTGAGAGTAGAGTAGAGCACAAGTTTGTTCATTTCTCCTCAGCACCCAGCACAGGGTCCAGCACTAAGTATACTGAGTACACAGCTAATTATATACATGATCAATGATGCGTTAATCCCAAACACTGGTGACATACATAACTGATGGTATACATGCCCAATGACATGACTGCTACATGAATAAACAACACACATGACCAATAGCATGCATGACAGGTGACATACATAACTAATGATATACATGGCTGATGACACACATGATGAATGGCATAAATGACCAATGCCATGCATGGCTAATAACATACATGACTGGTGACATGCATGACAAACTGATGGCTGTATTGGCATATATGGCTAATGCATGACTAGTGACACACATGGCTAACAGCATACATTACTACATGGATAAAACACATGATTGATAACATGAATGATTTGTGACAAACATGACAGCACATGACTGGTGACATTCATGACCAATGACATATATGACTGGTACATAACTGACAATGTATCCAACTAATGATATACAAAGCCAGAGACATACAGGACTAATACATGAGTCATAATATACATTACTGAGACATGTGACTGACTACATGCATGACTGGTGACACACATGACTAACATGATAACTATTACATGGATAAGGTACATGGCCAATAACATACATGATTCATGACATGCATGCTAACACGTGATTAGTGCATAATCAATGACATATTATGATCAATATGTGATTGATGACAAAGCCAACTATTGACATATAAGACCAGGGATAGGACTGGAGAGATGGCTCAGAGGTTAAGGCTCTGCCTTACAAGCAGAAAGCCTTGAGTTTGAATCACAGGTAAAAAACACCAGGCAGAAACCATGTGGTGGCTTACACTTCCGGCCCTGGTGGGCAGAGCCTGGGAAATCCAGAACAAAGCAAAAATAAGGTAGAAACAATCCAGGATGATTCCCGAAGTCACCCTTGGTACTCCACAAGGACACACAGTTCTCTCTCTCTCTCTCTCTCTCTCTCTCTCTCTCTCTCACGCACACACACACACACATACATACTAAATAAATAAAGTTAAAAAAAGGATCAGGGATATACATTACCAATGACCAACACATGAATTAATACATGAGTAATGATATATATTATCAATGACATATACAACATGCATGACCAATGACACACAAGACTATTGGCACACATGACCAATATATAACTAATGACACGGTCCCACATGACCAATGACACACGAGTGATGGCATGCATGTCCAATGACACACAGGAATGGTGACCCACATGACTGATATCCAACACATAGCACGCATGACTAATGACCTACATGACGACATTGATCTTGGGACACCTGAAGAGCCCTGTCACCACGGTCCCTAGCATGCATACCCTACACCGGGGAGGACAGTGACTCATCACATTGTTTCCCATGAAGGCTTGTCTGCCACCTCTGAATGCCACATAGTCATCCCAAGAATCAGATTTTCTTTTCCTATTCCACAGATTGGCAAACTGAGGCCCAGAGAGGACTGGGATCCTATCTGCAGCCACACAGCTCACAGCAGGCAGCTCTGAGGCCAGGATGATGTGACTGACATCCCTGGTCTTACCAGCATATCTAGAGTGTCCTACCCCCAAGGAGGAGCCCCGCACCCCCCACCCTGGTTCTCCTCCTAAACAACACAGAAAAGTCGGAGGGTGATGGTTTCTCATCCCAGGGGGCTGCAAATGGGATTTACGAGGCCATTAATTACTTCCTCCTAATTAAATCAAAATTAAATGCGAGCAGAGGTACGTCTTCCTTATTAAAGACAATTAAACGGACAGCGAGGCTACACAAATAAAACGAGGCCAGGATTTAAACAGAAAGCAAATCAAACCAAAAGCCTCCCCCAGAATGTGAGGGGTCTGTTCATGCTGGCGCGACTCGTAAACCAGGAGTTCATCAATTTTCTTTAAATATTAGCATCTTAATTAAACCCACCCTCCTCTCCACTCTAATCCTGCCATATATCTAAAATAGATCTCACCACCCACAGGAGTTGGTCATAAGTGCTGACCCCATAATTCTATCTTTAAAAAAAATTTTTTTTAAAGAAACTCCTACAAAATCCACATCTAGCCGACGGAAGCCTCGGGGGAAATTACCGTTCAGAAAAGGGATTAGTCAAAGCACCCAGATTTTATGGAAATGCTGGGAGGTTGCTTTGGGGTGGGTGTTCGAGAAGGTGAGGGGAGAAGTCTGGGAACGCCGGCTGGGCAGAGCAGTGGAGCGAGCTGTCACCTCGGGGCCCGCGGAGCCTGTGGGTGCCACCAGCAGAGCCGGCAGTGAGTGATGGAGGCGGCAGCTATGAAATAGGTTACCGTTGGGCACCCGGGGTTCACCGCCTGATGCTGTTGCTAAGCTACCTTTGGAATTCGACAAGGACGGATGCTCGGAGCGGCTCCCTGGGGTGGGGGGACTGGGAAGCGGTGAATTCACTGAAACCATGGAGAAGTCCTTTCTCCTTGCAGAGAGAGGAACGTGGCGTGATATGAGCGCACGTGTGTGTGTACGTGTGCGGGTTCAGCTGGCAAGGGACAGGTGGCTTTTAAAAGCCCAAGCTCACATTCTTAGGGTGAAGCTAAGATGTGGGGGTGCTGGGAAAGCTTTTAGACTGGTAGCAGGAATTCTAGGACCTGAGAACAGGATGGGTCTAGCTCCAAGTGGCTCTCCTTCAACCACTTACAAGACCCCCTCCGTGAGAAAGTGCCTGGCAGATGTTTGCAAAGCTTCTTGGCGTGGCATGGTCTCTGGAGACGGCCTTGAGAGCAGGGGTCTAGGTCTCTAGGGGAAAGGGATGGAAGAGGACAGTGACATACCACCACAGTGGCAGAGACTGTCCCGAAGGTGGATGAAGAAAGGAGAGGCCGCAGGCCAGCATGGACTTGACTCATGACAGATGTTTAACAAGGATCTTGCGTGAGGCAGGCTAGTATCTGGCCCCTGGGCCCTCGGCTGGTTCTCTGTCTGTGCTGCCATATGACCTTGGTGTGGTCTCTATCTCAAGCCTCAGCTTCCCTCTCTTACAATGAAAAGACTTATGAGGAATCCCCACCATCAACGGACCGTGCTTCCAGCTGATGGTGTGGGACTCGCCTCATCCTGTGATGTAAGCCGTGAACCAGCTCGTTTTTCTCTTTTTAAGACTGGCCTGCGCTGCAGAGCCCCGGCCCCTGGGCCTCCCAACCACCTGAGCTTTGCCTCAGCCTGGCCTTAGGCAGATGTTTGCTCTGTGTGTGTGTGTGTGTGTGTGTGTGTGTGTGTGTGTGTGTGTGCGCTTGTAGAGGCCTAAGGGTGACTTTGGGAGTCATCCTGTATTGCTTTTACCTCCTGTTTTGCTACACTGTGGGGTTTCCCAGGCTCTGCCTTCTAGGGCCAGAAGTGCGGACCACTGCCGTTTCCACCTGCTCTTTTTATGTAGGGTCTAGGATCTGAACTCAGGACCTTCTGCTTGTGTGGCACAGTCTTAACATTTGAGCCATCTGTTTAGCCCTGCATATACTTGCTTATGTTCCCACTCAAGCGAGAGTGCGCGCGCACACACACACGCGCACACACACGCACATACACACACACAAGTTGGAGCTCACACAGAGACAAGCTCAGAACAAGCTCCTTGTCTCCTTCAGGACTGCCTCTCTGACCTCAGTTTCTGTGCCTATAAAAGAAGGGTAATTTACAGCTTGCCCCAGAGGGCTGAATAGTCAAAAATAACCAGAGACAAACAAGCAGCAGGCCAGGCCCTTCACAGGTATAGTTTCCTTTCGTAATCCTTGAGACTGTCAGGACTCGGACTCTGGGAGTTCCACATCCACAGATGAGGAGGGTGAAGATCTGTGTTCAAGACCACTCGGGGGACAGGTCACTGGGACCAGGCGTCCAGAGCCCATGGCCCTAGCTTGACCACCGGAGCCCAGCACTTTCCTCTCCGTGCCTTCCTGTCAGCTTGCAGCTTTCCTGGCTGCCGTGGGGCTGACAACCTCGAGCCAGGCCGGAGCCTGTCAGAGCTCGCCTGCCAAGCTTGGCTGTGCTCAGCTGTGGGGATCAGCCTCGGGACCCCTGGATGCAGGGCAGCGGTGACGCAGTTAGCGCACAGGAGTGCACATTTCCTGTAAATCCACAGTTCACATCCAGGCTTTCCTCTGGTTCCCGCCAGGGGCTGGCGTCTGAGCCGCCGCACGGCTAGGCTTCACATACAGGTGCAGTGCGCAGAACGTGCTCTGCCGACCCAACGTGCGAGCAAACTGACGACCCAAACGCAAACCAGTGACATGTCTCCCTCCAGACGCCACCCACTTTTCAAACTTTAGCATCTCCGCAGCTGACACGTCTCCAAATAAGCGGACCACCTTGCAGTCTCTGGGCACTCAAATAGGCTATGATCGCTTCCCCTATCAGCTGGATGAATTCCCACCCAGATGTTTAAAACCCAGGTCTGGTATTTTCCTTCCATGAAGCCAGCCAACAATACAGTTTAATGAGAACCTACTCAGTTCCACATCCTTCTTTCTGAGGCTTAAGATATCAGGGTATCTGTGATACTTTGGGGGGCCCCAAATGGCAGAGACCGCATTATACTTTTGCCATCCCAGCATCTTGCCTGGTTCTGTGAGGGGCATGGATCGAATGGGTAAATACAAATTGTCAATTTCTTAGAGTCCTAGGACCTTGAATCCCAGCCAAGTTAAAACTACAGCTTGCTCAGGGAGGTTGAGAAGGCTGCGTTCATTCTCTTGTTCATTTGTTATTTCTTTTGCTCATTCATTCATTCACAGAACGGCGGTGAACCACACGAACACCAGACACTGGAGAATTTAACACTTAGCAAAGCAAACATGGTCTCCTGGGAGAGACATGCATTAATTGCAAAGTCAAAAAAACACATGCATATCCACAGCCTCTGAAAGAGGAATACGGCGACCTCAGAAGCAAGAAGATGATGATGACGACCAGGAAGAAGACGGGGTCGGACAGAAGCCCCCTGTCCTGGCCCTGTGGGCTCAGGGAGGGCTTCTTAGAAGCAGCAGCATGTTGGTGAGAACTCCTGTCCTGGGCGTGTTAGGTACCTGGCAGAAGAAGTGGGGGAGGAGAAGAACCAGCCTGGGTAAGGGGTCCCTGAGACTGACTGAGGGACCAGATCAGGTGACCAGGGTAGGCCTTTTGAAAGCACATCAGCTTGGCCCAGCCAGCAGGACTCACTGGAGAAGGCTCAGCTTGTAGGAGGCCCCTAATCTTGAAGAGAGCAGGATGGAATGTGGGTGGGATCATCCCCCAAGTCCAAGGGAAGCTACTGGCCCATTGGGAGGGGGGAGTGAGGGAGCTGGCTAGATAAAGTGTGAGAGGATGTGATCAGTTTATAAAGTTGTCTTGTTTCCTAGCTGCACCTTAGGGTGCTCTGGTTTCCCCACTGTCTACAGCATGAAAGACTTGAGGGCTGAGCATGGTGTGGAGGGCTGGGATTGGACTCAAGGGGCAGCTGGAAAGGCTAGGGACTGGGATGAGGGTCTCTAGTGTCCACTGGTGGGTGCCCCCAGAGTGGGAGCCAGACGGCGCTGGACAGTGGGGGTCACTTTACCTTGCCCACGTACAGGGGCTCCGTGCCCGTGTACTCTTCCACCACGAAGAACTGGTTCCACACCCAGCCACGCTTCACCCGTCCCGTGCCCGGTACGCCGTCCTGCTGAGTCCCAGGTGATAACGGCGATGACGACGATGATGACGACGATGATGACGACCAGGAAGAAGACGGGGTCGGAGTGCCTGAGGCCCACAGGCGCCCCTGCAGCATTGTGGGTAGCGGTGGCAGCAGCAACAGCAGCAACAGCAACACAGGTAACAGTGTGGCTCCCACCCGGAGCACCCCGCACTCCGCCCTCATGCTTGGCTGCGAAGACAGGGCCCAGGAGCATGGACAGGAGGCACGGGGGTCCCACGACAGAACTGTGCCAAGTCACATGGTGGCCTCTTTGTGGCCTCGGGGTGGCCACCCCTGACGGGCCCCGGGCCCCGGACACAGCCACGGGGACGCCCGGCTGGACGTGGAGGGGATGCAGTCACACCGGGGCATGGACCTCCACTGCCCGCCCAAGCCTCCCTTGGTGAGGTCCCTGGCCGGGTCACCGGGCAGCACTGTTGCAGCGCCCGAATGGGCCCTGTGTCATGGTCGTTGTGTCAAAGCAATGCAGCGGGGTGGGGGTCGACAGATCTCGAGGTCCTTCCCAGACTAGGGGTCTTCCAGATCCATCCAAGCCTATAGGACAGGAGAGAAAACACCCCAAGATGGTCCATTAGAGAGAGAGAGAGAAAGAGAGAGAGAGAGAGAGAGAGAGAGACTGCTTCTCTTGGTCCTGTGTGAACCATGTTAACTCCTACTGTGTGCTTTTTGCCTGACTCTTGCTGGTGGACCAGAATCCACATTGATCCTGTCTTGGAACCATAGGTTAGTAGGCCAGCCTCCCCCACTGCCATCCCAAACCCTTCCTCCATCTCCCAAGATGCTCCACTCTTGGGGCCTCCCAGTTCCTTTCCCAGAGTCCCCTTCCTTTCCACAGCTCCCACCCCATAGCACAGTTGGGGGAGTGCTGGAGGGGGAGGCTGCCTATCCTGCTCCTGGCTTACAAATCTCTGGCCCAGTTGATATCCCCAGGAATCCCCATGACTACAGCTTCTAGAGGGACTTCCGGAGCCCCCAAACCCATGTCTCCTGAGAGCAGATTCCAGCTTTAACTGCCTTCCTTCCCTCCCCCAGCTACAGAGAAGTCAATCCATGCGACAGAGGTCAGGGAAAGCCTGCTGATAACAGTTACCTCCACACCCCTTGTCGCACCCCTTGTCGGGTGGAAGCACCTTGTTCAGAATGCCCCACTGTTTCTGTGCAGTCACCCCCCACCCAGCTTGGTATCTCATTCCCCCCCACTCCAAAGCTTTCCTCCTCCTTCCCTGTCCCCAACCAGCCAGCGTCCGTCCGCACAACCATCCATCTTCCCTTTCCTCCTCCATCACTCCCCGCGCTCAGCGAGAGAGGATCCTACTGAGCCATAATGATGAATAATGGCTTAATGTGGGTGTTTACGGGACAGATACGCTTCCGCCAGGAATTTCTGGGACAGAGAGGAGCCGTGGAGACAGAGGCACGCTGCCGTCCCCTGGGCCTGATTCAGCTCCGTCCCACAACTCTCTTCCAGTGGCCTCAACTCTGAGCCAGGTTCCACTCGGGTACCAGGAACGAAGGTGGATTTGCCTACTGTGCAGGGTCAGACCCTCCCACGATGATCTGTATGTACACTGGGGAATGTGTGACCAGACAGGTCCACTGCTGTGCGTTGTGTCCGCAGCTAGAAGGAAGTGGGGGAGGAAGAGAAAAATCACGGTGGCTTCCGAGACAAAGCAGATTTCTGAAAGCGTGGGATGGGAGATACTGGCCGCTTCCTTTGGCCAGCACTCGTGGCGGCCATGTGCCCTAGCCCCACGTGAGCCGCAGCCCTGGGGCTGGTGCCCTGCGCTCGGGTGACAGATATGACTCCTCCCCAGTCACATCCCCGGGGTGTGACTCCCCCCCAGCTCCGGAGTTCTGAGCACCCAGGGCTCCAGGGTCAGGTCATGACCGTGGACAGACGGCAATGGGATGCAGGGGCCGCAGAGGACATGCTGTCCCGGTTGTCCCTCTGGATCGTGCCGTCACCATGAATCACAGGGATCTGGACTCCGAAGCCAGCAGGCCCCTCCATGGCCCACCTGTGGCCGTGATTTCCCGCACCCAGGTGCTTGCCGTGCCGCCTCTGGGACCCGCTGATTCCCAGCACCTCGGTGGCCCCTCGGGTCGTAATGAGGGTGAGTTATGGGAGAGGAGGAGGTGTGCTCCCAAGTCTTCATTTCCTGGGGCTTATGACTGCTTGGCGCGCACCTCGGAAACTGTTCCCCTGGCTCTACTGGGCTGTTCCAGGGCCACGCAGCCCTGCAGGGAGGCCGGGAAAGGGCGCCTCTGTAGGAGGGTGGGGGCGAGGAGAGCTCCCCAGCGTCTGCGGCACCTGGCTCACGCTTTGCTCTGCATGCTCCCTCCTCTTTCCTCTATTGCTTTGTTTATAACACTTCTTAAAAAAAAAACAAGGAGGAGCACCCCGAGATGCAATTGCTCATTCGCTTATCACACAGGACTGTCTGCCGCAAGCTGGGAGACAGAAATGTGATTCATCCATTCATTCATTCATTCATTCTCTCAGCTCATTCAGCAGACTTTTAGCATCCCTTGTCGGTGTGAGGCAGTCGGGGGTGGGGAATGAGAGGGGGAGGGGGGTGTTGGTGAGTAGATGAGAGATATAGGAGTTCTGGTTATTCCTTCACTCTTGCCACAGATGCTTATTAGCATGTCCCCCATGCCAGGCCTGAACTGGGCACAAGGAGACATACCAATACACAAAGCCCAATCTCAGGAGGTGACCTTCAGGTGTGTGGAGGAGCGTCTATGACAAATTAATAAATCCACGACATAATTCCAGGGAGTGGTGAGAAGTAAGGAGAGAGGCAGGACAGAGGATGAATGGGATGACAGGCAGGGTGGACAAGGGTGTGTGATTGTGGGTAGGGGACAGGGGACTCTACAAGGAGATGGCAGTGGCTAAGTCTGGAAGGATGAAGGGAAGTCAGGCAGAAAAAGGTTCCATATAGAAGTGTCATGTGCAAAGGTGCAAAGACTGGAACAGTCGAGGTACACCCAGAGTTAAAAGGATGGAAAGGATTTGGGCATGAAGAATTTGGGGTGCTGCCGAGGGATACACTTGCTGGAGGGCTTCTGAGAGCAAAGGCCTGCACTCAAACCTCCACTTCCTGGAGATGGGGAATCGAGTCCAAAAGCACTGTCTGCAGATGCATCACGCACCCAGGGCTGCATGAGAACCTTGAACTCAGGACATGGACCCTCCTTGCATAGGGTGCATGGGAGGGAGGGGCAAAGGTGCCTCTTCAGTGGGATGCAGCTCCTGCTAGGCACACTTGGCAGAATAAGGGTACCCCTTTGTGCATTCCTGCCCAAAGTGTCTTGCCTCTCATCTTCACCTCCCCTCCCCCTGCCTGGGCCTTTGTACCTCAGCTGCGAGGCCCTCCCTCCCGCTGCGGGCTGCTGGCCAGGTTCCCTGGCTGCCTGCCAGCTCTTCACCACTCCACATAGCCTGCCAGGGCTGCCGCAGACCTGCCTCCTCCTCCTCCTTCCCCCTCTCCTGTTCCAGCTGCTTTTCCTGGGAGGTGCCAACCACAGCAGCCCGCCCTGCCATTCAGTATGACCACGGTGAGGGCAACCCGGCAGAGCTTCGTTCAGCTCCGATGGGGCTCTGCGTGAGCCCCTGGGCATGCTGGTGGCTTTCTCCAGACCTCTGTCTCAACCAACTGCACAGAGCTGCTTAATTCCAAATGGGATTAAGAATGGAGCCCTGGCTGGGTTCAGTTAACGCTGGCTTTGCCCTTCCCACTCTTCTGCCCAGCCCGCTACAACGCACCTGTCCACACGGGGGTTCATGTGCATGCATGCTGCCTCTCAGACGGTGGTCACGGATGCCAGCCTGCACTGTGGGTCCTATACAGATTCACCCACCGTGAAGACAAACAGAGACCTTGTCTGGAAAGGTGCGGGCACAGATACCGAGCAAACATGCCCGCTGTGAGTTTGACTTGTCCCTTCCGAAATTCATGTTCAAAGTTAGTTGCCCTTGGAGGACTGGGTAGAGTAGAAGGGAGGGGCTTAATTATGAGTGATCACGTGGTGCTCTAGGGACGACTCGGTATTGTAAGGTGGAGTTGCCATGAAGCAAGGTGGCCCATATTTTGTGTCTTGTACACACTAGCTGGTCCTTGTGCTTTCTGCCATGTTGGGATGCCCTCAGATTGTCCTTGGACTTCCCAGTCTTCAGAACCACGAGCCCAAACAAGCCTCTTCTCTTTGCAACTTACTTACTTGGCCTCTGATATTCTGTTGTAGAAAAAAAAAACACGACCAAAAACAAACTTTAGACAGGTGAGTGTTGCAGAGCAATCAAACCATGGTAACAGGGGGTCGGGGGATGAGGTTCTGTTTGTCTTTTATTGACCATCTATCTACCTGCCATGTTCCATTCTCTCTATTATTAAAATGTGGACCTCGCCATTTTGATGCCATTGGAAAAGAGAACTGTTCAGACAGGTAAGGCAAGATATCACATTCTGTGCTGAGGGAGCATGGCGAGTACAAAGGCCCTGGGGTCAGAGCATGTTGGCTGTGCGGGAGAGACATTGGGAAGTCCTACATGTCAGTGGAAGAGTGCAGCAAGTAGCATTAGAAAGGTATAGAGGAAGGGGTCAAGGCTGTGGGATCTCGGGTTTTTACTGTAAGCAAGGACAGGAGGAGGTTTGAGCAAAGGAGTGTGATTAGCCTTAAAAGCTTATTCTGGCTGGCCCTTATGTTAAAGTGGGCAGCAGCTGTGGCCTGGAGGGGCGGGAAAAGGAAACAAGTTCAATGTTAGCATGTTCAAGAGGTGTCAGGAGGAGGGAAGCCACGCAGGGCCAGTGGCCAGCCTTGTGGGTGTTGGGACATAGGCAGATTCATGGGCTCTGTGCCAGGGCCAGAGCTGGGGAGAGGCTGTCTCCTGGGGTGCACTGGGGGAGGGGCAACTTTTGCCAATGGCCATGAAACATTTCTGAGTGACTTTTAGTATTCCAGTAGAGGCCTGCTGGCTAGCTAGAAGTCACCGGAAATGACATCATATTCATTCATCTCTCCAGCTATGCATAGATCTCATCCATCCATCCATCTACCCACCCAGCCATCCATTCATCCATCCATCATGCATACATCTCATCTATCCCTCCCTTCTTCCTTCCCTCCATCCATCTCTCCACTTAGCCATGCATCCATCCATCCACCTGATCACCCAACCATACATGCATACACATCCACCCATGCATCAACTCATGCATAGATCATCTCATCCATTCATCCATTTGTCTATCCACTCATTTATCTATCCATGCTCCCATGCATTCACCCACCTGTCCACCTTCCCGCCAATCCACTTGTCCATCCATCCACCCAATTATATACTTGTTCGTCCAGTCATCCACTTATCCACCCATCTATTCATCCATCCAGCCAGCCATCTATCCATTCACCTGTCCATCTACTTGTCTGTCCTTCCATCCATCCATCCATCCATCCATCCATCCATCCATCCATCCACTCATCCATTCACCTATCCATCTATTTGTCCATCCTTTCATCTGCCTGTCCATCCATCCATCCACCTACCCACCCACCCATCCATCCACTCATCCACACATCTTTCTATAAATCCATCCATCCATATCCCATAGCCTCTGGAACATTCCTAATGAACCAGACTTTCAAGATTCCTGGAGAGATGGTGACAATAAGACACACCCTCCCTCCAGGAGCCCCATCTAGGAGCCGGAGCACTCGCCCAGCATTTAGCATGCACTGGGGAAATGTACTGCTCCCCATTCATCGAGTCAATAACACACATGTGTCCCTGAGTGAGGAGAAGGAACCACGGTTCTGTTTAAGCCGACAAAAGCAACTGCAACATCGCATGGTGAGCAGAAACACACAAAGCTCACTGCTAGCCGGGTAACCAGGGTGGGCTCCCAGAGGAGGGGCCCTGGAAAGGATTTGGGGGGAAGAGGTGGGGAGAGCTCTAGCGGAGGTCTTGGGACAGGAACTGTGGACAGCAGAGTCGCCTGGCTGAGCTGGATGGTGTATGAAGAGTGACAGGACAGACCAAGCCCAGCCTCAGCGCTGTCCTTGCTTGTTTCCGTTTCATTTCAATATCCGCTGTTAGGAAGGTCCATGCGCTCAGCTTCTCCTCCATGAGCTGTGATTGTCTGAGCCACTAAGAGCCCGCTCCCCACCAGTAATTGGCTTATGGAGGATCCTATAACGCAATTCTGGTCAATGAAATATATAGGGCCATCTTCTGGGAAGTGTCTTGAAAAAAATATTTCTACTCTTAAAAAAAAGAAGACGACGACATGCCTTAAGGAGATCATTTTTGTTTTCTGCATGTGTGAGTAGGTAATGGCTGGAGCAACAGCAGCCATTTCGGAATGATGAAAGAGAGTTATTCCAAGAGGCCAAAGAGATTTTACTAAGGAAAGCTGGAACCATCTATGTCCCCAGTGATATTATCAAACCACTGAATTACTTGTCCTGGGTCTCAAATCCAGTTCTGGTATCTATTTCCTGTAGCTTTTCTTTTCTGTCCTCTGACCCCCCCTCAGATCTGTCTAGCCTAATCTGTTGCCAGGGCTTGGTGTCAGCCCAGGATACAGACTATGCCTAATTCCAGCAGAGCGTAGCACTGGAGTCTGGGAGCAGGGGGAGCAGGGGTCGTTCAGAGACCGTGCAGGGAACGTGGCACAAGTGCACAGGGCCCGGCTGTGGCTCTGTGTGCATTCTGGCACCCCCACTCCACCCCCATTCCCATCCTGTGATCAGCACGTCCTGTCTGAATTTCTCAGCACCCGGGCACTGCCGCTGCCAAGCCTCCCCTTTGTCATCTGGCCATCTCCCTGGGGACAGGAGAAGGAAGTCTTCTCCTGCCTCCCTCCCAGCCTCTCATTCTGCCAGGAGCAAGGACGGGTCCAGGCACAACGGCTTCTGGACAGGACAAAGCCGAGGGAGGTTCATTGTGCATCCTAGGCCCGTTCACCTCAGCCTCCTCCCTAAAGCCTTCGGTCCATCTCCTGAACCCCATTTCTGGGACAGAACTGAACCTCGGAGACTTGGGGTTCTGTGTCAGGCTAAGGTCTGGGTTCCAGCTCTGTCGTCTGTGTGTACAAGACCTGACTCTGTGCAAGGCCCGAGTAACCTGCTGTGTTTCTCTGAGCCTCAGTTTCCCCATCTGAAAGTAGGGGTAACAGAAAGATCTGGTGGGAGGGAATGATGCTCACTCGCAATGATGTAGGCGACAAGTGCCACCGTGGCTTCTGGTCACTTGCCCGCCTCCTCTGGACCCCTGTCACACACCAAGAGTCCTGCTTGGCATGGACTTGGCAGGTCATCGGCAATCATGTTTGCTCATGGTTTGCAAATTACTGCTAACTAGACACACGGGGGCCGACTTCGGGGGTCCTGTGCCAAGGAGGGTAGACATTCGACAGACACAGAGGATGGCAGCTGCCTGAACTCAGGTGAGAAGCTGGTGCCTGGGGATGGAATCCTACATGGGGGGGGCAGTTCATTCATCTGCTCATTCATTCATTCATTCATTCATTCCCTCACTCCAGCCTGGAACCGTAGGCTCACCCCAAGCTCCTCTGTGCCTGCCTGGCTCCCAGGGATGATACTGGGAGACATAACTGGCACGCTGGCTCCTGTCTGCCTTGTACCAAGAGCATGGCACCTGCTGGATCCTTGGCCCAGGGAGCACTGTGCCTAGCTGCAGCCCGCACCCTGAGGCAGTGCTCTCCCTTGGGAAAAAAAGCAAGACGCAGAGGGTGAAGGGCTAGCCATCGGAGCCTGGATACCAGGCCTTGGCCACCAGATCCTGGCCACCCTTCTTGAATCCTAGGTGTCAGGCACACAGAATGGAGCATCAGAGAAGGGGCTGGTGGTTAGATCCTCGCAGGGCTGTGGCACGCAGAGCTTGTGAATGCTGGAGCATGCGTATCCCATGACCCAGGCAGGCTCCCCGCCCCCAGCAGGCACGTGGACAAGAAGCTCCTGGAGGCTGGGGGCTGAGGCATGTAGACCCAAACACGGCCGTCACAGACCTTGGTGGGTCGTATGTGTGATGCTGGGGGTGGGGGTTATATTTCCAGGGTTGGTCCTGGTGAGGGATGTGTGCGTGTGTGTGTGTGTGTGTGTGTGTGTGTGTGTGTGTGTGTGTGATGGGGGTGTCTGTCAGAACTTCCAGGCCTAAGAGCCAGCTAGATCCAGTGAGAAATGGTGGGAGACAGGAAAAAGATCAGAGCTGGGGTCCTTCACCCCCATTCACAACCTCACAGGTATGGCGGCCACCTAGGGTCCTAGTCTATGCTAATCATGTGACTACGGCACCATCAAGGAGTTGGAAACCTCCCCAGGCTCTTCTCCAGATAAACTGGGCTTCTCTGCGTCTGTGAGGGTCACAAAGGACGTGCATGCTCAGTGACTGCTCTGTGTCTCCATGCGCCCTTGGAGGCCGGCACTGCTGTTCAGGAAACCAAGGGCGAATGTGGAGGGACTGCAGGGCTCAGGAGCAGAGCTTGGAGAGCCAGGGAAAGACACGGAGGGAAGCAAAACGAAGCAAACTAGGTGACAAATGGACCCAGGGGAGGAGGGAGGGACGGGCACCAAGAATGACTTCCTGGGTTTTTATTATTATTATTATTTACTAATATTTATTGATTACCTACTAAGTGTCAGGCACAGTCCCCAAGCTTCGTGTGTACCATCTTTATTCCTCGGGCAACTGCATAAACTAAGTCATCCTGGTATCCCTTTAAGATGCCATCTTGCTCCAGGAAGAGACCATGGCGATGGAATCCAAAGGGACTCTTCCCTAGTCTAAGTCCTTTGGGGAATAGCCTTGACAGGTCTTCAGGACAGAGAAAGGGGAGCAGGCAGGTGACAGGGACTGAACCACTTATGAGCCCTTAAAAGCAGGCTAGACCACACTCTTGGAGGCTTTTCTATGTGCCAGGCACGGTGCCAGACAATTAGCTAATAATAAGAGGCAACAGTTCCATCCATGAACTGCATCAACCATCTGATCGAATTCTTATAATAACCTTCTTGAAAAGTCTCTATTAAGCAAGGGAGGGCCAGCAGCTTAGAAACACTGAGGGACTTGCCCAAGGTCACACAGTTAGTTAGGGGTAGATTTGGATTCTTGTAGGCTGTGGCCTGGGGAAAGAGGTGCAAGGGTGGGCATAAAGGTGTGCAGTGGCTGCTGGGAAGGAACTGCTTGCATTTGGCTCTGGGTGTCAATCATGCCTTACTCTGACCCTCGCTTATCACGATTTGCCCAGGCCTAGGTTCCCTACTCCAAGTCTGACCTGTGCTAGTTAGGAACACTGTGCATATGCATGCACACACACGCATGCACACACATGCATGCACACACACGCATGCACACATACGCATGCACACACACGTCCATGCACATGCATGCAAACACATGCGTGCACACATGCATGCACACACATGCATGCTCACCCTGGGACTAACCACTGCTCTCCTGCCCTGGCCTGTCCTCCATCCCAGGTGCCCCGGCTGCACCTGCCTCCTGCCCTGCCCCCACCCTGCCTGCGTGCGGTGCCGGAGGCAGAGCCGAGCTGTACATCATGTTGACAGTGGAAATTACATCCCGGGCTGCTGTTTTACACCGCGCCCTGTCAGAACTCACCGCAGCCCAGTGATCAGGACAAATTGAATACCATCCTGGCCGTGTCAATATTTATTCCATTTTACAAACTCGGCCGGGTGGGGGGCAGGGTCCCACCAAGGTGCCACTGAGCAGGAGGCCTAGAAGCCCCCACCTTCCCACCACTCCACAGGGGATCACTTCCTTCCCTCTTCCTACTTCCTCCTCACCCTTCTCTTGGACCTCTAATCATTACTGCACTATGAAACTCCTAATTCCAACGTGAGACCCGCCCTTCCATCAAGACAGGGGGGATCGCCCCCTTTCCCAGAGGTCCTGCTATCCATCTCTGACATCCAGCCACAGGCTCCCACTCTCCTGTCCTTGTAAGAACTAGCTCCTCGCCGTTCCTCGCCGGGCATTCCTTCACGGCTTGCACATTTTGTTGCTTTACCTGCTTCTGAGGTTTGTGCCAATGGACTCCTACTGAATGCACTTCTCTGACTGTGGTGTGGTTCCTCTTCATTGCTGCATAGTGCTCCACCACAGGACTATGCTATACTTCCTCCATCCATTCTGTCCATCTAATTTTTCCTCTTTTCTCCACCCCACCCCCCTTTTCTTGCTCTTCCTGTGGACTGCCTCTTCCTTCCTTTCCCGATTTGCCTCCTTGGCTGCCCGTCTCCCAGTGCTCTGACTGTTCCCTATGCACTCACAGCAAGCACACATTTGACCCTCACTCCTCCATACTACTAGAATCCCAAGGTTGCTCTCTGAGGTGTGTCCGATTCCATTTCTTGGGATATATGGCTGCAGCCACGGCAGGTTTCCTGGGGGCACACTGGGTACAGTAGAATCCCCTGGTCCACATACTCTGCTTCTGCTGTGGTAATCTTGGGGCGAACCTGCTTTCTGGCTGGAGGAGAGGTGAGGGGACTGGATAGTCCCAAAGCCACATGCAAGGATGCAGAGCTGAGGGGTGGGGACAGGAGTGGACCCCCTGACTCAGCTCTGCCACCAGAGGCCTCCAGCAACACACACTCTGGGCTTAACACCAGATCCAGGTAAAGGAGACCTGCTAGGGGCCGCCCAATGAGTCATGGAGAGACCATCTGACACTTCACCGGCTTGGGGCACATGTTCCCTCAGCCTCCCCGGTCTCTCAGACTGCAGTGACGAGGCGGGTCAAGACACATTTTCAGAGTAGATCATTTTTAATTTTTTTAACTTTATTCATTTATTGTGCGTGCACATAAGAGTGTGTATGTGTGTGTGTGAGAGAAAGGGGGGGTACTATGTGTCCCTGTAGAGAGCCAAGGATGACTTTGGGAATCATCCTGGATTGCTTCTACCTCCTTTTTGTTTCCATCTGGGATTTCCCAGGCTCTGCCCACCAGGGCCAGAAGTGCAGGCCGCTGCTGTTTCTGCCTGGCGGGTTTACGGTGGGACCTGGGATTTGTACTCAGGACCTCTTGCAAGGCAGAGTCATAACCTCTGAGCCATCTCTCCAGCCCAGGGTAGTTCATTTTTAGTGAGCATGTGACGAGAAGGGATCTGTCCCTGTGTGGAACAGGAGAAAGGGCTCTGAGTTGGAGCTTGGCTTTGATCCCACCATGGTGGGTGACCTTGGGTCAGTTCCTGCCTTCTCTGGACTTCTGTGCAATGGAAGGTCAAACATGGTTCCCAGGGCTCATCAAAGGAGCCGGGTCACGCTGGCTGCAGAACAGGGGGCTTATTAGGAATCAGTCCCCCTGCTGGGTCCCCAATGCCCCCGCTCAAAAAACAGAAATGATAATAACATTAACAGTCATGGCATATTCCTGGCGGCCTTCCATGTGCCGGGACTTGGGGGCACTTGGTGAACTAGAAGAGCCTTCCTGGTGCTTTCTGGCTGTACCCTAGTGGATGCTCATGGTGACATTTTGGAAGAAGAATCTGGGGCACAGAGAAGTGAAGTCACCGATCCAAGGTGACAGCCAGTTAGGAAGTGAAGAAGCCAGGACCCGAAGGAGAAAGTCTGGCCTCACAGACTGTCCAGGTCTAGGAAGGCCCTGGCATCTTTTGAGACAGGACCTTCAAGCCCGGGGGTGTGGGGAGAGGGGGGCTGGAAGCTGAACTGGGACTAAGCGCCAGGTGTCCACCTAGCTGCCTGCTTCTTCATAGGTTCATTGAGCTCTGCAAAGTACTCGCTCCACAACCAGGGAAACACACGTTGTTTTATTTTTATTTGTTTATATTTGTTTGGAGTGCACATATCCACATGTGGCTGTTTCGTCTTATTAATTTTGGGTACACATGTTTGTATGTGTATGTGTTTGTGTGCATGCACATACGTGTAAGTGTACAAGAAGGCACTTGAGTGCGTGTATTTAGAAGGCCCACGGATGCCCTCAGGAATCATCCTGGATTACTCTTCCATTTTACTGCTTTGCTCTGGTGTTACCCAAGTTCCACCTTCCAGGACCAGAACTGCAGGCTGCTACCTGTATGTATGTTCCCCTAGCATGTTCACATGGGATCTGAGAATCTGGATTTTTGCAAGGCAAAGGTTTTCACCCCTGAGTCATTTCTTCAATCTCACACGCTTTACTTTATTAGCTTATTTATTTCGAGTCTATATGTTTATGTGTGGGAGCATGCATGTGTGTTGGGCTACTGCATCATGTAGTGACCCTTCCCTCCTGGACAAAATGGCTCCATTTCATAAAAAGGTGCTTCCAAGCACATAAGTACCGTTCTCTCCACTGAAATGGCACTCCCGGGCTTCTCTCTCCTCGTGCACGTGTTCCCATCAGCGGGTTCCAGCTCCCCCATGTGTTCTTCAGGTAACTGGACCTCTTCTCTTACAGGGTAAAAACCATCCCCTGGCCCACGCCCCTAATACCTCCCTGGTTGTACTATATATAAGCCGAGAGAAAATGACACCCTGTTGCTGTTCCATCCGCTTGTGTTCAAACAACCACTCTGCTCTGGCAATAAATCTCTTATATGCATGTGGTCTGTGGTCTTTGCTCGAAGGGGTCCCTGGACAAGCCCCTCTAGTGGTGCGAACAAGCCCCTTCAATGTGTGGGTGTGCGTGCGTGTGTGTGTGTGTGTGTGTGTGTGTGTGTGTAGGATATAATTTGGCGTTTTGGTTATAGATGTATGTATTTAAGATAGAGACATACACATGTATCATGTGGGCTTCCAGGGATCAAACTCAGGTTTGCAAGGTTTGAAAGCAGGCACCTTGCCCGCTGAACTATCTCACTGATCCTCTACTGTTTTTGAGTTTTTAAAATTGTTTTTATTATTTATTTTATGTGAATATCAGAGGATATTGTGTGTTCCTGTGAAGGCCCAGGGGTGAACTGGGGAGCCATCCTGGATGGTTTCTATCTCCTTTGGCTTTGCTCTGGGATTTCCCAAGCTCTGCCTTTCAGAGGCGAAAGTGCAGCTTGCTGTCACTTCTGCCCCGTGCTTTTATGTGGAATTCAGGAGTCTAAACTCACGTCCTTCTGCTTAGGAGGCAGAGTCTTAATCCCTGAGCCGTCTCTCCAGCCCCCTTTTTGAGTATTTTGGAGGCAGGGTCTGTCACTGAACCCTCACTGATTCCACTAGACTGACTGGCCCCAGGCCCCAGAGAATCCTCCTGTCTACCCAACACCACATCACAGGTTACATACTTCTGGCTTTTTACCTGTTGCTGGGGATCTGAACTCAGGTCTTTGTGCTTTTACAGCATATACCTTATACACTAAGCCATCTGAGCTCTATTTTCTTTTCTTCTCTAAAGACAGGGTCTCATGCATCCCGGGCAGACCAGGATGACCAGAACTTCTGCTCCTCCTGCCTCGCCTCCTGCATTTGGGGATTACAGGCCCATGTCACCCGCCTGGCTTTCTGTTACAACGTTGGGAATCTGCACACTGTCTTCTGATGGGTGTCAGCCTCTCTAGTTACTGGTGAGAAGAGCAAGACACTGGGATGACTGGTGTCTCCATTCTCCTCCCTTCAATCCCCTTCCCCTACCCCTGCAGCAAGGATGGCCCCAGCTTGCCCCTCCATACCCTCACTCTACCCCAAGTCTGACTCATGCCCCTGACTCTCTGGCCTTTATCTCTACATCGTAACGGAAGTCTCCACTGTCCTGCCACACGGTACAGAGACGCTGGTGATGGAAGCCCAGAGACTGGCTGGCTGGAAGTAAACCCCCAAGGCTGAGCCCTGCGTGTTAAGGGACCTGGTACTCCAGGTGAGACCCAGGTGAGACCCCAGCTGAGCCTCTGAATCCCTCCCCTCCCCCAGACTTGGGCTGCTCACCTTTGTGGGTGTGGCCCGGGGCGAGCCACTTAGTGGCTGGGTCTGCGTCTGTACCCCACCAGGGCCTCAAACACCAACTGTCAGTAAATACGCTGTGTCACAGGCATCCTGGGTGGCCCGTGGCATGGTTTGAAATCGGCTGCAGATTTGGGACCTGACCTCCGCATCAGAGATGACAACAATCAGGGCACCGGTGGCTGAACCGGGCTTAGCCAGGCAGGGCACTGGCGAGTGCCGTGGAGGAGCACAGCCTGGGGGGGGGGTCTGCAGCCTGCTGAGCGAACACAGCGGGATCAGCGCCCCGGATCTCTCTCAAAGCCAGGCCTCCGCAGCCACTGGCCTCTCGGCTCATCTCCCCGAGCTCCCCGAGGTCCCGGCGATTATGCCACTGAAAATTCTGCTTTCATCTTGTCAACCTCGCAGTAAATTACAGGCCCGGGGAGGCGTGGGCCTCCTCCTTAAACAAGATTCAATTCCACTTAGCTGCCCCCCTCTTCCCGCCCCCCACGCGCTCCCTCCCTCCCCCACCCTGCTTGGGATTTATGGCCTCTCCTTGCAGGCAGCTGGTAACCATGGCAGACTCCTCAGGGAGGCTGCGGGCCGGAGCCTCCTCGGCCTTCCGGGAGAGGCGAGGCCAGGAGTGTGGGGCTCTGAGAGACTGAGGCGGGCACGACAGCAACCCCAGACAGGGGCGCGCCTCCAGCCGCCACATCCCAGCCTCCGTGTCACTATGGTGCAGATCCCGACAGCGCACCCTAGGGCTGCAGCTTGAGGTCAGCTGCCAAGGTCACCACCCCAGAACTGCTGGCTCTGAGAGCCTCAATCTCAGGCACCCTGACTTTTTCCTTAGCGCCAGCCTTGGGAGCATCTCAGGTCTGACCCAACCACTAGGTGTCTGACTTTTCTTAGATCTCAGCCTCTGCTGACATTCTCCCAGTGATGGGGAGCTCACTCCTTCCTGGGGCCCATCACCCCTAATGGGGAGACACAGCTGCAAAGTACCAGATCAACCAGGCCATGGTGGTACTATTTGTGATTTAAGGACCTCTGTCTTTTGGCTGTGAACTGCCTTTTTGAACCTCAGTGCTCTCCACTCTCCAATGGGGGATCCCCCTTTTTCTTGGTACCTAGCAATTGGGGGATCCCCTCTTTCTCGGTACCCAGCACTTCCAACTTCCTTCCCTTCATCACATCCCAGAATATCAGCCCAAAGCTCACTGCCTTTGTAACAGAGAGACCCAGGGTGAGTGAATCGTGGGCGCAGATCTGTCAATGAGCGAGCGCTAAGAAAGGCTGACATCCACTTCAGCTTGATAACATCACTTAAGCATCTTACGTGGATAATCCACTTAATTCTCTCACGCAGCACAAGGAGTTAGCTTCTATTTCTATTGCCGTGGATACCAAGCACAGAGAGGTTAGGTGACTTGTCCAAGATCACACAGCCTGACATCTAAAGCCACGCTTCTGCCCTGGGGCTCCCCCACCCCATGCCGGCCCTCTGTGTGGCTGAGCAGACAGGAACCCACTCGCCAGGAAAAAGTAAAGGTGCCACCGTGCCAGGGAGCCTGGCCTGCCACTGCTTTCTTGGGCTTGGTCTCAGGTCTTTATTTGTGTCCCTCAAACCCTGCCCGCCAGAATTTATCACCTCCTTTTCCATCTATACCCTTAGGGACTTTTGGATTTGTGAGTCCTTACTGCTTTGCAGCCCTGGGGCCTGTGGGAACAGACACGGGGTACAGGAGGTACTCAGTGAAGCCTGTTTATATGTGTGGGACTCTAGTGGGCTTCCTGCAAGAGGTGACATTTAAATTGTCCCGAAGAGTAAGACCAGCCCCCCCAAATACAGCCTTGGGAAAGGGAATTGCAGACAAAGGAAACAGCCTATGCCAAGTCTTGGGAGCAGGTGAGTGACCAGGACAATTGCTGGGATAGGAAGTGTGGCCAGCTGAGCACCATGTTAGGGACTGGGTTTCAACCTGCAGTTACTGACCAGTTAGTTACCTTTGTGCCCTGACCAGCTTGTGTCTGGAACAGACTGGCTGAGCGCACAGGGAGGGGTTGCTTCTTCCAGACTCACAGCCCCTCAGATTGGATACTTACTTGGGCACCACAGATTGCAATCCAGTTTGGCCCAGTGGCCCTCCCCCCCTCACACACACACCATGACCAAAAGTTGGGTCCCATCTGGGGCCACAGACATCTCAAGTGTCAGGCCTGAGGGGTGTTCGTTTCCTTCCCTCTCCTGACAAGGGATGGATTCAGCAGATAAGAATCTTCTTTCCTAATCTCTCTGCTCAGCCTGGAACAAGCACACACGCCGCCCAGCCCGGCACCTCATCCCAGCCTTAATCTTCCTTCCTACTTTTAAAGCCCCGGATGCCAGGGGCCGTCTCCAGGGGATGCAGTGAAGGTTGGCAGAAGCGAGCTCACAGGACTCTGCTATAAGGGCTGCTTAATGGGGGATGAGCCCCCCCAAATCTGTTCATGGCTACAGAGAAGGCAGGAGCTGGCCGGGGGAGATGACGTGAGAGCCATCTTGGGCTGGGCTCCCCAGCTGTGCTGAGTGATCTTGGGAAAATTGCTTCCCCTCTCTGGGCCTTGGTGCTTTTCTTTGGAGAATGGGAAAGTCAAATCCTCGAAGGGTGGGTGCTTCTTGTTGAGACTGAGTAGACAATGAATATAAAAGTAATTCTCTGGAAAGGGCGGAAGGTCTTGACTAGGTAGGATGTGGTTGCTTTCAATGAGCAAGAGGGGGCTGGAGTCAGGAGAGCAAAGCTCCTTAACAGCTGTGTGTGGTTCACTACCCACTCTGACCTCTGGGGGGTCCAATATGACCACCTGCACTGATCCCCAAGGGGGAGCCTTCTGTAACCACTTGCTCTGACCTGGGGGCATTGTGCACTGCCCTGTCACTCATTAGTTCATTCGTCCCACCTTCTTTACAGGTGGGAAGCACGCCTGTGTCCACCCTTTTTTATTCCCCTTTGCCCTGACAAGTACGTCCTTCCTTCTTGCCTGAGGACCATCCCTGGTGTGGGCTCTCGGGGAGCAGGAGTAGCACCCACACTTTCATGGAGCAAGGCATTGTTCTGAGAAGCTATAGTCTGGAGTCTTCCTTATTCTCTGGTTATGTTTGAATTGGGCAGGTCCCCTGTGTAACTTGCACTGAAACTCTCCTCAGTATGAGATTTCAGGAGGTGACAGCGGATGGGCCCTTTAAGAGGGGATCCTAGTCCTACCATCATGACAAGGTTTGTCTATTTGTATTATTTCTTAATGGAGAAGATGGTTCATCTTCATCTTCAACATGCTTGGACTTCAGAATCACCTAGGAGACATGTCTCTGGGCCTGTGCTTCCAGAGAGGGTCAGCTGAGGTGGGAAGACCCTCCCTGAATGTGGGTAGCACCTTCTCATGGACTGAGATCCCAGACTGAACGATAAGGGAAAAGAGAGAGCCAGTCTAGCAGAGGCTATCCCCTTTTCCTGTTTCCTGACCTGCAGAGATGGGCGGAAGCAGCTGCCACAGGCCCCTACCACCCGCAGAGCCCCATGCCTTCCCTGCCATGGTCCACTATCCTTCTGGTCTTGCGTCTACAATAAACCTCTCCTTTTTTTTAGAATTTTTTTTATTATTTATTCAACTGTGCGCATGTGCGTGTGTATGTGCGCGCATGTGTGTGTGTGTGTGTGTGTGTGTGTGTGTGTGTGTGTGTGTCTGTGTATGTGTAGAACCACGGACGAATTCGCGAACCACCATGGACGCCTCCACCTCCTTCTGCCCCGGGATTCACAGGATCCTCCCTACCAGGACCAGAAGCGCAGGCCGCCCCCGCTTCCGCCTGGCGTCTATACGTGGGATCTGGGATCCGAACTCAGGACTTTCCGCCTGCAAGGCGGAGGCTTAACCCCTGAGCCACCTCTCCAGCCCAATAAACCTCTCCTTTAACTTGCTTCTTGTTGGGCATCTGGTCACGGCCACCACGAAAGGGACACAGTGGATTAGTGGATCATCTCAAGACTGAGTCGGTCTCAGGAGCCTTTAGCCAGGTCTTATCCACTCTGGTCTCCCTCCGTGATACCCTGGGTCTCCCTGAGATTCGTCAGCAAAAAGGCATCACCAGCCCCCTCACTATTGACCAGACCATGAGCCAATGAAGTTTATTTTCTTTCTCTCTCCCAGCAAGCCTCCGCTTTATCTTTACTTTTCTCTAATGTTATGGAGACACAGTCTAGAAGATTCTCGCTTTAAAAAATGATGGGCTAGGGAGATGGCTTAGGCAGTAAGTGCTTGTCACCCAAGCATGAGGACCTCATCAAAAAGTCACACATGACAATGTGCATTTATAACCCCAGCACTGGAGGTGGAGACAGGAGAATCCTGAGAGTCTACTGGCCAGCCAGTCTGGCCTAATGGGTGAGCTCTGGGTTCAGTGAGAGACTTTGGCTCAAAAAAAAGATGGAGAGTAATCAAGGATGACATTCAATCTGGCTACCACCTACATGTTCAGATTTGTACACATGCATGTGTACACTCACACATACACACAAACATACAAGTGCACGCAACAAAGATCAAAAGGAGCAAAAGCCAAGCATGCACCTCCTTCTACTTCCCAGCCCCTTCCTGGACAGCAGAACTTGACAGAGAAGTGAGGGTCCCATGTCCTTGCCCTATGTCTACTCTATTGGTCTACTGCCACCTGGCACACATACCCAGCATGCACCAAGGTGACTTGTCAGAGTCTCCAAGACCCACCATGCTGCCTAGTCCAATAGACAACCTTTGTCTCCAAGCTCTGTGACTCAGTGGCATTTGGAACACAAAGCTAGGGCTGGAGAGATGGCTTAGGGGTTAAGCCTCTGCCTCCCAACCAGAAAGTCCTGAGTTCAGATCCTGAATCCCACATAAAAATGTCAGGTGGAAATGGTAGCAGCTTGTACTTCTGGTCCTAGAAGACTGAAGTCTGGGAAACTCTGGAGTGAAACACATAGGAGGTAGAAGCAATTCAGGGTGATTTCCAAAGTCACCTTGGACCTCCACAGGCCCTCCACACGCATGTGCTAAATAAATAAAGTTTAAAATAAATCAATAAATAAATCCCTCCTAAGTATGCCTACCTCCTAGATATGAGTTGCTAATTACTGCTAACCATCACTATTCCCAAAGCCACCTCAGAGAGAGACACCTGACATATGTCCAACGGCCAGATATTCTGCTTTCTTCCCAAACAACCCTCCATGTGGACCACTCTGCTCCTCCCTCCAAATCCAGCCAGGAACTCAGGGTGACTTTCGGGTTTCTGGTGTCAGCCCTCGTGGTTGGTGGCGCTTATGATGAGGGGGAGGAAAGACTGGGGATGGGATCAAGGGGTGGATAACATGCCTGGCACGCTCTTGAAACACACCTACAGAGATGGAGATGCGTAGCAGGCAACCAGATAGAACTCCAAGGGCAGATCTAGGCTGGAGGTATAAATCAGAACGCCCTCAGCCTGCAGGTGACATTTAATGCGGAGGGATGAATGAGGTCGCCCAAGGAGATAAAGCAGACTCAGAAGCGGGCCCTGGGGCATGCTAGCTTAGGGAGAAGCTGCCGCTGTGGGGTGGGGCCATCCAAGATGCTGCGGTCTCAAGGAAGCCGAGATCTGACCAGAGGTCAGACCGGAAGCTGCGGAGAGGCAGAGGGAAACTGAGGCATTGAGGTGCTGCAAGAACAGCGTTGAGTCTTCCCTGTGGCCTGTGGGCCCGAGAGAGACAAGGACTTCTAGCTCACACTGCTTAGTCCCTCCGCTTAGCTCTTTCTGCACTGTGCCTGCTCGACTGTGTGCTGAACTTGATGTTGTATCTCAAGGAGGAATATGGAGCCTGGGATGAAGGTCTCTCTCTTTGTCTCTCTCTCTGTGTCCTTTGTGCTTCATAAATTAATATAATGAATTTGTATATTTTCACACCTTAAACCCCAATCCCATCCCTTCTTCCTCTTCCCATTATAACCCTTCTCCCCTGCCAGACTCTCTCCTACTTTCAAGTCTGTTGACGTGTGTGGCCCTCTGAGTTGCACTGGGTTTGCCTTTGATGACATGTACCTGAATACTTGCTGGAGCATGAGTCATATATCAATGATATACACCCATGAGGAAAACATCTTCCATTTCCTCCCTGTCAGCATTAGCCTTCATCAGTCTCTCGGGGAGGCGCTGGGGCCTATTGAGATCTGTTTCCTTTTGTGGCAAGTGTTGATAAGATGATTCCTTTGCAGGTTATAGAGCTGCAGTCAAATCATGGATACAAGAGCCCTGTCATATTCAGAAGATCACGTGTGGCGGACTCCCTGCCCAGCTTGTTCTCCTTTACAAAGGCACTTGTTCTTGGCTGGGGTGCAACTTTTGAAAAACTTTCATTTATTCAGATATTTGAGAGAGAGAGAGAGAGAGAGAAAGGGCACACATGGGGCCACGGTCCTGTGTGGAAGTGAGAGGACAACTTTCGGAAGTCAGCTGTCTTCCTTGTATCACGTGGACTCCGGGGATCGAATTCAGATCTCCAGGTTGTATCTTTACCGGATAAGCCATCTCACAGACCCCACAGCTTTAGATAGAATGAAAAGCTTTGTTTGAGTTACGTCGTAACTGGATTCTCTCTAGTTCGCCCACACATACCCCCAAACCCTTGTGGGTCACCACTGGCTTGGGGGAGGGTCTCCAGCTTCCGTTCCCTCCTTGTTTAGGCTGTGAACTTGGATTGTCCCTCCCTTCTATTGTGAGATCAAAAACCGAATTCAGATTTTCTGGATGCGCCACATGTCCTGAGGGCAATGTGTGACTTCTCCGGCTTCCTCGGTTTTCTGTTTTTCCCTTTGGTTTTGACCTAATAATTCCTGGTAATTCCTTACAAAAGGCTTACTTGGCAGCTCTTTGATGGTTTAATAAGATGGTCTTTTATATATCTATTTTATCCAGCATTTTTAGCTCCTTTTAGCTGAAGGGCTGGTCCCCAAACCCCAGTGCCCTGATTCTAAACAGAGACATCTAATCTCTAGTACTTGGGCACGATGCTTGGCTTGGCACATTTTAATGACTTCAGAAATATTTACAGAGCTTGAGGACATAGCTCAGTTGTGGGTTCCATCGCCAGCATGAAATTAACCAGGTGTGATGACCCCTGCCTGTAAGCCCAGCTCTCGGAAGGCGGGGGCAAGGGGATCAGGAACTCTGGGTTATCCTCCCCTATGGAGTGTGAGCAGAGCCCAGCCTGGGCTCCCTGAGATCTTGTTTCAAAAAAGTAAACAAAGGGCTGGGGAGATTTGGCTCAGTGATTGAGCCTCTGCCTCACAAACAGAAGGACATAAGTCTGGATCCCACATAAAAATGCTGGGCGGAAATGGTAGCAGCCTGCACTAGCAGCCTTGGAAGGAGGAGTCTGGGAGATCCCAGAGCAGAGTAAAGAGGAAATAGAGCACACACCTCATACACATGTACATGAAAAGAAAAAAAAATAAACAAAATAAGGATTTGTTGATTGAATAAATGATGGGAACCCAGACCTCCAGCATTCTGGTTCTTTGAGGGCATCTTGCATTCCGCTCAGTCAGGCCAAGACGCTAACAGCCTGGGAGCTATTCAGAGGAGCAGGGCTGTGAGCTGAAGGGGGATGAGAAGGGAAGGACATTGGCAGGCAATGGGGGAAAGGATCAGGGGAGCACACCACCCAGACAGACCCACACCCTAGCACATCTTCACTGGACCGGGAGCAAGGACTCGGAGGAGCTGATCTTGAAGCCAAAATCCACACCCAAGCTGGTAAGGTGGAGGGATCCAGGAGCTAGCTATGCATGAGCAGGAAGGCAGGGATCAGGGAGGGAAGGGGCTGAGGGCCCGAGGAATGCAGAAGCACAGTCCAGACAGGGACAGCTCCCTGCAGCCACTGGCAGGAGGGAGGCGGAGACGGCCTTTGTTGAAATGCACACATGGTAATTGCTACAGAAGAGTGTTTTCCTTCCCTGAAAAAAGCTTTCTCCTCTGAATTTTCCTTGGTCCCGGTTTCAAAGGAATTTTAATTGCAAAGAAAATTTTGTCATCTCCCTGGGGGAAGAGAGCTCCGTGCAGCTTCGAGTAGTCGCGCCCGATGCCGATTCTTATCCAAACTGGGGATTTTTGTGCTTTGGTTGTGTGGAAGCTATGTGGGGATTGGACCGAGTGGCGGGAGGATGGAGGGGATGCGCCTGCCTCCTGTTCTTTCCTGGGTCTGGCCTGGGTTCTTCATTGTTGGTGGGAGTGAGGCTTTGGAGCTACCTGGTCAGGACCAGTTCCTCCTCAACCCAGCATCGATGTGTTTATTTCATCGTGTTAATTGACCAATCAGAATTTGGGCTTCCATCCCTTCCAAGCTAGAGTATGTCTCGCATGGCAGCTCATTTGGAAAACAGTGTGTTAAAAAGTTCATCATAAATTTACCATGCCATCCGGCCTTTCCACCGTCGGTATCTACCCCAGAGACACAGAAACATATGTCCACACGGAGACACTCACCCGGGTGAAGCGAGATTCGGCTGCAGAACACAAATAGACCCACAGCCTCTTGTGGGGGGGCAGAGATAATCTTTCCCTTTCCCCAGGAAGGCACACGCTGGCGACAAAGGAAGGACCAGTTGGTGTGATCCGACACAGTAACACCCCAGATACACCAGGATCCGTGAAGAAAATAGACGCAAAGGACAGAACAAAGCTACCCGCATCATAAGCCTTCGTTTCTAGAAACATCCAGAAAGGCAACTCTACCATGGAGACAGAAAGCGGACTCCTGTTGCCTCAGGCTCACAGGCGGGGGTTGAGGGGGGAGGAGAGAAAGGGGTGATCCATGCGGATGGGCAGGAAGGATCTTTGGGGGGTAAAAGATAGTCTGTTGGATGGTGGCTTTAGGTGGCCAATGCTGTAATTTACTAGACACGGTTATGTGTGCACTTGCAATGGGTAGATTTTATAGTATGTAAATCGTGCTCGATAAATCTGTCAGGGGGGAAAAAAACGGCTCTGTTTTTTCTCTAAATAGTAGGCAATCTCTATAAGACCCAACATGATTTGCCCCTTGACTCCTCTGACCCCAGCCCTGCCTTCCCCCTTCTCTTTCTGGCGGCCGCGCTCCCACTCGAGGACCTCAGCACTGCCATCTCTCTGGCTGGATGCTCTTCCAACATTTGCAGCATCCCAACGCCCCTCTCTTGTGCCATTTGAATATCCTTGTCCAAACATCACCTTTTCAAAGAGAGACCTGGGCCACTCCGGGGGGAGAATAGTAGTCCTTCTCCGGGGCTCCGCCAACGCCCTTGCTCTCCTCTGTATTTTAGGTGGGACTCCCTCACCCTCTGACCTAACCTGTGATTCCAATATTTACCGAGCTTCTTGTCGGCCTTACCTTCCACGGCTGGCTCATTTGTGGCACCCACATATGAATCCCCCTTGGTTTCTTTCACTGATGTGCCCTTAGCACAGAGAAATCTCGGCCACAGAAAGCTGCCAGACAAATATTTGTCAAGTGGCTGGGTTACTAAGGGACTCGAGGAAATAGGAATTCTTTCTATGCAGAGCCTGAACACAAGAGTCGGCCAGGTAGATGACTCGCTCTTCCCCAAAGGACTTGTCTGTCAGGAATGAGACTAAGGCAAGGAAAAACCAAAAAATTTTTAAACCAGGGATGGAGGGAACCGTTAGGTCTCTTGGCTAAGAAATCAGGGTGGACTAAATTTCATAAAAAGAAGAGTAGACTGTGGGCTCTACTGGAGATATAAAGGAACTGGTAAACAGGCCTAGGGAACAGCATGTGCAAAGGTCCGGAGGCGAGAGACTGTGTCGGTCCTCTTTGGGGAAATGTGAAGTGCTCTAGTTGGAATATACAGGGGATGGAAGAGAGCTGTTAATGGAAGGGTGGCTGTAGCTGTACAGGACACTTGGCATATCGGAATGTTACCATCAATTCCTCAGGAATCCAACGAGGCAGAAAAGACACTGTCACACACAGCTAGGTGCTCCGGCTGCGTGTCTGCAAGGCCCTGAGCAAGGTGAGCCCTGGGCTTTCAGTGGGGATTCCCGTAGGGTCTCAACAGGCCAGTGACAGTGATAGATTCACCTTCTAAAGGATCACTCTAGCTGTCGAGAAGAGCCCTTTGGAGGGCTGCAGTTGATCCAGGGAGACTGCTGGGAAAGGTTGTTAAGCCGGCCAGGCCTGGAAGAATGACAGTCGTGGTGATGGATGGGATGGAGGTAACTGAAGAAGGTAACGGCACAACCACGGCCTGTCCGTGTGAGCTGACCTGGGCCCCTTCAGCTCGCACATTCCCAACTGTTAGATGTTAGGCATGTTAAACTCAAGCTGTCCCCCTCTCCCTCTGATGTATGCGTTCAGACAAAGAACCCTTCATGGTTCCCCGTCTACTTAGATAAAGAAGCTCCAGTGTCCCGAGGACAGTTCCACAGCCCCCAGCTTCTCTGCAGCTCCCAAGAACATTCCCCCACCCCAGGGAGAGCCCACTTTCCCATCCCAGTACTTTTCCAACTCCATGTCCCTGACCTATAGTCATATGCTCCTGGTCACATGACCAAGCCCTGTAAGAGGCCTCAGAACTAGATCTCTCTCTCTATCTCTCTCTCTCTGCCTCTCTTACTCTCCCACTTTCTCTCTGTCTCTCTACCTCTCTGTTTCTGAGACAACCATGCTGCTTGCTTATTTTATCCTCCTGCTTGCTTGAAAATAAATCTTAATATATTATGTGCTGGTTTTGGTGTGACTTTGTATCCCTGATCATTCCAAGTTGGGGGGGGGCTTCCCAAGAGACTCTCTAGGAACACACTGGAAGTGCCACTGTTCCCTCCCACAAGGAAGCTGGGGCACAGGGGGCCCCCAGGCCTAGATGATCGGTTGTACAAGGACAAGATTTGATGAGCACGTCGCGCTTCCAGGATCCTGGGCCGAGCAAAGAGGAAGACTTGATATGCTGGTGCTTAGCAATCCAGGGGAGACGGGAGAGTGTTGGATCCAAGAAGGAAATTACCGTATCACAGACACCAGCAGCGACAGTGGGGGGGGGGAGGCCGGGTCATGCCCGGGACACCAAGTGACCAACACAAGAGTGGAACAATCCCGGAAAACAAGCAAGAACAAAGAGCACTCTTGTAGAGGTGCTGTGAGGGGCTGTAAACAGGGTTCACCTCTGGACAGGCCAGGCAGGGTAGGTTAGCCAGTGATTTGTTCTTTCCCTCCACGGAGACGGGGCCAACATACGGTACACGAGCTGCATCTGTGTGCTTGGGAACACATCAACGGGAGAGCAACAGATTGGTGAAATTATAAGTCATTTCTGTGTGTTTTCCTCTCTATACGTGTGTGTGTGTGTGTGTGTGTGTGTGTGTGTGTGTGTGTGTTTTCCCGAAGATGCATGAATGCACTTTATTTCTGAGCGAATATTCAGACTGTCAGACTGTCTTATGTAACGTGAGTCTGAAGGCTAACTGGGAGCTTTGCTAGTGAGATGGCTCAGTGGGTAAAGACCCTGCTTGCAGATCTGGCTATTCGACTCCTACATGATGGAAGAGGAGATCTGACTTTTGAGAGTTGCCCCCTAACCTCCACATGCACCCTTTCACCTCCCTCTCTCTAAGAGATAAAATAGCTATATATTTTAAGCAAATAAATATTAAACAGATGGAGGAGTCCTGGAGGAAGAGAGAGTGAAGACGATAGAGACAGGGCAGAGGGGAGAGGCAGGCAGCAGGTGTGGGGGTCAGAGGTCAGAGCTGGGAGCACAGGTGTGGTGAGGGGAGAGGGACAATTGTCCTCGGGGTAGCCCAGGGAGGTCATCAGATACCTTTGATCCAGGGTGGGCTGGACAGTGGCAAATGGCAGTGGGCCGAGCAGTGAGTGGGAGAGAAACAGGACGACTTGGTAGGTGGGGCTTTGTGGGAGGGAGGGAAAGAAGTTGCGGTGGCTGGAGGTCACAGCGGGGATGGTGGAACCTGGGGAGGGTGTAAAAGGAAGGAGCGGCTGAGGAGGAGTCAGAGGTCAACGTCATGCACAGGTTATAAGGAGAAGGAGGAGGGAGGGCTGGTGGGAGCTCGGGATGCTCCTTGAAGACCACTGTCCATGTCTTTCTGGTGGTAGCGGCCTTCTGGGGTCAACACCTGGCTTTGCTTCTAGGTTCCCGACGAACCCCGGCTCATCTCTCTAGGCCCTTCCTCTTCTTAGGCCACAGAACGTGCTCAGGTGCTCGGCTGACGCTGTACAGGCCCGGCTCTGTGTGACCGTCTCACTCCTGGCCCCGTTGGAGTGGAGGGAAAAGGCCACTGTCGGGGTGGGGATTCCATGGGGCTCAGGACATCCAAAGACTGGGCCAGACCCTGTTCCAACCCTCCATGGAGGGAAGCACACTCTGCAGCCCTCTGAGCCTGAGCTCCTTCGCTTCTTTCAGGCAAGTCCTTGCTCCCATGGGGGCTCAATGTGACGGCGTCACAAAGCCACACATACAGCACTCCTAGAACCCAGAACTCAGCCAGGATTTGGGCTGTGATGATAAGTATCCTTGTTCATAAGCTCACCTGGGTTATGGAAATGGTGTAGGGGGGTCAGGGATATAGCTCAGTTGGTAGAATGCTTGCTTAGCGTGTGTGGAGTCCTGGCTTGCATCATAACACTGAGTACCCCATAACTATAGTCCCAGCTCCAGGGAGGTAGAGAGAGGGAGACCAGATGTTCAAGGGAATCTTCAGCTCTCTGGTGAGTTCAAGGCTAGCCTAGGTTACCTGAGACCCTGTCTCCAAAAAGTAGTAAAATTTTTTTTAAATGTACAAAGTCACGACTCTTGAGTCTGTGCTGGAGAGAGAGGTGTGTGTAGCAGACTTGTGCAGACAAAAGCTACAGACAGCGGTCCCAGAGGTATTGTGGGGAAGAAGTGTGTGTGGCGGTGGGGGAGTAGGGGGTGCCACCTGCTGCAGATGAGAGGGGGGGCAAGGCAGACAGAGGACGGAGCATACTCCCTCCTGCAGGGAACAAAGCTCTGTGGATGGAGGAGCTAAATTTATCAACCTCCACAACTTGCAAAACATTGTTGGAAGGGCAAAAGCAAATCGTAGGATGATGCATGCAGGGATGGATCTTCCCTCATTAAAAAATGTAAAACAATGCTACTCGTGAGCCGCGGGTGCATGGGGGGCATGCTGGAGTGTCAGAGTGAGACGTGGTGACGCGTAGGAGCCTGTCACAGCACCACTCTGGGGAACTGGGGACAAGGCAGGTGGCAGGTGGTGAGGAGGGGGCTTGAGTTTCTTCTGCCCTCTCTTCCTGTGTACGTCCCCTCCTTCTCATATGCACATGTGTGAGGCCTGTGTGCACGCTGGCCTGTATGTGGAGGCAGGGGGCTCTCGATGGAACGCAGAGCCCACTGATGCTGGTCTGCTAACCTGCTTGCTCCAGGGCCGCCCGTCTTCACCTTGAAGCCCTGGAGTTGCAGGCAGTCTGCCATGCCCACCGGCGTTTACTTGTGTTCTGAGCGTCCAAACTCCGGTTCTCCTACTTGTGCCACAAAGTCATCTCCCTGACCAGCCTCTACACTTCATTTTATCTATCTATCTATCTATCTATCTGTCTGTCTGTCTGTCTGTCTGTCTGTCTGTCTGTCCGTCCGTCCGTCCGCCCGTCCGTCCGTCTATCCATCCATCCATGTGTATCAGAGGGCACTGTGTGTCCCTGGTGGAAGATCCAGGGTGACTCCAGGAATCATCCTGGATTGGTTCCACCTCCCTTTTGCTTTGCATTTGGATTTCCCAGGTTTTACCCACCAGGTCTGAAAGTGCAGACCTCCGCTGCTGTGTCTGCTTGGCATTTTTTTTATGTGAGACCTGGGATTCAAACCCAGGACTTTCTGCTTTTGAGGCAGTCTTAACTCCTGAGCTATCTCTCCAGCCCAGTCTCCACATTTCTAAGATGCTAAATCTATGTTTCTTTGATTCTTCCTGCCCCCTCCCTCCATCCCCTATACCCAGTCCCTTTCCCTCTCCCTTACAGTCTCTCTCTCATGTATTCTGTCTGTCTCTCCTTCGCTCTCTCCCCATGTACTTTCTCTCTCCTCTTCTCTCTCTCTTTCTGTCTCTCTCTCCCCCCTTCTCTCCCTGTGCTTTATCTGTGCATGCTTACGCATGCTGTGTGTGCATGTATGTTTTGAAACAGGGTCTTGCTGTGTAGCCCAGGCTAGCTTCAAACTCACAGTGCTTCAGTCTCCTAAGTGCTGCGATGTGGGTCTGACTCACCATGTCTGCCTAGATGTGTGTATTTCTTATACAAATTAAAACTCGAATTGTTGGGGGACCTTCCCTTTGCTCCTAAGATACAGATGCCTGAGAGTACCTTCCTATGGGCTGTTTCTTTGGGGGACCTGCAGTCTACAGGCAGAAGTTCCAAGGTGCCTGTAACATCTCAGCCATACAGTCTGCAGACTGCCTTCTCTCTTGAGACCCTCACCCATGACTTCCTGAGAGGCAGTAAGGTGCCAGGGTAGACCTTGGCAGGATTCCGAGCCCTGGATTTGATCCCCAGCTGTCCTTCTTGAGCAGGTGACAAGCAGCTTCCTTGCTCTGCAAAGTAACACCCAGTGTGCAGATTGCTGTGGGCAAAGGGCACACAGGAAGTCCCCTGTTACTCGGCCCTCCCACCCTGCGCTGGGCACTGCTCCTGTCACTTCCTTTTCCAAGTTCTTTCCAGTGTGAGCAGGGGTCCAGACAGCCTCAGGCAGTGGCATCTGATTCGCTGATGAGCCCTATGCCAACCACAGAAGCTTGACGTGAAGCAGATACTCAGGTGAATCAGCTTCCAGAAAATGTGGTATTAGATTATTGTCAATAATGACCAAAGTCACCGCAGTCTAACTGCGTGCCAGGCTCATCCAGAGAGTCTTCTGCACTCAACTACTGATTGGGGTCAGATCTTTGGAGCCATCTTTTCTACTTTTTTAAATTTGTATTTATGAGAGACAGAGAAAACACATATATGCGTGTCTTGGCATATGGTGAAGGTCAGAGGACAACTTCCAGAAACTGTTTTATCTTTCCTTCCATCATGTGGGGTCTGAGGATCGAACTCAGGTCCCCAGGGTTTGGATGTAAGTGCTTTTACCCACTGAGCTGCCTTCCTCCCAACGGCTTTAATTTTGCTGTTTATGTTTGTTTGTTTTTTTTTTTTGAGACAGGGTCTGGTTGTTGCAGTTTGCCTGCATGGTTGCTGATAAATCACCATCAAACAGCTTAGGGGAACAAGGGGCTTATTTTCTTACAATAGTCTGGTTACAGTTCGTAGTCCATTTGACAGGAGAGCACGCACCAACACCAGGGCCGAGGGAACTGGCCACACCATCACTACATAATGGCTGAGAGAGGGACGATCCTTACTTGCCAGACCAGTATGTCTGGCCAAGTATATACAAAGATGTCAATTTTCTCAGACACCTCTCTGTATTTTATTCCAGGGCCTAATCCCACCTACCATGGGCTGGGCCTTCCCCATTAGCTAGACAATCTCCTGCAGGTTTGCTCTGGGCTTAACAACTAATTCTTTACAAATGTGCCCAGAGCTCAAACCCTCAACTGTCAAGTTGACACCTGTGTCTAGCTGGAACAAAAGGCTGACCTTGAACCTGTGTCGGTTCTCCTTGCTTCAGCCTCCTGGATGCTGGGATTACAAATGCATCTTGTCGAGTCTGACTTTGGAAGAACATTCCCACCAAGTAAGAAATCCTATGACTAGAGTCAGCAAGGTAGTTGAGTGGGTAAAGGTGCTTGCTACCCACCCCGACGACCCGAGTTCAATCCCCAGAACCCATATGGTGGAAGGAGGGAAACTGACATTGCAAGTCGTCCTCTGCCCCCCCCCCCACACGTGTTACCACTCCTCCTCCCCAACAAATAGATAAATAAATTGAAAACAAAACAAAACAAAAAACCACCCACAAGGAGGCAATGGAGAACAATTTAGGGGCCAGTCTCCTCTAATCCTCTGAAATATCTGGATGGAGGGAGGAGGCGGGGCGGCCAGGGATCAGGGGACAGAGAGGTGACTGTGTGAGGATTCTCTTTAAGTTTTGGAGAAGCTGTAGCTCAGGTTGGCCTTGAGCTCGCAGTGACTCTCCTGCCTCAGTTTCCCTGATGTTGGCATCCCAGACGTAATACCACCATGTCTGGCATTTCACTAGCCATAGAGTCTCAAGGGAGGGAACGCAGAGACAAGGGTGCATCTCCTGAACCATACACGAGCCCCTGCCCAGCCAACACACACCGTCGCTTGTCACAGCCTTCCCTGGGTTGCGATGCCCTGCACCTCTGTATTCAGATGGCATCGACACGGATCTCCAGTAAATTCCCAGCTCACCTGAGTCACTCGGCAGAAACAAGTTTTTTATGTCAAGTCACAAAGCGACCTGTGTAAGCCCTCCGACAAACAGCGCGTGTTATTGAGAAGGCAGGTAGCCAACGAGGGACGCCGACAGCTCTCCCTTCTCTTGTCTATCACAGACACGTCTGCCAGCCTACGCTTGGCATTCAGGCTAATATCATGGGGGCCTCCCAGGCTTCCCTCCTGGGGGGAGAAGCAAAGTGAAGGGTGGAAGAGGGCAGGCAGACTATGGCCAGGATGGGTGTCAAGGTGACCGTTCACGGTTGAGATAGCAGAGATCATTTGTTCCCAATACTGTCTTGTGGGCATGGGCACTGGCTCCTCTACCCATCTCTGACGTGGGCACTGTGTTGCAGATGCCTTCTGCAGATGAGGAAGTGCCGACTGAGGAACGGAAACATTTTGCAGGCTGCTGAAATCCACCCAGCTGGTTTTAGACAACCCCCCACCACCACCACCCAGCACCATCAGAGTCCACGGCAGCTCTGGTCACCAAACATGATGAATACCAACACATCCCCATGGTTTCCAAAGGCATCGATACTAATGATCTAATGATGCCACTTCATTTGTTCACCCAAATGGTAATCATCGAACATTTGGAAAAGAGAAAGAAGGTGTCTGAAAGGCAGGGGCCAGGAGAGGACTCGAAAATGGTTACTCAGTGAAACCTGGGCACTTGGCACCGAGATTCCAGATCACATTAGCCCACTGGGCAGGAAGCAGTGCCAGGGACAGGGGTCTAATAAACAGTGGGTGGGCATGGGGGTGGGGCAGAAGTGCGGTGAACACGCGCGCAGGGAAGGAGTCTGGCTTTTTTTATTTATTACCTCTGGGCCCTCAAATGCATGACTACCAGGCAGAAGTGACACAGGAAACGGGGAAAAGAAGAAACGCCAGCTACAGCCCGAATAAAATCAGGGCAAATAGAATAAAACCTGACAGCCCAGTATAAATAAATATTCGTAAAAGAGTTAAAGGACAGATTAAAATAAAAACACCAAATGCAATTCTTACCCCTTGACAAATGCAGTGTGAATTGGGTTCTTTTAATCAAATGTTTGGCAGGTGTATGAATTATTTATAATTCAATATCGGGTGGTTAAATGGAAAATGGAAGATGTTCCCGTGGTCTTCGCAGGAGCTTATCCACCTCCCCCAGTGAGTCCTCCCACCCAGGATGGAGGAGAATGGGGAGTGGGTGGGATACCCCTCCCCCAGCGCAGGTGCAGAGCTGGACGCCTCCTCTGGGCCGTACCATTTGTCAAGTTGCTCCTTCTTAAAAGCTTCACAGGTCTGAGCCTGGCTCGGAAAGAAGGCCCTTGCATGTAGCAGGCGTGGGGGGGGGGGGCAGCTGGTCAGGTGGAGGGGGAATCTGGTCCCCAGGCCCAGCACAGGCTCTCCTGCCAGCTTTTGCCCTTTCCGTCCTCCAGCGAGCTTCTCCATTACCACGCTGTACTTTTCCAAGTCACGTTCTGTTTAGAGTACGGTGCGGTATGTGGCCCTTGCCACCTGGCCGCTGCAGGAAGCAGAGTCGTCTCCGCTTTACGGAGGAGAAAACCATGGTTCAGGGGAAAGGGGGGGTGTCCCTCTGGGTGCAGTGGGGGTAGGTGGGAGTCCGGAGCTGGGGACAGAGGAATCAGACAGACCCATTCCAATTCCAGCTCTGAACCCATATCCTGTGTGACCTGTGGATCATTACCTCCCCTCTCTGATCTTCTACCTCGTCATCTGTACACTGTGCTAGTGATAATCGCTGCCTTGGGGGCTGCTTGTGAGGATCGAGAGAGGGGTGTCACCAGCACCCGCTCTCCCGAGCAGCCAGATACTGCTGTTACTATCATGCCTCTTATGACAGATGATGAGACAAACAGGGGGACTTCCCCACGGTCACTCGGAGAGTGAGTGGCAGAGAACTCAGGCCCCGAGGAGCTGCTGGCTCATTCCCACCCCTGACCAGGTACCCACCTACACCTGATCCTGACCCGGACCCCCCCCACACACACACACACTACCAAAGTGTCCCGAGGAGACACTTCATGTGGAGTTAAGGGATGTGCTGCCGTTTGTCTCCTTTGCTTTCTGTCTCCGTCAGTTTCTCTCACATGCAAGACACAGACACACAGCACAGGCACACGGGAGCCAAGACAGACGCATGACGCAGGCACACGTGACACATGCGAGCCAGCACAAACATGCGGCACAGACGCACTCGAGCGCAGAAGATATCACGACAGGCGGGTGTCGACCGACTCCCCAGAGCAGCAGATGAATGAGGCCCCGCTGCTCACAGACGGCTGTTGGAAAGGTGGGAGAATGGAGGCAATTAGTCCCCTGAACGCCGATTTCAGACTAATCTTTCACACTTAAGGAAATGGTTCCAATGATTTTCTTATTTTCAGGGGAGCTCGTTAAGTAAGAATTAGAAAAACAGATATGGTAGGAGAGATAAGAAAATGGATTTTGTAATGACAAGCTGCCTAAACATGCCGAGAGGGGGCCAGCCCAGGCAGGATCCAGGGACAGCTAGCCCCGTGCCCTCCTGGATGTCCCAGGGCCCTGGGCAGGTAAAGAATGATCTTGGGGGTTGGGGGCAGGCCCCACAGCCTCTGCAGAGTGGGTGATTCACTCTCACTGGTTGTGAGAGGCGGGGGTGGAATGTTTTGCATCTAGATCATTTATAAGCCACCCCCCCCCCGTGCCTGAGTACTGTGGGAAACAGAGAGGGTATGAGACAACTTTCCTCAACATCCACACGGTGACATCCTTGCCAGAGTCCTCTGGGGAGGCTGAGGAAGCTTTGTTGAGCGCCTACTGTACACAAGTTAAGTGTTTTGGATGTTGGGCAGATGTAATAACTCCTCGGGTAAAGGTCTTGCCACCAAGCCTGATGACCTGGGTTTGATCTCTAGAACCTACAGGGCAGGAGGAAGGAAGTCATTCCTGAAACTTGTCCTCTGACCTCCATGCACATGCAAAGTGGTGCACGCATGCGTGTGGATAAATAAATAAATGTAAAAAGTTAAATGTCCACCTTGACTATTATTATCATGGCTATAAGAAAATTCACTCATGGGGTTGGCGCAAGATAGCTCAGGAGGTAAGATACTAGCTCACAAAACTGGCAACCTGGGCTGGAGAGGTGGCTCAGGGGTTAAGCTTCTGCCTTGCAGGCAGAAGGTCCTGAGTTCGGATCCTAGACCCCACATATACACGCCAGGTGGAAGCGGGGGCGGCCTGTGTTTCCGGTCCTGGTAGGGCGGAGCCTGTGAATCCCGGGGCAGAGTAAACAAGGAAGAGGTGGAGACGGTCCATTGTGGTTCCCGAATTCGTCCATGGTTCTACACATACATATACACACACATACATACACACTCGAACACATGCATACATGCACAATTGAATAAAAAAAAAAAAACTGGCAACCTGAGTTCGATCCTCAGAAGCCTACACCATGGAAGCAGAGAACTGACTTCCAAAAGTTTTCTTCTGACCTTCACTTTGTGCTATGGCAGGCATGCACACCTTCTTTCTCTCAAGCAAACAGACAAAATCTTAGGAAAGAAACTCCATCCACAGGCTGAGTAGATGGCCAGCAGTTAAGGTGCTTGCTGTGAAAGCGAAAGAACCCAAGTTCAGATCCCTGAATCCCATGTGGGCATGGTGGCCTGAGAAATAAAATAAAAAAAATCTGTCTAACCAGATCAGCACTATAGGAGAGATCTGGGTTTAATTAGAGACCCACCTTCAAAACAATAAGGTAGAAGAGCAATCCAGGATGATTTCTGCTACCTAGCCTAACACACACACACACATACACACACGCACGCATGCACGCACGCACGCACACATGCATGCAAGTACACATGCAAATCCACGTGCACTTTCCACACACATGAAAGTATCCAGTTGTTTGATAGACAAGGAGATTGAGACCCGAGAGGCAGAGGAGTTTGTCTACTATCGTTCAGAGAGTGAGTGGCAGGCTTCTAGAAGCTTGTGAGGCTGGGGGGCTGCTGGTTCAGGCCTGTGACTCCCCAGATACCTACTCACACTTGATTTTGGCCTGGATCTCCGTACAACTAAAGAACCCGCCAAGCCTACAGGGGTGTCGTTTCAACCTAGAACTGGAACCCACCAAAATTCTATGTTCTTTGTCTCTCCGGGTCGCCTCTGTGCAGTAAGTCCCATGGGAAGAGGTGTAGAGTGGGTGACATGGGACGGAAGGAGCCAAAAGGAAAGTGGATACCCTGTGTGGAAAGAGGCGACGGAGGGCCAGATGGGCACAGAGGTTGGTCCTAGGATGGGGTTGGCCATGCTCCCCATTTCCTTACCTTCGCCTTCTCCATCTTTGCCCGCCTCCTTCAACCTGATCACTCTTCCCAGCTCCTGTTCTTCCCTTTTCCTTGGCCTCAGAACCTGAGGAGGAGGAGCCAGCTGCAATGCATTCTGGGAAGCTCATCTGTTAAGTCCCATGACCACCGGGTCTATGGATTAGGCCATTATCAGCAGTAGTGGAAATATCTGATGTGAGCTGGGGCTGCAGCTCGGTCAGGTGAGTGCTTACTTTGCCTGTACCTGCACTCTGGGCAGAGTGGAGTGGGGGGAGCAGGAGGATCCGACGTGCAAGGTCATCCTGGACTACACCACAAGTTTGTGACCCTGTCTCAAAAAAACACTTGGTGGTCTAATCAGCAAGCTCCAGCTTTGGAGAGACTCTGCCTCAAAACACAAGTGCACAGCAGCAGAGGAATGACATGAGAAGTTCTCTTCCAGCCTCTGCATGTCCTCATGCACTTGTATACGAACACCCACGCATATGGATACTTACCCACAAAAGAAAAGAGAAGCTAAGACCGGAGCCCTAGCCTTCAGGACTTGAAGGTACTGTTGGATCAGATGACTCCGGAGCAGGCCTTCTCCACCTGGGCTCTATCGACACCTTAGATTGGCCAGTCATCCTGTATACTGGTCAGAGCACAGACCAGGCAGGGCAGCTGGGATTTTCCTTCTCAATCAACAAACGTACATCATGCCCAACACAGTAGTGGCTCCGTATCCAGTGAGCTTATTAGTGCTTACTGTATACTTTACACATAATCCACCTGCCAAATAGAGGCATTCACTTACCCAGGGTGCAGATAAGGAAACTGAGACTCGGGGAAGAAAGAGACATGCGCTCCAATAAGATTTAAACCCAGCTTTCGGCTCTTCCAGCTTGCTTCCTTTTCCACTTCCAGGCCCTTTTAAGATAATGCCAGGCAAGCCTGACCAGGCCTGGTCCTCCAGCTTTATTTCCCAGCATCCCCCCCGGGTCTCGGTTGCACCCCATTAGCGCTGCTTTAAAAAGTGCGGGCGACCGGGGCACGTTATTGCCCACATAAATCAGGCCGCTCCGAGTACGGAACACCTTTAAACAAACAGCTGATGGGAGTGAAGTTCCAAGATCATTATTAATAGCTTTTCATTTCGGTGGCCGCTGTGCTGTGACATGCCTTCCCAGCAGAAGCCCCAACGCAGCCAGCCCCCGATCGCCTGATCCCCCGAGCCCGCCAGTCAGAATGAATGACTGTACCTTCGTGTTAATTGTGGAACCCAGCCGCACGCGGCATGCTAATGGTGCCAAGTGGGAGGGGGCAGGCGCCAGTCCTGCCTGGTGCCTGGGCAGGAAGGGACCCCACCTCTGGGCTTCCTCCACAGCAGTTAGCCGCAAGAACTTTTCTCAAATACTTCTCAGAGCTCCGCCCTCTTTCTGCTCAAGAAAGCCCTGAGGCTGGAGGAGTCCTGGAGCCAAGCCCCTACTCTCTAGTCTCTGTTCCCTGAGCTCTTCCGGTCTCATTCCATCTCTGGCCCCAGACTCCTTTCTGGTGTTCCCATGCCACGAGCCCAGGGCTGTTCAAACTTCTATTCAGACAGTCCTCTACTCACTCCATCAGTCATTCATTCAACAAACATTTCCTAAGCCCTCTGAGGGAAGCAGAGAAGAAACAGGGGACAAGTCTAACATCAAATAGGAAACACAGGCATCCGTGGACTTTATGACCAGACAGTCCAGAGCCACAGCTTAGGTTAGCGCTGTGTTAGCTTGCGAACCCTGCACCAGTGCACCCCTCTGGTCCTCAATTTCCTCCTTTTCACATAACAGCTGTGGCATGCACCCCCTGTCCCCAGAACACACACACACACACACACACACACACACACACACACACACACACACACAGAGTTATGTCAAGAGCGACTGAGAGGACAGTATATGTCAAACACCTAACACTGTGTTTCCTTGCAACATGACACCCTCAGCAACTGTCGACCGTTACTGTCATTACATTAGGACTTCCATAGAAGACAGAGAAGGGTGGAGGGGAGGACATCTAATGGGGTTGATGCAGGTTCTGGGAACGGTTCCCCGGGAAGGAGTGGGAACAGAAGTACAATCAGGCAGAGGAACAGCATGGGTCAAGGCCCTGGGGCAGGAGGGTTGCGCCAAGCTGAGAGTCGAAGGGAGGTGAGACAGGGAGGAAGGCCAAGCTGGGTCAGGAGAAGCAGGTGGCAGGGGCCAGGGCCAGGATAACATGTGACACAATGCCACACCAAAGGGGCCTGGCGGGCCTCGTTCTAAAGCGCAGGACTGGCCTGAATCACCTTCTTCTCCTGCTGGGCAGGGCATTGTGAGCCTAAACCAGGCCATAAGCACTCGCCTGCTGGGTGCCCACAGGTGACTCAGAAGGAAGCCGGAAGTAAACAGGAGGCTGTTGTCCAGGTAGACACGATAAGTGGGCTAGACCACTTGGGGATAAAAGGATGGAGAGGAGGGGAGTGTGTCTCAACTTTGCACTATATCCTTTCTGCCAATTCTAGGCAATTGCAAACAATCCTACGGTGTGAGACCCCAGGAGTTCATGATATACCTCAATACATGTGTGCATGTGAGATCTCTTCCTTAGAACTCCAAATCATAGAACCCTGGCCTGTCCAACCCAGAGGTTTGAAGTACACTCCAGGGTCATCAAGAAGGCTCAGTGGGTAAAAATACCTGTATACAAGCCTGACAACCTAAGTTCGATTCCTGGAACCCACATAAAGGTGGAAGGAGAGAACCGACTCTATAGAGCTGTCCTCTAACCTCCACATGAAAACGTGGCACGTGCCCTCCCCAAATCTCACCCACACACCCCCCCCCCACACACACAGAGTAGGTAGTAAATAAATAAATAAATAAATAAATGTTCTACAAACTGGTCATGTCACCACGCCCCAGACACACAAGTAGCAAAACAAAATCCACATCAGAACTATTGCTCCATAGTCTTTCCTCTGGTAACGGGCAAGTCCATTATTCCAGCAGCTTCTGCCAAAGACCTTGGAGCCATTCTTGACTCCGGTGTACCTCGCACCCTGCATCCAACCCGACAGCAAACTCAGCCGGCACTGCCTTAAAATAGATTCCCAATCGGACCCATCTCACCACCCTGGGCGTCAGCAGGCTGGCCACGCGGGCAGTCATCAGCTCTCACCTGGATTAGCGCATCGGCCTCCTGGCTGGTCTCCCTGCTTCCACCCTCGCCCCTGCAGCCTGCCCTCATCAGCGAGGGTGTTGAAACATGAATCAGACCAGAGGACTCCTCTAGAAACTCAGAGTAAAACTGCTCGTGAGCCCCTAACAAGATTTGGTTTCATGCAACTTCTCTCAATTTTTTTTTCTTTCCCTACACGCCTTTTCTTCTCTTCCAGTCACCCCAGACTCTATGATCCCACTTCAAGGCCTCTGCCCTTACCAACCTTGCCTGGAAAACTCTACCCTTCTTGTGTCTGCTCCCGTTCCCCATGCCTTTAGAAGCCTGCTCAAATGGCTGACCCCCTGAGCCTTTTGCTTGACAGCCTGAGATAAAACAGCCGCCCCCAGGTCGTCTCTGCACAGTGAGGGTCCCCTCCACCTTTCCAACAGAACAGCAAACCTGATCTATGTGCTCTCAGGCAAGCGCATGAGGATGCCTGCTTGTCTGCCTTGCTGGGCGCTTTGAACCCCACGTGCAGGACGAGGCTGGACTCTAACCCAGCTCGGTGGTTGGTTCTTCAGTGGCTGAGAAATCTTTGGTTGGCGTGACCTGTCTGCTCGTCTGTCTCCCCGGTAGACAGTGGGGCTGTTCACCATCTTCCTTCTGTGGTTCTGGTGTACAACATGAAGCTGGAAGAATGATGTTCTGCAGTGGGTTGCCTGGGTGATAAGGGAAGGGTTGTGGGTACAGTCACCTCCTGAACCCTTCATACATTCTCCAGAGCCATGGAGTCTCCAGACACCAGAGGGACAGAGTCGGGATCTGGGAGTTGTGCTGAAAGGATTGGGCCCCGTGTTCAGGACTATGAATTGGAATTTTTTTTTGGAATGGCTGGGGATTGAACCCTGAGTCTTGCACATGCTAAGCAAGCACTCTCCCACTGTGCTACACTCCCAGTCCTCTGGAGTGTGCGTTTTGTTGGAGATTAAGCTTCCTAAAGCTTTGAAACTGGCCAAAGGCTGGAAGTTAGGGTTGAATTTAGGTTGGGAAGCAGGTCAAAGGTGGGGATTAAAAGTTAAGGTTCAAGGTTCCTGGACTAATAACAGGATGGAGCGAGCCCTTCAGGGAGTGAGGAGCTTCACTTCAAGATGGTGACCAGAGCCTCCAAGTTCTTTGAACGCAGCTAACATTTCACGGCCAAGTGAGCTCAGGGCGGCTCTCTAACTCGGGTGACTTTGCCACGCAGGCAACGCGTGTCTGAACGCTTCATGGTTGTCAGCAAAGATGCTGCCATCTGGTCCCCAGAGATCAGAAGGGCACCAAAGATCCTGCTCCACATATCCAAGAGACTGAGGAGGAGAGCCGCATGCAGAGATCCCCTCCATTTTCTGAAGGTTAGCTGAGGATTCATCCAACTGGGCCTGAGTCAGGATGGGGGGACTATTTCTGTGATATGTCCTCTCTACCCGCTTTAGCCCTGGTTGATTCAGAGGCTCTGAGGGTGGAGGTGGGGGGGGGGAGAACCAGTCTAAGGTGTGGGGGGCTTTGAAGCTGCAGCAAAGAAGGATGGAAAGTGGGGGGCAGGGAGTGGAGGGGCACTGGGCAGAGCCAGAGAGCTTCGCCTGGGCCTCTGGGGGTGTTGGGATGAGGACACAAAGAACAGCAGGGAGGTGTCCAGGGTAGCTCCAAGCTCTGCTTCCACCCATTAACTCCAGTCTTGACAGAGCTCAACCTAGCTTTGAACTCCTGATCTTTCTGCCTCCACCTACCGAGTGCTGTGCTCCACCGAGCCTGGCCTGGCTTGACCTCTCTTAACTCATTTCTACTCCTCAGGGCCACACGGTGGACACTATCAGAATCCCCAGCTTACAGGGGAGCCATGGAGCCACAGAGAGGTTAAGCAAGTTGCCAGAAATCCCACAGCTCTGGTTGTAGGCCGGATCTGGGGCTGGCTCAGGGCTTAGAGGTTAGGCCAAGAGCTCGTGGAGGTCCCCAGCTCCCTGTGCTGCTGGCTCCCCAGCCCCCCTCCCTCATCTGCAACCACCCTCTCAATGTCCCCTGGATAGGTGCTGTGATTACCATCCCTGATGAGGCGGTCACAGCCCAGCAAGGTCAAGTACCTCTCCACACCGCCAGGGCTGCCCAGCATCAGGCCACTTGTGTTGCTCTGCGTGACAGCTGGGATGCAAGTCTGATTTTCACCACAGCCAGTGAGTTCAGTTTCCCAACCTCAGTGCCATAATGCTTGGGCCATCCAGGACCCTATTGGGGCCTCTACTGTGGACCCCCACACACATATTAGTCACGACAACCTCAGATGTGTCTAGACAGTACCAAAAGGCGGGGACAAATTGTTCCCCATTTCAATAAGAAGGTCAGTCTCCAGTCCCGGCAGGAGGTGCATCCTGTTATAGATGCCCATGGAAACCACAGCCCCCAAGAGGTGGTGCGTCCCCAAGATCACTCAGAGGCACACACTACTCATTTTACCACGACAAAGGCCTTACATTCCTCAAAGGGAATGTCAGACGCCAACCACAAAACACTTAGTAACTGGTCCTCCTGTGTGTCTCAGAGCCCACACGATCCCCGGGGAACTATCCCTGCAGCCTTGCCCCCCCAGCTGAGCTGAGGTGGACCCGCCACTCTGCTCACCCTTAGCCAGGGTGACTTGAAACTGCTCAGACTTGATACCTGTCCCAGTTTGCCTGTGTGGTTGCTGGTGAATTCAGGATAAACCAGGCTATAGGGGAACAGAGGAGTTGATTTGACTTACAATTGTGCGGTAACAATTTTTTTGCCCAGCTTGACAAGAGAACCCACACCAATACCAAGGGCCAAGGGAACTGGTCACACCACATCCACAGGACCACTAAGAGAAGGACAACCTTCACTTACCCAGACCAGCATATTTTTCCAGATATATATATACATATATATATATATATATCTGGCAAAATATATATATATGGTACCCACTTCCCTGATCAGCTCCCTCCATCTTTTATTTATCTGCCTAGGTGCCTAGGGACTAGACCCACCCACCTTCCCCATCAACTAAACAGCCTCTTAAAGGTTCACTTCCAGGTTTAATTCAACTACTAATTCTCTACAAATGTGCCCAAGCTTGAATGCTGAATTGTCAAGTTGACACTTGTCTCTACCTATGATACCAGACAGAGCAAATTTCAGCTAGTCTTGTCACATCCTTGTGATACAACCAGAGCCCAGCATTGAACATCATCTCTCACCCCATTTCCTTTTTTGAGAATCAAGCCCTTTGGGCTCAAGCTTCTTTTCTGCATCAAGTGGCTTAATTCATGGCCACGACACTCATTCCTGGAGGTACCCGAGCAGGTCGCTGTCCATCTCCAGCACCCGTTCTCCTCAATCTGCCACTCATTGTCAGGCAGCCAACCCTTTGGTCACTGTCCTCTAGACTGTGAGGATGCCCTTGCCTTTTATGTAGATCCCTGTGTAATGTTCTAGAAGAAAACTCCTTTACCTCTGTTGCAGTTTGCCTGCATGGTTGCTGATCAATGATTATCAAACAGCTTAAGGGAACAAGGGTTAATTTTCTCTTACGATTGCTGGTTATAGTTCTCAGTCCAGCTTGACCGGAGAGCACACACCAACACCAGGGCCGAGGGAACTGACCACACCATCACTACATAATGACTGAGAGAGGGACGATCCTTACTTGTCAGACCAGCATGTCTGACCAAGTGTAAAAAGGATGCAGACTTCCTCAACCAACTCTCTGGGCCTAGTCCCACCTACCACAGACTGGACCTTCCCCATCAGCTAGACAATCTCCTGCAGGTTTGCTCTGGGCTTAACTCAACCACTGATTCTCTACAAATGTACCCAGAGCTCAAATCCTTAGCTGTCAAGTTGACACCTGTGCCCAACCATGACAACCTCCTTCAGGACTTAGTCCAAGCCATTTGCTCCAGGACAGTCTTTCTTATTTCTACAGACAGTTGACCACTGTGCTTCTGTGCTGCTTGGACACTTTGCATCCTGCAGAAGAACACTGACTACTGAGAGAGGAGGGGTGAGGAGAAAGAGAAAGAAAGAGAGAGAGACTCGCTCACTGAAAGAGTCCTTCAGTCTCCCTAACCCTGACACAGACAAAGTAGTCAGTAACTATTAAATACGAATAAGTGACTTGGGGTGGGGGAAGAAGAATGCGGGACTCTTGGCAGATGCCACCTCTGGACTTGAGAAAAGAAGTCAGTCTCCTGCTGCCCTGTCCCAATCTCCTATTCAGAGGACTGCCACACCCCTAGTCAAAGCAGTGCCTGCCCCCAGCCGCCCACACATTCTGCCAGCACCTTGGACAGCGACCAGACATCTTTTTTTTAAAGCTGCTTTTTTCCTCTCAGAAGCCGCTGCAGGGTGCTGTCTGTCCGCGCTGCATCCGCACGTGCCGGAGACACTTCCCATTCTTCAGCCCACCCCGGCACCTTCTGAGCACTCGGCAACGTTCCTTCAGTTCTGTTCGGCTCCTGGATGCTCAGGCTCCAACCCAAGCCGGGGCACACAGCACTTGGGAATTCTAGCTCCCTCTCTAGCTCCTCAAGGAATCCAGCCTCAAGTCCTCTGAGCCGCATGTTCCCAAACTTCCCCCCAGCTCCTTCCTCTGGGGAGTCCTCTAATTAAATCTCCTGGTGTGGAGAGATGGAGAAAGAGATGGTCTGCGTTCTTTCAAACTCATTTCTTCAATGAGCATCTTCCGAAGTGATAACATTTTTACATGTAACTTGCCAGGCCTCATTTATTCATGTGCAAAATGATCAGAAGGATGGGCAGAGGGAACGCTCGCAAGATCAAGCCCTTAGAAGAATGCAGGTCTGTGGGCGGAACAGATCAACTCCAAAACCCTGAGCTTGTGCCCTCCTCCTCCCTCCTGAATGGCTCTGGCCATGTCCCTTCCCTCCTTTGGGCTTGAGCTGCAAAAACAGAAAGTATCCCATCTCTAAGTTCTAGCTCAGCCCTGGAGACCTGACCTGGTGCAGACCTGACCTGGTGCAGACCTGACCTGAACGATGTGGTACCTTCTTCCTCCAACTTTAAGGCGGGAGAGGAGCTAAGGAGGGACCGGGACTTCCGGGGGTGGGGAGAGGGTGTGAAGGGAGGAGGAGCATCCTAGCTTGGAGTGTGAGCGACGAGTTAACAGCTCAATTGTTATTTCAATTACACGGATTATTTGAAAACAATGTTATGAGTTTCATCACTGACAACCCCGGGAAACGGCTGCTATGGCAACCAGGGAAAAGAATGGCTCCAGCCAGCCAATCAGAAGTTCCAATGGCAGTCTCAGTTTGTACAAACTCTGCTCCACCGCCCCTCCCATCCTCTACTTGAGAGGGAGGACAGAAGCAAAGGGCAAGTGGAAGGACTCTGCAGAATGGACAACTGAGGACTGAGCAGATGGAATTATGAGTCCTTCTGGAAACTGGCTGTTTGTCCCAAATTCCTCAAGGGCGAGGATGTATCTTGTCCAGTGTATCTTCCAGGATCCCCAGCCAGGCCTGCAGTCAGCAGAGTTAATAGCTCCAAAACCCCTGTGATTGACAATAGAAGACTCCCCCAACACTCCTGCGACCTTCTGCTCACTCTCTGTGCTGAAGAGTTCCCAGAGGCCCCCACCACTGCAGGGACACAGCAAACTAACCTCAGCTCCACTAGGCCAGAGGAAGGGAAGGGCAAGTGAGGCCCACAGAGTTCCAGGGGGCATCTCTGAGCACCCCGATCTCTTTCCTGGTGCCCCCTCAAAATCACCTGCATAGATACTTTTCCCTGGTCCATATTCTCTAGAGAGGCACCCAGGAGACTCTAGAAAGAGCCCCCGTGCTTTAGACCATCCTCACTCTATCAGAAAGAGGCCACGTGAATGATGCCAGCCACCAAAATCTACTCTGAAAGCCCAACTTGTACTGCACTCAAGTCCTGAACTCTTGCCGTCAGCTCACACGATCCCTTGCAGTATTATCAACAAACCCTGACAGAACCTCCATGGGCACCATGCGTGCTGAACTGCCGTAACGATCCTATAAGGAGGGACTGTGGTCATCACTCCCATCTGACAGGTGGAGAAACTGAGGCACTCAGTGACTTGTGCCAGCCCAGCCTCCAGCAGGGCAGCACAGGACTTGAATTCCAGTTCCTTGCCCGCTCTCCTCATTCCTATAGATGGAAGATGGCTTGGCTTGGGTGGAGTCTGATGGTCAGATGACTCACGAATTCCACCACACTGCTTTACCTTCCTCAGCCAGCAACCTCTCTCCTGGCACCGGACCTAAAATTCACACGCCCCCTCTTTGCAGCTGCTCAGCAGGGGACGGCTAGACAGACACGAGCACAGCGGGCAGCCGCACAGCAGTGGGGAGCTGAGATTACTCAGAGATAACGCCGGCGCACACAGCCCAGACTTCTGCTCTTCTAGAAGGCCAGAAGGCTGGCAGTTGCATGTTCGTTAAGATGATACCTACTATGTGCAACCAGGACAGTGTGTGTGTGTGTGTGTGTGTGTCCTCACTCATCCCTAGTAACAAGTCATCCCATTGTACAGATAAGGAAACTGAGGCCCAGGGACTCATCAGCCAGTTATTATGGACCAGGTGAGGACAAGTGTCTGCCTTTGGCTCTTCTTTTCAAAGCACCTATTAAGAGAAACGACCCAGGGAGCATGGTGGGGGGATGGCTCAGGCGTGAACAGAGGGACTCAGTGAAAGGAAGGGGAGGGGGCAGGTGGGAGGAGACCTCAAAGCAAGGCCAGCTCGGCCAAGTGTGCCCAGTCAGCAGGTGAGACGCCATGTCAAGTGACGACGTGGGGCCTCGAGTGTCAAGCAGATGGTCCGGAGCTGCCTGCCAGGCCGTGGACAGCCGTGCTGGCTCCGGACCCTCCCTTCCGCACTCCCTCCCTCGGTGGCCTCCCTCGCATCCAATGGAGCAATTTCCCAAAACATTTTCTCTAATTTGTGATTGTTTTCCTAACCCAGAAGCAGCAAGTCCCCAGCTTCTCCCAGCCGCCAGCCAAGCCGAGTCGAGCTGCCAGCGCTGCTGGTTTCCACCATCCATGACAACCCACTCAGTTGTCCCCAACGTGCTCCCCCTCCCCCACTGACGGCGGCCAGCAGGTGGCCGAGAGGGTCTCACAGGCCCAGATCCAGGGGCTGCTTTCCCAGGTAGGCAGAGTGGATGTAGAGACCCTGGGGCTGTGGAAGAGCCGGTGACGCCAACCGCACAGACTGTCAGGCCTGAAAGACCCCGAGCGCTGGCACCCAGGGATGGAGGGTCTCACCAGCCTCCAGGAGGGCCCATGGGAAGCACTCTGGGGAGGGAAGGGGTTCCGAGAGCTGATAAGAGATGAGAAGCAGAAATTCCATGTTGGAAAAGTGCCCTGTTGGCTCTGGCGGGGAGGGAACAGGACCAGCAGCTAAGCGAAGTGGCCAAGTGCCCAGGGACAGCAGGAAGGTCAGGTCTATGATCTGGGGGGGTCTGTGGTGACAGGGGAGAGGAGGGGGCTCAATGACCAGTCTCGGGGCTCTAGCAAGAGGTTCAGGTTCCTTGGGGATTCATGCATTCGTGTGAAAGAACCAACGCGTGGTGGGGATGGAAGGAAGGCCAAATCATGACAATCATCTCCAGGAGTCGGGGGCTCTGGGAGACCCTGGGGGCTCTTGGCCAGGAGGGGGTTGGGCTTGTGGGGAGAGTGGGAGCACCTGAGGGGACAGGAGAAGAGGAGGCTCTGCATGGAGGAGAAGCCTTAAGGAGAACCGCCACATGTGACGCTGTTGAGCTGAGGGAGAACAGCCTTTACCCTGGGCGGCTCTAGAGAACCCCACACACGTCTGCTCCTGAGCCCCCACTCACCCTATCCTCCAAGGTCCTTCCCCGAGGCCTCCTCTGCCTCTCAATCCACAGCCTGTTCAGCTCAGCCGCTGTTGCAGACACAGGAATTGTCGCACAGTCCCAATGTAGCAGACGCTGTGGTGATGGCTAAGAATGTCCTCCCTCCAGCTAGCGCCCGTCCTTTCCCCTGCAAGCGCAGCTGCCTTCTCCTGGCCTGTCCCTGGGAACCCACCCTCGCCTCTCAATCAGAGGGGTCCAGCAAACCACTTCATCAAGATGCATTTATGGAGTACCTACTGTGTGCCCACCTGGCTAAGGCCCCAATAGGAGAAGGTAGCGGGAGGGGGGGTAGTGTGTGCAGGCATGTGTGAGAGAGCATGCATACCATGTGTGTACAGCATCCAGAACAGTCCAGCATCTGCAGTTAACACATCTAAAGCACAGCCCCGTGTCAACTGGAAGGGCTTGATGTCTCCATTCCAGTTTCTCTCTTCCTGGCTAAAGGAATCAGCTCCTCTGACTGGCCAGCTTTACTAATCATTGCTCATCATCCAGCGTCCCCAGGTGTCAGTGTCAAGATTTCACCTGAGCCAGGCACACAGTAGGTGCACAAGAAATGCACTGTGGATAGACGGGTAAATTGATGGATTCGCGCACGGATTAGAGTGGACAGATGGACAGTAAGAACATGAAAAGCAAGGTGGTGGTACACGTGTGAGTGAAGGCGGGGATTGTGCATGTGGGTGACAGAGGTGTGTAGGTGCTGGCGGCGTGTGGGTGGATGGTGGAGATAAACATATGGCGCGACGGTGGTGGTACACACGTGGGTGGAAGGCGGCAAAGTGCATGTGGATGATGGTGGTGTGGAGGTGATAGGCTTGTGGGTGGAAGGAAGGCAGTGGTACCCATGTGGGTGATGGTGGTACTTATGTGGGTGGATGGTAACGAGTGGGTGGACGGGCGGATGGCAGTGGGTAACTGAGTAGAGGTGGCAGGTGAAGTCGTGAATGGAGGCAGGTTGGAAAGTGGGTGGAGTCAGTGGAAGGCTCAGGTGGGTCCTGGGTGATTGAACATCTCAACTTTTCCTCCAGCTCTGAAGCACAGACGTGCCAGGTTTGGTTAATTGACCTCAGTGGTCCCCCACACCCACCCCACAACTCCCAGGCGTGCATGCAGTCCCTTTAGATTTCACTGCTTTCTCCTTCGCAACTCTCAGGACGCAGTGGCTCCCAGCTCTGTTGACCCTCCTTCCCGGGAATCTCCCCCTCTGGCTCCTGACCACGGCCTCATTCAAGGTTGTCTTCGGGATGATTCCAGAGCCACCGTCCGTTCCTTGTGTCCTCTCTGCTTCAGGTCCATCCAAAACTCCTGCCAGCAGCATGATCTCCCTGCAGCACAAGTGCAGTCGGCAACCTTCAGCAGCTCCCTCCTCCTGCACGCCGGAGCCCCCACTGCACTGCACGGAACCTTCCGTTCCTCTCCATTCCTCCCTTGTGTTCTCTGCGCTCTGGCCAACTGGGTCAGAGCCACTTCTGCTCCGTTCATCCCTCCTCCCCAAGAGCTCCTCCACCCCTAGCAATACCATCCTAGCTTCAACACCCAGCTCCAGGACTTTGCCCCTGAAAAGCTACCCTAACCAGCCGTGTCTATGAGCCATCTCACCATTTATAGAGCACCTACTGTGTGCCCGCCTGATTGCAAGATGTCTTCCAAGGCACATGCTCTGCTTCTGCAAGTGTGTGAGAGAGCATAAGCATACACACATACATACGGAACAGTGGTCAAGGCTTCCATAATCTTCCTGAAGGATTGGGCATGCTCGAAGTGCTCCCATGAACTCATCCAGACTTCCCCACCTCAGAGGTCAGAACAGATGAAAGACACAAAGCCTGAAGGCGGGGCAGCCTGTCTCAGGTCCCTGCGCTTGCGAGTGGCAGAGCTGGGATGGAATCTTGGTGTCCACCCCCTGTGTCAAAGCAGCCCTGCGGTTACGTATATAATACCCAAGAGCTGGGTGCACTGAGGAAATTCATGATGAGGCTCCTTTCGCCCAGCCCTCCCCCTGGCCAAGGCTGTTTGTGTCTCCCATTCTTCGTCTTGTTTGGAGACATGTAGCCCAGGCTGGCCTTGAAGTCACCATGTAGTTGAGGGCCTTGAATCCTGGTCACCCTGCCTTCCCATCCCCAGTGCAGGAATGGCAGGCATGAGCCACGATGCCTGGTTTGTGTGATGCTGGAACCCAGGGCTTGGTGCATGCTAGGCAGACACTCTACCAACTGAGCTACATCCCTAGCCTTGGGAACTGTGCGGTCTCACTCACCATCCTTTCCCTTCAAGCCTGAGACTCCTGTGAATGAACAGGCGTGAAGCTAGACTCCCTTGGCTCTGAGCCACTGCAGGCCCAGGCATAATCCTGCCTCCCCTGTAGCCTGAGTCCGCAGCTACACAATGAGCAGAGGACATTGGTTCCTAAGGCCTTTTGAAACTAAGTGCATAAGCCTAGATACGGCTGCTGGTGTAGGAGAAGAAAACTGGGGAGCCCCTTAGCCCTGGGACCTGGCTGTATCTCCCACCCACCCCCAATTCCTGCTGTTTTTAAATGCACAATTTCAGCTCCTAATCCCTACCGGTCCCCCACTCTGAGGCCACAGTCTTGTCTGGACACCTGAATCCCTGGCTCGTCACTTGTCCATCATCTTGTCTGCCCAGTGACCCAGATCCACCTGCTTCTGCCACCTGTCCATCAGCCTGCCTGGGCCTGTCCACCCTGTGTCCCTGTCTGCTTGGTATCTGTCACTCTGCCCATCAAACACACAGCCCACCCTGCTCCCTGGCCTCCACTCTCCGTTCTGCAAGCAGTCCGGAGACAACAAAGCTGGGTGGGGCCTTCTCAGTTGCCACTCACAGAGCTGGCCACTGTCTTAACACCACGACCCGCCTTCTGGAGCCAAACAGTTCACGGCCACCACCCATCTCCCCTGACATTCCCAGCCCCCTGTTTGCTGGGCTGGAAGGGTGTCTACTTGAGGAATCTGGTCAGGGCCATATACCTCCTGCCAAAAAACGTCCAAGCGGTCCCCAAGGAAATCACTGGACACACGCGTAAAGATGTGCGTACAAGAGTGTTCATGGCAGAACTGTTTGTAATAGCAGAGGGTTGGAAACAACCCAAGTGTCCAAGCGTGGGGGCTGGCCGCATGAATTACAGACCAGACACACAATGGCGGGCCACGCCGCTCTTAAAAAATGATGATGCAGATGTCTATTTATCGAAATGGCAAGACGCTCGCAATATATTACATGGAGGAAAAGCAGGTTACAGAGGCTCGTGTGAAAGGCAAGGTGCCATTTTTATTTGTTAAAAATCTATCTGTGTCAACAAGGACACACGTGGAAACAGCAGCCAAGGGGTATTGGGATCGTGGCTAATTAAAAATGCTTTCATTAATAAAAAGAGGCATGCACACAGAGACACATGTATAAATTCCCACCTGAAAGTGTGTGTGGTTGGGCTGTGGTGAGCACCTTCGGGGAGCACAGCCCTTGCGCTGCTCTGCCTGGGTCCCCATCCTCCTCCCACTCCTCGCTGCAGGCTGGTTGAAAGCATTTCCTAACCGAGGAAACAGAAGCCCCAGCAGCCGATGACAGCAGAGCCCTGCGCTCAGCTCAGTTCTTCCCCTCCAGGGCCCGAGTTCTTCCTCTTAGTCGGCTGCCGTGTTTCTCTGTTTACCTATCTGTAACTTGCCTATTTCAGAAATATAACGTCTAGGGCTGAGGATGTGGTCCAGTCGGTGGAGTGCTTGCCTAACATGCACGAGGGCCTGGATTGATTCCTAGCACAGAATAAACACGGCGTGGTGGGGTGCGCCTGGGATCCCAGCACTCAGGCGATGGAGGCAGAGGTCATCCTTGACTACATAACAAGTTTGAAGCTAGCCTGGGATGCAGGAGACCCTGTCTCAAATAATCAGGCAAACAGACCAACCAATCAACCCTGAGAGGTGGAAGGCACACTGCCCTGGTATAATTCCTTCTTTCCTGTTAAAACTGCCCATCAGACACACTCTGCTCCCCACCCTCCACTCTCTGTTCTGAAAGTAGTCCCAAGACAACAAAGGGGGTGGGGACTTCTCAGTTGCCACTTACAGAGCTGCCTGGATGCCACTTCCTGGATGCCACTTTATCCACATCCACTTCAGACAGCTGGATTTGCAGCTCCCCTCAATGCTGTTCCTTACCTCGTCTATGTGTCTGGGTGGTAAGAAGAGTTTTAACGGGAAGGAAAGAATTATACTTAGGACAGTGTGCCCTCGGCCTCGGGCTTGTCTGCCGCTAACGAGGTCCCACCTCAAGCCCACATTTTTGATGCAGCGGAAGGCCCCCTGGCTTCGTGCCATTTGCCAGACTCCACATCAGGAAGTCCACACCAGCCTGCACGGAGTCTTCCCTGGAGGCCAAACCTTCAATCTCTGCACTGATGCTCTGGGGTATGAAATTCTTTGACATGGGCAGGCTGGGTTAAGGGGCATTGGGCAGCAGCCTTTGATCCAAGTTCAGAAACTCAGAAACCCATGTAAGACAAGGTCAAGGGTCTTAGGGGTGAGTTGGGGGGGGGACTGGTCCAAGCTGAGAAACACTGACCTAACATACTGCAGATGGTAACAAGGTAACTGCAGGAATGTCCAAACATAGCTCTGTGGATTCAAGGCAGGAGGGTGCTGCTGTGCTGGGTGGTCTCCGTGGACTTCTAGGGAAGTACCTACCCTGAGGCCTTGGCGTTCCAGAACACTATCCACCAAACATCCTTTCTGGCAGGTACTGGTTCCCGCCACTTCCTGAAGCCCTTCTCCCAGCCCCCACCACCCAGCCGCCCCCTGGTCAGCAGTGTGGAACCTCTGTGCCCCGCGTCCACCTAGTCCTCTCCTGTGCTGTGCCACGGCCCACAGTGGGCAGCGGGATCGAGTGTTCCCAGCCCTAGACCCCATCTATTCTGCTGAAGCTTCTGTAGACAAATGCCACCAGGTGCCTCCTGCTGAAAACCCACAGGGGTCCCTGCTGCTCTGGGAGCCCTTCTCAGTGTCTTCCTGCTTCCTGTGCCCCCCCCCCAGCATGACCCTGCTTCCTGTAGGCCTGTAGACTTCTCCCCTGTGAGATCCACTATCTAAATGCCACCCTGCCAGCATCCACTTCATACAGCTGGGCTTGCACCCCCCCCCAATGTTCTTCCTTCCCTCAACAACCTGGTGCCTCACCCTGGCCCTGGGGTCTGCTCTCCCCCTCCAGTTCCTCTCTTCCTCTCACCCCTTAGACAACCTGCAGGCTTTGTCTAACCCCTGCTCCCCGGGCGGCATCTGCATCGCTGCGGCTCACCACAACACTTAGCACATAGTAAGTGCTCAGCATACACAACGATATGTATTTTTCCACTGGATGATGGATGGACAGAGGCCACGCAGACAGGTGAGTGGGTGAATGTGAGGAAGAGAGGTCCAGCTTGGATGGGGACCTGAGAGTTTGGGCAGACCTTCCGGGAGGGTATTGAGTGGAAGGACGGGGTGGCTGTGTGCAGAAGTGTGGGGTTGGAGGCATGGTGGGAGATAAAGGAGGAGGCAGACGGATTACAAGGACCTTGAATGTCACTGTTCAGAGTCTAGACTTAATTCAGTAGGCGATGGGGAGCCATGGAAGGGTTTTAATCAAGCGAGTGACATGATCCCACCTGCGTTGGAGAAAGATCGCAGAGACTGCGGCAGGATTTGCAGTAGGAGGGGACCGGAGGCCAGGAGGCTGGCGAAGAGGCTGCTACCTGGGTTTAGGTTTTTAAAAGCCAGTGAGGTCTGAGCCAGAATAGAGATCATATAGGAAGGTTGGGGGAAGAGAAGGCAGAGACTATGAGGGACAAAAAAAAAAAATCATGAGAATCTAGAATATTCCTATGGCCCTGGCTGCTCTGCTAGGCAGGCGATCCTGACTTCATCCCCCAAGGATCTCATGGCACAAAAGTAGAGAAACACCGCTGTTTTTAGCTCCCGTGGAAACCAAGGGTTTCAGAGGTATTAAGGCTATCTCTGTGCCAATCTCTGTGCCAAGCTCCATGCCACGCACCTGCATAGACTAATGCTTTCTTTTCCCGCCTCAGCCCCGAGGTTACTACTACTAACTTCTCTGTTTCAGGGAGGAAAACAGCTGAAACTCAGAGAAGCAAAGCAACTTGCCCAAAGTCATAAGCCCAGGCTGCTCTGACTATCTTATGTCTCTGTGTCTGGCTGGCTATTCCCACATTCAACAAAGGACGGGGCTGGTGGCCGTCAGATGGCCAAAAGCTCACGGGTCTTCAGAGGAAGAAAGAAGTACTCAGGTGAACCTCCATGTGACAAAGGAAGGCGGGAGGGAGGAAAGATGTGGGAGGATGGGAACGCAGCGGGGCTGCTGAACCTTGGTAAGTGAGACCCACAATCAGACGCAGGGAAGTGTGACACCCTGTAAGAAAACCAGGCTAAGGAATGAGCAGCATGTGTGTCCTTAGTGGCAGTTAAGCAGGTTTCCTCAGGGGCAGAGAACACCACAGTTCCTGCCACCCAAGAGCATGTGAAGCCTTTTTGCAAATTAGAGAGAAAGTCCCTTCCTCCAGGCAAATTCAACCCTCCTTCAGGGCACTGTTGTTGAGTGGGGCTTAAAATAGATTTTAGCCTGGGGAGACTATGGCTCAGGGGTTAAAGCCTTTGCCTTGCAAGCAAAAGGATCTGAGTTCAGATCCCCAGACACCAAGTAAAAAATGTCAGGCAGATACAGTAGTGGCCGGTAATTCTGACCCTAGCAGGCAAAGCTTACGAACCCTCAGAGCAAAGCACTAAGGTGTAAGCACTAAGGACGACTCCTAGTGTCACACTTGAGCCTTCAGAAGCATTCAAGTGCCCTCTGCTATACATGCCCACCCACACGCAGGCACCCACACATGCAAAACACACTCATACATGCACACACGTGTGCGCATGCGCAAATCCATAAATAGATTTCAACCCCTACTCTCTTCCTGCACTGTCTTTAAACAGCCAAACTGCCTGGTCTGCACCCCTGTACCCCAGGAGCCACTCTGCACCCACTGTCTTCAGGGACACAAAGTCCCCTCCCACCCTCCCAGATACATAGACCTCAAACCACTGAGACAACTTCACTTTCTCCTCAGTCTTTGTCCTCTCTATGTCAGAAAAGACAAAGTCCTGTAATACCCATTGCCTTGCCGAAGAAGTTGAGGCCAGGCCTGTCCTGATAGTGGGGCGGGGGCGGGGGAAGCTTCTCTCTCTGCAGAGATCACAGTCAGAGGGCAAGGTTCTAGAAAGCACAGACCTCCTATCAAGAGGTCTAGCTCAAGGATGTTCTGAGCAGTGCCCCCGGGAGGGGAGGGTGTTGAAGGGACACCTGTTCCTGTGTAGAGCATAAAGCGTCTGCCATTGAGCCTGGGCTGGGGCCTGCTCTTCCTTTAACCTAATGTGGTACATTTCCTGCCTTGTCTCCAACACCCAGTACCGCCCCCAGCTCAGCTCATGGGAGGGATGGGGAATCCCTAACTGGTACCCTGGCCAGCCCCTTCTCAGAGTCTTCTTTCCTCTTCAGCAGCATCTCCCAGGGCCACACAGCATGGCTGTTTTCTGAGTTATGTAAACAGAAATCATATTCTCTCTCTCTCTCAATCTCTCCCTTTCCTCCCTCCCTCCCTCTTTCTTCTCCTTTTCACTACCTGAGACTGTATATCCAATGAAGTTTCATGATTGAAGTAATGGGGAGAACCCAGGGAGGAGTCAAAATTTAATTGGCCTAGTTAGTAAATAAACTAGCAGCTCCAAATTTTAGTAATTTGGAGGAGGACAAACCTCTGGGGACTCCTGTCCCAGACCCTCACAGAGGGTCTCAGAATGAAGACCTAGGAGAACCTAGGAGAGGCCAAAGTTAACACTTTAGTCATGATAGCTATAGGACACCCTTCTCCCTGTCTGTCTCTGTCTTTACAGGCATGTGGCCCAGGGTCATAACAGACTTTTAGGGAACGAGCTTGGTCTTCAGGGTTTCTTGGTTTTTCAGTTCCTCTATCAAAGCATTTTAACTCTTTTTCACCTGGGAGCATGGAGATCTGACTTAAAGACCCCATGCTTCCTGTGAGAAGTGTCTTCTTGTTCTGCCCGCAATCTGACGACAAGAAGTAGTTCCATTTCCCCCCAAGACCTGCCCAACAGAAGAGTTGGTGGGCCCTGGAAATCAGGACACTCCGGTCGCCATGACTGGCTCTGTCGCCTGCCTTGTGACTGCAGGCTGGCTTCCAGGATTTTAAGATGGGAAGGAGGGCAGCCCAGGTGGTGTCCAACCTGTGTGTGATCAAGGACGGCAATAGATCGGGCACCCGCAAGGGGAAGAGGCCCTCAGCTTGGCAGAATGCCTGCAGAGGTATTGGCACTGGCGGGTCCCAAGGAAAATATAGACACGGGGGTGGGGGAGGCAGTATTTAAAGGTCCCCAATGACTGGAATGACTGGAAAGAATAGCCCAGTCACTGGGAAAAGGAGAGACCCAGGTCTGCAGTGGAGCGGAGAAGGGGCCAAGCTGAGCCATAGAGGGCAGGAGACCTAATGTAGAGAAACTGAGGCACGAAGGAGGAGAGAAAAGGAGAAATGATCACAGGCCAGTCCAGGCTAGAGAGCACGTGGGTGTAGCCACGGCTGCCAAAATAGGGCTAGGGGAGCAGGAATAGCCAAAGGGGCCGGACTGGGCACTGGTGGGTAAGCCTGCGGGCAAAACGAAGGAGAGAGGACATTTGGATAGGATTTCAGGCAGTGGTCTGAGTAGCAGAGGAAGATTAGAGCCAGGACCCTCCTGCAGGTCCAACAGGGGGACGGCTGCAGTCAAAGACTATAAAAAGGCCGCTGACCGGGCTGGGCAATCTGGTCAGTTCCCCGGACCAAGGGAGAGTCAGAATTAGACCCGGGACAGGGCATCTGCCATGCGCACCCTCTGGCAATGCGGGCCCTGGATGGGTGGGAGGGAAGACTAGAAATTCCCAGTGGGGAGTGTGGAGGCCTTGGGCGCTCCGGTGCCCGCCACCAGAGGGTGTCCCTGAGGTTCGGGGAGACCTCGAGGGACTCCAGTTTTGCCACTCGCTCCTCCCTCAGCACCCCGCTAGGTGTTCTCCCCGCATCTCCCCAACTAGAGCAGGCACCTGATGGGGCCGCAGGAGTCAGGTCCAAAGGCGCAAAGCGATATTGGTGGGGACCATGTCCATCCCGGGTCCCCAGCAACCCATGCGCCCTCACAGTCCACGCTGCCCCCTTCCGCCGCTTCGGCCCAGAGAAGGGTCAGTCCTGAGTGGCGCTCTCTTTGGACGTGAGGCTATGGAATCCCGTCCTTCTTCCGTGGAGGGGACCCCCGGAGTCGGGGTGCTAAGAAACAGAGCACAGCTGGCCTCGCTTGCCTGTCTGTCCGCCCGACGACCACCGAGGGGCTCGGGGTCGGGCCGGTGGGGCCACAAGGATCCCTTTTCCCTGGCCGGCTCTCCTATCCAGGAAGGTGGCCGCAGCCGTGCATGTCGACACGGCTGGAGTCGGCCTCCCGGAGCCCCCGGACGCGGCACGACCGGCACACACGGCGCGCACACGCTCCCAACGCGCGGATCGCCCAGCCCGGCGACCGCCTCTGGGAGGGGCCGCGAGCCGAGCCCCGGCGGCACCGGGTGGGCGACGGGGACGCCAGGGTCCCGGCCCCGAGTCCAGACTGGCCACAGCTCCCTGGTCTTCTTCGGCGTTTGGGCCGCGGGCTCCCCACCCCCGGCATGGTCACCCCCGGCCTACGGGGGGTCTCGGGGCACCGGGTGTCGCGGCTCAGGGCGAGAAGGAGGCGACCGGTCTAGGCTCGGCGCCGGGGAAAGTTTGGACGTGGGACAGTCCCTCCCGCCGCCCCGCCGGGAAGGGGGCGCAGGGTGGGCGCGGGTGGCCGGCTCCTCTGGACCCCCATGCTGCCACCCGCCGCTCCCTGGCCCCAGCTCCCTCCCGGCCGGCCACCTCCCTCGGCGGCGATCCGGCCACCCTGCCGCGGCCCCACGCGCTCTTACCTCGGGGAGCAGCCCGGGGCTCCCCCTAAGTCCGGTTGCTTCGGGACGCGGCGTGCGGCGAGAGCCCGGCGCGGGCGGGCGAGTCCGGACCGGGCGGCCGCCCGGAGGAGCCGAGGGAGAGCGGGAGCGAGAGGGGGAGCCGCGGCGGCGAGTGCGCGCGTGTGTGGAGGAGCGAGAGAGCGAGGGAGTGTGCGTGTCTGACTAGGGGGGAAGTGTGCAAGGGACGGATCCCTTCCTTCCTCCCGCAGCCTCTGGTGGAGACGCGGAGAATGCAGCGCCCGCCGGGCAGGAGCGCCGCGCCGCGCCGCGCCGAGCCGCAGGCGGCCGCCGGGCCGGACCCGCAGCCGGGGAGCCCGCCCCACCATCTCCGCTCCCTCCCCCCATTGCGCCCCTCCCTTGCCCAAGGGACAGGCGGCTCCATCTCCCCACCGCCCAGCCGCGGGAAACCCCCCAAGGGAGCACTCCTCCCTCCTCCAAGCCCAGATTCGTGCGAAGGGAGCGCCCCCAGGAGGGGAGCCAGCTCCCCTCCTGCCTGGCGATTGAGGGGCCCCAGAGGCATTGGTGGCAGACTGGACTCTGTCCCCCCCCAATGTTCCCCTCCTTATTTCACTGCATCTAGCACCCCCCATCTCACTATGAGAGCTTGACTTCAAAAGAGGGGGGTGCAAGAGAAGGTGGGGGCGGGCTTCTCAGGTGGCCACCCCTGGCTGGCTGCCCAGAAAGGCCCCTTGCACAAGCCGACAGGCCTCAAGAAACAATCACTGTGCACTGAGGTGGACAGAGCCCCTGCCAAGGGTTGGGAACCTTTAGGGGAGGAAAGTCAGGTGTCTTGGAAAGACAGTCTGGGAGACCCCCGACTCTACTGAAGGGACAGGTTGACACTCTGCCTCCAATAAAAAGTAGGCAGGCAACATAAGCCAGCTTGATTGGAATTTGGTGCCATCTTGGTGCCAGTCTCCCAATAAAGCCATTCTACTGTCCAGAAACACCAAGGCCAGCATTTTCATCCTTGCTCACATCCAGCTACCCGGCCGCCTAATGTCTTTTCTGCCTAGACTGATTTCTTTTTCTTGGCTGCGTGGCTGCCAGCTATGTATATGCATTTATACCTCTCTCCTGGCCATCCTGTCCCTGACCACACGCCATGATCTGCAAATAGCTGCTGAAGTTCATGGTGAAGAGGTGGGGGCACCCTCTTCAAGACCCTGGCACCTGCCCAGGAATCCTCAGAGACCCACATTGCTGCTCACCTGGGACTGTCCTTCACCTGGTCTCTCTAGTGGCTACTCCCCTCACTCCTATGACTAGAGTCTTCTCTCTCACTGCCCGTCCAGCCTTTCTGGCTAAACTCCATCACTCTTATTTATGTTGAGATTTATTTTCCATGGCGCCAGCCGGCTCCCTCCCCTAAGTCCTTCTCTGGGTTCATTCCCTTTCTTGATCTTGCCTTTGTAAGGCCCAGTCGGCTGGCCTCTCTCCTCCCCCCCCCTCTCTCTGTTCTTAGCTTCTACTCTTTCATGCTTCCAGTCCAGAGGCCAGCCCTTCTCATGCCTCGCTTTCTGTGCTTTCCCTTCCCCACACTCACTCTACAGCTATGCCCTCTCCGTGCTGGGCTCTCAGATTTCTCATCCTAGTCACACATCCACATATATACAGTAGGTGCTGTATAAACTCTCCTGTCCTTGGATGTCTCTGCTAGACTCCCTAGTTTTCCTCTCCCAACATCTACTGCCCCCATTTTGGGGGGGGGGGTCTTTTCCATCACCATCTTTGATTCTGTCTTCCTCCCATAAACCTTCTTTGAGTGTCCATGTATCAGGCCACTGTCCTGCACTATGTGAGCATGCGGGAATCATCATCTATCACCTCTGGCTAATAAGTCCTCACAATATGCAGTACTCACTCTACCAATCCTGTTTTGCCAAAGAGGAAACTGAGGCACTATATGTTGTAATATCAAGAATCCACAGACGACTAGAGTTGAAGCTTCCTGCCTGAGTTCGCCCTTGTGGCCAGGACTGAGAAAATAAGCCAGGACTCCTGACAGGTGCAATAGGAAGCAGTGTGGTGTGATGGAGGAAGAACTGTCACATGAGAGCTGAGGAACACATCAGGCAGCGCTCTTCCCCCGTGGTTGACTTGCAGATCAGATGAGATGATTATAAGGAGCATTCAGGTGGCCCAGTTGTAACATGCTGGAAGCTCTGGTTAGATCTTCAGGACCATATAAAACCAGTTGTAAGCGTGCATGCCTGTAATTTCAGTCTTTGGGAGGTGGAGGCAGGCATATCCAGAGTTCAAGATCATTCCTTGGTTACACAGTGAATGTGAGGCCAGCCTGGGCTACATGAGACCTAGTCTCAAAGGAAAATCAATAGCGCTTAGCGTCCTGTGCTTCACGCTTTACATGGACTGTTTTGCTTCCCATGATTTCGTTTTATTACTTTTCTGACAAACCAACTTACAAACTGATAGATGGGGAAACTGAAGTACAGAAAACTCTGAAGCCTGCTGAAGGTCACACAGTTTGTAGAAGGACTGGACATCAAACACAGGCAGGTCAACACTGGCTCTGTGTGCTTGCACTGGTGTGTAAAACTGCCTCTGGGCAAGTGACATGCTTAACGTTAAGCTCTATTCTATGGGGGGAGTTGAAAAGGGGGGAATTATTGCTATTCTGGGAGATGGAATAGGATAAGGAAGGATCTAGAGGAGGGACCAATTCTGAGAGGAGGAACTTGTGAGATCCCAATTTCTACCTCCATCACACAGTGTTCAGGGGCTGGTGAGATAGCTCAGTGCATAAGGCACTTGCTCGAACACCTGGAGACCTGAGTTTGATCCCTGTAAGCCCTCGTGACACATGACCGCTCCCTCATAAATAACATTTTAAAGAGAAAGGTGTTCAGCCAGGCTTGATACCCTGATCCCCTCTGGTCTAGTGGTCCCAGTCCGTGGCTTTCACCTTCCCCTGAGCCCAGGTTTTCTTCACCCCCCCCCCCCGTGACATTTGGAGTCATAATTCTTTGTCAAGGGGCTGCTCTGTACATGGGAGTATGTTAAACAGAATCCCTGATATCTGCCCACTAGATCCCGGCCACTCTTGCTCTTCCTAGTTGTGACAACTAAAAATGTGTCCCGACACTGCCAAACGCCTCCTGAAGGGCAAAGTCAGCCCCCGTTGAACACCCCACCCCACCGCCACCTCCACCTCATGTTCCAGTGTGAGAAGAAACAGCGGGGCGCGGGCTACAAGGGGGGCCTTTGAGCGATGTAATGAAGGGCAGGTGGTGTATGTGCGTGTGCGTGTGTATGCGTGTGTGCATGCGTGTGTGCATGTGTGTGTGCGTGCGCACACACATGCATGCATGCGGTTGCTCAGCTCACATGCATGCATGCGGTTGCTCAGAGAGATCTGTTCCTCTCTCTGGCTCTTCCTGTCTTTCTCTTTGTTCCCCATACTTGCTCACTCCTGGGTCACACTCCCCAGGAGTCACCTGGTTGTGTCCTCCCCTCCTGCAGCCCCTGTCTCTGTGTCTGGCTGTCCACTCTGGCCAGCAGCATTGCCCAGGCCTCCTGGATGCTTCCTGAGTGTGGGGTGTGCTTTCTTGTCCTTTCCACCTGTCCCTACGCTGCTTTCTCTCTTGTCCCTGTGTCTCCCACTATGCCTACCACTTCCTTGGTCTGCTGTCCTGTTCTGAGTCTCTGTCTTTTCCTGTCTGCCCTCCTCTGTCCAGTCTCCTACAGTGCCACCAGCTCTCTGTCCCCACCACTAGCCCCTTTCTCCCTTCCTCTCATTCCTTCCCTCTTCCTTCCCCCTCCCCCTCCTTTCCCTTCCTCTTGGCTCCTCCCTGGTGCCTCCCTCCCCTGCTCCTCCCCCCTCCCTCTGTCCGTGGGAGCTGGAAGTTAAAAGCTTTTCCGAACTTGCTCTCCAGTCGCTGTTCCCCGCGCCTTTCATCTCGGCAGCACATTTGTAAAACTGCGCAGACTGAAGGGCCGTGACATGAACAACCAAAGAAATGTCAGCGCGCGGCTGGGGCCACGGGCAGCTGGGGGGTGGGGGTGGGGGGCCAGTAAGGGAGCAGTCGGGGGTGCATCCTAGCCCAACCTAGGTCGGGGTGAATCCCACCTCCCTCTACTCCCCCCACCCCCATACACACACGACAGACAGATCCAGCTGCTGTGCTCTGTGGAGACCGGCGAAGGCCTGGTTTCTTCCTGTGGACCAGAGCGCAGGGCGGGGCCGGCGGCACCCAGGGAGGCATTGGAGAGGGCTGTGGGGAGGACCCGAGAGAAAGCAGGCTGGCTTTGACGCTGGGAGCGCCGGGGAGCCCAGCAGCGAGGCTGGAAGCCACAAGACCAGTGGCGCCCTCTCGCCCCTAACCTGGCAGCTGACATCCTATCGGACCCGAGGGAAGCCAGAATGGCCAGGGTTCAGATCCCACAGCCTCCACTTAGTGCCATGCCACCCCGAGAGCGACTTCAACCTCCAGGCGGCTCGGGATTCGCTGAGGAAAAGCTAGGATGGTAATAACGATGCCTACCTAGTCAGCAGGCTGGGGCAAAGTCAAATGCATGGGCCCATTAAGACAATTACCATAGTGCTGGCTGTAATTAACAAGACTAGCAGACATCCGGTGGGCCCTGGAACTGCAGAAGGTGTCCTGGGGACAACTCAGAACAGCTGGGGGAGGAACAGAGATGAAAGCTGGCTCCCTCTGGCTCTTTCTTTCCTTTCCCCTCCAGGTTATGGGCACAGGCTGGGAACTTAATGCTCTGGCAGTTTAAGTAGCCGCTTGTGTTCCCTGTAGTTTCTGGTGGAGGGAGCGCATAGTAGATGTTCAGCAAACAGTTTGCTGAATGACAGGGGGAATGGATGAATGAAACCATTGCTGGGGTGTCAAATGGTGTGAAAATGGAAAAAGGTACCCTGTCTGCGGGTGTGAGGAAGGCGGCCCCTCTGTGGCGTGAATTTTGAGAGGGGCCTGGGACTCATAAGGCTCCAGAACGGAGCATTTTGTCCGAATCCATGACTCCCATCGGTCTTAAGTGGTCACATCACTGAGAACTGCAGACATGATCCAAGACAGGGGGTCCGACCTGCCCCAGGAGGTGTCCACAGCTGTCCCACGTGGGTCCCCTCCTGTGGCTTCAACGTGGGGCTCGGCTCTAGTCTCCTGCCGCCCAGGCACACTGTCCCCCTCCCTCTCCCTCTGGACTCAGATCCAAAGCCCACCGGGAAGGCGTGCCTCCTCTCTTCCTCCCCAGGGCCTTCAGCCCTAGACAGCTTCTGAGGGCCCAGGCTGTCAATGCAGGTGGCTGCCGAGAGGAAGTGGGAATCAGGGTCCCCAGAGCTTTCCCTGAAAGGCCCTAAAGTGAAACAGGGCCTGAGCACCTGGAGCACCCCCCCACTTCCCTATGATGGGGGAGCCAGACAGCCTGCCACCCACCCACACTTCCCCCCCAAAACACACACATCAAACACTCCACTCTCCCTGAATTATTCACCTGCCTCTCCCCAGGGCTGCTGCAGAGCGCCCAGCCCAGGTGCTGAGCAAGAAAAAAAAAAAAAAAAAAAGGCAAGAAGGCCCATTAAATTTAAACACCGCCGAGGATTGCCAGACATGAGGTTCTATTCCTGGTTTGGAAAAAGAGCAGCCAGCAAGGGGGGAGCGGCAAGGGGCTGATGGAGAGAGACCATCATGGGGTGAGTGACTGGCTAAACACCAGGAGCGCTGGGCCAGGATGCCAGAGAACCAGGGCCTTCCCGTGAAGCTGGTCCTCATCCACGCAACGTGGAGCAGGCTGTGCGGACCGTGCTAGCGCTTCCCTCTCTCACCTGATTCTGGTAAGCCAAAGCACCCATCTAAAAATAGCTTCCCCACACAGTTACCCCCCAAAAGCCCACCGTTTCCAACTCAGCACCCAGAGGGAACAGAGCATTGCTTCTCCAGCTGCCTACACCGCTGCTGACTTTCTTCTGGCACTTTCCATCCTAGAAATGCCAAACTATTTCAGGTTCGTATCGTCCCCGGCTCTTGCGCTGTTCTTACTGCTTGGAACTCGGGTCTCTCTTTAGACTTGCTGGAAAACAATTTATTCCAGGAATACCTGGACCACATGAGAGGGGTTATGGGCACAACCCTCTCCCCACTCCCCTAACCCGCCACCCCCTACGTACATGCTAACAAAGCTCCTGCTCATCAGACCCTGTGCCGCCATTGCAGATCTTGGCCCCTTGCGAGCAGACCATTGCACACATCGAGAGGCAGGAAGGATGCGAAGGTCACCTCCCCGCCCTGGATGTGCTTATAGATTACGGTTTAGGGACAAATCTCTGGCTTACTCTTGGTCTTGTTTTTTCTACTGTGTAAACCAAGGGCGGAGTCTCTGCTCATAGGTACTTAGGAACCTATCTGCAGGGTTGCTGCTTCGGTCTCCTACATCGATAACCTGAAGCAACTGGTTGGTACTGGTTTAATCAATGTCAATTGATGAGTTCTCCCCTGGAAATTTTGCGTGTCTTTCATAGGGGCCCCATTGAGAATATTTACCCCCCCCATGAAAGCCAGGGCCTGCCCCCTCAGAGCCAGCACCTCTACCTAGCTTTTCTGTCGTGAAGATGCTTGCTCCCTGGTTCCTTGGTGGAGAGTAGGCTTCTGTCCCTCTTCTGCCTGCCCCTGCCAGCCACGTTGTCTTTTCACCTCTTTTTCTGCCTTCAGCTCTCGCCTCTCGTCTTGACATTTGCCATCTCATTAGCTCATCCAGTGCCTTCTAGAATAGGGGTTCCATGAGGATAAGTCTTTCCCATCTTGTCTACTGCTGCACTGTCTTACAGCACATTTGTAGCAGTTAGTTACAGACATTAACTTGACAATTGAGAGTGAAATCTTTAGGTTTACCTATGAAGAATTATGTCATGGAGGCAAGCCTTGAGTAGACCCGTAAGAGATCATCTAATTGCTGGGGGAAGACCCAGCCCATAGTGGCTGGAACCATTCCCTGGTCAGTAAGATGGAGAGAGAACCGGTTGGCTTTGGTAGACTGGTAAGCTAGAAGGTATGCCCCTCTCTCAGCCTCTTCCTGTAGATATGGTGTGGCCAGTTCTCTTCTGCCATTAAACTGGACTGTGATCTGAAGATGTAAGTCAATTAGAACTCTCTTATTCTCCTAAACTGTTTGGATCATAAATTCATCGCAACTACTAAATAGTAACCAAGACACAGGCATAGTAGAGTGTCCACTATTTCAGAGCACCTTGAGTCAGTCACACCCCTCAACATCCTGCCTGGGAGACTTGCCAGGACTGTAAGTCCCTGTCCTGCCCTGTCTTCCAGAAGAACCTAGACCTGGTCCCAGCTCTGCCTCTTAACTTACGATGTCATCTTGAGCGAGTCACCACCTGCCTCTCAGGGCTCAGGTGAGAGGACCACAGCTGGAACGAGGTGCCATTTCAATCTGATGGCTTCCTCTCGTTGGCTCAGTCCTCCATTCTTTCACTCACCTGGTACTGACCATCTTATAATATGCCAGACATCGAGAACTTACATTGCAGTCGGACAAGCCAGTGAGCAAGATAAATTAGTAAAACAAACATCATGTCAGAGAAATTTAAGGCAGGAAAAATGGCCCAGAGAGAGTTGAAGAGGGCTGTCAGCTTTAGGAAGAGGGAACAGGAGAAAAAAAAAATCCCTATGAATACAGTACAAACAAAATGATGCGAAGCTCTCTCTCTCTCTCTCTCTCTCTCTCTTTCTCTCTCTCTGCCTTGCAGGCAGAGGAATGGTGAGGGTAGAAGCCAGAAGTAGGGGCAGTCTGAGAAGTGGGGAGTAGGGCCCCCAGTGGCCAAAGATGGCATCCCAGGGTAAGCCAGCTGGCTCCATGGCTCCCTCTTTCCTCTCTCTTCAGGAAGCCCGTCCCAAAGTTGGTGACATGGGAGCCTGAGGGGGGCTCCCCCTTCACTCCCCCTTCTCCCTCCACCCTCCTGTGTTGGGGAGCCCAGTCTCGCTGCGGGGGCCGGCAGTGTTGGATCCGTAATTTATCTCTTGGTGCCAGGAGTTTCCTGGAGCCGGGCACTTCCTCCCCGCTCAGCCCTGCTCCCCTGAGCGGCAAAGACAGGTGTGAGGAATTAGCTGTGGGGACTAATGCCGTGACAAGAACCGGCACAAAAGAAGGGACAGAGTGTAATGTTTATTACGTTTGAAGCAAAGCAAACACGCGGCCTATTTATGTATCTATAGAGAATTAATTGGCGAGCGGCAGCGAGAAGCAGATTATAAATTAGAATCATTTTCGCCAACTGAAACTCATTCATCTTGCTTCAGAATGGGCCTGTCACCTCCTGGTGACGAATTCTTTTTAAATTCCCAGCTTGTTCTCACCTAGAGACCTGAACCCCGGGGGTTGCCAGTGCTGCAGGAAAAAGCCATCGAGGTCTCAAGTCCTGTTCTCGGGGTTCACTCCCCCATTACCCTCACTTTCTAGACTGCTGTCCTGCGAGCTGTGTAGGGTGGAGCCCCGGGGTATCTTGGCACATATCACTATCCCTGCCCCCCCACACCCTCATGGTCACAAATTCTCACCAACCCCTCTGTGGCTCAGAGTGTGGCAGGAAAGCCCCCCATCCCTCACTACCCCAGGCAGAATCTCAGGGCAGGCAGGCAGGCAAAGCTGCCATCCAGGGGACCTGGGGGCACTGGCGGCGGCTGCCTGCCTTTGATTCTGGGCTCAGAGCAGGCAGGCTCCGCGGGAATCAAAGGGAGCCACGTGGCTGGGGTCCTGGTGGGGCTGGCTCTGGCTCCTTTCACCTGGAGCCTGTGGAGATGAAAGGCCAGGGCAGGTGCCAGCCTCTGCTGGGGCTGAGAGGGATGCCATGCGTGTCCTGGGCTGTGGCCCAGTTAACTCTTCCCTTCCTGCTGCCCAGGCTGCGCCAGCCCTTCAGGTCCGGAAGTACGGCAGCAGGGAGACCGCTGGGAGTTGAGGGGAGCAATCGGGTGGGGGAGGGCAAAAATAAATCTCAAGAGCCAAATGATTGGAGCCGAGGTTGGACTCTGGAGTGAGCAAGCCCTGAATTTGGGGAGCGCCCTGACTATAGGAGGCATCTTTCCAAGCCTCCTATTTCCTCGATGTGCCGGAGAGATGCTAAGACCAGAGCAGGCCTCCGCTGATTGGTAAATGGCCAGCCAATCAAGTGTTCTCCCCTGCTACTTCCCCAGGGACACCTTAGGACCAAGAATCTCCTCATGGGCCAGGGGATAAGGAGGGGTGGAGTGCTGGAGGACCTGATTCATCGTCAGCTCGAAGAAGGTTCTGATTGATCCACACATGCTGTGCCGAGTCCCACCATAGCACAGAGATTAAATAAGATGATAGCACTGTGGTCCCTCAAAGCCCGTAGGTACTTAATAGATGTAGGTATTAGTTGACACTATTGATTTTTGGCTGGGGCATCTTTCCCACCTCCCCCAACCTTTGTTAAAATAAAAAAAAAGATTTCCGGCCCCTTCCCCCGCAATGTCCCACCCCTCCCTAGTTGCTTGCCCTGGAAGACTGTGGATTCCTGGTACCTGAGAACCTCCCCCAGTAGGAATTCGGAATCTCAGCACCTCAGTTGACCTTTACTGCTTCAATCTACCACAGCCTGAAAGACTGGGGGTCTTTAGGCACCCAGACCCCATGTAAGACCCTCAGACTGTTGTTAAGAACCCGAAAGAAAAGTTAAGATGTGAAAAGAAGGGGCAGGAGAGATCAGCTACAGAATGCAAAAACTGCAGATTGTGGGCTGGAGAGATGGTTCAGGGGTTAAGACTCTGGCAGAAGGTCATGAGTTCAGATCCCAGATTCCATGTAAAAACACCAGGTGGCCTGCACTTCTGGGCTTGTGAGGCGGAGCCTAGGAAATCCCAAGGTGAAGCAAGAAGAAGTAGAAGCAATCCAGGATGATTCCCAAGTCACCCTTGGTCCTCCACAGGGACACAGGTGCCCTCTCTCTCTGTCTCTGTCTCTGTCTCTGTCTCTCTCTCTCTCTCTCTCTCTCTCTCTCTCTCTCTCTCTCTCTCTCACACACACACACACACACACACACACACACATACACACACAAAATGAATGGATAATTTTTTTAAAAATCACTTTAAAAAAAACTGCAGAATCCAAGTTAATGAGTTTCTAATTAAACGTCTGTAAATCCAAACCTCAAACCCAGTGTTGTTCCATCTAGTCCACAGCATGCCTCTCCCAGACTCACCTGTGAAATTGTCCCAGGTGAGAGCTGCTGCCTCCTTTAGGGTGTGGCAGGTAAGATCCTGGAAGCAGGTGTGCTCTGGGGTTCCCCCCCACCCCGTGGTCTGCAGTGCTATTCTGTGGGCCCTGATTCTTCACATAGAGGAAGAGAATCGCTTCCGGGCTGCCAGCATGGCTAAGGAGGACTCGGCCTGTTTTCTGAAGGCATGGTGCTCAAAAGCGCTCATCTCAGAGGTGCACACGCCTGCTGACCCAGCTCCTAGGAATGCTGGAGCTGGAAGACCACAAGTTCAAGGCTGCGTCCCGTCTGGGCCACCCGTGGGAATCTAGTAAGGGACGAATGCGCATCTCCCAGAGAAGGGGGAGTTGAACCTTAGCTTTGGGATCCCCTTTCTGTGCACAGGGTCACTGATGATGTTTTTGTTTTTTTCTATCACCGTGGCTGTCCTGAAATACCCTCTTAAAGGAAAACTTAAAGGGAAAGATTTATTTCAGCTCATGATCCATCATGGCAGGAAAGTCACGTGGCAGGAGCAGCTGGTCGCATGGCATCCACAATCCAAAAGCAGAGAGCTCAAACACATGTGCTCAGCTGGATTTCTCCAGTCCAGGCCCCCCACGCCCAGGGAATGGCACTGCCCCCTTAGAGGCCTGCCCTTCCCACATGGATTAAAGCAATCAAGACAATTCTTTGCAGGGTCCTCAAGCGGTCGATCTTTATCTAGAGAATCCCTCTCAGGTGGCCCAAATCCTGCCACCTAGAAAACAGGTTGGCAATTAATACAGAGAAAAATGTTATTCAGAATGTGATATGCCCGAGAACCAGGGACCCCTCGGGTCCAAGGGTCCACCTGTAACATTTTACTTGTGGGGGCCACCTATTGCTCTTTACTTGTGGGGGCCCCCTATAGCTCTTTGCTTTCAGGGTCCCAGAGAGGGGGGTTTCCCTGAGGGGCAATTGGTATTGGGGAGGTGAACTGAGTCTTCAGAAAGTTGAGACAGAGAAACAGCTGTCCGTCCACCAGGGTGGACTTAGACAGATGTTCCGTCCCGAACATCAGGTGCAGATCTACTGGTGTGTGCCAGTTCTGGGCAGCCTGCTAGGGCTCATGCCCCAAGACTGGGGGTGGAGAGAACATCCTTGTGGATGACTGGAGATTTAGAACCCAGAGATTCTGCTCAAAATCTCAGCAAATCCCTTACATAGATAGGCTTTAGGAAGGGCGTGTCTGTGAATGGGTGTCCCAACACCGGGTTGGGGTCGGGGTCGGGGGAGATTGTAGGTCATCCTGTGCTCTTTCAAGGGGGTGTGTAGGGAAGGTGTGGAGGATACACACTATGCGGGCCCTGATAGCTCTAAGAACAACAGCTACAGTGCCGCACCAGCCAAGGGTAGGTCTTTGAAGCATATGGTAAAAGCATGGAAGCCAAGGAAGGGTGGCCACAGCAGAATGCGGTTTGCATGCCTTGAAAGTGTATTCAAGATGGTGATTACAGCAAGTGAGGTGTGTGGGCAGTTTGCAGAGCTGAAAACACTGGCAAAGTCAGTGTTACTGTAATAATTAGCGGGAAATAAGCAAAAAGCTACCCTCAGACGGCTTGACTTAGAAGAGGAGATACGTATCTTGAAAATGGTCTCATACATATCATGCTGTATGGTCTGTAAGAGCACGGGCAAAACCAAAGGATGCCTGCGACCTTATCCTCTGGGAACCCCGAGGTGAGGGAGACAGACAGAAACCCCTCCCTCCAGCATTATCAGGGCTCTGACACCTGCAAAGTGCTCTGGCACCACAGAGGAGGGAACCCCCAAGCTGCCCCTCTGGACACGATGATATGTAAGCTTCCAGCACTGCTAAGAGTTCCAGTATAGGATGATCTCTCGGTCAGAGATGGGAACCATTTCACTAGGGGAATGGAGCTAGGCTGGTGGGACTTTAGAATCCAGGGGAGGAAAAGTAGAGGGTGGGGCGGGGGCAAAAGGGGGTTCAGGTGCTCCTTGTTCACCAGTCCCCGGTCTGGGCTTCCTATTGTTCCTGCTGCACTTGAGCCTGAACCACAGGCTGGACCCCTCCCTGGCAAACCAGACCCGCCTGGAGCTGTGGGCTGGGAGGGGAATGGCCTCCTCTGGGATTCCTCCCTCTCCTTCATCCCACCTGCTCCTCCAATCCATCATTGGTCCTTAAGATTTGCCTCCCTCTCTCCCAGCTCAGTAACACCCGGTCAGAGCTCAGCCCCTGACCAGCTTTTCTGGGGACTGTTGTCAGTCACCCCACCTGTTCCTCAGTCCTCTGCGGTCCAGGAGACCCTCCTAGACTTGGCTCTCTTGCTAGGTCTGTACGGCTCTTTCTCCATGTCCTGGGGTCCCCACCCCACTCCTCACCCTTCAACATCTGGACCAGTTGTGACTACCACCCTTCTTACCTCTGCCCTTGGCTCACCCAGGCCCATGCCTCGGCATTCTTTTCTGCTCCTCCCCCCAGCTAACACCTGTGCACCCCCATAGACTCCCTCAGATGCCACCTCCTCCTGGAAGCCTCCCTGAGCTGATCTGCCACCCACCCCCAGACTGCAGGACGTGGCTCCTTGGTATTCCACAGCCGCCCCTGCCCCGACTCCAAAGTCCCTTATTCCAGCAGGTTTTGAGGTTAAAACAGATGGGCTTTAGGTCCACGCTCTGGGAGTTCCCTTCCAGGTTCCACCTTAGTGGCCTTGGGATGGCCTTGGCAAGTTGTTTGGTCTTTCTGTGCTGTGTTTTTCTGGTCCTCAGGGTGGGGGTCCGCCAGCGAGAGGTTCCATGGTAGAGGTGCTTGCTGCGTAAGGCTGGGGAGCTTAGTTCGATCCCTGGAGCCCACAGGCAGAAGGAAGAACTGACTCCAGGAAGCTGTTCCCTCATGCACTCACTGTGACACACGTGTGCATGTGAGTGCGCGTGTACACACGCACACAATAAAATTAAAGAGTGTACCCATAACCTGAATTACAAGTAAACAACCAAAAACTGAAGCAGGAAAGTACCATCCTCAGGAGGCTCTTGGGAAGGATGGGTGATGTTAAGTGCTGAAATTCTGAAGTGACTCTCATGTAGTAAGTACAGGAAACACCAGTGATGTTCACTGGGCATAGCCTGCATACCTGTGATGGATCAGACACGGAAGGGTTGAGAGCTCAAGCCAGCTCCGCCTGGACAGTGAGAGTCCAGCTAAAGGAACCGGGTGCTGGGTGTGGCAGATGGATTCCATGCTCAGGAAAGAAGGGAAAGGGAGAAGGGGAGGAAGGGAGGAGAGAGAGAGTGTGAGGGAGAGAGAGAAGGAGAGGGAGAGGAAGGAAGGGAGGGAGGGAAGAAGGGAGAAAGGGAGGGAGAGAGAGAAGGAGAGGGAGACGGAGAGGGAGAGGGAGAGGAAGGAAGGAAGGAAGGAAGGAAGGAAGGAAGGAAGGAAGGAAGGAAGGAAGGAAGGAAGGAAGGAAGGAAGGAAGGAAGGAAGGGAAGCTGTTAGCTGTTAAAATTCACCTCCCTCCACAGCCATGAGCTCCCAGAGGTTAGGGCCGAGTCCCATCTGTGTGTTGAGTGGCCACTGTGGACACGGCTCCTGTGTAAATAGATCCCCATAGTGTTCACCATTGGCCTTGTGGGACCTGGGATCTCAGAGCCAAGTCTCAGGACTGATCTGTGCTCTTGACCAGTGGGCTGGAAGGGTCTGTGGTGGGGGCCAAGAACTCACATGGCTTGCCCTGGCCTCATTGGTCTCTGACCCCCCACTCACTGACCTCTGACCCCCACTCACTGACCTATGGCCCTTTCCCACTGGTCTCTGACCATCACCTGTGAGTGACCTGGCAGAGGACAGGATTCCCCATAGTCAGATAGGTCCCTGGCCAGATCACCCCACATGGAACAGACCCAGGGGGCCCCATCCTACTCCCCACTGGGCTGCAGCTGTTTCCCACACTGCCCTGCCTGGGTGGTCCTCGGCCTCATTAACGAAGAACTTTTCTTTGGCAGCGTTACTAATTAGCAGTGAAAGACAATTAGTGTCATTAACAGACTCCAAACGTTTGTACAACGAGCCCCTGGGTGGCTTTGGGGTGCCCTGCACAGTAGTGGGAGCAGGAACCCTGGACACTGGGGCTTAGAGGAAGGTGGCGGGCAGGAAGGAGGGAGCTGGTTTAAAGCGGATGAATAATTTACCTTAGCAAACAATCGCGGCCTCACTTACTCTCACTCGGAACATCCCAAACTGTAATCTACGGCATTTTTCACATCTCCCTGGTGGGCCTGGTGATTTTCTTTACGTTGAATCCAGAGGCCGGGGTAATCTTGCAGGAGATTGGTTTAGTATCGATCATGTCCTTCCCAGGCTCCGGTTCCCTCCTCCCACCTCCCACTCCCGTCCCCCACCCCAATTCTGGACAGTATGTCCCCAAGCTTGGACCCTCCTTCTATGCTGGCTGGGGTCAGCCCCAGGTGGCAGCTGATGAGGGGTCATGATCTCGGTGAGCCAGGAAACCTCCAGGATCGACCTCTTGCTGTCAGAGCCACCATGGCCATTGTTGGTCTGGGCCCGGTGTGGCCACTAAATGAGCCCCAGCTATTTGGCTGGGCATTTTAGATGCATTTGGCTTTATCTCTTCGGAGAAGCCTAAAGTGGGTGTTATTAAACCCATTTTTCAGATAGCTACAGTAGCGACTCCTCACCCCCCTCTCTCTTTCGGTTCTGGGTCTGGGGCTAATGCCTTTCATCCATCAGCACATTGTTCTCTCACAGGGTGTCCTGCTACTGAAAGACACAGCGGTGACCCGGGCCAGCCTGGAGTCACGCGGTACCTTCGTGGGTGGTACACAGGCCGAGGCTGAGGCTTCAGTGCAGGATGCATGTGTTAAACAGGTGGTCTTCCCAGCAGAGCAGAGCCAAGGGACCTCCTTCTGGCTGGGGGCAGGGGCAGGGGAGGGAGAGGGATGGCAGGGGGTCAGACTTTCTGAGCGGAACTCAGGTCCGCCTGCAGCCAGCCCCTGCTTCTCCAAGGAGGATGCGTGTCTGAAGCTCTAGTCCCCACCGTCCAAGGATCTGACTTCCCACCTGGTTGCTGAAAGGGATCCATACTTGAACCCCAGCGGGTAAGCTCGGCCGTTGCCTTGGTGAAGCGTGGGCACAGTGAAAATGTCAAGCCACGCCCAGCAAGGCCCAGGGATGGGGCAGGGGTTGCTGGTGAGCCATGGACAGGGGCGCGGTCGGAGCCCAGGCCTCCTGACTTGAGAGACCATGGGCACAGGTCTGGGGGTGGGACAGAAAGTGGGACCCACAGGAGGTCCATGGCTGGCAACTGGCCACCTTGCTCTGTGGTTGTAGCTGTAAATAGAGGATTTCCGGCCCTTAGAGGGTTTAACAAGCAGTAATGTGTGACCCAGACTATAAATGGATCTCTTAATAATGAATAAGCATCTATTTAACAAGAAATAACATTTTTAGCAGAATCCTCAGAAATCTGAAGCTCTGCCATCAAGTCCTTAGACTGGCATCCTCTGTAGATAACTTTCGACGATTTTGGATTGTCTTTCTCTTATTGACTGGCAAAAGCTCTTTGCATATTAAGGCTACTAAACCTTTACCTGTCATATGTCAATATCTCCTCCTAAATCTGTACGTATTTTTCCCTTGGTTTTCTAAAAGTTTGAATAGCTTCTGTAGTAAAAGCCTTTTTTTTTTTTAAGCTTGAGTCTTCCAAGTTTGGGGAATTGTTATGGGTCTGAGGGATCCTCTGATTCTTTGGGGGGTAGTTTCTGGTTAGGCCATGACACAGGCTGGAGATATAGGGCAAATGGTACTTAGTTCAGACGCAAGACTTCAGGCTATAGAATACAGGCTATAGAATATATGTCTGTTTCTTGGCGTCTCGTAGCTGAATATCTTAGAATCCTAACAGGACCTGCAAGGAAGCAGCTGCAGTGCATTCTGGGATTTATGCCCCTCTCATACACACACCACACCCCCAGCCCCTTGATAAGTCTGATGCTCTTGACATCTAGCAGAAGCCTGCCTGAGAGAAATCCCCCAAGAGACCATCCTACCCCAAGGACTGCTGGTCACCCCTGGCGTCACGCCCATTGCCTGAAGGGTGCAAGGAAGTGCCTAGCACAGGGTCCTGCCTGAGTCTGGATGCACCAGGTTCTTGTTTGGTATGTGCCTTTAGGCAAATCCTTCAAGGTTCTCAGCGTCTCTATTTTCACACCTGTGGCATTGGGATAACCCTCCCAGTCTAGCAGCTAGAAGGAAAACTCGGTCTGACCATGAGGAAGGTCCTTGTCACACAGTGGATGCTCCTTAAATGCCAGATCTCTTGACATTGCGTGCATCCAGGTGCACACAATGTGCTCTCTCTGTCTGAAATACATCGCCAGCCCTTCCTGATGTATCTTCCGTCGCTGATTGGGCTGCAAAAGATCTCAAGGGTTTCCTGCAGCGGGAGACCCTGAGAAAAGAATTCAAGGGCAAGCTGTTTGTTAGGGAGATGACCCCAGGAAGCAGCCAGCACAGTGGGTGAGATGGGGGGCTCCAGGGCAAGGAGCCAAATCAGGGAAGTGGTGTAGTTCTTAGACCTGAGGTCTCTCTCCGCTCCTGTCCGCACATAATCCTTAGTTCATGGTTATGAGCCGGACATCCGCCTCCCTATCTGCCACACGGCAGAACAGCTCAGAGAAGAGACATGAGGATCCCGTGAGACTGCTCCACCTTGGAAGGACAGTAGAAGTAGTTATCCCAGATGGGCCTGTCGGGTTTAGGGGGAGGCTCGGGTGGCAGCGGGGATAGGCAGGGCCAGCTCTCTGTTGCTGTCTGCCTAAAATTGATAGTTGATTCCAAAGGGCACAGGTGGCACCTCTCAATAAGAGGAAATCTATGTCTGGAGCGGACAGAGGTGACAGGAAGATTTATCAAGGCTCTGGCAAAGTTAACATTTAGACGGGGGACACATGGTGAGAGCGGCCTCCAGAGGGGGTCTCTTTGCATGGATTCCGGACGGTTCCTGCCAGCGGTGGACGACAGAGGGCCGCCAGGTCAGCTGGCCAGCTGGCCTTGGAGAGAAGGGATGCCCAGGCAGACAGATGCGGACACCCAGGACAAAAGGAGACTGGAAGGAGAGCCGTCGCCCAGCGAGTGCAGGCGACTTGGAGCCAAGCCCCGGCCTGCCTCTCGCTCTGACACTACGCCTCGGTTTCCCCATTTGGAAAGGGACGGCGTTCTCCTCAATGCTCCCACTCCACTGAGTCCACAAAGCAGAGAAGAGCTCGTTCTGTGAGCGACCCAGCACCTCGGAATTGGCCTACAGAAACGGGTACCCACTATGTCGTGACAAGTGCTCTCTAAGGAGCGCCGGATGAAAGTGGGCAGCGTTAGTATTTCCATGTGCCCTTGAACTCAGAGAGGCGGAATCCCTCACGCAGGATCACAGCTGCCGCTTGGAGATTTAAAACCCGTGTCTGCTGGTCTGTTCTGGGTGGTCTTCTTCACCTGGCTCCAGAGCCGTGGGCAGCTTCTGACCTTCTGTCTCTCTCCTGCGAGGCAGAATGAACTGTGAAGAGCTCAGGTTCTTGAGGATGTGGCTTGGAATGCAGGAGGCCCTGGGTTCATTCCCAGTGCAAAACCAACACACAGGGCTACTGAGATGGCTCAGCAGGGAAAGGAGCTTGCTGCCAAGTCTGACAATTTTAGTTTGATCCTGGGAGCCTGTGTGGTGGAAGGAGAGAGCAGATTTCTAAAAGTTGTCCTCTGACCTCTACACGCATGCCATAGCATGTCTGTGATTGCTTGCACGCATGCACATGCAGGCACATACAAAATACATAAATACAATATATAAAAGCAAAACCCGACACACAAACACTAGGTGAGTTCAGCGTCCAAGCACACAAACGCTACTGTGTTCCATCACCTACACGGGACCTTACCTCAAATCCTTCCTAGAAGCCTGTTTCTCAATCCATAAAAAAGTCTCAGCTCTATCATGAAGGTGACAGAGGCGCCCATGGGAAGAGCCTGGTTCACCCCAGGGACAGACTTCTGTGGAGTTAACCCTTCCTCTCCCTCCTCACTGGATCTGGGTGGATCATAACTGCGGCTCCCCTGGGAGTATGTGCTAAAGAGACAGGAGGGTGTGGGGGGGGTGCACACTTGTCCCCACCTCCCCAGCTGGGTGATCTGACCCCCCCTTCAGCTCTGGGAAGGGGAGTGAAAGGCCCATGCAGGAAATAAAGAAGCAGAGAACAGGGTCGCCCACCCAGTCACACCCCCCAAAAGCAAATCACACTGTAAGCTCAGCTGTGGGCCCTGAACACCAGGGCAGCAGGGGAGACTCCAGCAGGAGGGAACGAATCCCAAAGCTAAAGGCAGCTGGAGGGCAGGCGTCAGTGCCCCCACTTGCAAAATGGATCCTGGGAGGTCACCCCTCCCTCCCACTTCAGGACTGTTTGGCTGCAACTGAGCTTTTGAAACTGGGGCTTAGACTGATGAGATAACTCAGTAGGTGAGGTGACTGCTCACAAACCGGGCGACCTGAGTTCAATCCCTGGACACGTGTGGTAGAAGGAGAGAAGTGACTTGAAAGTTGCCTTCTGATTTTTACCCATACATCATGACATGCATGTTCTCTCTCTCTCTCTCTCTCCCTCTCTCTTTAATAAACAAAATATTACAAAAAGAAGCTGGGGCTCTCTAGAACCTTGCAAACCTGACAGGGTCGCTTGTGTTGTCTTGCTTCCAGGTGCTCATTTGTACCCATTGCCTGAGTAGTGAGGATTGAAGGAGGGGCCGGCACATCCTGTACAGGACCTAGACAGCGCCCGCCATTGGGAAATGGGAAGGAGAAGTTGATATTATTCTTATCCCCATTTCAGAACAGGAGATGCGGGTCCGGGCTGGGCAGAGGTTTGCTAGGGCAAGGTTGCATGCGGGGATGACAGTTTCCCCAAGTCTGGTGTCCAAGACCACAGCTATTCACGCACTCTGAGCCCAACCAACCCCAACCCAGATCCTCTGCCTCCCCTCCCCCACCAGGCTGCCCCTCCCTCGCCCAGGAGTGAGAGGAGGCCCAAATCCAATTAGCCTGGGAGCCGACTGCAGAGCATCGCCCCTTTAATATTGCCAGAGAAACTGCAGAGATAAATGGGAAATTAGAATTCTGCTGGGGTCCCTGAGACCCGCCTGCCAGCCTGCCCTGAGCCACTCTGGGGACCAGCCGAGCTGCCTTGAGTCCTGTTGGAGGGGCTGCCCTTGAGAACCCCACCCCTGCCTGGACTTCTCCAGCCTTCATCCTCCACCCCCTGTGTCGCTCTCTTCCCCACCCCACAAGTAAACGCCTTGCTCACTCTGGAAGCCCTCTGGCCTCCCTCTAGGATCTGAGGAGAATGGGGGGCTGTGATGGCACCCTCCGGGTCTGAGCTTCATTTCTGTCCCCACCTTTCTCCCTCCTCACCTTCTCCCCAGCCCCGCCTCTCTCCCTCACTTCACCAGGATCCTTCCTTCTTGTCAAGGTGCAGCTGTCAGTGAGTGGGGGACTCGGCCAGGGCCAGCTCCCCAGCCCTGAGGCTACCCCTGGGCCCTGAGGTATTTCTGGTCCCCTCAGGGAACGCGAGCCTCAGGGTCCACTTCAGGGACTGCTTCTGAAGTCCCAGAGCAGGTCTGGAAACGGACCTCAGAGGCCACCTCCTCTAGAGGAGGATGGTGTGCCTTAGGGAGCCCCAGGTCACCCAGCTGACGTCTTCTGCCTCCCACAGCCTGACTTCAGTACGGTGGGGGGGAGTGAACCCCAAGACCGAGGCCAGACTCTGGGAAGGAGGTGGGTCCCCGTGGTCTCCCAGCCCCGCCCAGTCCGCCCCACACCTCCCCGAGGGCTCCATAGCTGCTGGGAAAGTTAATCCATTACAGTTTAAAGGCTCCGCTCCTCGCCAGCAGTAAATTACCTGCTTTGCATTTTGCAGCAACAACTTAACGGTATTAATTTATTGTGCTCTGTCTTTAACAAACATCATTATCATATTGCCAGCCAGGATTATGCAAATGGGAGGGACAAGGGAGAAAGAGGCGATTCTTGTCCCCAAAGTCACCTTGATTTATTCACTTCAGGGCCCTGCAATTGGCCAGGTCTGGGAGGCCCAGGTGAGTAGGAGGTCGGAAAACTCAAGAGTTGGACCTGAGTCTGAGGCCAGTTGGGAGACAGGGAGAGGGCTCTCAGAGAAGACCCCCTGGGGAGGAAGGACTGGCTGGAGACTAGAGGGAGCCCCCTCAGGCGAGTTTGGTTTAGTCCATTTGCCTTCTGGATCTCAGCTTCCTCATTTGCATCAAGGGACGGTCACACTTGGGCTCAGGGCTTGGCCCAGTGGTAGAGCGCTTGTCTAGCACAAGCAAAGTCCTGGGTTCAGTATCAATCCCAAAGAAACGGGCAGGTGTGGTAACGCAGGCCTGTGACCCCAGCCCTGCAAGAGGATCAGAAGCTGGAGGTCCTCCTCCTTAGCACTTTGAGGCCAGCCTGGGCTAAATGAGACTCTAGTTCCCAAAAACAAATCAGAGAGTTAACACGTGTGAATTTGGCAAAATATTTTGAGGCTGGCATGGAGCTGCATGCCTGCAATCTCAGCACTCAGGAGCCCAAGCAGGAGGGTTACATTGAGTTCAAGGTGAGCTTTAAGCGCCCGGGGGGTGGGGGGGTGGGGGGTTGGGGAGGTGGGGGGGTCCTCAGCTTCTGCGGCTGCTGTCCCAAACTGTACAGAACAGCCTCTTCATGGCAGAGTAGCTGAGTGAACTCACTGGAAGAGGCGTTAGAGGGGTCTAGACAAGGCTCTTCCAAGTCACAAGAGGGCTGTATGTAGGGGTGCTTGCTCTTTGGTGAGTGTCAGCTTGCAGGAGGAGAGGCTGATGGAGGGAGGCTGATGGAGGGATGGGAGCTTCCGACTTCCATCCGCCTGGGGGTTGGGCTGAGCTAAACTGGGTCTGTGGATTGCTCCTGCTCAGGCTGCCCCCCCCCCAGGTTCCTGCTGAGGTTCTGGACTTGGGACCCCACAGCAGGTTCCAGGTGGGCCTGCTTGGGAGCTGAGGGGGCAGCAGAGGCTAGGTAGTCCAGGCCTCTTCCCGCCCACCTCCTGTCTCCAGCCCCCAGCTCTCATGGAGAGAGCCTGCCTGATTGCACAGCTGGCTGCCCGTGGCCACTGTGGTCCATTCCTTACCACCTGCAGCCTGACTGTGCCAGGAACTCACTGCGGCTGCTTCCAAGCACCCGTGGGCTCCGGCCCAGGGTTCTGCCCCGGCCATCAGGGCCCTCCCTGGGCCCCGCAGAGGCGCCAAGGTGGAGCTGGACAGGGGCCAGCAGAGAGGAGAGAGCACAACCTGGTCTGTGAACGCTACCTAACGGGCATGGGGTGGGTGGAGGACCAGCAGGGAGACTGAGGGCTCCTCTCCTGTCCCTCAGTCCTGTGTGTCCACCCTGACGCCCCTAGCCTCTGCCTCTGTCCGGGCATTCAGCACTCTTGCCTTCTTGGTGCCCCTCAGCAGTCTCTGTGGCCCGGAGAGGGAATCAGGCACAGAGGGAAGGGTAGTGGAGGGGCAGCTATTGGCCGGGGGGGGGGGAGGAGGAAGCAATTCAGTTTCCAGAGTGTCCCAGCAATTGAGGCTGGGTTGTGATAAGAAAGCCATTTCCCGTGATGGACTTCTAATCCATTGCCTTTGCATTCTGAGGCTCCTCTCGCTGAGGCGCTTGCCATCCTGGGATGAACCTTGCCAAGGAGCAGGCCCGTGGCTCAGTGGGGCCGAGGGCCAGAGGCCACAGACCCAGGGGGACATGATGATGGCAAGTGCCTCTGTCAGGCACCGATGTAGGCACATTGATGACTTCATTTGAGCCCATGAACCAGTCCTGGAAGATAAATGGGGCTCACCCCAGTTTTGCAGATGGAAAACAGAGTCTCAAACAAGACTCAGAGATTGGTCTAAGGCTACCCAGCATGCACGTGTACAGAGTACAGGGGAGGGGGGAAGTAGGGGGGTTGCAATGGGAACCGAGGAGCAAGCGGCTTCCTAAGTGGGTGTGGGGAAGCCAGGGAAGGAGGGGCAGGGATGGAGATGGGTGGGAGCCAGGCAGGGTCTGGGGCTGTGATACCTTCTCTGAGCTCTTCCTCACATGGCCCTTTCCCACCTGCTGACAACCAGAGGAGGGATTCGTCCTGTGGCTGCCTCCTGGAGTACCTTGCTGCTGTCTGGACAGGTGGCTTGTGGGGTGGAGACCTGGGGAGAGGGGCTTCCTTAGGAGAAGGCAGCTGTGCTTCAGGGGCACAGGACACCTCCGTGAGCACCCCCATCTAGGACCCGGAGCCAGAAGGCCCTGCATTGTCGTGGCTTCTGGAAACTTCCTTCTTGCTGCTGGCCCTGGGCTGAGGGACCCTTCTAGACTCTTCCTCACAGGAAAAGCGCAGGGGGACCTGCCTCGCGTGTTGCCTCCTACCCGATAAGCCCTGGAAGCAGAGGTAGAGGCTGGCCTCAGCACCCTGCTCCCCCCCAGCCTCATGTGTCAGGGGAAGAGGTGGTCAGCCGTGTGCACCGAGAATCCTGCTTGTCTTTCTCTGTGCCGATGCACATCTCAGACTTCTGGGGCCTACAGGAGAGGGACGGCAAGCCCCAAGGTCAAAGGGGCCCTTTATCCTCCTTCTAGCTGCCCCTGGCTGGCTCCACTTTGGATGGTGGAGGAGATGAGGTGGTAGGACCATGAGGGGCTCACCACGACAGCTGGTGGCTGCGAGGGGCTGTGGGTGGTGGGGAGTGGGGACTTGGGCTAGCCGGCAAGCTAATCTCATTTGGCTGCTGCAGTGCACAACTAGGCCTGCATGCTAAGTGGCCAGAGGCAGCAGCGGACCCCAGGCCGGTTTAGGAGAAAGACCAGACCGAGCCCTGGGCCAGACAGCCCTGACTTGAAGGAGGGGGACACACTGGGTAGTAGAGGGGGCCGTGAGTGAGCCAAGGTCCATCCCCAAGGATGTTTGCGGGGAAACAGGACACAGGTCTGCCCTGTGCCCTCAGCCCTCCTCTGTGTGATCCTGAGTAAGGTTGGAAAAGCCCCTTTGAGCACGATGTTCTTGGGTGGGAGACATCTGGAGAGTCACATTCATCCTGTGATGAAGGGCAGGGTTAGGGGGACTCACGTTCACAAGCAGGGCAGAGGGAGCAGAATTGTGGGAAAGGCCCCAGGAGAGCCTCGGGAGGCAGGTCTGAAGGTCTGAAGACTCTTCTCCGTCGACCCCATTGCTCGTCTTCAGAGGAAAGGCCAGAAAGCACCCCAAGTGTGGAAAGTGACTGAGGCCTGGAGAAGCGGTCTGAAGATGGTGGGCGCTCAGAGAATGCAGTGTGAAGACACTGAAGTGCCAGGGGACAGGCCTGGGCGGGTGGGGAGTCAGGCAGGGAGCTGGGAGCACTCCTGGCCCCCTGGAGCACTAGTATTCCCAGAGAGCACCCCTAGTCCCAGGAAGTACCCCTGGCCTGGGAATGGGGGCACTGGGGCTCCCAGGAGCACCTCTGGATCTCAGGATACACTGCTCAGGATACACTGGATCTGCAGGGAGTTCTGGAATCACAGAGGAAGTGTGACACTTGTGGTCACAGAGCCGCGCCTCCGAGATGGATGGCGACCTGAACTCCGGAGGGTGGCACCACAAGAGCTGGAGTTGAAGCCAGAAACTGTCACACAAGTCCCTTCCTGGTGTCTGCCAGGCCCCTGTGACAGCTGAGTTTGCTTTCCCTCGGCCAGCTCTTTGCTGAGAGATTGACAACATATACGAAGTCTTGGGAGTCCTAGGAGCCAATCACTAAATCACCCTGTGACTTGGTTTCCCCATCTGTGCCCAAGGGTCTGCAAGGAAAGTGCTGTTTTTATGTTGTGGTACCCCCAGAGACATTCTCAAAGGCTCACAGCACCCCAGTGCTCTACCAGTTCAGTCTCATGGGCCTTCAGAAACCCTGTGCCCATGCTGTGTGACTACGGGCAAATATCCTTGCTTCTCAGAGCCTCAGACTTCCCATCTGTAAAGTGGGAATAAGAACACTTCATGGGGTGGGGGAAGGGGACCAGGAGGGGTTGCTCAGTTGGTAGAGTGTTTCCCTGGTGCACATGAAGCCCTGAGTCCAATCCCCAGTGTCACGTGAACTGGACATGGTGGCGCGTGCCTGTAACACCAGCACTCGGGGAAGGTGGAGATGGCAGGATAAGAAGTTCAGCATCATCCTCGGCTCCACAGGCTTCAAGGGCATCCGGAGGGTACATGAGACTCCACCAAACAACAAGACCACCTCACAGAGCGCTGAGCGGAACTAAAGAATCTACACCTACGCGGATAGGACGTTGCGAACATGAGACACTATCCAGTGTGCAATGGACACTCTCCTCTGCAAGACTTGTAGTTTCAGGGGAATGCCCCAAGGTCTAGTGGGGGCAGAGTGCACTCGAGCCGGGGGCCAGATGGAAGTCTCCAGAATCTGCTTGTGGGTAGCTGGAAAGCAAATCACTGATCCTTACTATGCTGCCTAATGGGACCCTGGTCCTCTCAGGTCATCCCAGGGTCAGCGTCCAGCCCTTAGAGTCTTTTCCGGCTCTCCCGATCGCCATTCTCGCTCATGGGGCTGTATGGGCTACTGAATCCTTCAGGGTGGGAGGCTCCTGAGGAGGTCACGTGCAAGGGCCTTGGGGCTCAGGCCGTCTGGACAGAACTCCTTACCACGATCTTGTCCATTTGGACCCTCCTTGCCCTGCCCTGCTCAGGGTTGGCTCTGCTCCCAGTGAGAGGGTCAGTGGATGTGTGAGAAGCACCCCCATCCTTAACCAACTGGAGCCTGGGACCAGGATGCCAGTTCCACTGGCAGTTAAAGTCCCCCTGGTTGTCTAATTTAATCACAGCTGTGCGCACGGTGACTCTATAAATAATTTTTAGTGCGACATAACCATTATTTCACTAATTGCTTCATGCGCACCCCTGGCCTGCGAGATAAATTAAAGTTTGCTGAGTCAGCACCTTTTGGCCACTACCGCTCTGGGCCTTGGGAAAGTGCAGCCCGACAACTGGGCTGTCGCTAGGCCAGTGTTAGCCTGGCACCTGGAGAGGCGGGTGTCCCTTAGACATAGGGGCAGAGACTAGCAGGGGTAGGGAGTATCAAAGAGGAAGGCGTTGATGAGGGTGGCCATGTATACTTGCTCACATTGGATCCGGCCCAAAGATACTTGGCCCAGAGGTCAAGTGGGGGCTGAACTCCAGTATTACTTTATCAATCTGCACGCCCTGTCATGGAATCGTGCTGGTCTGGAGGTGGCACCTTTTTTTTTTTTTTTTTTTTTTTTTTTGCCTTTTGCAATAAGCCATAGTAGATGCGAGTGGCCCTGGAACTAGAGCGGCCCTGGAACTAGATGCTAGCAGGCTACCTGTGGTCAGGCCCTCCCTGATGGCAGCTCAGAGACCTGGGTTCTAGGGCTGACAGATGCTGAGCGACTGTCCTTGTGTGAGTTCTGCGTCTCCACAGGTGAAGGCCAGGCCTGGAACCCCAGTCAGCCCGTGTGCTGTGTTCTCAGTCAGAGGCTAGGGGGAATGGGGGGGTTAGGATGTTGAGGGGAGGGTTCTTGATGTCAGGTGAGTTTGGGGACTCTGTTCAACTTTCCAAAAACCCTAATGCGTGCTCAGGAGTTAGAGACAGCTTTTCCTGAGCGTGTTTGCCTGTGAGGCATTCCTCCATCAGTGGGCTCCTGCTGCCCAAGGCGAGCTGCACGAGCAAGCCCAGGTCTCCTTCTATACCAAGGGGGAGCCTGTGAGTTCTCCCAACGCCGGTGTCCTCCCCACAGCGTCCCTGCCACGCAGCTCGGGGCCCATCTGTCCATCCAGTGGTGTCTACATGAAAAGATGACCTGGGGCTGGAACTCCCAACCTGGCTGCGCTTCCTCTAAGCATGCTACGCCTTCAAGTCCATGGCCACTTGAGCTCCCTCCAGTTTGACAAAGGTGACCCATGCAGTCCCGCCCCCTGAAGCACTGCCTGGAAGCTGGGGTCCTAGGCAAGTGGGGAAAGAAGCGTCCTAGGGATGATCCCTGGTAGAAAGTGACAGATCATCCATGGTACGTGTGTCCTCGATCCCTGCACAGGGCTGTGCTGGGGTGATACAGTCACAGCCGCCACCACCGATGGATCACATGACCACATTGTGTCAGGCCCTATCCCTAGGGACTCACTCACAGCATGTCCTATAATGCTTTACACAGGACTGAATTATCCTTGTTTCACGATATCAGCGAGGTTCAGAGAAGTGCTGCGACTCACTCATGCGCACACAGCCTGTGACGGCAGAGCCGAGGTTTGAACTCGGATCTGTCTGACCTCTTCTACTCTCTCCATTCCTGACTTACTGGCCCCATGGTAGTCATCTTCCTGGGCAGATGGATCAGGAGGGGAGGGAAGAGAAGACCACTGGCTATGTCATTGAGTCATGTACATTGTGACAAGGGGTTTCTCAGGGTAGAGCCTGAAGCATGGGGCTGAGATGTGACCTATCGCCACATGCAGTGAAGTTGGGGGAGGCTGTGTGTGGCTCAGTGGGCAGAGTGCCTGCCTCGCATGCATGGAGCCTGAGTTTATCCCTAGCACTGTGTAAAACTGGGTGTGGGGCTCACGTCTGTCATCCCAGGATTTGGGAGGTGGAGACAGGAGATGAGACACTTAAGCCCAGTCTTAACTACACAGTGAGTTTAGGTCCAACCTGGGCTTCATGAGATTCCATGTCAGAAAGCAAAAGAAAGGGCTGGAGAGATGGCTCAGGGGTTAAGACTACCTCACAAGCAGAAGAACCTGAGTTTGTATCCTGGGTCCCACGTAAAAATGCCAGGCAGAAATTACAATGGCCTGCATTTGTGGCTCTGGAAGACTGAGCCTGGGAAATCCTAGAGCAGAGCAAAAGGAGGTAGGAGCAATGCAGAAATCACCCTTGGTCCTCTGCAGGCACATATAGTGTCCTTTGAGAGAGAAAGAGAGAGAGAGAAGAGATGGAGAGAGAGAGAGAGGAAGGAGGGAGGGAGGGAGGGAGAAAAGAAAAAAGAAAAGAAAAGGAGAAGAGCGTCGAAGCGGATACTACCCGAGATGGGCTCATTCCAGAAGATGCCTCTTCCCTGGTTCTCAGGCAGATGTGAAACTTGAGACTCCGACCACCCCGTGCTCGTCTAAGAAGGACTGAGCTGCCCCTCCTTGGCTGTCTGCTCCCCCACAGCAGCTCCATCTCCATAGCTGCCATGTAGTGAACCCCCACTGCTACAGATGCCATGTCCTGAGCTTCGGGACTCCCCTCCTCTTTCCTGGGCACGCCATTTCTGCCTGAGAAGTGCTGAAGGATGGTGACAGCACGTTGGGCCCAGCGTCCCCAAGGTCCCTGTTTAACATCCAGGGAGGACACAGGGCGGCAGAAGCCAAGTGGCTGCTGACATATTCACGATGGATGCTGGGACTTGGGTCACACCGGGCCTCAGCAGCCTGCTCCCCTCCAGCCATCCTTACCTGTCATTGTCTGTGTGAGACACGGGGGACAGGGGGTCCCCCAGGCTGGAGGGGTCCATCCCAGGTGAGGCGGTCAAGGCCTGTAGCTACAGATGGCTCCCCATCTTCCCAGCCTCATCTCTTGCTCACATCCTCATTTGTTTTAGAAATCTCTGCTGACCGGCCGTGTGTTTGGCAGTGTTCCAGAAACAGCAGAGAGAGGACAGGTAAGGTACTGCGGCCCTGGGAGAGTCTGACAGTGAGCAAGTGAACGCATCTCTGCAGCGAAAGGGACTTAAAAGAAAAAATAAATAAATAAAACCTTGCGGCTCCCTCGCCCTCCAGAGGAGTCTGCACACAGATTTCCAGAGGTTAGCAGAGAAGATGGGAAAGACGTCCACTTTGATTTCCCCAATCTTTACCTGGAGCAGAGCATCGCCCTTCAACGACGTGGGACGCAATACTAGCGGTGCCTGTGACTTTGTCACCATAGAAATCGGGTACTCTGATCACAGTCTAGCTGCTGCAGACATTTCCAAACAGTGACACTTATCACAGCTCCAATATCGCAGCAGTTAATTTAGTGCACTTATAAGAAGGCAGACAGCTAACGGCTCTCTCGTGTGTCCTGAAATTTCTTTTGTGTGTGCATGCAGGCATGTGTGTGTGTCTGTGTGTGTGTGTGTGTGTGTGTGTGTGATGTATGCATGTAAATGCATGCATGTGAGTGTGTCCGGGGTCTTCCTCAATCACTCTTCACTTTACTGAGGCAGGGCCTTGCTAAATCCAGTGCATGTCTGATTCAACTAGTCTAGCTAGCCAGCTTGCTCTGGGGGTGCCCTGTCTCTGCTTCTTGAGGGCTGAGATTACAGGTGAGATTTTTGCATGGGATCTGTAGATCTGGACATCAGTCTTCATGATTTTGTGGCAAGCACTTTATTCACTAAAGTCATCTCCTCAGACTGTTCTGTAAATCTTTTTACAAAATCTTTTTACTGGGGCTGGCAAGATGGTTCAGTGGGTGAAGGTTCCTGCGTGCAAACCTGACAATCTGGGTTCGATCCAAGGAACCCATATGGTGGAAAGAGAGAAGTGACTTCTGAAAATTGTCCTCTGACCTCTCACGTGATGTTGCATGCGCATGCCTCCTCTTTCTCATCCCTTCTTTCTGATATTTTCAAAATCATAAATAAACAAAATTGCATTTTAACATAGTTGGTCATTGTTCAGTCTGCATTGTTTTATTCCTTTGCCTCATGGACTTTACTCTGAGGAAGGGGCCACAGGTTTCCACCAGATGCCAAGGGAGCCTGGCCCAGCGGGTACCCCCTGTGCAGCTCACCTGACCCCTTTTCTATGATTGAGTGGAATGATGAAAGGAGTGCTCTCTGCAGAAGGGGCATCCATCAGCAGCCTAAGGGGTTCCCCAGAGTCCTTACTAGTCAAGTTCACTGTGGACAGGAGGGCTTGGAGGCTAAGGGCTCTAGGGTAAGAAGAAGTGAGAGGCCAACGTGGCCGGAGAGACGTGATCCCATGGAGAAGGCAGAGAGGAGCTGGGGGGGGGTGCACAGAGGATGGCCTGGGATGTTGAGGGAGGAGGCTGAGGCTGAGGGATACACCTTCAGATCTATATGGGTCAGAAATTCTGCTAGAACGTTGGGTGGGGACTTGGGGTGGAATGGGGGGAGCAGGAATGACTAAGAGAGAAGTAGGGAGACCTGGGGAAGGGGGATTCGTGAGGGTGGTGTTGTGTGTGAGGATGGATGGCTGTTCCACCCAGGGCGCATCTAGAGGCTGCAGCCTTCGGGACTCACACTGGATGGAAGGAATCCGAGGCCCGCTGGTTTGACAGGTGCTTGTCCCCAGCCGACTGGCCTGAGGTCTCGGACAGTTTGCACCTCATTCTTCACCCATGACGGAGGCTGCCAGCTGCCTGCCTGGGTCCACTTCTCCCTTTCTCCTGATAACAGCAACCCAACACTGTCTGTGGAGCAACAGTGCCCAGCTTAGAGGCCACATTTCCCAGGCTCCTTTGCGTTTAGGGGTTGCCATGGAGATCTAATTAGAAGTCATCGGGTGGGGCTTCCAGGAACAGGCTTTTTCTAGCAGGCTGACTCATTCTTTTGCCCCTCTTCTTCCTCTTTCTTCCTGGAACATGGGCAGGATGCTGATGGCTGGGTCCTCCAAGAGCATTTTTTTTGGGGGGGGGAGAAATCCTGAGGGAAACACGGTGCTCTTGACTGAGACTCTTGAGGGCCGAACCTCCATTTGGACGTTCCACCATGAGATCCACTTGCCACAGCACAGCCTCCTTCTCTTAAGCAGTGCTATCTGAATGACAGGTCCTCTAATTCAGCATGCCCAGTGGTGGGCCTGCCGTCCTTCTCTCAAGGACTTCTTACTGTGGAATCTGTGGGAAGGACACCCCCCTACCTCCAGAGTGTGAAGTGTCCCAGTCAGGTTCACTATGAACAGAGGTAATACAGAAGCAGCACCCATCTACCCATCCACCATCCACCTATCCATCTATCCCACTTACCTCCACCCATTCAGTTCCCATCTATCCATTCATCCATCCACCTACTTATCTCTCTCCATACACCCACTCACTCCTATATATATCCAACCATCCATCTGTCCTCTCACACATCAGCTTATCCCTCCCTCCATCCATCCATCCATCCATCCATCCATCCATCCATCCCTCCCTCCCTCCATCCATCCACCATCCATCCATCCATCTATCCACCATCCACCATCCACCATCCACCATCCATCCATCCCTTCATCCATCCACCATCCATCCATCATCCATCCATCCATCCCTCCATCCATCCACCCACCCATGTCTGCCTATATGTCCTGCACTCATATATGCATCCACTCATCCATCTGTCCTTCCACACACCAGCTCATCTATCCGTTCATCATCTGCTTATCTATCCATCTACCATCTACTCATCATATATCACCCATATATCCCTTTATCCATCCTTCTATCCCTCCCACTCATCAGCTCATCCTTCCACCTATTATCCATCCATTCATCCCTTCCATCATCGGCCTATCCTTCCACTTGCTACCTATCCATCCATTCATCTATCCATTCACCCAGTTCACTCATGAGCCCATCCTTCTACCCATCAGTCATCTACCCATCTGTCCATCTACCCATGAATCCCTCCCATTTATCAGCTCATCCATTTACATCTCAGCCGGTGCATGCACACCTTCATCTTTCATCCGTCTTTCTGTCACCACGTGCTAGGCTTTATGCTAGACACCAGGGTCTCAGATGTGAATGACATGTTTTATTTGAACTTTATTTATTATTTATTTATTTTGAGTGTGTGTGTGCATGCATCAGAGGGCACTGTGTGTCCCTGTGAATGCCCAGGGTGACTTCAGGAATCATCCTGGAATGTTTCTACCTCCTTTTTGCTTTGCTCTGGGATTTCCTAGGCTCTGCCACCAGAATCAGAAGTGCAGGCCACCTGGTATTTTTATGTAGGATCTGGGATCTGAACTCAGGACCTTCTGCTTTCGAGACAGAGTTTCCAGCCTGACACATGTTATTTGATGCCCACTTGATCCTTCACAACAGAACACTTCTGGAAGGACATGCTGGAAGGAGAAGGAAACGAGTGTCCCCATGCAGAGGAAGCAGGTACCAAGAGACATGAACACACATTGCTTTTGAACTCTGGAGTTCTGTAATGCCTGCATGTATTCGCTATCTAAGTATTTCTAACTAGAAATATATGTCCATCTTACTTGGATTTCAGCATCTGCCTTGCTCCTGAATGGATCTGAGGCAGTTTATGAGACATACAGAGATGAACAGATGCGGCCCTGCTACCAGGAGCCAACAGTCTTAGGGGAGGAGGGAAAAGTAAACAATTTTAATACAGCATTGTGGGAGGAGCAGCGAGGCGCAATGCTGGGCTGTTTGACGTCTCCAATGATCCTGGTGCCCACCCTGACCACTGTCCCTGAACAGTGGCCCGACCAAGATGTCCATCTCTGGAATGTATAGAGTAGAAATTCTTAGTCACTAGCCTTGTGTTCAAATGCCCAAGTCACAGAACTGCTAACAGCCACCAGTGGCTAAGGTGGCCCAGCATGCAAGCTTCTCATGTATACGTGGGTGAGTCCCTCCATCCTGGAACGAATGCCCAGGGCCCGGCAGGGAAGTTGCCTCCGGCACCTAATGTCTGTGTGGCCGTGACCCTCTCACAGCCTCGGGCTGCATGCGTGAGGATCGGGCTGAGGGCAGCAGGAGCGGTCTGCTTGGCTGAGCCGTAGAGGAGCTGCCGGGCTTGGAGAATGCGGTCTTTTCAGAGCAGACCTTTGAAATCGAGCAAGAATAACTTTAAACAATAAGATGCTTCTCTCTCCCCCTCAGCTGTTGCCCAGGCAACGCCAGAGTGCTCAACAACTGTTTAGTTTTTTAAGAAACCAAATCTCCCTCCCTTCGGTCAGCTACCGCCAAGAAGATGAAGAGGCGGCCGAGGCGCCCCTCGCGGCCCATTGTGTGGGAACCTGGGTCAGCCGCCTGCAGCAGTGACATTTAAATCTGACGCTACATGTTATATATGAACCCTGGACCACACTCCTCCGCAGCAGCTTGCGTTCCTGAACCAGGCGGCTTCCAGCTCCCGCCCAGAGACTACGCCTGTGTGCCGCTCTGCCAGTTTGGGGGGGGGGGTCACAGCTAGAGAGGCTGGTGTGGGTGTGGGGCGCACATCTGCCCCTAGTCTTGGGTACCGCTGGGCCCAAGAGAACCCTCTTTTGGTCAGAGGCCTCCTTCTGAGCTGCTTAAGCCCAGAAGCTTGGTGTTTGAGGACCCTCAAGAGACTCTAAAGCTGTTACCCTTTACGAGGCCGGATGTTCCATGCTAGGGGCTCTACTGACTGGGAAGGGAGGCTTTGGTGGACCGCTCAGGCTGTACAGAGAGACCAGCAATGGGCAGTTCCTAAAGAAGGCTTCCGGACGTCAAGCACTTCAAAGAGAAGCCCAGGTGTCCACAGAGGGCGGTATCTCCACGAGCCCACTGCCCCAGCTGAGGGACCTGACAGGCAACACTGTGGGTGGCGGGAGACTCATACCTGGACCAGCCCAGCCACTCAGCAGGCGACTCATGACGCTCAGCCTCAGGGAAAGTCTGTGACCGATGGCAGAGCTTTCCTGCCTCCGGGACTTGGGGTAGTATGCACTCCTGGATGGTATCGCGGAAGGGAAATAGCTTCGGCAGCACACAATTCTGGATCATGTGTAACTATAGGTAACTTTGCAGGCTGGGGATGTGGTTCAGTGGGCAGCGTGCTGACCCGGCATGCATGAAGCCCTCGGCTCTGTCCCTAGCGCCACATAAAACCAGTTGGGTTGACGTAGGCCTGCAATTCCAGCACTGTGGAGGAGGGAAGATCAGAAGTTCCAAGTTTCTCTTGGTGACACAGTGAGCTGGGGGCCAGCCTAGGCTACATGAGACCCCGCCTCAAAAAACAAACAGGCCCAAAACTGAAACCTTGTTTTGCCCATCTGTAAAACAGGGACACTATGCAGGTGGCAGATGGTTGTGGAGAAGGTATAATAACCTCACTCTCTTTTAAGCCAGTTCCAGCACTGAGGCCAAGATAGGAGGATTGCCTCGAGTTCAAGATCAGCTTGGGCCGCAGAATGAGACCCTGCCCCCAAAACAAAACAGCAGGAGGAGGCAGGAGAGTACTTATGTAAGCACTAGAATTTGAGTTTGACCTCCGAGAGCCCACATTTTAAAATAAAAAAATCTGGGCATGGTGGCATATATTTGTAAGCCCAGCAATGGGGAGGCAGAGACAGGTGGACACCAGGGGCTTTCTAGCCAGTCACCCCATAATTGATGAGTTCTAAGCCAATGAGAGACCCTATCTCAAAAACAAACAAAAAATAGGGGAGAGAGCTCCCGAAGAACAACACCGGAGGTTGCCCTCTGGCTATCAAATGCATGTGCACATATGTGTACACACCCATGTGCATTTGCACACCAACACACACACCAAAAACTCCCAAACAAAGCAGCCATCTGAAACATATGCAGGGTTGTTAATTTCATCACCATAGTGTCTCAAACAGATATGGTTATTAACTCCATTTCCAGATACAGAAGAGAAGGTGTAGGGAGGTTCAGGGAAAGGGGATGGGGTCACATGGTTGGAAATCAATGGGCACCAACCTGCAAGTCAGGCCCCAGCACACAGTAGGCCCAAGACGTGGATTGGCTGGCTTTCCTCGGAACTGCAGTGGGGCTTCTGTCTCCTGGGAAACAAAACACAGGAGAGGGTTAAATTTAGAAAAGCCAAGCCAGGTTAGAATAGGCCCTTATCCAGACCGGCAGCAGACTCAGGATGGGAAATTGGCTTCAGCTACAACAAAAAATCGTGCAAGGGGAAGTCTTGACACCTGTGAAATAAGAAAGGCAGAGGTAGGGAGGAAGAGAGAGCTGGGTGCAGGGGCGGAGAGGGAGGGAGAGTGCACCTAGGAGCAGGGGTGGAGAGGGAGGGAGAGAGCCCTGGGTACAGGGGCTGGGGGTCCTGTTGTGCAGAGGAGTCAGCACCAGTAATAATGAGGACAGGTCTAGATTGAGTGGGGGTATCCCTTGCCTGACACAGGTAGCTCTGCTCTGCCTAGAAATCCCTGGAGGATGTGGTGTCGACGCTTCTGCCCCTCTGCCCCACCCGCCTCTCCCTCTCCCCGATGCCCATCCTCCAGTGCCACCCCCACTCTTGTACAAAGTCCCTGTCCCCTCACCCGACCATCCTGCACGACTCGATTAGCACCACTAAATGGCAAGCCCAGAGGTGCCGCGCGGGAAGGGGCCGGGGTAATGAACTCCCATTGGCTTCTTTCACGAGATCACTGCCTTAATTTACGAGGCCTGAGCGAGGCTCATCTCCCCAGTGCACGTTGAGTAATTAACTATTAATAAAAGCATTACTGAGTTAACCACGGGGGCATGTTTAATTCATGGGGCAGGCCGGAAGAGGCCGGAGGCAGGGCTCAGTGGGGGATTCCTCCTGGTGCTGAACTAGCAGCAGGAGGCCTTGGCCTGTTGGGCTGTGACCCCCTGCAGAGGACCATTACTCTGGCCCATAGGCAGAGGGACCTCTTTCCCTGGGGATAGGGAGCCTGCCTGCTCTTCTTCCCCGAGAGCCCCAGAGCTGGAGAGAAGGTAGAAAGGATAGGATTCCAGAAAGGAGGGCTCTCTCCTGCCGGTGAACGTAAGCAATTCAGTCTCTCTCAGTCTGCATCTCATCTGGAAAGTGGGGCTGTCAGTGGTATCCACTTCCGGAGAAGATGGACAAATGACAGACGCGCCTTGTGGGTGCTTGGAATGGATAGGGGCAGGGGAGACAAGTGGTCCTTCAGGAGAACCTGGTGGGACAAACCCTATCAAAACACCTCCTGGGGAACTCGAGGGTGGCTGGTCAGTTACCACCCCTATTCTTACCCAAGTACACTAGCAGCCACTTAGGGTGAGCTGCTTACTGTCCAAATAGTCTTGCTGTACCCCAACCTCTGTGCTCCACCCTTGGAATGTTGTGCTTTTCTTCTGTGTGTCTAGCTTAACTCAATTGTCCTGAAGACTCTGTCCAAAGGGGCAGCTCTGGGCTGAGGAGATGGCTCAGGAGGTCCAGCCTTTGCTTCACAAAGGGCAGGTCTTCCTGGAGGGGGGGGCGCTCCTCCTTGCCCAGGTGGGTCCAGACAGATTGGTTTCTCCCATTCCTGTGTCTCTCAATCTTTTGTTATCCACTCCATCACTCACCTGTCTGTCCACCCATCCTCAACAATCATGCATTTATCTACCCACCAATCCCCTCATCCTTGCATATGCTCATCCATCCATCTACTTGTCCACCCATCCCATCATCCATTCTTCCATTCATCTATCCATCCTCCTGCTCACCTATTCATCCAGTCTTCTATCATCCACTTGCTGATCCATTCATCTATCGACCCACCTCATCTATTCACCTATCCACTCATCTACCTACCTAACCACTTATTTTTTCATTCTTACTGAACACCTACAGTGTGTATCTCTAAGCCCACTGAAATTTGGGACAAGTCTGGTGTGTTTCTCTGATGAGCAGTTCCTGATCTTGCAGGAGTCAAGAGCAGAAACACACACACACACACACACGCACGCACGCACGCGCACGCACGCACAACCTCCACCAGTGTCATATATGCACCGGATGCTGCTTCCCTTTGTAGGGATGCCTGATGGTTTCAAGAACGAGGTTGTGGCCCTGAGATGGTGATGCTGGTGAAGTGCCCGCAGCTCTTAGCCCTTGGGAGGTGGCGGGATGCCTGGATTTGAAGAAACCTGCCTCACTCACAGAAACGGCTCCCTCCAGAGGCAGGCTCAGCACTGGCGACAGGCCCGCGACTTCTCCCTCCTCTCTGGGTAACTGACAGCCAGCCCCCTTGGGTCCAGCACTCGGGACCACCTTGCTGCTCCACAGCCTCACTGCCTCAGGCCCATTTTCCAGTCAGCCTGCACCCACTAACCTCCACTCCTTCACTGGGTTCTCGGCCTGTAGTTCCCTGAGGGCGGGACAGTCTTTAGTGACTATTCTCTCCAGAAGCCAGCACCAGGCAGCGTGAAGGGGATATTCCAGACGTTTGTGGAGCGCATTTCAATGTGGTTCCTTTGTCCCCTGCAGTAGAGTCCTCATCAGATGTCAGGAGTGAGGGATGGCCCTGCCACAGATGCCAGGCCCTGGGGGTTGCAGGTCTGCTACAGGGAAATGGACTAGAAGCCACAAAATTGTAAATAACCATGAGAACCGAAGCCACGCTGCTCTGAGCTGGGACAAGGGCCTGGCTGATGATAGGACTGAATGGTTGGGGGCAGGTGGGAAGGCTGCAGGCTGGCGCTCATGGCTGGTTCTAGGGATGGAGACCTTACTGGACAAGTCATTTCAAAGTTACTTTCTAATATTGGACATTCCTTTTTATAGCAAATCATCAAGTAATTCCCCAGAACCAGACTTCCTAGAAGGATGGAACCCTCAGAAGAGTTGGGGCTCCTAGCCTCACTTTGTCACCTGGCCTGCACTGTAAGCATATGCCTCACTTCCCTCTCCTCTCAGGAGACACACAGGGCTGTCTTCTTTGTAGACAGGAAAGCAGGCTCTCAGGCCATCGACAACATGGCCATGGTGACCCAGAAGATTCCAGAGCAGAGTGAATCTGAGGATGGACGTGTAGCCTGGGAGCCGTTTCCACATGGTCTAGACTGCTTAGGGTTATGGAACTCACTTGGGGGTGATGATGCTGGAGTGGGGGTTCTTCAGTTCTGACTTCCCCAACCCTGCCTGGTCCTTAGGTTCAGGACTCTGTCATTGGATGGCATTCCCCAAATGCGATCAGAGATGACCCAGGAGCTGCCACTGGTTCTCTGAACTACACTACCACGTGTTGTGGAAACCATGACAAGTAGCAAGAGGCAGATCCTCCTAGGCCATGAAACTACACTTAGGCCACCAGGATTTTCCCAGTGCAGGAAGCAGATACAGAGATCTCCTGAGGCAGACGCCAGCACAGAGATGCAGCAGCTTGAGGGCTGACAGCTCTCAGCAAACTGACTCATTCTTATCCACACAATTGCAGGCATCCTAGTATATTAGGGGCATAACCTCCCTCCTGCCAGGGCTCCTGGGAGAGGTGGTCGGCATGTAAGCACTTGAAACTCAGACTTGCAGGTCAGTCCTTCCCTCGATTCTGCTGCCCTTCCCCCCTCCCCCCAGCCTTCCGAGATGCGACCCAGGACCTGAGGACAGACACCATAGCTTTGGAGACCAGTCACATCATCAGCTTTCAACCTGGGCAGACGCCGAGTTGCCATGGCGACTCTGCAGCCCCAAGATGCAGTGGCTGCAGACAGCATGGGTGGTTGGAGAGCTCAGGGTCTAAGGATGGATATTGTCTGGCCCAGGAGGCCAGGCAACTGGGCGGGCTAGGTGGGGGAAGAGGGGAGGGAGCCTTCCTCTAGGCCCGGCTGGTAATTGCTGCTAAGTGAGGGGCTGTCATTGAACCCAACATGTGAGTGGTGAGGGCCCTAGCTCCGCACACTGTAATTACCATACCACACAGCAGCGCCAGCCCGCCAGTTCCGCGTGTCCGGGAGAGGGGGTGGCGGACAGCCGGTGGGGCTGCGCTGGCCGCCTCCCTGGCCTCGCCCCACCATGGAGCTGGAACAAGAGCTGTAACCCTGGCCTTTCGGCCTGGGGAACCCAAGCAGGGCAGAGGTCCAGAGCTGGACAAGACACCTCGGGAGCACAGGACTCATCGGGAATGAGAGAGAGAGGCTGATCCTGGTAACGCTCCATCCGGGCCTGCACCCTACCTCTAAGACAGGGAGGTGAGCTCCTGACCCCCAGGACCCTCCCAAGCAGGGTGGGCATCACAGAAGGATGGAGACCTTGGAAGGTGGGTGGGGCAGGCAAGCCAAGTCCTTCTTTTAGAAGTCAGGTTGCACTGGGATACAGACACCCCTTTGTTTCTGGTACAGTGTAACACTTGCAGCTACAAGTTGCCACAGACACCATATGGCCCCCAAACATTTACTATGGAAACATTTACTATGTGTCCCTTTATAGAACAAGTTTGCAGACTGGCTTGTAAACTGCTGTGTTCTGGACATAACCCAGTGGGCTCTGGTGGCTCCAAACTTACACGGAGTTGTCTGGGTCTTTGTCCGTAGACCCTGCCATGCCTGTCAAGTATCCCTTTGCTGAGAGGGTCTGGACCAGGATGGCGGCAGGCAGGGCTGGAGCCACAGCACGGGACAATAGCGCCACCTGCTGTGAGTGCGGGGGGAGGGGTGCTCAGTCCCCACAGCTCCCACTGCAGACAGGACTGGGCCCGAGAGCCGGGGTCGGCGGAGTGCCCCTCACTCGCAGGAGTCCTATAGGCTGGATTTGAGTCTTTGCCCAGCCACACAATTCCTTATCTTTTCACATCTTGGCCATGTGGCAGCTAAAAGGATTGAAGAATAAACACATTTCATCTTCTACCAACGTTGGAAATCTTCAAAGACTGGGATAGACATTATCCCCTTCGTAGAGGGAAACACCACAGCACAGAGAAGCTGTATCACTGGCTTCAGGGCACACAGCTGGTACGTGAGAGCCAGAATGCAAATCTAGGCTATGAAAACTTACGCCGCCTATGAAAGCCTATACTATCTTCAGAATTCAGGACTAAGCACATTGTTTATTTTCCGCCTGTGGTGTGGTAGGACCACAAGGGCCCTCTGGGACTCAAACAGGAATGATGTAGGAAGCCAGGCCCAAGCACCCTCACACTTCTAGCAACATGAAGCTCGGTGGTCCAAGAACCATTTATTTTCCATTGATAAATAAATCTGCTTTGTGATGAAGATACTGTCCGGGGGACACTTGTCTCTCCATGACCCCTTCCCAACTGTCCCACGCCTGGCAGCTGTGTTCCTGGAAAGACTACCAGGCCTGAGAAGTTAGTCTCCATGTTCAGTCAGGTAGAATGGAAAGGAGCCTGCCCACTCCCTTTGCTGTGGACCAGTTCCACTCAAGTCCCAGGCCGCATGGCGCTCAGCCTGCGGACCAAGCTCCAAGGGAAGGGCAGGAGCCTCGGCCCTCATCGATGCTCCACTCAGCATCCACCAGTGACTCCCAGGCCACCACACTCGGCTGCTGTGAGGAAACCTCTTGCACCCTGAGCCACAGCCGGGTCCCAGCAATGTGGCTGCAGGGCTGCTCTCCCTGATCCAGGTCACTGCGGCCCCTGGGCCATGAAGTAATCCTCGTTGTCCTCCTCTTCCTGCTGGCTGCTCCGGAGCAGCAGCTCCATGTCGGCACTGGAACCCAGGGCCTTCAGGGGCTTCGCGCCATCACCTTGGGGTGGACAGATTAGTTACTAAGCTCACAATGGTGTTCCTGATGTGCCCCCAATCTTCTGGACCCCATCCATCTGGAAAGGACCCTCTATCCGCTCAGGGTAGTACATGTCCTGAACTACACCAATGGCCAGTGGGGGCCAGTGGGGGTGGCCACACAGTGAGGCAGCCACGGGTGTGACTGCTCAGGGAAACCAGAGCTACAAGCTCTCCCTGCAGGACTGGATGGAGAAGTCAGTGGTGCCAACCATCGGGAGGGCATCAGAGTCAGCACTGCAAAGTACCTCTGGAGTGCAGGGCCTTGAGAGCAACGTGCAGGGAGATACCCGAGAGGCACAGGGCGAAGCCAAGCCAGTTCAGGAGGCTGATCTGGTCACCAAGCAGGTGAGCTGCCAGCAGCAAGGTGCAGACCTCCTGTGGGCAGAACGGACAGGGGTCAGCAGGAGCTGGCTCCAAGGCAAGTGATGGGGGCTCTGGGCACGCTAAGGCCAGGGGTCAGAGCAATGGCAGGATGGGCCGGCCAGCACAGCAGAGTGCGAGGATCCACTCGCCAGCCAGACTCCAGTACCGAGGACTCAACCAGCAGAGGTGATTTCTGCAGAATTACGGGATTGAGTCCAGGGTGTTGGTGCACATGGGCCTATATAAGGCAGAGCTACTTTGGCTGGGGTCACTCACAGACAGGCAGCCCTCAACGTGGCTCTTCTGCAGAGGAGCTGGTGAGACAAGGCTCCTGAGGGCCATGGCATCCTTTCCAGCAGACTGGCATGTCTGCTTGGGCAATGCTGCTAGAGCAGGGGGTCTATTCCCAAGACCCTAACCTGCACCCCAGCTCCTCTTGAGCCTGGATGGAGGCCTTCCAGCCACAGCTGCTACTCAAGGCACGCTGTGCATGCACCCCAAGCCCAGTGGCTGAGGCCTGGCTCTGCCTCCTCAGCTGCGTGCACAGGAGGGCGGAGCAACCTTCAGGGGCAGGATCAAGAATGGAAGAAGCTATTGGAAGAAGTCCTTGTGGGTCTCCAAGCCTGGGGTCACCTCCAGCATGTACCTTAAAAATGCCAGCGATAGAGAGAGTGAGGCTGGAAGTTCTGGAGACCAGGAGAAACTCAGAGAAGCCTAAACCAAAGGCGAGAATCCCGCCAAGGAAGAGGCTTCCGAGAACACGCAGAAGCAGCCCGGCATCCTGGAAACGGAAGATTTTCTCAGAGGTGGACAAATGGAGACCTGTAAGCGAGAGGGAGGGTGCTGGAGGCCAGGCCCAGGCTGGCTCCACCTAGTGACTGAGCATGTGGGCTGACGGCCAGAGGCCAGAGTCAATGTGTGTGTGTGCGTGTGCTTTAGAGTGCTAGGGACGGAACCCAGGGGCTCGCACAGATCAGCATAAGCGCTCTACCACTGAGGCTGACCCAAGCCCAGATCCTGCCACGCACCATGTGGTCACTACAAAGCTACAGGACGTGTGTGGAGAGAGGTCTTCTTCCCAACCGACTGTCAGGACTGGACTAGACTGATGAAACCAGTATGTGACCAACACATTTCAAAAAGAAAACACAGAGAGAGGGCACAAGGGTGCCCACCTGTAATCCCAGCACCCGGGTAATAGGAGCAGAAGTTTCAAGAGTTCAAGACCAGCCTCAGTTATATAGAAAGTTCAAGGCCAGTCTCAAAAACCAAAACCAAAACCAAAACCAAAAACAAAAACTTGGGCTGGAGAGATGGCTCATGAGTTAAAACTGCCTTGCAAGCAGAAGGTCTTGAATTCGGCTATCAGATCCCATGGAAAAATGCCAGGTGGAAATGGTACCAGCCTATACTTCCAGCCCTGGTGGGTGGAACCTGGGAAATCCCAGAGTGAAGCAAGAAAGAAGTAGAAGCAATCCAGGATGATTCCTGAATTCACCCTTGGTCCTCCACAGGGACACACAGTATTCTTTAATACACACACACATACACACACACACACACACACACAAAATGAATCAATAAAGTTTAAAAAAATAACTAGAAACTTTGGAACAAAAAGCAGAAAAAACCCACCAAACAGAACCACACCTTGCTACAGAACACTGCGGAACAGATTCCTCTTGATTTTAGGAATTGGCTGTCTCTGAAGGAACCCCCTGGGCTCTTTCCCTGCAAGGTTCCTATGGTGTGAGCAGGGGGTGAAGCCAGCACTGACTGATCCCACAGAGACACCCTGCGGGAGCTGGAAGCTGACAATGACAACTTTGGGGTTTGGGAGGAGGGTACCACAAAAACGCAATGACAAATGCCTGGGGCCCGCAGCTTGCGATGTAGGCCATCTTGTTTGGTGCTGGGCTCAGCACTCCTGCGAAGGCATCGGCAAATTGAAGGGAATTCGGGGAAGAGCAACATAAGTAATGAAGGCGCTTGGGGGATTAATTTACCAGAAAAGATTAAAGGCGCTAAATCCATGCAGCTTTGCTAAGTGGTGGTGACCAGGGGCTTTCGGATGAGGTTTGTAGAGCCGGGAACGCTGCGGCCGCCCAGCAAGGGGAGGGGGGGTGTGATGTTGGGTACCAGGAGCATAATGAAGCAGGGGTATGTGAAACAGGAAAATCGAGAGGATGAAGGGAGTTTCCCGGACAACGGGGCTGCGGAATAATTTTCTCAGGAAGGCTGGAGACGCTTCACTGCTTGAAATTTAAATGAATGTGGGATGGTTTCCTATAATGACCCCGAGGACAATGCAGGGTGGGAGGAAGGATAAACAGACAGGGATAGAGACTAATCCAAAACACTGGAGGAAGGGGGTGTGGACACCTGGCCACTCCCCTTCACATAACTCTTAAAGTCATGTTCTCTGGAAGCCACGAAAAAGGGGGCAGCTGCTCACATTCCCAGACTGCTGTGGCCTGGCCCACCCCAGCTGTGGAAGCCCCCACACTCCCCGAACATACACAGCTGAACCTCCTGTCCCTTCCTGGGGTGTCCTAGAGCCATCAGCCTACCCACCACCCCACTTGGTAGTGAGATCACGTGACCCATGGAGTCCTTCTGACCTGTTCACTCCACCCAGGGAGGCAGATCATGATGCTGCCCCCTCAGGGCTTGTACACTGTGTGAAAGTGGGGTCTCCTGAGGCCAGGCTGCTGGGCCCAAAGTCTGGCTCATTTCCAAGTTCGGAACCCTGGGGAGGTTGCCAGCTTTTTTCTCTGCCTCAGTTTTTTCCTCTCACCAAACGAGGATGGCAACAGTCTGCAATACCTGCTCGTGGGGAGGGCTCCTCGAGCTAGTACTTGACGTGACTGAAGCAGACCCGGCCCCGCTGGGCTCCATCCACAACCACTGTCCCATGTCCCTGCACTTCACATACTTTCTCTTCTCACGTGAGCTTCTGGCCATTTTGTTCATGTGTCTGACTAGCCCCAAGCCACAGCTGCCAGGGAGGGCCTATGGTGTGGATCTTGGTGACCTGTGACCACCTGTGCTGGGCTCAGAGCAGGAACGTGCGATCTGTTGTACCAAGGAGGATGACCCGACGTACCTTCAAATATGGCAAAGAGAGGGAAGAGCCCCAGAAACATGAGTGGCTGCAGGTGGAACATAGTGTCGATGGGGTTCTGGAGGCCTGCAGAACGGGACGGTGAGAGCTGTCAGCCTGGCCTGTGCCTGCTGGCCTCCAGCCCGTACCTGGCATTCTCGCAAGCTCACCCAGCTCAGCCTTCTGCAGGAGCATCTGGGTGAGGGTCCAGCGGATGCCGCCGATGAACGAGGCTCCCAGCACCAAGGCGAAGCCCTCCACGTTGAACTGAGTGGACTTGTAGGTGAACATGAAGAGGCCACCCGCGATGAGGAGGACCACCAGGACTAGGGCTGCACGCTAGGAGGGAAGCAAGTCACTTGCGGGCTCAGTGCAAAAATCACACTTGGGAGCAGTGGCTCAGCAGCCACCTTGGCTGTCCTAGAACAAGAAACCTTTCTCCGTCTCATCCCTCCAGGAGTCCTGACGTAGCTCACTGATGGATACAGACCCGACATTGAACTACCATGTCCCCAGCATCCTACCTATTCCGAAACATTGCTATTCCTGGTCTCAGTCTTCCCACTCCATGTCCAGCAAGCAAGGGCCACTGCACCGTATAGTGGGAGCCCTAGGACCTGGCCCCATGCAGATCCTCATGTGCCCTCAGGACCTGCTACACGTGTTTCTAAATGTTCTGGGAGCTCCCACACAACAGCATTACTGTCGCCTGGGCCAGTGACATCTGTGACCGAGGGACAGAAGCGGGCCTCACCAGCTCCTCCAGCTTGAAGATCAGAGAGAAGATCAAGATGAAGAGCACAGCAGAAGATTTGGTCATTGTGTACCTGCAAGCAGATACCCACAATGCACCACTCAGCCCAACGGCTCAGCTCTACCACCCGGAAAAAAAGTCAAGTGCACAGATCGGGGGTTGGAAGAGGGGGGCACTGGCTTTCAGAAAGCAACTGGCGCAGCCCAGAGCAGCAGGGCAACCTGGCCCCAAAGAACCAAGGGGAACAGCTGGGGGGTCAGTGCCAACGAGTGACCTTTCGTGGGAAACGTTGGACTAAGGCCTGACTGTCAGCAGGGGAAGAGCTGTGGGTCTGACACTGAGCTTGCTGAGTTCCGTTCTGCAGCCAGCTGAGACTGTTTTCTGAATTAAGATACCAAAGAAATAACCACGGCACAGCCCTGTGCCCAGCACGCTACCACCTGCCCCTCCTCTCTCCTGATGTCCTGCTATTTGTTCCCTGCCACCCCTACCACACCACGGTGACTGTTCTGTGGTGTCCCCTGGCTTCCCCCTGCTGCCTGGCAGGCAGGCGAAATGTCCCATTGCGCTGGGCTTACGGAAGAGCTGGAGATTTCCTGCAGAGCTGCTGGGTGCCTGGGCAGAGCTGAGAGCAAGGGCTGGTCCCACAGGGTGGCAGAGTGGCTGGGCCGCCGCTGGGCGCACAGAGCGCCAGCTGGACAGAGCGAGTGAGCTTGGCCGGAAGGGAGGCGGAGGGTGTGGCAGGTACTCACAGTGACACGGTGATGTAGAGGAAGCTCCAGTTGGACAAGCCCACATCAAGTGCTGTCGCTAGTGCTGTGGACACAGAGCAGGACAGCACGTCGCCTCGGCATCCTAGAGAACCTCTGCGCACTCCTCCCTAAGCCTAGTTCTTCCTTCCCATCCAGCAACTCAAGGGGCAACGCTCAGCCCCAAAGCAGTGCAGGGTCTGCACCAGCATTCAAGCTGGTCCATCCCCACTGACTGGGCCTGCTAGTTCTGGTTACTAGTCTGAACAGTCCTGCCGCATTAACCTGATCCTGTCAAATTCCACAGGGGACTGTGACGCTCTGGGACCTGGTTCTGCCCTTTTATTTTTCCCACTCACTCCCAACAGGAGTCCTGAGCATCATTCAGCTCCTTCTCTGACCTCACATGCACTGAGTGGTCACTCTCAGGCCCAGGTAGTCCGGCCTATCCACCCTTAGGGTCTTGGCTACGTAACTCTAGTCCTAAGAAATCTAGTTGTGACCAGTGTCGGTCCATTGACTAGGTGTTCAGCTTCTGTGCTCAGGGATACCCACTAAGGCCCACCCACCTCAACTTGCAACGACACGGAGGCTGCCTGCTCCAAATTCAGACGAGGGGAGGTGGTGAGAGGCACAGGACGCATAGCCTGGAGGCCCCCGGAGCTCGCTAGTGCTTGTTCTAGGCTCTCCAGCATCCTTCCTTGGGCTGCGACTTACCTGTGGGGGCCACTCTCCTGAGGTAGTCGGTCCAGCTCAGCACCACGCGGGCCCTGTGGCTGGAGCACTGAACCAGTGCTCTGGACAGGGCGGAGAAGAGGAAGATCACGGCCAGGTGCAGCATGGTCATGAAGAGGGGGAAGTGGAAGCTCTGCAGAGCCCAAAGCAGACAGCAGGCCTGGAGAGCTGCCCTCCAAGAGTGGTCAGCCCCACACCTCCTCCTTCTGCTGGTGGCGGGTCCAGCGCTCAGCAGCAGGGACTCAGCTACACTATAACTCCTGGGGAGGAGACCACTAGTCCCCCCCATAGGAGAGGCCATGTAGAGAAGTGATGGTTCTGTCCCCTCCATGCCTGCTAGCCACCTGCATAGGCCTGTCCAGGGCCAAGGCCTGGCAAGAGCCACGGTGGGGCCAGTCCCTGTGCTGGTGAGGCCTTGGGTTACCTTCGTCAGCCATTTGTTGTAGAAGGTGATGCCGATGGAGAAGCAGTAGTAGAGGAGGACCAGCCCCAGCGTCAGCACCGCCTTCCACACAAAGGCCACGTCAAGGGCCCACCTCCCCATCCGTGGATGTGGCACCCCAGCTCCTGGGCCAACAGGGCAGGTGCCTCTCTTGGAGATGGCCGCCGGAAGAGCGAACTTCAAGCGGCAGTCCCCCCAGCTGCAGTTCTCTTCGGCGCCATGATTCGGAATGGTCAATGGGCCCCGGCGCAGTCCTCACCTAAGGGCTGGTGGCCGGAGCCAAATCGGTCCATGGTTAGTTGGATGTAGGGGGTCACAGATCCCCAGCTCTGCTGCTGTAGGAAAGAGAAAGGGTGGGTCTGGTGGCTTGGCCGGAGACGAGGCCTGGGTACAATGACGCCGGGTGGGCTCCTGAGATGGCCTCCCACCCACCACAGGCGCCCAGAGCATCAGGACATGTCCACGCTTGTCACCTCAAGCTGTTCTCCAGCGCTTCTCATCGTAGTGACCTTCCAACACGTAAATCAGGTTGCGCTGTCCACTGTCTTAGCCCTTTAGTGGCTCCCAGTGTTCTTAAGACACAGGCCGAGGGCCAGCGAGATAACTCAGTGGTAAGGCGCCTGAGCGCAACCTGAAGACCCGAGTTTGACACCTGGAAGCCGGCATGGTAGAAGCAAAGAACTGACTTCTGGATGTTGTCCTCTGACCTCTTTCCCTAGCACGCCAGGCCGTCTTGCTGCTGGGAGGAATAAAGTGTCATGCCCAGCCTGCCCTTCCATAGTACACCCTATTTTTCAGGTCAAAGGTCACTCCTCAGGGACTCTCCCCACCTGACCCTCATCATGACTCCCCGAATTTTCCTTTGTAGTCATCAAGAGGAACGTGATATCAATAATAGCTTGTCTTTCTCTTTTCAGTGCAAGGGACAGAGCCCAGGGCCTCATGTTCGGGAGTTTTCTACCACTGAGCCACACTCAGCCCCTTGAGACATGCTGGGGTCCCCTGCAAGACTGTGGCCTCCATGAGGACCACTGGCATTCTGTGTACTGTTCAATCTGATGATTCAACTTGGTGATACAGAGCAGGCACAGACTGCTCAGGGGGCCCATCTGGTCTTCAAGAGTTAAAAGTGACTTGGACCACCTTGCCCTGGTCTCCAGAGGCTTCTCCCATGAGGCAGTGCCTCAGGCTCCTGCCACCCAAACTGTCCTCTGAAGCTTTATCACACCCTAATGAGCACCCAAGGGACATGAGGGACCTAGTGCTTCCTCCTTGCCCCCCCCCCCTGGACTTCCCACCCTGCTGAGGTGCCACTCTCTAGGCAGCCTTCCCAGGATGAGGATCAGACCCCTCCCCCCATCACTTCTGAAGGAAATATGGATGACCTGGCTCTGTACTCTGGACCTGTTATCACTTTCCCTCCCCCAGCGCAAACTGGGAACTGGCTAGGGATTCCTGTAGAGCTGAGACGTAGCAGTGTTTGCCAAGTACGTAGAAGCTCTGGGCTTAACTTTCACAACTATAGGAACTGAAACCTCTCCCACTCCCCTGCTCTCTGTTGACAATCATTGCTTCCCCCACTGAGGCAGCCCCACAGCACCCGTCCCATGGGTCTTTTCAGCAGCTTCCAGCTGAGGCAGGTTGTTCCCCTTTCTGAGTCACTTTCTTGCTCCTTTGGCTTCTGAGGAGTTCCTGCTTGGGCATGAATTCCTCCCTCCACTATTCAAATCCTGCCTTTCTGAATCCCAAGGTCCCCCCAAACCTCTGCCCTGACATTCAGGAAGCTCCATGACCACCCCAGGCCACAGGAGCACTGGGCCATAGAAAAGTGGGCCTTCAAAAAGTCACCTACCCAAACACAAATCAGGCCCTTTCTAAGCACCAATGACACAGACATGCAACAACTAAGGTCCTCAAAGGCAAGAGAGCCCAGACTTCAAATTGCCTTCAGTCTTCTGCTTCCCTTTCCCTAGGGTACAGCAGCCACCTCAGGGGAGGACGGGGACATCAGTGCCATCATAGTGCCCGGCTGCCCTCAGCCTTCCACATCATAGTGTGACTGTGTAGCTTAAACATGCAGGCTTGGAAATGACAGAACCGTGAACAAATCTTGCTGTCTCTACTTACTATGTAAACCTATGAACTCATTTTCTTCAACTATTGTGGAAGTTTAAAACCATGGGCCTCTTGGGTGGGCCACTGGCAGGAGCCCAGCACTTGATGCTGGCCCCTCGTGGAGGTCATTTCCTCTCTTTGCAGCAAAATGTCCCAGAGACCTTCCTACAGCGAGCCCACTCCTTCACCTTTTACTTCAGCCTGCCCAACTGTTCAGCCAGGACACTGTCCCACACCCCTCTCATCTAGACCCCATCAAGTCTCTGCATTCCTCTTACACAACTTACAACTTCCTCCTCCCTCAGAAATGTCAGCTGCCACACTCTGTTGGGTTTCTGTCCGCTTTCTGGACAATTTCCTGGCCCAGTGTCACCTCTCCAATCCCACTAGTAAGAACCAACACCAGAAGGCTGGCACCTGCCAACCTTCCCTGTTCTGCCTCCACTCTTATCCTAAGCAATCCCATGCCACCAAGTGACTTGCCGAGTGATTTCTGTGTTCTTTGGCTCTAATCTTTCCCATAGGTGCAGAGTGGTCCATCTAATTGCCCTTTATGCCCCAAGGAGATAGACTAATTACCTCTCAGACCTCCAATCTTCTCCAAAAATCACTTAGAAATTGCCGGATTATTGCCTGTCAAGTCATAGGCAATCACTGTCGATGAAGTTGTTTTTCCCCCTTCCCCAAATCACATCTGTCAGAAGCGCTGTTACCTTTTTCACCTACGGGCTACACCCACCGGCCTCCCAGCTGTCTCTTACAGCCAGCGATCCAGATGGAGCCAGAAAGACAGAGGGAACTTTGCTGTCACAGGGCTGATACCACTTCCTGGACTTGGTCCACGAGAAGTCCCCCGTGGATGTGGCCCCCCGAGACCGCTGCAGCCTCAGGCTCCTACCCGGCACAGGCACCCGCCACCGTGGCCTGCCGTAGGTCAGATCCAAGTCCCTGAACTTGGTGTTCGCGATCCTCTTGGAGGACCTCCCCCTGCGCGAACCTCGGTCCGCCCAGTCACTTCCCCGGGGCCCCGCGGCGCGTGGCACCTCCCGTCACCAGAAGTTTCCGTGTTTGCTCACGTGTCCCCGCAGTGCCACCCACAACGCGGGGCGCGGCGTCTCCGCCGGCTGGGCCATCAGTCGGCTTCCCGCCCGGAGACCCTGGTCCTTCCCCTGACAAGGAAACTGAGGATGGGCGTGGACCGGAGCCCGGGCGAGCCCACGTGGCCACGCGCCGAGCCCGGGGTGCGCCCGCCGCGAACCCACTCACCTCTGCCCAGGGCGCTCCCGCCCCGGACCCTGCTGCCGGAAGCACAAGGCCAAGCACCGCCCCCGCGCCGCGGGAGGGGCGACTTCCGCAGGAAGCCGGTGGGCGGGGCTCGGCTAGCACAAGGACGGTCTGGTCCTCTCCCGGGCCCCGAGCGGGTTTCTGCAGCTCGCAGCCGATCTGCTCCTCGCCTGTCCACAGCAGGCGTCTGGAACGCGTCCACCTACGCGCTTTTACTAAGCCGATAGGTGATTCACGGTCCAGTCCAGTTCCGAAGGAACGTGGGAAGAACCACGAAGATAAATCTCTCGTGGGTGTTTTCTTCTGGGAGCTCAAGCCGGCTGCGGAGTGGTGTGGGGACCATGAGATTTTAGGCGGCCCAGGGGTAGTAATACTAGACGTCGTGTAATACTTTCTGTGTGCCTCGAAGCTGGAGACTTTGAACAGGTTGAGAGGAACTCAGAGGCAGGGTGGGGGGAGGGGAATGTTTGCAGTTGCCTCCAGATGCTAGTTTAGCAATACCCAGATGTGGTGCATCCACTAGGATGGATTTAAAAGTGCAGCATTTGTTCCAGGGAGAGCCCCTAAACCAGGCAGGCTAGCCTAGCAGACCTGTTACCTGCGCTGGACAGGCTGCAAGCAAATGACTCTGCAGGCCCCCGGCCCCTGACAGAAGGCCCGAGGCCAGGCCGTAAGCAGTACTTTGTGCACAGTGCTGCGGGCTGCCAGCTGGCATGACACAGACAGCAGTTCATTCAGTGCTTCCCAAGACCCACAGTGGCGCCCATCGCAGCCCAGAGGCTTGGCCCAAAGGTCTGGCAGCATTGTGGGCACTTTCTGTGCCTTATGAAAGAGCTGGTCCCTGTCCCTCATCTCCTGTGGCAAGACAAAGCACCTATTTTCATCATGGCCTTCATTTAGTCTTGCAGCTCCCAAGGCTGTGGGTTGGAACATCTTAAAACACCAGCTGGAAAGCTGGGCATTAGGTACTGCACTAGGTGCAGATGTGTCCTCTTTGCCCCACACAAGTACTCAGCTATTCCCCAGCAGGGAGAAGGAGGGTGTGTTCACAAGGGCATACAGTGTGCCTTTCCTGTTGTTCCCAGCAGCACTGAGCAGGAGACACTTGGCTTTGGTGCCAGCAGTGTGAGCCTGTGAGCCTGATGGGGCAGGACTGAGGAGGGAAAAGGCTCTTGGAAGCTGGAGCTTCTTAGAGGTTCCTGAGAGGAAGGCTGTGAGTAACTCCCATTGTTGGGCAGGGAACAAGTGCAGAGGAACAGGTGTTACTGGAAAGCAGTCTGTACAAGAAAGAGTGTTTATTGAAAACATGGTTACTGACAGGAAGCTCCTGGCCACTCTGGTTACACTCCAGGCTCACATCTGAGCTTGTTACTTTTTAACCCTTGATTTCATTTTCCCCCAAACTTTCCATCCTAGGATAGGAAGATCTTATATAAATATATATACATGTCTGTATAAGCATGGCCTATAGTAAAGAAAATATATAGTACACTCTTCACTGGGTATAGTACCTACCATGCCAGGCTACCAGTACTGAATGCCACCAAGTTAGTGTGCGTCCAAGGAGAGGCTGTGCATGTGGTTCAAGTGCTGCAGCAGCAGGGAAAGCCCTTGGCACAACTGTGGTCCCAGCCGGCCTCAGCCAGCTCCCTGAAATCATGGCCAATGGCAGAAACCACAGCGCCAGCAAGGAGAAAGGCAGGCAAATTCCCTGCCCCAGAGTCTGGAAGGCCAAGGGAAAGCAAATTGCAGGTGGGGTAAGGGTGAGGAGAGAGCTGTAATTGGGGTTTGTGGGAGAATTCTCCCCGAAGAAGGAAAAACATAAATATAAAGGGATTTGCCAGGGCAGACCCAGGGTCAGTCTGGCTTTCCCTGCAGCGTTCCTGGAGGCGAAGCAGGCAGAACTCGGACTGGAGGTCCCTGCCTGGCCAGGGTGAGACTGAGAGCTTCAAGGCAGAGATTTCCATCTGCCCTGATCCCTGCACAGGCAAGAGGTCGGTAGAGACGGTAGAGCCAAACCTCAAGGCAGCAGCAGCTAGGTACCAGATGAGGCCTGAGAGCCCTCCCAAAGGCCTCCTAACATCTGTCCATTTATGAGCCGTCTAAATGCATTCTGACGCTGTTACCATGCCCCACAGACCTGTTCCTGCAGGCAGCCTTTTGGGGATCAGTTCCAGCTCACATGGGGTCCAGCCAACCAGAGAGCAGGCTTGGGAAGAAAAAGGTGGCTCGTCATTAAGTCTGGTTCAAGATCAGTTTCAGGCTGGAAGACAAGAGCATCTGCTTCCTGCCCTATTCCAGGCTGTGCAGCGCTGAGAAGAGCAGCATCCCATCTTCAGGATTCCTAGTGGGACCAAGAGGAGCTCTGGATCCCAGGTGGTTGGAAGAGTGGCTGCCATAATCACTATAGATTCTGTACAAGTGAAGGGCAAGGCACCAGACTGCCAGGGTTTCTCGTGGGCCCCAATCCCTTCCTGGTTCAGCCGTAGTGGTAGACAAAGTCGTAGCTGCTGGGCTCCTTGGGGACTGGTGGTGGTGCCTCGGGGACTTGGACATTCTCCAGGTCCAGCAGCCGCAGCTTCATCTCCATGCTCAGCAGCGTGTCCAGGTCGCTCTTGGTCAGCTCGCTGGACATGTCCTTCCCCAGGAGGGCACTGAGACCATCAATCCAGATGCAGTACTGTGGATAAGTTGAAAAAATGTCATATAGTTCTCCTGGGGGCCTGAAATGGGGCTTACAACAGTCCCTTTTGGCACCATTCAGAATGGGCAAAACTGTAAGGGCCAACAATGAGACAACTGGGAGGTGACCCTCACTTCCTCAGGATGGTCTGATTATGGGGGTTTATGGGAAAATTCCTTAAAGGAACATAAAACACGATCTAAAGTGCAATTAGAGCATATGGCCAAGTGAAAAGCCACCAAGCATGAAGATCAGATGTGGCGACGCACATCAAGAGAGAACAGCAGCTGCCAACAGGAACCCTGAAGCATCTCAACTTTGTTCCAGAAAAAGTACATTTTTTCCTCCCACATTTTATTTTTTTCCTAATCATACAAGCTCAGTCATATCACCACTTGGGAGGTAGAGGCAAGGGGATTATGGCTCCAAGCTGTCTCAAAAAATAAACTAAATAAAAATAAAAAAGGGAACTGGCACTAGAGCTCATGGGTAAGACTTCTGCTGGCAAACCTGGTGACCTGAGTTTGGTTCCCCACAGGACACAGCTCACAGGACAGGAGAGACCTGACTTCTGAAAGTTGTCCTCGGTCCTCCCTACCTGTGTGCCACGGGCTTCAGATGTAATAGAGCAGTATGTGCTCCCTGCCCTGTCCTAATAGTACCACTCCCTCTGCTGCATTTCCTTTGGTCCAAGACACCTTGCTCACCTGGATCTGCACCTGCCACCTTCATGTCCTTCAACTCCAGTGCTCACTGAAGGGCACTTAGTGGCTAGTTAAACGAGCTGATTAGTGTTTCGTGGGCTACAGACGGGAGAAACAGACCTACTAGACTAGACTTGCTTCATTTGACTGGAGCCCTGAGGGAGGATCTGGAAAAGTCCACTTGGGTAGGGGCCACTGAGATACTGTGAAGGAATGAGCCCTCCTATGCCCGGTGAATAAGCCATCTTAGCTGACCTTGCCCTAACGGCAGCCAGTCTGCTCAGTGGGTGATCCAGCCGGGGGGATGGAAGGTCTGCAGTGTAGCACTTTCTCATCACCAACAGCTTCAAGGTCCACTGTGTCCACCTGTTTTCAGGGGTCACTACTGTTCTGCCTACCCCTCCCCTTCTGCTGCAGAGCTGTGGTGAGCGAGGTGCATTGCTCACCTCATACTTGTTGGGAGCGATGAAGTTCAAGGTCTCGTCAGGGTCATAGAGGATGGAGAAGGCCAACTCCAGCACCTCCTAAAGAAGGAAGAGTTCTAGTCAGTGGGAGCCGTGATCCTGCTGTGAATCACATCATCAAGTACAAAGGCCTACACATGGACGTGGTGGTCACGAGGCCAGTGGTAGTGGGCCTTAACTCATCCCAGGTAGGATGTGGTGAGACTTCTGAGATTGGAGCTGGGTGTGGGAGCACCGTCTGTAATCACAGACCTTGGGAGGCCAAGGAGGTTAGCCTAGGCTACACAGAGACACTCCCTCTCAAAACAAACAAACCAGAAAGACAAAAACAAAAACAAAACAGTCCACAAGCAAGCAACAAGAAGGCCATCAGGAAAGTAATCTGCAAAACTTGGAACTTTTGAATGCCAGAGTCCATGACTATTAGCGTTGTTTTATGCTACCAAGTTGACTTCTGCTTGTTATGATAGAACTGACACAGGAAGGTCTTCAGAGTTTACAAAAAGGAAACAGTTGCAGATGACCGAAGATGCTTAAGCATCACTGAAGAACTGCAGCAGGTGGAGTCAAATATGATCTGCTTAGGTCTGTGAGCTCGTAACAATGCCAAAACACGGTCATTGTTGGATGACACCAAGGACCAGCTTGATGTTAAAGTGGGGACATAAAAAGGAGAATTAAGCCTTCAGTCTCTCTCTCTCTCAAAAGTGTACATGGAAAAAAGAAAAGTGAACATGGGAAGTCGCCAATCAGCAAGGGCAAGTTTCTACAGAAAGCAGCTCAGCTTGCTACGGACAGGAGCCACGGTGAGAACATTCCTAGTCTGCAAACCTTAACCTCTGCTGATGTGACAAAGCCACAGCTGTTATGGGCCTCCTGACAGATCTAATCCCACCTACAATGTGGCCTTGCCAGGAAAAAGACAAACCTGAACCAAATCAAACCTCCAAATCCCTGTGCCAATTTACAGATCTGGGACAGAAGAAAGGCCCAATTACACCACAGGGAGACCATCAGCAAAATTCAGATGCAGGGAAACTACTAAACAAGCAACGTGGTTTCTTCAACTAATAAACTGCAAAGAAGAAGAAAAGACGAGGAGGTGTATGAATGAAGACATTAAGAGACACAGATTAGAGTACAGGCCTGTTGGGACTCTGACGGCAAAGTAGTGTAATAAACTGGGGAGATGGCCCAGTTGGTAAAGTGCTTGCCGTAAAACATAAGGACCTGTGTTTAAATCCTCCGCATTCGTGTAAAAGCCAGGCGTGGTGGCACATGTCTGTAACCCCAGCATGGGAGTGGAGACAAGTGGGTTCCTGGAATGTCCAGTTTATCAATAAAGTCCAGATTTAGTGAAATCCTGTCTCAAAAGATAAGAAAGAGTGACTGAGGAGGATACCCAACTTAATCTCTGAACTCCACATATGCACACACTGACACATACACATACGCACACACCGCAGAGGATAAGTATGTGCGTGCATATATATTTATAGACTGAAGTAGGGACATTCATAAGACAATAGGTGGACATCCAAATACAAATGGAATATTTGATATAAAATAATTATTTTTACTTTCGTCAAGTGTGATAATGTGGTATTGTGGCTGCATTACAAGAATGCCCCTCTGTGTGTGTGTGTGTGTGTATCAGAGGGCACTGTATGTACCTGTGGAGCTCCAGGGGTGACTTTAGGAATCATCCTGGATTGCTTCTTTGCTTTGTTCTGGAGTTTCCCAGGCTCCACCTTCTAGGACCTGAAGTACAGGCCGCTGCCATTTCTGCCTGGTGTTTTTATGTGGGGTCCAGCAGTTTTGTCCCACCCTTCAAACCTCCTGTCCGTGAGGCAGAGGTTTAATCCCTAAGCCATCTCTCTGGCCTTGTGGTGTGCCCCCTTTTAGAGGGATGCGGTGGACATTCGCACAGGAACGTGTGACACTGAGGTCTTTCAAAGTCCTGGGATGCGCCATGATCGCTGAGGCTGGGCGAAGAACGTAGCAGGGTTCTACTTACCCTTGTGCATGCTTAAGGTTCTTAACAGAATGTGGGGACAAGAGCCAGTGTGCACCGGGACACCCCGCAGGCTCCTCTGCAGCATCGCTGTGGGGCTGCTCACCTTGTTCTGCTTCAGCGCGCTCTTCTCCTTCATGTGGGGACAATCTTTCCCAGTGACGATGGCCTTAATGTCTGCAACGGGAACTGAGAAATGGTGGGAGTTAGTGTCTGGAAGCAAGGCAGCAAGCTAGTCAGCGCTGGTTTCAGCGTGGGAAGAGAAGCCCTGGACACAATGCCAGAAATGGCAGCTCCTGGACTCCAAAGCCTTCCAGACCAGGGAGGTGGGCATGTAGCGCGGCCCTTCCTTCCTCCTTGCTCACTTCCTGTAGACCACGGCCTGGTGAGGCTGTGTTAAAGCTCACTGGGCATCACTTGGGTCCATCTTCTCAGGGCCCTGGACACTCCTCCCACTTCCAGAGCAATTGTAGCTAACTGCCAGCAGCGTCCCTGCCACGGCTCCCATTTCTCCAGCTGTCCTCTCTGTATGAAGTGTGGCCATTACACCTTTGCACAGGAGGAGGCAGGCTTCCTTACAGCAGTTCTGTCCTGCCTTGTGACCTACACATCTGCATCAGTGATCTCAGTGACCCTCCAAAGCACCCTGAATCAGGCAAGAGAGAGGATCGCAAACAGATGAGGGGACAGCTTCCAAGACCACTCGGCTCAGGACAGCTGCTAGGACCAGCCTTGGGCTCCCAGTGAGTTCTACCACTACAGCACACCAGCACAGCTGTGCACCTACTTTTCTCCTGCAGGGATTCGAATGTCACTTCCCCTTGAGGGTTGTCGTCCAAGTCGCCATAGTGCAGGACCTTGTGATTCAGTGCCAAGCGGCAGTACCAGAACCTTTCTGCAATACAAAGGTGAGCAGGTGGTAGGTATGGTGTGGGTGCGGTTGCCCTGCAGGGCCAGCCAGCCAGGCAGGCTCGGGTCCCAAGACCCGCCCAGCACCCCCCTGACCTTGCCTCCTGCGATTCCCGATCTTTCGGAAGCTGCTGCCCTCACACAGTCGGTTCAGGCGCTGCTGCTTGATCAGCTCCAAGATCTCAGGCTGGATCTTCTCCCGCAGCTCCCTGGGCGCACACACACCAGAGTAAGTGGAAGGTGGAAGGGGACAGGGTGCTCTGGAAGGCAGAGCTGGAGGCCCAGTTGCCTCCCCTTCATCTCCGTCTAGGATGGCGCTTACACAATTGGCGGTGACTGGAAGTCATCCTGACTCATCCTCTCAGACTGGCGCAGCCGCAGAATCTCTGAGTAGCTCAGGCTGCGAAGCTTGCTCTTAAACTGATCCAGAGAGTTGGGTTTGGAGGGCAAAGCTCGAGTGATCTGCTCCCGGACGACCTGCATCACCTGGGGAGGAAGGCAGTGGCTCAGGCCCCAAGGGAAGCAGATGGATCCACTCTGGAGACCCGACTCGCCCTGTACTGTGCTTCATTCTCTTACATGTCAAACAGTTGTATCGGGGAATGTGCTTGGCTTTTAGAGTCAGAGAGAAAGGGTCCAATCCTAGTTGAATCCTTACTCTGTTTCTTAAGCAAGTCATTTAACATCTTCCAGTCTCCATCCCCTCATATCTACAGTGAGAGGAAAATGGGGCTGGAGACACAGCTCAGGTAAAGTGCTTGCGTGGAAGCATGAGGACCTGAACTTTGCTCCCCAGAACCCACATAAAAAGCTGGGCATAGCAGTGATCTTGGCGCTGGGGAGACAAGAGTCAGGGACATCCCAGGAGCTTGCTGTCTGGCTAGCAGAGCCAAACCAGCAAGTGCCGGGTTCAGTGGGAGAGCCTGCCAATAAACACAGTGAAGAGCTAGCTGCCAGCTTCCCTAAACGACTGCTAAAAAGAAGGAGGACCTTCCAGTGCACAGGCGGCCTGATCCAGCTGAGGAAGGAAAACTCAGGAAAAAACTAGACAACATAAAAATTTCTCTTTGGTGGTGGGATTAGAAGTAATTTCTTTCTTATTTATGCAATCCAAGGGCTTTGTTTTGAGATAGGGTCTCATTATGTGGTCCAGGCTGGCCTGGCACTCACAACCTTCCTGTTTCATAAGTGTGTACCACTGAGCCTGACTCTTCCCCAAAATTTCCTCAATGAGTTGGCCAACCTCAAAACACTCAGTTTTGACTGCCAGTGTGTGAGGGTCTAACAGTGCTCTACAGCAGGTGTGCTCAGAGCCCACTAAGCACCAAGACACACACAGCACGCCAAGCTTACCAGCCTTGGCCATTCACACACATGCAAAGAGCATGAGAGGCTACAGCTGCCTGCTATGCTGACTCTCCTGACCCCTGGGGAGGACAGGCAAAGTGCTGCTTCCTGGGCCCAGCGAAGGCCTTGGCACCAGGGAAAGACACCTACTCAAGGTGACAGAGGAAGTCACTTTGGCTGGTGACACTTCAGCACCGTGGCCTGTGACTCGGCCTAGCTGACCAAGCTGGCAGTCCAGTTTAGGAGTCCCAGGCACTGGGCAGCTCTCCTCCATGGACTTTGGAGCAGCTCGGCAGCACTGACCTTGTTGAAGTCCTCTGCCGTTGCCCTCATCTCCTTCCAGGTCTTGTTCAGCAGTTGGATGCAGATTCCAAAGAGCTCTTCAAAGGCTCGGTCATGGGTAAAGAACATGGGGTGGTAGTCATTGCGTCCTTCATTTGCTGCAGACAAGGAACAGAAGAGCGAAGGCTCTATTCTCAGGACCCTGGAAGTCCATCTGGAAACTTCAGACTCTCTGCACCAAAGTTTCAAGTGACAAAAGCAGACCACAGACCACAGCCACCAAAGGGCACCGGAAGGCCCTTCCCATGTCCTTAGCTTTTGTTTCCAGGTTTTTATTATTATCCTTTTCCTTGGTCTTTCCTTCCCCTATGACAGACTGAGCTAGTCCTGACACAGACCTGAAGGAGCTTTATACACTTCAAATTGCCAGGTCAAGCATAGCAGCAGCCGTGGTGCTAAACAAAGACGAGATGGGCAACTGACTCAGGCAGTAATAAAAAGCAACTGACCACTTCCCACCAGGACACACAGTCCACTGACATCCAGCTGATCAGACTATCCAGCTACCAGGCTTTCTGGGAGGTGAGAGCATTTGCAGGGGGAGAGGAGACAGACTTACGCAGCTCTCCAACCTGGAGGATCTCACAGAGCATTTTGGTGAGCTCAATGGCACTACGGCCAAAGGGGCATTCATGTTTGTCTTCTCGGCTGCTGTTCTCCAAGACGATCTGTGGGCAGAGAGGAAGACACGGATGAGGGGGTGGAGGAGAGACACAGGTGGACACTAGAAGTGAGAGGCCAGTCCCCCGCCTTTACCCGGATGTAGGTGTCCTGATGGACTTTGGCCAAGTAAAGCATGTTGTCCAAGGCTAGCATTCCCGGGGGAGTCTGGGTAAAGTCCAAGGCTGGGTTGATATGGTTCTGGAGAAATCAAGATACCAGATGTGAATCCTGGAGTGTCCTCTGGTGGGACAAGCTGCAGTCATCCTCTCAGCAACCCCCATGCTGCGAAGATGACCTACTGATTTTACTGCTGAGCTAGGAGCCCCTGAAATGCTGTGCTAGGTCGTCTTGTCTTGCAGCTCCAGCATCTAGCATGCTGCCCCATGCACTGCCCCGCTGCATGACAGATACTTAATTCAGCCTCACCCTTTGTTCAGCCATAGGACACAAACACATACACTGTCCCACTGGCCAATGCCAAGGGAAGCCAAACATCCAGTCCCCACCTCCTCCTGTCCACTACTCCAGGACCACCACCATGAAGAGGGAGCTGCTTGGGCTGGCGATGGGCCTGCTGACTTCCTTCCAGGGAGGAGGCCCTCTGACTACTCACGGTAAATCCCAGCATCTTATAGTCCTTGGTGTACATGGCTTTGCGCTTTTCAGTCCCACTCCCAGGGACATTGCTAGAGTCCGACTCTGCATCAAACGCAATCCTCCTCAGTTCAAATATAATGTCTCTTTGAGCCTGGGAGGTGGAACGAACAGTAGGTGGGTGAGTCAACTAGCCATGGAAAACAAGGAAGAAACAGTGGGGCCCAGACTCTGGCCCTGTCAGTCTCCTGGGAGGCACCAGCCCTGCCCCACAAGACAGAAGAGGACACAGGAAGCCCTTGGGAGATTCGGATCATATCAGCTCTGCCTGGGCTAGACACAAATCTCTCCACAAATGTCACACATGTCCAGCAAGCACTGAGAGCAGAATTCACCATGGTTACGTAGACTCCAGCACTTGCCTGGTCATTGGGGTCCATCTTGGTCATCATTCTTTCTTCCAGAAGGTTAAAGGTCAGGACCTGAAGGACATACAGCTGATGGGCCATCTCTGTTTTAATTGGGCGGTTCCCTCGGATCACATGCTAGAAAAAGCAGGAAGCAGGGCTGAGTGAACTGTCTGTTTCTGAAGAATCACATCCATGCTGATGGATGGGAATGTCTCCTTGAACAGGAACTGCATGTTCTAAAAGGAGCTGGAGTGGGAGCCAGCTCCATTCAAAGCTGACTCACTGCAGGCCAAGGTGCTGTCCTAGGGGAGGGGAGAGCAGGTGGCATGGAGATTGGCTCCACCCAACCACACTAAAGGTGGGTGCACTCACCAGGGTGAGGATGGAGCACTGCTGCCGGCCCACTACAGGCTGGCTCCTCAGGGGACTACTAAACCATTCCCTTAATCAGCAGACAGGCTGGTGTACCAGCATGAGATGGAACTATCTCCCAGGACCACTCGCCTCTCCTCATGTCCGTGCTCCCTGTACAGGATTCCATGTCACTCTGCCTCCTCTAACCATCCTCCCTACTCTCAGTGTTGCCAGTCAGCTCATTGTCTCTCTTTGAGCCCTGATGCACCAGTCTTTCCTGGTCTTCTCTCACCTTCTGTTGGTCTTTCTCTTGTATGGTCCTGTCTTGATACCTGTTCTCACACTCATGACACCTGCTCTTTCCTCCTTGCTCTCCTACGCTGCTGTTACTACCCTGAATTCTGTCACTCTGAGCTCCCTTGCTGGGTTTCCCACACATTTCATTCTTGTGTCCTTCAGACCATAGAAGCCCTGACCTGTGCTGTCCAATGCAGTGTCACTAGTCATACAGTTATTTATGTTTAAACCAGTTAAAACCAATTAGAGCTAAGATTGTGGCTCTCAGTCAGCATAGCAGCCGCACTAAGTGAAGCGCCGATGCAGAACTGCTACGGACAGAGACGTCCCGCTGCACAGCCCTGCCCTAGCGCTAAGCCTCGCAAAGCTCCCCTAGCTTTCAACCCGCTCTCTCTGGAGTTTGCTCTAGCTCAAGAATAGTCTTTTGAACCCCACACAGTCCAACTGTGTAGCCTGAGGCTCCTGTGGCTGTTGTCAGGTGGCTAGACCGAGGCCAGAGCTGGCACTGATAATACTTTTTTAGTCATTGTATGCTGAAATGGGCTGGTAACTTGAATTCTACTGGATCACTTTGTATAGCACTTCCACAAACTAGAGGATAAGCGAACCGCTTGAGCTGGACACCGCTGTCCTAGGAATGGGATCCGGACTATTTCCTGCCCTGTGTCGTGTGGCTTCTTTAGCTCCAGCATTTCTTACTAGCTCAGACTCAGGGATCTTTCAACCCCTGCCCTCTCCCTGTGCACCCTCTATCTTCTGCTCTCAGGGTCCTCTACTCCTCCATGCCACTGTATTCCTTGTCTCCCTCCACATCTTTTCTTCTGCCATCCCAAACTTTTACTCCTTAAATGCCCTCTCTCTACCACCTCAACTACGACTGAATATCTAATCCTAGTCTTTCCGAACATCTATCATTCATAAGAGGATTGCCAAGAGGGTAAATGCTAATGTACTCTCGTTTTGTCATAGTTAGGCACAGGTGTCAACTTGACAGGTAAGGATTTGAGCTCTAGGCACATATGTAGAGAATTAGTGGTTAAGTCCAGAGCAAACCTGCAGGAGATTGTGTAGCTGATGGGGAAGGTCCAGCCCATGGTGGGTGGGACTAGGCACTAGAATAAAATATGGAGAGCTGATTGAGAAAGTTGGCATCCTTTTGTACGGTTGGCCAGACATGCTGGTCTGGCAAGTAAGGCTCGTCCCTCTCTCAGCCATTATGTGGTGATGGTGTGATCAGTTCCCTCGGCCCTGGTGTTGGTGTGAGCTCTCCCATCAAGCTGGACTGAGAACTGTAGAAATAAAACTGTAGAACTGAGAAAATAAACCTCTTGTTCCCTTAAGTGGTTTGATGGTCATTTATAGCAACCATGCAGGCGAACTGCAACACATTTCTTGCTCAGTTTACCTCTTTTCATCTGGGAAGGAATTAATGCTCTACAGTAATGGCCAGACCTCTCTACCTGACTCTGCTACGTCCCTGGCTTTCAGAGAGGGCACTTAGCCTGGTGATTGCTTAAGTCCTCGTGCAGAAATGTTTACTCTGATGGGATCTTTGCTCATTAACCTGCTAAGGCATACATGTCTCAAATACAACACATTTTCCCAGGTCACACCCATGTACACACACAGAGATATTTGAGGAGCTGGCAGGAACCTATATATACGCCCCCCAACTTGGGAGCAATGCTCCAGCATTTGCTGGAAGGCAGCGGAGGAGCAGCAGCAGGGAAGACCTAGAGGGGCCATGTGAAGTTGGAGGCCTCTGCGGGCTTGCTCAGAGCTCATTCCTGAGTTCTAGCTCAGAGCTCATTCCTGAGTTCTAACACCTTTGCAGCAGGTTCTGCACATGGGAAAGTTCCCCAGGTACCAGATACCATCTGTTAGCTCATTCAGTCCTCACACATAGCTGAGTAACTTGAAGCTCAGGGAGGCAACTGAACTACTCAGAATCAAAGCTGATTGGAAAATGACAGAGAGAGTTGGGTGACCCCACAGACCAAGGTCAATACTGAGCCTTCGCCCTGAACTCTGGATCTTTCTTAGTTTCTTCACTGTGGTCTCTGGGTTTTCCTTTGCTTGGACAACTGCCACCTCTTCCAAGCACCGTCCACTGCTCCCTGTGCCCGGCTCACCACCACAGTAACGAGAAAGAAGACTTCTTTCCAGACTCCCCCCTCACTGTTTCTTCAGCCCCATCTTGCCCCAATGCAAACCTGCCTCTTCTACCTCCCAAGTCCCTCGGCCATGCTGGGGAATAAGACAGCCCTGACTTGCTCTGGTCCCTGTGACTGCTCCAGCCTCGTCACGTATTAGTTCGTTGCCCCGTGCTGCTGCTCATCACGGAGCCCCCCTCAGTGCCACCTGCACTGCCGTCTCTGCTCGGCCACACACCTGTCTCCTGTGGACGCTTTTGGAAAGGCTTCCTGACTCTCCTGCAGGCGGGGCTCTTGCTCCTGTCCTCCACCTGGTGCCCAATCTTTCCCGCTGAACATGAGCGTCAGAGCAAGCTCTCCATCGAATGCTCCAGATCCCCTCTGGAACTGCGACAGGAACGCAGAGGGGCGAAGGTTCCCTGGAGGCACTACAACCCCTGCTTCCTGAGGCTGTGTTGCTCACAGGAACACAAGAGAAGGCTCTCCAGTTTAAGGAGTGTTCGGCATCTGGCGAGTTCTCAGCGCCCTTCACCTCAAGCCCAATGCACCCACCTCCGCTAGAATATGGCAACAATTTCTGACAGTAACAACACACCATCACCGAAGAGCAGGATGTGCAGGAACTTACATTCAGGATTATGGACCGAAGATGCTTCTGGGCAAAGGCATTGGCCATATCCTAGGGAGGAGAAAGGTCAGCAGACGTGAGGCAAGAGGGCAAGGGTGACTGCCATGGGGAGGGCGGTGAGAGAACAGCTCTTCCGTCTTAACATGGGAAGTGGGAAAATGGAAGGAAATCCACTGACCATCAGATGTGCCTCACACTCTAAAAGATTCCCCCACTTCTCCCCAGCACAAATGACCCCAGGCTTTTACAGAGGTGTCGTCTTCACAGAGGGACACGGACTGCTTAAGGACAGGACATTTGTGTTGCAAGGATGCCAGGTGATGAGCACTGCACGCGGAGCACACAGCAGCACACGCACTGAAGACTGAGCAGCACTGACTCCACGCCAAGAGCGGGGCTTTGGCCTGGCACCAGCAGTGCCTGACTCCTAACTGGCTGAGAAAGCAGTGTGGGGGATGTTTGGGAAGTGTTTTCATTTTTATTTTTAGTCCCCACAAAATAAAGAAAAAGTATCCTATAAAAACAAGTCTTTCAGAGACTTTGAGTGTGTGCATGTGTGTTGCCTGTGGGTGGGTGTATTCATGTGTACAGACGTGTGTACAAGAGTGCACTGGAGTGTGTGTCTGTGGAGACCCAAGGGTAACATTGGGAATGACTGTGAATTGCTCTTTCCCTATTCCTTTTGTGTTGGGGTTTCCCAGACTCTGATTCCAGGATCAGAATTACAGGTAGTCGCCGTATCTGCCCAGCACTTTTTACATGGGATATGGCATCCGAACTTGGGTCCTTTTGCTTGTGAGGCAAAGGCTTTAATAACTACTGAGCCATCTCCCCAGATCCCAGAACTTTTTGAGGGGCCTCTGAAAACTACTATTTTGACCATCTTTACAAAGCACACACATCTTTTATTCTGATGAGATTGTGCTTATTACCAACCAGTGCCTGAGACTTGGCTTCATCAGAAAGAACATTAAACCACTCGGCGGCTGCACTGCACCCCATGAACCAAGCTTTGCCTAAGCATATGGTCCCAGTGCAACGCTTCTAAGTTTTACCACTCTCCCATGCCCTCCTTCCAGTGCCAGCTGTTCCTCACTCATGCTACTAGAGTGCTGCCATCCTTTAACTTAAGACAGCCATAGCTTGCGGACCCCAAGGAGCTGCTTTGCATCTCCCCTGTGCGGCAGTGTGGAGCGCCATCCCTCTCTTCAGGGGAAAGGTCTTTCTCGCGTCTAGGTTTCCTCCCATGTTCCATATGGCCAGGCCATGTCTTATTTTGTATCTTCCTTATATATAGTATCCTGGCTGACAGAGGAGGAAGGTAGGCTGGAAACTTCTCTTGCAGCTATAGGATGTCGGCTGAGATGAAGGCTTGCTGAGGACAAGTCACAGAGTGGGCAGCTGATTCTGTTTAGAACTAGACCATGAAAGTCTTCCACAAGCTTCTCCTTGCTGCCAAGCAGGGGATGCGTATCTTGCTATGCCTTCTCCAAAGCTGCCTCTAACCAAACACGAGCCTCCAACTCCTTTTGTTAACTGTCTAGACATTGTCTGGACAGGGTCTGTGTCTGCCCACTTGGCTGTAGCAAGGAAGAGGGATGCACCCTGGGACCTGTCTCTGATCTGACCCCTCAAACTGAACTGCAGGTCTGTCCAAAGGCTAGTCATAAGGAGAATGGTCACTCTCCCAGGCCAGGTGTTCTCTCAATCCTTTGATGATTCTCACCTGCAGGGCCCCTCTAATGTCTAACACTGAGATTTATAGCACGTGACCTTCCTCAGGCTCCCGAAACACCAGGACCAGCCCATGTGCTTCCTGCCCAGCCTTGACCTCCCCACCGGGAAGAGCCGGGCTCTCTGCACATGGCAGTGCTACTTACAGTGACGGGCAGGTCTAGAGGATTAAGGTGCTTGTCCTGCCGGCAGAAAGCAAAAAGCACAGAGAAGCAGACGGAATGAGCTTTGAGCTTACATTCAAACAAAGATGAGAAGGGAGACGAACAGAGTCACAATGTCCAGACAGACAGGACAGACAGATCACCGATGCTTCCTGCCCTCCCTCTAGTGAAGGATATACCAGAGCCTGACGTGACCCCACTGGGACTTCATCCAAGTGGGCCAGGATACCATCAGACAACTAGACAGCCTTGTTTTACACATTATGTGGGCTTTTTATCAGGGAGATGGAGAATGAGGCACTGGAAGGCCCTTGGAGGTCATTTCATCCAGCCCCTTCATTTTACAGGAAGAAAAACTGAGACGTTAGGGGGGGGGGTTGATTCTGGTCTAACTAGAGACAGGCCAAACACCCTGTCCCAAGCTGTTTGCCCAGGCCAGCACCTACTCCCCTGCCCTGCTGATCCCAGGTCCCCCATCTGTAGGACAGGGCTCTTGTTTGTTCTCATGGCATCAAGGAAATAGTGACTGAGACACGTCACACCACACCACAGGCTGAAGGCACAGCAAGAGGCAGAAGAGCTGACCAGAAGACCTCACGCAGAAATCTGGTGCTAAGCTCCTTCCCCTCACGCCCTGAACTCAACTGCAGCTAGAGGTCTCCCCTTCCCTCTTCTAGGTTCTCTAACCCAGAAATTAGCAAACTACAGACACCTAGACTTGTTGAAGTGGCCTGAGGCAGCCTTTGCCTCTAACAGCCCGCTGGAAAGGTTGCTACTCTAATGCATATCCCAAGAAAGGGAAACTATTTACTCTCTGGCAAAGCCTTCAGAGGAAAAGCCCTCAGGCCTCTGCTCTCATCTAAGACCCAGAGAGCCTCCCACCTCCAGGGCTTCCTGAGCAAACCACCCTGCTGGGCTCTGGCCCAAGAAGGCTGGGAGAAAGAAGTCTGGGAACACCTAGGTTTCTGCTCTTTGCCTAGCAGCATGGGCGCAGGGGGAGGATTCTCTTAGAAGAGCCCCAAAGGTTGTAAAGGCAGCCACGGACCTGTCTCTTGTCCTCAGGAGCCTTCAGGAACAGCGCGTTAATCAGGGCGATGGCATAGGTCTGGATCTCCTGGTTGGAGCTGTGTCAACAGAGAGGCAGGCAGGGGAGATCAGAAGATGGGACGGCGAGATGACAAAAATCAGACTGTCTGGACAACCTGGGTGAAGTTAGGCGGGGTGGCAATAAAGGCAGATGTATTCTTGACCCAACAATTCCACAGCAGCAACTTATCCAAGAGATAATCTGCTGACAAGTTGCTTGACTAGAGTACCATTAAAAAGCTAAGGCTGTGAAGTAATGCGACCGAATGTTCTCACGGGTGAATGTTTAATATGTAAGAATTCTAAGTAGTTTCCCAAAATGCGTGTAAGGGTAAAGTCTCTTCAGCTGGGGTTCAGGCAGGGCGCAGAGCACTGGTGTCTGAGAAGTGTTACACACTTCACTCTACATTATCTTTTGATGGCATGCTACTTTTTCTAAAGGGAAAGTTCATGGTTTTTTACTAACTATCCCAAGGTATCTGGGATGCAAGAAAAGATTTAGTACTATCCCTTTACAATCTGTGAGTGATGTGTATGTGAAGGCAGGTATTCACGTGCTATGGTCACAACTTTGGAGGCCAATACTAGTCTTCGACTTGAAGATAGGGTCTCTTGTTTTCCTGCTGTGAGTGCCAGGTCAACTGACCAGTTAGGTTATTTGTTTCTGCTTTCCATCGCCCTTAGAAACGTTGGGATTACATGCGATCATGCTGGCATAACGTGTGATCATACTATGCGCAAGACTCTCATGTGAGTCTTAGGGATTTGAACTCTAGTGTTCGAACTAATGACATGGAAGAATGTTCACAATATATTATTCAGTAAGAGAGAGGGAGTGAGTGAAAAAGAGAGAAGGCATGCAGAATAGTAAATAGATCTCAACCTTGTTAAAATATGTCAAGGAAAAAGACTGGAGGGCTTTAGTGCTTCACAGTGGTTGTTACATTAGAATGAGACAATGAACGAATTAGGAACCTGTTTTTTTTCTGTGTGTGCATGTGTGTGTATGTGTGCATTTTACACATGTAGGTAGGTATATGTGTCTGTGTGTGAGGGCTCTTGAATGTGTGCGTCTGTGGAGGCGGGCCCAAGGGTGATTTTGAGAATCATCCTGGGTTACTTTTTACTTTGTTCTGGGGTTTACCAGGCTCCATCTTCCAGGGCAGAAGTGCAGACCACAGTCATTTTTTAGGTGGAATTTGGAATCTGAACTCAAATCCTTCTGCTTGTGAGGCAGAAGCTTAGCCCCTGAGCATCCTTCTAGCTCTTGCCTGGCATTTTTCCATGAGATCTGAAGATATGAACTCAGGTCCTTTTGATTGCAAGGCAAAGACTTTAATCCCTGAGCCACTGCCCTAACCCATCTGTACTTTTCTATATTTTCAAAGCTCTAGCTTCAAATTTATCTTATTTTAAACAAACAAAACAATGGCATCACTGTCTGGAATCTCTAAGCTTGACTCTGAGCCCTCACCCGCCATGTGACTCCTGTTGGGTAGATATCTTGCTAAGTGTTTCCTGATGACAGGGTCTGTCCAAAAAATTTGTAACTGAATGCTAAGAAGTGCCACAACTGGGGTCACACACACACACACACACACACACACACACACACACACACACCTGCTAGATACAGGTACCGACTTCACAACTGAGACTTGGGCCTTTAGATGCACCTCTGAGGAATTATTTGGTTGACACAAGCCTAGCAGCAAGTCAGTAGGATATTATCTAATTGATATAAAAAAAAAAACCCAGCCCTTTGTGGCTGGGAGCAATCCTTGGGTAAGAACATAAAATGGAGAGAGCCTTTGGTAGGAACGCGGCAGACTGGAAAGTGAGGTCTGCCCCTCTCTCATCCTGTGGATGTGGTATGGTCAGTTTCCTAGGCTCCTGATGTTGGTATGACCCCTCCAGCAATCAAATGCACCTGCACCTTAGATAGTGACACGAATAAACTCCCTGTTTCCCTAAATTGTGTTGGTTGTACATTCATCACAGCAACTGAGGAGTAACTAAGATACCTCCATTCAGAGATGAGAGTTGTTCACAGAAAACCAGTTCTCTCTATCCAGGTTTATAATGTCCTCCAATTTATAATGTCCTCCACCAATCTGCTGTAAGTTCAGCTACAAAAGCTGGGGTTGAAGAATTCCTTGTAAGTGCAAGGTGTGGGTGTCACATCTGTGATCTCAGCCCTGGGGAAGCAGAGGCAGGAGGATCAGGAATTCAAGGCCGGCCTAGGCTGCACTCTTACTCCATTCCCTAAGTGACCATGTGAAATCAGAGCCACAAAGAAACCACTGGACGTCCTGTTACTTGGACTGATTAGGAAGCAGGTTGGGAGCACTGCTGAGTGATGCCAACTGCTAGAATGCCTCTGTCTGCGAGCTCCTGACTTGCCAGCCCCAGCAGCAGCCCCATTCCAACATGACTAACAAATTGGAAAGGGTCAGATGAGAATCAACAGCATTGCTAACCTTCTTATGGGATGTGCAGCCCCTTAAGTCACGTAGCGTCCAAATGAAGGCAAAAGGCTGGAAAGGAGACTTTTTTTTGGAAAGGAGACTTTTAAGTGTCACCAGTTTTATTATGTGCTAAAATGTGTTGGGATGTGACAGCTTGCTGAAAAAAAAAAAAAACACCCTCCATCCCCCTCTGTGGATTAGGTGTTAACCTAGACTGGCATCATATTAGTTTTAAAACAGCCTTTGATCTTCACAGCCTGAAAGGTAGGAATGATTCACCCCATCTAGAAATGAGGACATGAAGCCAGAAGAGAGTACTTGCTGAAGCCCAAGCCTCGCATGCCACAGGAGCCTGGATCTGATCTGGAATCCTGAACTCCAGTGCACCACCCAGACAAGTCCACGCTTCCTGGTCTGTGGCCCCCACACCTGTGGCAATGACTAGATACTGTATCTTTGATGCCAGAAGGAAGCTGAGCTTCCTGGGAATGGACCACTGTGGAGCCCTGCTGTGAATCAAGTGGAAGCTCAGCTCATGCTTGTCGGATGAGCACCCCCCCCCTCAGCCTTTAGTGTATGGCAGCAACATCAAGAAGCAGTGGCCTGAATGACTGGAGGAAATCCCTCAGGCTGGAGGAAGAGCCAGCCAGGCAGACACCATAAAGAAAGAGGACAGACAGGAAGGGAGGGGGGGTCCCTTACTCACACCTGCAGGTGTGAGATGAGCTGTCCCACGGTGATTTCCTCTGCTATCTTCTGGTACAGGCTCTGGCTGTTCAACACCATGCTCTCCAGAATGGCCAGGGACCGCTGAAGGATGGACACGTCCACCATGGGCTGGCTCACGTACCCTGCAATCTGGACCCAGAGAGGGGCATGGTGGGTGGGAGACTCAAAACTGAGGGAACCATGATGCTCTCTGCTCGGCATCCTGCCTGCAGCAGTACGGGTCAGGATGTCATGGCGTCTGGCTCATGGCTGCTCTAGTCAACAGGCCAGGCTTCCCTCAGCATGGAAACCGTACCTCAGATGACTGGAGAAAAGCACTGAAGAGAGCTGTGCTTCCTCAAAGCCTATGAACTTAATCCTTCTCAAAACATGGGTTCACTCATGAGCAAGCTGAATACAGAAAACTAGGGATTCCTTGATCCTCAGATCTTCCTTATTTCTGCCCACCCCTCCTTCATACACCTTCTCCCTGAACCCCCCAGTAATGAGACTCTGAGAGGCTTTTTATCCTAATCCCTTTTCTCAATCTCTGTTATGACACCCTCAACACAGGATCATTTCACTTTTGCCCAAATGTCTCTAGTATCAAGAAATTCTCAATGTCTAAGTCAATAGTGGGTGCAATACTGTCAAAGATAAACTGCTATTCACTGGTTTTCGTTTGCATTCTGAATCTGCACTGTTTCTTCTGGTAAAAGAAAGGAGGGAAAAACCTGGGCTCAGCTCGGTGTACAACCCAAACAGGTTGCCTTGCAGGTCTGTCAACAGAAAGCACATTTGCAAATGGCATGTTTTTTTTTTTTTTTGTTTTTGTTTTCCTGTAGAGAAGAGCCAGGGAAGCAAGTCAGAGGCTCAGGAAGGCTGACTGGCTGGTTCATTCCAAGTCTTACTGACAAGAGCCCTGCTCTGCCATGTCAGGGCTGGCCCCAAGAGAAAGCACAATATGTAATACGAGCTCTTCCAGGCAAAGGATGGCAACAGAAAGCCATGGGAATGGCCACACCTCAGTCAGGCCCACGCTTCCAAGGTACACAACAATGGAGATGCCATGCAACCCTGAGTTGCTGAGCGTGGATATACATTGTGTCAGGAGTAATAACTGATAGGTTCAAGTCAGAGCCCATTGCAAGTTGAGGAACATCTGTTAATGCCAAGCAGAAATCTTTAGGAGCTGTACTGCCTGCCTCTCCCTTCACGTCCAGAGAACTGGCGGAGAGGAGGAGAGAGACAGAATGTTGGAGACCTCACCTGCTTAATAAAGGTGACTGAAACCATGTCCCAGGAGACAATGCCATGGTCCATGAGCTCTAAGAAGGCAGTCAGGGTGAATGCCAGCATCTCACTGTAGCTGAAACACGCATGACACACACACACACACACAAAATAATACAGTTTCAGATCCAAGAAACACAAGTGGGACAGACTTCAGGGAACACCCCCAGAAAGCTGTGGCCATGCAGGAAACCTTCCATGCATGGAGCAGACACCTGCCACTGAGATCTGACAGCTTCTGGAGGGCCAGACTTGCCTTCTCCATCTTGTTTTACCGCAGGAATAGTTATTTACTTCTCAAAACACAGACCTTTGTCAGACCCAATGCCCGCTGAGGGGTCAGGGAGTGTATGGCCAGGTTAACCTTTAGGCAGAGAGGGGAAGGGCCCAGGATGGTCAGCTCAGGGTAGTCAGCTCCTAAGTGTCCTTTTGTCTCCTGTGTAAAATTGAGTTCATCTCAAAGCACCAGCCTCAGGGCTGTGGTGAGGGTGACTGATGGGGGTGCAGAGGCCTCACAGTAAGGCTGGCCTGCGGCTGTGCTCCCTGCTTCTGCCTCTCCTCACACATTACTTCTTCATGTACAGTGGAGAGCACTGCCATTCATGGGTCATTCCCACTTGGCACATCTCCATTTTAAAGAGGAACCAAGGCTGGTCAAGTGCAAATCTGCCTTTTCTGTCAGAGGTTGGGAACTTTGGCGCAGATGACAGATCCGAGACTTAAAATAAATACTTGTGATTAGGTGCTTCGCTTGACCAAAAACCTCAGGAAGCTGACCCACCACCCAAGGGAAGGTTTCTGACTCCATCAGCCAGCTCAAGCAGCACAGGCTAATCTTAGCTTTTATTTGCAGCCCCCTCACCCTGGAGCCCAGAGCTGAGCTGCCCACGGCTGAGTCTTGACCCTTGAAGGTATGGGGTAGGAAAGAGGTGGTGGTAGAAGCCCGTGGCACACCCAGGGGAAGGTATGTACATGGCATGGGACAGGCCAGGGGAGAGATCAAAGGGGGTAAGGACAGTTGCCTGTCCTGGGAGACAGTAAACAGTCCACCTGCTCCCAAAGCCTCACTCATCAGGATGAACACGTCCCACAAGTTAACAGGTCTGTTGTGCTCAGCCTTCTTCCTTCCTGACTTCCAGGGCTGGATTCTCACTAAGCGGTGACACAGCATTGGCTGAGATGTCACTCAGCCCGAGAGCCTGGACCGTGAGATGCAGGACCCCAACAAGGAACGGGCCTGTGCGTGTGGACTCCAGCTTCCCTGCTGCTCTCTGCAGCAGCGCCAATGAACGCCTTGTCCCATGCCACAGATGTGAGGAGTCCCACGGAGGGTCCCCAAGCCTTGCGGAGGGTGGAAGGTCTCTGGAATCCCTTGGAAGAAGGCTGCAGCAGTACTCACTGGGACAGGAGCTTGGTTCCACTTTCCACAAGCCTTGTCAGCACCACGATGCCGTCCATGTTGATGAACTCGGTGGCGAAAGTCACGTCTGCTGAGAGCTTAGCCAGCTCCTTCATGGCATCCAGCCGGGTCTCCATGTTGGAAGACTGGGTCCTTTCCATCAGCTGGCGTGCAGCCCGGGACTGTGAGGCCAAGGACAAAGCATATGCCATCTCCTTCAGTGGCAGGTGACCGCTTTGTGGATGGATGCTCATGTCCCAGCCCCAGGAGGGATTAGCTTTTCACGAGCCTTAAGAATTGCTAAATAAATGTTGTTATGGGAACAATCAGAGAAACTCCAGTGTGCCAAGGCCAATCTGTAACTATTTGTACCTTTTCCCTATTCCTTTGGTCTATAGATTAAAAAAAAATCCATATCAAAGAAGCGTAGAGAGTTCTAGGAGATCCACTAACTCGCACATTCCCAAGAAGCAGACCTGGCTTGCTGGGTAGTTTTCTATTAATGAACACTATTAGCAGCAGAAGGTTCTCCTGAAGAAGCCAGCTCCTTGTCCCTCGAAGCAACCCAGGAAACCAGGACAATGCCTGTCAGGGGTCCCTGCACTAGAGCAGAATCTGATGAGCCCTCAGGTCCCTCCTACCAACTAAAATGATAATCCTCACAATTAAAAAAGCAATTCTCAAAGTCCATACCACCACTCCCCAAAAGGAATTATCGTGGGCAAACTGTAAGAGCGCCAAGGAGCTGAGAAACAGCTTTATGAAAATGGCAGCTAAGAACGAAGGACCACCAGAGGGTCCTTGCGCTGAATTCAGAGGTGCACAGGCAAAGCCCCATGACCCATCCTCTCACCACCCTCTTGACACCTCTACAGGAAAGAAGGGCAAAGTGTTCCTGTGGTTTTTCTTCTCAATGTCTGGCTGGCGACTGATGCCAAGGAGCCAGGCCAGCTAGATGCTACTCTTTTACTGTTACGAGGGCCAACATTATCTGCTCTCCACCTTACTTTTTGAGACAGGGTCTCTTGCTGAACTTAGTACTCTCACCAACTTGGTTACACTAGCTGGCTAGCGACTTCCAACTTCCAGGACTCCACCTCCCCAGTGCTAGGGTAATAGGTTCACATTGCTTATCTGTCTTTTACATGAGTGCTGGGGATTGGAACTCAGGTCGTCATGGCTGCACAAGTACTCTACCTACTGAGTCATCTTCCTAGCCCCCATGACAGTGATTTTTAGCTAAACAGAATGCACCTGCTTTCCCCTGCTTCTTTCTGGATGAAGTTCATCCCGGAGAGTGGACCATGGGACCAGGAACCTCAAGGATTCCATAGCCCCTCAACTCCCAGACCTCCCTCCTCCCTACTACACCTCAGAGCCCTAGTTTCTCTATTTTATCCAACTAATTCTAGTTTATCCTTTGGCACCTGCTCTGGGAAACTCTCTGGAACCCACGGGCTGAAGATAGATGGTTTGTTTCCAAGTCCCCATGCTCCCTGAGTGACTGGCTTCAAGACCCTTGTTCACTTACTAACAGCCGGGCTGTGAGGGAAAGGCCTTTTGTTCCACTCACCAGACTCTAACCTTTAACCCAAGTCTAGTCCACTATAGCCATTCACATATGCTCATATATACGGGGGAGGAAGTACTAAGGGGGGGCAGGGGGGATAGTCATCTGCTCATATATATATATATGGAAGGCTATTTACCAGGGAGATAGCCATATGGTCATATATATGAGGGATTGCTTACAAGGTGATAACCATATGGTCATATATATATAGGGGTTACTTGCCAGGGAGATAGCCATATGGTCGGTCATATATACGAGGGATCACTTACAAGGAGATAGCTATATGGTCATATATGTATGAGGGATCATACAAGGAGATAGCCATATGCTCACACACATATGGGGCACTTACCGGGGAGATAGCCAGCTGCAAGATTGTCCCATTCTTAATGTCATTACGGGTCTGGATAGTAAAGGGAAAACAAAAGAACTAAGAGAAAACATTTAAAGAGTGCAAACAAGGTGAATCAATAAGAACTTTTGCTCGTGTAGTGTGTGCGTGTGTGCGTGTGTGTGTGTGTGTGTGTGTGTGTGTGTGTGAGGGAGAGAGATATACCTATGAACATGCATGTCACAGTGCATGTCTGGAGACCAGAGGATAACTTTGTGGAGCTGGTTTTCTCCATCCACTTTTACTGCGGTAGGGATGGAACACAGGTCAGGCTTGGCATCAAGTGCCTTTGCCCACTGAGCCATCTCACTGCCACTTTGCTCATCGCAAAGACACAGCTGGCTCTCCTTGTCCACAAGCTCCATGACTGTGGCTGACTCGACCAATCCTGAGAATACTGGGAAAACACTGATGCTCCGGAAGTTACTCTGGAATGATTTCTCAGGCACAAATTAGGGTGAAGAAGAAGAGTTCAATATCAGCGTATGGAGCCAAGATCATACTCAGAAAAACTTCAGCCCCAGCTTAACTTATGTTTCTGTTTTATATTCAAACAGGGCAGGAGGTAGAGCAAAAGCAGGACTTTACAGAAGCAAGTGCAGTGCTTAATATCAGGTGAATGGAACACAGGCACGTGGCCTTGACCCTTGGGCCGGCACAGAAGCAGCAGCCCTGTGCAGGGGCTGCTGCAGGCTGTGGGATGGGCAAGTGTCTCTGAAATGGCCTTACTGGGCCGTCTTTATGATTTCAGAAATTTTCCATCTTAACTCATGTTAGCAGTAACTCAACAGTTTATATTTTCCTATCTACTGTTTGTGAACATTCTGGAGTTTTCCTTGCCAGGACTCCCTGGCAAGTACAGTTTGCATACGATTTTCCCAGTATTTCCTCTGGATTAATACTTGGGACCATCTCATCCCAGAATGACTTCATGGATAAGGGACACCCAGGTGACATTTTATCCCACGATGACTTCAGGTACAGGTCTAGGTGACACTTCATAGCAAGATGACTTATGGTATAAAGGACACCCAAGTAACATCTCATCCACAGGAGATCTAAGGCCTTGGTGACATGTAGGCACTGTACACTTACATACCCACAGACTTTGGTATCCCAAGTGTCCAGGGAGCTACCCTGCATGGATGCTGAGGGACAGCTATGACACTGAGACTCTCTGGTCCAGCCTTCTTCTGCTCGTTCCTTGCAGAGCTTCTAAGATGCTCTTCAGGTGCCCTGAGTTGCTGAGGCAAGAGCCACCTCTTGGTCACAGCAGCTCTTTTCTCAGGGACTAGAACTACCCGAATAGTATGTGAGCTAAACAGTGCTGTCTCCTTAGGCAGCTCACTTGCAAATGAGACCTGCTGACCCTGGCCTCCCCAACTGACCTGCTCAGTGATGTAGAGCTGGGGGCCGTCTGCATACCGGAGCGTGTAGTACTCTGGGTTTGGCAATGACCACCTATGTGAGAGAAAACAGCATATCCTATTTGGCCTTTCTGTGGGCTTGAGCAGAGAAGCAAATCAGTGCTTCAGCAGGACCGCTCAGAAACTAGCTGGCCTGATGGGAGCACAGCGGAATCAAAATCGAGCTGAGGGCTGAACTGCAAAATAGTATCTCCTCAGACTGGGTGAAGCGAACATTACAAGAGGTGGTGGATGCAGGGAGCTTGGGACCCATGTCCTACCAGGACCTCCCAAGGGACACTCCTGAACCTAAGGACAAATAAAGTTCACCAGAGGTCTCAAGGCATGGTCATTGGCTGTCCTCTCTTGGTTGGACAGTGATCCAGAAGAACCATCCCCAGACCTGCCCAGCTAGAGAGCCAGGCAGCCTCCACCCTGAGCTGGTGCTGATGAAAAGGTGTATTTCACCAACCCGTCACACACTTCCTTGATGATGGAAGCCAGGGGCCGTTTCTGAAAGAGAGAGAGAGAGAGATCATGTACCATGCATGTGTGTTCTGAGAGCCAGGCAGCCAGCACAGGTGCCAACAGATCTTCCCAAGTCATAGAGGTCCACCTTCCCTGGAAGGGCCAGGCCTTGGCTCAAGTCTTCCTGCTCTTTGTTGTACATCCCCAGTGAGTGGCCCAGCCCAAAGACACCTCTGTCCTGCACTACAGCCCCTCCTTGAAGCCCTCAGCCTCCTATTGGGAACATACCTGGTCAATTTCAAGGAGCTGAGCATTAGCACCTGGCCATTCGATGGCCACTTTGACGATGTCTGACGGCGGTGGCATTGTTACCAGTGGGACTTAGTTCTTCCAAGCACACTCACGACAGGACTGCCTGGAGAGAAAAAAAAAAAAAAAAGGAAGGGGTCAGGGCAGACCATCCTCTTCATTTTGCTATCTGCTTAGAGAGTCCGAAGACAGCATCACAGTAACAAGTAACAAGGAACTCTTAGGAATGTGTTTTCCAAGCTCGTGCCGGCCTCTCGTCACACTGTTGTCTCTACAGATTCAGTCAGCAGTGGTGACGGGGCAAAGCCATCCATTACCTAGAGCTCAGCCAGTAGCAAGGTCTGCCCACCTGACACTTCAGTGTAAGGGTCGCCAGTACTCCATGGCAGAAGACCATGCTGACTGCAGATTCCTATCTTGGGCTCCTGGGAAGGGAGAGGCATCCAAGTCTAGGCCAACAGGCTGTGCTTGTCAAGTGGTCAGCTGAAGAAGCCAGCCCCCCTCGACTCGGCAGTCGTGCTTGAAAGATTCCCACGGCAGAGGCGGCCATCCACTCTCTCCTCCCTACTCACTGCTGAGACTTCTGTCACCCCAAACATGCACTATGGAGTCTCCCTCTGTGGGATGATGTGGAGTTCAGAAAATGGAGAGGGGAACTGGACAGGAAACATTACTTTTGCCTTTAATGCCAAGGGCAAGGACTGCAGGTCTCCCTTAGGGCTGGAAGGGGCTCTCACACGAATACCCCTTTGTGGGACAAGGCGGTGGAAATCCAACTGAGCTGTCCTGCTTTCTTTTCAAAATAAAGGAAAAGAACTCATTTGGAGTGAGTTTGGGAGATGGACCCATGTGACTGGTAACCTAGGCAACCCTAGTAACTTAGTAGAGGGCCAAGTAGCAGCTAGAGGTTTTTCTAATGTCTGCTGGGGTGGTCACTGGCTGACGGGTGATTTTGGGGTGTGTTTTCACTGATTGCCCACAAGCTCAAGAGCAGCCACTCTCTTAATGAAAACAGCCTTTGTGTCTCCTTAAGGCTCAGTCACTCACCCCGAGCCCCACCTCCCCTGGCACACATAGCATGGCTGTTGCTAAGCTGTTCATACAGGATGCCATCAATTTCCAGCCCGAACAGATGCCAGTTCCCATAGGCTGTGGGCACAAAGCTTTTTGGTGAAGAGGGGAGATGGTGTCCTCTACATACCCACAGGCTCAAAGAGAGGACAGAAAGTTACCATCTCCACTGGATTGGGCTGTACCCTGTACCAGGGTTTTCAAGATGCGACCATGTAACAGGAATGCTATCAGGGCCTCTCACTACCCTGTGGAGTGTGAAGCAGAGGGAGGCGCTGGGGAGGAGGCAAGTCAGGCCCATCTGAAGGCCAGAATAGTAAAGCTCAGACCTTAGTCAAGGGTCGAGCTCACTCAACTGATACGTGGGAGGGAGGAGAACCTGGAGGAGACCTGGTGCTCTTTCCTCTCTCCTCTGCGCAGGTTAGACCTCCAGCCTAACGGGACAGCACTGGGTGGATTGGCATGTTTACACGCCAAGGCACATAGAAAACCTCGGAGAGGAAGGTGACACCACAGAGTAACTTCTGGGGACACTCTGCTCCAGGGACAGAGCAAGACAGGGGTTCTTGCACTGAGAGTGGGGTGGGGCAATGGGGGAGTACAACTCAGTACACAGCTGAAACATGGCTGTGACTGGGAGCTGGCCTGCAGAACGATGAGACAACTTCTGCAGACATGCAGCCACAGGCTTGGAGTCTATACATAGATGTGCGTGCGTATGTACAGACATATAAGTCACAAGCTTGGTGTCTAAAGATGGATGTGCTTGTGTATATAAAGAGAGACATGTAAGCCAAAGGCTTGGTGTCTATACATAGATGTGCATGTGTATATAAAGACAGAATGTAAAGATACAAACGCTCCTTGGAACCACCCGGCAGGGCATGAACACTTTCCCACATCTCTCCTGCCAGCCTCCCAGCAGCCTCCTTCTGGCTTCACCTTCCTGAGGAGCCAGGCCATTTTGGTACTTCCTAGAAATGGATGTGTCCGCAGTGTTCTAGACCTCTTGCCAGTTTGGTTTTTTCTTTTTATAATGAATGGGCAGTAGGTTCCCAAGAAAGAGCTCTGAGTTGTGGCAGTTTCCCAGGCTGAAGAAAGCGGACTCAGAGCCCATAGGCTCAGGCCCCAATCTAGTTCTGCTGTGGTGGGTACAGATTCCATCATTCTACCCAGAGGCATGAAAAGCTTCAGTGCTGCAGGTATCTTTTAAGTGTCAAGGTCACAATTCTAAAGCGGAAATTTTACAAATCTAAGTGGGGATGAGTATTTTAAAGGTCCTGAGAGAAGAAACTAAACCCTATTCTCCTGTTGCTAAGAAACAAATCTTTCTGAATACTACCTTTGAAGACAAACAAGTGGAAGCTCCTTTCGGTCACTGCTTAATTTCAGCCAATAAAACATGTCATAGATTGTCTTGCCATTTACTAAAGCTATGCCAGAATGATTCATGACTGTTTTAAAAACCCACACTTGTTTCAAAGCAGGAAGATTTGCAGCTTCCCAAATCACCAAAAAAAAATAGTAACCAAGGTCCATTCTTAGTGACTGTCCAAAAGCGGTGCACGTACGCTGAGTGACACTCCAACCCTGCCCCAGCTGATGGACAGAAGCAACAACCTCCTTGACTTGGACTAATGCCATTCTTTCTCTGGACTTGAGGAAGCAGGGTAACAGTGGGCGCTACAGAGTGAGGTGACAGAGGAAGCAGGATGACAGTGGGCGCTACAGCAGTGAGGTGACAGAGGAAGCAGGGTGACAGTGGGCGCTACAGCAGTGAGGTCACAGGGGAAGGGGCTGGAGCAGAAAGGTCAGTTCAGGGCATGCACCATTGCCATGACAAGTCAAAGCCACTCAAGCTTGCACAAAATCAAAACCCAAGAGCCTTTCAAGGAAGCTGGGCTGCATGGAGAGTCCAGAACCAGATACCCCAAACCCCAGAAGAGCTGGAAACGTCTGCCGACCGTCTGATCCCAGGGCTGCACTCCTATACCCATACGCTCATATGCTCAGCCACTTGAGATACGCCTGCATGCTGCCAATGGAATTCCTGAACACAGTGATAGTCTGCATATCTGCCTGGTACAAGGAAAAAGTCAGAGAGCAAAACAGAGCACAAGCTCAGAACTCCAGAATTCTTATTTAATAGGGAAGTTCAGAGGGGTTGAGAAATTTGTCTTCTGTGTATCTATTGAGGGTGGAAAAAGAGGGGAGAGAAGAGGAAGAGGACAAGAGAGGAAAGAGAAGGGGAAGGGAAAGTGGAAAGAGGACAGGAAGGAAAAGGAGAAGGAGAAATGAGTCAGTCCAGAACTGGGTCTCAGGGATGGAACTTACCACATCAAAGTTCAGTCTTGCTCTATACATCTTCCTTTGAAGATATAAAGTTAGTTAACGAGTATATAACACTAAGGTGCTACACTCAGGGCTTATTATTTTTTGCAGCATTGAGGCTTGAATCTAGAGCCTTGGGCATGCTAGGCAGGTGCTCTACCACTAAGTGACATCTCAGCCCTATCTTTACTTTTTTTTTTTTTTTTTTTTTGATGCAGGGTCTTACTAAGCTGCCCAGGGTGGGCTCTGAACTCACTCTGTAGCTCAGGCTGTGAACCTGTGATCCTCCTGCCCCAGACTGCTGAGTAGATGTGATGGGCTGGCTCTAAGTAAGGGCTTCTGCATGCTTGCACAGCAGTTCCCAAGACAGTCTGTTTCAGAGAAAGTAGAGGCGTGGGGAAGTTAAACAGTGTTCTGGGCCGCCCAGCGGGCAGATGCCAAGCCAGAATCTGTACCTAGGTATCCTGGGGCTGGAAATCCACATGGAAGAAGGTAGCTCCATAGCTGACCCCCAGAAGATACTTGGGGAGACTTTTGGTTGTGTGTCCAAAGCCACCAATGCCGAGTGCTTTGTAACAGAAAACAGTCCTCTGAGGTCTACGGAAATGGCCACAGCTCCTCATGCGACATTCAGGCCACAGTCTGGTCTGTCTCCTCCCCAGACCACCTGCCGCTTCTATGTGACAGACCACAGTCTCTTCTTTCCTCTGCACCTTTGCAAGCTTCCTTCACTAGCTGTCAGAAACTCCTACTCAAGCTTCAAAGTCCAGTTCAGACAGCACCTCCTTTATATAATTCTTCCCCTTCTCTACCTCTTCCCAGCAGAATTAAACAGTTAAACAGAATCAAGGCACTGCCATGAAGGATCCTGTCACGCTGGGTTTTAGAATCGCACACTTGTCTTCGTCACTAGCTCCTCCTCTGTGGTCTTGTGCTCAAACACTGTGTTAACACTCAGGAAGCACCCAAGCCTGCTTCAACCCAATGGTGCTGGGCTCTTCAGTTTCAACAAACCCAGCTGGCTCCCAGCAGGCAATGAGGCAGCAATGTTTCCCGTGTCCACCACTATGCATGTCTCACGGGAGAACAAGTCCTACTGGAGAATCATGCTTAGCGGTCCTGACTGGTTAAAGGGGGAAATATCTCTTCTGTGTCTCCCCTCTGGCAACATTAGGAGGAAGAACAGAGCAATATTTCCCAACTAATTAGCATTCCCAGGGTAAAGGATCTCCCAATAGGGAAACCCTTCAGCATATGTTTGCTTACTCTTCATTTCCACTTTAGAAAGGAAGTAGAAAATTAGGTCAGAGCCCTTCAATAGCATTGCAAAATTCTCAGGGTTATAAATAGCTGCTTGCTTTACCACTCAGCAGTACTGCAGCTCAACAGTGGGCACCCAGAAAAAGGGAGCCGCAGGCCCATCGCAGCCCAGGGGCCTTCTGGATGCACCTTCCTCCTGGCCTCTCCACTTACTTATTCACTCACTGCGCCCACACAGAGCATCCCCCTGTCCTCTCAAACCCCCTTGAGGCATCAGAAGAGAAAGAGGGCCCGGAACTCACACTAGACGCCCACACGGGGTTGAAGAGAACGGTCAGCCTGAGAGGGACACACCCCACCTTCAGACCTGCAGTGGGGGCAGCAACTGGAAGGGCAGGGCTGGGGGAGAGTCTCCCAGGGGCTTCTGGAAGGGGCGCACCTGAGGAAAGGGTCCTGCAGGGAGGCTTGGGGGCATGCTAGGGAGAGATGGCCATCACTCCCAGGTGGTACTCTGGAAGGAAAATGACAGGTTTCCAGCTCCCCCTCCCCAGCTGCCATGTTTTCTGTTCTGTTCTTTAGTTTGCCATGCAGAGGGGGAGGCCAGGGCGAGCTCAGTTCATGTTTTCTGAGACAGAAGCAGCCTTGCCAAGGAGAGAACTGGAGGCCACGCCCTTTCTAATCAAAAACACAATCTCAGTAGGCTACCCCAGCCTGTGATCTTCTCATCGAGAATTTCTCTTAGCTCACTCACTGATTCAGGGCGAGACCCCGAGGTGCAGAAAGGGGGATTCCACTGTCCCAGGATGGGGTTCTGCTATCCACTACTAGGAAGCCAGGCGAGGCCCACAGGGCCCACAACAGAGAAGAGTTTTCTTTGTGCTGACTTTGAAAACAGGCCTTACTGAGTAGGTATGTGTCCAAGAGTGCCAAAACACTGCAAGCGCGGTGTTCCTAGAGAGAGCCGCATGTGGGCTCCAAGCTGGCTTTCAGATGAGTCCTTGTGGATGCCAGGGAGTCTCACCAGACCCGTTGTGCCCTTGGCCACTAATCCTGCTGCCTTGCCAACTTCTACTCCCCATCTAGGGCTTTGCTCAGACAAGTTCTCCTGCACGGCTTCCCAATCCTCTGTCTCGAGACAGTGGACTGTGCCCAGGACTTGTCCCCAGTCCTCAATATGCACCATCACCACTGAGCAGATCTTATTGGGCCCTCAGTGAGGCCCCTACCTAACAACTGAAGTGTGAGCTGCACACCTGCATGTGGACCTCCTGGATGTCAGTACTAATGAAGAAGCACCCAGCACCCCTCCAGACTGGGCCCGCTGGAACAGGACCTGCCTTCAAAACATACCCAGGGCAGGTCACATGCGCAGGGAGGTCTCGGAGGCGGGTTCTGGGTCAGGGCTATCCACTTCAGCCATGTGTCACCATTGCTTCCCAGACAATTTTAATGGAGACTAAGGTTGAGACCCCTCCTCTAGGAAGAGGAGCAACCCGAGGCTAAGGACTTATATCCCTGAGTATCCTTATTCTCTCCCTTTCCCACTTTGCAGAACAAAGTCCAACACAGAGCTAGCTGTGTGCACAGAATTTCAACTCAAACCACTCTCCAGGGTACTTTGGGCCTAACAGCCTCTGAAGCAAATGGACTCAGGGATCAAGTAGCCACTGCTCACAACTCTCAAATCCCTAACTACAATCACCCAGACAACATCGTTACAGAGGTCAGAGTTCAGCGGGAAGAGAGACTGAGACAGAAAATATAGATGAAACTATTTAGAAACTGCCTCCTGCCAACGGGTCAGCATGACCTCACCAGGGAGAAACAGCTTGGGTAGGAGGGGGTGTGGCAGACTCAGCTGGGCTGTCCCTAAAGTTCCAGACTATGGGCCCAACTCCTTCAGCAGAGACCCAAACAACACAGCATTGTTCTCAGAAAATTAGGCCAAGTCCGCTCTTTCATTTCATAGAGAAGGGAACTAAGGTCCAGCAGAGCTGGCAAGGAATGGCTAGTTAGGGACCAAAGCAGGTCAGCCTTCGCTTGTGGCTGGCTTAGCCTTCCCTGATACACAGCTCTTCAAGGCACAAATATCCAGGCTGGATCTAGAAAGGGCTGGACTAGGTGTCTTCCAGGTTTCTTATAGCCTTGCCCTTCAAGTGACTCAGTGCACCCCACAATCAGGAGCTTGTGTTGTGGATGGGGGTGGCCCTGGATTTCAATACCAATTCTGAAAATTTCCTTATTGTAAACCAGGGACTGGAATTGAGAATTCTTGCAAAGGTGTGTGACCTAAAGGGATGATATGCAGCAAAGGTGTGTGACCGTTAGCAGGGATGATGTACAGCAAAGGTGTGTGACCACTGGCAGGGATGATGTGCATAAGGCGCTCAGCAGAGAATTGGCAGAGTAGGTAGAGTTCTGACTGAGAGAACCTGAAGAAACTGCAGAAACCTCCATAACATTCTCCCGCAGTGCATTGCCACGTCGGGTGTGCTCTGGACGAAACCGGAGAGCAAGGCAATCGGGAGGAAAAAGCAAAGCAGCACTTGGTTACCGTCACTCACTGTAGCAAGAGCTCTGTGAAGTCTTATTTCATTTCTGGAGCGCCACCACAAGGACTGGCACAGGAGAGGGCCTCAACCAGTCTTAAACCAGCATGTTCAATGGTACCAGGATTTGGTGCTTTGAGCAGCCAGGTGGGCAAATTAACCAGGCTGCCTTGCGCAGGGTACACCCAAAGTACTGCTTCGTCTGGAGAAGGCTCTGAACAAACACACCACTGGATTGGACCACTACGCCACTGTGCCGCCTCTGACATGCAGCTGCCTGTGGCTCTCCATCACCATCATGCCATGCAATGGCCTGTGTGGAACAGTCTGCACATCCTCTGCTGTCCAGACTTGTCTTTCCAAGTATACGGCTACCAGGGTCCTGGGGATTGGAAAGCTTCCTTCCCCGATCCTGGGACCAGGCAGAGGTAGTGTATATAGGCTGGAGGATGATGGCTGGGTCAGAAAAGTCTTCATGCACGTCTACGCATGTCTTCCTTCCTTCCCTCTCCTTTTTCCTTTCATTTTTCCTTTCCTTCCTCCTTCCTTTTTTCCTTTCTTCCTTTCTCCTTGCCTTTCCTCCCTCACTCTCCTTCCCTCTTTTATTCCCCATCCTTCTCTTTCTTTCCTTCTTCCTTCTTTTTTGAGACAGGGATCTTGCTACATTTGCCCAGGCTTGTCTTGAACTTTTAGACTCAAAGGCTTCTCTTTCCCAGATTCTAGAGTACTAGGACTATACACCATATACCACCATGCCTACCAGTAGCTCATTTTTTCTAAAAAATATATTTACTTAATGTTAGTGTGTGTGTGTGTGTGTGTGTGTATCAGAAGGCACTGTATATTCCTATAGAGGACCAAAAGTGATTTCGAGAATCATCCTGGATTGCGTCTACCTTCTTTTTGCTTTGCTCTGGGATTTTCACCAGGGCTGAAAGTGCAGGCCACTGAAGTTTCTGCCTGACATTTTTACGTGGGACCTGGAATCCAAAAAAAATTTTTTTTTAATTTTTTAAAACTTTTTTATTATTTATTATTTATTCAATTGTGCATGTATGTGTGTGTGCGCATGTGTGTTTGTATGTGTGTGTATGTATGTGTGTGTGTGTAGAACCACGGGCGAATTCGGGAACCACCATGGACTGCTTCCATCTCCTCGTTAACTCTGCCCCGGGATGCACAGGCTCCGCCCTACCAGGACCAGAAACGCAGGCCGCCCCTGCTTCCGCCTGTCGTCTATATGTGGGGTCTAGGATCCGAACTCAGGACCTTCTGCCTGCAAGGCAGAGGCTCAACCCCTGAGCCACCTCTCTAGCCCCCCCAAAATTTTTTAAACTTTATTTATTGTATGCATGTGCATCTGTGCACACATGTACATGCCACAGTATGCATGTGAAAGTCAAAGAACAACTTGCAGGGGTAGGTTCTCTCCCTTCTACCACTGTAGGGATCAAAACTCGGATGGTCGGGCTTGGTGGCAAGGCCTTGACCCACCGAGTCATCTCATAGGCCCAGGTTCTTCTTAACTCTACTGAGTATGTTTGCTTGTGAGCCACCTGGGCAGCTGGAACTAACACATGCAGACATTATCTAGGAACAGAACAAGCTAGAATGTTCTCAGTATAGTGTCTCACTGCTTTCGAGAAGTCTGGTTCCCCACTTCTTGCACCCCCAAACTTCCTGGGCATCTCTTACAAGCAACATAAGGCAGGGAAAGAATGGAGACCTTGGCCCTACCTCCTCTACTCACAATCTCTAGGATGATGCTGCTGATACTAACTTTTAGGATATCTATCTATCTATCTATCTATCTATCTATCTATCTATCTATCATCTATCTATCTATATGGTATTTTTATTAGTACGTTCAAACAGTAGTCCCTAAAAAGACTCTAAAAGGATTTAAACACCCTAGAGCAAAGTACCCAGCACTTCACAGCCAACACGGCAGCCCTAGCTAACCATGTAGCTATGAGTATTTGGCGTGAGGGGGGCTGCCCCAAGAGCAAAACACACCCGGAGTTCGAGAAAGTCAGTACACAATAGTAACCTGTCCCAAGCACACGATTTACATCAATCCTCTAAATTGTACTGACAGTATTTCAAAATAGATCAGATTTGGCAAAAACATTAAAATTATTTTCACCTGTTTCTTTTCAATTGCTTCCTCATGTGGCTAGAAAATTTCAAGTAACATATTTTCCTACTACCTAGAAACTGGCACACAAAAAGTATTCCTACGGTGGCTTTCTCCTCCCACAGGTATGAAGGCACTAAGAGGTCACACCCCTTTTCTCCGTACAAATCTAAGCCCTCTGTTCATTTGGTAAATATTTATAGTGCCTGCTTTGCTGAGATACAACGAGCAAAAGTAGATACTGCCTTTTTCAGGGTGGACCTTCCTAGCTGGCGGGCAGACAGGCATCTACACTCTCAAACAGACGCACAGATGGGGAGTTGGTGTTGAAAGGGGTACCGACCGGATCAGGCATTAGGTTCCCCGGACCCAGAGATTTCTTGAAAGATGAAGATGGGGAAGGGTTTGCTAGAAGGATGCGGAGGAAGGCTAGGGCTGGGAATGCAGAAGGGACGTAAGAGGCCGGTGGGCGGCCGGGCTAGCAGTCTGCGTCCACAGAAGCCAGCGATGGGCCCTGACTTCTCGTCCAGGGCGAGGACCAGAGCTGCCCGTCGGGGTCGGTGGAAGGCGGCCAGCTCCGAGCGCCCCCCGCCCCCCATGGCTAGTCGGACCTGCACGGTGGAGACACTTCCCCGGGCAGGGCGGAGGCCGGCCTCGGCACCGGAGGACCGAGGGGTTAAGGTACTGCAAAGGTCCAAGCACGCAGCGCAGGAAAGCGGCCTGGGACGCAGACGACGCGGACGGGGGATGCTAGGCGGGCGGCCGGCCGGCCGGCCGGTGAAGTCCCGGGTTCGAGCCCTAGGCTCGACGCTCCCCTCCCCACCATCCTCCGCCGCCGCCCGCCCGCCTCCTCTCGGGGCCGCCGCCGGGTCTCCGTTCCTCGAGGCCCGACGCGGTCCGCCCAGGCGTGGCGTCCGCGAGCGCCGGCCCCCGGCCTGCCGCCCGCCCCGGCCTCTCCTCTCCTCCCCGCGGCCCTTGGAGCCCCGCGCGCGCCGCACTCACCCGGGCGCCGATCGAGGCCCAGCTCCTAGCCCGGGTCCCGCCGCCGCGGTTCCGCCGGCTCCGCCCGTCCCGCCCTCCTGAAGCCCCGCCCCGCGCAAGCCAGCCCCGGCTCCCATTGCTCCGCTTTTTTGTCATGTCCAAATTTCTGTCTTTAATTGGACAATATGTCTGTCACTCAACGGGAGGCGGGCCCAGCCGCAGGCGCGGGATGGAGGGTCGCCGCCTGTCCCTGCCCCTCCAGCGGAGGCCTCTTAAAGACACAGGACGCCTTTCTCCCGCCGGCTCGCGGATCTGAAGGAACGTGATTTCCCAATAGACACTGGAGATTGCTCCCCCACCCAAACTTGTGTGTGTGTGTGTGTGTGTGTGTGTGTGTGTGTGTGTGTGTGTGCGTGTGCGTGCATACTCTAAGAGTGAAAGGGTAAGGAAAGCTCTGGGTCCCTGCGACACACTGTTGTAAGGACTAAGCTGTCCTTCGGGAAGACTCAGCTCTGCTCTGCTGTGGGGACAACTGGGGAACTGAGTGGGAGGTGACAGTCAGAGGCTATGAGCAGCCGCGGCTGCTCACTACAGAGCTGGAGCTAATTATACCGGCACCCAGGGCTGACCGTGGGCGCTGAGCAGAGGCAGGAGGGGTACAGCTCAGCTGTGCTGTTGGTAGGGGATCCGTGGGAGGTGGCATTTGTCACCGCACCTGCGGATCTAACGAGGTCTGGCACCAGGCCAAGGACTCACTCCCGCTAACTCCCAACAAGAAGGGGTGGGGGAGGTGAGTGCGGTGTGCGATCCCTCTCCTTAAGGAAGAGGAGACTGAGGGTCTTAGAGGACCAATTACACAGTTGCTAGTATAGAACAAGACCTCAATCCTTTCCTGTTTAATTCTAGAGTTTATTCTGTAATCTCTTCCCTTGACAGACTCTTAGGACAATCTCCAAAGTCAGGCACCTTGTCCACTCCATAAGGAAACTGACGCTCAGCAAAGAGATTAAATGATCCCCCCCATATGGTGCTTTGCAGCTTGCAAGGCAGTTTTGCAGACCTTTCTCTGAGCCGTTGAACATCACAGAATTTAAGATGATATTAGCAGCTCTGCTCAACTGGCGAACAAAGACCCCCATCTCTGAACCTTGCTAAAGCCCCCGCAGGTGCCCTGGCAAGCTCCCTGGCCAGCCCGGTCAGTACATATGTCACTACTCACAGCAGCGTGGCCGTGTTCCAACAAAACTTTCTTCAGGAAAGTAAGCCATGGTGGCCTGAGGAGGGTGGGCCCACCCGGCCACACTTACGAGAGGGTGCATGATGGCCATCCCTTCCGGAAGCCTCAGCTTCCATTATCCACATTATTCGTTAATATGTATCATTGTTGTGTTATTATCACTAAGTGTCCTTCCCATCCAAGTACATATATATAGTATCTTTTTTAGATAGGGTTTCATGTAACCCTGACCTCCAACTGGTTATGCAGCTGGCACTGCCCTTGAACTCCTGGTCCTCCTGCCTCAGCCTCCCCAGTGCTGGGATGACAGGCATGTGCAGCATGCACAGATCATGTCGTTTTAAAAAAGGAGGAATCAGGGCTGCAGACATGGCTCAGGGGTTAAGCCTCTGTCTCACAAGCAGAAGGTAGATCCTGAGTTCGGATCCTGGATCTCACATAAAAAATGCCAGATGGAAATGGCAGCAGCTTATACTCCAGCCCTAGAAAGGCAGAGCCTGGGAAACTCCAGAGCAGAGCAAAGCAGAGGTAGCACAATCCAGGGTGATTCTGAAGACACCCTGGGCTTCCACAGGCACACACAGTGCCCTCACACACACACACACACACACACACACACACACACACACACACCCCAAGGTTTAGTGAGGTGAAGACTAACCCTGAGTTCCATCTTGCAAGTGGCGCTGAGATCCTGCCTGCTCTCTGGCTTCGACTTGTGTGACAACCTTTCATGAGCATTATTCCCCCCCCCCCCCCCCAGCCATGTCCTTCCTGACCCGTTCCTGGATGCCAGGCCCTGGCCTTCTGGACTTCTCAGGGACACCCTGCCTCTCAGCCTTCCGTTTACTTCAGCCCCTGTCCACCTTCCTCCCGAGCCTGTTACCCAGAAGCCGTTCATACCACTTAGGGTAGAATCTGTTAGAAAATAGACTCTGTGTGGGCAGAGAATGGGTGGAGTTTGCTAGCTGTCCACCAAAGACCCTTCTCCCTGCTTCCATAGTAACAGGCTGTCCCTCGGTGACTCACTTCCAAGCCTCCCTTGAGACAAAGACTGAAAATCAGCTGGATACCTACTTCTGACTGTGGACTATAGGCATGAAACCTCATTCTGGGGTGTGAAGTCAGAGGGCTGCTTTCCCCCTTCTCATGAGCAGGACCCAGTTTTGACCCTGTAGTGACCAAGCCCTGCAAGACAATGACAGAGCCACACGTGGAGGCTGCTGGGCTCCTGGGATCATCCTGCTGGCTCAGAATGCTCGACTCATACTCATGTGTCAAGAGACAGAATGTGTTCCTTATCATTGACTTTTGTTGCTGTTGTTATTTTTGAGACAGGGTCTCGGATAGCCCAGACTAGTCTCAAAGTCACCGTGTAGCTGAGAATGACCCCGGACTTCTCCTCTCTAGTGCTGGGATTATAGATGTGCACCACAATACCTGGTTTGTGTGGTGCTGGGGGTGGAACCCAGGGCCTGGTGTGTGTCAGGCAGGCATCCCACCCACCTGCATTCCCAGCCCATCAGGGACATTTTAAAAGAGACAGCCTAAGGGCTGGAGACATGGGGCTCAGGTGTTAAGACTCTGCCTTGCAAGCAGAAGGTCCTGAGTTCGGATCCCAGGTCCACATAATAAACGCCAGGCAGAAACAAGGGCAGCCTACTTCTGCCCAGGTGGGCGGAGTCTGGGAAATCCTGAGTGAAGCAAAAAGGAGGTAGAAGCAATCCAGGATGACTCCTGAAGTTACCCTTAACCCTCTACAGGAACATACAGTTCTCTCTCTCTCTCTCTCTCTCTTCCTACACACACCACACACCACACACACACACACACACACACACACACACACACACACACACTTCTTAAAAAAGTAAGAGCCAACCTTGTGCTCACAGCTGAGAAGGGAAAAGAGGTGGGGAAGCTTAATTTTTGAGTCCTGGGTTCGTCGCCCACCTCTGTGTAGTCTCAGCCCTCATCTGCACACTAATCCAAAGCACAGATGGCTTTGCAGTTTTGTCTCTTGTTCTTTGCTGCGGGTCTCAGAAGCCAGCATTAGCAGAAGAGGAGCTTCGCAGCAAGCTAATGGCTGGCTCACAGGGGCTCTGCTTCTAAAGCAGACCTTTCTTGGACGGGACTCGCAAGCCCAATGGTGGGATCCCTGCAAGTCCTTTATCCAAGGGGGCAGGCACTGATAGAGAGCACTGCCAAGTGCTCTTCATCCTCCCGCAGCTTCCTCACCTGCCTGCCCCCTCTGGGCAGTGGAGACTGGGTCCCTGCTTTCTAGCTGGATTGAGTATCTCAGCTGAAAACCACAATTCCACAAACTCAATGCAGTCTTCTAGCAGGGCCAGTGACATGGCTTAGCAGGTGAGGGTGCTTGTTATGTAAGCCAGATGGCCGAGTGTGATCACAGAAGCCATGTGAAAGAAGAAAAAGAGACCCTACTCCATGTCCATGTCCACAAATATGTCATCACACACACACACACACACACACACACACACACACACACACACACACACACTGTGGGATGACCCCCCCCCCCATACACAGTAAAAATAAAATTGCTTTTATGAAGGCACCTCATGCTTTGTGATCATACAGACCTCTCTGCTACTTACTAAGTTGTGCTCTGTGCCTGGCCGAGGTGTGAGATCTTAGGAGACACAGCACAACTGGGAGAATAACAGCATCCGCTGGAACAGGCTGTGGTGGGAATCAAATCACATGGTACACACTTTATCCCTTTCCCCCACTAAACATGTAACCTTCTGCCCGGGCCAGGCATATAATAGGCACTCAATAAACTGTAATTTTAAAATGTCCGGTATTTAGCAAGTGAACTATGTATGGTATTGAGACTTCCCCTCCAGTGTCATCCGAAACCAAGCACATTGAAACACCCCTCCCAGTTCCCTAATCCATCTGACCTTTCACTCCACCATTCCTGTGGCCTCCCTTCCCTCCTCAGCCACAGGACCCCGCTCTTTTTTCTTAATTTTCTTGTGCGTGGTGGTGGTGGTGGTGTGTGTGTGAGAGAGATATTTGTGAATGTATGCAAGTGTATGTATATGTGGTAGTGGGGGGAGAATGTATGTATGTGTGTGTGCTCCTGTGTGTTATGTATGTGTGTATGGCATGAATATGTGTGTATGTGCGTGTGAGTGTGCATGTGTGTTGTGTATATGTATGTATGTGTAGTATATATGTATATATGAGTATGTGTTTGTATGTATGAGTGCATGTTGCACGTCTGGATGTGTGTGGTTAAGTAGTGAATGTACTGTGCACACACAGACCAGAGGTTGGCATCTTACTTCAAAGACAGCATCTCTCTTCCGGAACCAGGACTGCCTCAGTTAGAGGGCTGGCCATCGAGATCTGGAAGCTTCACGTCTTCACCTGACTCCCCCACACTGTGACTAGAAGGTGCAGCCAACACCTCTGGTGGATCCGAACTCAGGTCCTCATGTGTCTTCAGAGTTGCCCCGCTGCTGAGTCATCCCCAGCCCTGTCTGTCTTCCTCACTCCCTTGTCTTCAGCACTTCTCTCTCCAGTTCCTCAACGGAATCCTAACTCTGGTTAGACCCAGCTCATTGCCGGTTCTACCACCAAAGGGGCCCAGAGCAAAATGCGCAAGCTTTTCAGCTAGAGCAATACCTCCCCCACCCCCCCATGGCATGGCCCTCACCCACAGTATGGCCCTCACAGCACCCTGAGGCTGCCTTGGGTCTTCCATGTCTCTCCATCTCAGCCGATGATGACTTCTTCTTTTCATGGGGTAGGGGACAGAAACGATGAAGAGAAAATGACTTCTTCCCTCTCCGCCAGCTGCCTGTGTGTGCTCTGCTCCGCACCGGCACTCGCTTTGGGGTCAGGGTGACTGCAGGTGTGCCCAGCTGGCACTGTCCCACTTCCTCCCACTCTTTTTGCTGCCATCTGTGTTAATAACCTTGTATTAATTACTTAAGAGAGGAAGGGTTTATTTTGGCTCAAGGGTGGCTTGGCAGCAGGTCACATGGCATCTACAGTCAGGAAGCAGAGGGAGACAAATGTGGGTGGTGTCTGTTTTCTCCTTTTTTAAAAAATTTTAAAATATTAATTTTTGTGTGTGTGTGTGTGTGAGAGAGAGAGAGAGAGAGAGAGAGAGAGAGAGAGAGAGAGAGAGAGAGAAGGCACTATGTGTCCCTGTGGAAGGCCAAGGATTTTGGGTATCATCCTGGATTGCTTCTACCTCCTTTTTGCTTTGCTCTGAGATTTCCCAGGCTCCGCCCACCAGGGCAGCAAGTGCAGGCAGCCATTGTTTCCACCTGACATCTTTTACGTGGGACCAGGGATCTGAACTCAGGATCTTCTGCTTACAAGACAGAGTCTTAACCCCTGAGCCATCTCTCCTGCCTACCACTTCCTCCTTTTTATTCACTCTGCACTCCAGCTTATGGGCTGGTGCCACTCACAATTGGGTGGGTCTCCCCACCTCAGATGACCCAGTGTAGTAACTCCCTCACAGCTGTGTCCAGAGCTTGTCTGCTGGGCCACTCTAGATCCGGTCAAGCTGGCAATCAGTGTGAACCATCGCAGACCTGAAATGCCCCCAAAGTTCCCCTGGCCTGGTGCTCTTGGTGGGAACTAGCAAGAGACGAGATCGGTGAGGGTAAGTCCCCTAAAGAACAGTGAAGCACTAAACTCTTCCTCTTCCTCTTTTGGATCTGGTCATGATGAGAGCAGGGCTTCATTACCACACGCTCGGGCGACGGTGGGCTGCACTGCCACAGGCTTACCTGCCATAGGCTGACCTCTGGCATCTGTGAGCCTGGATTCACCTTTCCCCTTTCTAAGCTTGTTACTGGAGGGTGCAGTTACATAGGTGCAGCACCTTCCCCACCTCCCGTCACCCCACCAGCACCTGCAGGTGTCATCAATACCTGGCCCTCTGCCTCTTTGAGCTATTTCCCTTCGTCCAGCTCCCTCTGCTTCAGGCTGTCAGACCCCCTGCCTCCCTCCCCACCTCCCTGGCCATTTCTTCTTGCCTCTGCACCTTTGCGCTTGCTGTGATCCTCCTCTGGGATGCCCTTCCCCATCTTGTCACATGCCTTACTTTTTCCTTTGCTCGGCACCTGCTGGAATCCCAACATCTTCCTTGGTCTCCAGAACCTCAGCTCCTCCACTCCGCCCTGCTCCTGCTGCCCTAATGACCTTCCTTGCCCTTGACCTCATATTGCTCTCCTGCCTTGCATGCAAATGTGAGCCCAGTGGCACCTAGTTGCTGACTGGTGACTGATCCACCTATATAGGAAATACACCAACATGTGATGTGTGGTCATATCTTTATTGCAGGTTTTCTTTTCTTTAAAAAATCTATCTATCTATCTATCTATGTATCTGTCTGTCTGTCTGTCTGTCTATCTATCTATCTATCTATCTATCATGTGTGTAGGTCAGAGGACAACTTTTTGAGAGCTGGCTCTTCTTCCACCTTGTTTTTTGAGGCTAGGCCTCTCTTGTTCCTGCTCTGTGCCCCACCTTGCTGGAGGTGTGCTGGGATCACAGGGTGGGTGTATGGGGGGGCGGTTAGCAAGCCATTGCAGTCACTCCCCAGCCTTTTTTTCCTGGTGATCAAACTCTAGTCATCAGGGATGCTCAGCCAGTGCTTTGACACTGTGCCACCTCACCTGCCCTTATTAAACAGATGCAGTAAACCACAGGAAAGTAGAAGGCTTTGGGTAGCTTATGACTCAGCTTAGGTTCGTCTTTCTAAACACTCATGAGATAGACATGGCCCTTCACAATATGGCTGTTTTCAACCAATCTGAGATGGCTGAGTCACCCGCTAAAAGAAATCAAATAGGAATAAGCATTTTAATACGGATCTGCCAGGTGCTAAGACTTGTATCGGAGGCCGTTCTGCATGTTCACGTTCCCAAACCAGTCCACGCTCCATGGACACATATGTCCATTTTTTAAAAAATTTATTGTGTGTGTATGTATCCCTGTGAAGGATCAAGGCTGACTTCAGGAATCATTCTGAATTGCTTCTACCTCCTTTTTGCTTCACTTTGGGACTTCCCAGGCTCCGGGCACCAGGACCAGAAGTGCAGACCATCACCATTTCTGCCCAACATTTCCACATGGGATGTGGGATCTGAACTCAGGACCTTCTGCTTGTGAGGCAGAGTCTTAACCCCTGAGCCATCTCTCCAGCCTGCATGTGTCCATTTTACTGATGAGGAAAACTATGGTCTAGAGATGTGAAGAAATTCACCAAGGTCATAGAGTTCACTTCAAGTGTCAGCTTCTCTCCGGTCATTTGATAGAAATACCACCATTTTATTCTTCAATTCAATTTCTCCCGGTCTTTTCAATTTCTTCTTTGTTTGTTTGTTTGCTTGTCTGACTGATTGAGTTTGAGACAGTGTCACGCATAGCCAAGTCTGACCTTGAACTCCTTCAGGTAGTTAAGGATGATTTGAACCCATGATCCTCCTGCCTTAGTCTCCTGAGTGCTGGATTACAGGTATATGTGGGATTGCAGGCACGCACCAGCCCCTTACTGGAAAACTCACTTAGACTCTATGCTAAAGTCTTTATGTAATGTCCCTGTCATGGAGGCACATACTACTATTAATCTTATTTTACAAATGAAGAAACTGAGGCATGGAAAGTTTCAACACTCACCTGGAGGGGTCATTGTGTTAAAAATGACGGGAAGCCAGTTCTGAGTTTGGGGCCGGTGTCTCTTTCTGCCACATTACATTGTCTCCCTGAAGACAGCTCCTCTGTCTCAGAAAGGGAAGAAAAATGGCTAAAACGAGCAAATAAAGCATGGTGCAGAAAATTCATGGTGACTGGGGTCCCTGGGCGGGAAGCAGAGGGCAGGAGGCAGCCAGCCAGTCTCGCTTGGGCTCTTGCAGGCCGGGGTTCACATAACTCATGGTAACTTAATTTGCGAAGATCGTTCTTCCAGGAACTGGGGTTTTTGGTGCATGTGTGTGCGTGCAAGCCAGAGAGGGTTGGGAACAGGGGGTGTTTGAAGAGGAAAGGTGCCCCGGGCGGGAGCGCAGCGCCCTCTGCTGGACATCCAACGTCCTCGCATCACCCAGGGCTTCAGGAACGTGGGGTAGAGGGCGGGCACCCACTTAAGGATTCGGCACTAATTTATTTACTCCCAGGGACTTTACAACGCTGTGTCTTACTGACCCTTCACCTCAACCCACTGAATTAGGAGTTACTCTTATTGCTTTCTCTCTTTTTAAACAGGAGGAAGCAGAATCACGTCCTTTGTCTCACAGCAATTGAGTAGCAAATCTAGGACTTGAAAGAATGGACTCTGACCTCGGGGTCAGAGCCTTGGAGACCACTGCTGGCCATCCCTTAGGCCCAGAGCTTTTCCCGAAAGACTCCTAGTAAGGAACTCCCCTTGGGTTACACCCAGGGTCACAACTCTTTCCTCTCCTTTCCTTTTTCCTTTCCTTTTTCCTTTCCTTTCCTTTCCTTTCCTTTCCTTTCCTTTCCTTTCCTTTCCTTTCCTTTCCTTTCCTTTCCTTTCCTTTCCTTTCCTTTCCTTTCCTTTCCTTTCCTTCCTTTCCTTTTTTCCTCTCTCACTCTCTGGAATTCTCCCTCCCTTCCTCCCTCCCTCCTTTCCTCCCTTCCTTCTTTCCTTCCTTCCTTCCTTCCTGTCAGAGTTAGGCACAGGTGTTAACTTGATGATTGAAGGTTCAAGCTCTGGGTACATTTGTAGAGAATTAGTAGTTGAGTTAAGCCCAGAGCAAACCTGCAGGAGATTGTCTAGTTACCAGGCTGGGGTGGGGGGAGTGGAATGGATCCATGAGGGTGGCTTGTTCCCGCACAGCCTTTGCATCCTTTGCTGCTGTTAATGTTTGGGAAGGTCGTGGCGTCCTTAGGAGATGGAGCCTTGCTGGAGGAGGCCTGTCACAGGGGTTGGGCAGCCCCGCTCGGCTTCTGCTGGTAGTCTGTCTCTCTAGCAGTTTGCCGCCTGCTCTCTCTGCCCCCTTATGATGTCTGCAGTGACCTGAGCCACCTCCAGCTTCTGAAGCCACCATGCCTTTTCCACCATAATGGATGGTATCTCCCCTCTGTAACTGTAAGCCAAATACATTTTCTTCCTCTCCCCCCCCCCCCGAAGCTGGTTGTATGAGCATTGTCTCACAGTAGCAGAAAGAGTAACTTCGACAAGGGCCAAGGATGACCTTGAACTCCTGATCCTTCTGCCGCCAACACCCAAGTGCTGGGATTACAGACATGGCTGTGGTTAGTTTTGTCACTTGACAGGATCTAGAATCACTTAGGACACAAGTCTCTGGCCTACTGTGAGAGACTCATCTAGAACAGGTGAGCCCTAGGCTTGCTAGCGAAGGGTTGTCTAGGATAGGTCAGCCTCTAATCATCCTTGTGAAGGATTCGCTAAGGTAGGCGAGCCTCTGAGCATGCCTGAGGTTGAGACCTGGGTATGGATCTGGACTGTGTGAAATGGAGGCAGCTGTTTCAAACTCCTGCCGCTTGGATGGAGTGAACTGCGAGGTGATGGCAACAACAGGAAAAGAAACGAACATGGCCACCAAGACCAGCTCCAGAGATTCCTTCAGAGAACAGTACCTGGGAGCTGGGATAGTGCCTTACAGGGTAGTGGTGTTTACTATACAGGCACGAAGACCTGAGTTTGAATTTACAGAACATACATAAAAAGATAGGCATGAATGTTGGGAGCTGTTTAAGCCCAACACAGAGGGTGGGCAGAGAAAGGACTGCTACGCTTGTTAGTTGCCAGGTTCCCAATGTCTGTGTACCGGAAATTAAATTCCCAAATGTATCTGGGGATATTTGGAGGTGGAGCTTTTGTGATATGATAAGGGTAGGACCCCCACTTTGGGATTTGTGCTCCCACAGCATGAAGACCCTTGCTACGTGCTGGTCCCTTGGTATTACTGACTTCTCAGCCTCTAGAGCTATGGGAGCTTTATTTTCTTTATAAATTATCCAGCCTGAAGTATCTGATTATAAAGACGGAAAGGCAGAATTCTCCCATGATGCACTGCAAACCAAAAAATTAGATGGAAAGAATAAACTGGCATTCTGAGCTCTGGAGGATAGATGCGAGAGATGCCCTGTGTAATATGAATTTCAGAAGAGAAGACAGATGGGGGGGGGAGTCTGAAGCGATTCACTCAGCTATCTTCCACTGCTGGAGCCTTCCAGTATTTTCAGGATTTTTCTGACTCTGCCAGCTGTGATCACTGTTGATTCGAATATCCATACACGCATACATTTATATGCATTCTTGTGTTTTCATTCCTAGGGACTGGATTCTTCTGCATGTGAGTGCGTGCGTATGCACGAGACAGAGAGAGAGAGAGAGAGAGAGAGAGAGAGAGAGAGAGAGAGAGAGAGAGATTATGGGGTGAGAGGAGAAGTGAGGTTGTTTTGTTTTGATATGATATGATGTACATTACCAGATTGCCAGATTGCTTGCTGGCAAGGTCGTTGCTGCCAGCGAGGTGGTGCGGCCGCCCCCTCTGAGGCTGCAGAAGGTGTTAGTGTGAGCTCCTCTATGATAGTCTGATGGGAAGTGAGTGCTCGGCTGTTTCTTTTGCTTCTTACTGACTCCAGGGAGATGGGCATCTCTATGCATTTTGTCAACCATTTGCACTTGTGTTGGGCTGTTTAAGCAGAACTGTTGATCATTTTTATTCTGATGCTAAACTAACTGCAGGAGGTCATGGCTGAGATGGGTGTTAAGTCTTTATTTGCGATTTGCCAGTGGATAAAAGATCTCATTCAGTGCTATGGTTGCATGCTTTTTTCTAAAATGACAATGCCTTTATTATTATTTTGTATATTATTGTCTATGCATGTGTGTGTGTGAGTGTGTGTGCCCATGCACGCGCGAACTGGCATGTGTACTTGTGGAATCTCAGGTATCATCTCCTTTTTTTAAGATCTGGTCTCTAATTGGCCTGGAGGTCATTAAGTAGGTCTGTCAGTGTCTGCCCCCCTGTACTGGGGTGACTGACGTGCTACCAGGCCTGGCTTTTCATGTGGGTGCTGGAGATCAAACTCAGACCTCACACTTGTGCGCCAAGCTCCTCTTTGCCAGCAGAGCCATCTCTCACCCACCACTCATCTCTTCTGAGACAGGATTTCATGTGACCCAGGAAGACTCACCTTGAATCAGCACCTTAGCAGATTCCTAGGGGATCTGGGTGAGATGAACAGGCATTCAGGGGTTAAGTCAAGGTGACCTTCACCAGCAAAGCACTGGGGCCAGAGTATGGCAGGATCACGTGGCAGGGTGCCTGGTGGGTGGACGCATGTCTGAAGCAATGTGTCAGCTGAGTCATGTTCCAGTGGGAAGTCTTTTTCATTGACTCATATAGTTACGTGAGTCTGTAGAAGTTGCCTTTTAGGACGGCTGTTCGCCTCGATGGGGGGTAGCTCTTTCCCCCATGGGCATTGGTGTGGGGCAGCTCCGTACCCATGGGTCTTGATAGAGGGCCGCTCTTTCCCTGTGGACATTGATGGGGGTAGCCTTGACCCCATGGACATTGGTATGGGCAGCTTTGTTCTCTGTGGGCATACGCGCTGATCTTCCTGTTGTTTCTTTCTTTCTTTTTTCCTTCCTGTTGTTTCTTTTTTTTTTTTAATTTATTTTACTTGTGTGTGTATGGATGTGTGCGTGTGTGTATGTGTGTGTGTGTGTGTGTGTGTGTGTGTGTGTGTGTGTGTGTAGAACCACGGACGAATTCAGGAACCACCATGGACCACCTCCACCTCCTCCTTGTTTACTCTGCCCCAGGATTCACAGGCTCCGCCCTACCAGGACCAGAAACGCAGGCCACCCCCACTTCTGCCCGGCGTCTATACGTGGGATCTAGGATCCGAACTCAGGACCTTCCGCCTGCAAGGCAGAGGCTTAACCCCTGAGCTACCTCTCCAGTCCCTTCCTGTTGTTTCTTAGCTAATTCACAATCTCGTCTTTTTTGTATCCTTTGGTCTGAGACAGATCTAACAGCGTGTGTTTCTTGCTCTTAATTTCTGAGTTGTGAGCATTGCATCAATGGTGACCTTTTACATTATTTACTTCTTTTCCTAGTAGATGCTAAGCAGAAAAGACAATCTCTCAAATATTTATCTTATTGGCTTCTACTAGATTTTCCTTCTCCCAAGTAGATGGTGAATTTGATAAATGTTTCATGTATGCTTAAAAACATATATGCTGGTTTAGATGTGCGTGTATTTGTGTGTGTGTGTGTGTGTGTGTGTTTGTGTGTATGTGTATGTGTGTGTGGGGGGGGTTATTGCAGTTTGCCTGCATGGTTGCTGATAAAAATCACCATCAGATGGCTTAAGGGAACAAGGAATTTATTCTCTTATAATACTCCAATTACAGTTCCTAGTTCAGTTTGGCAGGAGAGCTCATACCAACACCAGGGCCAAGGGAACTGGCCACGTCATTTCCATGTAACAGCTAAGAGAGAGACGATTCTCACTTGCCAGACCAGCATGTCTGCCTAAGTATACAAGAGAACATCAACTTTCTCAGCCAACTTTCTGTATTTTATTCACCTGTCCAGGGCCTAATTCCACCCATCATGGGCTGGGCCCTTCCCCATCAACTAGACAATCTTCTGCAGGTTGGCTCTGGGCTTAACTCAATCACTAATTCTCTACCAATGTGCCCAGAGCTCAAACCCTCAACCAACAAGCTGACACCTGTCTAACTATACCAGAGGTGGATGTCAGTTTCTCATTTACTCTCTACTTTATTTTCTGAAACATCATGAACTTGGAGCTTACTGCTAGACTGGCTGATTACGGAGCACCTGGGATTCTCTTTCCTGATGCTGGAACTACGGACTCAGAATCATGTGTGGCTTTTTTTAATGTGGGTGCTGGGGATTGAACTCAGGTCTCTCATGTTTGTGTGGAAAACACTTTATCAACTGAATCATTTCCCTCAGTTCTTGACTTCTACACTTACCTGATGCCCAAGGTTTTAAGCCCATGATATCTTCATACATCGTGTCATAGCAAGTCCCTCTGAATCTGGTTTGGAATTTTTGTTCTTAAAACACAAATAGGGGGGCTGAAGAGGTGACTCAGGGGTTAAGCCTCCGCCTTGCAGGCGGAAGGTCCTGGGTTCGGATCCTAGACCCCACATATAGATGCCAGGCGGAAGTGGGGGCGGCCTGCGGTTTCTGGTCCTGGTAGGGCGGAGCCTGTGAATCCCAGGGCGGAGGAAGTGGAGGCGTCCATGGTGGTTCCGGAATTCGCCCGTGGTTCTACATACGCGCGCACACACACACACACACACACACACACACACACACACAATTGAATAAATAATAATTAAAAATACACCACAATATGGGGATGGGGAAGTGGCTCGGAGGAGGCTATTGAACCTGCTGCATAAGCAAAAGGCCTGGGGCACAGATCCCCATCTTCCATGTAAAATGCCAAATGGGTGTAGAGGCCCACTTGCAAATCTAGTCCTAGAAGGCAGGACTAGGGAGACTGGGAATCTCCATAGAAAGGGGGTAGCCAGACCTGAGTGTGATCAGAAGGCCATCTATGATAGTTAATCCTGGGTGTCAATTGACACACCTGGCTTTCACTAAGAGACCACCTAAAGAGATTACCTGGATCAATACAAAGACCAGCCCTAGATCCCATCTGAACCACCAGAGATTTCATTGGAACTTCCCAGTAGTGGACCAGATAAAAGGAACCATAGACCACAAGAAGTAAGAAGAAGAGAAACTCTCCAGTCTTGCAGCTCTTAGCCTCTCCAATGGGTGTGATATAGCCTGTCTTCAGCTTTGGCCAGCCAGCCATGCCCTCTCTGCCATGAAAGACTGTATCTCCCCTCTGGAGCCCTAAGATGAATAAGTTTCCTTTTGTCCTTTAAGTTATTTGACTTTGGGTGTTCTCTCACAGCAATAGTCAAGAGTAACCATTGCACCATCTTCAAAGAAATAAAGTATAAGAGTGTATTAGACAGGGTTCTCTTAAGAAGCAGATCTGATAGAATACACACACATAGAAAGGAATTTACAAGATTAAAATTAGAGTAGTCCAATAGTAGCTGCAGGGAAGAAAGGAGAAAGGTGGCAACAGACTAGTAGCAGACTCAACACAGCAAGTCCCCAGGGCAAAAGAGAGGGCGAGTCCCTACTCCTTGCACATCTCTTATCTCGTCTATCACTGGAAAGCACCACCCACTATGGGCTGAGTTTTCTATATCAATTAAATAATCACCTGCAGGCTAGTTCAAGGGCTTGTCCTAGCCAACAACTGTCAAGTTGACACCTGAATCTAACAATCAGAAAGAGTCATCAGTGATAATTTACATCAACTTCCGACCTCCTTCAGTATGCACCCTCATGGCATTGCACACCTCACCCATATATGGGCCCACATGCAAACCACGCACACGCAAACATGCACCGTCTCCATATAAAAACACAGGATGTCTGATGTATTACCCTTGGACATTCTACTTCTTTTCAGCCCTAAAATCAATGTGGATCCTGACTGCATCAACCAGGCAAGAGTGTCAGCTGTGGCCCTAAAGTTAGCTGCAGTGGCCAAGTAGTGCTTTGCCCCCCTAACCTTCCTCCTAAGTTTCTTCCAAGAGTCCCAAGGAGTCTCCGATTGGAAAAAGGGTGGCTCTCCCCTGGAAAGCAAAGACCTGAGTCCTACAGCTGCTGGCAGAGCTACAGGACAAAGGTCAGACCTCCCAGAGCTAGTGTTCTCTGGGGGCATCCTGGCCAGAGTCCTCCCTACCCAACGCCTTTGTTCATTGGTTTGACACAAGCTGGTTTCCATGATATAGCCAAGGATGACCTTGAAATCCTGATCTTCCTACCCCCCAGCATCCCAGTACTGGGTCGACAGGTATAAGCCACCATGCCTGGCTTTATATGGTGTTGATGCTGGCTCCTAGGGCTCTGTGCATGCCAGGCAAGCACTTTACCTACTGAGACTTGTCCCAGGCCCTGCCTACCCAAGTCTTAACCTCTCCTGGGCCAACCCATGACTAATTCCTGGCTGTCATAAAGTACACAGGCTCAGGTCCCCTTCCTATGACTTTGAACAGTTCTGAAATGTCCTCGAAGCGTCAGTGCTCCTTCCGAGGTGGCTTCACTTTCAGTGGATGTGTGCGTCACAAACCACAGCTTCACTCACTCTGTCCAGACCATCTTTCAGGGCTGATGAGTCTCAGGTCCTTCCACATCTACTTCCTGTGTGTACATCTCTCATTTCCTGTGCGTACATCTCTGCCTCCTAGAGCAGTCAGTTCTGACAAATTGATGGTGGTCCTTAGGGGACACATGCCGGAGTTGGAAACAGCACTGGTAATGTGTGATCAAAGAATTCAGAAAACAAGCGTGTAAGGAAGAGCCATACGTGGCAAGTGTGCAAATCCCAGAGTATGGATGGCGCCAGCATCACGCACCATGTTTACTGCCTCGCCTGTCTTTACTGAGGACTTGACATTTTGCAGCATGTGAAGGCAGAAAGGACAGCTTTCCTCTATCTTAAATAGAAGGCTCAGTGGGATCCAAATTAGACTTGTGTGTCGGTGTGCTGTCCTTGTCTGAGACCGCTGCTGTTCTTAATCTTTTGTTTGTTTCCTCTAACTCAGTTTTAAATCTGTTGGAATTCAGACTTGGTCACAGCTCCTGGGCTTTTTAAAATACTGTGTCTCATTGTTATTCATTAGAAATCATTTCTAATTTCTACTTTGATTTTCCTTAACGGCATGGATGATTAATCGAGCACGTTTGGGGTATTCGTGTCTGTAGGGGCTTTGCTGGTAGGTAGTGAGGATTTTGTTTGTTGTCTGACTCTTCTCTGCTTGGCCAGTTTGCGTTTCACTGCACTAAGGTATGTGATAGAGCAGGGAGGATTTCTGCCTTGTGGGATGCAATGAAATCTTCTCCCTGGAGCCCTGGGGGGATGGATGTTGGGGTTCAGCCTTGGTGTAATCACTGTCTACTTCAAATCAGCTGCTGAGCTTCTCCTGAGCTAAGGTACATCACCATGCAGAGCAGATGGGAGCACAGCACATCTCTGTGGTCCACATCTTCTGCCTCAGATCCCCTAAAAGCTCCCAGGCCAGAGGCAAGGGGGAGTGGCGAACACCTGCATGCTGGGACTTTCTCTCTCTGGGGGAAATGCTGGCCCTGGCAACAGAGGAGACCAGAGAGGTGAGGGAACCCTTTCAGGACCAATAACCCACCAGCTGTGTGCCGCAGACCTAACAAGACAGACGACTTGGCCACCTGTGATTCCAGATGCCCCTGTAGATCTCGACAGCCGACTAGGGGAGGAAAGAGGGGGCGCCTCAAGGGTAAACGGATGAAGTGCCAGTAGATCCAAGGGGACCCAGAACGAGAAAGAACTAGGCTATCACAGAGAACAGCAAGCACCCAGATTTGTGAAAGAGATGGAACCTATCCGACTTCACGCCCCCGTGGCGCCCAGGACTGTGTGAGGCACTTTATGCTTGCACGAAGACCCCTGCCAGCCCCCATGCACATGTGCGTTCTGAGTCTCATTTCCAGACTGAAAATCCCAAGTAATGAACCAAAGGAGAGGACAATGACTGCTGAAATCTGTCTGGAACTGAATGTAGAGAATAACCAAACATGAATCAGAACTTTAGAGAGACAGAACTTGTGAGGAGGAAATAAATAAAGGGGCTTGTGTGCCGCGGGCCATGGATGAGGCGGCAGTTGGATTGTGCACTCTTGTATTTATTTTTCTTAGAAGGATAAACATTCGCACAGGAGGCAGATAGAAGACAGGCTAAACAAACACTGGAAGATGTTTTCAGCGAGAACTTGACCTGCGGATTTAAATTCCAAGCAGAACTTCCAAAAGAACAGCGCTCACTTTGAGGCAAGCTTTGCACAGTGAATGTGCAAGTCAGCAGGCTTCCAGAATGGAAGAGCATGAGTATCACGGAGAGCCATGGGGGGCTGGCATGGGACTTTGGTCATTACAGCGGAAGCACACAGTGTGTAGTAATCTCTGTAGTAATGTCTATAGATTTCTGAGAGATGAAGAATCAGGAAAAGACTGATAGGAAAACCCGGTAGGCTAAAAGCACCTACCCTAGTGTGTGGGGGAGGGGCAGACAGAGGGGGTTGGAGAAACTGCTCTGTAAATGAGTCATAAATGGGTTATTTATTTTCTTTTATCCATGTGTACATGAGGGTACAGGCATGTATGGGCATCCACATGGGCCTGAGGTTGATGTTGGGAATCATCCTGAATTGCTCTTTTCTACCCTTTTCTTTCTTTCTTTTTTTTTCAAAATATTTCTTTTTTATTATTTTTTGAATGCACATGTACTTGCGTGTGTATGTGTGTATCAGAGGGCACACTCTATGTCCCTGTGGAGGACCAAGAGTGACTTCGGGAATCATCCTGGATTGCTTCTACCTCCTTTTTGCTTTGCTCTGGGATTTCCCACCAGGGCCGGAAGTACAGGTCACCACCATTTCCACCTGGTATTTTCACAGTGGAACCTGGGATTTGAACTTAGGTCCTTCTGCTTGGGAGACAGAGTCTTGACCCCTGAGCCATTTCTCCAGCCCTCTACCTTATTCTTCTGAAGCTGGGTTTCTAATCAAACCTAGAGCTCAACAGTAAGGCTAGTCTGTCTAGCCAGCTTGCTCTAGGAATTCTCAGTCTCTTCCTTCCAAGGATGGAACTGCAAGTGGGGTGCTACATCAACCTGGAATTTTACATGGGATCTGGGGATCTGAACTCCTGTCCTTTTGCTTGTTTGGTGTGTTAGTTAGATATGTAGGTATTAGCTTGACATTTCAAGCTGAGCTTTGTGCATATCTGGAAAGAATTGACAGTTACAATAAGCTTGTGGTAGGCGGGGCTATCTCTTGGGCAAGTGGGTAAGTGGGGGAGCTGGGTCATTAAGTTTGGCAGCCTTTAACATACCTTGGCAGATTTGCAGTCTGGCAAGTGAGGTTTGCCCCTCAGCAATTCCTGCAGATTTGGTGTGGCCAGTTCCCTTGGCTCCTGGTGTTGATATGGAGTCTCTGCCAAGCTGGATTTAGAACTGTAACAGAGAATTGTTAAGAAAGAATAAAAACCTCTTTGTTCCTCTAAGCTCTTTGGCCATGAGTTTATCGACAACATGCAGGCAAACTATAATACTTGGCAAGCATTTTAACTACATGGGTCATCTTAATGTGAAGAAATCAATGGTATTTTTCATATAATAGGAGATTAGACTGCTGAAATTATGTATTTTACCCTGAATTTTGAAAAGATAAAATAAAAAGTATCTCATGTTGAAAGATGCAAATAAATCAAACCCACGATGAGCTGTTGCCTGGGCTCCAGGAAGAAAGGATGATGTCAAAAGAGGAAAGGCAGCGGGTGCTGGTGAGGAATTCTTGTATCCTGTGAATGAAATGTCAGTTAGAATAGTTGTTATGGAAAATGGTATGGAGGGTCCTATAGGGAAAAAAATAGATCTCCCCCACTAAATAGAGCAATCTGCTTCTGTGTACATGTGAATTAGTCTTTATTTATTTATGTGTGTGTTTCGGAGGACACTATGTGTCCCTTTGAAGGCCTAAGGGTGACTTTCGGAATCATCCTGGATTGCTTCTACCTCCTTTTTGCTTTGCTCTGGGATTTCCCAGACTCTGGGCGGGAAGTGCAAGCCGCCACCATTTCCACCTACGGTTTCCATCTGGTGTTTTTATGTGAGACCTGGGATCCCAACTCAGGACCTTCTGTTTGTGAGGCAGAGAGTTCTAACCCCTGAGCATCTCTCTAGCCTGGCAGTTTAAATGTCGACTTGACCATCTAGAACTGAGCTTTTAGACACACCTATGAAGAATCATTTAGTTAAGGCGAGCCCCCAAGCAAGCCTGTGGGAGATCATCTAATTGATATGGGAAAGCTCCGCCCATAATGAGCGGGACCCTTCCCTGGCCAGGAGGATGAAATGCAGAGAGAACTGGCTTCCGCAGCCTGGCAAGCTAGAAAGTATATTCCCCACTCTGCTCTTCTGTGGACATGGTGTGGCCAGTTCCCTGGGCTCCTGGTGCTGACGTCGCTCTCCTGCCATAAGGGACAGAAACCTGAAACCATGACCTGAATGAACGCTTTGTTCCCCTAAACTGTTTGGATCATATATTCATCACAATAATTGAGAGTGACTGTATGTATCCAAAGGCAATGAAACCAGCCTGTCAAAGAGACATCAGTTACAACAGCCAAGACACAAGGGATCCAGCTAACTGCCTGTCAACCGATGAATGGATTAGGACATTTACATACACATCTAGTACTATTCACCTATTAGAGAATGAAACCCTGTAAAATCAACATGCATTGGATTGAGATAATTATGTTAAGGGAAATACGTTGGAGAGAGGAAAGCGAAAGAAACCTTCTTGTTCTCACTCACATGCAGTCCACCCCCACCTCCCAGTGGAGGTACATCATTGGTTGCTGCCAGAGCCGGGAGAGCAAGGGGGTTGCAAGGGAGCCAGGAGCTCTGGGGTGCCGCTTTAGAGTGGCTTGGCTTACAGATGGGATAGTATTTAGTACATTTCAAAAAGCTATAGCGAGGAGGCAGTGGGGTGAGGGTGGGACGAGAGGGACTCAATACCTGCTAGCGGAAATGGCATAGAAGAACATCAAAATCTACAAGAAATGCAACGAATGGCCACGTTAACACAGCAGCAAAAATAATGAGAAAAAAAAAAAGGCGTGGGGAAGAACAAAGACCAGCAGAGGCCGGGTTCAAACGGAAGCATGAGATTACGCCATCTCCATCTGTCCACGGCCTCAAGTGGGCCCGATTCTATAAAACCCCACCGTCCCCTGAATAGGATCAGAGAACAAAACCCAGCCGCATGCTATTGTTAGGAATTCTGTGTAGCAGAATCCCAAACCCACAGCGGTTTCGGCATGTAGGAGAATTTAATTTCCCCTGTGCAAGGAGAGTGAGGGGGAGGTACGCGGAGCGGAACAGCCCTCAGAACTCCTCTGGCTGTTCCACTCCCCTCTTCTTTCCTCCCTCCTCCTAGTGACTATGCTCAGCCCTTGATCGCCATGCAAATCTGTTGACCTTCAAAAACAAAACCAAACAACCAAACAAACAAACAAAACAAACAAACAAACAAAAAACTGGCCGCTGATTGGTATTCCATGCCCGGGCTGCTTCTCCTGTGTTCTTGCATGATCAGGTGCTCCATCCCTCCCAGAGACCACCCGCATCCAGGCAGTAAGTATCAGAAGGAGCGCAACAGTGACCGTACAACTGAAGTGTGATGGTTAATTTCTACTGTGAGCAAGACTGGAATCTTCATGGACACACACCTCTGGGTGTATCTAGGAGGATGTTTCCAGAAGGGTTTAGTTGAGGAAGAATGACCTGCCCTAAATGTGGGTGAAACCATCCCACGGGCTGAGTAAAGAGGAGCAAGCAAGGTGACACCAGCATCCATCTTTCTGGGCTTCCAGGCTGTGCAGGCCAGGTGACCAGCTGTTTTAGGCTCCCCCCGCCACACTTCTTGTTCCCACCCTCAAGCTGTGAGCCTGGGCAAGCTCTTCTCTCCTTAAGCTGCATTTGCCAGGTATTTCGTCTGAGCAACGAGACAAGTAAATGAATGCCCCTAAGGATCTGAGCTATTTCCCCAGCCACATGTGCCATAAACCTCCCTGTTGTTTCTCAGCACCACATCTGGAGCATCACTACATCTGGACCTGCTGCACAGCTCTTGCCCTCCACCAGGCCCTTCTGAAACACGGTTCCCTTTCACACTACCGGGTATTCAGGTACAATACTCCCAGGTTTGAGGTCCTCAGAATGCAAAGACATCTCCCAGGCGCCAAGGGTTCCTTGTTTATGGTAGCAGAGGAATCAAATGGTTTTACCTTTCATTTGAAGGTGATGTTCAGTACGCGTAGGAACCTTAAACCCTGCTATGACTTGAATCTTAAGTGTCCCCTGAGAAGACCCTAAACTAAAGAATGGTCCCCAGCTAATGACAGTATCGGGAGCTGGTGGAAGCTGAAACAGTCAGAAGCATGTGCAATGAAGTGATGAGGTGTTGGGATTGTGCCCTTGGAGAAGATCTTGTCTTCTCTTTTCTTTTCTTCTGTGTGCACATATGTGTGTATGTATGTTTGCATGTGGGTGGGTCCCTGTGTATACAGGTGCTTGTGCCTGTGAGTGCACATGTTTGTAGAGGTCGAGGATGATATCAGGAGTCATCCTCCATTGATCTTCACCTGAGCATTTTCAGACAGCCTCTCTAATTAGGTTCAGAGTACTTGATCGCAGCTAATATGACTGGCCAGCTTGCTCTGAGGAGTCCCAGGCTCTGCTGGAATTGCAGATGGGCTGTCACACCCACCTGGCATTTATGTGGAATCTGGGAATCCAAACTCTGGTCCTTTTGCTGTGTGGCAAGAGCTGGAATCATTGGGCCATCTTGCTAGTCCCTCTTCCGTCTTTCTTTGCTCTAAAGTGAACAGCCCACTCTGGCATGTGCCGGCACCACGCTCTCTGGACCATGGGGCTTAAAATGGACTTTAGGAGGAAAGAATTCTTTTCACTCTCACAGGCTTCAACCCAGGATCACTCAGGAGTCATTGCTTCTGTATTATCTACCACGAAGCAGAATGTCACGCAGGGTATATGTGATGGAGCAATGCTGCTCAACGCATACCAGCCAAGAAACAGAGAGGGGAGCAGGAAGAAGGGGACAGGGACAGAAACAGAGAGGGGAGCAGGAAGAAGGGGGCAGAGACAATATATAGACATCCTCCCAGGACCATTCTCTTCATTAGGTCCCTCCTCCTGAGTTTCTATTCCTTCCCATTTGATAGCCCATCAATTGTGAATCCAGCAATGGATTAATCCATTAGCAAGGTCAGCGCTCTCAAGACCCAATCCCTTCCCCCAAACCCCAACTCTGAGAACTGCTCTGTCATGGGGATTTAACCTTCAGCATATGAGCTTTTGGGGGACATTGCAAACTTAAGCATTCTATATTCTGAGCCTCCCTCCACCAAAAAAAAAGAATCATTCCCATCTCACATTTGGTCCATCTCAGGATCCTTACAGTTTTGAGTTTTGGCCTGACTCAAAAGTCCAAGTCCAAAGACTTCTCCAAGACCCAAGGCAGATTTTTAGCTAAGACGTCTTGTACCATTCAAAAAGCAAGTAAAACACTATGGCGGCTGAGTGAAGACATGCACAGTGACAGGTGCCATTCATGTGTACTCTTGAGAAAGCGCAAATGAAGCTAGATAGACACACAGCTCCGCAGTTGCTTGTGGGCAGAGGGTGGGGAATAGGTAGGTGGGAGTGCTGAAGGGGCCAGGGAACACTTGGGGACAGTCATAGTAGAACACTGAGTTTTTCACTTTTCCAAGTGGGTCCACACTGAGCAATTTCCATTTAGAAATGGTTGAGGTTTGGCCACGTCACAGCACACCTCAAATTCCAGGGGTTCCAACTTCAAGTGAATTGTGGTGAGAGAGCGGTTTCTTACTCGGGTGTCTCTGCCTTTTATTCAGGCATCTCGATGTTCATTGTAAAATTACAGCTCTCCCGCTGAGCCTTTTAAGGTATTTTTTTCTCTTAATTGTTCCCTTTTCCATGAGCTTATCATACCACAAATGTGTTGTATATTTACTTCTTTATACTTGCAGTGTATATTTATTTTGTGTATATTGGATCTCAGAGGGACACAAATGGATGTAACAGCTAACATTTTGCAGGGAGCACAGGCACAGAGTCAGTTTTTGCTCCTCAGAGTAATAATGACTCTGTTGAGACGTGTGCCTTGTTTCTCTCAGATAAAAGTAAACAGGGACAAAGTGGTATGTCATTAAAATGCAAAGCCATGCGACTTAAGTCGTTGACAGACGTGTAGTCGGTGAGAGTGTCTCCCCGGCACTGTGTGTTATTGTAGATTAGGAAAGGGGGGTGTTGAAATAAGAATAGGTTGGCAGGCAGAGAGGAAGCTGCAGCCTTTTATTTGTGTCCAGAGCCCTCTGCTGTGCATTGTGGGAACATCCTCCAGGATGCTGAGTTCATTCACTTAGCTGTTGTGTTTTGCACCATGACCAGGGACTGTTCGTTAGATCTGAGCCCAAGGCCTTCGAGGCTTTGTAGCTGAGTCAGAGCCACATGGTAGCCAGACGTGAACATGACTGTCAGATCCCCGGTTCTCTGTGTTCACAGCCCCCACTCCCCTCCTCCCCAAGGTGTGTTCTACCTGCTGTCAAAGAAGCCACCTTCCTGAGCTCTGAGACAGAAAAGAATAGTAGAGATGGGCAGACTGGGCTCCATGGAAACAATTGGGGGGACATTTGGGGGATTGCCACTGGATGATGCTTTGGCTCCATTTCTGAAATGTTTTCTTGGGCTGGAGAAATGGCTCAGGGGTTAAGCCTCTGTCTTGAGAGCAGAAGGATCCTGAGTCCCACATAAAAACACCAGGTAGAAACGATGGCGGCTTGTATTTCCAGCCTGGTGGATGGAGCCTGGGAAATCCCAGAGCAAAGCAAGAAGATAGAAACAATCTGGAATGATTCCTGAAGTCACCCTTGGTCACACCACAGGGACACACAGTGCCCTCTGAAACACACACACACACAAACAAACTATTAAATGTTTTCTTTATTTATGAGGGGTGGAGGGAGAGAAAGCAATGCATGCCATGCCTTTCAGAAGGGTTCTCTCCTTCCACCATGTGGACCTTCAGGGGATCGAACTCAGGTCACCAGGTTTGGGAGCAGGCACCCACTGAACTATCTTGCCAGCCCATATGCCTGTTCTGTGAGCCGGAGCAGGAGAGGGGAGCCCTGTCTGAGCTGACTTGCTGTAGGGGAATGATCTTTGGAAATAGGGAAAGGGGGAGGGGAGATGCTGGGGGAGGATAGACCAGACAAGAGGACTTCAGCAAGCCTGGAGAGCAGGGCCATGACGTTCAATTCCTTTGGTGCCAGGTTAACAGGGTTTTGGGGCAGAGCCCAGCCTCAGGGGAGCTTTCCTCAGGGTTATCCTGCTACAACTCCCTTGGTGCCCAAACTGGATGATACCGAGAGAGACAGTTCAGGATCCTGAGCCTCAACAGACAGACCGTGATTCAGCACTAGCTCTGGTCTCTGTCCTTACATCCTACGAGTTGGCTTCATGGCTCAGAGAGATAGATGTTCCTCCTGTTTGGGTACCATGAATCTGAGGGTCTCACTGGCCACTCCCAGCCAGTGGTCACCCAGCAGTTCTGATGAGGTCACCTGTACAGCACCTACAGGGCGAGTCATTTATTGCCGGTTATATATTGCCTAAGTGCAGCCAGAGCAATCATGGCTGCCCGTGGGGTCATCCAGGGACAGGCATAGTCCAAACTCAAAGGGACAGTGGACGTCGAAAGTCAAGCTGATTTATAACGTTGCTCTGAGAGTCAGATGTGGTCAGGACCTGGCAGGGACCATCTAGTCGGTCAGTAATTGATATGTGGCTCCTCGTCCCGGATTGTCGGCCTAGCAGGCTTTTCATGGATGGGCTGTATTCCCCAAAGCACGAGGGGGGACTTCTCCCAATGCCACAGTCTTGGGAGGTGAGGACTGATGGGAGAAGGTTAGGTCATGATGGATCCACTCTCTTGGGTAGATTTAATGCCAGCTGCAAAAGGCTCCTCTGTGTCCTCCTCCTCTGGATGGCTCTAGGGGATGGACTTGTCTTTTCTGCCTGATGAAGGATTGTTAGACAGTAGAAGCCAATGTCTATATTTGAATGGCAAATAACAGGACTGGTCAGCCAGGAATCATGGGATACAAACTAGGAATCCGGCCGCTAAAAGGAAGACTAGCAGGAAAAGTATGTTCAGAAGGTAAAGTAAGACATAGGTAAGGAGAAAAGGAAAATTTTGCTCTCTGAGCTTAGAGCACAAAAGCAGTTGACTTAAAGTGTTGCTCTTTTGTCTGTACCAGGGGAGAAGAAAGAGGGGGCGCAGAGACAGAGGTAGAGAGGCAGAGACATAGAGAACAAGTTTCTGTGAAGGAAAAGCAAGGATTCCATCTCTCTAGCATACCTCTAGGTAGATCTGATTTCTTGGGGACCTAGCTGACCAGGTGATTGACAGCCCCAGCTGGATTGACCTAAGGACAGACCCCATGGCAGGCATATCCCATAGTTCAGAATTCGTATTAGTGTTTCCAAAGGAAAGGGGAAGTTTCTGAAGTTTGCTAATCTCTTTTTTTATTGTTTATTCAATTGTGCATGTGGCGCGTGCGTGTGCGTGTGTGTGCGCGTGTGTGTAGAACCATGGGTGAATTCAGGAATCACCATGGACCGCCTCCACTTCCACCTTGTTTACTCTGACCGGGGATTCACAGGCTCCGCCCTACCAGGACCAGAAACACAGGCCGCCCCACTTCCACCCGGCGTCTATACGTGGGGTCTAGCATCTGAACTCAGGACCTTCCGCCTGCGCCACCTCTCCAGTCCAAGTTTGCTAATCTCTATCGCTCTTGCCTCCCCCCTTCTAGAAGGGAGGAGTATTCTATGTAGTGTGTTGATTCTGTGCTTCTTTCTGGCTGTAAACCTTTAAGATCATTGTAGATTCACAATTGTTTGACATTCAGAAGGAAGGGACACAGGGACATAGAGTGCTCCCTTTACCCAGCATCCTCCAGCGGTAACATCTTGCACATATACCCCAGCCGCATCAGGATAGCGACAACACAGAGAAGATATGGTCTTTCCATCTGAAGTGGGCGTGTGCCTGGGTTTCAGGCAGTGGATGTATGAACATGACAGCAGATATTATTAGAGAAAAAAGGGAGAAATGTAATTGAGAAAAATCAAGATTACTACAGTATCAGTGACTTACTCTCCTGTCACCAAAGACCACATTTCATGATTAGAACAGACTGTTTCTTGCTATCTTTACCATGGTAAGTTTTGCACCACATCTGAAATGCAGCTTTTAGACAGACAATATTTTCACAAGGACATTTTGCTCATGTTCCTTAAATTTTCTTGTAATTTCTCTCAACAACTTTGAAAAACGTACACGTATTCAAAGTACTCATATGGTTCTCGAGCTTCTAGTAGTTGTAATGCACGCAGGAATACCTTCCTACATGTACTGCTCTGCTGTGCTTCCACTCTCTGTTTTGCTATTGTTTGGGGAGTTGGCTTGCTGATTGGAGACTGTTGATGGAAGTTTTCTTGTGTGTGTTTGTTTTTTTCTGTGTGTTTAGAATTGCTGACCTCAGGATGTAGGTCTTGCTACATGCCATTCATAAGGTTTCCCTTCGGCTTCCTATATGAACTTGCTGATGTTTTCTGAGGACTGGCTTTTCATACAAGGTTTTTCCACATGTGGAATATTTGTAGACTTTTCCTCCTATGCTGTACGAGGTCAGGTTCTTGTGTGTGCTGGCAGTTTTCCTCACCTTTGGTAATGCTAACTTTGATGATGTGCAGGCCAATATATCTTAAGGTGTTGCATGACTTTATGGTCTTTTTTTAATGTCTATCTGTCTGTCTATGACATGTGAGCACATGTGTGTGAGTGCGGAGGCACACGTGGAGGTTAGAAGACAGTCTTCAGGTGTTGTCCCTCACTTCTCCCCCCTTGTTTGGAGCCCAACCCCTCCCCCATCCAAGCTGGAGATTCTTGGGCCTCCCTCTTCCATTCCCCACAAGCTCAGGATAAAAGGGGCATTTACGTGGGATCTGGGGACCCAACACTAGTCTGTGTGCTTGTGAAACAAGGGCTTTACCCGCTGAGCCATCTCCCAAGCCCTCAATATCCTTAGTATATCAACTGCTTCTCTTCTGTCAACGACAATAAGCCAGCAACTTATTAAGTTCCACTAACCATGGCATCCGGTGTCTAGGACTAAGTCAACAAGACTGCGCTGAGCTCCCATGCAAATATTACACTCCCAGTGTGCTGCTAACCCTGTGGATAGAGATGGGGCTGTTTCCTACATGGAAAGAGTCAGTAGTCCGGAACAGAGTCTTGGGTGGAATAACACCCGTTCTTTTCCTTGTTTTGTTTTACTTAACACATCTAAATTCATCTGGAAGAGCAAAAATCCCTAAACAGCAGCCAAGAATTTTAATTCTTATTAGAGATGCAAATGATCACCTCGCCCTGGAAGAAAATGTATGAACCCAACAATTAATAATAGAATATATACTATGATAAATGTGAAATCTCCAAGTAGGGGCTGAGTGGGTAAGAGAAATAAAGTAGTAAAAAAAGAACCGTGTGGCCTGGGGAGATGGTTTAGCTAGCAAAGCTTTTGCTACCCAAGCCTGACCCATGAGTTCTTCAGATCCACATGGACATGCGGTGATATGAGTCTGTAATTCCAGGATGCCCAGAGGCGATGGAATATAGAAACCTGAGAGTCTCCAGAGGTCAGTGGGCTGGTAGGCTGGGCTCGCACTACAGGTGTGAAAGGTTGAAAGGAATGACACCCCACGGCTGTTGTAGCAATTTGCCTGTGTGGTTGCTGATAAATGGCCATCAAGTGGGTTAAGGGAACAAGGGGTTTATTTCCTTACAGTCCGGTTACAGTTCTCAGTCCAGTTTGATAGGACGGCTCACGCCAACACCAGGGCCGAGGGAATTGGCCACACCATCTCCACATAATGGCCGAGAGAGGGACGATCCTTACTTGCCAGACCAGCATGTCTGGCCAAGTGTACAGAAGGATGCTGACTTCCTCAATCAGTTTGTATTTTATTCACCCATTCAGGGTCTAGTCCCATCCACCATGGGCTGGGTCTGCCCCATCAACTAGACAATCTCCTTCAGGTTCGTTCTGGGTTTAACTCAACTATTCTCCACATGTGTCCAGAGCTCAAATCCTCAACTGTTAAGTTGCTATGATAGCTGTCCTCTACTCCACACATGCACACACACAAATACTAACTCATCACACATAGACACACACACACAAACACCCATCTCTGTCTCTGTCTCTGTCACACTCACACACACACGCACACACACACACACACACACACTAACTTATTATACACAGAAACACTAACCTATCACATACAGCTATATACACACTAATACATCACATATAGACATACATACACACTAATCTATCATACACAGACTATTGCATTTCACACACACACTACTAAAACATCATACACATACATATTAGCCAATCACACACATACACTTACACAAATACTAGGCCATTTTTCATGAATACACATGCTAACCCATCAACACACAGGTACATTAACCTATCATACAACACACACATGCGTACTCACACACTAATCCATTATACACATACATGTACACACACTAATCAACACACACACACACTAAGCCATCCCTCCTATTGTGCTAGTAAACTAGAGACGATAGGGGAGAGAGAGAGAGATGTAATACATATGTGCTGCAATATATTTGATAGGTGATCTGACATTTTGACAATGTCACAAGTACTCACACAATATAAAGGAATCTTCTCATTTCATCTATGGGGAGGGATCAAGAATTGTGGCCACAGAAGAAATGATGAGCAGCTTTCCCTAAAAAATGTAAAATCTTTTTTCAGAAAAAAAATCAAGTAAAATTGGAAAATGTATGTTCTAAGCCAATGAAAGAAGTGGTTTACTGCTTCATTTAATTATCTCTTCCACATTTATAAGAAGATCACAGTCCCATAAAAATGATCTATGAATACAAAGGACAAGTAATAAAAGGGAAATGCAAATGAGGAATAAATATGGAGAAACAGCCCATAAACTACAAATGAATGCAAGTGTTTAAATACATTTTTGGCATTCTCAGTAGGCAAAGATTATGAAGAAACAGGATATCCAGGGTGAGTATAGGTTTGGAGAAATGTTCGTTCTCATAAATGTCTTTTTGGAATATAATTTATAAAGCAGTTTGGAAGCCACTCCATCCCAAGATTGAAAAGGAGGATGCTTTATTTAATGTAGCAATTCTGTTGCGAGAAAAACAGCCTAAGGAAAAACAGCCCAGAAATCCATCATAGTTACATTCCTCAGGTTGTTAGCAATGATATCTTGGGGGAAAAGTTTAAATATAAAAATAACACAGGAGGGCTGGAGAGGTGGCTCAGGGGTTAAGATTCTGCCTTGTAAGCAGAAGGTCCTGAGTGTAGATTTCAGGTCCCACATAAAAAAAATGCCAGGCGTAAATTGCATTAGCCTCTACTTCTGGCCCTGGTGGGCCAGCCTGGGCAACCCCAGAGCAAAGCAAAACAGAGGTAGAAACAATCCAGGATGATTCCAGAAGTCACCCTTGGTTGTCCAGAGGGACAGACACACAGTGTCCTCCCTCTCTCTCTCTCTCTCTCTCTCTCTCTCACACACACACACACACAATAAACAAACAAACAAACAAACAAACAAATAAATAAATAAAAGTTAAAAAAAGCAGGACTCTGGGGCTGGAGAGGTGGCTCAGCGGTTAAGCCTCTGCCTTGCAGGCGGAAGGTCCTGAGTTCGGATCCTAGACCCCACATATAGAGGCCAGGTGGAAGCAGGGGGTGGCCTGCGTTTCTGGTCCTGGTAGGGCGGAGTAGTTCCCGAATTCGTCCGTGGTTCTACACACACACATACACACGCACACATGCATATGCACAATTGAATAAATAATAAAATAAAAAAAACAGGACTCCACTAGGTGGGATATTAGGTAAACATTAAAATTATAATATAAATTGTAAAGTATTAGAATCATAATACTCTGAAGTAGATGGAGCTTGAAATGTATTTTAAATGTATTTTTTGGTATGTGGTGTATGTATGTGTGTGAGCATGTAGGTGTGTGCCTGGACTTGCACACAAAGTGTCTTCCCACTTTCTTTTTAGAGACAAGAGTCGTTCCAGGTGTGGATTGGCTAGACTGGCTCATTAACAAGCTCTGTAAAGATTCCCATCCGGGCCCCTCCAGCGCTAGGGTTACTGACCATTGCCACTAAGTCTCCCTTTTGTGTGGACGCCAGAGATCCAAACTCATGTCCTCATGCTTGTGCAGCAAGAACTTTACCCACTGAGCCGTCTCTCCAGTCCCCCAAAAAGCACACTTTATACGAGTCTATAAAGCCATGATTTTTTTTTTGTGGTTGTTAAAAAAATAGAACTCAAAGTTCCTGTGGGTTTAAAAGCAAATGTAAATACCAAATATAGAAACAAAATTGAATCAAAAAATTGAAAATCCACTTTCCTCAGAACAATAGAGCAAGCCCTGAAAGGATTTTGTTCATAAAGGGCTGCTAAAATTCATGCCCCCATCATTCAGTACCAACTAAGGACCAGCCTGGAGGAAGGCTGGATGTGCATTCCCTCATCCACGGTGAAGGTACTAACACCGCCTTCTTCATTTGCTCAGCTTCGGCCTGATGTGTTTAGTGTTCTGGGCTAAATGAACTGCACACTGCGTGATGGTGTTTGCTTAAGTGTCTTTCTTGTATATTACAGCACCTAATTTGCACTTCAAAGTAATTGGTCTTCATGAGTTTTTTAGAGCCCCTAAAAGCACTATGATTTAATGACTGGATAAGGCTGGTGTAGTAATTAAATGAATTAAAATTTGAGTAAAAGCCCATGTTAATGATTACCCAAGTTGCTCAACAGCTCAAAATATTCTCAACCATTAGCAACAATGGATTCATTCACAGGACACTAATAATCATGGATTTGACTGGTAAATGGGTACTTTTGCTTTATATGGGGAAGGGACACAGCCAAGTGTCAATAACACACACAGAGTTTGCATGAGTGCCTCTGGCTACCTTTAATTTATCATGATCCTTTATGGACTTCTGGAAGCTTGGGGACACTTGTATTTATCTCTGAACTTGTATCAATATGAGGCATTGTTATGATTTTTTGGTATCATTTCAACTTCGTATCCCTGAAGTCTCTGTAATATGAGTGGTTCTGTCTGGGTATTTTCTGTAGATACATTTCAAGAGTGTGAATATAAAGATTTGTAAACAAAGGTGAATGTGTACTGACCTAATGGCCTAATGGGATTGTCGGTGGTCAAGGGGAGGAATGACCAATGCAATACAGATCTATCTGATGTATGTGGTGATGTTCCAGACCACAGTGGTCTCATCAATGTTCTCATCAGCACAGGGATGGGTATACACCAGTGGTCCCTTGAGATTATGCTGGGGATCTTGCTCCAGCCCTTCCAGTTCCTGGGCTAGGTGCAGCTTAGGAACATGATGAATAGCATCTCTTCTGCAAATCACTCACACGCTGCTGGTTACAGACAGTGAAACTAACATGGACCCATCTGCTTTAGTGGGTTCAGCTGGTCTTTGTCTGGTGCACACTTTTCCTTCCTGAACGACTGGCCTGCAGACTCTGACATCGGACATGGGGTTAATCAACCAGGTAAGAGTTGCCCTACAGGGACCTGAGTCAGGTTTCTGCTGATTGGTCGATCCATTATCACTGCTCTGCTTTCCACTGAACCCTGAGGACATAGGGAAGAAACAACACGGGGACCCAGAGAGCTTCAACTTTGTGGAGGGTCCTTGGAACACCCAACCTGATGTCAGAGCCTCTGGCTAAGGCAGTTTCTAGTCTACCCCAAGTGCACCAAGTGGAGTAAAGCATGCTTCTAGAAGGACAGAGAGCCAGCCCCTGGCAGCACCGGACTGCTCAAGAGCACTCTACAATGAGTGCAATGGATATGCACTAGAAGAAAACGCAGGGGATATTCTAACCAGTCCAACAGAATTTTGAAAGTCTGAGGAGGAACAGTGTAAGCAAGCAATTCAGGCATGCCTGAGGATGAGCTATCGTTTCCAGTTCGGATCCAGAGAATCTGGAGAGGAAGATGAGATTAGCAAACAACACCAATTGATTGCATGAAGCTGGCCGACAGCGCCCTCTCTCCACACCCAGAGAATAACAGGGGACTCTTACCGCATTGTATAAAGATAATAGCTGACAGAATGGACACACCATACCTGCCACAATGCTGGGCAGTTGGGGGGAGGTGATACAGATGCGTTTATAGGGATAGAGCAACACAACAGGACAGAACTGAAAAGACATCAGCCATTTCAACAATGCCAATCCATAAAACCGCTCTCTTCTCCCTGTGATGATCTTATTCTCCATTTCACTGGCAAAATAGGATCAATTAAAAAGGAAATTCCACAAGGTTCCATCTTATCCACACGTTCAAATGTGCCCACATGTAGGGCTTGGATGCACTGGCCTCAGGGGAAGGGGGGGGACATGGTCCCTAATTTCATAAGATGGTCCTTTTTTCCCTCTGTGAGCCACATTTCAATTGCCTTACTTCTTGGATCGTTACTTAATCATTTCAGTCTCTTTACAGAATTTCCTAGTAGCACATAAAATCGTACAATTACCCCTAGAAAGAAACCTTTGACTACACTTTTCTCTTGTGCTCTCTTGCCATTCCCCTTACTTGTAAACAATGTCTTGAAAGAATCGTTTGAATTCAGTGCTTCTGGTGTGTCCCCTTCCATATTTCTTGAAGCCACCCTGCTGTTAGTGTGGTTACCATGGTAGCTAGCCTCCAAGATGGCTGGCAATCCCACCTCCCAGCACCCATGCCCCGGTGGGATCTCCTCACACACCCTGTCAAGCTTGGTCTGTGGGAGCAAGTCAAACAATGAGAGTGATAGTGTCACTTCCTTTCCTGGGCACCCTGGGAGATGGTGACTTCTGTCTTGTGTCGTGTCTGTCTCCCCCATGTTAGACATGGCCATTGTTATGCTGAATCAAAACATCTGTAAGCTCCTTTATGAGCGTCTCTTGATTGGCTCGTTGACAGTCCCTCATGCAGTGAGTGGGGAGGCTCACGGGCCAGCACAAGATTCTCACAAGGCCCTTCCCTTACATGAACTTATGAGATAGGTATCTGTCTGCGTTGGAATTTTCTGTAGTGTGGCTGTCTGTGTCTATAGGTTACACAGGGACTTCCAGGTTTTTTTGTTTTTGTTTTTGTTTTTTTTGCTTTTGAGTCACACATAACCCCATAAGTAACACCAGTTAACTCATTAGTACTTACGAGGAATTGTCTAGTCAAGGTAGATCTTGAGTATCTAACTGGGAAAAAGAGCCCATAGCAGGTGGGGCCTGGGTGGGAGGACAAATGGAGAGAGTTCATTGAGTTTGGCAGTCCAGTGTGCGATGATGGTCCTTCTTCTCTACTCCTGCTGCAGATGTGGTGTGGCCAGTTCCCTCGGCTCCTCATGCTGGGACTCTCCCGCCATGATGGGCTGTGACCCGGAACTGTAAGCTGAATAAAATCCCCTTTTTCACCCAATTGTTAGGGTCAGGTTTGACTGCAGTAATGGATTATGAAACCAAAACAGATGAATCCTTTCTTAGAACCATTGGTCCCCTCTCTGTCTGGTACGCATGCATTTCTTTAATTCCCAGAAAAAGTCATGCAACGCTTTGTTTTGCTCTGTTCCTCTGAGGAATGGCAGCCGCTGTGTTCTGAGGATGTTTGTCAGGGGGCCGGTGTGATGTCTGCTACCAACAGGGGGCCGGTGTGATATCTGCTACCAATAAGTTGCTGGTGTGACAAACTGCTACCAAGAAGCGGATGAAATGTCTTCTACCAAGAGCCATATGAAGAGCCACATCACCGTGTCTTCCATGAGCGTCACTTCATGAAAGACCCTGAGCCAGAACTACCTGAGCCATTATGCCTAGGTTTTTAGATCACATGATTGCAAGATAGTAAACATATTATTGCTTTAAGTTGCTAAGTTTGGGGGTAATTTTTGGGATAGCAAGACACAATAAGTTCATGACCCTATGTTATTGATTGAACTGTGTTCCCCAATTTTATGTTACAGTCCTAATCAGCTTTCATAACTCAGAATGTGACCTTACATAGGAATGAGACTGTTTCAGATGCCAGTTAATAAGATGGCATTATACTTGAGTTATCTTGATTCAGCATGTCGTCATGAAAAGGAAATTTAGGCAGACAACCACAGTGAGATGCCATGCAAAGACTAGAGTTATGTTGTCATGAGCCACGGAAAGAAAAAAAATAGGAGAGGCCCAGACAGACCCTCCTCTAACATCTTCAAAAGAAAACAGGCCTTCCAATCAATGTGTGGCTTCAGACTTCCAGCCTCAGGAGCAATGAGAGGAGATTTCCACTCCTGAGGGCCCCTCAGAGCAGTTGTAGGAAACTAATAGACCCTGTATGTCATGTCCTATTTTCTTCAGTGGCTTTTAAGGTTTTTCTCTCTTTTAAGTTGATTTTGCTTTTTATGTGTCTGCTAGTTTTATTTTGACATGTCTTTCTTGTGTCTTTCTCCTGTTGAGGGCTCCGTGAACTCTTAGATATTTTTTTAAATGTCTGTCTGTCTGTCTGTCTATCTATTAATTTATGTGTGTGTGTCCCTGTGAAGGATCAAAGGTGACTTCGGGAACCATCCTGAATTGCTTCTACTTCCTTTTTGCTTTGCTGTGGGATTTCCCAGGCTCCACCCACCAGGGCCAGAAGTGCAGGCCACCACCATTTTTGCCTGGCAGTTTTACGTGGGACCTGGGATCTGAACTCAAGACCTTCTACTCGTGAGGCAGTCTTAACCCCTGAGCCATCTCTCCAGCCTTCCTTAAATTTTTTTTGACTTATGTTTTTCATCAGATTTGGAAAAAAAAAATTCCCAACTAGTAACTTTTCCAGGTATACAATGTTGAGTCAAGTTAGTCATGGAAAAATGCAATGATGGGTAGAATTGTGATTAGTCACATAATTTAATGCAAGTTAGCAAGGAGAAGATACAACTAGATAAACACCTGGTAAGAGATCTTCAGTAAGCAAAAATACAGACCAAACCACAAGAGAATCCTTCAGTTTCATGTATAAAAACAACAAGTTTTACAAGATCAAGCAAAAGAAATTAAGAAAAAAGTATAAGTCTTAACAAAGTTGATAAAAACAAGTTTAAAAAGTCTTGTTCATCAGTAATTTTAAGGTAAAAAATAGTAAAATTTCACTTGTAACAGCAACCAAATCTTTGAAGTGACTATCAGTAAATCCCTCAGGCATAATATTGGTATACACATACATAATACTTACATATATTCATGTCTAAGCATATATTCATATATGTTTAGTACTTACACATATGTATTCATACATACATGTATAGCCATCTTATTGAAGGGCACAAAAGAAAGGTGAACAATAGTCAAATTCTGTTCATATTAGATACTCTGATGGATCCTAATTAGAGGGTACCTTCTGTCCCACCAGAGCTATCAAAAACTACAACTAGAAGGAGCAAACAGGATTTGAGATTCGACTCTCATTATTTACCAATAATGTTGGAGGATTCAACAACTTCCTGTGGCCACCACACTGAGTGTAAAATTAGGTCAACTTAGCAGCTTGATCGCAGCCCCAGCAGAGTGTTGAATGGAGCAAACCCTCCTGCTTTGTCCTGCTTTGCCAATGAGATAAGCTCGTTTAATCTTCCCTGGGACAGGACACAGAAGGCATCAGACAGGGCTGGGACTAGGGGAAATGCATGCACGGAAAGCATGATTTAATTACCAAAAAATGGCAGTTTTCCTAAATACATGCATCTGTAGAACAAAAGGGTATTTGATCCTTTTTTTCTCAGAAGCTGATGGGTAAATTCTGAAGAATAGCTCTAGATAGCCATGTTTATGATAAACAGATTTTTGAAAACAGGGATAAAAATCCAACCATTGAAAAACAGAGGGTGAGAGTATATTACAAAATAAAAAAGAACAGTAAGCACTGTTTTTCTGATGTAAAAGGAAGTTTGATTTGTAGTGAAATATTTTCACATTATATAATTTATAAGGTTTCTCCTCTATAGTATTTGATGTTAAATGAGAGTTTAGAGCTGATGGACGATTTTGCCATACCAAAGTCATTCATATGGCTTTTGTATGGTGTGAATTCTCTAATGTACCATGAAGGCTGGTTTATGATGGAAAGATTGTCCACATTCATTACATTCATATGGTTTTTCCCCCAGTATGAATCTGCTGATACTCAGTGTAGACTTTCTGGCAGAAAGTTTTCCCACACTTGTTACGTCCACAGAGCCTCTCTCCTATGTCTTTAGATGCTGTCTGAGAACTGAGTTCTCATTCATAGGGGCTCTCCCATGTAGTTCTCTGGCCTGCAAAGATGCGTGCACTTCTGTATGCTGCACACCTGTGTTTGTGGCACTCATAAATTCTCCTTTGCCTCTGCTCTCCAGTGTTCACTGCAGTTTAGCTTCCTAAGAGATGTTCTGCCTTGTTTACTAAACAAGTCATGCTTCCCTCCTGTGTGAGTTCTCTGATGTATAGCAAGTGTTCACCTATGGTGAAAAAACTTTGCACATTTATTCCATTCAGAAGACTTTGCTCTTCCATGGGTTATGTGGTGTACCTGAGGGCTGATTTAGTACACAAAATCTTTCTGCACTGGCTGTACTCATGAGGCTTCTCGCCTGTATGGCTTCTCAGATGCACAGTGGGGGTTAACTGACAACCTGCTTTCTAACATTCATTGCATTCAACAGAGTGCTCCCAAGAGTGAGTTCTCTGATGCACAGTCAGGGCTGACAGGTTTTCCCACACACCTTAGGTTCATTTGGCTTCTCTTCCAGGTTTTTTGACATACAGCGAGGTAAAATTTTCCTGTCAAAGGCATTTCCACATTCCTTACATTCATAAGACTTCTCTCCTATTTGTGTTCAGACATGTTTAGTGAGAGTGGACTCCTAAGATTTGCCCTCAATCATTATAGTTATACAGCAGCTTCTCCACTCTGTACAAAGAGGGGGAGATTTGCAAATGAAGGTTTTCCCACATTTGCTGAATTCATGAGGTCTTTCTCTAGTATGAATTCTCTCATGTCTACTGAGGTTTGCTTTCAGGTGGACTGCTTTCCTGCAATCATGACAAAATACAGCGTTTCTCCCCTGCATGGATTCCTTGATTTCAATGAAGGTGGACCTTTTATACCAGTTTTCCTACATTCATGCATTCACTTGACCCTTTCAAAGTCCAGATAATTTGGTACAGAATAAGGTCTTCATTTTGACTTATGACATCCCTGACTTGATTACATTCATACCTTTCCATTTCAGAATGGCTGTTTTCATGTCTTGGAGTAGTGATTTCCCATATGCACAGTTTTCAACAGTATATGTGCTTTCTTTTCTTTGAAAAAAATGGCTTCTGAATTAGTTTTCAAACCATCTCTACCTGGATGACATTTATAGAATATTGTTCTTGAAGAAACAATATTCATATCCAAAGTAAATGTCTTCCCAAACAGATTGACTCTTCTTAGAGTCAATGTTTTGTTACTGAAGAATAAAATTTGTCTCAAATATTTGTCTTGATTTGCTTGTCCTTCTCTAAGATGTTGTCATTTTCTAGAAAAGAGCACAACTGACAATAACTTATGACTATTTGCATACTGGCTACAAAATAAAATTTGTACAAATACCTTCTTGTAGAAGTTTAGATCTCAGGTCAAACTTTCCAGGATTAAAGAGATTTCAAATGTAAATATCTTCTACTTGATAAATTTGGGAAGACAAACAACAGGGAAGGAGGGAAAGAGGGAAAAAAGAAAAAGGCAAATCCGTCTGTCTTAACAGGGTCGAGGAAAGAAAGAATGAAACAAGAATACAAGGCCTTTGATGCTTGACAAACATCCCTAACATATGGCAGGACAAAGATTCAGAAGGAACAACACAGGCTGGAAGTGGGGCTGACAGGCTGCAGGGGACAAAAGGCAAGGAATAATTTAAGAGAAAGACAGCAGTTCAGCGAAACCAGGTGAAGTGAGTGTCAGAAAGACAACCAGTTATATAAAAACAAGCAAACAAAACAAAACACAGAAAGGAAGGGGTGACATGAGAGCTCTGGAATTTTGGCACAAATCAAAGGAGAAATGGAAAGTAAGATGGGGTGGTGAGTGGGGTTAAGAATGGAGGGTGATGAGAGAGACAGCTAGGTACCTGCCTAATTCTAAGAGCTAGTCTCAATTACTGGGAGAAAAAGGAAAGAATCAAATGACCATGCGAGCCAAACAAGACTTAAATTTTAAAGACAGACCTATGGATGCCTGAACAGACAACTGATCAATGACTGGGGTGGAGGGACAGAAGACAAGATTAGAAAGAGCTGTGCAGTAAAAGGACTTGGATTCTAGAGATAGGTCACAAAATGGTAAAAGGATTCATATGTTTTGATGAAAGGAATATATTTGTTTTTGGAGAATAGCAGGCATTTACAAAATGGGAGCTAGCTGCTTTCAATGGCCAGAGATCTCAGGCCTAAAAAGACTCCAAGGCTGGGGAGAAGTTTCTACGGTCACAGCAGTTGCTACACAAGCAAATTGACTGGAATTTAGACCCCTAGATCTCTCTTCTCTGTGACAGAGGCCACTGCTACAAAATGAACTCATGAAGAAAAGCTTTAGGCAAGGACTGGAGTTTTGTGACCACCTGTAGATTCTAGAAGCAGCAAACTACAGCTCGTGAGTCTAAACAAGCTGCAGAAGCCTAGTCTGGCTTTGGGTATTGGTGTGCACAGTGCTCCTGACTTTCTTCCTGCCACACCTGCTGTGCTGGGTAGATCTGACAGAGACCATGAACCCAGCTAATCTGAAAATGTTCATGAATGGCCCTTACAACAGTGTGGCGCTGGAGAGATGGCTCAGGGATTGAAGCCTTTGACTGGAAAGCAAAAGGAAAATGAGTTCAGATCCTCAGATCTCATGTAAAAATGCCAGGCAGAAATGGTGGTGGACTGAACTTCCAGCCCTGAAGTATGGACCCTAGGAAATCCCAAAACAAAGCAATAAGGAGATAAAGCATTCCAGGATAATTTCTGAAGTCCACTTTGAATCTACACAGGCACACAATTCAAGTATCCTCTGGTGTACACACACACACACACATGCAAAAAAAGTTTAATATCTCCTCCTCTAAAACATGTCAAACAGTTTGATGTCCATTTAGAGGAGAACAAAGTTTGGATGTCCTTATGAGTCAGGACCACATGTAGCTCTATAGAGCACAAAAAGAAAGGAATCCAAACCACATGAGAGCAGGAGGAGTTGGCCACACACTGGTTGTGTGGAGACATAGCATGCAGATTGTTTGGCATGACCAGTTGGGCACATACCAGCATTGCCACAGCTAGAGAAGCAGAACTACAAAAACAAGCAACTCAACAAAGCCCTCCCCCCCCCAAAAAAAAGAACTCTGGGCACAGGGATCTAAACACATTGCTCTTCAAATGCTGTGCTAAAAACATCTATGGAGAAGAAAGGAGCAATTCCCACTCTGGCAGTACTGGATTCTGAAACTCAAAGGGGACAGGAAGCGACACGTGAAGGCACAGACTCTGAATCAACAGGATGGTTCCTAGGTTACACCGTTAAGTGAAAGAAGCAAAGCATGGTGACCAGCAAAAAGGCTCAGCAGGTAAAGGTAACTGTACAAACCTGGTAACCTGAGTTTGATCCTCAGACTTACCAAAAGTTGTCTTTTCACACACACACACACACACACACACACACACACACACACACACACACACAGAGTGATGTTCTCTCTTTTTTTTTAATTTTTTTTTATTCAATTGCGTGTGTGTGTGTGTGTGTGTGTGTGTGTGTGTAGAACCACGGACGAATTCGCGAACCACCATGGACCGCCTCCTCCTTGTTTACTCTTCCCCGGGATTCGCAGGCTCCGCCCTACCAGGACCAGAAAAGCAGGCTGCCCCCGCTTCTGCCTGGCGTCTATACGTGGGATCTGGGATCCAAACTCAGGACCTTCCGCCTGCAAGGCAGAGGCTTAACCCCTGAGCCACCTCTCCAGCCCCGATGTTCTCTCTTTTAAAGAAGCAAAGTACAAAAAATAGCTAGTGCATTTTTCTGTGAGAAAGGAATTCATAGGAGAAACATATATGCAACCACCTTCTGTGTAAAATAGAAATGCAGAAGGATAAGCAGAGATGAAGGGACTTGTTTACCTAGAAGGAAGGAGTGAGAACAGATGAGCAGAACGGATGAAGGCAAGTGACATTTCACGAAACAGATCTGAATGTAGTTCTGATGCAGAACTGTGTTAATGTTACCTACTGTCCCAAACAAGTGACTAAGATCAGACAGGATACCAGGGATGGCAGATGAAATGCAACAGTGACATTGATACCAGCCATGCTGATAGGAAGTGACAGGCTCAGGGAGGGGATCCAGAAATGCTCCCCGAGATAACTCGGGAGAATATTCTGACTCCATTCTCTAAGGTAAAAGGAACTGCAACCAATCACACTCTATTTAGAAGTTTGTGTTTTTCCATGGGGTGTGGACTCAGATTTTTTTAAAATTTTTTATTATTATTATTATTTATTCAACTGTGTGCATGTGCGTGTGTATGTGCGCGCGCGCGTGTGTGTGTCTGTGTGTGTGTGTGTAGAACCACGGACGAATTCGCGAACCACCATGGACGCCTCCACCTCCTTCTGCCCCGGGATTCACAGGCTCCGCCCTACCAGAACCAGAAACGCAGGCCGCCCCTGCTTCGGCCTGGCGTCTATACGTGGGATCTGGGATCCGAACTCAGGACCTTTTGCCTGCAAGGCGGAGGCTTAACCCCTGAGCCACCTCTCCAGCACCTGGACTCAGATTTTTAAAACCACCTCAGTGCATGTTTGGATGGGCAAACGGAGTGCAGATTATGAGATGAAGGAGTTAGAAATAAGAAGGGAAGGTCAGAATGAACTCCACGAGGAAGCTGGTCAGCTCGAGGTCATGAGACAAAACTGCCTCAGACTGTCAGCGGTCGTGGAGACAAGACAACCAAATGCCACATGGATCCTCAGTTGGATTTGTAAACTGCAAACATGTACTAGTTGGGCAACTAGAAACGTATGAATGTATTTTCTTGTATCTCCTCCTTTCTCATGGGGAAAATTTACCATAAATACTTTTTGTATCATGCTTTTTAAAAAAATCTCTGTGTGTGTGTGTTTGTGTGTGTGTGTGTGTGTGTGTGTGTGTGTGTGTGTGTGTGAAAGAGCACTGTGTATCCCTGTGAAGGGCCAAAGGTGATTTTGGGAATCATCCTGGATTGCTTCTACCTCCTTGCTTCTATCTGGGCTTTCCCAGGCCCCACCCACCAGGGAAGAAAGTGCAGGCCACCAGTGCTGGGACCCCAACTCAGGACCTTCTGCTTGTGAGGCAGAGTCTTAACCCCTGGAGCCATCTCTCCAACCCTGTATCGTGCTTTTAAAAAGTGTTTTATTTATTTGAGCAAGGGAGAATGGGGGAGGGAAGCACTAATGCAGCCTCCCAAGTCAAGCTTTAATGCTCGGTCCCCTCATCCCATGTCTGGCAGCTGTTCAGCACGCGGTTCAGCTGGACAGCTCCTTCCCAGGCTTCACTCTGCTTGGAAATGGGGGTGGTTTGGAGGCAGTTGGTGGCTCCCAGAAACCGGTCTTCAGGTTTGGCTGTTTACCCTCGATTCCTGCTGGACTCTAACATTAGGCAAGCGGGCTGACAGAGCCTTTTGCCTCACTGGGCGCTGAAGAACACGGGTGCTAACCCAGACCCAGTTCCAGTTTCATTTTGTGGATCGCTGGGTGCTATGCTACTTAGTGACCCAGACAGACACCTTATTACTGGGTGCTGACTGAAGCATTCAAATAGCAGTTGTAGGCGGGCTCAGACTGTCTTCCTCTGCTTTGAGGATTCCTGGGAGCAAATATTGAAAGGCAGGTTTGGATGGTGGGGTTCCCAAGTGGCAGAGAATTGTCCTCGGAAAATGATATGTGAGCAAGCAATTTACACTTTAACGTGACAATACATGGACGGGGAGTGGAGGGGGGGGGAAGGCGGGAGTAGTCACCTTGACTGATACACTTACTTTTTCATAAACTAACAAGTCATGTTTGCACAGTAGATGAAACATGCTTTAAGATGCCGCTTGGAACGTACGAGTTCTCTGGTGTCTTTCTGCTGTTACCGTTTGTGCCCTGGTCAGGGAGAAGGGCATGAAGAGTCTGGCTGACCTTTGCACTGTCACGTCGGCTCCCAGATTGGGTTCTTTCTTATTTTAAAAGAAGGGAAGTGTAGGGAACCTTAAAAGCTTTTTTCTTTTTCGTGCACCGTGTAATTTTTTTAGGACGTGAGGTTTGGTCTGGTTGGAGCAGTTCAGACAAGACAGAATGGAGACTGTAGGGAGCATGTAGGACCTGCGAGTTTGGGGTGCAGTGCGGTAACCGTATCCTCAGCTGTGGCTGCTACCCCTCCCTTCTGAGCAAAGGATCCTCCCACGACGCGTCTGCACAATCCATCTAGACCTGCTCAAACTTAAAGCGACTGGAAGCTTTTTTGGCTACCCGGATGCTGCCTGCGGGTCTCAGGGCAAATAAGGAACTTCTGGATCGGACCTCAAGTTTTGAATGCCGGAACCCTTTTCCTTTGCAGTGCACGGTCTCCAGGGACTCCAAGGACTCCTCGCGGCCTCCTCCGACCCGAGGCTGCTACTCAAGCGGGCCGCCAGCCACTCCCCCATCTTGTGAGTAAACTGACTTCACTTATACCTCGCGACACATCCCGGGATGCGGGAAGTGCCCGGCAAATCGGAGGCGCCGCCAGCTAGAAGTCCTGAGACCGTGCACGCACAGGCGGTCCTTCCCAAGCTTCTCCACCAAAGGAGCTCACAGTATTTCCGAGATCAAATTCCCACCAGGCACCGCGGCCGGGAACTACAATTCCCACAAGGAGCCGCGACCAGGACTACAATTCCCACAGGGCACAGCAGCGGACCTTGGTACCCTTGGGGAGCTTGCAGACCCTGATTGGAGATTCTAAAAATGGGTTAGGAAAACAATAACGACTCAAGGATTTCTCGCAGATAGAATGAAAATAGGATGGTTAGTTTCCCAAAATTACACTAGAAGCGCATAACAATGAAAGACAAATCAGCATGCTTCTAGATATCTTTAAAGAAAGTAAGAACTATAAGATATGTGAGTTTATAGCAAAGGAAATTTCAACGTTGAAAAAATAATGTATCTTAGCACCATTTATCTCATATATAATGCAAGTAATATAGAAACCAGACCTTTATCCACGAGAATGAAGTATAAATGATTTATCCACGGATAAATGAATAAATCTATGCAACATTCTACTCTTCGAAGGGGCTGAGAATTTCTGACAAAATTATTATTATCAAGCTCCAGAAATGAATACCATGGTAGGTAGTCTCAAATGATGGCTCTCAAGGGACCAAACTTCCGGGTATTGAAGGCCTGTGTGTTCCTTCCCATGTTGCATTTGGTTGACGTTGTGGTTTTACTTCTAGAAGTGCATCAGGAGGGACATTGCCAGTTTCTGAAAACAAGCTTTGTGAATGAATCCTGGAAGCTTCATCCTGACCCTCGACAGAGTTCTTAGGACCTGTGTGAGAAATTCACTTCCCTGATTACATGGAGACTGAAAGGAGTAGACCCATAGACCTTGAGCCACGTGGAGACAGAAACTCCTGTTTCCAACCCTACCCAGCCATGCCTCTCCTTCTAGCCCTGCTTGCCAAGACACAGGAGTGAGCCTTCTTGAACATTCTGGAGAGTCAAATTCTTGGAATACCTCAGCTTCACATGGAGCAGGGTCATCAGGTCATCCAGCAAAGCTGTGGAGCCCACGAAGAGAGACATTTGGTGGTTTAAAGCTATCAAGTTGTGTGTGTCTGTGTGTGTGCTTATTATGTAAAAATAAATAGGCCAAACATTAACAAGAGATGATTTCCAAAAATGCTACATGAAATATGCCATTCCAAAGCAATGAGAAAGGTTAACTTTTGAATTGGTTATTGAAAGTTGATGACCCAATTCATTAATTCTGGAGGAAAAGAATGATGTTAAATTTCCACGTCATCATTTAAATGTTTCATGTAGCATACAATTTGAAACTTAAAAAGCAAGGTGCCATGCCAGAGATACTTTTGGGCATTGCTAGGTAGAGAAGCTATAAACTGACATTAGAAGAAAATATTGACAAATTTGTCTGTAGAAAACTGAAAATGCCTTAAAAAGAAAATAAAATGGGGAGAATATAGTTGTTGCTTACATTAATTATAAAATAGGCTCAATCTATTGACAGCGCCCTTAGAACTCACTAAAGGTTAGATTCCTAATTAACTTTTTGAAGTTGAGTGTAAACAAGGAAATTAATATACAATTGGAAAGAAGCCATATATGTTTCCATAACTCTATATAAAGAGAGGTAGATATGAAATAATGGCCAATAATAGTATAGATCAAAGAAATGAAAACTATGATTTAAAAAATTGCACACAAGTTTTTGGCAGACTAGCTTGACAAAGATTAAAAAGAAGTAAGCATTGTCATGGAATTGAAGTATTTGTTTCTAGTCATGCTGGATAGGAATGTGACTCCTACTAAAATTCTAAATAAACATTCTAAAACCAAATTGGGGATAGTATTCTAGAAACTCAAAAGACCCTTAAATAATCAAATTGGAGTGTAAATTCGATTTTGCTACTTAAGGAAATAATAATATTAAAGAAATTTATCTTTGCATATGTCAGTAGCAATCCTTCTTTTTTCTTTTTGAGACAGAGGCTCCCAGAGCCCAGGCTGGGTTTCACTGATGATCTCCTTCCTCAGCCTCCAGAGTAGTGGGTGTGCACAACACATCCAGCCTCCAAATTGTTTTGATCATAGTAATTTAGAAGAGGTAGAGAAAGGGGCAAGCTGAATACTCACCAGTACCATGACGGTTAAGAGAGAGCACTGGGGGGAGGAGCTGAGGAGATAGCTCAGCCAGTACAGTGCTTATGGTGCAAGAAAGAATGAGATCCTGAGTTCGATTCCTACAGCCCACGTGAAAAAGTCAGGCTCATCGTCACACACTTGTAACCCTAACCCTGGGGAGGTGAAGACAGTTCTGTGGGGCCCACAGCCAAGTTGTGAAGTCCCAGGTCAGTGAGACACTCTGCCTCCAAAAAACTATGACAAATAGCATCACAGAGCACTAAGATGACCTTTGACCTTCACCCAAGGGCAGCCTCTATCCTCCACAAGCACCCATTCATACAGAAATACACACACATTCAAACACCAGAGATAAAACCCCAGGGTGGCTGTTTTCAAATGTATTCGATGTACTATGTGGATTACTTTCAGAGGCAATTATTTTGAGATGACTTATTGAAAAACTACCCTTTCACTCCTGCTGTGAAGTGTTACCTAAATTCTTACTAACGTTTTTAGCTCACATGTTCTTGCAAGCATCCGGCTATTTTATAAATTAGAAAAGTTCCCTGGGGAGATGGTTCAGTCAGTAAAGTGCTTGCTGTGTAAGCATGAGAACCTGAGTTACATCCCCAGCATGCACACAGAAAACTAGGTGTGACTGGGGTGCTTATAATGCCAGTCTGGGGAGGCAGACACAGGCAGAACTCACTGACCTAGCTGAGTTGGTGAGCTTCAAGGTCAGCGAGAGCTCGGTCTCCAGAAATAAAATGGAGAATGATTGAAGAATACACCCAACACCATCACCCTCTGGTTTCAACATGTGAGAAAATGTGTATGCACACACCTCCACACTCACACACAATTCCATACATATGAACACTACTCTGCTTTTTTCCAAAAAAGCTTAGGATGTAACTTAAATATTTGTGAAGGAAAACAAAATAAGTGAAAAAGAAAATAATAATAAACTTTAAATGCCAAAATGTGCTATCATTTTTACTGGAACTTCATTGAAGAATTTGTTTCTACTAAAAGAAAATGGAATATATTGTATTTACTTATCACATACTGAATTTTCATCTTTTGTTGTTATTGGAATGGGGAATTTCATTCTCTTTATAAATATCTTTGGAAGTTATAAAACAATATTGTGGACTGGAGAGATGGCTCAGGGGTTAAGACTGTCTCAGAAGCAGAAGGTTCTGAGTTCATATCCCAGGTTCCATGTAAAAAAACACCAAGCAGAAAAGGTGGTGGGCCTGTGCTTCTGATCCTGGTGGGCAGCGCCTGGGAAATCCCAGAGCAAAGCAAGAAGGAGGTAGAACAATCCAGGGACAACAGTGCCGTCTGATACACACACACACACACACACACACACACACACACACACACTAAATAAAATTTAAAAATACAAAAAATATTGCTAAAAGTCACAATATGTTTATTAAAAGTGGAATCTTAGCATAAAAATAGAGAAATTCTTACATGTATCTTTACTATCCTTCCTTCCTTCTTTCTTTTCTTATTTCATCCCTCTCTCCCTCCCTCCCTTTCTCCCTCCCTCCCTTCCTTTCTTCCTTCCTCTCTGTCAGGGTTTCATGTAGCTCAGGCTGCCTTCCAACTTGCTATGTAGCTGAGGCTGACCCTCTGATTCTCTTGTCTTCCTCCTGAGTGCTGGGATGACTGGGTTTCACTGATGCACCAGTTTTGATCCTAGGAACAGTCATCTCTGGGAAGGGAGATGCGGCATCTACAGCTTCTGATCTATAGACCATTCTTGTACTGGTTGGTCGTGTTGGTTGAGGACATCCCCAGAAGGCAGCCAGCCCGCAGGAACCACAGCACTGCCTGCAGCCTGTCTTCATTCACTCCTCTCAGTTAACATCTAAGTCTCTGGTAATCTCTTTCTAAATAGTGTGTTTTGTGTGTAGAATTGACTGTAGAATTTCTAATCATCTTAAAGAAAGCATAAACCTCTTGGATCTTTGGTTTTTAATATATTTTCTTTTTTATTTATTCAATTGTGTGTGTGTGTGTGGAACTAAGGGTGAATCCGGGAATCATCGTGGACTGCTTCTACCTCCTTTTTCTTTTTTGTTCTTCCCCGGGATTTACAGGCTCTGCCCACCAGGACCAGAGGCACAAGCCGCCCCCGTTTCTGCCTGGTGTTTGTACATGGGATCTAGGATCCGAACTCAGGACCCTCTGCTTGCAAGGCAGAGGCTTAATCCCTGAGCCATCTCTCCAGCCCTGGATCTTGGGTTTTAATCCAGTGGGAGACTTTTCAAAAAAGAAGTTTCACAAAAAAAAAGGGGGAAAGAGAAGAGGAGGAGAGGGAGGAGGAGCCGTCCACCCAGAGGAGAGACAGAGAAGGAAGAACTGGGGGGAGCAGACAGGCAAGCGGACATTGGACCTGCGGTCTCCACAGTGCTCCCTAGATGGCAGCAGTATCACACCCCAACTGCCATCACAACACACACAACATTATAAACTTACTTAAAACATTGTATTTTTAAGGCATTTTATGGTAATTTTTTGTTAGTTCTCAAGCTTTGTAGATGAAAAATTGATTCACAATGTCAAAGGGTTATCAGCCAGGGCTAGGAAGACACAAGTCTTCCCAAGACTTTACTCACCTTTATTTTAATTGAGGAGAGCCGAAACAGAAGGATCTTAGAACGTCCCAGCATGCTTTTGTGCTGTCTATTCTTCCACTGATTTTAGACACGCTCGACGGGATCTACCCCACAAGCTTGCTGCCATCGTCTGTGTGTATCTCGGAGACACAGAACCGTCTGGTGGTCACTGCGGACACTGGCAAAGGTGACGCAGAAAGGGGATCAGCTGCCCGGCAGAAGAGGCAGAAGCCACACGTGCAGGGCACTTGAACAACCATCTCTGGGCAGGTGCCAGCCTGCCATGGAAGTCTGGAGGACTGAGGAAATCTCTGAGGGCAGATCTCCATCTGTCTCTGGTTCCCGTGCTGAGCACCACAGAGAGCCATCGAGACAGACCCCGTTGAGCACGCCTCTCTGTTCCAGTAGAGATATTTACTACTCTCATGAAGAAGGAACAGGGGTTAGAGAACAAGTCATGGAGGTAGCAGGTGGCTGGGCACCTCCTGGGATCTGAACTCCTGACTTTTCTGTCTCTGGGTGGCAGTCAAAGATGCTGCGCCCTTCCTTAAGCACAGGTGTAGCATGAACTCAAGGATGTAGGGGGTTATGGATATCTCCCTGGGACGTGACAGGATTTCGTATCTCTCCATGTCTAGGAATAAAGAGTTGTGCCTTTACATCTCTCCAGAAACATGGGAATCAGATCTGTTATGGATGGAACCCATACAGGGTCTGGGGAAAGGGTGGGCAGCTGGACACCCAGCCTAGCTAGTAAACATGGGAGCGAGAGGCTCAGATGAAGTCCGAAGTATCTCTTGGCTACTGAGTCCTCAGGCAGAGAGGACACCGAAGTGTTTCATGTCCACACTCCTGGTCATTTCAGACAGCTGGGAGAACTTGGAGACATCCCAGGAGACTCTGTCTGGGACATTAAAGCTGGCGGGGCCACCTGGGGTTAGCTATCAAAGTAGGCATCTGGATCTGGGAAGTTTGCAGTAGCCTGGCAGTTTTGCTAGAGACAAGAGTCCTCAAGGATATCAGAAGAAAACCCTCTTATAAGCTAGGCTTTAGTGCCCGCATGTGGGAGACAGAGGCAGGAGGAAAGTTTAAGGTCAGCCTGGACAACACAGGAAGACACTCACAAAAAAGGGGTAGAAAGCTGTCATAGTTAAGCACAGGTGTCAACTTGACTGTTGAGGGTTTGAGCTCTGGGAACAGTTGTAGAGAGTTGATGGTTGAGTTAAGCCCAGAGCAAACCTGAAGGAGATTGTCTAGCTGATGGGCAAGACCCAGCCCATGGTGGGTGGGATTAGGCCCTGGATAAATCACAGAGAGCTGGTTGAGAGAGTTGGCATCCTTCTGTTCACTTGGCCAGACATGCTGGTCTGGCAAGTAAGGATTGTCTCTCTCTCAGCCATTACGTAGAGATGGTGTGGCCAGTTCCCTCAGCCCTGGTGTTGGTGCATGCTCTCCTATCAAGTTGGACTGAGAACTGTAACCGGAGTGTCATAAGAAAGTAAACTCCTTTTTCCCTTAAGCTGTGTGATGGTCATTTATCAGCAACCATGCAGACAGACTGTAACAAGAGCTTATCTAGCTTGCATGAGACCTGTGTTCTGTCCCCAGCAAGGAAGGAAAGAAAGATGGTGGTCTACATCTCTAATCCCAGCACTCAGAAGGTAGAGCAGAGGGCCCAGGAGTTTAGAGTCAACCTTGGTTACATAGTAGATTTGAGGACTGCCTGAATATATGAGACCCACAGGGAGGAAGAGCAGGGAAAGAAGGAGGGGGGAGGAAGAGGAGGGGAAAGAGAAGCAGGAGAGGGAGGACAGCAAAAAAGAGAAAGAAAAGAAGGGAGGGAGAGAGAAAGAAAAGCTTCTCCTACTCCTCGGCCTCCAAATGAGGAGGCAGGGGGGCATGAGTGAGTGTCCCTGTCACACAGTGTGCCCAGAGCAGACCAGGCATTGACTTCTAGGACCTGGACTCCCTGGAACTCCTTGGCCATTTTATCCTTTGAGACCTCATGCTGCTAAGCTTCCAGCTTTGCTGTGACCATCTCTCTCTCTAGACATCACATCTGCCCCTCACACATCTCTGGAGATCTTCGGGGATGGGCATGGAGAGCTGACGCAGCCACCCCAGGCCACCCCAGCAAACGCTGTCATGCTCAGCTCCCTAGTCCCACGTCCCGCAGCTGTTCAGCACGCGGCGCAGCTGGACAGCTCCCTCCGAGCCATCACTCTGCTGGGAAACGGTGAGTGATTTGGAGGCAGCTGATGGCTGCCAGAATCAGGTCCCTAGGTTTGGCTCTTTACCCATGATTTCCTGCTGGATGTTAACGTTAGGCAAGTGGGCTGGGCAGGCCTGGCCTGGCCTACCCTCCTTCTTCTCCCTCTTCCTCCCCCCTCCTCCTTCTTTCCTTCCTCTTCCCCCCTCCTCCGCCTTCTTTCCCTACTCCTCCTCCCTACTCCTCCTTCTTTCCCTCCTTTTCCTCCCTGTGGGTCTCATATATTCAGGCAGTCCTCAAATCTACTATGTAACCAAGGATGACGCTGAAGAACACTCGTGCTCACCCAGACCCAGTTCTGTTTTCCTGGGGGGGGGGGTTGCAGGGTGTCTGCTGCTTAGTGACCAGACACCTGTGTTACTGGGTGTTGACTGAAACATTCAAATAGCAATTCCAGGCAGGTTCAGACTGTCTTCCTCTACATCGACAACCACTGGGAGCAAATATTGAAAGACAGACTGGATGGTGGGGATCCCAAGTGGAAGAGAACTGCCCTTGGAAGATGATATGTGAGCAAGCAACACACTTTAATGTGACAATACAGGGACTGGGGTCACTTGTTCCAGCATCAGAACCTAGCCAATCCTGCCTGATACACCTTTTCATAAACTAACATGTCCGTTTGCACGGTAGATGAAACATGCTTTAAGACTCCACTTGAGACAGGCATGTTCTCAGGTGAGACCGTGTCTCTGTCTTCACCGTTGGTGCCCTGGGCAGGGACAGTGGCCTGCAGCACGTGTCATCCTCCTGTGAGAGATGACCTTTACTCTGGCAAACAGAAACCTCTGGATTCTAGGAAAGAGTTACGGATTCCCAGGAGATCCCTGAAATCCCCCCCCATCCCCTCAATGTCTGCAAACTGGAGTTCTTCCTCAAAACTCTCACATCCCTCTCTCTGATCCCAGCCAGGCAGCTATTGGACCACACAGTGCTGTTTTGTTTCATTGTACATTGTGAAGAGTGGGCAGGGAGACAGCTTAGTGGGTAAAGGCGCTTGCTGCACGAGGCAGGTGACTGGAGTTCCATCCCTGGAACCTGTGTTTTAAAATGTCAGATATAGTGGTGTTTACCTATGGCAAGATGACAGGTGGAGACAGGAGCATTAACCAGGTCGAGGTCAGCCTGGGCAGCACAGGAAGACAGTCACAAAAAAGCCTGGTTCAGTTGGTAGAGAGCTTACCTAGCATGCATGAGACCTTGTGTTCTATCCCCAGCATGGAAGGGAAAATAAGATGGGGCTCTAATCCCAGCACTCAGGAGGCGAGGCAGAGAAACCAGGAGTTTCATCATCCTTTTTCTGCAGGGTGACTTTGGAATTTCTCATGAGCCAGCAGCCTGCAGTACTCGACACAGTGAGGGAAGCAACGAGAGACCCCTTCACAACTCAGCTGACTCCCGAAGCTTGTCTTTCACCTCTACATAAACATAGTTGCACACATGTTCCTTCTCTTTCTCAATAAATAAATTTAAACTTTTCAAAAAAATTATAAAAGGCTCCCCTGTCTTAGTTGTGTGTGTTTAGTATACTGGGAAATTGTTCTGCTAAATACGCCAGCCTGGGTTGTCTGACATGAACAGTGACGTCCAGTGATGTGCAGTGTAGCACCCCGGCATCTTTCCCAAGCAGCGTTTGCTGCTGTTCTCCAGCAGCCCGGGGCCTTTTCATTCCAGTAGGGACCTGGTAGAAAGGCCTGGTCTCCAGCCGGTGCGCCCCCTGGTCCTTCTAGGAGCCCCGCCAGTGCTGGGAACAGTCTTTGGCGGCACTGTGAAAAACAGGACTGTCCTCCTGGGGCGGGAGCTTGGGCCGGGCCAGGCAGCCCCGACACAGCCCACAGAAGGCCTTGCGGAAGCGCTGGGACATGAGGGTATAGATGGTGGGGTTCACGGCGCTGTTCACAGGCGACAGAAGAGAAGGAAGCCGGCGTTGAGGTAGGGCGGGCTCCGGAAGGAATTCACCACCACCAGCGTGGAGTAGGGCAGCCACAGCATGGCGAAAAGAACCACCAGCACAGCCAGCATCTTGGTGACCTGCCAGGCCAGACAGGAAAGACAAAGTGATGCATTTATACCGGGGTGCAGCCCCAAGCTGCAGGTCTCTGTGGAGAGAGACTAAAGAGTCCCCAGCCTTTGCATAAGCCTCTCCTTCAACCCCACTTAGAAGACCCCTGTGCATCTTTCAATGCCCAGCTTGGGGCATTTTTTCATAAGGGAAACCTCTTGTGTTTCAGGTCACCCCCAAAGATCTTGGGGTAAAGGCAAATCCACGAGGCCCTAGGATCTTTTCCTGCCTCCGCTGTGGGGGAGCTAGCATAGAGAAGGTCATTGAGGATGAGGCCCCAGCTCATACATGTCCCTCGGGGTACAGTCACTGCTGTTGCTGCCCCTGTGGTTACCTCCTTTGTGCTTGCATGGGGGGATCCACCAGGATGCTCCCCATCCAACCCCAGGGGAGCTGCTGCCTCCAGCCTTCCTAGCACCACCCTGGCGCCTGCCACTTTCTTCCTTCCTGCTCCTTGCCAAGGGAGTTTGCAGCCATTTTGGGCCAGGGTCGTCTGAACACCTTCCCCTCCTCCACACCACTTTCCCAACTCTGCAGATCTTGGCCACTTCGTCCTGGACTCTCCCAGACTGTGTGAGGCCTTCCAGAGGCGGCTTGTGCAAAACAAGGTTTCTAAACTCCAGGAATTACTTAGTGGTACCAGTGGGGCGCCTGTCGTGGCTCCAAGAAGGGCAGCAGGACCCCAGCCTGGCCAGGGAACTGTAGGGCTGATGTGCTCTGGGAGCTGTGGCACCCCAGGAATTCCAGGATTAGCCAGGTTCAGATTCACCCCTGTCCCAGCCTCCTCTGAGTCACATACACTGGAAAGGTGTGTGCAGACTCCGCAACCGGGAGGGAGGCCTGGGTTCAAATCCTAGTTTGGGCACTTTTCAGTTCTGAGCTGTCTCGGTCTTCTCATTGGTTGAGCCATAGTGCTAATGCCACACACGGCAGGCAACATTACATAAATGCTGATAGGCAGAGAGCGTTTCCACCTGTGCCTGGTGCAGAGCAAATGCCCAGGAAGTGTGAGCAATCCCCCCCCCCCTTTTTTTCTCTCTCTGTGTGTATATGTGTGTGTGTGAGAGTGAGAGAGAGAGAGAGAGAAAGAGAGAGAGAGAGAGAGAGGGTACTGTGTCCCTGTGGAGCACCAAGAGTGACTTTGGGAATCATCCTGGATTGCTTCTACCTCCTTGCTTTGCTCTGGCATTTTCCAGACTCCACCCACCAGGCTAGAAGTGCAGGCGGCTGCCGTTTCCGCCTGGCGTTTTTACATGGGACCTGGGATCTGAACTCAGGACCTTCTGCTTGCAAGGCAGAGTCTTAACCCGAGCCATCTCTCTAGTCCAGCCCTTCTTATTTCTAGCCTCGACTCTGCACTGTGGAATACTCTGGTTTCATGCTCCTTTCTATGGCAATTGTGTCACAATTACATCCTCCAAGGACTTTTCAAGCTCTGAAAGTACTCAGTCCGCAGACAAGTTCCTACACAAAAAGACAGTGATACAAGGTACTGTATGCTCAGGACTGACTATCAGTACACAAGAGGAAATCCAGCCTCAGAGAAAAGAAGTGATTTGCCCAAGACTTTATTATTTGCAAAGCTGGGGGCTATGGGTATGGCGGTTAGAGCTAATTACCTACTTGATATCTAGGAGATGAGCCTCCAAGCACACCTGAGGGGATTCTTTACATTAAGGTTTTTCTCAGGACGTGCCAGCAAGGGATGATGGTCTTGACTGATTTAATTGATATGAGAAGACCCAGCTTTAAAAGTGGGTGGTGCTGCTCTCCTGGGGTGGGGGAGGGAGTTTCCTGAGCTGAGCTAGAAAGCAGCAAGCGGTGAAGCGGAGAGGGGAGGAAGGATGGGGGAACATCTGCCCGAGTCTATGCCAGTCATGGGCCAAGAGCCAGGGATTCATGTTTTAAAACTGCCCAGCCATGTCCCTCTTCCTCTGGGCTGAAACCTCCTAGTGCTGAGGCACTGGTGAGTGAGATGCAAGCCAGAGGCCCCTCCATACCCCCCCAGAAGTAGGGAGGTAGTTCAGATGGTCTCCACAACTAAGTGACTCAGTCCAGCAAGGTGTCCTCCCTCCTCCCCCAGAAGCTGCGGGTGGGAGAAGGCTGGAGATAAAGACCAGTTAGAACTGGAGTCCTGTACAGATGGGCTGTTGGAGCGAAGGTAAGGACTCAGGCATCCAGGCGAGCTGCCTCGCCGGCACACACAGGCACTAAACCTTCCGACAGGGACGATATCACATGCAACTTGGAGTCTGGCCCATAAGAGGTCACCGTCGTGCCCTGCGACCCGTCCCCATGTCTCTCTCTCCGGTTCTCAGGTCCACGGAGGCAGTCCGGTGGAGCAGTGTGGCTTTGGGACAGCCATTTTACCTCTGGGCCTGTTTCCCTGTCACTAGAAGAAAACATAATAGATGCCAGGTACTGACGTTGTAGAATTTTCATAATAACTGCCATTAGTTGGGTGCTGACTCATGGCACATGGTCATGGCACAGAGGACACCCCATCGTGGCAGTTAATCTGGACTGTCAACTTGATTTCGGATTATTGTGGAAATAAACCTCTCGGTATGTCTGTGAGGGAGCTTCTAAACCAGGTAAATCGAAGTAGAGATCAACCTTAACGTGCGCAACGTGGTCCCAAGAGCTGGAGTCTTGGGCCGAATAAAAAGAAGTGAGCTGAGCACCAGCGTCTGCCTCTCTTTGTTCTGCTACTGTGGGTGCCGGTGACAGCTGCCCCACGCCCCTCTGCCCGTGACTCTCCACCACGATGGATTATACTTTCAAATAGTGAACCAGTTTGCTTGTTTTCTTTTCTTTTTTTTAATTATTATTATTTATTCAACTGTGCGCATGTGCGTGTGTATGTGCGCGCGCGCGCGCGCGCGCGCGTGTGTGTGTGTGTGTGTGTGTGTGTGTGTGTGTGTAGAACCACGGACGAATTCGCGAACCACCACGGACGCCTCCACCTCCTTCTGCCCCGGGATTCACAGGCTCCGCCCTACCAGGACCAGAAGCGCAGGCCGCCCCCGCTTCCACCTGGCTATACGTGGGATCTGGGATCCGAACTCAGGACCTTCCGCCTGCAAGGCGGAGGCTTAACCCCTGAGCCACCTCTCCAGCCCTGCTTGTTTTCTTTTCTCTCTCTCCCTCCCTCCCTCCTTCTATTTTTCCCTCTCTCCCCTTCACCCTTCTTCCCACCCCTTTTCTTTCCTTACTCTTTTTTTCCTTCCATTCTTCCCTTCCCTTCCTCTATCCCTCCCCTCTCTCCCTCCCCTCTCTCTCTCCCTTCTCTCCCTCCCTTCTCTCTCTCTTTCTCCCTCCCTCCCTTCCTTCCTCCCTTCCTTCCTTCCTCTCTTTCTTCCTTCACTTCCAACTCATATCCCTTCCCCCAAATAAAAGAAGAGGAAACCCGTCTAAGCCCACCAACCCAGGGATTTGAACTTGAGACTCCTGATCCTACCTAGTAGGGCCCATAATTAATGCCCATCATTCAACTGAGCCCCGCCAGGCCTTACCTGCTTCCGGGAGTCCAAGGCCCCCTTCTTGCCCTTGGAGGAGACGCTCGCTGGGCTGGCCAGGCCTCCGTGGTGCCCGGAGCACCCGGGTGGCAGCGGGCGGCGAAGGAGGGCGCGGGCGATGAGCGCGTAGAGGGCGGCGGCCAGGCCGAACCGCGCGGCGTAGAAGAACGCGAAGTCCAGGAAGTAGACGGGCAGGTAGAGCGAGCGCGCCACGCGGTAGTCGCAGTGCACCTGCAGGCCGTTGGCGTAGACGGCCTGGCGCGTGCCCACCAGGAAGAGCCAGAGCACGCAGTAGGCGCCGGTGCCCAGCCACACCCCTGCCGCGATGCGCTGGGCGCGGGGCACGGTGCGCAGCGCCTGGGCGCGCAGCGGGTGGCAGATGGCCAGGTAGCGCTCCACCGTGAAGGCGGCGTTGGAGCCGGTGGAGGCGTTGATGCCCACGTACTGCAGGTAGGTGATACCCAGGCAGCCCGCGTGACCGAAGAGCCACCCTCGGGGGGGACGCCGCCTCGGCCACCGTGGGCACCCCGGCGGCCACAAGCACTAGCAGGTCGGCGGCGGCCAGGCTCGCCAGGTAACAGTGGGTGGGCGTGAGCGCGTGTCGGCTCCGGGTCACGACGGTGAGCACCATGGCGTTGCCCGCCACGCCCAGGGCGCACACGAGGGGCACCAGCGTCAGGGTGAGGACCTGCACGGCCAGCGGAGTCCGGGGCATGGGGCCCAGGCTAGACGCGTTGGCGTGTTCCGAGGGCCCGGCGGGGGTCTCCATGCGCCCGGCCTCCTGCGCTCTGAAGAGGCGACAAGTGGCGAACTTGGTTCCTGCTGTACCCTCGTGTCTGCTGGGGGTCGTAGGGACCCGGGCAGTGCAGGCAGCTGAGGTCCTGTCCCTGTCTCTAAGTTAACCGGTCTCTCCAATCTGTTCCCTCCTCCCTCGGTTGGTCGCCACTCTGCTAGATACTGGGGCCCCAGGTGCTGGAGCGCATGGGCTGCTGGAGCGCGAGGAGCGGAGCGCGACGTGCGGCGTCTATCCTGCGTTCTGGAAGGCAGGGTTGCGCTGACCGTAACTAAGCTCGCCAATTGCGCTGCTTGAAACCCCTGGGAACGAGCGTCTGCTTTCCAAGATTCCCTGACTGGAAGACTTCTGGGCCCCGCATCTGATGCATCTGATGATGTCCGTCCCCAGTCGTGTCCCCCTGCGCTCCTATTTCAGGGATCCACCCAGACCTGCCCGTCCAGCCCAGAGCGTGTGCTCTCTCTGCTGAGACCCTGGTGGGATTCTAGTGCCTTTCATTCTGGCTCTTGCTCTTCCCTACCTGCTCCTGGCATGGCACCCGGAATGCCGGGGGACAGATTAGGTGTGCGGACGCGGTGGGGCACAGCCCTGCCGAACGGTCCTTGGGTTTCTTCCTTACAAGGTTTTTTCCTCCGCGGAGCAAACGGGAGGAGCTGGCAACCCGCTGAGCTCTGACACCATCCTGGAATCCTGTGGTGTTCTCCCCCGCAGGAACCTCAGAGCCCAGCCAGAGCTGACAAATGGGGAGCTCACGTTCAGAGCTGCTGGACATGGGCCAGTCCTGCCTCTTAGATGTCTCTTCCTGCCACAGGTGACTTTTCCCTGCCTGTCTTCCTCGGCTTTACTTCCAAACAGACATTTGTACAGTTGAAAATACATTTCATTTATTTATCATTGTGTGTAAAATGCAGGTGTGTGTATAATACCCATGTGTGTAATGCGTGTGCTATAATGCATGTGTGTGTATAATGCATGTGTATATGATGCATGTGTGTGTGTAATGCACATGTATAATGCAGGTGCACAGGAGGTCAGAGGACAACTGTGCAGAGTTGTTTTTCTCCATCCAGCTTTATATGGGTCTCAGGGGTTGACTTTAAGTCATCAGGCTTTGCCCAAGCATTTTTAGCTTCTGACCCATCTTAGGACTTTTTTTTTAGCTTTGTGCTGGCACAGGACAGATGCCTGAGGGCCAGATGCCTTCCTGTACCACACAGAGCAGAACTCTGCATGGAGCTCCTCAGCGCTGCCTGCACAGAGCATTTGTTGAGGAATTGGTCTTTCTGTCAGCTGTGCTCTGCAAGTGCTGGTTCTTGCTGAATGTGGTCGTGCGCACTTGTGATCCCAGCGCTAGGAGGTAGATGAGCAAGATCATGAACTCGAGGCCAACGCCAGGGATCCTTGCAAGATCCTGTCTCAAAGAACAAGCCCAAATGTTTCATCTGGAAAATGGAAATAAACTAGAACTCAAACCCCTGCTTGGAAGGGTCCTATGAGCTGTCTGGATAAAACCCATGCATCAATAAAATGTGTGGCCCTGTGTCTGGTCCTAGGCAAGAAGTAAACCTATTGGTGATTATGTTATTGTAGTACACATTCCTTTCTTTCCACTTCTTCTTTTTTGAGTGTGCGTGTGCGCGCGTGCATGTGCATGCATGCATGTCACCAGAAGCCAATGTTGCCTGTCTTGCTTATTTGCTCTTCACCTCATACACTGAGTCAGGCCTGTCACTTGAATCCAGGCTTGCTGATTCGGCCAGTCTAGGTAGTCAGCTTGCTCTCGGACCTCCTTCTCTGCCTCCTGTATGCTGAGATTTCAGGTGGGCTGACACAGCTCCCAGCATTTATGTGGGTACGGGGGTATCAGGTCCTCAAACTTGTGTGGCAAGTGCTTTATCCCCTGAGCCGTCTTCCTGCCCCCTTTCTTCTCACTCCCTAATGTCTACACAGCTTGGACCCAAACCTTCCACCTGCAGTCTGCCGCTCAGCACTTTATTTTATTTCAAAGTTAAATTAAACTCTCTGTTGTGCTTGATGCTTGCGTTTGAGTGTTTGGGTGTGACTCAGAGACTTTGCACCATTTCCTGGAGGTCCCAAGAGGAAGGGAGCCCCCCATAGCCTGCTCAGTGTCCTGTCTAGACTTTCACCTCTCCCTATTCTACCTCCTGCTTTGGTTTGACTATGAAGTGGAGCCCACAGGCTCGCAGTGCTTGGTCCCCGACTGGTAGTGCTGTTTTGGGACATGGTGGAAAGCTGGGCAGGGCAGGCCGATATGGAGGAAGTAGGTCAGGGTTGGTGAGACTTTGAAGGTCCGTCACTTCTTTAGTCTCCTTTCCTGTCTGCTGTGAGGTGAAGGCTGTTCTCCACCATCATGTTACTTTGCCCAAGTGCGTGGGTCTGAGCAGGACTGAACCCAGGGAAGCTATGAACTAAAGGAAAGAATTCCTTCTCTGGAGTTGTCCCAGTGGGCTCTTGTCACAGCAACGGGAGAGGTAGCTGGTGCACTTTCCCTGTCTCTGCTGCAGGAAACTTCTAGAAGCTCTCTTAGGCTCCTTTCACAGGGATGCTTGTCTCAGAGTGGCCTCTGAGCAAACTCGCTCACATGCAGAGGTTGAGCGCCGCTGTTACCCTGAATAGGAGATTGTGGTTCATCTGGGCCTCTGCCCCATGTCTCTGAGTGTCCACTCAGGTCTCGGGTCCCCACTGAAGACCCATCTCACACAAGGTTGTTGGCAGGACACAACCCTCCTTGTGGACTGTAAGATGGGGTCCTTTTTTCTCAGCTGGCCATCACAAATGATCACTCTTTGTTTCTTTTCCATGAATTGCATCCATCAGCAAACTATCACAGCACTCAAGCCAAGACGAAAGCTACAGAAAAAGCAGAGTGCGAGTTTTGGCTTTCTATAGCCGGACTTGGCAGCCCATCACTTTTGTCATAGTTGATGAACTAGAAGCTAAGTCTAGGGTCTGCCTGAGTTCAAAGGGAGGGAACCAAACAGAAGTATAGGGGCCTCCAGGATGTGCGGATGGATAGGGAGCATATCAGAAGTCTGCTGGCCCCATCAGCTGACACACACCTAGCAGCTGAGATATCAGAAGTAGAATGTGGAACATTCTAGTTTTATTGTTAGGAGAGTGTCTGGTGTGTACAGGGAGCCACATGCAAAGCTGTCCACATAGCAAAGTTTGCAATAGCAAGAACTAGATGCCCCCTAACCACCTACCAGTGGGGGCAGCTACTAAATGACTTCTAATGGTCGCAGGTTCTTCATGAGAAGGAATGCCAAAAAGCCCCATCAAGCATGTCATTAAAATTCAAATAATAATACTACGCACTTGTTGCAATTGCTTTGCATGTTGCCAATGTGAATGCAGAACCAAAACAACTTAAAGGAGCAAGGGATTTATTCTTGCACCAACCTTAGCTTCCCAGAGAAAAAGGCTCAGTCTCAAACCATCTTTGAGAACACTGAGTGGGAGCGGTAGGAATGAATTCAGACTGGGTCAGAGGAAGCAAGGATATCATGTGATCCAAGCTGAGTTCATTTGTAGCAAGCACTAGTTTATAACCCCAAACCAGGGAACAGCACAGCTAAATTATTTTTACAGATATTAATTAAGCACACACTGTGAGAACAGAACTACATTGTGAAACTCTAAGGAAAAAAAAGTGATACAAAGTGAATTTATGGAGCACACATATTGTTTCCAAGTATAGTTAATTATGAACTGTGGTCAAGGTCTGCAATCTTCTTAGCAGTCTTGCTATTCCTTTGATCTACAGGTAACATGCCTCAGGGGTCTCAAGATGATCAAGGGAGGAACATTCAAGAAAATACCTCGGCCTACAACCGGTCCGGAGTCAGGTCAGCCTGAGCCCATCATTGAGCAAAGTAAGCATGAAAGGGGGCTGGAGAGATGGCTCAGGGGTTAAGATTCTATCTTAGTTCGGGTCCTAGGTCCCACATAAAAATGCTAGGTAGAAACAGTACCAGCCTGCACTTTCGGCCCTGGTGGGTGGAGCCTGGGAAATCCCAGAGCGAAGCTAGAAGGAGGTAGAAGCATCCAAGATGATTCCCGAAGTCACCCTTGATCACAAACAGAGGCACACAGTGTCCTCTGATACACACACACACAAAAACAAGTTAGTAGGAAATGTTCATCTCTCACGGATAGGGAGAGGTCTCCACCTGCGACTGCCTATTTCAGGCAGCACTATGGCTTCCATCTCCAGGGAGCAGGTCCTAGGCTTAAGCATCCCCCACACTTGGTTATCACTTGGTTATACTTCATCAGTATGGCAGGAAAGTTCACACAGTCAGGAGTTGAGGGAACTGGCTATATCATATTCACACAAAGAACTGTGACAGGGGCATGCTTTTTTAAAAACTCTACTTATTCTTTTGGACATGTGCATATGTCTGTATCAGAGGGCACTGTATGTTCCTGTGGAGGACCAAGGGGGACTTCAGGAATCATCCTGGATTGCTTCTACCTCCTTTTTGTTTCGCTCTGGGATTTCTTAGGCTCTGCCCACTAGAGCCAAAGTGCAGGCTGCTACCATTTCTGTTGGGCCTCTTTACCAGGCCTGAGGCCTGCTGGAACTTCCTGAGCCTGGCTAGAGTTTCAGGACCTGACTTTAGGTTTCGAATCTCATCTCTTTCATTTACCTGGGATGATGTCACACTTATTCAATCACCTTCTGGTCACTTATTCACTTCCTATTGGTTACCCCATAATCACACCACCCCTCACCCTTCCCCCTGCTGCACATTCTATATAATTCACCCCCCGGTTTAATAAAGTTGAGTTCCTGCTTTGACAGACCTCCCGGCTCCATTGTGTTCATTGAGCCGCGACACTCATCACCCGCTCAGCCCACAGGTCGCCCGGCTGGTCCGGTCATCCCTAGCCGCACTACCTGCAGTGGCCCCAGAGTCCTGCACTTTTCCACCTGGTGTTTTTACATGGGACTTGGGATCAGAACCCAGGACTTTCTGCTTGTGAGGCAGAGTATTAACTCCTGAGCCGTGTCTCCAGCCCAGGGCACACTTTCTTGCTTGCCAGCATGCATGTATGTCAAAATACTGAACCAGTTCTTTCAGCCTTATCCACCTGCCTAGATAGTGGTCGCATTCACCATAGGTTGGGTCATGGTTTGCTCAGGGGTTGTCTTAATAAGATAATTCTTAATAGATGTGTCCCAAGATTCAGCCTTTAATTGTCAACTTGACACTCGGAATCTGCCTGGCACAATGTGTCATGTTGCATTTACATGCGCATGCATGCACATAAAAATATTTGAAAGGTTTTCACTCAGCAGAATATGGTACAGAGGGGAAATAAAGGAAACTGAGGAATTTGAATGTAGTAGCCAAGATAAGGAATTCACCCTTATTTGAGAGACTATGAACTCTGGTGGGCAGATTGCCCGGGCTCAAATCCTGTCTCTAGAACTAACTAGCTATGTAACTTGGGGCAAAGTTCTTAATCTCTGAACCTTCACCTCCAAAAAAAGGATAGTAATGGTCTCTCTCAGAACCTTTTGAAAGGTTTGAATACAGTGTGTCATAGTTAGGCACAGGTATCAACTTGGCAATTGAGGGTTTGTGCTCTGGACACATTTGTGGAGAATTAGTAGCTGAGTTAAGCCCAGAGCAAACCTATAAGAGATTGTCTAGCTGATGGGGAAGACCCAGCCCATGGTGGGTGGGATTAGGCCCTGGAATAAATCATGGAGAACTGGTTGAGAGAGTTGTGCACACTTGGCCAGACATGCTGGTCTGGCAAGTAAGGATTGTCCCTCTCTCAGCTATTATGTAGAGATAGTGTGGTCAGTTCCCTCGGCCCTGGTGTTGGTGTGTGCTCTCCCATCAAGCTGGATTATGAACTGTAACTGGACTATCAGTAAGAAAATAAATCCCTTGTTCCTTTAAGCCGTTTGATGGTCATTTATCAGCAGCCATGCAGGCTGACTGCAACGCAGTGGCCAGGCATAGTTTCTAGCAGCTTTGGGTACATCTGCTAGTGTCTTGGGAGCTAATTGTGAGGATCTCTTTGTTCCGCTTCCATAACGAACACCAGGTAGGTAGTTCAAAATCCATCAGTGAAATTATTTACTCCATAGGAATCAGCAAGCACTATGGATTATGGATTCAAAAAATAGGTATCTAGCATTTTCTAGCCCATTTCCTGCACATCACGAGCACCCAAAAGCTGAGCTAATGTCTGTAATGCTCTGATATTTGTATAAAGAGAGAGATTTGCATATTGTTTGTGCAATTAAGAAGAGTGTGGGTGAGTCACTGCCTAAACAAACAAGAGGAGAGCTTTTTGGGACAGAGAGTTGTGGGGGGGCTGGTGTTGTAGGAGGGTAATGACACCCTTGGAGAGGAGCACTCGCAGGGATGGGAAGGAGTGGCTGACCCCCAGCCTAAAAATACCTCTGTGCTGGGGTGTGGGGTACAGAGTGGGTGCCGGCTCTTCTCTTCTCCATCCCCTTGAACACCCAACTGCCTAATTGTTCTAGCTGTCCAAGGCACATCACTTTCTGTAAAGTCCTGAGTGGAAGCTTGACCCGAGTGTCCCACCCTGGTGACCATATGTGAATCACATGATACCTGGGTCTGTGCCATGTGTTCTGCACCCAACATTTTGGTGACAGTGTGGGAGGGTCATTCTATTTTTACTGGAGCAACTCAAGGAAATGCAAAGCATTTCAGTATTTCGAAAAGCCCCGTCCCTATGGTCTATGTCTCACCGAGGTGTATCCAGGCTGCCAACACTCTCTTGTGTTGCTCTGCCTGTCCTGGTTCTCAAAAGCATCTGTCTCTAGGGAAGAGCTGACACCTAGTCTTCCTTTTCACTGGCACACATTCTACCTCTTTGTAGTAGGGCTTCCGGTCTGGCAGGTGCTCACCAGTAATTAATTCTCTTAATAAGCAGAATTTAATAGAACAGAGTGAAATTGTTTAAAATTGGATAAAGCAGGGTAGGTTAGGACAGAATTGATGGCCCCCCAAAATACTAGAATATATGGCATGAATCTTTCTCAATATGCATTTTAGACAGGAAGAATTTTATCTGAATTACAGCAAAGATAGAAAACTTTTATCAAGCAATAGTAAAACCAGTAATAATAATCTTTAATGTAGTTTAAATAAATAGGCATAAATTGTACTATTTATTTCAAAGACTTGTATATAATATACATGTGTGCATGCATTCAGACAGAGAGAAAAATCAAATGCAAAGCAATAGCACAAACAAAAGGAATAAGTATCAATTAGAATTATGTGTAAGTTTGTATTTGAGAGTAAAGGTTATAAAGAAAAAGGTATTTATTTCTGTGAGAGGTGTTAAAAAATGTTTGGAAGTCATCATTTAACTTTATCTTCTCAAACCAAATGGCTGGAAGCCAAACACTACATTTTCCAGACTCTTTTGCAGCTAAGATTCCAATATATATATAATATAATATATATTATATATTTTTTGCATGCATGCCCGTGTGTGTGTGTGTGTGTGTGTGTGTGTGTGTGTGTGTATGTGTGTATCAGAGGGCACTGTGTGTGCCTGTGGTGTGGAGGCCCACAGGTGATTTCAGGAATCATTCTGGATTGCTTTACCTCCTTTTTGCTTGGCTTTAGGATTTCCCAGATTCTGCCTTCCAAAGCCAGAAGTCCAGCTGCTGCCATTTCTGCCTAGTGTTTTTATGTGGGATCTGAGACCTGAGTTCAGGTCCTTCTCCTTTTGAGGAAGAGTCTTAACTCCTGAGCCATCTCTCCAGTGTATTTTAATTTTCACTAATCAGACACACCTATGGGAGACTCATAAATGAATGCTCTGTCTGTGAGGGGAGACCCTTGCTCTGTGCTTTTCATTTTTTTTTTCTGTCTGCAAAGCCAAACTCCTTGATTCATACATCAGAGCACCTATTACATTTAATAGAATAAAATAGTGCTTGCCTCTAACATCTCAAATAAAAGACTTTAAATTCATGGTGGTTGTTGCTGCTATGGGGAATCCAAGGTCACACATAATTCCAGAGGCCAGGGGCAGAGCCGGGCTGAGGGGACGTGAATCCAGCTTGTTGGGTCTCTGAAATTCCTGTTGAACTGGGTGGGCGTACTGTATTTGCATTTACCAACTCGGCAATCCAAGATGGAGCGCCTCTGGAGAAACTGAAGGTAGAGGAGAAACATTCAATCTAGTATTTAATGAGAAGGCTAATTTATGAACTCAAACTCTTAGATGATTATCAGTGAATTCTTGGGATTCTGGGGCGTACAAATATATTCGAGAGCATTGCAATCCACTCAAGAGACAGCCTTCACCCACAGATAAGGTGGGAAGTGCTGAGGGACCACAACCAACCTCTGGGAAGAGCGGAGTCATGCGCACCTTCTGACTGCGCCTGCGCCTCTGCTACTCATCCGGCTCTTGCGGGCCTTGCGTGAGCCCTGGCTCGGTGCGCCGTTTTCACGCAGAGAGCAGATCACAACTGTGTCAATTCTGCAGGTGTTAAAACAGAGGTTCCCAAATATGCAGTAGTGACCCACGAAGATCATATAGAGGAGGTAGGAGGGCCAAGATCATGGCTGAGCTCCGACGGACTCCAGGATTCGGGGCCCCTGGCCGGACGTTGCAGGTCCCCCCGAGGCATCCAGCGTATGGTCCTGATGGTCCATGGTGGGACTTGCAGGCTGATGCCCAGTGCAGGTCAGAGTGCCCAGGGGATGCAGCTGGCCGCTTTGCTTGTCCTGTCTTTGCTGGAGCCGGGCCTGCAGGTAGCTGACCCTCCTGGCCTCCTGCTGAGGGAAGAAGGAGGCAGCGATGGTGTGTCGCAGGCGCCGAGCATATGTCTGCAGTAGCACCGTGGTACAGGCCAGCAGCTGCAGGGCGCCCGCGGCCAGCGCAGCGGCCACCCGGGGACGCTGGGCCGGCAGCAGTGGGCAGCTTTGCGGCCTGAAGCGCAGCTCCCACTCGTAGGAGCGCTGCGTGGAGACGAAGGGGCTGTCCTGCGGCGGCTGGTTGAAGAGGAAGGGGATGAAGCCCAGGACCGTGTAAGATGCCTTCAAAACAGTAGAAAAGGTGGATCAGCAGGCACCACCGGCCACGCCCTGGTTTCCTCTACCCCCATCTGCTGAAGCTTGCGGGGTTCCTGCTCCCCTCTGCAGAACGGGTACAAAAATACATTCATTTCCAAAGGCTGGGGGGGGACGACGACAAATGCGACTGAGATTGACCCTGACCGGGTTCCTTTGCCAAATAAGAAGCACTCACACAGGATTTGATACGGCTCAGCAACTCCTGATTGCCTGGAAAGTAAAAGGACCTGAGTTCAAGATCCCCAGATCCCTGGTGAAAATGTCAGGTGGATATGACTGGGCCTGTAATTCCAGAGCCGGAAGGCGGAGCCTGGGAAACCCCAGAGCAAAGCAATAAGGAAGATGATTCCAGATGTCACCCTTGGACCTCCACAGGCACACACATTCAAGTGCCCTCTTGTGTACACACACACACACACACACACACACACACACACACACACCACACATAAACACCACACAAATGTTATTGTTATTCTAACTGCCCTTGGGCAAAATGTCTTAGAGAAAGCCAATTAAGGCTTCAAATGTGGCTCAGTTGGTGAAGTGCCAGTCTAGCATGCATGGTGAGTCACAAACTCTGCCACACGCCAAAGGAGTCAGCTGACTGGAAGAAGGTCCCAGAGCCCAAGGAAAAGAAGGAACGCCAAACACCGAGGAGTGGACACGGGTAATGTGTGCTTCCCAGAGGGTCAGAGAGCCGGCAACAGCTTCTGCAGAGATGTGCCAGGGCTGATAGAAAGTGCTGGGGACGGTGATGGGTGTCAGCAACCTGGGGAAGACAGGAGTGTTGTGTCTGCGTGGAATTCTTCTTAGGAATGTGTGTGTGTGTGTGTGTGTGTGTGTGTGTGTGTGTGTGTGTGTGTGTACCTATGCATGCATCAGGTATTGCTCCTTAGAAAAAGCTTCCACCTTATTTTCTGAGGCAGGGTCTCTCACTGGCTGAGTGCTTATCAATTAGGTTAGACAAGCTGTTCAGTGAGCTCCAGGGATCCTCCTGTCTCTGCCTACCAAGGACTGGAATTCTAAGCACATGCTTACCATGTCTAGCTTTTTTTTTTAATGTATGTGTGTGTGTGTGTGTGCACATACACATGCAAGAGGGCACTTGAGTGTGTGTCTATGGAGGCCCAAGGGTGATATCAGGAATCATCCTGGATTGCTCTATTGCTTTATGCTTTTGCTCTGGGGTTTTCTGGGTTCTGCCTTCCAGGACTGGAATTGCCATATCTGCCTGGCATTTTCATGTGTGAAAACTGGGGATCTGAATTCAGGTCCTTCTGCTTGCAAGGCAAAGGCTTTGAGCCCCACGCCATCGCCTCAGCTTTTTACGTGGGTTCTGATGGCGCTCGGGTCCTCAGAGTGGCAAAGCCAGTGCTGTACCCACCGAGCCATCTCCTCAACCCCGGGCTAGTGTTCTTTTTCCCTGTGCACTGAAACAAGACCATTCAGTCAAGGAGGGCGTAGGTGAGACCCTGAGAGGGAAGGTAGTGTCTGACAAGGCTTGATTGACAGCTTTCTTTCTCTGCGACACATCAGATGACAGGATGACTAGGGACTAAAGGGACCATGGAGTTGGTGAAATACGACACTTAGAGTATTTCCTGACACATTTCCTTCCTGTGACACACAGCAAGGAATGCACCTCACAGCTGCACCTGGGTGTGGATACTGTTGTAACTGAAGAAAAGCTTCACGGAATAATGCACGGCCACATCACCTAGAGTAGACTGTGATATGTGTAGTGCATGTGTCTGTGTGTACCTGTGTGCATGCATTCGAGGAGGCCAAAGGTCAAGGTCAGGTGTGTTCTTAGATCACGCCGCACCTTTTCTTTTGCGACAAGGTTTCCAACAGAACCCAATGTTCACCGAGTGTCTTGAATAACTCCAGTGAACTCTGGGGGTCCACCTATCTTTGTCTCTCCTGCACTAGAGTTGTGCAGCCACACCCAACATTTAATAAGAGGGCTTTTACCCACCGAACCATCTCTTCAGTCCCATAGCTGTGCCTGTGCCTGTGCGTGTGCGTGCGTGTGCGTGCGCGCGCGCGCGTGCGTGCGTGTGCGTGTGTGTGTGTGTGTGTGTGTGTGTGTGTGTGTGTATCAGAGGGCACTGTGTCTTCATGTGGAGAACCAAGGGTGATTCTGGGAAATGCTTCTACTTCTCTTTTTGCTTCACTCTCGGATTTCCTAGGTTCTGCCCACCCAGACCAGAGCTACAGGCCATTTCTGTCTAGCATTTTTACATGGGACCTGGGATCTGAACTCAGGATCTACTGCTTGCAAGGCAAAGTCAACACCTGAGCCAGCTCTCCAGCCCAGTTTTCTAACCTATTTTATTTCATTAAGAAGAAGGAGGAGGAGAAGGGGTAGGGAAAAAGGAAGAAGAGGAGGATCTTAACTGAGCATGGTGACTCATGCCTACAATCTCAGTGGACTGTGAGAATTTTACATGTTACTGTTGAAATAGTGGATATTTCCACTTCTGTGAACTGGCTTATCCTTGTGGCTACCCACCCTCTGTGGAGTCATAGAAACAGATACAAGGCTACATCCTAAGAAAACTTTATTGACAAAACCTGGAAGCCAGGCAGACTTCCACTGAGGGTCAGTGCTGACCATCTCTTGACCTAGACTATTCCTACATCTTTTGGGGAATGGGGTGCTCACACATGTCGGGTGTGTGCTCTACCCCAGGCCCCATTTTCCCTTTCACTTTGAGATGGAATCTCCTTAAGTTTCCCAGGCTGGCCTTAAATTCACTCTGTAGCCCAGGCTGGCCTTCGTCTTTTGATCCTCCTGCCTCAGCCCCTTGAGTAGCTGGGTGATGGGCCTGAACCTGCTCATTCCCACATCTCAGATGTGACTAATGACCACCAGTTATTAGCTGCTGCTTGTGAGTATGGAACTTCCTGGGTGATTCAGAGACATGTCAGGATGCACTGCAACATTGTAACAGAGGAGCGATGTCATTGTTTCAAGTGAGGACAGGGAGACTGTTCATGTAGCCACTTGGGAAAAGATTAATTTTGGGGCACATGACTCCTCAGAGTCCCCAGCCATCCTTACCTGAGGCCTGGGGGGGGGGGGTGAAAAGATGATCTATTGCACAGTACTGTGGGGATTGAGACCATCTGCCTTGGACCAGATCCCAAGGTGTTCCCAAGGGGGATCACTCACAGGCAAGCAAAATCTTAGTGCAAGTCAAAGGTTAAATTATGCTGCTCCTCCTCCCGCCCAGAAAGAAGCCTGCTCAATCTGTTGTTGAACTTACATCATACTTGACCGCGAGTGTGACAGGGAGGCTGGGTAACCTCTGAGCCCAGTCCACGGCTGCCTGTGCCAGCAGGAAGGCCACGTGGTCTGTGGCCACAGTTATGGCTGTGGCCACCAGGAGCAGTGCCAGCAGCCCCAGCCTCAGCAGACAGCTCAGCAGCTCGTCCCGCGACAGCTCCGGCCGGGCCGCTTGCCGCAGCCAGGGGGGCGGAAAGGCCAGCAGGTGCGTGGCCTGGTCCCGAGCCAGCTGCCGCATCAGCTGCCGGGTAACATAGATATTATCAAAGCGCAGGTTGGTCAGGTAGCGATGGAGATACCAAGCAGACTCCACCAGGAGACCCAGTAGGAACAGTCCAGTGGCCACCTGCCTGGTGCCCAAGGCTGCTGCCCGGGCCAAGGACTCCAGACTAGAGAAGTCTTCCAGAACCTGCTTAGTGACCCTGAGCATGTGAAGACGGAAGGCAGAGCCATTGCCCGGGGCTTTGAACGCCAGGCCCCGGTTGCCTGCGTGGCTCGAGGGACCCAGCTCCTGGGAGGCCACGTGCAGCTGGTGGGTGGTGTTCAGCAGACTCTCCAGCGACCCTTCGGTGAGGCATCTCAGCACCTGCCCCGCTGCACCCATGTTGGCTAAGACGTTGGGCACAACGGCAGCAGCCAGAGTAGCCGTACTATAGGACAGGAGCAGCCGGCGGCCCTGCTCCGTGCCCAGGGTGGGTACGCTGAGTACCAACAGGCAGCGGACCGGAGGCACGAGGCCCAGGCTCAGGAACAGCAGAAGGCCACCAACAGCGGTCACCAAGGTCGCAGGTCCCAGAAGAGAAAACTGAGACGAGGCCAGCCAGCAATGGCCCAGACCTACAGAGGCACCGGCCAGAGATGTACAGAGGAGGAGCTGGGTCAGCAGCTGGCCACAGCTGGCCGGGACAGGCCGGGAGAAGGCATCCCAGGCAGCCTGCAGTGGGACAAGCGCTTGGCAGATCCCCAAGTGCCAGAGCTGCCACCTGTACACAAGGAGACAGAGGGACCCGCATCAGGAGAGGGGTGCCCCCAACCATGGCCTGCTTACTACCTGCCCTTATAGACAGAGACAGACACACTCTACCTCTACCCATGTGATGCAGACTAAACCAGGCAGAGCCCTCCCGGGGTTATTCTCATGGAGACAGGCAGGAAAGAGCTCAGAGTCCCTGAGGTGTGGGGCTGGGTGTTTCATTGGAAACACCATGTGAGCCATGACTCATCCTTAGAGAGTCAATTCCTCCTGGGCAGGGACTTTGCCATGTGCGACACATCAGTAGTGCCAAAATAGCATGGTATGTAGTGGGTGTTTTGTGAATATTCATGCGCAGGCTTGTTTCCCTTTGCTCAGGGTTACAGGGCATGTGGTCAGTGGGGACAGTCCATATGGAGGAGGTGATGGGCGCTGGAAGGAGGAGGAGGATGTGCGAAACAATTGTCTATCTGTGGGACATGGAGACGGATTTAGTCAAGGACAGCGCATGAGGTCACCATCCACTTGGGCCAGTTTAAAGAAGATGGCTCAGAGGGTAAAGGCTCTTGCTGTGCAGCCTGACACCCTGAGTTCGGATCCCCAGAACTTAGTAACACAAGCTACCCAACCACACCCATGGGGAATGGGAAGTAGAGACCCAAGGCCCTTCAGAAGCCCACAGACCAGCCAGCCTGGCTCAAACAAGGTGGAGAGGTGAAAGTTAGCACCTGAAGGTCCTCTTCGGACCCCCACAGTCACCCTGTGACATGGACGTATATGCAGCCACACCTCTTCCACATGAACACCCCATCCCTCACACAAAGAACTCTAGGGATGGTATAGCTCAGTCTATATGGGTGGAGGGTCATTAACATTTACCTGGAAGAGTCTGGAGGGTTTCCCTTGAGGATGACAGTTAGGGGTACCCTGGGAGGTCAAGGATCCATTCTTACTGGGGAAAGGAGGCTGAGCTCTCTCAGTTCAAGGACTAGAGTGTGTGAAATCCTGAATGCTCAAGGTCAATGAGGAACAGGTACTAGGGGATTTGAACTTGTGGCAAGAGGCTGATGTGGGGTGGGAAGGTAGGCAGGAAGGGGGCACACAAAGGTCATAGTCCTGAGACCCTGAGCTGAATCTATGGTGTAAATATGTTTTTTAAAGAACTTTAGTGCATGTGCGTGTGTGTGTGTGTGCGTGTGTGTGTGTGTGTGTGTGTGTGTGTGTCCCTGTAGAGGACCAAGGGTGACTTCGGGAATCATCCTAGATTGTTTCTACCTCCTTTTGGCTTCGCTCTGGGGTTTCCCAGGCTCCGCCCACTAGGGCTAGAAGTAGAGGCTGCTGCCATTTCCACCTGGCGTTTTATGTGGGACCTGGGTTCATAACTCAGGACTTTCTGCTTGGAAGGCAGAATCTTCACCTCTGAACCATCTCTCCGACCCAAATATGTTTTATTTTGATATATATATTGTGCGTGTGGTGGGGCTGCCTCTATCTGAAAATACAGTTTCTATGAAAATATGGATTTCCATCCTTTTTTGAGAAATGGGGACATCTGGGCTACAGCTGCCATCTTTGCTGCGGATACTGGAGCTGAGTATCCACTGCTGGCAAGTGGGCCCTGAGCAGATGCTGAGCATCCATCATTGCCCAGTAAATGGGCTTTCTACAGGTGCTGAGCATCCACTGCTGCCTGCAAGTGCCACCCCCTACAGATATGCATTGACTGCCACCCAATAAGTGCACCCCCTACAGGCGATGGTCACTATACAGGCCAGTTACACACCCAGGGGCCTCTCCTGCAGCCTCCCCTTCTTGGCCTCTGCAGACATTTGGAGATGGGACTAAACAGCGCCCTCTAGTGCATAAATAGTTTTTTTGGGGGGGGGGGAGTTGCTGAATTAACAGCAACCCCGATGCTCAAAGAACTGTAAGCCAGTGGCATAGCATGATGGGAGCCAAGTGCAGGGCCAGACTTGCCAAGGTCAGGGACAGCAGCTGCCCTTGTCAAGCCTTCAGTGAGTATCTCGCACTTGGTTCTCACGGCAGCTTTGTAGATAGTGCTGTCATTCGTGTCCCACCAAGGGGGAAACTGAGGCGCAGAGGAGCGGTGACTCCAGGTCACACAGCCAGGGTGTAACAGGTCTTGAGATGTGAGCTCACACCTATCACATTTAGACTGTTAGCTTTTCCCACCGGTGGCCTCTGTGCCCCAGTCCCCAGACCTACCCTGTCCTGATGAGGTGCCGTGTGGCTCCAAGGATGACCCTCATGGCCCCTGAGAATGGTGCTGTTGTGGACAGCTGCAGCAGGTGGATGAAAAGTGGGGGTCCCACTGGTGCTCAGGAAGCTTGTGACTTCTGCTTTCCCTCCCTTTATTGGAGCCCTCCTGGCTGCCTCCTCCCACCCAACAGGGCCACCTCCTGGGGGCTGGGTCAGCTGCCTCATCCTTTCCTGAAGACAGGCAGGGGCAGAGGAAGGAGTGGGAGGAGGGAGACTCATTTTCCGAGGGTGATCTGTGATCCCGAGAGCAGGAAAGTGGGATTGGCCACTTCACAGAGGAGGGTCAGGGAGAGCACGCAGCTCATTAGCGGGGGTATGGGGCCAAGACCTCCCTTCTCCCAGAGTTAGGGTCCCCAGGGGAGCCAAACCCCTGACTACTGGGGGCTCAGAATCCACAGGAGACAACAGGATCCCTGCTGGACCCCACTACACCTTGCTTAGCTCCATGAATGGAATAACCAATGCAGCCTGCACTACAGACAGTAGGTGCTCAATAAATGGTTTACCTTGGGATGGTTTACTTGCAGGTACAGCTCTGACCATTCTGGAGCCCCATCATTTTCCTCAGAAGCCTCCTGAGCCCCCGATCCCCTCCATGGAGTCGCCACAGGGGACACAGCTGGACAAGGCTTCTGTGCATGTCATTTTCCCTTATAAGGACCTGTTGCTGGGCTACCGGCTCAGGCCTGGTGCCTGAAGCAGTGGGGGTCCTGCTGCCTAGATGGGGAAGTGATATCTCATAGTCACACAGCTGAGTGAGACACCTGTGGCCAGAGCCGCAGAGGACGGCGAGCCCCTCTAGGGAGCCAGGGGTCTCCATGGCGGACAAACCCTGGCTTCAGCAGGCTCTACAACTGCATGGTAGGGACCCCCTCGGAGCAGAGGGCCACAGCCACGGAAGGGAGATGACACCACGATGCGCAGTCATCGTGAACAGGACACTCATGTCCCCGGATGTGAACTGATCAAAGGCAGGATGGAAGGAACAGTGAAGGTAGGCAGGGTGGGAGAGAGGAATGAGGAAGAAAGGAGAAGGAAGGAGGGAAGGAGGAAAGAAGAAAGGAAGGAAAGAGCGAGGGAGGAAGGATGGAAAGAAGTAAGGAAAAAAGGAAGAAGGGAAAAAGGGAGTGAGGAGGAAGAAAGGAAGGAAAGCAGGTCAGAAAGAAGGGAGGGGGAATAAGGAAAGCAGGAAAGGAGGGAAGAAGGAAGAAAGGCAGGAAGGCAGGAAGGCAAAAGGGAGGGAGGGAGGAAGGGAGAGAGATGGGGGAGAGAGAGAGAGAGAGAGAGAGAGAGAGAGAGAGAGAGAGAAAGAGAGCCACTATGATAGTTAATCCTGGGTGTCAATTTGACATACCTGGCATTAATCTAAGATCAGCTGAGACCACCTGAAAAGATTATCTGGACAATACAAAGACCAGCCCTAGATCCAATTGGACCCTCACTAGATCTCATTGGAACCTCCTAATAACAGACCAAATAAAAGGAACCATAATAGGAGACAAAGAAGAAGAGAGACTCTTTGGGAATCCTGCAGCCTTCAGTCGTCACCCACTAGCCTCACAGATGGGAGTGACTTAGCTTGACTCCAACTTCGGCCAGCTAGCCATGCCATCTCCACCATGAAAGACTGTTTCTCCCTTCTGGAACCATAAGCTGAATAAACTTCATTTTCTCCTTTAAGTTGTTTGACTTCGAATGCTCTCTCACAGCAATAGTTAAGAGTAACCATTACAGTCACCTAGAAGCCTTTTCAGGAAACCTGCATTAACTAAGGTCTAGTGGTCTACGTAGCAGGCAGGTAGAGCCCTCGGCCACCTTGGCAAGACCCCTGGGCAGAAGACAACAGACCTAGAACCCAAATGCCAGCTTTCACACTGCTGTGTGCCCTCAGGCTGGTCACTGTCCTTCTCTGAACTTGTGCCTCTTCTACTATGTCAAGGAGAATTCAGCTCCTGCTCCCTGGGCTTTAGAGAAGCCCACAGTATTCAGTAGGTCGTACCTAAGAGTTTGTTTCCTGACTGATCTTACAGTGCTCCAGCCTGGCTCGAGTCAGCCCCAGGCTGCTCAGACTCGATGCTCAGGCCCAGATTGCCTGGATATCTTCCCACCTGTGGCCTGGGCCCCGTCACCTAGGAAACGCCAGGGCTTTGGATGTTCAGCAGGAGGGATCCGTAGCTACAGTCTTTGCCCAGTCTCAGCAAGGTACCAAGGAGAGGACTGGCTAAGAAATGGTCATTTCTGGAAGGGTCTGGTGGCTGTGGGAGGTCTTGGCACCTGATAACCTTGGGAGGGGAAAGAGAGGAGATAGATATTTTGGGGTTGCTCTCTGCACATGTGGGCGGTGCCCTCTGCCCAGGCTGGCTGGACCTTCATGGCCCCGCAGCATCTAGAGTGTTGAGTCATGAGAAACAGTCAGCTGTGAAGGGGGATTTCACAGCTTTCAGAGCCACGGGGTAAAGAGGAAGTGAGCACATTCAGCTGGGTGCAGGCACACCCCGTAACGTCCCAGTAACCTTGGGTCTTGCAGCCTAATGGGTGAGGAAGTGGCTGCAGTTTACACAATTAAGAATTCATCAAGATGGTTAGGATCTTCCTTGTGGCATGGCGGGGGCGGCGGGGGGAGATGGGGGGGCAGTTTCAGTGGTAAAGGGCTTGCTATGCAAGCATGAGGGCCTGAGTTCTATTCCTAGCACCACTTAAAAAACTCGGCCCAGTGATGTGCTCTTATGTCATGGCTTGAGTGTGATTGGTCCTCTGCAGGCTCATGAGTTTGAATCCTTAGTTGACGTTGGCATTTGGGAAAGTTATGACACCTTTGGGAGGTGGCGTCTTGCTGGAAGAAGCCACATCCCAGGGGTGGGACTGGAGGTTGGTTAGCTCCGCCCTGCCTCCACTAGTAGTTGCTCTGTCAGTCTGCAACTTACCCTCACAGCCTCCATGATGTCTGCAGTGAGGCGCTCCAGCTTCTCTCAGCCAGCCATGCTTTTTCTGCTTTAAGGAACTGTATCTCCCTCTGGAACCCTGAGCCAAATAAATATCCCCTTTCTTCCCCTAAGTTGCTGGGTCACAGCAGCAGGAAGAGTGACTGTGACAGAAATTGATACTGAGAAGTGGGGTGTTCTGAGAACCAAAGCCTGCTCTTCATCCGGACAATAGAAGAGGCTGCAGGGAATCCTTAGGGAAGACTCATTCCCATAAGAATGCAGATTCTTCTGGAAGAGAAGATTTGAAGGGCGGAGCTCCAAGGGAATGTTCCGTTCAACTAAAGCAATGGTCCAGGAGAGATTCTGTCCAGCTTCAACACAGAGAAGCTGAACAGCTGTGATTCAAGAGGGCCAGTCTCCAACTCAAAGTTATGGCGAAACTTGGCAATTTCGTCCACATGATCCTCCTTTCAGAGGTATGAAAGATGCCAGAGTGAGAAAGGTGTGGATCCCTCCTTCAAGATTTTAGGGAGCAGCTGAATCCAGGCAGTGTGTGGCAGAATTGGGAATTCTACAGAGAAGCTCAGGAAGGGCATTTAGTGTTGCGGAGTTAATACATGGTTTGCCTTTGAGACATGAAGATATTAGGGATTGCAGAACCAATGAGAGCTGTGTGCCGTGGAGGACACAGCCCAAGACAGTGATGTGTTCTGCAGGTAGCTGCGCTGGAGGGGTGAAAACAAAGTCTTTTGAGATCGGGATGGGTTCAACAGGAGATTCATATGTGGGACTTGAAGCTATGGGATTTGGAGTTTGTCCTGCTGTTTTTCAGTCTTGTTATGGACCCGTATTTCCTGGATATGCCCCCCATTCCTCCCTTTCAAAATGGGAACATTTATTCTATGCCAGTTCATGTTGGAAGTTTGTAACTTGGTTTTTGAATTTATAGGAGGCTTTGGACTTTGGACTTTCGAGCTGTGCTGGGACTGTTAATGTAGTCTATGGGGACTTTAAAGTTGGACTGAGAACAATTTGCAACAGGAGGTGGCCATGAGCCTATGGGTACCAGGGGTGGAACGTCATGGTTTGAATGTGATTTGTCCCCCGCAGGCTCTTGCGTTTGAATCCCTAGTTCTTGATGGTGATAGGGAAGGTTGTGGCACCTTTGGGAGGTAGAGTCTTGTTGGAGGAAGGCACGTCACGGGGCAGGTCTGGAGGTGGTTAGCCCCGCCCTGCTTTCACCAGGAGTCAATTCTGTCAGTCGGTAGCGTGTCTCTCAGCCTCCATGATGTCTGCAGTGACCTGGGACAGCCATGCCTTGTCTGCCTTAATGGACTGTATCCCCCTCTGGAACCAAATCAGTCTCCTCTCTCTCCCCTTAAGTTGCTTGAGTTTGAATGGTGTCTCGCAGCAGCACAAAGAGAACTGAGACATCTTGTATTCACACTTTGGAGGCAAAGACAGAAGGACCTCTAAGGCTGGCTGGAGACCCTGCCTAGCTGAATCTCCGAGCTTCACATTCAGTGAGAGATTCTGTCTCAAAAAATGAAGCCCCCAAGGAACAGTACGTGAGGTTGGCTTCTGTCCTCCACATCTGCGCGCGTACACACACACACACACACACACACACACACACACACACACACACACACTATCCCATAGGTAGCACAATCTGATAGAAAGAACTAGAATGAGGATTGCCAACAGGAACCGTGGATGTTTTTAATGACCGTGGTAACAGCTGAGATCTATTTTAATAGGATATTCTGGCCCTTCAAATACGTCTCAAATATGACCCACTTGACCTGCCAGGGACACAGTGGGATTAATAAAATATTCTCAATGTCTAGTGCGTGTGTGACTCCTGGGGCCCATTGCAAATATGCAGAAGTCACACCCAGTGCACGCGTGTGTGTTAGTATGTGTGTCATGCATGCGTGCAACATCTGGGCACATGTGTGTGGAAGATAGAGGATGACAGCCATCCCTCTCCATTGCCCTGTTCAGGGAGGGCTTTTCTCTGAGTCCAGAGCATTCCAGTTCCGTAGCGTGGCTGGCCGGCTTGCTCCGCTTGTCTCCACTGGGGTTACAGGCGAGCTGACACGCTCACCTGCCATTTATGCGGACATTGGGGATCTGAGCTCTAGAGTTCCAGGTCTCAGGCTTGAGGGCTAAATGCTTTACGCGCTGAGCCGCCTCGCTGGCCCTGGGAAACTTTGATGTGCATTTGCCTGATTCTAAGCAAGCAGGGCTGGCCGTTTCTTTACAGCACGCTGTGTTCACAACCCTTTTCAAAATGAATGTCGCATCTCTTGTTTCTAAGGCCCGGTCCCTCCTGCCTTCCGGAGGACATGCCCACCATGAACAGGGTCTGTCTCTACACGTGGACCAGCCCTTCTCTTTGATTGGGAGGATGTGGCAGAGTCTGCCTGCTCACGCACGTTCATCCGGGCCTTGAGGGGTGTCGCCTTCACAGCTCCTGTCCCAGACACCATCGTGCACTGGGTCTTGGGAAGCCACCTGAAGAGGAACCCCGGACTCTCATCTACTGAGAGTCAGCAGCCACCCGAGACATTCCGGCCTCATTTAGACCCCAACTGTATGACCCCAGGTCTCCCATAAGGGCCAGAGTCCAGTCCTGCCTTTGCACATGCTCTTGGGGGTACTTAGGGTTGTACGGGGCTCTTTCCAAATGCAGAGCTATGAGTTGACGATTCTTTTTGGCAGCATCAGGGTGGGTTGGTGGGCAGCCACAGATGACAAACGGATGTGGGGTTGGTTTGTCCTTTCTGACCTGTGGCACCCTTTGCCTGCTCCAGATGAGTCTTGGAATAGTTCTTGTGACTCACTCTCCCCACACTCCCCACCCCCAGCTCTCACCGACTCATGAGTGCTCTAGCAGCCGTGCCTGGCCTTTACCCACAGGTCCTCTGACATGCAAGGAAGCAGTCCCGGGGGAAGTCCCTGTCCAGTTGCATGTCCAGTGGACAGCTCAGCCTGCTGAGTGTGGCCTTCCCAGACACCCCCTCTTTTCTTCCCTCAAACCTGTGGGCATCTTCCAATAAGTCAGGTCTCAGCTCCAGGCCCCACCTCAGAGAGGCCCTCCCGGACCACAAGTCAGTACATCGCGTGGTGGTGGTTTTCACAGTTTTACTTAACTACAACCACAACTGCATCTCGTGTCTGTTTGTTTGCCTCCCCGACACTTGTGTCTTCTGCTAGGAAGAGAGTTTCTCATGGATAGGACCTGTCACAATGACTTTGATGAACAGATGCTGAAGGAACCAAAGGAAGGGGGCGGAGAAAGATCTGACCCAGGTTGGAGGTCGGGAGCATGTGCTTGGTGCTGTTCTGTAAGATCACTCACGGTCAAGCACTTATCAGGCACTTGCTGCATTCCGGAACCTGGTCTAGATCCCAGAAATACAGGAAGCTGCAACTTGTGATTTTTGTCTTGTCTATGCAAGAGGGGGGAGAATCAAATAAATGAGAAAATAGTCCACACAGAGGGCTGAGTGCTGGGAAGGCAAACGGAAAAGGAAAGTATTCTAGGCAGCCGCTATAGCAGAAGCAAAAAAGCAAAGCTGTGGAAGCCATAGTCCAGACATGCCTGGCTTTGAGCTGCACCCCTGATATTCAGAAAGGCAAAGGACCTTTGATCCAGTGTTGACATACATTCTTTATTTGAGAGGATTGTTGATCAGAAGTATTGAAATCAAGACTTCTCTGTTCGAAAGGCCCCGGGACTTCTCTGTCACAAGGCCCTAAAGGATGCCCCATCCAGTCCCAAGAGGGCTGATGGATTGAGTACTGCCCATTCTCTTGGGAGGAGGCAGGGTGCTACCTCCAGCTCCGGGAAACACCCTGACTCACTTGTGCCTTCCAGAATGTTCCTGGGTGTCGCCCTCCCTGATCCTTGGGCTAGGAAGTTAAGTCCTCTGTCTCCAGAGACCTGCAGAACTCCCAGCTGCCTGCTGTACCCACCCTGTCTGGTTCGCAGGGTGCCTGGAAGCTTGAGCAGAAAGCCCCAGCTCCTGCCTCCACTCCAGGGAACCTGGTGGGGACCCTGTCTTGAAAGTGTGTGTGGGGTCTCAGCATTTCTCCTGCTGGAGACATTTACCCTGACCTTCTTCAAGGACCCCATTGATCTGTAGACTTCTCTCGCCCCTGAAAACTGAGGTCTTTGCAAATGAAATGACTTACCCTCGTGGGGCAGGATTGGGGCAGCCAAACCGGCTTGCTATGACAAGAAACATCCACACACTCCCCACCCCCAGCCTTAAGCTGGCTGGAGGGGTCCAGAGTCACCTGGGAGAGGTAGGGCCCACCAGAACTCAACCCCAGAGTTATGGTCTAAATGAGACAGATGAGAGAAGAGAACCCCAAAGCTGTTGGATAGAAATGTCAATTGGGGGAGTGGTTTTGACACCTCCTTTCATGGTGGGCTTTGGAGCTCAGAGAAGCAGTGAGGGGGCTTGACAGGGTCCCCCATGCTTGCTTTGTCTCTGGGATATGGAAGGCAATCTATGGCTGGTGGGAGACTGTGCGGGCCATGACCCCCACAGCAAGGGCATCAGCCCAGCAGATCCCAGCCCAGCTGCGAACAGCTGCAACCTCTGGCCCAGAGCTTTGCAGACCCCAAGCCTCTCCCAGCACAGCGGTCAGTATGGGACAAGTGATGTCTGCAGAGACCTAAAGTCTCAGTGGAAAGAAAACCAGTGGGACTGCGGGGGCTACCAGCCCCCATCTCAGGTGTGCATGGCAACCGCCATTGCAGATTTGCTCTGCGTGGCTAAATCGGGGTCTCATGCATAGTCCCGCAGACCACCTCACCAGGGAGGCACCTGACTCTCGGGCAGCAGATCTGGGAGGCAGTTGACCTTGCATTCCGTGAGAGAGAAAGAGAAGGTGTCCCAGACAGCGGGCCTCGGGCCCAAGTGGCCCCCTGCAGCTCATCCGTGATGCCTGCCTGGTAGATTACAGAAAAGAATTGCTAGATCATCCTGGAGGCTCCTCGCAACTTCCGGGAGGGCCCAGCCCTAAGGGACTCCCTCGGGGGGAGGGGAGAGGGCTCAGAGGGTCCGCAATGTGCTGTTGGTCAAGGTGGGGGGCCCTGTGGTGACGTTGGCCGTATGTACATTGGCCCAGTCCGGGAAGGTGCCCAGCTGGAAGATGCTCTGTGCCCAGGTGTTCATGGCCAGACTGAGCAGCAGGACCCCCATGAGGTTCATCAGGAGGCCCGTCCGTACCTGCAAGGGAGCCGGGTGAGTGAAGGCAGAGCCAGCCCGTTGAGCAGATGGGGAGACCTAGGCTCAGAGCCAGTCTCAAAGGACCCTTAAATTTCATAGGACCTGAGGCTGACCAGGAGAAGGCACAACACCGCCGCCCAACACACACACACTAGGAATTCTCAGGTCCAGGCACCATGGCACAGCAGAGATCATGATGCGGTGGTTAGTATCAACCTTCGCCATGAGGCCTACGAGGCGGGCCTCTGGGCATATCTAAGAGGTACTTTCTGGATGTAGGCTGGCCTCTGAGTATTTGCGAGGGATTATCTTGATCACATAAACTGACCTGGGAAGACCCAGCCCATTGTGGGTGGAATATCCCTAGGCAGGTGGTCTGGTCTGGGACTATACAAAAATGGAGCACATTAAGTATGCTCGCATGCATTCCCTGTGTGTTTCTTAACTTGATTTATTATTTATTTATTTATTTGTGTGTATGTATGTGTGTGTGTGTGTGTGTGTGTGTGTGTCTGTCAGAGGGCACTGTGTGTCCCTCTGGAGGATCAAGGATGACTTCGGGAATCATCCTGGATTGCTTCTACCTCCTTTTTGCTTTGCTCTGCGATTTCCCAGGCTCTGCCCAACAGAACTGGAAGAACAAGCTGTTGCTGTTTCTGCCTGGCATTTTTTTTCCCATGGAACCTGGGATCCAAACTCAGGATCTTCTGCTTATGAGGCAGAGTCTTAACCTCTGAGCCATCTCTCCAGCCCTGTGTCACTTCCCTCAGTTCCATGGCTTCCCTGTCATGATGGACTGTGTGACCTGGTACTGGGTGCTGGACTTAACCGCTTTTCCCCTAAGTTGCCTAGATCAGGCTTTTTTGCTGCAGCAACGAAGGCAACTTCCACCTGCTCAAGCCACAAAGAGCATAGCATGGTCGCTGAAGGCAGCGCTGTTGCCCCCTAGTGGCTGGGATGGGAACATACAAGTAAGCCTCTTAACACTGCCCCACCTCATCCCCCAGACCTGGTGGAGTGTGTCATGAGTAAAGGCCTGCTCTATAGCTTTCAATCACTGAACCAGTCCCCTGGTATGATCTACTCGGGTGGACCCACATCACACACTTGTACATATATGCCTACTTGCACACATGCTGCAGTCTATCCAGTGAGGGCTATCTTTGGTTCTTAGGAAGTTTTCTTTTGGAAATTGTTTTGTTTGAGATAGGTCTTACAGACCCATCTTCAGCCACAGAAACTAAGCTCCTCAAAGGCTGCTAGGTGCCTCTGACACTACTGCCCCCAGTGGCTGGAATGCAGATTGCACACAGTGGAAAAAAAACTGTGGGTGTGTGTGGGGAGGACTATCTCCTTGTCCTGTCCCTGTCCCCTCTCTGCTTGCCCTGGATGTGTGTGTGTGTGTGTGTGTGTGTGTGTGTGTGTGTAATTTTTGAAACCTCCCCACTCCTGCTTTCTCTTTTTGCATTTATCCTGTTGGGGCTGCATATGTGAGCTGGATGCTGAGCAAGCCAGGCATGGGGGTGGTGGGAGAGACGATGGACATAGGAAGAGGAGGAGAAGGAGGAGGAGAAGGAGGAGGAGAAGGAGGGAGGGCTCAGCAGGGAGCTCTATTTAAGAGCAAGGAACAGACTGGCAATAATTGCTGGGCCTACCTTGTCCACTGCCCTCCCCCCACTGCTACTGCTGCTGCAAAGGCCCAGACTCACCATGTCTTTGACCAGCAAGTGTCCAGAGGCAAAGGCAATGGAGTTGGGGGGCGTGGAGACTGGTAGCATGAAGGCATAGGAGCAGCCAACGGTACCCGGGATCATCAGATACAGGGGGTGGACTCGCAGGCGGATGGCCTGGTTGGGAGGGAGAAGGGACCAAGTCACATAGTGATAGACTGAGACCGTTGGAGTAGCAGACCTTGCCAGAGTGACAGAGAACAATCGAGAAGCATGCATGGGGGGGGGAGAGAAGAGGAGAGTGAAGAAGAGGGAAGGAGAGGAGAAGTGGGGAAAAAGAAGGCAGGGGAGGGGGAGAAAATTATCTAAGAGACCAAGAGAGACAGATATTCTGAAAGTCACTGAGCAGCTAGGGAAATTATTCTAGAACCCTCCAGCTCCCCCACAGTAGCAGAGCCAGGATTCTGAGTGGAACCCTAGATAATGCACCTCCCCTCTGTTCTCAGGTGTCATTGCTGCTAACAGGCCCAGGGGTTGCAGGCTGAGAACCAGGGCCCACATAACTCCCAGGTGAGACCTTCTGCTCAGCCACACGATCCCAGCAGCTGCCACTGGGCACTTCTGCTCACCAGCCAGGTGGAATTCAGAGATGGGGAGTGGTCAGATTGGCATCCCTGGCAAGGGTTGCCATGTCCCTAAGGTGGCCAGTTCAGGGTGGCTTTGCCTCAGGGGCTCCCAGATGACTCAGCCCAGTGTATGTCTTGCTGACCCCAGCACTGACTTCATGAACCCCCTGGTGGGGGTGGGAGGGCTCAGTATCAACTGTCAACCTCCCTCTAGGAAGCAGGTCTGCAGGATCACCTGAGAGGTATTCTCTAGATTAAGGCCTCTGAGCGTGCCTGTGAGGAGAATTTGGATTGCACGACGGGCGTGGTGAGGCCCAGCCCGCTGTGGGCCTGGCTATCCCCGTAGGCTGAAGAGCACTATCTGGGCAAGGGAGCATGCATGCGGCGTGATGTGAGGTGACCTGCTTCCTGGCTCCCACTGCTGTGACAACACCCCCCGTGCCCGCCAGAATGGACCGTAACCCAGAACATGTGAGCTGGGGTGAAACACTCTCCCCTTAAATTGCTCTAGTGAGTATTTTGCTGCAGAAAGTAAGAAGGACCCTGGAGGGGATTTCTGCAGCCCAAAGCATGTGCCTTCTCAAAACCTGGGTCAGCCCATTAGAGGTCAGTGCTCTGATGCTGATAAGAACCAGAACTTCAGAGAACGTGTCCTTTGCCAGTGTCTTCTCCAGACCTATTGGGACTCTATCTCCCCTCCACCCCTATTGCCTCATAGCACCCCCAGGTCCCCTAGAACTCTGCACATGGTCTGGATAATCCAGTCCCACTTAGCAAAGGTCCAGGACTCCCACCTATATTGTAGCAGGAGGTTCTATGGGGCAATGACTTTTATGTACTGTTTCCTCCAGGATCTTGGTTCTAGAAACTTCTCTAGGTGCAATGAATGAACTTTACCCAGACAAGTGCTGGATTTTAGAAATGCCTGTGTTTATTAGGACAGGCTTAGATAGTCTATCCAAGTATAATGGAATCTTCCTGTATCTTTGTGTGATGATACAACGTGACCTTTGAAACATAAAGTAAAGGGAGCAATGAATGAATAACGATAGGCAAGTCAAGTCCCCCCAAGCAAGGGAGATACATGGTTTCGTTGCATCAGCCTTAGGTTCTCTGGAAAGGATCCTGATTGGTTTTCTTTGATCTGTTTCAATATGAAATTAGGTAGTGGTTTTTCTGAAGCACACCCTCTTTGAACACTAATAGAAAATCTTTGTGTGGGGAACTGTAACTGCCGTGTTTGCATCTACGTATGTGAACTCTCTGCTTGACTCTGGTGGGTGGAAGGCAGGGGTACTGTGACACCCACAGCAAGCAGGGCAGCCCCAGGCCCTGGAGGATTCTTGGGTTCAAAGGCCAAGACTTGAGAGGGAGATCACCGCTCCCCTGCACAGAATTTCTCCTGCAATGACCTGACTACTCCTGTTTTGCAGTAACCCCACTTTGTTCATCTTGCTCTTTCTAGAATATGTTCCTTGCCACTGGGGAACTCATGCTGTGAAAATGTTTCTTCTGTCCAGGTATTTCTTGAAGAAAAGAAGTCCCTGCCTTTGGGAGGTAGCGCTGTGGTTTCTGAGCTCTGTTGTTCGCCTCAGAGGAAGCTCAGTCTCAGGGGACCCCACCTCCAGCTACGCCCCAGAGGGACCCTCACCAACTCTGCCAGGACGGGCAGGAAGATGATGATGGTGGCTGTGTTGCTGGCGAACTCCGTGAAGAAAGCGACGACCACAGTGATGAGCAGGGCGGCCAGCAGGGGCGGCACGTGCTCCAGCGGGTGCAGCTGGCCTCCGATCCACGCCGACAGCCCTGATTCCTGCAGATACGGGGCAGGGTCACCATGGGCCCGCCCATGCCAACCTTCACCGGGGATGGGGGACTAGGTTCCAGAGGACTGCGGAATGGCGACCACCACCCGTGAGATCTCCACCCTCTGCTCTACCCACCACAGTCTAGACCTCTGGGCCCGGATAATCCACTGGGCTAGAAGCAGAAACACCCCAGTGTCAGCTGCAGTGGGAGAGGGAATGAGATGCTTCTGGCTAAACCTCGTTCTCCAATGGTGTTCGTTGCCAAAACGCTAACTGTTGTCTATATAAAATATTAACTATTCCCATGTCACCTCAATCTGCAGCGAATGTGTATGGTCAGCACTCGCAATACATGTAACACAAGGTGCTTTCTCTCTCTCTCTGTCTGTGTGGGTGGGTGGGTTTGCATGTAATCAAGAGGGCATCCGAGTGTACGTACCTGTGGAGGCCCAAGGGTAACAATAGGAATCATCTGGGATTGCTCTCCCTCTTTATTGCTTCGCTAGAGCTCTGTCTTCCAGTTCTGAATTGCAGACCAAGACTATATCTGCCTAACATTTTTACATGGGATCTGGGGACCCAGGGATCTAACTCAGGACTTTTTGCTTGTGAAGCAAAGGCTCTAATCCCTGAGCTGCCTGCCCAGCGCATCCCACTATGTGATTTCTAGTAAAGATAGTCATGACCAGTCATACAGATGTTTATCGCAGTGATGATAATACACAAGTGAAAGTTAATGTCAGATCACTGAGAACCAAGAATCACCGCCATGGAGGTGTGACAGGGCCAGATACCTGCGAGCTCTACGTGGCCATTCCATGAGGTAGGTAAGACCATTCCTGTTTACTGAGGAGAAAACGTGCTTATAACTTGGTTAAGGTCCCCCAAAGCAGCGACTGAGATGCCCCTTGGAACTCATATGTTAGTCAGCTTCTAGAAAATTCTCTGACATTCCTAACTTTCCTCTGAACACACTGCTCTGTCACCTGCCTCTTAATTAAAAGAAAGAAAGAAAGAAAGAAAGAAAGAAAGAAGAAAGAAAGAAAGAAAGAAAGAAAGAAAGAAAGAAAGAAAGAAAGAAAGAAAAAAAAGCTTAGATGACATCTCTCTAACCCCAGCACTTTGGAGGCAGAGTCAGGAGATCAAAGTCATCCTTGGCTACATAGTGGGTTAGGGGCAGCTTGGGCTACATGAGACCCTGAAATAACAATAAGTAAACAAACAACCAAACAATGTCCAGAGTGGACCATGGATCTCCAGGGTAGAACTTAGCTGGTAGCCCCCTAGATTTCGTTCATCAGTGTTGCAAAATTATTGGGGTGTCTTTTCTGTTGACTTAACCAGGAATTACCCTAATTAACTGTAAATAATATATGTCACCCCTTCCCCCACCATCCACTATCCAATACTCTGGACCAACCCTGATCCACCCCTCCTCCTGGCAATCGTAAAGCTGATCCAACACTACTCTCCATAGTGCCCCCTGGCGGCCATTTGGTAGGACTGTGCTAATAATGCCTGCTGCTGCCCTGGGGCTTTTCTTGTAGGGCAGAGAAGGACGAGGCTCTTCTAGCATTAGAATCAAAGGTCTCCCCACCACTATCCCATAGCAACTCAGTGCCCTAGGGTTCCGGGACACATTGTTGGCCAGAGATACTTTCCCTTCCCCTCCGTCTAGGGAGTACCTGGCTCCCACAAGCCAACATCTGGCAAAGTTGGTACCGTTACCCAGAGAGGGGCTGCCCAGAGGGACTATTAATGACCGGGTGAGTGGGCAGCCAAGAGCTTCTTGTGTCTCTTGCCAACATCCCCAAAGCCACCGTGCTCTTGGCTTGGATCCTCAATGAACAGATGTCTGACAATGCCCCCTCCCCCACCCCCCGCAGCTGCCCTGTGTGCTGTTGAGGACATTAAAGGGACTTTACCAGCAAGTTCCGGCTCCATGAGGAGAGGAGTCCGTTTCCCTTGACAACACAGCCTCCAGTGGGTCCAGCGGGGCTAGGGACCCTCAGCAGCAAGCATGGGGGGCAGCTGAGACGCTGTCAGAGCCAAAGTGTGTGTCAAAGCTAATCCCTCCTAGCTGTCATCCTGGGCAAGTACCTCAGCCCCTTTCTTTTTTTTTTTAATTTTTTAATTTTTTATTATTATTATTATTTATTCAACTGTGTGCATGTGCGTGTGTATGTGTGCGTGTGTATGTGTGCGTGTGTGTCTGTGTGTGTCGGTGTGTGTCGGTGTGTGTGTAGAACCATGGACGAATTCGTGAACCACCATGGACGCCTCCACCTCCTTCTGCCCCGGGATTCACAGGCTCCGCCCTACCAGGACCAGAAGCGCAGGCCGACCCCGCTTTCGCCTGGCGACTATACGTGGGATCTGGGAACCGAACTCAGGACCTTTTGCCTCCAAGGCGAAGGCTTAACCCCTGAGTCACCTCTCCAGCCCCACCTCAGCCCCTTTCTGCCTGAGTTTCCCTCTGTGAATCACAGATGCCTGTCCTAGAAGGTGACTGTTGAGAGAGAGAGGCAGTCTACAAACAGTGATTTTTTTTCTCTGTGTAGTGTGGCCAGGTCTTATAAAGAGGGTGCTTAATGGTTTAAGTTCAATATTCAAAAATGAAAGTCCGGCCAGGGAGAAAGTCAACTTCAGGGGTTAAAGCCTTTATCTCACAAACAGAAGGACTTGAGTTTGAATCCCAGATCCCATGTTAAAATGCTGGGCAGCAGCCTGTAATTCTGGCCCTGGAAGGTGGAGCCTGGCAAACCCCAGACCAAAGCAATGAGGAGAGAGAGCAATTCAGGATGGTCCCCAATGTCACTCTTGGACCTCCACAGGTGCACACACTCAAGGACCTTCTAATACACACACCTGCACACACATACACCCACCTGCCTGCAAACACACACACACACACACACACACACACACACACACACACACACACACACACACACACACAGAAAGTCTCCTGGGCCCAGAATACCTCTTTACAGGCTCACTACTCACAGTGGACTAAGCTATATCGATGTGACTCAGGATGCTGATACTTAGGCACAGACCAACAAATTTGAATAAAGAGCAAGTTTTATGAATGCCAGAAGCATTTCAATGGTTGTGACATTTACAAGCTGTGTGACTCGGGCAAGTTGTCTCACCCCTCTGGTCCTCCGGTGCTCTGTGTGACTATGGGGAGGGTTTGCTGTGTCACATGATAGCAGCAGTCTCTGTGCTGAACAAGCACTGTGACAGGCAATGCAGAGTGTCCTCTGCTCTGGATACCTTTCTGGGGAGGGTACAAAAAGTAATACTCTGCTCATATGAATTTAAAAGCTTCGCCGCAACTCTGCAAGCTGGGAGGTGCAATTGCCCCCATCTTATGGGGGAGGAAACAGGCACAAGGAGCTGCACGACTGGCCCAGGTGAACAAGAAGACATATCCAGGAGGTTCTGAGCTGGAAATGGGGCTCACCTGCCATTCTCAGTACTGGAGATAACGTAAGAAGTCACCGACTTCCAGCAGGAAGCCATTGGTGAGACACACTTCTGGCAGCCTCTGGACCCAGCCGGCCTCCTGCTCCCAGAAAACAGTGTGTTTCTAGGTAAGGCCCCCCAGACTCCTGTCACCCTCCCTTCCCAGTGTCTAGTCAACACAGTCACGCAGCTCTAGCAAGTGGGTGCCCTTGTTATCCCCATTTTATAGGTGAGAAAACTAAGTCCAGAGAGGTTTAGTAACATGACTGACATCACACACAAGAAGTAGAAGAGTTCTGATTCCAGTCCGGACAACCTGGGTCCATGGCGTCTTATGGTCTCTTTTTACGTGGATACCAGGCGTGTGCCTCCAGGAAGCCTTCCCCGATACATCCCCACAAGACCAGAGCTCTAAGTTCCAGTTCTGCTACCAGTGAGCTGTATTATCTAGAATTAGTCACTTCACCTCTCTGGGTCTTATAGTTCCTAAAATGGAGACAAAAGTACTTTTGTTTTATTTGGATTCAGAATTATCATTATTTTTCTTTCATGTATGTATATATGTATGTATGTATGTATGTATGTATGTATGTGAGATGTGTATACGTGCACTTGTGTGTTTGCGTATGCTTGCACATGGGTGGGTGCACATGTGTGTGCATGAGTGTACTTGAGCGTGTGTGCTTGTGGAAGCTCAAGAGTGATGGTGGGAATCAGCCTCCATCACTCTTCCCCTAATTGTTGGGAAGCTGGGTCTCCAATCAAACCCAGAGCAGCCATTAGGGCTGGTCTGGCCAGCCAGCTGGCTCTGTGGATCCCAGACTCTTGCTTTCTAGGGCTGGAATTATAAGGGCCACACCCATCCAGCTGGGATCTGGAGATCCAAACGCAGGTCCCTTTGCTTGGGAGACAAGGACTTTAATTCCCAGGATTTAGAATGTTTTTGCTCTAGGTTTATGTGTGATTTTTATTAAGAGAAAACATATTTCATAAAAAGTCCCTGTGTGGAGACTCTGGCTGTATGGTTCCCTCCAGCGCAGCCTGCTTGTGCCTTTCCTGAGCCAGACCCCTAGGGTCACCCACAAGATTGCTCCACAGGCAGCTCAGTGGAGCCACAGTGGGGGTGCAAAGGCCTGACTGCCCCTCGTGATGGGATGATTCTCGAGGGCATCCCAGCCACACCCCTCCCTCCACTGTCTCCTCTTCCCTCCTTCTCCTTTCCGCACGTAACCCACGGCCAGCGGATGGTCCCTGCTCACAGCCATCTCAGAGTCTGCATGCTGCAGTTCAGCTGTACGTGACAGCTGTAGGCGTGTAGGTCAGTCGGCAGGACTACAGAAGAGCTACAATTCAGAAAGTTAAGGAACCAGCCTTGAGTGGCCCAGGAAAAAGGGTGGAGCTAGGATTTGAACTCAGGCATTCAATCCCAAACCTGACTTTCCAAGTGGCACGCATCAGGCCAGGCATCTTATGCTCCAACTGGTTAGAAAATTAAAATAGCTAAGAAGAGCAAGCCACGCACAAAGGAGTTTCAGCCTTTCTTTTTGTTTTAGAGACCCTCAGCTGGCTCACTGCCGGGGGCTGAGCCCACCGTAGAGAACGGTTGGACCTGCAGTCTCCGTGAGCGAGCCCCCAACAGCATCCCTGAGCCATGCAGAGCTGGGCGCGTGGGCTAGTGGCCTCTGGGCATGGCTTCCTGCTTTGCAGTGGGAACAGCAGGGGCCAGAGCGTGCGCCCAGTCCACATAGAGCCCTGGCACCACGCAAACTGGCTGTGGGGGTGCACACCTGTAGCCCCATTAAGAAGGTGGAGACCAGGGGACATAGTGAGTGTGAGGCCAGCCTGGAACACCCTCAGAAAGATATATATTTGATAGATGTATGTAAAAGATGTGCGCACACACACACACACACATATATATATATATATGAAGATGGAGCCACAGCAGCGAGCAGGCTGTGGGGCGTCTGCAGTTTGCCGAGTCACCATTGGGAAAGTGTCCCAGTCGGTGTCTGGCACAAGAGACGTTTCTCGGGAACATAGCGAGGGCCCTGGATGTTTGCATCAGCAAGTTTGGCTATATGAATGAATTCGTGTTTGGCATCCCTCCCCCTGGCTCCTGCACAGAGCCTCAGGAGACCTGGATACCATCCCCAGCCTCGCTTTTCCTACTTGTCCAATGGGGACAGAAACAATACTTCCGAGCCAGCATTAAATGAGATAACACATCAGGGAAATGCTCGGCCTAGGGACAGCACTGCCTGCAGCTTGCAGGGCCTCCCTGAGGGGGTCCTTCCTGACACTCACACCCCCCACCCTATCCCCCGGTGAGTCTCACTTGCTTACCACAGTCAGCCTTGACTCTGAGTTCACACAAAATTGCTGTGTGACCTTAGGCAACTTACAGTATCTCTCTGTGTCCTGGCTTCCTGTCTGTCAGCCCCGGGTTGGTGCAAAGGTTTTCCTGGGTTAGTACAAGGATGAGTACATGTTTTCCTCACTCAGAAGCCTTTGTGTTGCCATAGTGATAGGACCTGTGTTGGTTCATGCTTAACTCCAGAGCTAAGAAGACCTATTCCCCTCTCTCCCTGCAGCACTGGTCACTAAGGTTAGGCCCATGAGCTAGAAGCTGCCACTGTCCTAAGCCGACTAAAGGACACTGGCTGATAGGGCTGGGCTGTGCCCTCGCTTTTCCCTTGGAGTGGTGGCAGGAATGTATGCTCACTTCACAAAACTGCAGTTCTAGGACATATGGGGTCTCAGCTCCCATCCCCCAGGCCTGATGCTACCACCTTCCCAGGACGTCCGTCGCCCCCAGTCCTCCTGGACCCCATCGCCCCCAGCCCTCCCCGACTCTCACCTCGCAGCCCTTGGCCATGGCAAAGCCTCCTCCCAGGAGGAGTATGATGTTCCAGGGCACAGTCTCTTGGGCCTTCCTCCAGCTCAGCAGGGGCTCCGTCTCCTTATTGGAAGCTGGGCAGAGAGAGGGACCCAGTGCTTACTCAGGGCCATTGGGCATGGGGGGCACTGGGGTAGTAAGCCTGCAGTCATCTTCCTGGTTCCTCAGGGATCCCTGGGAAGCCCAGATCTGCTCCAGTGCCTGCTTTGGAGCTTTAGGAAGAAATCCACAATCATCACTCCGTTCAGACAGGCAACCATTTTTAGGTCTCCCGTGGTTTGAGGATGGATCTGGTTCTAGATGGTTCTAGAACCAAGCCCTCCAATGAAATGTTTCTGGTGAAGTGTATTTTTATCTGGTTCACACGAGATAAAGCACTTCTCTGTATGTGTCTGAAGAGGTTAGGAAATGAGAAAGTGAGCTGGTCAAGCATCAGGAGTTGAGCTGACTGGACAGACAGGAAGCTGGAAGGTCTCTTGGTTACCATTATCATCATCACCGACTCGTCACGTGGTCCTGGGTCAATACCCAATGACTGACAGTTACAGAGAATAAACATGCGTACAACTCACACTCGCAGGAAAAGAAGCAGGGCAGTAAGTGGGTACTTTAGAATCATCCAGATGGCCTGGTTTCTCTGTGTGTGTGGGGGGGGGGGGTGTACCAGAGGGTACATGAGTGTGTGTGCCTGAGGAGGCCCAAAGGTGATATCTAGAATCTACTGGATTGCTCTACCTCCTTATTGCTTTGCTTTGGGATTTCCCAGACTCCAACTTCCGGGAAGGAATTACAGGCTGTTGGCATATCCACCTGGCATTTTTTTTAAATGGAATTTGGTGATTGGGTCCTTTTGCTTGTGAGGCAAAGGTTTTATTTAACCTCTGAGCCATCTTCCAAGCCTCCTCTCTAACATTTAAAATTTTAGTGTGGGGTGTGTGTGTGTGTGTGTGTGTGTGTGTGTGTGTGTATGTGTACACCTATGTATGGTCAAACAACTTGCAACTTGAGAGAATCAGTTTTCTTATTCTTCCATGTAGATTCCAGGGATCAAACTGAGGTCACTGGACTAGCAGCAAGCACCTTTATCTCTTGAGCCATTTCATGGCCCATTTTGTGTCTTTTTTTCCCCCTTTTTTTAACTGAGCATGCTTTTGCTCAGGAAACCTGCTTGCTATGGAAACCAAAGTGGGCATTCACCATGACTCCACAGAAGTCCCCAAAGCTCTAAGTGCTGAATGGTACAGTGTCACTTCAACCAGGTCTGTGTAGCCCACTTGGTGGTCAGTCCCTGTGGAGTCCCTGTCCTCACCCACCAGGCAATGCTGGGAACTCCAAAACTGGGGACCCTCTGCAGAAGGGGCCACTGATCTCATGGACCAGACTGAACATGCACGTGATTTAGTTACTGCTACTGCCATGCTTTGGCTTTGCAACTCGAATTAGCTGGCGATATCTGAAGTCAGGGAGATGTCATGCACAAATCTAGATTCTTTTCTTCTCTTCAAAAACCAGCCAATCCAAAAGAAACTCATTCAATTTTCCCGAACGGTAACAATCTGAGTAGTCCCCTGGAAATGGTTCTTCCTGTTCAGGTGTGCGTATGGGTTTCTAGCGGGTGTCTGCAAAGGTGGGGCCCACACCTGCCACCTTATCCCCTGGGGGCAGGGATAAGGGCTCCAGACCAGACCGACAGTCGGGAAGCCAGGGTCCCGCGCATGTTTCCGTGTTGAAATGATAGGCTGCATGGATATATGGTAGATATGGATCCCTGATATGCTGGGATCTCTCGAGGTCCTGCGAGGGTTAGTTAAAGCTTATGTCAGCTTGCCTAGATTTAGAATCACCATGGAAACACACTTCTGGCTGTGCCTATGAGGCGTTTCCAGAATGATTTATACTGAAAGAGAAGACCCATCCTGCCTATCGGCAACACCTTCCCACAGATTGGGGCCCAGGGCTGCATAACAAGGAGAGAGTGAGCTCCGAACCAGCTTCCTGGCAGTGGCCACAAGGCAAGCAGCACTACGTGTTCCTGCCGCCATGATAGATAGTAGTAAACTCTTCCTTCCTCCTCTTGCTGAGCTCTGCCTCACCATGGATGTCTCTAGACCATAGGGAGGCTTCCTGGGGGGCACCCAGGCCCCAGCTACGGCCGGAAGTTCCATATCTACCATATATCCGTGCAGCCTATCATTTCAACACGGAAACATGCGCGGGACCCTGGCTTCCTAACTCTCGGTCTGGTCTGGAGCCCTTATCCCTGCCCCCAGGGGATAAGGTGGCAGGTGTGGGCCCCACCTTTGCAGACACCTGCTAGAAACCCATACGCACATGAAGGGCAGCCTCTAGACAGTCTGCTTCTGCTTGGGCATGGAGTGCTCGGTCCGAGTCCAGCTCACTGCTCCAACCCTTTAGGCATCTGAGTTGGGGGCTCCTGCCTGGACTTAAGGGGCTGTCCACTGGCTACATGCTTCTGTAATTTCCACAGAGGTGTGGGGGAAAGACAGTATCTTCTGTACATATTATGACATCTAAAGTCTGTGTAATGTTGTCAGACTGGGAAATATTTTTCTTTTGATTTTTTTCAATCATTTGAAAAATCTAAAAACCATTCTTAGCTGAAGGTTTGTACAGACAGCTGCTCGATGTGGCCCAGGGAGTCCAGTTGCTAGCTCCTGTCCTGGACCGGTGTCCCACACAAGGGTACACCAGGACAAACAGGGATTAGCAAACTGCGAGGCTGCTCTGGGTCCCCGATTCCTGACTCCCCCCACCCCCGGAGCCAGCCCTCTCCAAGCAGGGGACTCCAGCAGTGACCATCTTACCTTTGAGGTCAAACCACCACTTGAGAGAGGGCCTTTGCGATGGGAAGAAGAACAGGATGGTGACGATGGTCACTCCGGTCACGGCGTCAGAAACAAACCTACAAGGAGAGAACCGCGGCATGACTCTGCCTCCTGGCAGGCTGACGGCTGGCACACTTCAGAGGAAGATGGCAGAAGGGAAGAGTCTGCTTTGAGAGCATTGAGGGAGGACCCTGTCCCACATGGGATGTGGCTGCCCGGGAAGCCCAAGCCATTACCCAGGGTACCCTGGGGCATTTTGCAGCAACTAAACAAATGTTTGTCCTCCCAATTCAAGAACCTAAAGCAGGGGACTTATCTGAAAAAAAAAAAAAGTATCTGAGGGACACAGGATATCAGGATCCACAGAGCTTCAGAAACCATCCTAACACGGACTCCTGGAGGAGTTCCATATGTAAGTGTCCAGTTTCTACTTAAATTTCAGGCAGCACACTTAGACAGGCAGCCGTCCACACTGTCCACCCCGGCTGAGCCCAGATCTGAGAGACTAGAAATAAAACACTGTGCATACATCTCAGATTCTTTCATGCACCTCTCATTGTAACACTCACTACCACATAAACGGAGTGCGTGGAGCTTGTGCTACTGCCTAGGAGCAACCTCAAGAAGGAAGTCTGCATTGGCTCAAGAGCAACTGTCTCCCACAGTCCGTGATTGGTTGAATCCAAGGGGGCGGAACTCATGGACACAGGTGAGCTACATTAAAACTCATTCACACCTTCAGAGTGTCACTTTGTGAATGAGGAAATGGAGACCCGGAGCTATGGAGCTGTCAAGTGTTTGTAACGTCTCCCATAGCTACATAGCTCTCAGAGCCAAGAGGTCAGAGTGCCTAGCCGCCTGACAAGACCCTGGTGACACGCGCCCACCCAGGCCACCAGCCCCAGAGTCCCCTGGTCTTCCTCCCCAGCAGCCCACGCTGAGCCCCTCTCTGTCCCGCAGAGGCGGGTCTGCTTCTGCCTCAGCCTCACGCTTGTAGCTCTGCCCTTCCTGACCTGCAGCTCTTTCCAGAACGCACTCCATGTCCCCCTCCATCATTCTGAGACACAATCCACTCTTTCCTTTAAAGCGCTCGGTCGGGTCCCGATGCGGTCACTAGATGGCCTGATACCTGCTTTGCCTGGGTCCCCGCCCCCAGGCGGTGCTGAGCAGGCGGGGAGGGTCTGTGAGCCTCCAGAGGAAGGCACCGTGTGCTCAGAGTCACGCGCAAGTAAGGGCCGAGCCAGAATTCCATCCCAGACCCCTTTCCCAGGACCAGGGTGACATTCCCACACAGACCCTCCAGCTCCACACGGCCACTCCAAGATCCGCCCAGAATCTCACCCAGGGTTGAAGAGGCTGGCCCAGCCGGGGATGAACTTCGGGTCCCGGGAGAAGAGGAGGATGGCAAACGTGCAGAACAAGATAAAAACGGCCTGTTCAGCAAACCTGTGGCACAGACCAGCGCGAGGGTGACCCCGGGCTCAGTCAGGCCCTGGGGCAGATCTGCCTCTGAGAAAGCTAAGAACATTCATTAACTCCCAAGGTGGGAGAGAGGGAAGGAGGGCGAGAGGAGAAAGGGAGAGAGGGGAGGAAAAGGGAGAGAGAGGAGGAGGAGAGGTACCCAAGGTGTAAGTGATTCAATAAGCTGCAGGGTCCCGTGTGAGTATCAACTGCCCCTTCCTCAAACTACTTTATCATTATCTGTGGCAACAGGCCAAAGTCCTACAGAGAGAGAGAGAGAGGTCCTACAGAGAGAGAGAGAGAGAGAGAGAGAGAGAGAGAGAAAGAGAGAGAGAGGAGAAGAAGAAGAAAGGAGGAGGAGGGAGGGAAGGAGGGAGGGAGGGAAGAAAGAAAGAGAGAGAAAGAAAGAAAAAGAAAGAAAGAAAGAAAGAAAAAGAAAGAAAGAAAGAAAGGAAAGCAAGAAAAGAAAGAAGGAAGGAGGGAAGGAAGAAAAGAAAGGAGACAAATGGAACAGAGAGAAAGTCACCCAGACAGGAAGACTGATGAGCATTCACAGCGGGGACAGACATGAGCGGGGCACACACAGGGAGGGGTATGGCCAGCCACAGAGAGGGGTACACAGAGGAGGGAAGACAGAGTCCCCAAGTTTGGAGGAAACAGCCGTTTCACGGACGGGAGAGTGGGGCCCAGAGGAGCTACCCACGCCATGCCCAAAGCCACATGGGAAATAGTGGCTCAACCAGTGCTTGGACACAGGCCTGCTGAAGGCCAGTTATTTTCACCATGTGGGCAAATGGACGCAGAGATCGACACTCCTGGAGATGGCATAGATGTCATGCATACCAGGAAGCAGAGTATGCTTGAGGTGAGAGGAAGAATGTTTCCACCTTGAGGTGCTTGATGACCCCTGATAGGTCTATCCCAGCCCCAAGGCGAGACGTGAGCCAATTCCTGCTTTCCATCTCTTCACCCCAGGCCACGGATGCTGAGAGTCCCCCCAGAGTTAGCATCAAGGCCAATTTCAGAGAATCTCAGGGCGTCCCTGACAATCCCACATACTTAGTGGGCCCCAAGTTCTTGAACTCTTCCTGAATTACAGCTCGCGCCTGGTCTTCCGCATCATCCTGTATCTTAGAGTTCTTCTTCCTCCAGCCCCTGGAATGGAAGGAGGGTCGTTGTGCGACCACAGGCGACTCACTTCACACACCTCCCCTCTCCTGCCTACCCATAATTGCTCCACAGACCGCAACAATCTCCTGCTGTCTGTTGCCTAATGTCTCCCTTCCTAAAATTTTCATGCCCTCTGTGGCCAGACTGGCCTTTTAAAATTGCAAAGTGTGATCAGACATGTAATTCTTGGGCTTCTAAAAAAAATCTTCCTGTGGGTCAAATATACACAGGAATACACAGCAAATCAGTGGAACAAGGTAGTGTAGAAGTAGACTTGGTTATGAGTGGGAACGTAGTCCATGGTAAAGATGATGCTTCAGATTGCATGGAAAAGACGAGCTATTCAGTCTTGGTATTTGAGGATCAGAATTCATTTTCGACCTGACACCTCAGAGGCAAGTCCTCAGGCCCACCTGAGAGGGATTCTCTAGATGAAGACTGACCTCTGGGCAGGCCTGGGAGGGGCTGTTTTGATTGCATAATTGATGTGGGATAGCCACGCCCATTATGGGTGGGACCATTCTCTAGACAGGTAGTCTGGGACTGTGTAAGATGGAGAGAGCAAGCTGAGCCTTGGCCAGAAGGCAGGCTTGCGGCACTGGAGCCTGTCCTTGCTGTGGACATGATGTGACTCGTTTCCTCTGCTCCCAGTGGGGTGACAGACTCGAACATGGAAACTTGGGATGGAACAAATCCTTCAACCCTTAGGTTTCTTGGCTCAGGCATTTCATTGCAGCAACGAGTAATGAGACGAGAACAGTGTGGGATGGTCAGTCAGTAGGATGGAATTCAGAGTCCAGAAATAAAGCCACACCACTACGGCCAGTTGGGTCTTTAAGCCCTTAACTGGTTTCACTTTCAGTCCTAGATATGGGCAACACCTCATTCCATAAAGTGGAATATTCCTGAACTGAATGTTTTGTGTTTGGTTTTGACATAGGGGAGCCCTGTGTAGTCCAGGCTGGCTTTGAACTCACCATCTAACCCTTGTGTCTCCTGAATTCTGGAATTACAAGTGCCATTGCACTTGACTCTCAATTCTGTGTGTGTGTGTGTGTGTGTGTACGTGCTCAAGTTTATATACATATGCCCATGAGTATGCATGTGGGCGTTTATGTGTGTATGTGTGGACATGTGTGTGCATGTGGAAGTACAAATTGAACGTGTATGTGGCACATATTGCGTGTGTATGTGGGGGTCAAAGGTCAACCTAGAACGTCATCCTCAGGAGTACTGTCCACCTCCTTTGACACTCAGTCTCTCAGTAAGTTGAAAGAGGGCACTTACTGATAAATTTCAGCCCCCCCCATGCATGAACACACACATATGTGCACACCCCAAATATATGTGCCCATACATATGCAAAACACACACATATGCACGCACTCCCTACATATGTACGTGAATGATAATAAAACATTTCCCTCATGCCACGCCACCCCAAACTGTCGTCTGCAACAGGACCCCATCGAAGGGGAATTCCTCTGGCCAGAAGGGTTTTCTTGAAGAACGCAGCTACCGATCATTATTAATAATAACAATAATTAGCTAAAAGACACCCTAATCCTCATGTCCCTGGGGGGTTCAGGATCTGAGCATGTGGCCCAACATGAAACATCCACCCATGGTTTTCCAGATTTCCAGGGGGGTCATGGAGGCAGCCAAGCACCCCTGGGAGCCTGGGGGTACAGTGCAATGGGCGATGCTGGCTGGGAAGCTGGGGTTCCTCCGCCCGGCCCTCCCCAGAAAGCAAGTGTGGGGTACCTGCAGCTTATTCCGCCGTAGAGGAAGGAGATCCAGAGCCAGCCAGCCAGCAGGAACAGCAGCATGAGGGGGAAGGCGAAGATGAACCAGGAGCCGAAATTCACCACATCGCACTGCGGGAAGAAACTGGAGAATAGAGAGAAGTGAGGGTGGGAGGGTCATCACCCAGGCAGAGGAGAGGGTCCAGCAGCCAGCCAGGGGTCTGGGACAAAGTCACAAGAACAGAACGGAGCACTCCTTTCCTTCTGACAGCAGGTGCATGAGTCCATGAGGCTTCCACAGGGAGTTTGATTCAGACCAAGGAGAGATGCAGGCATCCTGTGGTAACCTGGGGACTTGAGAGAGAGATGTGGGGGGTGACGGTGGCAAATGGAGGGTCCCAGTGCCCATGTGCTCACCTCTGCACGAGAAAGTGTGCCCAACAAGAGCAGACTAGGGCTTCACTTGTGATGTTTAACCCATTAATGTGAACTTCACGATGTGGGTGACAGACAGCCACACCTGTGGGCTGCGAGCTGTGTCCCGCCCCCTAAGGGTCCCCACAGAACACAAGCACCCTGAGTTCTCCTCTGCCACTCACTATCCCAGCCGTCACCATGGTGCACCAACAAACAAGTGTTACAGTTTGAAGGGAAAATGTCCCCCCATGGGCTCATGCACCATTGGCCGCCAACTGGTAGAGCTGTTTTAGAAGGTTCTGAAACCTTTAGGAGGTAGAGCCTCCTGGGAGGAAGTGGGTTACTGGGGGAAGGGTCTCTGGAGTTTGTAACCCAGCCCTGCTTCTTGTTCTTTCTCTCTCTGCTTTCTGTGTGTGGACACAACATGAGCAGGCAGCCTCCTGCTCCTGCCGCCTTTCTTCCCTGCCATAATGTCTCTTCATAACTGCAAGCCGAAATAAACCATTTTTCCCTTAAGTCATCCTGTGATAACCACGATGGAGAGACAGAGCTGGGAACACCATGATCTGGGAGAAAACCAACAACACAGATTTGGACTTGGGTTGAGTGTCAGGTACAACCAACTAGTAAGCAGTCTTTTTCAGCCTTATGCTGAATTACTGTCATAATTTAATGTGAGTTGCCCCCCCCCACACACATACTCCCCGTGGGCTCATGTGTTTGCATCCTCAGCTGGTGTTAATGTTTGGGAAAGTTGTGGCACCTTTAAGAGGCAGAGTCTTGTGGAGGAAGGCATGTCACAGGGGTGGGCCTTGACGCAGATAGCCCTGCCCTGCTTCCTCTCATTCTCTCGTTCTCCTAGCTTCCTAATGGCAGTGGTGACCTGAACTAGCTTCCTGCTTCTGTCTCCAGCCATGACTTTTACTATGTGATTCCTGCCACACATGGACTATATCCCCCTAGAACCATAAACCAAATGGATAACCTTTTCTCCCTTTCCGCTTCAGTTTGAATATTGTTTCAGTAACTGCAACAATTGCCAAATCCTTTTTGGGTGCTGTTTGCGCACATTTGCATTGCGCACATGGGATGCGTGGGATGATACAAACAAATCTTGGGAAGCCGATCTCTCTTTTTTTCTCTCTCTCTGAATTCTGGGATCTGAACATGGTAGACAGAGAATTTTGAAATGTTGAAGTTTGGAGTTCTTAACACCCAGAGATTAGGGTACAAGGGGAATCAAGCTGTGCAGTGGTAGAACAAGTTCACTCTCGTGCCTGACACCAGCCACTAGCAGCCCTCGGCCCGAGGAGGCCCCACACCCAACTCTCCCTGATCTTGTGTGGTTCTCTGAGACTCCTGGGAAGAGTTTTGCCTCAGCGTCTTTGCACTGGCTGTTCCCTCTGACTGGAATGCGAGTCCAGCCTGTGCCCACATAGTTCCCAGACTAGGTCCTGTTCAGACGTCACCTCAGGAACCAGGACTGATGGCCTGAAGAACCCTGGGTTCTGACCCGTGTCCCCACCCATTGGTCCCTGTCACGATGATGGCACATCTTCATTTGCTTTTCTTGCTATGCTGGGGTTTTGGAGGCAGGTAGTCCAGGCTGGCCTGGAGCTCAGTATGTAGCTGAGGGTAGCCTTGACATTTTGCTCCTCCTGCCTCCACCTCCCCAGGGCTGGCTGGGATCCTGGGTGTGTACCTCGCACGCACTTAGTCTTCATTCACTTTTTGTTTGTCACCATCTGCCCCACAATAGAAGTTCCTCAAAGGTGGAAATTCACTGCTTCTGGGTCTCTCTGTGTCCCCAGAGCCCGGTCAACAGAAGCCCCGGGTCACTGTCCCCTGCTGGCAATGAGGGAGAAAAGGATGCAAAGGGGCTGAACTTGGTCCATGGGGACGCTTACCTCTTGAGCTGACCAAGCAGGATGAGGTTGGGGGCTGTGCCCGTGAGGGTGGCGGTGCCCCCGATGCTGGCCGAGTAGGGGATGGAGATGAGGAAGCCCTTCCAGATGTTCTTGCGGTACTCCTCCTCCTTGGAGTCGGCAGGCAGCTCCAGTGGAGCCTCTGTGTCTTCGGGGTGACCTCTGTGGGAAGCACCCAGAGACAAGCCACTCAGAGCACATCCAGAACCCCCGGTACCTTGGAGAAAACAACCCTGCCGCTCTGCTTGCTGCTTTGGGGTTCTTTCTAGAAGCAGGTTCAGCCCGGGCGTTGGAAACCCTTCAGCGTGGACATGCCACTAAGAATTCGTTCTAGGGGAGCGGTGAGGCAGCAAGTCGGTGGTGGGCACACAGACGTTCACTGGGGCACTGAATACCACCTCAGAGGGAAGTGGCCTGCATGTCTGCCCAAAGCGGTTCCTTCCATGACAGGTTGCAATAAACGTAGGGGAGAAGGGTTTAATTAGCTCACAGTTCCAGCTTAGAGTCCAACATTGCAGGAGAGTCCCGCAGCGGGACCATAGGCAGCCAGGGGGAGTGCTCCCTCCTCCGGTGTGGAGAAGCCAGAGGCCAAGGACATTTAAAAAAAAAAATTCACTCATTCAGAGAGAGAGAGAGAGAGAGAGAGAGAGAGAGAGAGAGAGAGAGAGAGAGAGAGCATGCACATGCGTAGACACATGTGGATAAATATTTAGCTGCATGGTGTGTCTGTGTGTGAGCATGCACAGGCCAGAGGAAGACATCAGGCGTGTCCTCTATCACTGTCTGCCTGTTCCCTTGAGACGTCTGTCACTGAACTTGAAGCTCTCCATTTGGGCTGGGCTGGATGGCCAGTGCACTGTGCTTCATAGCTTTCTCTCCTTCCAAGCAAAAAACACCAGGATCCTCAGCCTCAGCAGACCCTCAGGTACGAATGTGTCCCTGCCCTTTATATGATTTGTATGGTGTGTATACACATGCATCTGTATATTCATCCTGTGTGTTCATGTATAAGAGTATGTACATATGCAAGCATGCATATATGTATGTGTGTACATGTGCAGGTATGTATGCATGCATAGTGTGACAGTTAATCCTGGGTGTCAATTTGACATATCCGGCCTCAACTAAGATCAGCTGAGACCACCTGAAGATATTATCTGGACAATACAAAGACCAACTTTAGATCCAATTGGAACCTTCCTAGATCTCACTGGAACCTCCCAGTATCAGGCCAGATAAAAGGAAGAACCATAGAACAGGAGACTGAGAAGATGAGAGACTCCCAAGGAATCTCCAGCCTTCAGCCACATAGATGGGAGTCACTTAGCCTGCCAGCTGCAGCCACCAGCAATGTCTCTCTCCTCTGCCATGAAAGTCTGTGTCTCCGCTCTGGAACTGTAAGTTCAATAAATCTCCCTTTCTCCCTTAAGTTGTTTGACTTTGAGTGTTCTCTCACAGCAATAGATAAGAGTAACTGTTACACATAGTATGTATATATTTATGCATTTGTGTGTACATGTGCATACACGTGTGCATCCATGTAAGTGCATTGTATGCATATGTGTACACATGTATATAGAGGCCGGAGGCCAAACTCAGGTATGGGTCTTCAGGTGTCACCCACCTTACCTGTTGAGGTACCATTCTCATCAGCCTGGAAGTCATCAAGGCCAGCTGGCCAGTGAGCCCCAGGGATCCACCTCTCTGCCAGGGCTGGGATTCTAAGTACACCACCATGCTTAGCTTTTTTTTTCATGTGGGTTCTGGAAATCAAGCTCAGGTCATCTGCGTTTGTAGCAACACTTTACCTACTGAGCTATGCCATTCCATGGCCGCCTTTTAATTTAATTTTGTTGAGACAGCATCTTGCTGCCTCCAACTCCCCATCCTCTCGTCTCAGCTCCCCAAGTACAGGGATCTCGGCTGTACCACCACTCCTGGCTAATGGCCGCTTTGCAGGAAGCTGGCTCTCTCCCTCCACGGTGTCAGCTCCGGGGATGGACCTCAGGAATATCTTCAGCCTCTGGGCCATTTTGCCGGCCTGTGGAGTCTTTCACAAGGAGAGGACGGAGGAGGGGCATACCCAAACCACAGGGCTAAAGGGTCCAAGGTGGATACTGGGTCATCCAGAGGAAACTTGGGGCTGCTGCAGCAGCCATTTCCTACCCTTTGGTCTCCTCCGGGAATGTCACCAGAACTCACCCTTCGGTGCTGGCAAGGAACTGCATCTCCGTGGGAACAGTGTGAAGCCCGTTGCCCCGCACAGTGGCTAGGAGGAAAGAGCAGCGACTTAGTGAAAGGCGGCAAAGGGAACGGAGGTCTGAGCTCTTGTGTAGCTGGTCAAGAATGCATCTTCACTGCCAAGGATCCCGTGCTATTCACTGAATGAAGAAAAGAGAAAAAAGTGGGGCAGGACGGGAGGAGGGAGGGAGGGAAAGGACCAGTCTCTCAGCATCCCACACTCCCGCGCTGCCATCCCCATGAGGAGGCAGCCCCAGGCCGTGGGCAGGAAGAGAGCTGCCAGGTTGCCTGACAGCTAGCTCCTAACTCAAGGTGAGGCTGACCTGGGGAAGACATTGCTGAAAAACTGCATGGGAAAAATCAGTCACAAATGACAATGGATCAGCAAAGGAATGATCACAATCCATGCACCCATCCAGTCATCCATTCAACTGTCATTCATCCATCCACCCATCCACCATCCATCTACCTATCTATTCATTCATTCCATCTAGCCATCCATTCATTCATCCATCCACCTACCCACCATCCACCCATCTATATATTCATTCATTCACCCACCTAGCCATTTATTCATTCATTCATCCATCCATGCAGCTAGTCATCATCTATTCATCCATCTATCCATCCATCCATCCACCTACCCACCATGCATCCATCTATATGTTCATTCATTTACCCATCTAGCCATTCATTCATTCATTCATTCATCCATCCATACAGCTAGTCATCATCTATTCACCCATCTATCCATCCAACCATCCACCTATCAACCCATCCATCCATCTGCCTTTCCATCCATTCATTTATTCATCCATCCATTTATTAATTTGTTCATCCCTCTGCCCATTCATTCATTCATTGATTCATCCAACCATCTAGCCATTCACCCATCTATCCATCTATACATCCACCAATCTACCTACCCACCCATCCACCTATCCATCCATCCATCTGTTCATTCATTTGTTCATGTATCATCCTTCTATCTATCCATTCACCCATTCATCCATTCACCCATCTATCCATCCATCCAACCATCCGTCCACCCATGTATCCATATATCCATCCACCCATTCATTCACTCACCCATATATCATCCATCCATCCATTCATCCACTCACCCCTCTCTCCATCTTTCCATCCATCCATCTGTCCGTCCGTCTGTCCATCCGTCCATCCCTCCATCCATCCAAATGTATTCATTGAACATAGACCATAAGCCTGGAGGACCCCATGAACAATGTGGAATCAGGCCTCTGCTCCAGTGGAAGTCATATTTCAGAATAGGAGACACAATTCAGAATTTCAGGTATTGATGAATGATTAGAGGAACAAAAACCAGACAAGGTAAGGGAAAGTGACAGTGGAGTGACTGTGTAGGCCACTGCGCTCGTGGCATTTAATCAAGAGCAGCTAGACTTCGAAGCTCCAGGAATCAGGAATGGCAAGTGCAAAGGCCTTGTGGTAGGAGATGCTTCGCAGAACTGAGGGGGTCTAGCATACTGGTGCACTAGTGAGTCAGGGAGACTTAGGGGGCAAAAGGGTGATGGAAACAGCTCAGGATGGAGATCTTCTGGAGGATTTGGGCTCCAAGAGGGAAGACATGGTTTACATTTTGCAAACATCTCTGTGGTGAGGAGAATGGACTACAGGGCCCTAGCTGTCCAGCTTGGCTTGTCCACTGTCCAGGTAAGGTGTTGGTGGCTGGGGACACCTGTGCTCATAGCCGCCCAGACCGAGCATGTTGTAGCCTTTCTCTTCTTTTCCGTGTCACTGGGAGCTGGCGGCCAGAGCTCAAGCACATGAGTCTTATGCAATCCACTCAGCGTGATATTTCCACGGCGTATCTCTGCTGTGCCTGGGGGTGAGCGTCCACATGCAAAGTCACACAGCCCGGAGCCGGGGGCGTCTTCTGGGACACAGACTGGTCAGCAGAATATGTGATGCGTCTGATGTGGGTAGGTAGGCATCACGGGAAACACACCATAGGGAAGGGACAGGTTCTCTGGCAAGTCTGACTGGGAAGGATCATCTGCCATCTCTCAAAGATAAAGGTGGTGAGGAAAGGTAAGCCAAGCAGATACAAGGGTGGTGACGAGCAGGTGCAAAGATCTGGGGGGCTGCAGCCTGTCTGTCATGTTAGGACAGAGCGAGACCACTGGGGCTGAGGGTCTCAGGGCAGGAGGAGAGTGAGAAGTGAGTAGGAGGTGACAGGACTGAATGAGGGAGCTGGACAGTGCTGGGGTCTTGGGGCTCATGGTAAGACCTCTCCTGTGGTCAGACAGGAGGCAGGCTAGCCTCAGAGCAGAGCAGGTGAGGAAGGGACACAACTTCCCCTTTCAAGCTTACGTCTGCTTGTCAACAGGTCTCCTGGGAGCCTTTCAGGATCTTGGAGACACGAAGATGGAATAAAAGTTCCCACAGCAAGGAGCAAACGGTCCCCTGGGAGTGGGTGTATGGCACATGGCTAACCCCGAGGCTCTGGGTTCGAGAGGTGTCTTGTCACCAGGTGCATGACTTAGGGCCGAGCTGCTCCTAACACAACCTCCAAGATACCACCAGTTGTCACAGCAGAGGTGCAGGTCTGGCACCTTAAGGGTAAGGCTGTGTCTCTGAATGGCCCCCCCCACACCTCAACCATATCTTACTCCAGATGTTGGGGGTGCTAAAGTGGGGAAACCTGGCAGAGACAAACCCCACAGCCTCCTGGGACTTGGGGTGTTCATGCATGAAATGGAAACAACTGTTCTTCCGGGATACTGAGCGGGATGGGTGTGTCGTTCACTTAACACGGGGACTGGGGCTGGGTGCAGCTCGGCCACAGAGCACTTGCAACATGCACAAAGCCTTGGGTTCATCTCTCAGCACCCCTCCCCCACAGGCTCATACATATATTCTCACATGCTCATATACACTTACACACATTGCTGTATATGCATACACTCACATACACATTGTCACACACTCACAAACACACACATTGTTACACATGCATACACTCAGACACATTGCTATACACGCTACAATCACACATACATTGTTACACATGCATACACTCACATACAGTGTTGCACATGCATACACTCACACACAGTGTTGCACATGCATACACACATCATTTCACATGTATACACTCACACACATCGTTATGCATGTTCACATATAAATTGTTACACATGCTTACACTTACACACACATTGTTGCACATGCATGCACTCACACACATTGCTGCACATATATATACACTGACACATACATAAAAACTCACATATACACTCATTTACTCACACATACATTCACACACTTGTGCACACTCACAGTCATGCACACCACCACAGAACATAAAATTCTGCAATACCTGTGCTTAGGAAGCTGATACAGGGGGATTTTGAGTTTGGACCACAACTCGAAAAAGCATGGATTACATAGCAAGATTCTGTCTCAATACACCAAAAATACAGAAGGTAATATATAAGTAAACAAACACATAACGCACACACGTGCAAACACATGCACACACACATACATATACACATGTGCACATGCACACACACACACACACACACGCACACACACACATAGGGAAAATAAGGATCAGTAAAGTCCTGCCCAAAGCCAGACAGTCCCAGGCTCTGGGGCTCTGGTCTAAGCTATAACTCAGCCCTCTCATCATGGCGGGAACATGGCCACACAGTGTACAAACAGCTTAGATGTTGGGGTTGGCATTACAGAATAAACTCAAGTCATTTTTCTTCTTTCGATTTATTCCAACCTTTTAAAAATGTAAGAATTACTTTGTTTTCTATTTGTGTGTGGGGATATGTATGCTACGTATGTATGTTTGTGTGTGTGGGGAGAGTCGGGGGTGCATGTGTGCATGTGGAAGTCTGAGCGTGACATCAGGAATCACCCTTGATTGGTCTTCCACCTTACTCTTTCTGAGGCAGGGTTTATAATCAAAGCCAGACTCACTGAAAGCAGGTCGGCCTAGCTAGTTTGCTCTGGGGACTCCCAATCTCTGCCTTCAAAGGCTGAAATTATGGGCTAGCTGCCACATCCACATAGAATTTTTTTTCTTCTGGGATCTGAGGATGCAAATACCTGTCCTTTTGCTTGTATGTCCTTTAACCGCTGAGCTATCTCTCCAGTCCTTGCCTAAGTACTACTTCTAGGTGGTGGGCTAGACTCAGTGGGCTGTGACACAAAGAACTTACCAGAAAGCTTGAGTCTCAGCGAGTATTCAGTGGCACCTTCCTGGGGAAGTCATGGACATGGTAGTGTCTGGTGCTCACAATTACCACGTCCCTCCCCGGGCTGGGTGGACCCACCAATGACTGGAGCACCCTGGTGACCACCACTCACAGGCAAAGCCACTCTGAGACTAGCAAGATCCCTAAGGCCAACAGTGTGACTCACAGAATGTCTAGTGTGGATTTCTGGCTGAAGGAAGGAGGGCGACTTCCTGATGTGATCCTAGAACTGAGAACTGCCCGTGCCTGTGAGGCTTGGGGACGTCCTTTTCTTGCCCTGAGATGCCATTGCCCTATTAGCACAAGAAAGAGAGAGGACCGGAATCTCATGGTGGCTGATGGTGTCATTTCTGTTGTGCCCAGGCAGGCGAGCTGGACACAGCAGGGTTCTGAGGTACAAGTCAGGTCAACTGACCCCGGACAGCCAACCAGCTCAGGGCTCAGGTGGTGAGACCCACGCACAGTGCAGGAGGCTGGGGCCAGGGCACTGAAGCAGGGAGTGAAGGGCTGCGTGCAGCACATGGATGCAGAAAGGGGGCAAAGTCGCTCTGCAGGGGATGGTCTGATGCAAGGACTTCTGCCCCAGTGACCCCAACCCTTGCCATCCCTGGCTGTCTCTGTGCCCATCAGACATGTGCAGAATTTGTCAGCATGTTGGGCAGAACCACCACAGCTGGGGATTCCTGGGATGTGGGTCCCACGACCCTCAAGGACCTGTAGATGGCTCTGGAGTAGGCGACTCTTGGTAGTTTTGACCAGCCTGGCAGGTGATTCTTAATTGCACCCCAAGATGAGAACAAGGGATCTGAGCTCACAGACAAACTGAGTCCCCAGATCACCTCGATTATGGAATGTGGCTGCTGGCTTCCTCCATCTGAACCCCCTACATGAGACTTTGCTTCCACCAGGCACGGGGACCTCGGTGGCATGTACGGGAACTGGCTCTGTGCGGAGATGGGTAGGGAGTGGGGCTTCACGTGGTGCCCAAGTGTTTTATACTGTACTTTGTTTTCTAACGACAATGATGATGAGGACAAAGTCGAGAAAGGTGAAGTAAAGTGAAAAGCCAGTGAAATGAAGACACTTGAGCCTTGCGGGTACCCCAGCCCTCCCCTGGAGTTCCTATGACCACAGTGACCCTAGAGACTGGATAGAAACAGGTTGGGTGAAGCAAAGTCTCCAGAGCACCTCGCCGGGTCCAGAAACTGCAGGTCGCCCGAGCTCGGCCCTTATGTAAGGGCTGTTCAAGCTGTAATCCCCGAGGGTGCCCTCGGCGAGAGGCTTGGGGCTGAACACTTGAGTGCCTGCTAGCTCAACCCCAGAGCCAGCCTAGGCTGCCACCTTCCTCCGTACACTTGGGGAAACTGAGGCCTGAGAAGGCCGGTTAGTGGGTTAGTAAAAGAGTCAGACTGTGAGTTCCCAGCATCCAAGTCTCTTGTCTCCAGGGCACACAGTAGATCTCACCTGCAACAGGAAATTCTAGTCCAACTTTCTGGATATGGCCCAATCATTCTAGAATTTCACACCTAGAAGGCCCTTGGGAGAGAGATCTCCTGTGGAATTAGCGAAGAGAGCCGCGAGTTAGTGAAGAGAGCCACCGGGCAAGTCAAATGCCTCCACATTAGGCAGGTGATGTACAAGAATTTGCTCCGCATGTCCAGCAGCCAGGAGGTAAGTACTGTCATCCCCATGGGATGCGTGGGGGAACTGAGGCTTGAAACAGTTGCCTGAGCGGCTCGTTCGTTTGCTTACTTTTTAACTGTGTGCATTTATTCTGTGCCAGGTAGTATTCTAGGTAGAAACAGGACTGCTGACTGAGATGAAAGCAGTTTGCCCTGCAGCTGCAGGGCTTTGAGTATGCAGAACACACACACCACAGGCAGATCGACACAAAGATGCCATGAGACCATGCACGCGGACTGACATCCCAGGGGCAGGAAGGAAACGCACAGAAAGGCAGAGAACACAGATATGAGTGAGCGCGTGTTCACGATTCCAGAGCTTAACGTGAGATATTGGAGGTCTTCCTCCATCACTCTTCACCTTAGCCTTTGAGATGGAACCTGCAGCTTACCAGTATGGAGACCCTGACTGGCCAGGGTGCCCCAGGAATCCCTCCATCTCTCCTTCCTTGTTGGAGTTGCAGGTGTGTGCAGCTGTGCCCAGCTGTCCTATGGCTGCCGAGGATCCAAATACAGGACTTCATGTCTGTACAGCAAATACCTTACCAAAGGAGCTGTCTCCCCGGGCTGGATTTTTGGTTTATTGAGATGGGATCTGACGATATAGCCCTGGCTGGCCTGCATCTCCCTGCATAATCCAGGCTGGCATTGAACTTGAGATCTTCCTGCCTCAAGCTCCAGCATGTTGGTCTTACAGGTGAAGGTCCTTAAAAGGACCACATTTTAGCCCCTTTCTTCTGTCCCATATGCCACATGTACCCACACCAGGTTTTGTCTTGATTTTCTTTTTTTTAAATTTTTTTATTATTATTTATTCAATTGTGTGTGTATGCGTGTTTGTGTGTGTGTATGTGTCTGTGTGTGTAGAACCACGGACGAATTCAGGAACCACCATGGACGCCTCCACCTCCTCCTTATTTACTCTGCCCCAGGATTCACAGGCTCCGCCCTACCAGAACCGGAAACGCAGGTCACCCCCGCTTCCATCCGGCATCTACGTGGGGTCTAGGATTCGAGCTCAGGACCTTCCACCTGCAAGGCAGAGGCTTAACCCCTGAGCCACCTCTCCAGCCCGTCTTGATTTTCTAAATGACAGAGACTTGGAGGTGGGCTGGTATCAGAAGTTCAAACATGCTGAGTACAGTGTGGTATCATTCAGAGTCCCCAGGGAATGGCAGCTGGTGTTGGCGTGGTTGGCAGTGCAGTCAGAAGTCCCCTGGAAAACGCTTGTCCACCTGCTAATTCCCCAACATGAGTCTACACTGTCCTCGTCCCCAGCCACCTGATCAAAGCACAGCAAACTAGGTGAAAAGGCCATTTCCCCTTTAGCTTGAAGAAGTGCTGCCTGGGCTCGGGGGCGGCTGATCATTAACTCTCCCCGCCTCTGATCTCATGGCCTGAAAACAGGTGTCTGATCCGCCTCCTGTGGCCTCTGCCTCCTCACACTATGGTGCTGGGGGACACTTTAGATTTTTCTGCAGAATCACCATTGTGCCACTGTGTGGGTTCGGGCAAGTTCCCCTCTCCTTCTTGGGGATCACTGTGGTCATCTTTGTCACGAAGGACTTGGCTTTTAAACATTCATGTAGCCACCCTATGAGAAGCAGAAGAATGGAAAGGGAGAATCTGCACCCTACTATCAATCAGCCTGATTAAAACTTCCGGAGCCAGGGCTGTCATGATGACCTGTGGGGAACCAATTTCATCGTTTCTTCTATCTTCCTCAGCTCCTATTCCTCAAAATGAATGGGAGTCCCACCCCTTCAGACACGGGCCCTCGACAGAGCCCTCACATGTAGTAAGTGTTCAATAAATACTGTTTTTTCCTTGGAAAGTGCAGGTAAAGCAAAGCGAGACTAGCCAGAGTTGAAGTGAGGGACGGAGCAGATCTCCCTGCCACAGACACGCACCAGGTGACTGCGCCATCCGTCAGGGCCCTAGACAGAGAAACAGTCTGAAAACTAACAGACCAGCCATGGCAAGGCTGGCAGCCCTGAGGTTGCAGGCTGAGTTCCGCCCTGCCCGTCTTGATCCGGCCTGCCAGCCAGAGAGCCATTCTCATGTTTCAAATTAACTGAAAAGATCCACGGAAGACTGACACTGGGGATGCGACAATGACAGCAGCTGTCCCCAAGGCACCCAGATGCGATGTTTTCTTGGCAGACAGCCACACCCGTGGGCACCCGTCCATTCTCTTCAAAGACAGAACTGGGAAATTTCGACAGAGCAGCCAGCAAACTCCACGATGTTTACTGTCTGGTTATTTATGGGGATGTCTGCCAAGCCCACTGCATGGCATCTCTCCCCTACCACCAAGAAGACTTTGCCCTTGTCAAGATCTATTTGGCTCATTCCTAACAGCAACATTCTGGAAATATCTTCCTCTGAAATATCATCTGTAAATGCTTATAGCCATTTCTAGATCTAAAGCCATGTGCAATAGGTAAAGACCTACATATTGCCAGACACGGATGGTTATAGATAGGGTATGGATCAGTGTGTAATCCTGTGTGTATATGTGTATGTGTGTAGTTACATAGGTGTGTAGGTGCATAGGTATGTGAAAACTAGCATGTACTTTTGTGTAGATGCATAGGTGTGTGTGTGCATGTGTATGTAGGTGCACAGGTGTTTGTGAAGGTGCATGCACATGTGTGTAGGTACATAAATTGTGTATGTGTACATATGTGTGTAGCTATGTGAGTGTGCACGTGTATATGTGCAGATACACATGTGCGCAGCTGTATAGGCATGTTGTGGTGTACATACACACGTGTGTGCATGTATATGTGTGTGCAGATACATAGGAATGTGCGTGTGCATGCACAAATGTGTAGTACATAGATATGTTTATGCATAAATGTGTGTGTGTGCCTGTATGTACGTGCATGTAGGTGCATGTGTGTGTAAGTGAATATGCATGTTCAGGTATTATACATACATATGTATGTACGCCAGAAGTTAATTTGGGGTGTCGTTCCTCAGAAGCTATTTACCTTGCTTTTTTTGAGATAGTCTCTCATCTGAAGCCTACCGATTTGTCAAGACTGGCTAACCCACCAATCCTAGGGACCTGCCTGAGTCCATCTCCCCAGTGCTGAAATTACAAACATTCTCACTACACCCGGCCTTCCCCCTTATTTTGTACGTGTTATTATGTGCATAGGAAACACACGTATATTTGTGTGTAGGGTGCACATAAAGGTGTGTGAGTGTGTGTGTGACCAAAATTGACGTTAGGTGTCTTCTTTGATCTCTCTGCACTGTAATTATCAAGGGAGGAGCTCTCGGTAGAACCCAGAGCTCACCAGCCAGTGACGTGAGCTAGCTTCCCAGGGGATTACCCATCTTCACCTTCCAACCGCTAAGATGACAAGTGACCACACGCCTGTCTGACTTTTATGTGGGTTTGAAAAATTCAAACTCCAGTCCTCCACTCGTAGCTGTCTCACCAGCTCCCACATCCAGCGTTTTTACTAGGGTTCTGGGTGTGAACTCAGGTCCACCCCAACTGTCAACTTCTAACCGACGCACGTTACTACAACACATACTTTCAGAACACGGCTAGCACATGGACCTTCCATTGTAGGGACGACACTTGCCATATTCATCAGGGCAAATGACACGTGCTGGGGCACTGGCCATGTCATTGAAGACGTGGCTTCTATCTTGTTCCAGGGAGTGGCATCTCCCTCCCACTCCTGCTACTTTAGTTAGGGTCACTCAGCTGTGGTGGAGTAAGAGTGTGGGAAGCTGCCAGTGTCGGTATCTCCCATGCATGTCCCATGGCCCAGAATTACTCACCCACTCGCCTAACTGCATGGCAAACTGGGAAATACAGCCTTTCCTCTGTACAGCTCTGCGCTCTATGACTTTTCCCATTTCCAATTAACTACTTTATTCAAACACTCAGGTTGGGCTAGAGAGATGGCTCAGGGGTTAGACTCTGTCTCTCAAACAGAAGGTCTTGAGTTTGGGTCCCAGATCCCATGTAAAATGCCAGATGGAAACAGCAGCAGCCTGCACTTCTGGCAGTGGTGGGTGGAGCCTGGGAAACCCCAGAGCAAAACAGTGAGGAGGTGCAACAATCCAGGATGATTCCTGATGTTACTCTTGGACTTCCATGAGTACCTTCTTCATACACACACACATACACACCCGCATGCATGTGCACATCCTCGGGCAAGCGCGCGCGCACACTCGTGGCACACACACACACACACACACACACACACACACACACACACAACCACTCAGCCAGGCTGCGGAGATGAGTCAGTCAGTAAGTGTTTGCTGCACAAGCATGAGGACGTGAATCAGCATCTCCAGCACTCGCGTGAAACAAGTCAGGTGTGGGGCCCATGTGTGTGACCCCAGTGATGGACCGGCAGAGACAGGAGGCTCTCGGGGCTCGCTGGCCAGCTGACCTGGCTGGATCAGTGAGCCCAGGTTCACTGAGATATCCAGGCTCAGAAAATAAGGTAGAGAAATGATGGAAGAAAACACTCAGTGTTGACCTTTGCCCCCATCACCGCTACACGTACCCACCATGTATGTATCACTGGGCCCGCAGGAGGTGTTCAGCAGGCTTTGGACCTCCCCACCCACCCCTCCAGCGGCACAGCTGATCCCTCCGACCTCACCTGTACTCTCTTCTCCCTCCGGGCGAAGGTCCTTCAGAGCTTCCTTTTGGCCAAAGAGGCTCTTGAGGATGGCGTTGGCGATGGGCAACATCATGGCGGTGGAGGCCGTGTTGCTCAGCCACATGGACAGGAACGAGGTGGTCACCATCATCCCCAGGATGAGCCTGGGGAACAGAAGGACTTAAAGGCGGATCCAGAGCCCAGGGCCCAGGAGTGTCTCTGCTCCATCCCCGAGAAATCCATGCGGTTGATTTTACAGGTAGAAAGTTGGAGATCCAGAGACAGGGGTCTCAGTTTCATTGCCGTAAATGACACGTGACCCAAAACATTCAGTCTCACAGTTTTGGGTCACAGTTCATCATGGCAGGAGGTCAGACCTTTATCTGGAGCCAAGGGAACTGGTCACATCATACCCACAGCGAAAGCAGGGGGCAAAGGCCTGCATACCTGCTTGCTAGCAAACCAGCCTGCCAAATACATCAGCTAGTTCTCTCTCTCTCCTCTCTCTTTCCTGCCACCTGGTCACTCTGCAGACAGAGGGAGGTGACATCATTTTTTAGAGCAGGAGACCTGGGTCTCGGCCCGCGCAGTCTGGTCACAGTATCCAGGACTAGGGTCGGTAGTCCAAGCCAGTGATTCTTAGGCACTCGGAGGACAGGTAAGTACTGGTGCAGGTCTGTGCAGCACACACCAGACACTCGTGAAATGGCCGAGAATGAGTGAGTCAACAGACGCAGAGCGCGCGACAGTGTCTTGGTCTTCGAGCCCCGTCCCCGCACAACCTACCTGGCGGGCTGGACCCCCACAAGCATGAGGACCTTGAGGGCGATCCTCCGGTGGAGGTTCCACTCCTCGATGGCGCTGGCCATGATCAGACCACTCAGAAAGAGGAAGTTGGTGTCCAGGAAGTACTGTGGGCAGACCTTGCTGGAGGGGAGGACGCCCAGGAAGGGGAAGAGGATGATGGGGAGCAGAGCCGTCACCGACAGGGGCAAGGCCTCCGTGCACCAGTACACGGCCATGAGCAGGATGACGTACAGGCAGCGGCCCTCCTGCAGGGGAGAGGCACAGGCGGTCAGTGGGCCCAGCACCTGGGAAGCTGGCTCTCAGGCAAGTGGGGCACAGGGAAAGGCCCCAAACTTTGAACCCAGGAGGGCGGGCTCATGTTGCTCAGTTATAACACAGGAACACTACCTCTGTCCACTTCACATGCTGTTGGAGAAGTGAACAAAATGTCCCCACTCTCTTGGAAGGAGAATAGTTTACTTGGTTGGGTATCCCAGAAAATTCTGGAAGGGCAGTGAGGAGGTAAAACAAAGAAGGAAACTGATAATAGTGAGTGTTTAGAAAGTGCCCCAGGTGGGCACCAGGGGTTTAATCTAGCAGGATCCTGGAGATGGTATGTCAGACATGCCCAGTCTGTTGATGCTACCAGACAATATTGTCATCTACATAGTCCAGACTCCAAAACCTCACCATCAACTTACATAAAAAAAAAAAAAATCACACGGGGTCAGGGAGGTGGCTCAGGGGTTAAAGCTTTTGCCTCAGAGGCAAAAGGACTTGAGTTTGGATCTCAGATCCCAAATAAAAATGCCAGGCAGAAATGGAGGCGGCCTGTGCTTGTGGCCTTTGAAGGAGGGATCTGGGAAGCCCCAGAGCAAAGCAATAAGGAGGCAGAGCAATCCAGGAAGTCACCCTTGGGCCTCCAGAGGCACACATGGTACACACACACACACACACACACACACACACACACACACAAATAGCAAAATGTCTCTTAATGTTGTCAGTGAGTGTATGGCTCATAGTTATGCCTGGCTGAATGGCATCCTCCACTGTAGACAGCGCCTTCAGCTGTTCCCTGGAGGGCAGGGAGCTGGGGGCTTCTCGGCCGTGCCTTGCCATCCCTGGTGGAGGGCTGCTCCTGGGACCATGACTCCCAGCACCGCCAGCTTCCCCATGTCCAGGCTGCTTGTGCTCCTCCAGACAACGGAGCACTCCACAGAGGCAACTGTGTGTGTGTGCGTGTGTGTGTGTGTGTGTGTGTGTGTGTGTGTGTGTACAAGAGAACATGCGTAAGTGCCTATGGAGGGCCAAGGAATCCTCCTGGATTGCTCTCCCTCCTTATTGCTTTACTCTGGGATTTTCGGACTCTGCCTTCCAGAGCCAGATTTACAGGCCACTGCCATATAAGCCTAGCATTTTGTGAGAGACCTGAGGATCTGAACTCAGGTCTTTTGTCTATGAGACAAAGACTTCGACCCCTGAGCCATCTTCCCAGCCCCAGTCTGGCCCTTTGGAATGGGATCAGTGCCCACATAAAAGGCCACAGTGTGTGTGGTCAAAGCAGCAAGGTGTCTGGGTCAGAGCATCCATCTTGAACATTTGTTGGGCTCCTAACCTCCACCTCCTATAAATCACCCAGACTGAGGTATGTTGTCATAGCAGCTCAAAAGGATCAGGACACCCCCCTGGCCTCTGTGACTCACATCATTCTTGCTCATGACCACAATATCTTCAGTGTAGAGTCAGAGGCAGAAGTCACAAGCCAAGGTCAGCCTGGGCAATTTAGTGAATGCTCCGCCTAAAAATTCGCAGACATGGAAGGAGGGTGGGAGATAAGCGCGGTGATCCAGTGCTTCTCTAACACGGGTGAGGCACTGGGGTTAATTCCAGTGTGGAAATTCTCTGGCTTAAGACACAGACATGGCCAAGACTCTCTAGGGAAATGGCACAGCAGGAAAACTCCCGACACTGAAGTCTGGTGCTCTCTCAGCAAAGGCTACTGAGCTGTGCTGAGTGTCATTGCCCGGAGGCCCCCAGAAAGACCCTGCGGTCCCCGAGTGACACACCTGGTTCTCACTTTCAGCTCCTGTGTTCTGCTGGACAATCTGAAACAGAAGCCTTGCTAGAGACAGCAACGTGGCTCTGCGCTGAGCGTGTGGCCCAGGGAGAGGAAGAGGGGACGCCTCTGCTTGTGCCACAAGCCTCTTTTGTGTGCAAGTCAAAAGAAGGGCCGCATCCGCCGCTAACAAGGGCCGGCTTTGTGTGCCGCATCCGTGTGTTACGGCCAGATGAGGCTTCTGTTTTCCTTCCCGTCCTAGAATTAACCCCAATGCCTTACCCATGTTAGAGAAGCACTTGACCAGGGCATCACTGAGCTGCCCAGACTGCCTTTGGGCTTGGGATCCTTTCTGTCTCTGATTCCAAGTAATCGGCGTGATAGGCCTGAGCCACCAGGTTTCGTGGGAAGCAGATTCATTGTAGTTGTTTTAAATGCACGTACATGCGGTTGCGTGTATATGTGCATGTGTTTTGTTGCACATACATGTGGAAAGCAGAAGTCGACCTCAGGCATCATTCCCAGAAACACCTTTGAGACAGCTCACCAGTTAGCCCAGCCTGCCTGGCCAGCGAGTGTCTCTGGTCTCCATCTCCCCAGGGATTTCCATCACATGCCACCATGTCTGTTTTTTTGTTTTGTTTTGTTTTAATGTGGGCTCCAGGGATTGGTCAGGTCCTCATGCTTGTGAGTCAGGCGCTTGAACAGCTGAGCCATCTCCTCAGTCTGTCTCGTGGGTGGACATATTAATGTGCTTCAGAATGAAAGGAACGGTCACTCTCTCCCTAGAGCAGACATGGGACATTCCACACGGGCAGAACCACCAGAAAGGCATGCTCTTCCAAGAGCCGAACAGAGGCTGCATGCAATATCTGTGTTACACACCAGACATGTCATCTAAGGCCATAAAGGGCCTCCCAAGGGAGGCTTTCTGAGGCGAGAGGTTTCCAACAACTGTCCCCATCATCCTCTGGAAATTACGACAGATGCATATGAGGGCTCTAACAAATCACAGAAACATGTTTGCCTTTGTTTAACCCAATCTCCAAGATACATCTGTCCATAGGCTCAAATACTCCTTAGATCATGCACCTCGTGTGTTCTATCAGGAACTAACAAGACTGATTAGGAAATGCTGCCCAGCTGTAATCTGTAAATTCCTCTATTCAACACAACCTGATCACTCTCTGTCTCTACGATTAGTATCAAAAAAAACCCATGGGCCGGAGAGATGGCTCAGGGGTTAAGACTCTGTCTCACAAGCATAAGGCCCTAAGTTTGGATCCCAAGTCTCATGTAAAAAATGCCAGGTGGAAACCGTGGTGGCCTGCGCTTCTGGCCCTGGTGGGTGGAGCTTGGGAAATCCCAGAGCGAAGCAAGAAGGAGGTAGAAGCAATCCAGGATGATTGTAGAAGTCACCTTTGGTCTTCCACAGGAACACACAGTACCCTCTGACACACACATACATATACACACACAAAACACAAAATAAATTTAAAGAAGAGGGTTTCTGTTTGTCTCATTCTCTTCTGGGTCCCCACCAGCTAGCACAGTGCCCCTAGGCCATAACTAATTCTTTTAGTATCAGTACGCCCCAGGCCACATTTGGGGTCTACTTATACCTAAAAGAGGTTCCCCCGTCATCTGACCTTCACAGTGACCTGCACGTCCTGTATGCTGTCTGGCAGCCTCGGCCTGGACCCGCAGTACCAAGAGGGAGGAGAAGGGCCCAAGCGTTCTCAGAACCATAGTGGTCCATGAGGAACGCCATCAGCCTGGGTTGCTTTCGACCCAGCTTAAGAGGGAGTCTGCTTCTAAGTGGCACAGGACCCCCAAAAGGAGAGGACAAAAGTCCCCACCCTGTAAGGCTCCCAAGACAAAAGTCTGCTCACTCAGAGGGAGGCTGAGCGCTCAAGCAGCAAGACACCTGATAGCTCCTTCCTCTTCCTGCCCCCTCTTTTCTCAGAGGATGTGGGACGCAGAGGTGACATCCCAAGGGGACCCCGGGAATCAGGACTGTCCCTCCTCTTCTTTTCCAAGATTCCAGCCCAAGTAGACAATGGGATAGTTTCACTTTAACTGAAGTTCGACGCTTTGATGGCCCATGGAGAAGTTTTCAGTTTCTAAATGGAGATCATGTTTGTGCGCCAAAGCAACTGGGGATTTTAACTGCCTCTCAAAAGGGATGGAAAAAGTCCTGCCTGTGTCTGCAGAGGATTTGGCTTGAATAATAGGAAAAGAACTTCCTCGGCTGGAAGCGCAGCTCTGCAATCACTGGAGAGAAAAACAAAAACAAAACAAAACAACAACAACAAAACCCCCATCTGATTGAACCGCAACTTACAATCAATAGAATGTGGGCATTGTATGTGATAGGTTCAAGGGTTACCACCCCATTGGGACAAAGATCTGAAAAGCTTCTGCCCCAGAGAATTCTGAGCGACTTTCAGAAGTCCCACAAAGCACCTCGTTGTGATTTCTGGTTCTCTATGTTCTGGTCTTTACTTCAAGGGCACATACAGACAGGACGGGCTCTCTAAGGTTTGAGATCTGCCCACAGTGTCCTATATACACCGACCTTTCTTTTGCCTGAATATAGTCTGTGAGCAGACAGCTGTTTATCTGTACATTTTCTGCTGAGTGATATTCTGACTTGTTCTACTTGGAAGCTATTAGGAGTAAAACTTGCTGGAACCTTTAGATATATCTGCCTTGAGATAGCTAGGGAACCCTCTGGGACAATGTATGCATTCTATATGTGTACAGCTAGGAGAGCCTGCAGCTGACTGTAAGGATCTCTAAAAGGATCTTCCTGGGATGGAGAGAGGGCTCAGGGGTTAAAGCCTTTGCCTTAAAGCAAACAAAAGAACCTGAATTCCAATCCCGCCTGGAACACCACTGAGCAGAAAGGCAGCAGCCTACAATTTCAGCAGAGCCTGGGAAATCCCAGAGCAAAACAAGGAGGTAGAACAATCCAGAGTGTTTTATGAAGTCACTCTTAGGCCTCCACAGGCACATATACTCAGGTGTCCTCTTGTCAAAACCTCCAGACACAAGTGCACACACATATATGCAAAATAATTTAAATGTTTTTAAAAGGCTCTTTTCTCTGTCTTCTGACGTTCCTCTCCTGTCTTCTCATTCATTCTCTCTCCCTCCCTCCCTCTCCCTCTACTCCTTGGCCTCTTTCTTTCCCTCCTCCTTTAACCCCTATAGAGGCACTGACCCTCAAGGGGAGCTCAGAAGGAGATGGGATCAGAGCTCAGAAGTGGATCTTTGGCCCACACGTGGGTCAGGAGTGTGTTCCGCTACCTTGCTGGTTAGTGACTGGAACGGTGCCGGTGACCCCAAATAGCTTCGCTGCCCCGGCTGAGCTTCCCGCCGTCAAATGGATTCAGATTTATCAGCTGGATGCCAGGCATCTGTGGGGAATTAATAAGGGCGGCTGCCCTCCCTCCCTCCCAAGCTGAGACTAGAGGATGGAATCCACATTCAGACCAAAGCTCTGGAGCCACTCGCGACAGCGCAGGCCTGAGATCCCAGTGCTCAGGAGGGGGAGCAGGAGGATCAGGAACTTAAGGCCATTTTCCTCTACATATGGGGTTCAAAGCCAGCCTGGGCTCCATGAGAACCTGTCCCCAAATGCACAAACAGTCAAGCAACAGAAACCAGAGCCAAGTTCTCCTCGGAGAACCCAGCACCAACAGGTCCCCTGGGCCACGAAACCCACGCCTGCTGTGCTCCATGCCTGGTCCTCTTCACCCCGCCTTGGGCTCCTCGTCATCCAGTGTGACTTCAAAAGCCCTTCCTTGGGGACTGGCTTGTGCTCACATCAGCTGTATGGGCTGTTAGTGGGTGTCATTCTTACCGGCCTCTTCTCCCCGGCTGCAGTATAATGCGTGTTGATTACTTATCACCACCATGCTCCCATGGCAGGCTTGGGTCACCTCTGTCCTTAGGACCACAGTAGCCATCTGCTCAGCAAGTGGTGATTCGCCACAATCTGGGCCTTGCAGACTCAAAGCAGAGGTCAGTACATTGAGTGAAGTGGGCTGGTGCCAGACAGGCTACCACCCTGGAACAAGTCTCCTTTGCACTTTACTATGGGTACAGGAAACAAAATTATGGGGGGGGGGATTTACCCCACTGGAGGGCCTTGCTGTCTTGGCGGGTCTTGATGCCTTGCTCTTCCTGCTTGGGTTCCGAGTGTACCACCATGCCTGGGCTGGAGTGGCTTGAATTGGTGGGGTCATGGATGCCTTCGGGAATGAGCGGACACCCTGGGAAAATACTCATCCTGCAACACTGAACAGAATGTGGGTGTATTGGAAGGGACCCTAGAGCCCTGTGTGCAAAAGGCCCACACCATCCCATCATCCCATTCTACAGCCATGAAAGCTGAGGCCTGAGAAGCTGGCAGGGGTGGGTGGGGGTTATGGGTCTATCCAGCACCCTGGAGAGCACACAAGGAACTCGGGGTCCATATCCTAGCAACCACTGGAATAGGGGAACTCTGGTGAAATCATGGCCCCCTATAGATCAGTTCCATCTTTTCCTCTGAGCCTTCATTTGCCCCTCAGTTTGTGATCTCAGGCCAGTGACGTGACACACTACCATCTTTCAATCTATCAGCACCGTGCTTTGGGCTTCCGTGGGTTTCCTGGACGGCTGGCTGCAGTAGTGTGGGTCATGCGATCCCAAGCCCTGTTCCTTTGGATTTTGACTTCAGGAATCAGAGGTCAGGAGAGGCACCTGATCCTGCAGACTCACTTTCCAGGTCAGCCAGGGTAAGCTGTTTGCTTCTTTGCCCGACGGCTCTGGCACGAGAGGGAGAAGGCTAAGGAGGTGGCCAGAGTAGGCGGACCAAGGGCTCTGTCCCCTAAGCCAGATGACTCAGCTAAAGCCCCTAAAGGTGAAGGACCCTGAGAACAAGACCTAGGGGAAATGAAGGTCTGAGATGCCCAGTGCTATGGCAAGAGGTGTGCCCTTGAGCCCAGGGCACAGGAGAACTTGGCATGGATGGTGTTGGAGCCGTGACTGACTGGAAGTGGTCCGCAGTCACAGAAGGGAAAAGAAGGTCACAGAAATCTCGACTGTTTGGCCATCTACACTCAATGGCCCCAGGTCACATGAGACTATTTAAGTTTAAATCAATGACAAATCCCAGCTTTCCAGCAGCACTAACCACATTTCAAAGACTCATGGATTGCATGTGACTGGTATCTGTCGCTTTGCGCAGGGTAGATAAGGAACAATTCCACCATCACAGCAAGCGTGGTTGAACAGAATCCCTGTCTGGGATCCAGAGGTGGGTTTACCATGGAATTCCCAGGGTACGTTAACTGAACGTTCCAAGCTGGGTCACTGCCCAGGCTGGGGTTAGTGACGCTGAGATATCTATATCATGGAGGAGCTGTGAGGCCAAAAGCTTGTGAAAGGCATTTTTCAGAGGGCTCTAGGGATAAAGTTATGAAGAAAATTCTAGTTACACATTCCTCCACAAGCAATAAGGGAATTTTTTTTTAAAAAAGAAGATACTCTTTGAACATGAATATGCTGGTAAAATTCTTGGCTTCTACTTGCTCCAAAAACCAGCAGGCATGGGGCTGGAGAGGTGGCTCAGCGGTTAAGCCTCTGCCTTGCAGGCAGAAGGTCCTGAGTTCGGATCCTAGACCCCACGTATAGACGCCACCGGGCAGAAGCGGGGGCGGCCTGCGTTTCTGGTCCTGGTAGGATGGAGTAGTTCACGAATTCGTCCGTGGTTCTACACACACACATACATACGCACACATACGCACACATGCATAAGCACAATTGAATAAATAATAAAAAAAATTAAAAAAAAAAAAAAAAAAAAAAAAAAACCAGCAGGCATTTAGCTATTGCATTAACAGAGTTATGCTCTTTCCATCGCATGGGGACTTGTTTTATAGTCAAGATTTCAGGGGCTGCACATAAGGCTTAGTTCATAGATAGCTTGCCTGGTAGACATGGTTCTTGGTTCCATTCCCATTGCTGCACAAATGGGACATACACCTTATAATCCCAGGATTTGGGAAGTGGAGGCAGGAAGATCAAAAGTACAAAATCATCCTCAGCTATCCATGAATTTGAGTCTAGCCTGGGCTACAAGACCCTGACTCAAAAACTGCGACAAGATTCTGCTACTGCTTCGTTTTCTTCCAGAGTGATCATGCTTTCTTTTGTTTGTCCAGTTCAAGTTTTGACTGCGTAGCCCAGTCTGGCCTTGAACCCATGGTAAGTCTCCTACCTCCCCAGGATTGGGTGACAGGTGCTCAGCATGCAGGTCTTTCTTCATTCAGTCTTCTTGACTTGGTATGTTTCCACCGTTTTTGCTCAGGACACTGCTTCTAAGGTGGGATTTACAGCTGGGAAGGTTTCAGCTGCCCTTTCACTTGCTTCCAGAACACTGGTTTGTCCATCACCGCAACTTTATGCCTCTTCTCTGACTCATTCATTCAGTTTCATGGGAATGACTTATTTCCTTTCTTTCGGGACAGGGCCCCCGACAGCTTGGCCTGGAACTTGCTACTTTTTTGCTACTCTTCATCCTCCTACTTCTGCCTCCTGACACTGGAATTACAGGTGTGTGTCACCTGCTTTGAGTTCTTAGGTGGAGCTATGCATCAGGGATCCTTGCGAAACGATTTGTCTAGCAGCAAGTCTCTGTCACTCAGTATTCTTTGTTGAATCTTCACTTCTCTTCCCATTCCCCACGCTATCTTTTTGTAGGTGCCACACTGTCTGCTCACAGAACTGGGATCATTCTTTTAGGACCAATTCCTTGTTGGAGGAAAATGTGGGGGCAGAGGGCCGGGCTGCAGGGGTCTGTGCATTAGCACTCTGGTCTCTCTCAGGACCCTTTCTTAACAGTCTCAGGCACATCTCTCCTCTGAGCTGACCTAAGACGGTCTGAGAAGACCATAGTGCTTTTGGTCTGTTTGGCCGCCTGAGAATGCACACTAGACTGGATGTGGAAGGGTGTGCCTGACATCCCAGCATTCAGGAAACTGAGACGATGTGAGATCTTGAGTTCAAAGCAGCCTGGGCTGGATAGTAAATCCCTGCCTCAAAAAAAAAAGCAACCACCAGCCCTTGGAACCCTCAGCCATGTTACTGATTCTGTCATCTCCCGGCACCTGCCCCACACTGGGAGTCCCGGAGCCTGCACAGGTAAACTCTGCGCTGTCACGTGCCTCCCCTGGGCATACCGCAGGCCCTTCAGTAAGAGGCAGGGCGCTCAGACCTGAGAAAGCTTTCCCAGAAGCCAGCAGCCTGCATAACTCTGCGTATACATCTGCCACTCCGGGCCCCTTCTACTACTTGGTCCGAATGCCTCCACACAGCCGTGGGAGAGGGGGTCAACAAAGAGGACCTGTGCTCTTTCCTCACTCGATGAGATGGCGCTTTGTTCTGTTCTGTCCCTTTTTGTGACTGTTCTCTGGCTGCTCCAAAAGGTGACCCCAGGGCTGGAGAGATGGCTCAGGGGTTCAGACTCTGCCTCGAAAGCAGAAGGTCCTGAGTTCGGATCTCAGGTCCCGTGTAAACACACCAGGCAGAAACCACTGTGGCCTGCACTTCTGGCCCTGGTAGGCAAAGCCTGGGAAATCCCAAAGCGAAGCAAGAAGGAGGTAGAAGCAATCCAGGATGATTCCCAAAGTCATCTTGGTCCTCCACAGGAACACTCAGTGCCCTCTGACAAGTACATACACAGTAAATAAGTAAAATATTTTAAAAAGGTGACCCCAATAGAAAAGTCCTTATTTTGTTTGACCCCACATACCTCCTTCCCACCTATCAACATGCCCATCAGCGAGTGCTGCTTCCTGAGCTACTCCGTAGCTTCCATAGTGAGCACAGCAATGGGGAAGAGGGTGGAAATAGCAAGCTCTGTGGGGTCCGAGGAGCCCAAGCTACAGATCCAGTTGTCCTTGCTGATCCTCGGTGCGCTGGCTCATTCCCCTACCTCCTCGGTTTCTTTATCTGCTGGAGTCTACACTGGAGAAGAATTTAATTAATGCAAGATAAACACTCAACCCGTGACTGACAAATAGGGAAGGCTTCAAAATATGAGCTATTTTGAGGCTGGAGAGATGGCTCAGGGATTAAAGTCTTTGCCTCACAAGCCAAAGGATCTGAGTTCAGATCCCCAGATACCACATAAAAATGCCAGGCAGATATGGCGGCAGCCTATAATTCTGGCCCTGGAAGGCAGAGCCTGGGAAATCCCAGAGCAAAGCAATAAGGAGGTAGAGCACTCCAGGATGATTCCTGATGTCAGCCTTGGGCTCCACAGACACACACATTCAAGTGCCCTCTTGTACATACCACACACACACACACCACAAAAATAAATAAATAAATAAGCAAAATATGTGCTGTTGCCACACTATGTGGTATCGAACCATCCTACACTGATGGTATCTCATGGTGAGCAGTGCATGCTAGTTTCTCAGGTAGACTTTGAAAATGCTGTTCCTAGGAGTTGGCTGAGCCAATGATGAGACTGAGATCACTTGGCCCAGTGGGAACTTTGTCCCCAGGGAGCCTCAGTGACCACTAGTGGAGAATGTGTTGGGCATCCAGCGGGCTAGAACCAGTTGAATCCTGTCTCACGGAGACACCTCGGCCCTTGGGTGTTGCTTGGGAGCCCAACTACAAGCAGAGTGAAGGCCTGCCCCCAAATCTGCCTCCTGGGTGTACCCCCTTGTTCTGGATGGGAGCAGGGTTTTGGTCAGTGTCCTGATCCAACCATGGCAAAGCAACCCAGATAAGCTCTCCTGGGCCTGGCAAGGGAAGCCTGTAATCCCCCCACCAAGTGCCCCCAGCTTCGGGGCTCGAGCTGGGCCTCACCACAGGGATTAAAGTCTACAGATAAAATGGGCTGGAAGAGGAGGAAATGCGTAGTCAGGTGGTTAATTTTTGAGCCGGGGAATGATTAGCGGGCAGATCGGGTGACTATGTTTCCCCTACCCCAAGCTGGCCCCTCTGTCCAGGCATCGGCAGAAAAAGAAACTTTCTCTAGTCCAGAGCCTGAGTGTCGGGGCTCCTGGGACATGGCATGAACCCCACAGGCTCCTTCCCCAGCCCCCTCTTGCCTAGGCCACAACTGGGACTTTTTACTGGGACATAAGTAGTGGCCAGACTCTTGGCAGAGGGTCCATCGGGCAATAGCATCTCCCCACAGAAGTGTCCACTTTACTGCCTCCTGCAGGCCCTAGGATCACACAGGAGCCCCTGATTCAGCCATACAGCCTCAAACTTCTCCCCACCCCAAGGGGACCTCAGAGCCAGCAGGATTTGCTTCAGACCTACACAGCTGCTCCTCCCAGGAGGCGTGACCTTGGCCAAGCCTCCCCTGCTTTGAGCCTGTTGGCTCACAGATAATTCAGAACAACCCGGAACCACCCCAGGGTGAGGACAGAGTGGGCCTATGAAACAGGAGCTAAGGGACTTGTAGGGGGGGGGCAATGGATCCCAGATGGGCAGAAACCTCTCAAGAAGCAGAGGAGTCTGTGGGTGAAGAGGTGGCGTCCGGTACCACAATATCTGAGTTCAAATCCTGCCTTTGCCACCCTGTTCTTCAGTTTCCTCTCAGTAAAATGGGGCGATGATAGCAATGATAAAACGGATTCCCATCTGGGGCTGAGAAGATGGCTGGTCTGAGGCTAAAGCCTCTGCTTCGAAAGCAAAGGGATCTGAGTCCAGATTCCCAGATTCCATGTAAAAAGGCCAGGCGGATATGGTGGCAGCCTGTAATTCTAGCCCTGGAAAACAGAGCCTGGGAAATTCCAGAACAAAGCAATAAAGAGGTAAAGCAATCCCGGATGATCCCTAACGTCACCCTTGGACCTAGAAGCACATACACTCAAGTGCCCTCTTGCATACACACACACACACACACACACACACACACACACACACACACACACACACACAGAGGAATCCTAGCCTCGCAGCATTCCTGCTGTTAGGACAGCTTAGAGCACTGGCGGCTCCACACATCAATTAACCACATCCACACACTCCGAACATCACATCCCTACGTCGCTGGCTGTTACTTTGCCAGCATTTCTTGTTCTGTTTACCCAACAGCTGTCTTCCTGTGCCCAGCGTGGTGGCGCACACAGGTGTCCCTGAGACTTGAGATGCTCTTTCGTGAGGCAGGGGGATCGCCAGCTGGAGGCCAGCCTGGGCTACTGGAGAGCCCCTTTTCAAACAAAAACCAAACTGTCTTTCTTTCCTATGACCCTCTGGGGTCTTCCAAATGTGACAAATGATTGATGTTAGGTGACTGTTGACAGGAAGGGGTTTGGATCACACGCTGTGGTGTCTGGCCTAGCAAGACAGATGAGCAAACCACTGAACCCAGCAAGGCTGAGAACCACACAGACTGAGGCCTTGGCTGGGACATGGGGGCCACTAAAGGCGGCTGAGGCCCAGGGACGAAGCTAGGAGGAGTCCCTGGGTCGAGAGAGAATAATTTCTGTTAGGCAGTTTTTAGACAGAGTAGACAGGTTGGGAAGGTCTTTGAAAGTTGCCACCATTGCTAGAACTAGAACTAACCTGCAGAAATGGGGCACCAGTTACGCCCACTGAGATGAGGTCACCAAGTTTTCCCCCCAATATGGACAGGTGTTCCTTAAATGCAGATGAGTTAATCCTCAAAACAACAACAACAAGGTCGATTTGACCCCCATCCCAAAATGAACAGACCAATCAGATAATAGGGGACCAAAACTCCCAGTCGGGTTTATAGAAAGTGCAAGTAACCAATAAGAAAAAGCCACTTTTCCCAGGTTTACCCAAGTTCATAAATACCCCTGAGCCCATAAATTCCTTGCCCCTCGTGGACTCCGTGTCCGTGAGCTCCTTGCCTTCTCTCCTCTAATAAACTCTGCCTTGATCCTCTACACGTGTTCTGGTTTCTATCTTTGACTCCCGAACACAAGCACCTGGATATAAAGCCCTGTAGCACTACTCGTGAGCTTCAGAGCGAGTTGGTGGTTCTTCTGGAGGGGCTAAGACGCAGGGCACAGACCTGCCTCGACTGTGTGGTGCCCAGAGCATTTCTCAACGAGCTTCGCTGGCAGCTGCCCCCACACCTCGTTGCCACCTCTGGGTGTGGATGCCACGCATACTGAGCAATTACTACGTGGCGGGCTGGACTCTGTGGATTCCTTCCTTAAAACTCTACCCACCACCTAGAAGGCAACCACGGCTGCTGTCAGGGGCCACACAGTTTACAGCGCGCCATGTGCTAGGCACTACAAGATCACGGTGGCATTCGTTCCTCCTGTCCTGGAAGGTTCTGCCAGAGGAAGTGAAAGGTTGGCTGCTATAGCTAGATACAGAGGTCACCTTGACAATTGACGGTTCCAGCTCTGGGCACATTTGGAAAGAATCGGTAGTTAAGCCCTGAGCAAGTCTGCAAAGATTGCCTAATTGATGGGAAAGACCCAACCTCTAGTGGGAGGGATTTTATTTCCTGGGCAGGAGGATAAGATGGAAGGAGTTGATTTAATGGGTTGGCATCCTTTGGCATATTTGGACAGGTATGCTGTCTGGCAAGAGAAGTTCCCCTCTCTCAGCAGTGTGGCCAGTTCCTTTGACCTCTAGTGTTGGCATGAGCTCACCTGCCAAGCCGGACTAAGACTATAACTGGGCAATCCCAAGCCAGAGTAAAACCCCTTGTTCCCTGAAGCCATTGCATCTTGAATTTATTAGAAACATGCAGAGTAGCTGCAACACCGACCTTCCACAGAAAGAGCCCGGAAGGCCTTTCCAGCTCCTCTGTGGATCTGCCCAGCGACATGACTTTGGGTATTCCCACTTGCTCTGAGGAGAGACTGAGGCAGGAGGGCTGGGCCTGAGCCTGCTCAGGGTGAGCCAGGGAGTGAGGGCAGGAAGAACTCCGGGACAGTCTCCCTCTCTGTGTTGGAAAACTCTCTGAAGAAGCAACTAGAGTCCACCCCCTCCCCTCACCCGCCCCCCCCCCGGTCCAGCTAGGGTTAAGCCACCAGTGGGAAAGAGGAATGGGAGAGCTGACCCGGCAGACTGCTGGGCAGCCTCCCCCACGTCACCCAGGATGGCCCCAACCCCTGGACTCATTAGTAGGTGTCTGGACTAGTTCAAGCCACTCATTAAAAGCGTTTCTGGGGCGGTTGTCACCTTGCGGCTGCCCTGGCCTCACTAACCCTTCACAAGCAGGCAGAGGGGGCAGGGCCAAGGCAGGAGAGGGCCCAACCCAGCAGCCCCCGAGGTCTGACTCACCCCAAGACAGAAAGCAACCTTTTGGAAAAGCAAGGTGACTCTCCTGGTCACCCTGGACAGCTCCTTCCCCGCCTGACCCTCAGTCTCCCCATCTGCTCAGTGGTCCCTTCAGCCCCCAACGTGGGGTGGGGGAGACACCCATAGCTACCCCCCCAACCTTGGAGCACTTTGGAGGTAGAAGAAGGAAGATGAGAAGGTCAAAGCCATCCTGGGCTATATAGCAGGTTCCAGGCCAACCTGGGCTGAGAGATGGCTGAGCAGACCCAGGGCTTGCTGCATGAGCGTGAGGACCAGAGTCCAGATCCCTCATGAAGCCAGGTGTGCAGTTTGCTCTGCAATCCAAGCTAAGGCAAGATGGGGCTGGGACAGGCATGTCCCTGGAAGCCCCCAGCCTCCCAGCGTGGTGTCCGTGCTGACAATCGACAGCAGACCGTGTCTCATACAAGGTAGGGGAGGCAAAGAACAACCCCAGAGCTTGTCTCTGACCTCCGCACACATGCCACAGTACCCACATGCCTGTGTCACACACATGAACAGGGAACCACATACACACACAACTAAGAAAAACCAACCACCAACCAAAGATCTCTTTTGATTCCGCATTCACCATATGTCTTGGGCATCTATGTGACTCGTGCTGGGTGCAAGGTCCGTGTGGTGGGCGGGGCTCAGTGCTGGGTGCGGGGTGAACGTGGTAGGTGGGGCTCAGTGCTGGGTGCGGGGTGAACATAGTAGACAGTGTCTGAGTGAAGGTAAACATAGTGCACGGTGATCAGTGCCAGGTGTAGAGTGAGCATGGTGGGCGGGGCTCAGTGCTGGATGCGGGGTGAATGTGGTAGACCTGGTGCTAGCAAGAACTGAGTCTAGGGATGCTGCCTCCCTGGCACTCAGACTCTCCAGGCCCCTTATGACAAGGTCCCTCCACCATTCACAGTCTCTCCCTCCTGAATAGGAACTGCTAACACCACCATCTCGCTGGAGCTTCCCAGCCGACCTTGGAGATAAGCTACATTCCATTCCATTACAGGGGGGAGCAAAGGGCAACTCCAAAAACCAGGAACCCCAGTAAAGGGGAGCAGTCAGGAAGACTCAGGCAAAAGCTCCACACCCCATAAAGCTGGGGCCACGAGCCCTGGGCTTCTTTCATTGGAAACGACAGCATTAGACTTCTTGGCCTGCGTGGCTCATGGTGCTTGGGCGCCTGGGGAATACGAGCCAATCTTTCCCACATCCCTGAGCTCTTGACAACACCACATAGAGGAGGAATCTGCAGCCCAGAGAGGCCAAGTAAGTTGCCAGAGATCACACAACCAGGAAGTAAAAGAACAAGAATGGAGTGTAGGACGCCTGTGTCTGGAGTTCATACCTGACCTGGAAGTGACGCATCAGCTCAGGGGGTATAGAGCCCCCCCTCACCCCAGAGGACAAAAGCCAAAGTCGGGAGGAAGTCCAAGTTCCGCAGAGAAAATAGTTTCTGGGTTGCTTTCTGTTTAGTGACTGAGCAGACCCTCAGAAAGAGCCTGAACCTCCCGATGTGGGTGGTCCCTGCCAGGCTCCCTGCCCTGTCCACCCCACAGTGCTAGTGCCAGATGTCAGCCGAGTGGACGGAGTAACCCATGGTGCACCTGCACCTGCTCTGGGGCCGTGAGAGAGGCCCGGGGCTGCTTGAGGACCTTTGGGGAGAAGCCCCAGGGCTCTGTGCAGGGCAGGAAGGAGTTAAATGGCCAAAGAAGCTCCATTCCCTCTCCCTCTGCCCCTCACCCAGACCCCCGGAGCCAGCAGCTTTTAAGGAGACAGAAAGAGAGAGAGAGAGAGAGAGAGAGAGAGAGAGAGAGAGAGAGAGAGAGAGAGAGAGAGAGAAACTAGGCATAGCCAAGCAGAAGGTGGTGGGAACAAGGCCTTCATTGATATCCACGGCTCTGTCCCGGGGGCAGAGGGCTGGGAAGCTGCCCCCCCTCAGGGCAGCCTGGATAGCCACCCCCCCTTCCCAGCCTTCGTGGCCAGACACCCTCAAGGCAGTCTGGCTGTCCTAATAGCAGTATGGGAGCACTGGGGAGACCAAAGAACACAGCGTAGGGCAGGATTGCTCCTCCCACCCCCTCACCTCGCGGATGCCCCTGGTATTGAGGTTGGCCTGCATAGGTCCCTGAGACCCATCACTGGGCACCAGCAGCCCCCCTCCCCCAATCACAGAAGGCCAAGGTGTTCTCAGACCTCACCAGGGAAGGTCTCCTGGGATCAAATGTGGTCAGAAGCCATGGTGGGAACCATTTCCCCAGAGGCTTGAAGCACGCCCAGCCTCGGCCACCAGGGTGCCACCGGCAGGCAAACCTCACATATCAGGTGAGAAGATTGACTGAGGCCTGGAGAGATTCGTGGTACTTTACTCAACACCACACGGTTGAGTCTGATTAGCAACCTGAGCAGCCCAGCCCCAGCTGGCCCCTGGGGCTGGCTTGGCCACTCACTGGCCTCACATCTCTATAAAACCCAGCTTCTAGGAAGCTCTGGACAGTGTCAGACTCCCGACCTAGCACTGACCGGCCCATCCCTTCCCTGGATGGCCTTCCCTCATGGATGTCCCACTCTGTCCAGCATAGCTGCCCCTGCCACTTCACCTACCCGAGCTAGAAAGCAGCCGAGAACTTGCAAGAGATGGCCCTGGCTGGAGTGGCAGCTCTGCACCCCAGGCGGTAACCGTGGGTGCTGGATGAACAGCTAACCTTACTAGACCTCCGCCCACCTTTTTTGAGACAGAGTCTCCTGCAGTCCAGGCAAGACTCAAGCTGGGGAGAAAAGGGAAGGGGGGAGGGAAGGGAGAGGGAAGAGGGGAAAAGAGGGGAGAGGAGAAGGAGGGAGGGGAGGGAGGAGAAGAGGAGAGAGGGGAGGGGGAAAAGAGGGAAAGGGGAGGGGGGAAGGAGGGGAGGGGGAAGGGGGAAGGAGGGGAGGGGGGAGGGGGAAAGGAGGGGAGAGGGGAGGGGGAGAGGAGGGGAAGGGGAGGGGGAGAGGAGGGGAGAGGGGAGAGTGAGGGGAGGGCAAGGGCCAGGGGAGGGGAAAGGGAAAGGGAAGAGGGAGAGGGAGGGGAGAGGAGAGAGAAGGAAAGGGAAAGGAGAGGGGAAGGGGAGGGGAGAGGAGGGGAGGGGGAAGGGGAAGGGGAGGGGGAGAAGGGAAGGGGGAGGGAAGAGGGGAGGGGAGAGTGAGGGGAGGGGGAAAGGAAGGGAAGGAACCTTGAGTCCCCAACCCTCCTGCCTGTACCTCCCAAGTACTGCAGGCATGCACCACACCATCTGGTTTATGTTGGGCTGGGGCTGGAGCCCAGGGCTCCCTGCGTGCCAGGCTGACATTCTACCAACTGCACCACAGCACAGCCCCCAGCCCATGTGCCTTGGGTGCATGGGAGTATAGCTGTGAGCCAAGGCTCTTCAGCAGCCTCCTGGGAGATGGGGAGCATTCTCCCCCACACCAGCTGTATCCTCCCAGGTTGCAACACACTCCTTCAGGGGAGCTCAACCTGACTGAAAGCAAACTGCCTGCCTGGGGTTCGGGAAGAAGGGGCCATGGAGCAAAGAGAGGGTCTCAGCCAGGATGGTGGCAGGCCTATGCTAGCCTGTGGGTCTTTCTGGTGTCCAGTGGGAATTACTATGCCCCTTCGTGTGTGTGTGTGTATGTGTGTGTGTGTGTGTGTATGTGTGTGTGTGTGGAGGCACAAGCATGAGATCGGGAATCATGCTAGATTGCTCTACCTCCTCATTGCTTTGCTCTGGGGTTGCCCAGGCTCCGACTTACAGAGGCAGAATTTCAGGCCACCATCATTTCCACCCAACATTTATGTGGGATCTGGGGGTCCTAACTGGTCCTTCGGTTTGCCAGTCACAGGCTTTAACCCTTGAGCCAGCTCCCCTGCCCGTCATGTGGTTTTCAGGGACATGGAGATAAAACAGCCCAACGCCCCTATTTTGCAGTTAGCACCTGCCAGTCAGACCAGTTGAGGAAGCCCCCGTTTCCCCAGGAGGCCTTGGGCCACATTCATCTCTTGCCAGCTACTCCCATGCCGGCTGGAGACAGCGGCTCTGCCCGCATGTGCTCACGTGTACACGTGCAGTCAGGCCCAGCCCTGCTCAGAATGCTGACGAGGTGTCTTCAGGGTTCTGGGGTGTCGAGGCCTTGGCTCATCAGCGCAGAGGGCTCTATCCCCTGTGGGGCAGGGGTCAGGATTCTCGATCTCGCACCCCGCTGCACAGCCCAGAATCCTGCAGGCCTGTTTACACACCTGGCGGGAGTTCAGGGGAACAGAAAGTTGGCCAGGCCTCAGAGGCAGGCTGCTGAGGCCCAGGGCTCAGGGATGGGCGATCACTTTACCTGGTGGGGAGAACTTGGTGGGTGCACAGATTAGGGGTCCTGGGGTCCCCCTCTGGGAAAGCCAGGGAAATCCCTTCTAGTCTCCTCTGGACCCGGGTCTTCAGCAAAAACAAAAATAAAACTGGGGTTACAGCACTGTTTTTTAGCTGGAATGTGCTGCTTCAGAGGCAGGCTAGAGTTCTAGAAAGTTTGCTTACTCTGAGATCGGAACCTACGTTCCCATCCAAGCTTGCTCCCTCTGCGGTTGCCTAGGCACCTACCGCAAGCCAGACACTGGGGATCCAGCAACCATGGCACACATAGGTCCTGACCCAACACTGCCTGCAGCCTAGTGAGAGGGGCAGCTGCTGAGCAGAGTAGCCATCCTCCCCACCGCCCTTGAGAATGAACACAGAAGGAAGGTCGTGCAGGCAAGAGGGTCAAGCGCCTGCAAAGGAGTCGAAGTGCCTGAGCCCTCTGTCACCACGGCCATCCAGCTATAGCCCACCAGAGGTAAGGACCTTCCAAGAAACAGCAAGTGCAAAGGTCTCAGGCAGGCACAGGTTGGAAAAGTGGGAGGAGCCAGCAAGCCTGAAAGAGGCTGGAGGTCAGTGAAAGAGAGCATTAAACTCACACATGAACGGACCACCCTAGAGTCCACAGGTCAGTACCCTGCTCACTGGGAGCTGCCCTGGGGGCCTTACCCTTTTCTCTCGAGGCAGCCATGCCATGGCGTCCCTTACCCTTCTTCCTGCTTCCCTCTGCCTCCTGCAGGTGCCAACTTGCTGGGTGCCCTGCACACCATGGCCTGGCCTGGTTCTAGGGACCCTTGAGTGTGCCAAGTCTTCCTCTGTGACAGGCCTCCTGGGCCTTGTATGCACATTGATGAAGCCGAGCAGAGACTGGCATCCCTGAGATATAGGCAGCAGCTGGGGCTGGGGAGCCGTGTGACGCCCAGATGCTGGGCTAAGAGCCAAGACCTCCAGGCTCATGTCACCTTGGCACTCTGTTGCCTCAAGGGGTGTCACAGGTGCGGATAAGGTGGCAGGCATATAGTAGGCCTCTGCTAGTCTCTGTCCTCCCTGTTGTCCTGGAGCCCCCTGGCATGGAGCAGATGCACCCCTCCTCCCTGTCTCTGGCTCCCCATCTCCCTGAACCCTCTCCATCCAGTCCAGGGCCTGTGGGCTGGCTTGCTGGCCTGAGCACAGGGCTCTGAGGTGGGCTTCACAGCTGTCCTGTCACTAGACAGCCCCCTCCCCAGCTCTCAACCATTTTACATCGTCCTCAAGTCAGCACCAAGGCGCAGGGGTCTGGGGGAGAGCAAGACCTCTGGGTGGCACCGGGAACCAGCACATAGCATCCATCTGGGGCTGGGCCCTCTTGGATTCCACATGGGGTCAGCAGAGAGGACGGTGGGAACTCCTTCGAGAGCCACGGGATCTCTGGATGCCCACGCTGAGAACTTGGGCGGAAGCCAGCGCGCTTCCTTTCTCTTATGCAACACGCATCTGTTGCGCATTTATCATGTACGGGGCCCTGTGCCGGCTCTGGGGACACTGTCCTGAGGGAGAGTCCTGCCGTGGGGAACCCCCCCAAGACGAACACTTGGCACCTGGCAGAAACGTAATGTAACACATGGAGTCATGTCAAGTGGTGATGGAGACCACGAAGAATAGAGGGAGAGAAGTGAGTGGGCTGTGAAGGACCTTTCGTTTGCCCTTTCCAACAGGACCCAAAGTATTGGAAATCCCTGGGGGAAAAGGGGTGGAAGCTGACTGGTGACAAAGTGAATCGTGCAGAGGGAAACACAGATGTCTTTGCACCTGGGTGAGAGCGTGCCCCAATGCCGCCTGCCTCCCCTGGGTTCCCTCCACTTCTGCAACCAGCTCATTTTATGGCACAGGGTCTCCTACATAACGCATGACAGCCTCTCACCTGCCAAGCCACTGTGGCAAAAATCCCTTTGCCACACACACATTGGGGGATGCAGTCCCATCATCTTGGTGACTATTATTTGGAGAAGTTCTTGTCCTTAACAGTCACCAAGCACTCCCCCCAAGGATGGCCTCTCTCATGGGCACCCAGCAGGGCACAAGTCTGGGCCACAAGTCCAGTGAGGTGTGGAAGCTGGCACAGAAGCCAGGATGGGACCCAGAGGCTCAAGGACAGCTTGCGTCTTCTTCCTTCCTGTTATGTCCCAAAGCAAGCCCAGGCCTGCACCAGCATGTCCCCGTCACCTCCCTGATGGCTTCACCCCAGGGGGCTTCAAGGAGGGGCACCATGTCACCAGCACCAACCAGGCCTGGGCACTTGTTTTCTCCATCCATCGTTCACTATTCCGGATTTCATATGCAGAACACAGAGGTATGTTAAAGTTCTCTAAGAAGGAATTGAGGGTGGGGGGGACGGGGACAGGAAGATGGCTCCTCGGGTTTAAAAAGCGCTTGCCGCACAAGCTTGACACCCAGAGATTTTGGTCCTTGGATCCCATAAACAAAAGCTATATGAGGTGGTTCACATCTGCAATCCCAGCACTGCCAAAGCCAGTGGTCGTGGGAGCCCACATAGGCAGCTCAGTGACCGAAAGGAGAGACGCCGCCTTGAAAAGGATGTTTCTCTTTCTCTCTCTCCCCTTTCATGGCAGGTGCTGTAGTCCCAGCACTGGGGAGGTGGAGATAAGAGGACTCTCAGGCCTCACTGGGCAGCCAGTCTAGCTGAACTGGTGGGCTCCAGTTCAGAGACCCTGTCTGAAAAACGAAAGTGGGATGGCTGTGGACAAACGACCCTTGAGATTGTACTCTGGCCTCCATGTGCGCGCGCGCACACACACACACACACACACACACACTGGCTCGCATGGTAGAAGGAGAGAACTGACCTCTGAAAGTTGTCCTCTGACCCTACCCACGTGCGTGGCAGGCATTTGTGTCTCTCTTTCTCTAGCCCTCCCTTTCAAATATTTTTCAAAAGAATGTAAGTAAACAAATAGCAGAAACCATGAGACTTGTGCAAGGGCTTTCAGATGATAGAATCAAGCCATTCCGTGCTCCCTGGCCACAGAGGGTCTGAGCCATGATGCTGGACCCTGGTGTCTTCTCAGGAATTCCCAGGGGCCCCATCAAGACCCTGACTCCCTTGTCTTCCAAAGCCTGATGTCGGGAGAGGCGCCAGAGGAACGGAGGGTTACTTAGTAGCTGTGCGACCTCTGGGACATGACTCGACTTTACTCCCTCCCACTGTAAGATATGGATGATCAATGTTCCCAATTCCCAAGACTCTGGATTCCACTCGCAGCCCATTGAGAGTCTCCCCACTTCCCAAAGGAGGAAACTGAGGCTGGAGACAGTCCTTAAACCAGGAGACACACCCCACTCTTCCCTTATTTTCAGAGCCGGGATCCAAACCTAGGGCTGCCCCCACACAGGCTCTGCTGAAGGTTAGAGCTGTCAACTTGGCCAAAGTCAGAGTCATCTGGGAAACGGGCTTCTGGGCAGGACTGTAGGGGTTATCAAAATGAATTGAGGTGATTAAGCCCCGCCCACTGTGGGCAGCACGCTCCCTCTCTTTGGGATCCAGGCGCTGGGCAGCAGCAAGCGTCCCTCGCTCTCTGCTTCCTGAGTGTGTGTGAGCCATCTCCGCCGCTTCAAGCTCCTGTCACCCTGCAGTCCCCGCCATGATGAACAGTGAGCCAGAGCAAACCCTTCCTCCCATAGGCTCCTTTGGTTACAGTGTCTAGGACTGGAAGGCTTCCAATCTGCCATCACCTCATCTGAAAAGTGGAGATGCTAGGGCATTCCTGAGCATTGAATTGAAAGGTCAGGACGATGGGTGCAGGCTGTATTATGTCTCATGAACTACGAAATGTTTGTGACATATACTCTCCACGTCAGCATGATTGCTTTGCAAAGACCAGATCTCAGGGAAGAGGTCGTTAAAGGAGGAGAGATTCTTGAGGTATTACACAGTCTTTCAACAGCTCAACAATATCTGTTTTCCCTCTATCAATGTTGCTACTCAGTTTTCTTCTAGTCACTAGCTGTTGTGGAACAGAAAATGAAAAAGGACCGGCTTTTTGCCCCTCATTAATACTATACAAGAGAAATGAGAATTCATGCATACAGCCAGTTGTTAGGAGACTACACTCCAACATAGGTAAAGTGAATGAAATAGTAGAAACAAAGACCTGACAGCAAGAATTGGCAGTACCAAGAAACCATCAAGGATATCTTCTGCTAAACAGAGTCCAAAAACTTTCCAGAGTAATTAACATGTAGAGAGATTTCCTTTAGAAACACCTAGATAACTACCTCACTATATGCTCAGGTGAATGGCATGAAATAAATGCTCCATTGTTTCTTTTGTTTAAAATAAAATTCCTGGGCTGGAGAGATGTCTCAGGGGTTAGGCCTCTGCCTTCCAAGCAAAAGGTCCTGAGTTCGGATCCCAGATCCCACATACAAATGCCAGGCGGAAGCGGGGGCGGAAGCGGAAGCGTTTCTGGTCCTGGTAGGCAGAGCCTGTGAATCCCAGGGCTGAGCAAAAGGGAAGGTAGAAGCAGTCCACGATGATTCCCGAATTCACCCTTGGTTCTACACACACACACACACACACACACACACACACACACACACACACAGGAGCACGGGCACAATTGAATAAATAAACAAAATAAAATTCCTACTGTTACAATGTTACAACTTTGCACGAGGCTGCACACACTGCTATTCTCTGCACCCCCCAGCTCCCACCCCCGCCACAGGTTGGACACACTTGCAGATTCAGACCATAGTCTGTCTCTTTGGAACTGCTGTGTATCTCAGGAGAAGTTATCCAGCTTCCCTGAACCTGTTTCCATACTTGTCAAGCAGGGAGGCAAATGTAGCTGCCTCCTTGGCTGAGTGGATGACATGGGGGAGGGGCAGCTGCAGAACCAGACCCCAGACCTGTCCTCGCTACGCCACAGCCCCTACCCCCCTCCTTGCTGTCCACTTAATGCGCAGTTCACCTGACAGTCCAGCCCCCTGCCCATCAAGCTTAGGGATCTTCAGGATTCTGTCTGGAGAATTCCTAGGAGACCCTTGCTGCAGGATCTCCTCTCAGGTCCTCTCTCCTGCCTCTGGGAAGAGCATCTGTGGACACCAGGGGAGGGGGCAGAGCCCTTGTGTGCCCACCTCCTCTTTCTGGAGCTCTGCCAGCCACCGGCCAGCATCCAGCCCCTGCCTTCTGCCCGGTTGCAACTAGTTGCCTGGCAGAGACCCCAAAGGATGGAGAGCCAATCACTCACTGCATTTTAAAGTGAAGCTCAGAGCTGGAAGGAGGGCAGTGGAGCACCCAGGCTGGCCGAGTGGAGCACCCAGGCTGGCCGAGTGGAGCACCCAGGCCAGCGAGTCCCCAGCCCTGCTGACTTTGGCAAAGGTGACCTATTCCTCCTTTGATCATTTGTTTGCTCATTTTCATGTCGACAAAGTCTGATGGCTTAGATAAGAGGGAGCACATGTGTCTAGGGGGCCCCTTCTTGACCACCACCCCAAAGGCTAACACCCTGGGTCTCAGTCGTCACACGTCACTGGGTAACAATACAGACAGCACCTTCTGCAAACAGTTGCTGTCTCGCTGGACGCCTAGCCGAAGGTGGCGAAGACCCTCCCAGGAAAAGGAGACTTAACTTGGGGGGCTTCAGGACCTGAGGGGATGCGGGACCCATGAGTTCCGAGCTCACCCAGCAGCCTTGCAGAGATATCTGTCCCTATGAACTTTGGAAAGAGCTCGGGCCCCAAGTTCTGAGAGGCCAGCGCTCAAAACTCCACTGGGTAAGTGACTGCATGTCACTGTGACCTGTCAATTCCTTGGTTTCCATCTCTGATGTTGGGGCACCTCCTCCCGAGGATTCACTGAGAAGTTTTTAAGAGGTGGTGCAGATAAAGTGATGTCTCCCCTAGGAAGCACTGGCGGATACCTTGGTTCCCCTGTGCCCACCCACCCATCTGGGAGTGCAAGAAGCTGGCATGCATGGGCCGTTAAGAGACTCTGGGACAGCCCCCTCTTTGCATTTGCTGTGAGCATTTCCTGGATGCTTATACAGGAGTAAATCAAAGTTCAGAGGAGGAAAGTAACTGGCTCCAGGTCACACAGCTTCCATTCACACAGCTTCCATTCACACAGTGACTGGAGGGAAACCTTTAACACCACGCCAAGCATTCCATACAACTCAAAATCTAGATGCATTCCGGTGGAAGAGGGGAATGCGAGAGCCTGGGAAGGGCTTGTTCAAGGAGCAGAAAGGAGGGAGGAGAGGACCCAGTGCTCAGAGTGGTCCCAAGCAAGTTCAAGGGACCCCCAGCGGCTTGTTACCTTTGGTGGCAGAGCGAATAGCACCGGCAGCAGCGCCAGGGGCGCCAGCAGCAGCACCAGCAGCCGCCGGGCGCTCCACACCTTCTTGGCCAGCGCCGCCAGCGCCGCCATCCCGCGATCACGGAGCCCGGTGGCCGGACTGCCCGGCAGTGGCCTGCACAGGCTTAAAGCCCCGGGACATGGGGAGGGGCCAGGCTCGGGACCGCCCCGGCCGCGCCTCCACTTGGGGCCATCAGAGAGGCTGGGACCAGAGCACAAAGTTGTGGGTCAGGAGCAGAGTTCCCAGAGCATCTCCTGCCTTGAGCTGACCACCTGGGGCATTTAATCTGTCCTGACAGTGGACTCCTGGGATAAGGACCCCAGAATGGGCAGGGCCACTGCCTGAACGGCTTCACGGCCTTGGGCTAGAAAAGGACTCTGATTCCTCCCAGTTCCAGTGATCCGTGGCGGGCTTCACCAGCCCTGAGGTTTGTTGGGAAGTTTAAGTGAGATAATGCTAATGTAAGGCCGGGATGAACCTTGTAGTTACCCAAAGGGGAAGAACCACCTATGGGTGGGAGCCTGAAGGAGCTTCTTCAAAGGCATGCAAGAATTATGTGTATGTGTGTGTGTGCGCACACACACACGCACACGCACGCATGCATACTCGTACCCACTTGGTGGCACAGTCTTGGTCCAAGCTCACTCTCTATGTAGCCGATCTTCCTGCCTCCACCTCCTGAACGCTGGACTTGCAGGAATGAGCCAGGGTAGTCTACGGGATGACCCTTACCTTAAGCATGCTAGGCACCTCTACCCACCCAGCCTCAACCCCAGCCACATGTGCTTGGTCCAGATCTGTGGCAGTCTCCCAAAGCAGTTGTAGCATTTTGCATCTGGACATCAGCAGCATCTGAAGAGTCCAGTTTTCCACCCTTGGGTGCATCTCTAGTCTTCAGTTTGACTTTAGGATGAAGACACAGCATTGTTTCTCTGCCCTTTTGATGTTGACCGTCTCAGTGGAGACTTGAACGGGACTCTACCTCCAACCCTTTGGTGGACTTTCTAACCTGCTTCTTGGCTTTGAGTTCTTGAGTGTTCTTCCTCTAAGCCAAATATCAGCTCTTTCTCCAAAATGTCCTGTTTGTACACAGTTCACCCGGCCTGTGGGTGCTACCTCAGTGGCCCCCTGCACAGCAAGCCTTATTAATTTCTTTTTAAGTGGTACTGGGAATAGAAGCCGAGGCCTGTGGATGTTAGGCAAGCATGTTTTCTCTCTCTCTCTCTCCTCACTGAAGGACTCTGGGCAGGTGGGCTCCCTTTGAGCCCCCCCCTCGCCTGACGGTTCTGGTTTTCCTTCTAGATCAGGCTTCTTCTGGTTTCGCACTATACAAAGCCCTGGAGCTTTTGTCCACTGAAACTTGCCACCATGAAACAGTAACTCAACCTCTCCTCTCCAGTGTCCAGTTCTCTCTCTCGCTCTCCCCCAGCTCCCAATTGGGACTCCCAGTCCTGCTTCTCCCTGCGTCCATCCCCGCAGGATCTGCCAGGGCCCATGGGTCTGTGTGTTGACTTCTTTCATCAATTCTGAACTTACACGGCCCCTGTCCATCCACAGTTCTTTTCACCCCCTTCCCTCTCCTGTCTGTCCAAAATTCCAGCCATACTTACACTCAAGCATTTGCTATCGGCTCACACGTGTCTGATCCTTCCTTCATTCTCACACCTTTTCCCGTCCTGATGTGTATTTTCAGACCCCTTCCTCCTCTGGAATCTGTCAATTCTGATCCACGACATAGATGAGATCTCATTACTTGACTCTAGCATCTCCATTCGTTCTTTGCATAGATTTGTGTCTTCTGGTGACATTATCTTTTACTTCCACATGTCATTCCTTAGAAAATTCCATTTCTGTCAGAGGTTGAAGTATCAGAGTTCAAAAACCCAAGCCGAGGCCAGCCCCATCTTGGCTGACTCTCAACCCTCATGTTTTATTGTGTGCGGGTCTGTGTGTTGTGGATGCTTTGTGAGAAAGTAGATAGCTAGGTGCACTCGATCTACATCCAGAAAGGGGTACAGCTTTCCTGCCAGCCTGGCAGCCCACGGACTCCACTGGTCTGGGTCCTGGAGCTATTTTCAGCTGTGGCTGCAGATGTTCTGAGGGCAGCACTGGGCAGGTCTTGGGCTAGCAGTGAGAGCTAGCTTTGCTTGTTTTGAGACTGGCCAAGTAGCCAGGTCTCATTAGATGTTTGCTTGGTTTTGGTTGCTAGGAGGTTATCCCTTCTGTCGAGTTCCTCCCCCTAGTTCCCACATTGATCGGGCATGCCTGACACGTCCCTCAGCCTTGGAAGACACACACCTCTGCAGCAGGACACCTCCCACCCTGTGGTCAGTCTTGTATCTTGTGGATGGAAATGTCTCAGCTCGGCCTTCCTCTCAGCCCTCCCATCCTTCTCTTGCTGCCACTTCAGAGTGTGTTGCTCCAGAGAGAGAGCCCTTTGTCCATGGGCACCCACCTCGCCCTCTCCAGTTCCTCCCTCTGTGTACCAGCCTGCACACGGTGAGCCTTGTGGTCCGAGACAGCAGACACAGGCATCCTTTGTGAGCGGGCTCTTCTCTGTTCCTATCTGCGCAGCTCATGAGCAGTGGGAGTGGTTGGTTTCTCTTTGCCTGCTTGCAGTGGGTTTCCTTTCCTTGGGCCATAGCTGCAGGACCCTTCACTTCTCTCCTTGGCTCTTCCTCTTCAGATTCAGTCTTTTCAGCCTTTGTGTTCTCAGCTATCTACAAGCGATTTTGTGTGTGTGTGTGTGCTCGCGCGCACACGTATGCAGGCTTAAGTACTAGAGGGCACTTGAGCAAGTGTGCCTATGGAGCCCAAGGGAGACATCAGGAATCATCTTGGATTGTTCTACCTGCTCATTTATTGCTTTGCTCTGGGGTTTCCCAGGCTCTGCCTTCAAAGGTCACAATTGCAGGCCGCTGCCATATACATCCAGCATTTGACATGGAATCTGAACTCAGGTCTTTTTGCTCATGAGGCAAAGGTGTTAACCCCTGAACCATCTCACCATTCCCAACTTGACAACTGGGTACACTTATTGGGAATTTTTTCATCGGAAGACCCAGCCCGTGGTGAGTGGGATCATTCCCTTGGTGGGTGGAGATGGATTTGGCAGACTGGCAAGCTAGAAAGTACTGCCCTCGCTCAGCTCTTCCTGTGGCTACAGTGTGGCCAGTTCCCTCAGCTCCTGATGTTGGTGTCCCTCTCCTGCTGTGATGTTGAACTGTAACCAGAAAACGTAAGCTAACACAAGCCAGTAAGCCACTTGTCCCCTCAACTGTCTGGGTCACAAACTTGCAGCAAATAGTCCTGTCTACTAGCCGTGGCAGATGAGACTTCAACACTGAGTAGTTGACAAAGGGAGTACCACATCCAATATTCTCCGTGCCCCAAGTTCTGGCAGGAATCACAAGAGCTGCCAACGGCTGAGTGTGCTCACGCCGCAGGCTGCCTCTTCGCCACGCTGTTCTCACACACCCAGGGCCGCTGCACACCTCCAGCTTCCAGCACAGTGCTTCCTGACTGACATCCATTTCCCGAGAGCTTTGAGAATGCAGGTCTCCACGCCCTGGGCTCAGAAGGCTGCAATCACAGCCAGGATGTGACTGGGATGTCCGGAGTTTCTAGAACTCCTGGCAGAGCACAACTGAAGCCAAGATTTACCACTTCAGATGGGACAAGAGAGGGCTTGTCCGGGTGCTGGAGGATACTGGTCAGAGCACAGGTAACTTGACATTGTGTCACATGGCATTACATAACAAGTTGCAGAAAGTGACCGTGACCTCCAATATCATTTTTTCTTAACTCCGTGTGTATGTGTGTGTGCACGCACGTGCACACGTGTGGAATTCAAGGACAGTCACCTTGTTTCTTGAGTGAGAGTCTCTCATGGGAATCTGGAGGTTGGTGATTAGGTAAGACTGACTGGCTAATGAACCCCAGGGGTTCTATCCCTGCTTTCCCACCGCTAGAATGACAAGTCCATACCATCACATCCAGATTTGGGGGGAAGAGGGCATATTTGTGTTTAAGTGCAAATGTGTATGTGTACAAGAGAATACTTGAGTGTATAGGATGACTTCGGAATCACTCTGGATTTCTCTACCTCCTTATTGCTTTGCTCTAGGGTTTCCCAAGCTCTGATTGCAGGCCACCACCATATCCTCCCAGCATTTTCACATGGGATGTGGGAATCTGAACTCAGGTCCTTTTGCTTGTGAGGCAAAGACTTTAACCCCTGAGCCATCTCCCCAGCCCCATACTCAGTTATGTGGGTTCTGGGGATCAAGGGCAGGACTCCATGCTTGTATAATATTTCATGGACTGAGTCCTCTCTTCAACTTTGTATTAGTCCACAGAGAGGGTCTCTGGGGGCGTTTAGAACCCTGGAAACATTTTACCACCTAAAACATTCTACATACAATGTTGGGGCTGGAAAAAGAACAAGACCTATAGCCCCATGAGCTCCTGATTCCCAGCACTCAGGAGCCCGAGGCAGGAGAATGGTTCTGAGCTCAAGGTCAGCCTGGGCTACAGTCAGTCCCAGGAGAACCCATGCAACAGAGTTGAGACCTTGCTTTAAAAAAAAAAAAAAAGGGCTGGAGAGGTGGCTCAGGGGTTAAGCCTCCGCCTTGCAGGCGGAAGGTCCTGAGTTCGGTTCCCAGATCCCACATATAGACACCAGGCGGAAGCGGGGGCGGCCTGCGCTTCTGGTCCTGGTAGGGCGGAGCCTGTGAATCCCAGGGCAGAAGGAGGTGGAGGCGTCCATGGTGGTTCACGAATTCGTCCGTGGTTCTACACACACACAGACACACAAGCGCGCATACATACATATGCACATGCACACAGTTGAATAAATAATAATAAAAAAAAAAAAATTTAAAAAAAAAAAAAAAAAAAAAAAAAAAGAGGAAAGAATGTTTTGTTTTGACTTTGGTTTCCTACTTAAGTCACAATGTGGAGTGACACACGGGAAGAGACAGGGTGACTGGGGTGCAGAATGCATACATTCACCACAAGCCTCCAAGCCGTGAGATGGGGGTGCCGGGCTCCTCCCACCGCAACCACACTAGTCATTCCTGTAAACCCCAAAGGCAAATCGCTTCCCCATGGCCCTGTCCCAAGCTCTGATGAAACTGTCCCTGGGAGCCTGGGCCAGCTGGGTGAGCGGCTTCATCAAAGGCCGCAGACAATGCTGTGCGGGGAGTCTGGGCCTGCACAGGGCACTTTGAACCTTCCACACCAGAAACACGGCTCCTAGGGGCTTGCCAGCCACTCCCTAACGTGTAAGTGGACAAAACCAGGCTGGAACCCTGGGTTGGCTCCCTGTGCTGGGACCAGTCGAAAGCTCAGAAAAGAACATCGGGGCTCAGGACAGGTTTCAGCCTAGAGACACAAGCACTGCTCGTATGGCTGCAGGGGATACATGCTGCACGCTTTCTGCCTGACCCTGCTTCCAGATTGTTCTCTATTCAGTTCATCCCTCCAAAGCACCACTGCTCTGAGCCCTTCAACTCGTGAGTTAAACGCAGCCACATTCACATTCTGGCTTAGCTGTTTGCTCGCTGCTAGTGGAGTCTAAACCTACTTCCGGAGCGTGAGGGGGGCTCCTGGGCACCAACGGCGTGTGTGTGTGTGGTCAGAGGAGACTTGAAAGCGGGTTCTCTCCTTCTACCCGTGGGCTCCAGAGATTTGAACTAGTGCCACCAGACTTGTGCAAGGTGCTTCTACCGACCAAGCCATCTCATCCAATTTAATTCTTTATGCAAAAATCAACATGCCTATCAATCTCATGAGAACGCAGATTTGTTCTCCTCTTCAATGGGAGGATATGCGCCAAAGAATTGCTGGTGTGTGGTGGTGTGCTTGTGCCGGTGCATGGGGAGAGCAGAGGTCAACCTCGAGGGTTATTTCTTAGGCAGCGTCTGCTTTGTTTACAGATGGGTCTCTCCCCGTGACCTCAGGCTCACTGGGTAGACAGGGGGATTGGCCAGTGAGAGCCACCACTGGGACCACAGGCAACGCCACCATGCTGAACTTTTAATGGGGGTGCTGGGGATCGAATTCAGGTATTCATGCTTAAGCAGCAAGCATTCTACTGACTGAGCCATCTCCCCAGCCCCAAAGAATAGTTTTAAAATAAACATTGCTTTATTATCGATGAATGTTTAATTCCTGTGCCCATTCAGATAAGAAGGGTCGTGTGTGGGGTTCAGGAAGCTCTGTCACAAACACCAGAAGAACGCAGTAGAAGTCAGCTTGTGGGTCCCAAGCTGTCAGAAATCGCATGGCTCCTGTCTGGTTCACTCTCACCTGCGACCTTCATCCTTAAAACCCAGCTACCATACTGGAAGCTCAAACTAATGGAGAACCAGAAGTCTCCCAGAGAGGACCACATGGGAAGAGCCACACCTCCCACCAACAGCCAACATTGATCACTGGCTCATGCAGGGCCCAGATGTGGTAGACAGGCTCCCACATGGCCCCGTCCAGATTTCTGAGCCACATGCTAATCCCTGGCCAAGAGATGCGTCTGTGTGCCATTAAGAGGAACAACTTGCTACTCGAGCTACCTATTACTACAACTGTTCCTTTCTCACAATGGGATTACAGACAAAGGAGAGTGTGCACGGCCCCTGCTGTCCTGGACCTGGGATCCCACAGGAGGACAGCTGGCTGAGCCCTTGCATTTCCGGTCTTGTATTTCTTCCCTTTCCAGTGCTAGGAGGGAGTCTGCAGGAGAAAACTCCACAGCCCTCAGCTGATGTTCTGGTCGTCCCTACAGTCGGCAGATGACAAAACTGAGACTCATAGAGACAAAGATGTTTGTCCCAGGCCACAGGGCTAGTTTGTTGGGGAACTACACTACTGCTCCCCACAGCATCCTGTTGGAAGCCCCAGAGCAATTTAAAAAGAAAAAAAATGTGTTTGGCATGTGTAGGCGGGTGTGTGAAGGAAGGTGCCTTCTATGTGTGTAGGCACCTTACACATGTGTGAGTGCATATGTATGCAAGTACATTCATGCATGTGCAGGCCCCAAGGAGACACTGAGTATCTTCAGTCGCTCTCATTCTTATTATTAAGACAGGGTCTCTCAATAGAAACTAGAGCTTGCCAATCAGTGTGACTCGGCTAGCAAGCCAGCTTGCCCCGGGGAGCCCCTGTCTCGGTCTCCTCTGCTGGATAAGAGGAAGCCCAGCTTTCACAAGGGGTCTGGGGATTGAACTCTACCTCATACCTGTAGGGTAAGAACCTTACCCATTGAGCCACATTCCTCAGCCTCAGGAGCCAGCTCGATGTCTGGTGAACAATCCCACGCACGTCTGACATCCAGAGCAGCACCACAGCTCAGACCTTCCCTGTTACGGTAGTCAGGGGACAAGTCCAACCTGGCGTCTGTGTCTCAAGCCTCTCACAGGGATAACTGAGCAGGCATCTGCGGTGGGGCGTGCTCTACCCCCAGCAGCTCCTCCTGTTGTATTCGTCCAGCTGACCCTCCAGATGTCTGGATGCTGCCATCCCAGAGCAGGAGACCTAGGCTCAGAGAAGGTGGCCTGCACTGCTGACCTTGGCTACCCTGTCAAGAGGCCGCTGGCATCCCAGGCAAACTAGAGAATGGGATTCGAGGCATTTGTGATTTTATCATAGTACTGTTAGCACAAATAATACTTTTTTTTCTATGGGTATGGGTGTGCACATATATGGAGGTGTGTACAGAACCCACTGTGCGTGCCTGTGGAAGCCCGAGGGTGGCTTCCAGAATCACCCTGGATTGTTCTACCTCCTTACTGTTCTGCTCTGGGGTTTCCAGACTTTGCCTCCTGGGGCTGAAAGTGCAGGCTGTAGCCATTTCTGCCCAATGTTTCATGTGGGATCTGAACTCAGGTCCTTCTGTTTGCAAGGCAGAGGTTTAACCCCCAAGCCATTTCTCCAGATCCAATAACTATCATTTCTTGTGGAATGATGCCTACTGTTTATATAATTGTGCCTCAAGCACTGTGCTGAGAATATTCTTGGAAACACACATAACACTTCACCCCCATGCCAGGCAATATGACCCAAAGTGAAGGAGAATGAGGCAGGAGGACCATGAGTTTGAGGCCAGTCTGGGTACATGCAAGCCCCTACCTTACAAACTGAAAAAGAAAAGGAAGACACTAAACATGGAACTGGACAGCGAGTCACGCATTGTAAAGAGGAACAGTACAGGAAGGAGGACGGGGGAGGGACGCTGGCATGACTGGCAGCTTTCCCTCCTTGGACGGCCCACCCTCCCCGGGCCACTGCTGGCACCTTTCAGGGAGACACTTCCTTGGAGGTTCTGCAGCTCCAAGAGCAACACTGACTTGAGACGGGTTCCAGCAGAGTCCCCAGGTGGGCTGGGATGTCACGCCCCTGGCGAGTGGACAGGGTGGTCCTGGGGCTTGTTCTCAGGGCCTTTCCTTGCTATGGGGAGGGATGGAGTTTGGACCACCCCTGCCCTCCCTATCCAAGGCAGAGGAGGACATTAGAAACTGGAGGAAGCCTTTGATCAGCGCGGCTCCCCACCATTCTGACTGTTTTTTGTTCCAAACTCCGGGCCAGGATCACACTGCTTTGCCTCCAGCAGGGAAGACTGTGGGTAGGTAAGGCATGCATGACTGTGTGTCTGTGTGTGCACATGCGCATAAATATGTGTGCATGAATGTGTGTACAAGGCACCTGCTTGTGTGTGTGCAAGGCGGCTCACACGGACCCTTGCAACAACAGGCCCAGCACGGATGAAGGCGCTCACTCAACTCAGTAAGTGTCCCTGGAGCACTTGGCGACTTTCCTGGCCCCATGGAGAAGTGAAGGCTATGGAAGGAGCGGTGCCAGACTCCTGCCCACAGCCTACGTTTCATGAGTCAGTGGGAAGCAGGGCACGGAGGGGAACTGAAGCTGGGGGGCAGATGAGGATGGGGAGGAGATTACCTGGTCTTACCTGGTCCATGAGGGTCTCAGCGTGGCACTTGGGTCCTGAGGGACATGTTGCAGGGAGTGCCCAGGATCACGTGGCCTGCCAGGGAACAGCTGGGAACTGAGCACTAGGTCCTGCGTGTGCACTGTTAGTAGCGTTCTCTAGGGGAACAGAATCAATAGTGAGTGTCTTGGACTAATTTCCACGGAACAGGCCGGTTGCCGGACAGTGGCAGTCTACACAGAGGAGGCTGAGACACAGGAGTGACTCAGCCCACAAGGATCTGCACTGACCTCTCTAGGGCGTGACTCAGGCTCCAGGGATGAGTCAGTGAAGTGACCTGCGATAAGCCTGCCCCTCCCTTCTCTATCCACAGTGGGGGGCTGCAGGCGTGGGGAGATGGGCCTGCAGCAGCAGGGAGACAGCAGGGAGGGGAACACACAGAACCCCTGGAAAGAGGGTGTGTCCAACCAGGGCCCCCAGGCAGGTTCTCCTGTTTCTGTAGGGAACTGCCTAGTTGAACCCATGCCACATGCCTCACGTCATAGATGTGGAGACTAAGGCCTAAGGCATTGTAACTTCTCGCCAAGCTCACAGGGTTAATCGGAGACAGTTTGGCCAGGTCTCAAGTAGGCAAGGTGTGAGTTCTGAGCAGGTCTGGAATCAGTGCCTTCAACTTCATCTAATCCATGTTGCCCAAGGCCCAACCCCACCAGTCAGGCGGCTGGAGTTGGAAGGGGCAGGTGCTAAGGCCAGGTCTTGAATACTTTTGGCTTTAGGAAACAGAAAACAATCAAAGGTCTGTTTTCAGCGCTGAAAACACACATGCCGAGCTAGGGAATGCTGAAGCACAGCCCGGGTGCAGAGGACAGGCTTGCTCTGCCGGTCTCTGCACCCCATCATCTTCCTCCTTAAGTCATTACCTCTGCAGTGGGCCCATGGCCTTGACATAACTGCCAAATCTCCAGGATGTGCTGCGGCTAAGACAGAGCGACCTCACCTCTCTCACCAGAACTCAATCATCTGCACATGGCCTTTGGATCTCACTAGCCAGCCCTCAAGGAGTCAAGGGACACCCTCTATCAAGGACCCTCACTTGTCCCTGGATAACGGGGATATGTGAAGAGGAGATAAAGGGGGGGCAACAGAGGATGTATGGCTGAAAACTCTGGGAAAGCTGCCCAGCACCTGGGCCTCCACTCTCCCACCTGTAACATGACAACGTGTCCTGCCTTCCAATACCTGAACTTCAGCTTCCTATCTGTAAAATGGGCACACAACAAACATGTCCTGCCTCCTAGTCTACACAAGTCTTCCTCTCGTACCTCTGGATGCTCCTCAATGCAGTGGTCCTCAGAACTTGCTAGAAATGCCAGTTCCCAGCTGGGGCACAGCAGGCTAAGGACTGTGTCAGAGACATTGGGACAAGTGTCACTGCAGGAAAGGGCCAGTACAGAACATGATGTGCCCAGTTATCCAGCCTCTAAAGTAATGCAAATGACTGACCAACACTGACCATTCGTTGTCGCTGCGTGACCTGTGATCACATTCCGTGTGTGATGACATTGGTATTTCAAAAGACACTGACGTGTGACCCAGGTCCCCTCCAAGGAAGCCCTCAGGCAGGGACAGGGGTCCTCGGTCAGCTTGCAGCTGTCGGCCCCTCAGAGCTTCCGCACAGTGGGGAGAGTGGCCTCGCCCAGGCTCATCTCCACTCGGGGCAGTCCACCAGTGGTGTGTGATGGGGACCACAGAGGTCAGGCCTACCTTGGATGTCTGTGACGGCCACTCCAGCTGCTGAGCCTCAGGGATCCGCTGAGGCTGCTGAGAGCTCCTGACCTCTCCCTTGGCTCTCTCCCACTCCCTTCCCTCTGTGGAGGGCACTCCCAAGGTGTGTGTCTGTCTGCTCCTGGGGACCAGACCTGTGACAGGTACCAGCGCTAGCCCCTTTTTCAGGTGAGGAGATGGAGGCTCAGACAGGGAGGAAGGGATCCAAACCTCATAACTGTAAGCGCAGAGATGATGGGAAGCCACCAAACCTGGGTACAGGGGCGCACTGCTCAAAATGGCCCTGTTGCCTGCTGGGTGCAGAGTGCGAGGACCTCATGGCAGTGGCCTGGGCAGGAAGCCTGGGTGTCATGGTGTGGCAGAGACCGGGGTTCTAGGGCAAACAATGACTTCCATGGGGGAGACGCTCCGCAGGATCTGCTCACAGACACAGCGAGGTGCTCACCAAGCACCAGGGAAGCAGCAGGCGAAGAGGGAATGGAAAAAGCCAAGCAGGAGATGCTTTTGGGTCCTAAGGAATTCAGATGACCAGAGCAGCTTGCAAGATGCCAAGCTGTGCAAGTGAGTGGTGGGTGGGCAGGCAGGCACAGTCAAAGAGGGCAGAAAAGAACCAAGGCGATGGAGCTAGGAAGAAGAGAGTAGGAGGGAGAAAGCAGATGGGGGAAAGAAGAAGAGAGGCGGAGCAAGCGCCTCCACTTGTTGCCAAGGACAGTGACGGTCACTTGCGACCTCTGGTGGCAAAAGGGAGTCACAGTCATTTAGAATTGGGGTGCCTTGAATAAAAGATCCAAGAGGAGAACCCTAGTTCCTACAGCAGGGGTGGGGCAGATCTAGTGAGCAGAGGCTTATTCCTCACTGCCTGGAGGTCACTGGTACACCGTTGCCTGTTTACTTAGGCTGTAGATTCAATATAGCTCCCAAAACCTCAACAACCAAGACAATGCAAGGTTTAAAAATCAAATTGGCAAACTATAGCTTACAGGCCAATTTCCTGTGTTTTATGTACTGTCATGTACACATACGCCGTGTGTGTGCACGTCCACCTGCAGGTGTGTGTGTGCGAGTGCACCAGAACCAGGACCTCTGACATCATCCTCAGAAATGCTGCCGGCATCCTTGCAGACAGGCTCCCACTGGCCTGGGGCTCACCACTTAGGCCAGGCTGGCCGGCCAGCCGCCCTGGGGATCCTTGTCTTGGCCTCCTCAGTGCGGGGATCACGGGCACCAACACACAGGCCGCTGAGATGGCCGGCACACAAACCAGAGACCCAAATTTGTGTCAATTTGGTGGAAGGAGAGAACCAACTTCCAAAAGTTGTCCTCTGATCTCCACAGGTGTGTTATGGAATATGAGTGTCTCCTTTCTTTTCCCCAAACTTGGACCAAAAGATTTTTTAGAAAAAAGCAAAAACATCAAACCAAAACCAACATAAGGAACCCGGCAGGGTCTGGAGCAGGCAAGACCCTCCTGCTCCCTGCCACACCCCCAGCCAGGTCCCCCCTTTTCAGCCAGTCTCATCTACACAGGAAGCCAATGCCCATCTCAGAGCTGCTTCCCACCTGGTGTGAAAAGGAGTGTCATGCACCAAGCGGACAACACCCACTCTCCTCTCCATGATCACAGCTACCCAGGAACGAACACAGGCATCCTGGCCACCTTCCAGGTGCCAGGCACACAGTGGGCCGTGCTGTGGTCAGTGGGAGACACAGCGCTGGTCCCACCAGTGCTCAGCTCCTTGAACCACACTTCACCAAACTGCCTCACAGGCCCCTTCACTATTCTGACTGCCAGACATGAACTGTCTGTCACCTTTACCTCAAAAGACTCTACGCCAGAAATACAGAGCAAAATAAATCTGAAACAAACAAAAACAACAGTATTAAGTTTTAGCTGCCTGAGCCATACACCTGCTTTTTAAAAGAAAAAAAAAGAGAGTATGTGGCCATTGACTCTCAAAAAGAAATACTTTACATCACTTCATACATGCTGTATCTACATGTAGACATTTGAAGCAAGTTTCAAAAACACTGTTTTCTAGTCTAGGATTCTATTTCACTTTTAAAGATTGGTTATAGCCCACTAAAGTGGCTAAAGAGAATGTCATACACATAACAAAACCTACCAGGTTACGGAGACAGAGACATATGACCTCAAGTGAGACTTCCACCTTGTCTTTCCAGGACCACGAGAAACGTTATCAGTTCAGTGCCACCTCAGGCCACGAGGTTCCAAGTCACTAGCTGCAAGGAAACGCTGTTCTGACTGATCTTTAAATACCCAGCCCTGGGACTGGATTCGAAGCTCAGTTGGCAGGCATACATGAAGCTCTGGTTGCAACCCCACATTAGCCAGGCATTGTGGGGTGCACCTGTAATCCCAGCACTTAGGTGGAGGAAGCAGGACTAGAAGTTGAAGGCTCCCCTCAGCTACACATGCAGGTCTGCCTGAGCCGGGTCTCACAGACGCAAGTGCTAGAGAACAGTGAGGTGCAGGGGACAATGACTCTCGGCAGCACTTAAAATATCCCACAGCTTTATTGAGATGGGTGGCTGGTTCTGTCACCCTACACCTACAGGCAGGCTTCCAGACACCACTTGAGGGATTCTTAGGTTAAGATGGCTCCGGGCATGCCTGTGGGGACTGCTGGATTGCTCCAAGGTGGGAAGACCCACCCCTCCATGGGAGGGACCATCCTTCAGCCAGGGATCCACACTGTGAGGGAACTGAGCATGGTGGGCCAGCGTTGGTCCCTCCCATGGCCCTTCACTGGGCTGCCATGAGCCCAGTCCCTTTGGCTCCTGCTGCTGGGACTTTCCCGCCAGGATGGACTGCAACCTGGACTGAACCTTTTCTGCTAAGTGGAGCCAGGCGTTTCATTACAGCAACGGATGGCCTGACTAGGCGAGGCCTAGCCTCGTCCCCAGCATTTCTTCAATCTACTGTGAAAGTAGCTTTGCTGGGAGGTGGCATGCGTCTAGCCCACCATAGAGCGCTTTCTCCCCCTCAGGCGCACTTCGTCCAATCTCTTCAGCACTGGCCTGGACTTCTTGGAGGCGGTGGCGTAGCTCTCCAGGAAGGCTTCAAACAGGGGCTCGGTGTGGGGGTGGGTGCTGAGGAAGGCTTTCTCCAGGACGTAGAGGTCGACTCCTTTATCTTCCGGCAGCCCAGAGATGAAACTCAGCCCGAAGTCTATGAGCACGAGGTGCAGCTGCTGCAGCGGGGGCTTCAGCAGCATGTTGGAGGTGGTGAGGTCCCCGTGGATGAGGTCCTCGTCATGCATTCTCGCCAAAACCTGCCCGACTCTCCTGGCCAAGCCCAGGAGGTTCTGGGGATTGTGCTCAGTCTCCATAGTGGATTGAATATAATCCCGAACAGTCACCGAACCTTCGATTTCTTCCATATACAGGCAGTTAGAGGCATAGTCCACAAAAAAGACAACCGGGGCAGATATCCCTGCAAACAACACGGAAGGGGTTAGTGACCTGAATTCCTTTGTGACCTTGGTAAGCTGGGTTTTCACAGGCTCAGCTGGTTTTTCAGATTAAATCTACTTATTTTGGAAAAAGACAGGCGTGCCGCAGAAAGTACACAGCTTGTGGAAGTTTCCCCTGCTCAGGTCCAGAAGTCTATGGCCTGAAGCCACCCAAAGTAGGTGTGGAGGTGCCAAAGCTTGTGCCTCCTTTTTCATGCCTGGATTCCACTGTCACTGGAAGCATCAACCAACCAGATCCGGTTCTAGCTGCCAAGGACACAGCAGGAGGCTAAGCAGTGTGCCACCTCAGAGTTCAAATCCTCCTTGTCAGCTGTGAAACCTCGGAGTTAGATTGGCGTCTCTGAGGCTTAGTGCTGCCATCATAACATGGAACGTCTCCAGCTAACTCTGTGAACCTCCTGAACTTCACCCACGCTCAGGGTACTTTTCTAGAAAGTGGAGACATGTTGATGAGAAACCCAGCAGTAAAAGGTGGCCACCCTCCCTATGTGATGAAACATGTTAGAGAAGGATGAAAGCAGAAACTATGACCACCTGAGGGACTTTGCTAACTCAAAGATGTACCTGCAGGGCACTGCTGTCCTCAGACCTCCCAGCACCTGATGACCTCCTGGTGCGTGCAGGTGCCTAAAAAGCACCAATGGGGAAAGACAGTGAAAGTAAAAAGCAAGGGCTTGGGGGTCAGTCACTTCCCTCCTCTGTGCATCCCCCCCCCTCCCGTTTCTCACGAAGGAAAGAAAGGTCTCGGGTGGAGGTGCACGCGGTGTTTTAAAGACAAACGATTAACGAGATCTCATATTTATGGACTGCCCCATCAGCACACGAACACAATAAAGGTTACACACTCTCTCCAATGGTCACGACATTTCTTGGGAAGGTCATCTGTACCACAACTCCTATTACAGGCGAGGAAACTGAGGCAGAGAGGCTGAACGACCGGCTGACGGCTAAACATGAAACACTGAACCAGAGAACTCAGCTTGGGGACTGTCCCTGTCATTACAGCTGCCTCTTCAACCAATGAAGAGATGGTGACGGAAACCCGAAGCGGTACAAAAGGGAAGCCGAGGCTCGGAGGTTAGTAACGTGCTCAACCTTGAGCGCCAGCGGCAGAGCCCGGCGCATGCGAGCCAGCTCAGGAAAGGGCGCACGCGTTCTGCGGAAAGACCGCGGCCGGCGCCCACCCGGAGGCGGCTGCCAGCGTCCCCGCCGCTCTACAGCAGCGTCCCCGACACCGCCCCCACCTCCGCCCGGCCGCGGGTCCCCACCATGTCCCCATCTCTCCAGGTCCCGCCCCACCGCGAGATCCCACCTGCCGCCCCCACCTCGCCCGGCCGCGGGGTCCCCACCACGTCCCCATCTCTCCAAGTCCCCCACCGCGAGATCCCAACTGCCGCCCCCACCTCCGCCCAGCCGCAGGGTCCCCACCATGTCCCCATCTCTCCAGGTCCCGCTCCACCGCGAGATCCACCTGCCGTCCTCATCCCGCCCGGCCGCGCGGGGTCCACCGCGTTCCCGTCCCGCAGGGTCCCGCCGGCCCCCGGGACGCGCCTCACCTGCGCGGCGGCAGCGGAGCAGCGCGCGCGCCTCCTGCACGGTGCGCCGCCGGCTGAGCCGCGCCTCCAGCGCCGGGTGCCGGTAGCTCTTGGGGAAGCGCTGCTTCACCACGGCCGCGAGGCCCAGAAAGTGGCCGCGGAAGACGCGCGCCTCGGCGCCCTGCTTCACCAGCTCCAGGCCGCTGAGGAAGCGGAGGCTCCGCTCCCGCGCCGCCGCCACCGCTTCGTCCTCGGCCGCCGGCTCCTCGCACGCCTGGGCCATGCTGCGCCTGAGCGCCGCCGAGCCGACCGGCGCTCTCGGAACTCGGTCCGCGGCGCTTCCGCCTGTCCCGGAAACCCTCGGACACTTCCGCCACACCACTCTTTTCCCATCGGACGATTCCGCCGCCCTAGGTTTTCCTCTTAGACGGTTCCGCTTCCAATGCCTTCCCCTCGGAAACTTCCGCCCTGCGGTAAAGGTTCCGCCTCCCGACTGTTTGGCGCCCTCAGCAGTTTCGATCTGCGCGCCGCAACTCTCGTTTGTCAGTCGCTCATTCTCCGGCCCTCTCCGGAACCCCCCGGGACGCTCTGGACAGGCTTGGGGTGCGTCTCCAAGCTGAGTCTCCAAGCTGAACAGCTCCGCTCCAGCGAAAGAAACGCTTGCGGACGCTCTGGCCCTTTCTACCCCGCAGTACCAGCGGCGCCCCGCCCGTGCAGTCCGCACCTGCACCGCTTCTCCGCCATCCGGCCGCGACTTCACAATCGGGGAGTTGGGCTCTGCTGTGGCCAGTCAGTGAGAATCAGATGTGGACCGTGCGGGGTGGGTGGACAGGGTCTCTCCAAACAAGCTCTCTGTCCTCCCAGATCCTGCTTGGGGCCCATTTGGAAATACAGAAGAGAAGCCCTGTGGTCCCAGGGTTGCTATGGCACCAGCATCCTGGGCTCTGTTGTATCAAAGAGTCATTCATATGCATAGCACGTCCCTTTCAAACATTAGATCCTTTATGTGGGCAGAGTGTTTTCCAGCGTCTTTTCTTAGGTCAGACCACTCAAAAGTTTGTGGTTTCATTATCATAACAATTGTGCCCACATAGCTGTCTCTGTAGTGACCAAACCATCAGAACCCCAGCTTTAGAAATCTGTGCCCAGATACTAGAGCCAGGTTTGCTGTGACCAGACTGGTTCCGGTGTCTGTAAACTCAGTTCACACTTCAGTGCTCCCACTGTGCTGAGAGTAAAGACCCAATCTTTACTTCAGCCCCTGGAGCCCTGCAGGAAACTCCTGCTCCAATTCCAGGCTCCTCCCTTCCTAGCCTTCCTTGCTCTCTTGTTTCCAGAAACCTCCTTCGATACTTGCCTTGCTCTCTCTGTCCCTGAGCCTTCAATTTCCTCTGCAAGAAGTGCTCTTCCCTCCCTTCATCAGCATAGCATTACTGTTGATTTATATGAGTTGAGAAAGACTCATTCTAGTCCAGGCCAGTCTCAGGAGCCTGATTGCTGGCATTACAGGCGGGAGTCACCTCCCCTGGCTTACCTTTATTTCGGTTGCTCCCCTCTTTCCACCATGACTGGAATCAGCACTGCTTCCCGACATAGCCAGGGATATGGCCTGACCTTGGCCTTGGCTGGGTTCCCTGTCACCTCAAGAGGAACCTGGGAAACACAGTTCTGTAAGAATAACCTACACATTTCCAACCTCAACTGTCCCAGAATAAACACGCACATTCCAAAAGGAAGAAACAGCATAACTGAGTTGCGACAGATCACATGACAGAGGACATTTAGGGGCTCATGGGCCAGGGAAGGAGCTGTTTGTTTTGGCTTACAGTTTCAGGGATTTTTGTCCACAGGCCTTGGCCTGTAATCTAGTCCATTGATTTTTTTCTGGGCCTGTAGTGACACAAAGCAGGCAGAGGAGGAGGAGGAACTGGGGGGAGGAAAGGGAGCAGGGAGAGGCAGGAGGAGGAGTCTGTTTAGTGTCATTCCTTTGCAAGCATGCAGAATACCAGAGTTACAGATTCATGGAGGCTCCCACCGAGACTTCAAGGAAGACCTGGGAGGCCACAGAGAGTGATCATGGAGTGTTTCAACCAGCCGAGGTGCTGCGTGACCAGCCAAGCTGTAGTGTTGAGAGAGAGAGAGAGAGAGAAATTCTGTTAGCTCAGAAGAAGACAGAGCAGAAAGGTTGCTGGTAGTCTTCACAATATAGAAGTTGGCCCCAAGCCCCTCTGAAAAGGTCCCAACTTCCCCGGACCCTTTGCTGTGGAGGGATATGGATATGAATTCCACAAAAGCAGGTGGAAAGGAGCGACTCAAATACAAGTGTTCTAAATTTCTCACTTCAGCCATGAGGTCTGGTCCAGCCTGACTGGGTCCCATAACAGACCAATCAGGTTCACAGAAACTAAAACACATCAATGAGGAGAAACCTCTTTTCCCAGGCTGGCCCAAGTTCACAAATATCTCTGACCCTGCAGGCCATCTCTGGCTCCCTTACCCCTCACCAACTCCATGTCCGTGAGTTCCGTTCTTTCTCTCCTCTAATAAACTCTGTCTTACTCCTCTATATGTGTACTGGTCTCAGTCCTTGACTCCCAAACACAAGAACCTGGACAAAACAGAAAAAAAAAAAAAAAAGCTGCAACAGCAGAGCAGGATGACCAGCCAGGGGGCAGGGGGACTGCCCACAAGGTGCTGGGGGGTGGGGAGCAGTCTGACCAGCCTCGGGACAGTGTGACCAGCTGCAGGGATGCTTAGCTGATAGCTGCTCATTCAGCGAAGCCAAACATGAGGGAGGGATCTGTCCGCTGTCATTCAAGGGGAGAAAAGACTGCTACCAGTGTTGTAGAGTGCATGGCAGGGGGCACACTTACAAGGAAGAATGAGCTTTAAAAGATGTCCACATCCAAAGCCTGTGAAGAAAACACAGAGTTTAGCAGTGCGCAGCCCTGGCCAGATGCCTTCAAGAAGAGGGGCATGCTGTGATCCATGAGGGGACACGGTGGCTTGCCCACAACCCAGAAACAGCAGCCCCCCTAAACCATCCAGCCGTCTCTGGGTGTCTCCAGTCTCCTCAGGGAGAGCCTGAACCAAGCTCAAAGCCTTCCCTTTAAGTCTACGACCTGCTCTATCTTAGGGGACTCCATTTGCACTCAGGGGCATGAACTGGAAAGGAACCAGCTCTCCCAGGTCTGCCTGTGCTGTGTTCCTGTGGTTACACAGAATGGCTTGCAAAGAAGACATGATGTCAGAGCAGAGACCACATGTCTGAACTCCTTTGTACACGGCTTGACACACCAGTGTTCAGTATTTGTGGTTGCCCTCTTTGTTACTGACAAGAACTCTACAGTGTAATTATGCCATGTGGACACAGGAGGGCGCTCCAGGCACCTGTGAAAAGAGGTCTCCATGGAGACAGCAGTCCTTGGGAGCTGTGGCTTTGGTAGATCAGTCAGTGGAGAGGGAAAAATGGACAACTAGAGACTGTCACATGGACTGACCATATTAATCAATCAATTAATTAATTTAGTTTGTGTGGGTGGGTGCACATGTGTGGTTATATGCATGTGTGTGTGCAGGCTAGATGACAACTTTGGGTGTCGATCCCAGGAACACCATCTACCTCCTAAGAGATAAGGTCTCTAAATGGCCTGGGCTCACCAGTTAGGAAACACTGGCCGTTCACTGAGCCCCTCGGATCCTCCTGTCTCGGTATCTCCAGTGTTGGGATTCCAAGCAAGCTGCCACGCCTGGCATTTTTACACGTGTGATTGAGGATTGAGTTCAGGACCTCATGCAAGGCAGACACGCAGTCCCAATGGTCTACATTTTGCATGCTGGGAATGAACCCCGGACCTTGCATGTGCTAGGCGGGTGCTGTGCCACCGAGCCATGTCCTCACTGGGTCATGATTCCGACCCATTTGTCACAGTATCTGTCCTCAGTAGTGTGGAGCTCAGACCTGAGGGTCACCCAGCAGCAGAATCCACCATCCCCAGCTCGGACCTCAGCATAAGATCCCAGCCTCACAGAGAACTGCCCTCCCTTTCTGACTTCTGCTGGACTTCAAAAGCTTTCCCCCCAGGAAGCGAGGACATCAGAACACCCATCTCTAACAGCCCCCCATTCCCCGCACTCCCCATGGCTCTCTGCCAGCCCTGGAGGGCCTGGAAGACCTGGCTTCGTGAAATCTTCCTGTCTCCACATACCCAAAGTGGGAGTCTCCCCAACCCCCGCAAGGCCAAGGATGGGGCGATGTTTCCCCAGCAGGCTCTGTCCTCTTGTGGGGACATCAGTGCATGACACTGGGGTCTCATGGTCAGTCTCACCAGGGAGCGTCTGCTGGAACCTTCACTACCTTTTATTTCCCACAGCGTCCATCTCCCTCTCTGCAGGTTTGAGGTTAGTTGAGGATGGTTCCTTCCAGCCAGGGAGTCTCAAGACAGCACCAGGCACGTAGGCTTAGCAGGTCAGACAGAAGGGGGGGGTCTCTTACCACTCCCACCTTGGGGGCCTGTCTGCAAGGGGACATTTATGGGGGCTTCTGGGAGGGAGCACTGGGCTGCAGCTAAGAGAATAGGTGGCTCGGGCTCTCTTGTCCCTCTGATGGGCTGGGGTTACTCCTCTGGTCATTTTTCCTTTTTAAAAAAAAAATTATTTGAGGGGGAGAGAGAGAGAGAGAATATGCCATGATGCAGGTGTGGAAGCCAGAGGACGACTTTCAGAAGTGGACTCTCCTTTTACCATGTCGGCTTTCGGGGTCCAGCAGGCAGAGGGCAGAGAAGGGGTCAGATGAACCCACAGAACAAAAACGATCCAGCCCACCGCGTCCTTAGTGCTCAGGTAAGGACCCTTCGTCCATCACTCTCCCCCTTGATGAATAAATCAAGGCTCAGAGCAGTTAAGTAGCTCGTCCAATGAGCCACAGTCAGAAAGGCCCAGGGCCCAGTTTCAACGTAGACAGCCTGACCCTGTGGCTCACCTCCCACTGTTCTGTCAATCAAAGGAAGTCTGAGCTGGAAGTGGTGGAGTTCTGGGGGCCTCTACAGAGTTTCCGAGGCCTTTAGGTAATTAGGAAAAATTTCAGGAGTCAGGATATCTGTCAGGATCCCTATTCTAAATTCTGACCAGAGTCCCTGCTCTGTATTCCCCTACCCTGCACCCCCACCCTACTTCTGGCCCAGCTAGGTGCTGCAGTTTCTCAGAGTGAGCAGCAGAGGGCGCAAGAGCTCCTTTGCGCCTCCCGGTTAGCTTAGAGGGGACGGGGGAGTCCCCCTCAAGTAAAGGAGGAAAACACACAAGAGCAGAACAAGGAAACTTCCTTGTCCTGGTTCTGCTCTCTGGACGGCTAAATCTCTGAGCACTGTGTGCTGCCCCGCTGGGCGTGGTCGTGGGTGTGAGGGATTGGGGTTTGTCCTGGGGTAAAGGGCCCAAGGAGCAGAGGCCAAAAGCTTAGAGGAGGCAAAGCATGATTGAAACGGGCAGTTTTGAGACGAGGCAAGGGCATGCAGCGGGTGACGGGACCCTCTAAGCAGCCAGGAAAGGCACCCAGAGGAGGTGGCCTGTGAGCTGGACTTTAAGGAAGAGAAGAAGCTGTGAGAATCAGGGTTCAGGGGGTGGTGGTGAGAAAGCACCTGCCGGCAAGCAAGAGGACCTGGATTTGGATCCCCGGCACTCGTGGAAAAGCAGAGGCATGTGTAACCCTGATGTGGGGGTGGAGACAGAAGGATTCCTGGGGGCTGCCTCAAAGAATAAGGTGGAGAAAGAGAGATTGAGGAAGATACCTGACATTGACCTTTGACCTCCTCACGCACATGTGCCCATGGGCATTATCAACTATATTCACACATATGAAACACAGGAACAGTTACCTACAGAGAAAGAGACAGACAGAGGATCAACTGTATTCACACACATGTGAACAGTCATCCCGCTGGTGCCCCCACTGAATGAGACTCACAGCTCCATCCTCCTAACTATTGAAGACCTGTCTGCTCCCACAGGCCCAGCACACATTGAAGATCCCAGCTGGTAGAGATTGATTCTGTCCAAGGTCAGCAGCCATCACAGATTACTCAGGAGAGAGAGAGAGAGAAGAGAAAGAGAGAGAGAGGAATTTGAGTCAGAACAGAGTCAAGAAAGAGAGAAATCTGATGTCCCAGGGGTTGAAAGGGGTAGACAAGGCAGCTGTCACATGCCAAGGTTTGCTGGACCCCATCATAATCCAGTATGGCTTGCCCCCCCAGACCCAGCGTGGTAAAAACTGTCTGAGCACGGGCAAGCAGCTGCCTTCTCCAAGTTTCTATTTGTGCGTCTGGAAAATAGGGCCCCTCATCAGGCGGTTGAGAAGACTAACCTGATGACATGAAGGTCCCAGAGAACAGGGAGCCAGGGGCAATGAGTTCCCACCACAGTGAGGAGGCTGGAAGGTGGGCAGGTGCAGTACCAAGTCAGGGACAATAGGGGGCGCGGCAGGGCCTTTGCATGGGCTGGGCCCCTCCTGATTCCTTCTGTTCAATCAGGCTTTTGCCATCCTCCTTTCCTGCCCTCCTCTCCTCCGTCATCGTTGGCTTATTTTACTTTATATTTTTACATTTTATTTATTTATCTTGTGTGTGGGCGTGCATGTATCACGGCGCACATGAAGAAGTCACAGGATAACTTGATTCTCTCCTTACACCACATAGGTTTGGGGACTGAACTCAGGTCCCTGCTCTGCCATTGATTTGCAATCAGCCCCTTCTCCCACTCTTTCCAATACCCTGGGACTCTCCCAGCATCACTCACTACCTGCGTCTCAAGCACATGGAGAGATGTACCCACGAGGGAGGGAGTATAATACAACAATGGGAGGGGTGGAGTACAGGGGGCTGGGAGGCCACTCTTGGCATGGGGCCAGGGGAAGGGGGAGGAATTAGATCTTCATGTTTCCCACCAGGCTGAGTGAAAGAGTGTGGAAAGAACCCCAGAAAGTAGCAAGCAGCGTCACTGTATTACTGCCTTTTATACACAGTCTGAACGTGAGTTTTGCTCCCTGGAAATAATAAAAATGCAGGACTTGCTGCCTGCTTGGCACACACACCCCACCTCCACTTGCGCTCTGTTTGGGAATACGTGGCCTTATCATTTATTGTCTGGCTCCTGCTTTCCAGGGGGGAGGGGCACAGACTCTGAGCAGGTTCAACTTGGAAGGTCCAGACAGTGACTGGTGCCTGGGATGGAAGTCTTTTGATATGAAGAGCTGGTGGTGACCTGCTGTGCACGTGTTCATACACGAGAGTGTGCACGCGCACACATTAGACCACAGCATTGACCTTCCTTTGTGTAACATGCTGCTGTTTTCTAGTTGCTTCTTGTAGCAGTTAGTCTTCATGGTTGGGAATACATCACCATCAAACAGCTTAAGGAATTAAGGGGTTTATTTTCTCTCAAAATTGTCTGGTTACGGTTCTTACTCCAGCTTGACAGGAGAGCTCACACCAACATAAGGGTCAAGGGAACTGGCCACACCATATCCACATTATGGCTGAGAGAGGGACAATCTTTACTTGCCAGACCAGCATGTCTGTCCAAGTGAACACAAAGATGCCAACTTTCTCAATCAGCTCTCTGTATTTTATTCCAGGGCCCAGTCCCACCCACCATGGGCTGGGCCTTCCCCATCAACTAGACAATCTCCTTCAGGCTTGCTCTGGGCTTAATTCAACCATTAATTCTCTACAAATGTGCCCAGAGCTCAAACCGTTAACTCTCAAATTGACACCTGTGCCTAACTATGACACTTATTTTTTTCTTAAACAATGGTCTTTAACTGACAACCTGATTTCACGACTGTTGGGGTGATTGCATGTCGCCGATAAATTCGTGACCAAACAGCTTAAGGAAACAAGGGGTTTTATTTTCTCTTAGTCTGACAGTCCGTTTACAGTTCTTAATCCATCTTGCAGAAGATCTCATACCAACACTAGGGGCTGAGGGAACTGGCTACACCAAATCCACAGGACTGCTGAAAAGAACAATCCTCACTTGCTAGACATCATGTCTGGCCAAGTATACAGAAGGATGCCAACTTCCCTAACTAGTCCCCTCTATCTTATCCGCCTGCCCAGGGACCAGCCCCATCCACCACAGGGCCTTCACTATTAACTCGACAATCTCCTACAGGCTTGCTCAGGGCCTAACTCAGCCATTGCTTCTTTGCAAATGTGCCCAGAGCTCAAATCCTCAACCATCAAGTTGAACCTCTGTCTAATGACAACGACCCTTCCACAGCTCATAGACCAACGTGTGAACATCAGCTGCCTAAGGATCAACATGGGGGAACTGAGGAAAACTAAGGTAGGCTAGTGACCTCGCTGAGATCAACTAAGTGGGCAGCAGAACTAGGGGGCTTCTGTTTTCCTAAAGCTGGAACCCCACCCTGGCAGGAGGGTGAGGAGGTAGGGAGTGCACCCAACATATCACCCACTCCATCAGGCACTTAATGGTCTTGCTCTGCTATGGGCTGTCATGGCGCCCATAGCGACCCCACAAAGCCACGCTCTTTCATTCCTTTCCCTGGTGTCTGTCTCACGCCAGTCTTATCAACACGTGGATCTGCCATATGACACACGATGTGTGACAGCATGGTCAATCCTGATACCCAGATAGGTGATGGCACATTCCAGGTGATTGGTGAGTATTTGTGACTAGACTACAGGAACCATAGAATCCGTTAGCGGCCAGTGGCCAGGTTTGGGGAAAGCAAGTCTCAGACTCCACCCAGCCACAGGTGTGAGCCAGAGTAAGAAGCAGCCTATGTGGGTCTGAAAGTTCTGGGCTCTTGGTCTTTTCGAGGCTGCACAAGTGCTCTTAAGTGGAAGCTTTGGAGGGGACAAGACATTGTCCCTGAAGTAGGGTGTCATAGGTAGACACAGGTATGCTTGACAGCTGCAGGCTGAGCTTTGGGCACATCTGTGAAGAGCTGATAGTTAGGCAAGCCCTCAGCAAAGCTGCAGGAGTCTAAGAGATGCGGGAAGACCCAGCCCACGGTGACGGGACCAGTCCTGAGCAGGTGGATCGAGTGGGGAAGCTGGTAAGTTCCGTGAACATGAGCCTATTGCTGTGTGCTTTAGCTGGTCAGCGATGGATATGGTGTGGCGAGTTCCCTCGGCTGGCACTGGTGGGGACTGTCCCGCCAAGCTGGATTAAGAACTGTAACCGGACATTCATAAGCTACAGTAAATCCCTTGTTCCCATAAGCCAGTTTGTCTAGACTTTATCGGCAACATGCAAGGCACACCGACACACTCCACCCAAGTTGCTAGGGTCAAGGGGTTACATGCAACTATAACAGGCAGCGGCTTCAGCTGGTCTCAGAAGGAGGTGAGGAAGCTGGTAACGTGGAGTCTCACGTCTTGCTTTCCGCTGCAGGATCTGGTGGATATGGGTTTCTGCTCTACAGAACAATGTTTTCCATTAGATCGAGGTGAGGGTGCCGCAACACCCCATGTGCCTCTCCGATTGACTCCTGGAATGAAATCTTAGCTGAAATCTTTTTACTTTATGTGATTAAGGCCCCGGGGGGTGGGGAACAGGCGGGTAAAGCATCCCTGCTCAGTATGCTCAGGGTCAAAGGGAAGCTACCTCCCAAAGATCCCTGGGGTCGGACTTCCCCTCCCTTCTCTCATTGCCGGTAACCGCTGAGGTTTTTCCTCCCTCCAGGTGGAGTTAATGGATGGCAGCTCCTTGTTCGCACCTTCGATTTTCTTGGTGACTCCTGGCATCGCCCCAACACCCTGGGGAAGCCTGAGTGGTCAGCGTGGTTTGTTCATGAGTCAGTCTGTGGTCAAGGGTGGTGGAAGGAAGGGGTGCCCTCTCAGCTCCCCCAAACCACAAGCGGCCCTGAACCTCTGAAGAGCACGGCTGTCAGGGGAGACGGGAGGGGTGGGGCTTGAGGGGATGGAAAGACGTCAAAGGGGAATATAATTCAGCAGCTGTGGGTACCTGAGACCCAATCAAGGGTACAGAGAGTGTCCAGTCCTTCCCCATCTTTGCCTTCCATTCCCAGGATGCGAGTTGTACATTCTCAGTGTTGAAAAACCTCAAAGAAGGCGATCCCTCACTTCTGTATACACTCTGCACACCTTCGTTTCTCTGCACAGCCCTCAGTGGCTGTCCCTTCTTCCTGGAACTGCTTCCCTACCTCTCCTCCTCCTCTTCCTCCTTTTTCCCAAATTTGCTCAGCCCTCACATCTCAGTGAGGTCTGAATACCCTCCTCTGCTGCCCTCCACCTTTCCACTCTGTCCACCCCATTTGACTGTGGGTGTTCCCTCCCAGACACGCTGGCACTCACACACCCCTTCCTTCACATTTCTTTCCAAGTGGACCCTGCACACCCTGGTCCAGGGGGGCAGAGAGTGGCTTTCCCCGGCTTTCAGCAGCCCAGCAGACTTAGCACCTGCACAGTTCTAGCCTTGAACATGGAAACATCCATGCAGAACTCTAGATCTTTCCACTTCTCCAGAGAGCAAACTGAAATATAACTAGGGGGTCTCCAGGTACCCCCCCCAAGGCTTGCTTTCCATCATGGCAGCTCTCGGTTACTATAGAGGAGCTGTCCCAGATCTTAACTGGGCTTGGCACCTCTCTTGCTTTTGGTCCCCTGCAGACCAACTTTATGGCCCCCCTTCAGCTCCCCACCTGGAGCTAGGGGGCTGTCCTAGGCTGGCCTGGGGCTCCTATGGTAGTCAATACTGCCGGAAATGGAGAAGTTGTTAGATTCAGGGGTTGGCCCGTGCAATATAGATCTCTACCGAGTGGGAAAGGCTGGGGCTTTGATTGAGGGTGATGCTAGTTAGATTTGGGAATAGTAGCCTTGTCAATTAGCCACGGTGAGAGGGAACCCGAACTCACGTGAAGTCCCCTCTGGGCTCCTGAGCTGTAGAAGGCTCTGGATGAAGTGGCCCCTTTGTCCTCCTCTCTGGGGTCCCCCAGGAGATATGGGTGGGAGTAAGAGCTAGTAGCCCAAGCCCTTGACATTCCAGAGCAACGAGACTGCAAATTTCCTCCTGGTTTCCCTCCCATGCCCACCTGTTCATGCGGCCAGAGATCCAAGAGAGGGATCTGGAAGTTGCTTATTCACCAACAGGGTACCAGGCAGATCCAGCAGAGGGGCTCAGAGGAGGACAAGGTGGGCAGAAGACGGGCATGTGAGATGGTTCATTCGGCAAGCTTTCTGGAGACACTCTGCTTGGAGTCTACTGTTTAGCCAGTTTGCCAAATTCCAGCCATCTGGCCCCATCTTACCCACCTTCCTGGGGGATGGTTCCACCCACCACAGCCTGGGTCTTTCCTTATCAATCATAATCTCCTTCAGACTTCATAAGTGATTCTTCACAGGTGTGACCACAGGGACCCGATGGGGGGGGGGTGGAAGGAAGGCTGGCATGGGGACAGGAGTCAGGTAGCCTGATGTGACTGTTGTTGCCATTATCCAAGCTGCAGGGACAGGTGGACTCACTCTGAGATGTCTGCCTAGATGCCTATTGACCAAGATTCCAGCTGTGGGCAGGTACAACCTTGGGACTCCCCCAGTTCAGAAAGCTCCTAGGTGAGGCTGGGGGATGCTGGTCAGCCCTCTTAACAATCTTTTTTTTTTAATTTTTATTATTATTATTATTTATTCAACTGTGTGCATGTGCGTGTGTATGTGTGCGCGTGTGTGTGTGTCTGTGTGTGTCTGTGTATGTGTAGAACCACGGACGAATTCGCGAACCACCATGGACGCCTCCACCTCCTTCTGCCCCGGGATTCACAGGCTCCGCCCTACCAGGGCCAGAAGCACAGGCCGCCCCCGCTTCAGCCTGGCGTCTATACGTGGGATCTGGGATCCGAACTCAGGACCTTCCGCCTGCAAGGCGGAGGCTTAACCCCTGAGCCACCTCTCCAGCCCCTGGTCAGCCTTCTTAAGGGCTACATCTCAAGCCTAGCATCATGTATACACCCAGGAGGTGCTAAATGAACACTTCTGATGCAAAGACTGGCTAGAGATGACAGTGGGGTGTGCAGTTATGGGTGTGTTTTGGAAGGGTGGGAATGTGGCCAGGTCACCCGTGTGGCAGGAACATTGTTAGACAGAAACATCAAGCCTTGTCCATTCCCTGCAGGCTCTGGAGCCTGACGCCCCGGGGCGTGGGTGGGGTGAGGCCCTGGCCACTGCTAGCCACACCTCTAAGTGACATAACCCGGAGGCTGTCAGGTGCCAAGAAACTCCTGGAGAGGATCAATTCCCCTCCCACCACCCCCAGAAATCTCAGGACCCCGCACACTGGGGCCCAAGCTTCCCCAAACCTTCTCCCTGATAGGGGCCCTGGATCATTGAGAGTCGCTGGTGCACTAGAGGAGCGATGGCCCGTGGGTTCTGGCAAGACAGCCTGCCCAGCAGCCATGCCCAAAGCCTGCCTGCCCACGGTCTGCGGTTCTCCTGGCAAGGGTTAACACTGCTTTTGCCTCTGTTCCTCAGAAGCGTAGGAGCATGGGTCTTCCTCCAGCGAGACAGGCAGACAGGACTGTCCCTGCCCTGTCCTCTGATGGTAAGTGACCTGTGTCAGATGTGCACCACAGCAAAGTGAGACGTGGTTCCACTGAATGCCCCAAATGGGCATTCGGGAGCACGGAGAGGTGCAGAAGCAGCGCAAGACATCGCTACCTACAGTAGGTCTGGCAAGAGATCCCGGGTGTTTTGCGGAGCCCTCCATAGAAGGACATATTCAGGCAGTGTTGTCTGGCATGCTAGGGGTGACCCTTCCTCAGACTGGGAACTAAAACCAACCCTTCCTACTTTGCTTCTTGTGGGGCGTTGGATCACAGCCTTGATTGAGGAAAGAAGTTAATTCAGTTTCACACTATGACACTATGGAGAAGCATGGCCCCGGCGCTGGTGTGGGTGGGGAGCATTGGGTTGCAGGAAGACGCCAAAGAGGAAGAAGGGGCAAAGGAACCAGATACTTCTCTGAATATGCCATCCATGCTTGTGCCCTTTGGCCTAAGACATTAAGGTAGGACAAGAAGCAAGAAAGGACAGGGGCCTAAAGCTCCAATCTTCTTTGTTCTGGCTTAAGTCCCAACTGGTCTCGAACTTGAGATCTCCCCGCCTCAGCCTCCCGTGTGCTTCCGTTAGAGGCAGGCATCTCCAGGCCTAATTAGACATTAAAACGTTTAAGTCCCCAATTGGGGGGGGGGAGTTTTGATTGGTTGACTCTGGGACAATCAACTATGACCAGGAACTGTAGTCAGGGCAAGTCTGTCTCTTGCCCCTAACCTATGCAGTGGAGGACAGAAAGGTCCAGAAACCTGGGGGCTGTGGGTAGGTGTTAGGATAGTCATCACAAATTCTTTTTCCTTCAGAATTCCTAAGCTCTTTAGAGGAGAGGCACTTGAAGCATGGAAGACTTGGGGAAGCTAAGGAATGAGCCCAGTGGATGTGAATGATACACAGGGGCAGTATGGGTGGGAGGGGCGTGAGAGGAGGGTGCAGGGGGGCAGTTGAGTAATTCCAGGTGGCTGGAATGGGAGGATCAAGAAGGAAAGTCAGGAGTAGAATCTTGGGGAGATCATAAGAGCCCTGGGGAGTCCTGGTGTATGCGTGTTGCAGGTGGGGCCAGCATGAGGATGGTTCCTTAACTCTCCTAAAACCCTTGCTACTAGCAAGAGACAACCCACCAGAGAGTCCCAAGCAGAGTGGTACACGGATCTGCGCTCTGACTCTGGCTCCAACACAGCCTCTACTAGAGGTGTCACCTTTAGAGGTGGTCAGGAGCAAGGGCAGACATTGAGCCTTGAGGGTGCAGGCCAGATGCTGAGGGTTGGTCCCCTATGAGGCTGGTAGTTAGGGACCCAGCACTGAGTTGCTGGTCACAAGCTGTTTAGGATTGGAGCCCACTGATTGGTCTCCTAGCAGAGAGTGAGGAGGCCCCTGGGAGGAGGGGCTAGGGTCACCTGATCACCAAACTCAGCCAGGTTGCAAAATGACTGGAAGTTTTATTCCCCCTTCTCTGGAGGAGTTTCTGAGATGAGAATTTCAGCCTGCCGCCCAGAAGCAAAGCCATTAGCCCCCCCCCCCCATCTTAATCAGATCTCTCCCATCCTATTAAGCAATTTGGGACCGTTTCTAGGGAAGATTTTGTTATTTCCCCAAATCTCCGGCTGCTTCATTTAGAGCCGGTGTTTAGACGGAATGCAATTAACACATTCCAAACCTGGTTTGCCCTGAAATCCAATCAATTGTAACTCATTTTCAAATCACACTGCTTGCTCTAATTGTGAGCCGTGGCCTCTGCAGAATAGCGATTTAAGCCAATTACGACGGGGCTCGTATGAAAATTGTGCTATTTATCTTGGCAGCTCCCCCCCAACCACTGATGAGCCTCCACCAGCTAATGGAATAATGAAAACACAAAACAGATTTCCCATGCTTAATAAGAGGAGGAGGTAATGAAGGCAAATTAAAATGGAAGCTCGGCTCTACGCGGAGAACGGTAATGCAGTTTCCCTTTTGAAATTAGCACACGGGTTCTTGCATGCTGGTGGTAGGGAGTATGTGGGGGGGAAGAAACTCGAGAGTCTATCTAACTCTAGAGAGCCTCTTGGCTGAGGCACAAGACAGTGGTCATTGGTTCTTGGTTTGGTTTCCTGGAGTTTGGTTGTAGGGCCTCCTCGCCTGTGACTTCCACCAGCCACTGGGTTCAGCTTGCTCCTTCCTGAATTCTCCGCCCACTTCACGGAAGAAAAGTCAGTGAGGTCATTTAGACCTGTTTGAATGCTGTGTGTGACGTCAGCACCAACATCATTAATCTGTTGTCAGTCCTGGCTGTCCTTGTCACCAGGCACAGGACGGCTGCTAGCAGGTCTCGTCCCCTCTATCAGATGCATCCCCAGTGAGAATACCAAAGATGTTGTTGGATTCAGGGTGGGGAGCTGGGATCCCTAGTGGATGCTCCCCTCCCCCTCCCTTCTTGCAGAATGTGAGCTTACTGCAGGCCTGGGCAGTCCCCTTTGTCGCCTTTGCTTCTTTGTGTGACTGGTAACACATCAAGACTCCTCAGCTGGTCTGGGCACCCCATACCTGCTGGGACTTGGCTGAGAAGTTTGACCAAGGTCATCGGAAATCTCAGCAGAATGTGAGATGGTGGGTGGAGAGATGTACTCTGAGAGAGAGAGAGAGAGAGAGAGTCATGGGGAAGCAAGCGCACAGGAGGGCAGCCTGGGAAGTGTGTGTGTGTGTGTGTGTGTGTGTGTGTGTGTGTGTGTGTGTGTGTGTGTCTGTGCCCACAAAGGCTAGAGGAGAAAGAAGGATGTCCTGCTCTATCACTAACAGTCCTTTGGGACAGGCTCTCTCGCTGAACCTGGAGCCAGGCTGGTGGCCAACAGATCCCAGCAACCCCCGTTTCCAGCGTCCATGGAGCTGGGGTTACAGATTTGCTTGCAGCTACCCCTGGCTTTTTACATAGGTCCTGGGGAGGGATTTGATCTCGGGTTCTCACGCTTATGCAGCAAGTATTCTCATCTCGCAGCCCTGCTTTCCATGCACACAAGTCATGCACTTCTGCACACAGCTCCGTCCAGGTCCAGACAGGGAAGAGTCCTCTTTTCTACTGGGAGCCATGTGATATTACCCAGGAGGCTTCGGGAGAGAGACCAGAGTATGCAACTTCCCCTTGAGGAGCCTTCCAGCCCAGGTACACCTCAGCTGCCTGTCTGGCTCAAAGCTAAATATTTACAGAGCTCCTAAGGTTTCCCAGTGTGTTAAGCCGACAGTTTTATCTCTGGTCTGCACACGGCCTTTCTCTGCTCTCCTTTGGTCAGACATTTCCCAGGATCCCCCGGGACTGTAGACTCTGTGTCCTCTGGAGGTGATGACAGTGTATCATTCTCTAATCACTTCCAGCCAAGGACAATAACTCCCATCTTTCTAGAATTTCTCAAAACAACTCGTGCACCTGATTCATTGCTTCACACACCGACTCCACCACTTAGATTTTATTCTGGGGCCCACTTTAGAGAATACTTCTCAGCTACCTGTTCCAGGGCATGCAACCAGCCATATGGGGAGTCTCTCTCTGGTTCTTCCACATTGTGTACCCCTTCAGCTTATTGGGGAGCCCCACAGAACAAATTGTCTTAACATTTGAAAGCAAAAACGAAATGTAGTGTAATTTTTCTCCCCCCTACTTTGGCAAATATACCCAAAGGCCGAATTCACATGCAAGGATCCTGGATCCCTTGGTGTCTCCTAGCAGAAAGTTCTAGAAGCCTTATCCATACATCCTTTGGGGCTTCATGAATGGATACATTTCGTTATGCCTTAGTCAGGTTTAGTTTCTCGCTCTTGCAGCTGTGAGGGCTCTGGTAAGAGGGTGCTGTGGAGAATGGTTTGGGAGGAGATGAGAAGGCTGGTCTCAGTTGGGCATCAGAGGCCCATGGGAGCTTAGGGGTGGACTTCTCAGACAAAGCTGACCAGGAAAACAAGCCTTATATACAGTTTACATTGACAGCTCTGTCTGTCTGTCTGTCTCTGTATGTGTGTGTGTATATACGTTTGTGTGCTTCAGTGAAAGTCAGAGTGTCTTCCCCTATTGCTCTCCTTCTTAATTTAAAAAAAAATTGTGTGTGTGTGTGCGCCCGTGTGTGTGTGTGTGTGTGTGTGTGTGTGTGTGTGTGTGTGTGTGTGTGTCCCTGTGGAGGCCCAAGGGTGATTTTGGGAATCATTCTGGATTGCTTCTACCACTTTATTGCTTTTCTCTGGGATTTCCCAGGCTCTGCCCACCAGGTCCAGAAGTGCAGGCTGCTGCTGTCTCCCCTGGCGTTTTTATGTGGGACCTGGGATCTGAACTCAGGACCTTCTGCTTTCGAGACAGAGTCTTAACTCCTGAGCCGTCTCTCCAGCCCTCCTTATTTTTTGAGTCAGGTCTCACACTAAACCTGGAGTTCACTGGGTGGTCAACGAGCCCTCAAGATGCTTCATCTCCCCTCCCCCCAGTACTGGGGTTACAAATACACACCATTCCTGGCTTTTACATAGGCACTGGGAATCCGAATTCAGGTCCTCAGGCTTGCGTGGCAAGCACTGCAGTCACTGAGCCGTCTCCCCAGCCCCTAACTTTTTAAGATAAGAAAACAGTTCAGGGATAGTCTTAATCTGTCACGACCTCTCAGAGGCTGCACACACCCTTCTGGGCCAAAGGTTTCACGTACAGACGAAGGATGGCATCAGAGAGAAGGCACTGGCTGAGGTATCTCCGTTAGTATCAGCGGCTGGTCACGTGGCAGAGAGACAGGAACGCTGGTGCTCAGCTCCCTGTCTCCTTTTATTCAGTCCTGGGCCATGAGATGGTGGCATCCACCTTCGGGTGGGTTTTCCCTCCTCAGCTGAACCTTTCTGGAAGCTTCCTCATGGACACGCCCAGCACTGTGTCCAGGTGATTCTAAGTCCAGTCCAGTGGAACAGTAGAGAGGAAGCAGCCTGTGTGGAGCTTCCAGACTCTGCAGATAACGTCTTCCTCAGGCCAGGTCACAGGAAGTAAGGGTCTGGGGGGTGGGGGAGACCAGAATATGTCACTCTGGAGTTTTCGTTGGAGTCTCCACTTTGGAGAGTGATCGGCTCTTAATTTTGTCAAGCTGAGGCTCTCCCTCCTTCCCCGAGTGAATCGTCAGTCGGGGGGTGGAGGGAATGTTCCTATGATTAGAAGGCTGTGTGGAGTGCTCTTGGGGGTGACTGGCTGGCCGTGGTACTTGAGTCCTTGGCCACCGTCCCACAGTGGCTGTGAGGAGGAGGTGTCCCCTTGCGCTCCCCAGATTGTCTACAGACCCAGGGTCACTCTGTGGGACCCTCGAGGAGCTCTGTGAGGTCTGGGTGCTCAGACTTGGACCTCCTTCACCTGTGCTCCCCGTCGTCCATCTTCCTCTTCATCATGCCCCTGCCCTGCAGGAAGCAGGCACAACCCCCACTCAGGTGCCGGTCTCCCCACCCCGCCGCCACCCCACCCCTAGCTGTCAGCGCGTCTGGCCTTGGCTTGGTTCTCGCCACTCTGACAGGTGTCTGAGAAAACAACTTGAAGAAGGGGGATTTATTCAGGCTGGGCCTTCCGTCCATGGCTGGCTGGCTTCATTGTTTGTGAGCTTGTGGGGAGGCACTGAGCCATGGCGGGTGGGTGGGGTGCAGCAACATTGCTTACCTGGGGGTGGCCTGGGATGCAGAGTGTGGGGAGGAGTGGGGGGGGAGTGAGAACACTAGAGACCAGGCTGGTCTTTCCAGGATGAGGGGGCAGTGACCTTCTTCCTTCAGTAAGGCCCTCCCTGCCTCCCAATTCACACCCCCTTCCTAATAATATGACACATTAAAAACCTATTAGGGTGTGAACCCATGGATGTGAGCCAATTGCTACTCAGTAGCGCCGCCAGCTGGGGACTGAGCCTTTGACATGTTCCTTTCCTCACCTTCAAATAGTCATGTGCCCTCTGCGTCAGGGCAGTGGCCCCCTAACTCTAATTCCCCACCTTTCCTCCACCCCCATCCCAAACCAGAATAATCCTTTTAAAATATAAGTCAGCGATGTCACCCCTCTGCTCTCTGACATGCACCCTCCATGGCATTGTTCGTTCCCTTTTTAATATACTAAGTGCCGGCTGCAGTTGTATTAGAGTTACAGAATGATCAGGAGACAGAGAACTGGCATTTTTCTTTTAGTGACATAGCACGAGAAGGCTGGCCCTGACTTTGAGCCATGTCTGGAAGCTTCTACCCACTGTCCCCACGAAGAGGCCCAAGTGTCCTTGATCTGTGGGGTAGGCTGTGTGCTTCCACTCTGCCCTCAGAGGGGCCCAGGGAAGCAATCTTCACTTAAGAGTCTTTATTGGAAAATAAACACCATTAATGTCCAAGAAACCCCCTCCGAGAGCCCAGTCAAAACAACCCTGGCAGGAGCCGATAGGATCCTAATGGGCTCCAGATGTCCCCGGGTCTCTGTTCTTCGTGACCTGAGGAAGGAGCGTGGGGCAGGTTTGAGCCCGGAGAGGCATCCTGACTACACAACTGCTCTGGATGGTAAGTTGGGGAGCCTCTCGCCTGGCTCAGCTCACCACACTTGGTTGTCTCTGTCCTTAGTTCTTTCTGCAGCCGTTTCATGGAGCCCAGTGAGTTGGCCAAAGTGCCAACCAGGTGGATGCCAGTCTACCTGGAATCAGAGGTGGGGTGGTAGGAGGGGTAGGGCTGAAGTGCTCCAAAAACCAAGTCAGCATTTCACAGGGGGGTGTAGAGGAGGCAGGGGAGGTTTGGGGTGGGGGTCTGTGAATGAGAGAAGGCCAGAGGAAATGTAAGAAGGGGTTGGACAGGCAAGCCCCCAATTAGTTTTGTGGAAAGAATTAGAGATCCACTCTTGATTGCTCCGTTCGCCTCTCTTCCACTGCCTAGGCTAGAACAGCCGTGACTTCTCGCTCCTCCTCTGGAGAGCCAGGGGTTGGCATCCCCAGCCTCTGGCTCTGCCAACTGCCTGCCTGGCTCCTGGCCCCCTCCCTTCCTTTTCTCTAGCATCTCGCTCTTCTTGGCCCTTCCTGCCACCGACCACCACAGAAGCGGTCAGGCAGGAAGGCTCGAGAGATCCAGCACATTCCTGACAGGTCCATTCGTCAGCTGGGACTGGTCCCCATCTCCCCCAGAGCCCCTGAAACAGTGTGGGTGGCTGGACCACTCACTAACTCAGGTGACGCCTCTGTGTTCATCTGCTCTGCCCAGCTACAAAGGGCCAGAGAGCCGGAGTCTCCCCAGTGCTCCCCAGTGCTCGATCCCTCTTGCTCTTAGGGCAGTGACCACAGAGGACAGTCCTGTCACTTCAGAGGTGTATTAAGTCACCCTGTGAGCACACACAGAGCCCTAGTGGTTCCTCACCACAGGAGGCCTCCCCCCTCCCACCCCGGGGCACAGAGAGGCAGGGCACTCGCCAAAGCGTTATGGTTGCATTTTGGTGTCAATTTGACAGTTGCAGACTGTTTGGGACGCAGCTGTGGAAGGTTATTGGTTGGAACGGCCCCAGAACAAGTCTGCAGGTACTTGATTGATGGCTATGGAGAACCCAGCCCATAGTGGGTAGTACTTTCCATGGTGGACCAGATAGTAGGAGGTGTAAGGAGGAGGGACTTGCTCTCCCCTTATGTGGTGTCAGCTTGCGCATGTGCAGTCCACTCTGCGTGCACATTGTTCGCCTTTAGAGCATCTTGGATCTTCCAGCACATTGTTGCTGTTCCCGCTGCCTTTGGAGCCTGGTCTCTAGGCCTTGGTGCTGTGCTGTTCATCGCCGACGTCGGAGCCCAGCATCTTCAACCCTCCAGAGGAGCAAAGGCTTGAGACCTTCTCGGGATCCTCTGGCTTTGTGGAACATTCCAGTCAAGAAAGAGGCTGCTGCGGGCAGCTACCTTGAAGGATGCTATTTTTATTGCGAGTTAATTTTTAATAAACTTATTTTTATTATATTACATTCTATAGATTCTGTTTCTTCAGAGAACACCAAGAGTCACACAGCAGGCAAGTGGGAGAGCTGGGAGCTGGACCCCCCACTTTCTCAGGCCCACATCCTCAAGTTATCCAAAGCATCTTCAGTATGTGCACCAGTAAATCCAAGAGAAATTCAGGACTTGCCACCCACTCCCAGCTGGCCGAGAAGGGGCTCATGTCAGAGCGCCAGCTCCCTTTGGGGTGGGAGAGGCCTGCTGCAGCTGGGGCTGATATAAGAACGAGTCTCAGATCTGTTCTGGGCCTGTGGAGGAGTGCCCGTGCTCTGTCCCTTCCGGCATGCTACCATCCGAGTGTCGGAGCTGCTTTCTGTGGCCCCTGTCCCTCCAAGCCTGTCTGTCCTTCTCTGTCCCTCTGTGTCACATCGCTATCTGGATGTCGGTACTGCCGTCTGTGGTGCTCTGTGCAAGGAACACCATCCCCGCCCACCCCCGCATCCTCGCCTGACTTTCTCCCTGACCCCTTAGCACATGCACAAACCCAGGGGAAGCTGTTACAGCCATCCAGGAACAGAGTCCGGAAGCCCACCCCTAAGATGACAGGACCCTGTCCCCACCGTTCCCATGGTCCCCTCCTCACGCTGCTCCATGCTCACTGTGGCTCCTGCAGCACACGGGCCACGTGTCCCTCGGGGCCCCAGGCTGCTGGGCCCTCCTCTTCCTGCAGCACGGGTGACGTCCTTCCACCCCTCCTCACGTGTGTCCCATGTACCTGCATGAGACGTGTGTCCCGTGCTTTCCTGCAGTTGGACCCACTGTACCCGCCTATCAGAATCTCGTGTTGCATTCACAGTTCAGTTCCATTGGCTGCTCCTCTGGGCCCTTAGAAGATGTTCCCACAGGTGGGAGATGGAGGGACCACGAGGGGGCTTGCCCAAAGTCCACGAGGTCAGCTCATCTGTCCAGTCGGGTCCCTAATGCTGCCTTTCAGAGTGCCGAATGCTGGTGGCGTGGACCAGAGAGAAGATGGTTCTCACAGTTTCTCGGGGCCATCAGGAGTCAGTGGGCCGGGCCCTATAAAGGCTCTGGGGGAGAAGCCCCTTTAACTTTTGTCAGTTCCCATGGGCCTAGGCATGTGGCTACCTCTCTCTCTCTCTCTCTCTCTCTCTCTCTCTCTCAACTTGCCCATCTCTCAAGATTGCTTGCCTCTGTGGCTCTCTCCTGATCATGTATCTGTCACTGGCCCGTGTCCACGAGGACCTCAGCTCATGACCCTCACGTCGACTGGTCCGAGGAAGGCCACATCCTGAAGTTCTAGGTGGACATAAACTTTGGCCTCTTGGAGATGTAGGGTAAGGGAGTTCAGGGAGGGTGAGGGAGAGACATCTGTAACTATCAGCCACACTAACCCAGACCCCTTCACTGTGTCTGACATACACTCACACACTGTCATAGGCACAACCACGGACATACTGCAGAGCTGGATTTGTGGCCCCCAGGGGCTAAGCAAAGCGATCCACACATGTGGACTAGAGTTGGTGCGGGGGGTGGGCACACCAGCTGTCTTCCTTGCAGGAGGGAGGGGGCAAAATAGACTATGGGCTACAGGAGACAACAGCATGATCCTGGCTGATCCCCTAATCCCCTCTGGGCCAGCTTCCCACAGTATAGTAGCAAGACCCTTCTGGATGGTTGCCAGAGAGCCTGCCCATCCAGATGCAGTGAGCCCTCCCCTTTTTTCCCTGAACCTACTCCCCAGCCTGCCAGACAGCCAGCCGCTGTCCAATGTCTCTCTGCCCACAGATGGAGGAATCCTAGGGGAAAAATGGAAAGGAACTGTGGGGGGTTTGGTGTGATTAGAGCTGATTATGTCCATATATGTACACAGATACCTGACTGGTGTGTGATATTTGGAGTGTGTGTGTGTGTATGTGTATGTGCAGGTATGTAAGGCTGAGAGAATGGCTGTGTATCAGCTATTCTTGTCTGTTGCTGTGAGACAAGACTCAAACTCAAGTAACTTAAAGGGGAAAAGAGAGATTTATTCAGCTTATGGTTCCTATCCAGTCCTTCACAGCAGGAAAGGCGTGACTACGGACAGAAGACAGAAATGGTCTAAGTCACTGCAGACATCATTCTGGCTCTGAGCTGCTGTAAGCTTAAGAGCAGACTCACTCATTCAAGCAGGGTGGGGCCAACCAACCTCAAGGCCCACCCTCTGTGACTGCCTTCTTCCAGCAAGGCTCCACCTCCTAAAGCTGACATAACCTTCCCAACCCACTAAAGATTCAAACACATGAGCCTGCCAGGGATAGCTCATATTTCAAACCATGACAGTCTGTGAGGCAAAGCATGTATGGCATAGGCATTGGCTGACACCATGTTTGTGCGTTCACGTGTTTGTGACTGTGCATGAGATCGTGTGTGAGTTGGGTGCGTGTCAAGCAGAGTGAAAGGGTATGGGTTAGTGTGGCCGTTACAGATGCCTTCTTGACAATCAAAGACTGATCCTTTGGGCACATTTATGAAGCGTTGTTTAGTTAGGCAGTCCCTAAGCAAGGCTGAGGGGGAAGATGTGGCCCGCAGCGTCTCCCTAGGCAGGTGGGTAAAATGGAGAGAGCTGGCTGGGTACTCTTGCAGACTGGCAAGCATGGAAATGTGCCCCCTCGCAGCTCTGTACAGAGAAGGTGTGGCCAGCTCCATAGGTTGATATAGTGTTCCTACCATGCTGATGAACTGTAACCAGAAAATGTAAGTCGAGAACAGAGGTTTGGGTGTGAATGTGCAACTGAAGAAATACATTGATGTGAGTGTGTGTGTGTGTGTGTGTCTGTCTGTCTGTCTGTCTTCCATTTGTCCATAGGCAATGCTTGTGGTATGAAAGGTGAACGTAGGGAGCTGTGGAAGCATGAATATGTCAGTTTTAAGGTCCAGGATGTATGTAACACTGAGCATTATGGGAGCGTTGACTGCTGGTTCTGCCCTCCCTGCCTTTCATCCCCACCCTCAGCTTGCACCTCCCGCTCCCCAAATCCTCCTCCCTCCAGCCACGCTGGGCTCCCTGGTACTCCTGGAACATAACAATCTCTCACTGGCTTCCGGCTCTTTGCACTTGCTGTTCTTTGCCTCAGAACACTGTTCCCTCACCCTTGCCAGGCACAGTTATAAAGTTACTTCATCTGCTTCCTGGGGGGGGGGGAGACAGGAAGGACAGAAGATCAAATCAGGAAGCAGGGAGGGGGGGGGCGAAGAAACCAGATTGACAGCGAGCTATCTAGTAACTAAGAAAAAAAATGTCACTGGCCGGACAAGATACTTTGGAGCACAGAGAAGTCTGTTGTTACATTTGGACAGGAAAGTTTCTAGAATGTTCAAGGGGAGGGCTTTGGGGTCTGGTTTCATACTTCTTTACTGACCTGTGGTCGTGACCTGGCATCAACATTCTTTGGGTCAGTCGTGATAAATGCAAGTTCAGTCGTGAACTAGCTTCACTGAAAAGGTGAGTTTGTTGCTCACATAACAGTGAGAAGTGGAAGTCAGACTGGCTTCAGGCTGGGCTGGATCCAGGCTTTTCCACCCTAGAATCAGTCCCGCTCACTATACCCCTCAGTGGCTTTCCTTTGTGTTTTCTTTGCCTAGTAGTCTCCCTTGAGCCACCTGCTTGTGCTAGAATAATGGTATTATAGGCACACTCGCCCCAGACAACTGTCCAGGCCAGCTTTTCAGGATATAGGAAGTAGATACTGACCGGAAACACAAGAGGTTTTATTATGCGAGTGGTCTCAGAGGAATCGTTTCTAAATTCTGAGCAATGACTTCCAGTTGCTTGCAGGTTTTATAGGTTAATTTACTTGTATTTCACGACTGGTGGTTTCTGAACCTATTGTCACGTGTGTAAAGGTACTTGGGAGTCCTTGGCAAATTGTGTTCACAGAAGCAGGAAATGGTCATGGCGAGTCGACCCTCTGCAACAGGTGCTGTTCACGGTTCCGTCTTTGGCATCTGAGCTCTCACGGGTTGTATCTTTTCATTGACTCAGGTCTTCACATACAGCACATCGCAGCTCTAAGTAGACCAGCATATCTATCTGCTAGTATTTCAGAAGTATGAAGGTAACTGTCACTCCAAGCAATAGTATCATAGGAACCATTTCAGGTTTTATTACTACTATTGTTCTAGGGGTACATGACTTGTGAGCACCCGCCGTGTTCTCCACTCAACTGCTCCCCCCCCCAGGACTAGGCTCTGAGCTTCCCCCCTCTACATGCAGCCCACAGCTAATCAGTAGTAGGACCCTTAGCTCAGGAGGGTCCCATGCCCTCGGTCATGCCTGGCAAGCCATCCCAGGGAACACGTGCCTTTGCTTGAACAACTGGTACTGACACTCATTTCTGCCACCTTGGTTCTCTGGAGGTATTGGCTTGAAGGCCTGCCAGTCATCTTGATATACCAGAGGGACTTTGCTGTAGAGTATCAACCAAGGGGTGGCATTCAACCAATCTCCCCTGAAACAGACCCCCCCCCAGGCTGTAGTTATACAACCTATAAAGATGCTATTGAATGAGACAGTCTCTGCTTGGGGTAGTACCAATGTCCAAGAAGTGGATGTTGGCAGTGGTGGCAAAGTTGGTGAGTTTGCTTGATGCCACTGATTTTTTTTTTTTTTTGTGACAAGGTGTCTTATATCTATGTAGCAAGTTTGAAGCCACCCTCAGATACAAGACACCTTGTCTCAAAAAAAAAAAAAAAAATCAGTGGCTGGGATTGCAGGTATGTAGGATTCTGCCGCATTTGAAGAGCTGGGGATGGAATCTAGAAGCAATAGATGAGGCAAGTGCTGTACCAGCTAAAGCCACAAACACATTCCCTTGAAGTGTGTGTGTGGGGGGGAGGGGTAATGGGACTCAGCAGGCAAAGGGTTTGCTGTCCAAGCATGAGCAATGATCTTCTGATCTCTAGAGCCCACACATATGCCCAGGTGATGGCCCATCTGTAATCCCAGCACCCAGAAACCTCTAATTCAGGCTTGTCTCCAACCCCCAGCAATCCTCCTGCCTCAGCTTCCTAGGTGCTGTGGCTATAAGTGGGCCTCACCTGAGTCACAATGCAGCTGTAGTCTCCCAGGAGAAAGAGCAAAGTCCTGTCACCTGCAGGCAAATGGATGGAACTGGAGCTCATTCGGTTGAATGGAAATGACTCAGCAAGACAAATGTCACATGTGCGGAACCCAGACTTAAAATACGTTATAGGGATGACATAAAAGGATGCGTTCCCGGGGCTGGAGAGGTGGCTCAGGGGTTAAGCCTCCGCCTTGCAGGTGGAAGGTCCTGAGTTCAGATCCCAGATCCCACGTATAGATGCCAAGCGGAAGCGGGGGTGGCCTGCGCTTCTGATCCTGGTAGGGCGGAGCCTGTGAATCCCGGGGCAGAAGGAGGTGGAGGCGTCCATGGTGGTTCGCGAGTTCGTCCGTGGTTCTACACATACAGACACAGACACACACACACACACAGACACACGCGTGCGCACATACACACGCATATGCACACAGTTGAATAAATAATAATAAAAATTAAAAAATTTAAAAAAAAAAGATTCTCTCTAAAAAAAAAAAAAAAAAGGATGCGTTCCCAACCAGGGGCATCCGACCACGCCTGGAGATATTTTCGCCCTTGGTCATGACTCGGACGCAGGTGCTTCTGACATCTAGTAGGTGGTGACTAGGAACACTGCTAAACGTTCCCTGACCCACAGCACAGTACCTCACAACAAAGAATGATCTGGTCCCAAATGTCCATAGCGTGGAGGTTGAGGATCCCAAGTCTACATGGGAATGGTTTCAGGGTTGATTTGATAGCTCGGCAAAGTCTGTGAGTCTCTGAGAGCTCACCTCCTTCTTCACTGTGTGGTTGCTCTGGCTCTGAGCATCACACTCATCATTCTAAAGAAACAAATATCTCCTTCTCCCTCTCCTCCCTCCCTCCTCTTCCTCCTCTTCCTCTTAGGAGAACATTTCTGGTAATATGAACAATAATGCACATGGGCTCTTACATCCACTCCATGTCCAAGCACTGCACAAGGGAAACTGAGTCTCTAAGACTGACTTAGAGCAACTGACTGACCCCTCGGGCTAAGACCCTGATACCTGAACCAAAACAGCTACTTAGGCTGAGAAGCGAGAATGGCTGTTAGGTAGCCAGCTCCCCCAGCGGTACTTGGTTCTTTCTTCCAGTAGCTTCTCTTCTGGGATTTTGCTATTGGCACCTGCAGCTTTCTGGAGAAAGGAGAGGAGCCTGTCCCCTGTTCCCAATAGCCAACATTGGAGCCCAAGTAAGCACGCCTTTAGGGTCATCTCCATCCCACCCCCTGTTGTGCTGCCTTCTTTCCTCCTTGTAGTCCCTCCTGGCTGAGCAAGACCTAAGCCTCCGGACAGCAACACAAACATCTACGTCCGCGCTGAAGGGGACGTCATCCCAGCACCCGGAAAGAGGAGGCAGGAGGATCAAGAGTTCAAGGTTGTCCGAGGCCAGCCTGGGCTCCCTGCCACCCTGTTTCAAAACAACCACAACAAATTCATTCCAAGCTCACCCTGGGGTGGGGGGGAGGGGGCAGAGGGGAAAGGGAGAGGTGGACCCCAGGGCTGGCAGGCAGGAGCCAGGCAGACACACCCCACAGCTGTGACATGTTTGGGATAGAGACAAGAAAAAGATCCTCAATGTATCTGGTGAGAAATGAGGGCTTCACGTTTCTGTCATGCTTGTCAGTTTGGGCGTCTTTCTGGATTGACAGCGCCGCGCACCTGACCATGTCAATTTCACTCCAAGAAGCTGCTTGGCAGTCCTTCTCAGAGGCACGGGGTGCTCTCTGTTCAGCCGTAACCCCGTCTTAAGCCTCGTAAATCCCATTTCTTTTAAGGCCCTGCCGGGACGTAGCGCTGTGAAGATATCTGCAGGATAAAGCTTGTGACCCTGTGCAGGATGGTCCAGTCCAGGGAAGGACCACATGAACTGTCTAGATCCAGCCCTCCCCTGCCCACACCCTGTCCCCACGCCCAAGATTCGTGGCAACTCTTCTCTCCAAGCCCTGCCCTCTGTGAGTCTGGATCTAGCTGAAGACCTAGAATGGTCTCAGGAGTACATTTCTCTCCTGAGTTGGATTCCTGACATTCAAGGCTGGGGGACTCTGGGCATGTGGGGTGGATGGTGGAGGATTGGGGGGCAGGAGTACCAAGCCCAGGGAAGCTGCCATGACTCTCAGGTGAAGGACCGCTAATGTGCTTTGTTTGTTATTTGTTGAGTGCCTACCCTGCACTAGGTATCGCTGCCACTCTAGATGCCAGGGAAACAGTACCAGATTAGAAAGATCCCTGGTCTTAAGACAGATCTTTTAGAACTTGGAGCTGGTTCAGGGGGTCAGACACTTGCCACACAGTTGAGGACCTGAGTTCGAACCCCGGAACCCATGTAAAGCCAGGCAGAATGTGAGCCTCTCTAATCCATGTGCTCTTGCGGAGAAAGGGTGTGCTCAGATGCATGCTGTCGGTCTCGGGGGCAGTTCCTCTGTGTTCATATGCTCAGACTTGGCCTGAAAACAAGAAGGGCCTCTGAAAGCCCCCCTCCTGTCTGCCTCTTAATTAAATGACCCCATAATGAAATTTCTCCCCACTGGGTCTGTATTAAATAATTAATTGCCCTCACCAACCAGGCTTGGGATCTCATCAATTACACATCTTTCTGGCTGCACTCAGCAATGGCTCCCAGGAAACAGGAAGTGCAGGAAAGCGCCTGGGCTGGGAAGGTTCCTCCAAGTGGAGACCCACTGGACATGGATGGGGAGGGGTGGGAGCGCAGTCTTGGGCCAGAAGCAGCAAGCTGCCAAGTCAGCTCTTTAATAAGAGATAAAACTGCTCGTGGAGGCTGGTTGTGGAAGTATTGATTAGGAAAAGGAAATGGTCACAAATTAGATTTTTAAAAAAATTATCTTTGGGCTGGAGAGATGGTTCAGGGGTTAAGACTCTGTCTTGTAAGCAGAAGGTCCTGAGTTTGGATCCCAGGTCCCACATAAAAATGCCAGACAGAAATGGCGGTGGCCTGAACTTGCCACCCTGGTGGACAGAGCCTGGGAAATCCCAGAGAGAAGCAAAAAGGAGGTAGAAGCAATTGGGATGATTCCCAAAGTCATCCTTGGTCCTGCACAGAAGATAGCGCTCTCTGATATACAAACATACATGCATGCACACATGCACAAAATAAATAAATAATTTTTAAAAATTATCTTTTTGAGAGTATAGAGAGAAAGAAGGGGGGAGGCATGTACATGTCCCAGTGTATATATGGAGGTCAGAAGACAACTTTCAAAAGTTGGTTCTCTCCTTCCACCATGTGGTTTCTGGAGATCAAACTCAGGTCTACAGGTTTGCATTTATTTTTGCATGCATAATCTTGTGTGTATCATGTGCATACATGTCCATGAATGTGTGTACATGTGTGGCTGTACCATATGTTTAAGCATGCATGTGCATGCATCCAAGCATGTGCACGTGCTTGAATATACATAAGAATGTTGCACATCTCCACATGTGTACACACTTGTATGTGTGTACATGTGTTTGTGTACACATACAAGTACATATGTGGTTTATTTCATGTATACATGTGTACATAAGTGAATGCAAAGCACCAAGATCCTTGGAGGCAAGGGATTGACAGCCAAAATAGTGTTCCTATGCTTAAGGGGAACAAAGGAAAGGGTTCAGGGAAATGCCGCTGGGTCCTTGTACGTCATCGGAGAGAAGGACCCAGAGGAGAGTTTGGCATGCACATTAAAGGATTCGCCGGGGATTGGGAGAGGGGAGGCACTGGGGGATGGGGAGGGAGGAGTGAGGGGAGGGTGAGCAGAGGGGTGGGGGGAGGAAGAGGGAGGGAGGGAACCGGTGTACCAATTAAGCTTGTATGAGCGGAGATAATAAAAAATGTTAAAAAAAAAAGTGAATGCATGTGTTCAAGTGCTCAGACATGTAAAGAGGCATACATGTTTGCCTATACGTGTCCCTTGTGTGCATGTGTGTTGCATCAGGTTGTGTATGCACACATATACACATGTGTGCACATATAGGTGAATGCATGTGTAAGTGCATTGCTCATCTCATATATGCATGTGTGGATGTACTTCTCTGCATGTGAGTACATGCAGGTTTGTGTACATGTGTGTTCAGAGGTGTGGGTGCATCCACATGTATGTGAATGTGTGGTATTGTTGAGTGGTATGTGCCTCCAAACAATGGCCACCATGTTGCCTAAGACTATTAAGATCACACTGCTGACTGCTGACCTTCCTCAGAGACAGAGGGGCGGAGAGAGGCTGGAGTGCACGTGCCCACCCACGTGCCTGTACAAATGAGGGCCGGGAGGGGCTGGGATGCACACGCCTGTGTATGTGCCACCCATGCACAGGTGCTTGTACGGCCCCTGTGCCCTCACGCATGAGGATGGGAGGGGCCTAGAGTGTATAAGCTGAGGAAGACTAGATGAGGGACTTCCTCTAGGCAGCAGTGAGGACCCTGAGCCAGGCTGTGGTAGCTGCCCCTGCTCCTGTCAGTAACCCCCACCCTGGCTCCCATGAGCGAGCCCAATCAACTTGTGGGTTCGTCAAGTCAGAGCTTGGTGTAATCGTTTCTTTGGTCTGTTGCAAGATGGTTGTGTGGCGTCTCCCCAGGAAAAGTAGTTCATACGACAGGTATATTTTCACATGAGTACATATATTCATGTTTTGTACATATGTTCTTTCTTGCTGAGCACTTTTATGTGCCTGTGTGCATTAATGTATGATATTACATCTGCAAATATCTGTATATATGTATGAGCATATGTGTGTATATGCATACACACTATCTACTACAAGTATTATGTGCCCATGGGTGCATCTGCGTGTGTGGAAGTATGCATATATGCTTACATTCATGTATTGTTTATGTGTGTTCCTATGTTTGGAATCTTGTCTGTGCGTGTTTGCGTACATAAGTGTTTGCACATATTTGAATGCACATATTGAAGTACATGCATACATATGAATATATATCTATATGTGTGAGTACACATAGGGTCACTTGTGCACATGTCTCTTTGGGTGTGTACGTATTTGTGTAGATGTATGTGCAAGTGTGTGTATTGATGTATGTGTACACTTATGAGTGCATGCATATGTTTAAGTTTACTTGCACGTGTGAGAATGTGTCTACATATGCATGGCAGTATGTGTATGGTACACATATTTAGATATATGCACATGAATGTTTGTATATACAACCTATTGTGTGTGTTTGTATACATGTGTACATGTGTATTCATGTGCCTGTGTGTGCATTTCTGCATGGATATTTGTGTATACACATCTGTGTGCTTGTGTTATACACATGTATTTGTATGTGTATATGCATTTATGCTCATAGGTGTCTGTGCCTATATGCATGCATATATATTGATTTGTATGCTTATTTTATGCATTTACGTGTGTTTGTGTATGCAGTCTTTTGTATGCCTTTTTGTGTATGCATATGCATTGAAGTGTGTGTAACTATGCGCACATGCATTATTTCTTGCAAATATGTACATGTGTGCCCATAAATGTGCACATGGCACATGTGTTTACATATGCATACATGTATTTTACATGTATCTCTGTGTGAATTTGTGTTTGCCTCACTTATGTGAGAACATGCATATTTGTATGCACATTTGTGTAGAAGTGTGAAGGTATATATAGTGTATCCCAACTCTTTGTGCATGCTAGTATGTATGTCTACATGTGTTTGCATGCACATGTATTTGAACTTTCTTTGCATGTGTGTGAATGTGTAGATGTTTGACTTCTCACATGCGTACACCTGTAGAGGTGTTTCTATGAGAATTAGTGTGTATTTATGGTATATATACTTGCACACATGCATGCATTGTGTATACACATAGGCGTATGCAAATATTGTGTATCCAAGTATGTGTGTGTTTGCATATCTTCATGCATGTAAGTGTAGATACATTTGTGGGTGCATATGTATTCATGTTTGTATATGTGCTTGCGTGTGTTCATGTATTCAGATATATGCATGTATTTGTGTGTGAACTTGTATAGACATGTATATGTGTACATGCACATGTGGTCACATGTATGAGCAATTATGCTTGTGTGTTTTGCATGTGTGTACACATGTGCACATGGGTTTGTGTGTTTGCATATGTTTGTGTACATGTATGTGTGCTTTCTGTCAACATCAGTTGCCCTTCATTTTTTGGACAGGGTCTCTTGCTGACCTGGATCGACTGATTAGGCAAGTCTAGCTGGTCAGTGTGCCTGCCCTGAGCATCCTTTTGTCTCTGCCTTCCCAGTGCTAGGACACTGGCTTAATTTTTTTTCATATTTATTATTTACCTTGCAAGAATGTGCATGTTTGTGTAGACGTACATGGCACCGTATGTATGTGGAGGGCACATATCAGTTCTCTCCTTCACCACTCGCCTCCACGGATAGCTCAGGCTATCTGACTTAGCGGAAAATGCCTTCACCTGTTAAAACCATCTCATCATCCCAGGGATCTGAACTCATGTCTTCATGCTTGCACTGAAGCACTGTACTGACTGAACCATCTCCTCGGCCTTTCCAAACAAATGATTTAGAAACCCATTGTTAGTGGCCCCTTCTTGCCTTCTAGTCACAGGTCTTTTTTTTTTTTAAATGGATTTTTTAAATTTATTCAATTGTACATGTATGCGTGTGTGCGTGTGTGTATATGTATGTATGTATGTGTGTGTGTAGAACCACGGACGAATTCGGGAACCACCATGGACGCCTCCACCTCCTTCTGCCCCGGGATTCACAGGCTCCGCCCTACCAGGACCAGAAACAGCAGGTCGCCCCCGCTTCTGCCTGGCGTCTATACGTGGGATCTGGGATCCGAACTCAGGACTTTCCGCCTGCAAGGCAGAGTCTTAACCCCTGAGCCACCTCTCCAGCCCTAGTCACAGGTCTTTTGAGGGGTCTTTAGACTGGTTCTAGGTTTGAAAGTTCAAGTCGAAGACCTTAGAGATCTTTCTTTCTACCTTCCTGCACCTGTGATGAAGGAACCAGTCAGGGTATGTGATCCTGAAGATATTGTAGCCCAAGATTGAAGTACCATCCCTTTTACCACATTCCACTGGTAAGAACTGAATCACAGGACCACACCCAATTTCAAGAATGATGCAGTTAAATAACATATTTAGCACATACTGAGAAAACTCCAGCATATTCATCGGACAGCATATGTGTCAAAGAGTAAAACCAAGCCAAATAAAATAGATGAGGAATTCTCAAATTCTACCATATAGTGTGAGTTTAATTCCTGCGTGCGCGCGTACACACCTGGTTCCAGGGACCAGCTCTCAGGGCTTCGTGCATGCTAGACAGGTGATCTGCTGCCAAGCTGCATCTCCAGCCTTGAAATCATCGTTCTCAGAAGTGGGGCCAAGAAAAGTCCCATGGCAAAGGCAGCATTAAACCAGGAGCTGAAGAGTCCAAGCCTGGGAATCTCTGCATCGTTTACAAAGGTTCTGAGAAGAACTGCTGGTGGGATCCCAGACAGAGAGGCAGCCACAGAGTATATTTCACCTGGTTCTGTTGAAGATGAGCTTGCTTGCTCATCTATCTCCTCCACCAGAACATGCCCGCTCTCTAAAGAAGAGATTTAAAAAATTGTCTGGGTTATTTTCCACAAGTTTCTATCCAGATCTTCATGTTTCAGGGAGACAGTATGAAATAAAGGCAGAGAGATGTGACCTTAAGTCACATGGTCCCCTAAGGCCAATGTAGGAATCTGTTTTTGTTTTTTGTCTTTGTTTCGTTTTTGAGAACAGGATCCTGCACACAGCCCAGACTGGCCTTGAATTTACAATCCTTCTGCCTCCGCCTCCTGAGTGCAGGGATTACACACCACATGCCCAGCAAAATTCTCTGTTCATGGAGCAGGAGCTTATTAGCGGTTAGCAAGAGGGTGGATCTTGGGTGTTCATTTGGAAAGGTCTAATGCTGGCCATGAGTGTTCCATTCAGCTGGCCCTTGGACAGCCAGGGAGAAGGAGTTTTTGTGAGGCAAGGGACAGTAGGGTCCCTTGTCTTGGAGTTTTACCTCAGAGGAGGGTCTTTTATCTCATTTGCAGAAGTTATGTATGGATGAACTGTCTCAGTCCCAAGGGACCAGAGGCAGAGGGAACTAAACAGAGGCAGAGTGGAATCTGGTGGGATCCCTCTCTTTTCAGCTACTCCAGAGCCTCAGGCAAGAGGATAGTAGGTTCAAAGGCTGCCTGGGCCTCAGAGTGAGTTCACAGTTCACTAGGGTAACTCAGCCTGACTCTGTCTCTAAAGGATAAGTAAAAACAGAGGGCTGGCATTCAGCTTGGCAGTAGAGCACTTGCCTCATATGCATGGAGTCCTAGGTTCAATTCCCAGGACTGCAAAAACCAACCAACAAAAAGCAACAACAAAAAAAATGAGAAACAAAAGAAAACAGGTGTGTGTGTGTGTGTGTGTGTGTGTGTGTGTGTGTGTGTGTGTGTGTTTGCACTCAGCACCTCTGAAAGTCCCTTGGAGATAGCAGCGGGTCCCCACAGTCTCTGGAAGACTGTCTCTGGTGTCCTTGGACGCCGGCTGACTGTTCCTGACTCATAAGGCTACAGGCGCCTGAAATGGAGACATTTTCCTAAAGAGGACCTTAGCGCTCCAAAATCCTGGCAGGAGGAGGCTGGGGGTGAGACAAGAAGAGGGTGGGGTTCTCTCGCAGCTTCTCCCTCCCCCTGGATCTCTCCCCTGCACGCCCACCAGCCCCAGGCTTCCGGGAATACCCTGGGGGGCGGGGGCGCCGCGGTAATGACCTCTCGACAGCTGCGCTCCCCGCAAAGTAGCCGGCCCCTCCTCGGGCGCCGCTGCCTCCGGAGACAGGTTCGCACCTGCTCGGGGCCATTTCTCATCAATTAGGCCTTGGCACGCTTGAATGGGGCCCGGTGAGGGCGCGTCCCCACCGCCCCTCCCCGCGCCACCCGCCAGCCCGCACAGATGGCAGCAGCGTGGGCGCAGCTGCCCCCAGGCTCGCGGGGGGCCACAATCGGCCCAGTGTTCGCAGCCCCCAGGTTGGACAGGAGGTCGGGCACACCTGCGCAGCACAGATGGTGTCACAGGGGGCCTCAAGGCCCCGGAGGCTCCTCCAGGGACAGGGGTGGGGGGGAAGGGATGGAGTGTGGGTCCCCTACCCACCCGGCAGCTTCTCCTGTAGCCACTGATGGGAAGCGCCACCCAGAACCCTCATCTCATGGTGATCCGTTCTCTCCCGTCCTCAGACAGAAAGTACCCCTGCATGTAGCAGAGGCCTCTCTACCTAACCTAAGTGTCCAGTTATAGAGAATCAATTGGGGGGCTGTGCGCCCCTCAGCCAGGCACCACATGCAGCCATTGATAATAGACCGAGGATGAAGAGCAGTTGATTCAGCGCGTCCCCGTCACGCTAAAGCCCTGGTCTCCCCCTAGCACTAGGTGTACTTGGAAGGGCCGTGCACATCTGAAACCCCTGCTCTGCCCCGGTGGAGTAGGAGGGTCAGAAGTTCACAGTTATCTCGTGAGTTCCAGGCCAGCCTGGGCTACATGAACTTTAATCTTAAAAAACGGAAGAGAGGTGGCTCAGGGATTAAGCCTCTGCCTTGCAGGCGGAAGGTCCTGAGTTGGGATCTTAGACCCCACGTGTCTATACGTGAAAGGGAGGGTGGCCGGGGCCCAGCCTGCGTTTCTGGTCCTGGTAGGGTGGAGCCTGTGAATCCCCGGGCAGAGTAAACAAGGAGGAGGTAGAGGCGGTCCATGGTGGTTCCCGAATTTGCCCATGGTTCTACACACACACACACACACACACACACACACACACACACACACACACATGCACGCACAATCGAATAAAAAAAAAAACGGAAGAGGGGAAAGGAAAGAAAACAAGTCCCAGGCTCACATCCTCGGTGAGACCCCACTTTAGGGATAAGAGATGAACTCAGACTCCATCAATTCCAAGTCCTGAGAGATCAAATTTCCGAGAGGCCTGGGCAGACTTCTCACAGAGCCGCATAGTATTTGCAGGAGTTCACAGAAATCATGTCTTTATAAAGTGCTCAGCATGCAGTCTTTTTTTTTTTTTCTGTCTTCTTGGAGATGGGGGTCTCTGACTATGTCACCCAGCCTGGGAACTCACCACCCATCTACCTCAACCTCCTCAGTGCTAGGATTCCAGGCCCTGCCACCATGTCTCATTCGACAGGGTGCCTCAGAGTTCATGTTATAAATGTAGCACGTATTTCCTGTGATGAATTCAAAATTCAGGAACTAGGGAGATGGCTCCGTGTGTCATGTGCTTGCCACACAAGCATGAGGTCCCGAGTTGGGCTCCCCAGCACTCATGTGTGCAACCACACGGGGTGACATCACATCTGTAATCTCAGAGCTGCATAGAGAGACAGGGGGATCCTTGGAGCTTGCTGACCAGCTAACCTAGTGGACTTGGTGAACCCCAGGTTTGGTGAAAGGCCCTGTCTCAATAAAGAGGTGGCTCAGGGGTTAAGCTTCTGCTTGCAAGCAGAAGGTCCCGAATTCTGATCCTAGACTCCGAGTATATACGCTGGGTGGAAGCAGGGCGGGGGGGGGGGCTGCGTTTCTGGTCCTGGTGGGCAGAGCCTGTGAATCCCAGGGTGGAGTAAACAAGGAGGAGGTGGAGGAGACGGTCCATGATGATTCCAGAATTCGCTCGTTTTTCTGCGCGCGTGCACACACACCACACACACACACACACACACACACACACACACACACACGCACACATACACACATGCACAATTGAATAAATAATGATAAAAAAATAAAATAAGGTGGAAAGCAACCAAAATCTACCTCTGGCCTTCATACCCGAGCGCACTTACATATGTGACACTGGCATGCACATGTGTACACTTATACATGAACGGGTACACACACATATAAAAGAAATCATACTTTTATCAAGTTGAATTATATAGTACGCTAGATGGCTCTGTGATTTCATCTCCTCCTAACATGAGATATGACCTCAGTACAGGCCTTGGGTTTTGCCTGTGATTTTTTTTTTCCCACGTTACACACAGAGCACAAAAACAAATTAGAAGCAATCTATTGCGTGGCTCAAATCTCAGGCTCAGGTTTGAAACTGAGATGACCCAAGTTCAGTACCCTTTGTTTCGATTAGTGTGTGCTGTGCAGTTCCCAGATTTCGCCCTCCTTGCTAGTCGCACCTGAACGACCTCACCCAGACACCTGCATGCGGTTCAAGGAGGCGCACCATGCCTGTAATACTCTATGGCTAGTTTTTTCTAACTGTGCCTTTTGATATTCCATCAGCCTTCTTGTGATGTAATTATGGTTTCTGGCTTTATTAACCCTTTCCCTCCTTATTTTCTGGATGGAGAGAGGTGTGAGCCTGCTCTTGTCTGCCAGCAAATAAATGGACTCCTTAATTTGAACTATTTATTTTTTAATTATTTAAATTTTTAGGTGAGTTTGCGTGTGTGTGTGTGTGTGTATGTGTGTGCAAAATACTTGAGTGTATGTGCCTGTGGAGGCCCAAAGGTGACATCAGGAATCAGCTTATTTTCCTTCCAGGGCCAGAAGTACAGGCTGCCACCATTTCCGCCTGGTGTTTTTGCATGAAATCTGGGATCAAACTCAAGTCCTTCTGTTCGTGAGGTGAGCCATCTCTCCAGCCCTTAATTTGAATTATTGTGTGGCATTAATCTGTGACTGGCATGGTTACAACAAAACCACAACTCTGCCGCTCCCTGCTGCGGGTCCCTGGGACATTTTCAACTTCTCTGAACTCTAGTTTCCTTATCTACTCCTCACAGGAAAACAGATGCCTGTATAGCATCTCAAATAGTACAGATAGAAAAGTTAACTTTATTGTAGACATTGTTTGGTAACATCCTTTCCTGACTGCTTTTGTGATGTTTTTCTGTGCTGAAAAACTCAAAGCAATATTGTTGTTGTTGTTGTTGTTATTTCTACTACTACTACTACTATTATTACTATGGCCTTACTCTGTAGCCCAGCTGTGCAGGAGAGTCCACACCAACATCAGGGACCTAGGGAACTGGCCACACCATATTCACAGAACTGCTGAGAGGGACGATCTTTACTTGTCAGACCAGTATGTCTGGCTAAGTGTGCAGAAGGACGCCGACTTCCCTAACCAGATCCCTCCATCTTATTCACTTGTCCAGGGCCTAGTCCCACCCACCATGGGCTGGGCCTTCCCCATCAGCTAGACGGTCTCCTGCAGGCTCTCTCTGGGCTTAACTCAACCACTAATTCTCCACAAACTGTGCGCAGAGTTCAAACCTTCAACTGTCAGGTTGGCACCCACACTGTATTGAACACTCTTTAGCACACATCTTTGTGTCTTAGTGTGAAATTTACTCTAGTCTCAGTCCTTAGATTAAGCCCCCGTGTGTGTCTACTCAACAAGGACCAGAGACAGGATGGGGTAAGTGAGAAATCACCCCAAATTTCACTATTGGAGATAAACCACCTCAATACGTCTCTATTTCTTGTTTCATGTGTTGGGTCAGGCTCTCATGCATCTAGGCTGATCTCAGATTCATTACGCAGCCAAGGATGACATTAAACTCCCAATCCTCCTGCCTCCACATTTCCCAGGGCTAGGATGAAGCCATGAGCCAGCACACCCGTGTCTGTATTTTTCTGAGACAGGGCCTTACTATGTAATCCAGGCTGTCCTCAAACCTGTGATCCTCCTGCCTCAGCCTCCCAGAGGCTGGGACCACAGGAGTACATTGCCACACCAAGCTTTAATGTAATCATTTTATACTTACTTATCTTCTATTTCTCATGTATATGTGTGCATGGGGTGGATACTTATGTGTGTGTGTATTTGCTTATGAGTGGGTAAACAGGTGTGGGGGTGTGCATGCATCTAAGTGCCTGTGTATGTGGAGATGCAAGGTTGCTATCTGGAATCACCTTCAATTGATCTTCTACTTTATTTTGAGGCTGGGTCTCTCTTCAAACCCAGAGTCTGTATATACGGCTAATCTGTCTATCCAGCTTGCTCTGGCCTCTACCTTCTGAGGTTGGAATTAAAGGTGGGCTGTCATATCTGCCTGGCTTTTAATGTGGAATCTGGGGATCTGAACTCAGATTCTTTTGTTTGCATAGGAAGACCTTTAACTGCTGATCCATCTCTCCAGCTTTAATAGGAATCATGTATGTGTACGAGTGTGTGTGTGTGTGTGTGTGTGTGTGTGTGTACACGAGGACACTTGAATGCCTGTGTCTGTGAAGGCCAAAGGGTGACATCAGAAATCATCTTGGATTGTTCTGCCTCTTTATTGCTTTGCTCTGAGGTCCCCCAGGCTCCACATCCAGGGCTAGGATTACAGGCCACCTCTGTTTCCACCCAGCATTCTTATGTGGGATCTGGGGATCTGAACTCAGGTCCTATTGCTATGAAGCAAAGGCTTTAACCACTGAGTCATCTCCCCAGTCCTAATGTGATCATCGTTAAGATCTAAATTGTACTCAAAGTATCTTATGATACACGGAATATCAAAAATTTAAAGGCAGGGTTCCACACTGGTCTTCTCGAAGTCTATGCCAAGGAAAAGTTGTCTCTCATGCAGTTCATTTTTGCACATTTTTCTGTGGTGATTTCTTCCCCCTACTTTGAAATAATAGGGAAAAAGTGCTGGAAATACTGAAAGTCTCCTCCAAGGCCCAGGGAATATCGAGGAAGACAGAGTGGGGAAGAAGGGCTGGGGGAACGGGAGGTGCGGAGTGAGGACGCCTAGGCACCACTTCTGAACACAGCGTGGCTGCTGTGGCCTTGAACTTACAGCAGCTGTGAGACCTGCGCAAGACGGGTCCTGTCAACGCCCTGTCACAGAAGGACGATTTATAGGCAGCCAACTGTTGGAGGAGCGGGAGAGACATTTTCCTCAGTCTCTGGCAAAGTGCCCATGTGCCTGTCAACAAAATCTCACCCGTGCTCCTATAGGCTACCCCACTGAGACTCACTGGGTCACAAACAAACCAAACACAAAAGGAGGAAAGAAAAAAAAACATGAAAATAGAAGGGGGGGGGCTAATAGGGAAGGGTGATAATAAGCATAAGGAAATGCATTATATATACGTATGAAAAAGTGATCATGAAACCCACTATTGTGTGCAATTAACACATGCTAGTAAAACATTAACATGTAGGCGGATCCAATCTCACACCATCTTTATGAGCAAAACTGGATCTGTACTAATTTTTTCTTTGCTGGCTTTCCTAAAAACAGAGTTATTTCTAACACTCCCAAAAACCTAAACACAATTTAGCTATAAAAAAAATAGATACACACACACACACACACACACACACAGATGATGTGTTTATTTTTGGGGGGTGGGTCTCATTAGTATCCCTAGCTGGTTTGGTATTTACTGTGTAGCCAAGGTTGGCTGTAAACTTGCAGCAATTCTCCTTCCTCAGCCCTCAGAGTACCAGGATCATGGACTTGATTCAGCAACTGTAGGGTACCGCTGTTTATTTCCCTTTGGGTCTCAGACACCCAATGACCAGACAAGCCTCCAAGCACAGTCAATTTGCTCCTCCAAAAGGTCATACCAGCCAAGGTTCACACACTCAGTGGCCAGTTCTGCTTCTTAGGCTACTTTGAGGCTTAAGCTTTTTACGGCAAAGGCACATCTGTGTCCGCACTGGTCCTTGTCTTGGGGAACTGGGGCCCGCCCACCTGAGCTGACTGTCCCTGTTAGCTGTGACAGCTCCTCTTCCCGGACTGCTGAGGTTGGCTCATGTTACCACAGACTCTGAGCCACCTTATCTCAGATCCGCAAAAGCCCCCAGGAAAAGCTTGCAACTCTGGGGTACACAAACCTTGGAGCTAAGAACTGGCTGCATTTCTGTTCCTCACTTGTGGTCCCCAAGGACACTTGTTTCTTCCTTTCTTTGTCCCTTCATTGGGTTTCCTGCCAGTGCCCTGAGCATCCAGTAATAAAATCCTGGGACCCAGGCATGTTAGTCACAAGGTCTCAGGGCTCCGAGGGCCAGCGGGAAAGGTAAAGAATGCATCTCCCAGATGTCCCTTATTAACTCAAATGCAGTGACCCTGGGGACCTAGGAAAACAGGGGCAGATCTAATTGGATGTGGGGGGGCATCAGCACAACAGGGGAAGCGATAACATAACTGGAGGTGATCCCCCCCTCCCCGCATCCCAGCAGACACTGTGTGCACGAACCCGGCTCTCACCAGGACCCTACAGTTGACGGCTTTTAGGTGTCCTTTCACAGACCCGGGCATGGGCAACATACCCCTTGTCTAGCAGACGGCTGTGTTGGTAGGGAGAACCCAGAGGGCGTAGCAGCAGTGCCCTGACCTTCCATTCCCTCCCTCTCGCCCCTGCTCTTCTGTGTCTCAGGAAGTCACACCGTGAGAAATGAGCAGGGAAACCTCCAAAGCCAGGCGCATTTTTCCCATTCCATTCCTCCCAGCTCCCCCACTGTTGTTCTTGACTTTATGGTTCAAACATCAGAGATCCTGACATTCTGGTTTCCCAGGAGGAAGTCACAAGATTCTAGTCTATGGAGAAGCAGGAAGGTGACAGACTCCCAGGATGGTGGCCGCCATCAGCTTCCTCTCTCGAACAAGTGCTCTGGGTAGATATGTTTCCAGGGTACGCCTTGCTCAAGGGGCAAAAGAAGTCGACCCTCACCTGCTCTTTCCGAGAGTCATCCTCAGAGACGCTGGTGGGACAGCTATGTCATAGCCTGGGCAGGTCCCTGGGGCTTCAGGGAAGGACCTTGAGAGAGAGAAGCAGGTGCTGCGTCCAGAAATTGCCAGAGCATAGAGGAACAATCTTGCCCTTCTCTGGCTCCTTCTCACTCTTCTTCCCTGTACATACAAAAGACATGGGTCGTTGAGACAGCTCAGTGGGTAAGGTGCCTGCCTGCAAGCCTGGAGCCCCACGTTCAATCCCAGGAAGCCTATGTAGTATATTTTCTCTCTCTCTCTCTAATAAAACAAAGAGAGAGAACAGGAAGAGAATGGTGAGTGGGATACCTGACAAGTACCCACAATGCACAAATGAACCTCACTCAGTCCCTTCAGGGGCAGAATATGTGCTCAAAGTGACCACGCTCACTAGAGAGGGAATGGAGAGGTTATGCACCGTCTCCCGCTTTTGATCAGCTAAGGGCTGCTTCCCATCACATGGATGAAGAAGAGTCTCAGGTGGGGAAGGACAGGTGTCTGCAGAGGAAAACTGGGGGGAATGGAGACGGGACGGCCACATTGATCACTCCCATCACTGCTTCCTCCCCGAGAGGACCAGATGGGATGGCCAGCATTGTCTTCTAGCCCCCCCTTGTGTACTCTCACGAAGAACTTGCTGTATACTCGAGCAAGGAAGGAAAAGCTTGGAAAAATCTGGACTTTACCTAGAACCACACACCCTTCTTCCTACACATGGTAGATTCAGCATCACATCCGGCTCTAACTGATTCGCCAATCTTTTTCTTTTCTGTTTTTAAACAGATTTTCACTATGCGTTCCTGGTTGGCATGAAACTCACTATGTGCACCAGACTGGCTTCCAGCTTATTTTTGTAATGCACCTGCCTCTGTCTCTGGGGCTGCTGGATAGAAGGAAGTAAATTTATTTATTTATTTATTTATCTGAGACGAGGACTCGCGTACCCCAAGCTGGCCTGGAACTTGCCTAGATCCCCCGTCTCCGCCTGTGAGTGCAAGGTGTAGGGGTGTGTGCCACCACCACGCCCTCTGCCCCTGAACACTAGGCTTACGGTGCATGATGCCACACCCAGATGTCGCAGCCTCCTTTCTACCTCCTTTTCTGGATTTTTGACATGCGCAGTTCCCGCCAATCTGGCCCATCGGAGCGATGTGTAGCTAGGTCACCAGGAGAGCCGCAGGGAATAAAATGTTAATCTCTTCACTAGATTAAACCGAGCGGTGAAAGTCAACCAGCCCCGGCTCGTCGTGAAAGCCACAGGTGACTTCTTTGTAATTTGACTGTTCGCAGGAGCCCAGGAACTTACCTTACAGCTTTCCAAATCTGTGATAATTTCCTTTAACTTTCCCGTTTTATTGCTGCCGTTAAAAATCCCCTTGTGTTCTTAAAACGGAAAAAAAAATGATTAAAACAGATGTGGCTCTTAAAGTTACAATATGAATTTTACAGCCCAAGGTTTTATGACTCTGACAGAAACTTCAACCACCAGACTGAAAAAAAAAATGGACCCCGATTGCTGAACAGGGTGTGTGGGGCAAGAGATGGCGGGGCGGTCAAAGGGTTAGTAGAGAGAGGGGGTGGGGAGTGGACGGGCGGGGTGGGAGAGGGGCAAGGGTTTAGGCATGATAAAGCCCACCAGCACAGCCAATTTCCTGTTTATTTTCTTCCCAAGAACTCTGGGGATCCACTGTGGAATGTCACCTTGGCAGCCCCCTCTCTGCACCACAAAGCCAGGTCCCCTTAGCTCTCCAGGTTTGACTGGACCACTTTTCTTCCCTCCAGCTTCCTTTCGTACCCCCACCCCCACCCCCCTGAATCGCAGCTCTCCACTTCTACCTTCTACCATGGTCTCCACTTTGTTGGAAGCAACATTCTAGAGCGAGAGACCCAAAGTGTAGGTAGATGCATGTCTGCAGTGGGTCAGCTTGGGCAGGTCAGTCAGTATTCTACTTCAGTTTCTTCGCCACAAAACCAAAGATACTAGCAGACGCTGCGCCCTCCCTCAATGCAGAGCCGGTTCTATGATGTCAATCTTCATGTAAAAGAGGATGCAAGTTCCCTAGAGAGCTCTTTTACTCTCTTCCAAGACAGTCTGACTGATCCCAGTTGATTGTCCTTACTGTAGACTGCATCCTTAGTGACCTGACCCATATTGGCCATTTATTTAAGTAGGGCAGATTTCCAAAGATGAACATATTTTTGGCTCAAAATTTCTAAGCATTTTGAGTTTAACAATACTTGTCTAATTTACTTTTTTAAATTATAAATATTATTTTTTAACTAATTCATTGTCTACCATTTTGATGACACTACTACTTTGATAATACTTTGACAAACCCTTGCAATCCACATCTCACAGAGACTGAGCAGATAGCCCCTTACCACTTTACCACCCCAGCTAGCAATGAACTTATTCCCCCCACCCCTGTGTTTATGCATATGTGTGTGCATGTTTGCATGTGGGTGGGCACATGTCTGTGCGCAGGTGCAGGAGTGCATGTGTCAAGGCCCAAGATTGCTATCTGGAATCATCCTCAGTAGTTCTTCCACCTTATTATTTTGAGGCTGGGTTTCTAATCAAACCCAAAGCTCACTAGCCAGACAGGGCTAGAGTCTGGCTAATTGGCTTGCTCTGGTTATTCGAATCTTTGCTTTCTGGGCCTGAAATTACAAGCAGGCTCCCCTCCCCTTCTATCACCACCACACACAGCATTTTATTTAAGATCTGGGGATCCAAATTCTGCTTGTGTGGCAAGTGTTTTAAGGCTGTCCTCTCCCCAACCCTCAGTCTCAATTTTTATCAACCCAGGAGTTCAAGTAGAATATTGATATGTAGGTTTGTTTAGCCTTGAGCAAGTTCTGGACATTTTCATTCTGAGGATACCCTTTGTTCATTTTTCCATGGAAATATCGTAAATCTTTTTCAAGTTCCCATGTCACCTGAGCCTGCCCGAGAATGAAGGTCGTGCAGAGTCAAGCAGCCTAGAAAGATGGACTGAGGTGGGTCATCATCATTATCAACATCACGGCATCTAGAAACTTCCTCATAGACATGCCCAGAGTGTGTTTCTGTGGAGATTCTAGATGATGTGATGTTGATAATGATGACAACCCACCTCAGCCCATCTTTCTGGTCTGCTTGATTGTGCAAGGGTGTGTCTATGAGGAGGTTTCCAGAAAGGTTTAATTTACCTTGCATGTGACAGTATCACCACATAGACTGGGTAAAACTGGAGCAAGCGAGCTGAGCACCAGCAGTATTCCTCTCTCTCCCTCTCCCCCCCCCTCTGCTTTCTGACTGCAGATGCAACATGGCCAACTGCCTCTGCTCCCACCACCACAACATTCCTATTTTGATGGACTGAATGCACACTCAAACTGTGAGCCAAATAAACCCCTTTCCTTAAGTTGCTTTGCTGTGAGCTCTGATTTGTACTTTGCCACAGCCTTGAGGCACACAAAGAGCCTGTTGCAATTAGCGTGCATGTTTGCTGATAAATGACCATCAAACTGCTTAAGGGAAGAAGGGGTTTATTTTCTCTTATGATTACTGGTTACAGTTCTCGGTCCAACTTGATGGGAGAGCACGCACCAACACCAGGGCCGAGGGAACTGGCCACACCCTCTCTACACAACAGCTGAGAGAGGGATGATCCTTATTTGCAGACCAGCATGTCTGGCCAAGTGTACAGAAGGATGCCAACTTTCTCAACCATCTCTATGTAGTTTATTCGCCTGTTCAGGGCCTAGTCCCATCCACCATGGGCTGGACCTTCCCCATCAACTAGACAATCTCCTGCAGTTTGCTCTGGGCTTAACTCAACTACTAATTCTCTACAAGTGTGTCCAGAGCTCAAAGCCTCAACTGTCAAGTCGACACCTGTGCCTATGACAGAAACTCACCTAGGAACTTATTTTTTTAACATGTATTTATGCGTGTTCGTGTATGCACATATGTGCATACATATGTATGTATGTGTGTGTGCACGCTCAATGTATGCATGTGGATGCATATCTCATGATGCATGTACAGAAGACAGGGGGCCACTTACAGGGTTTTTTCTCTCCTTCCACCATTGTGGGTTCTAGTATTTGAACGTGAGACATCAGGCTTGGCAGGCTGATGATGTTTTGTGCTTGGGTATTTAATACATCTAGGTGGCTCCCACTTTACAACATCATTCCTTAATTTCTGTCATATGAGCATCCCTCCCTCCCGCAGGCCAACCTTGACACCCATCCTCAGCAGTCCTAGCTTTCAGCCTCTCCTTGGATCGTGGCCTTGGGTCTTCAGAGTTTAGCCTGGAGGTGTCTGTCCCATCTGGAGCTTCCCGGACAGGATGGTCTCCAAGGCTGGTGGATCTCCTTCCCATCATTCCTCCCAGCCCCAGGCTGCAGGCTTTCCTTCCAACCCATCTGTCTTATTTCCATACTCTCATCCCCATGGTGTTTATAAGTGGGTCACAGACAAGGAAAATAGTGACACGTCAAGCTCTGTGCTCAACACGTGCTCATTGCAGTTCATTTCACTTCCCGTGAGTCCTGTGAGGTGGGTGTGATTGATATGCTATCCCCATTTTACAGATGCTTTCTGGATCACTGAGGCCCAGAAAGATGACATCAGCTACCCAGGTCTCACAGCTGGTAAGTGATGGAGCCAGACAGTCTGACCTCAGCCAAACCTCTCATCACCCATTGACTGGATAATAATAACCTCCCCCAAGCTTTCAGGGTGAGTCATTGCAGGGAAAAAAACACTTCCTACATTGCAGCCGTGTTCAGTCACACGCAGGCACTCACCCACAAATACTGAAGCAGCTTTGCAAAGTCTTTTAATTATGTGCTATGCATTGTATGCTTAAACATCAATGACAGGCATGATCCAAGGCAGGAATAGGTGGAGCGTTCTACTCGGTTAAAACTAGGGCCAGACCACATCTGAGGGAGCCACGCTGCTCTTGAGTGACTTTTAAATTAAAAACAGGATCTGTCTGCATCTGTATAGATCATTTGTTAAGACAAAGACACCTTGAGCCTAGCAAGTGTTAGGCTAGGGACAGGGGATGTGAAGGCCGGGGGCAGATCGGTTAAGGTTGGTCACCAATCATCCTGGAAATGAGCAAGTTCTTTGGGGTGATGGGGTTGCACCCAGTGATAGATACTTCAGGCTTTCTTTATCTGGAAGAAGGCCACAGAGAAGAGTGCAGGTTGGGTGTTCTTCTGGCCTTGAGGACAGAAGGTCACGAGTCAAGGCATAGGTGTGGCCTCTAGGGAGGGGAAAGGGTTCTCCCTTAGAGCTTCTACCAAGGACTCCTTGGCTTTAGACAGTGAGACTGGCAGCCGACTGGACTGAGAGACAGCCGGGTTGCATTATGCTGAGCCACTGTTTGCAATGACCTGTTAACGACAGCACCAGGGACCAGGAAGTGGAAACTGTCTGTCTTTAGAAAGACGTGGATGGAGAGTTGAAGTACTTCTGAGTTCACCGCCGTTACTGTTCGACACAGTCTGGCTGCTGAAGCGAGGCTGGCCTAGAACACTCCCTTCCTCCTCAAGTAGTCTCAGCAGACTCCCCCCAGCTCATGCCTCTCCTGCCTCAGTTTCCCTAGTGAGTTCTGAAACACAGTATGTATTTATTCTGACTATTCGTCCACTTAAATAAAATGTTTTGAGTGCCAGGGATCCCCTGTGGGGCTCCCCTGAGCTCAGCCTGGGAGCCACTGACCCACACCAACCCACACTGGGGCATCCACCATTCACTCTTTCCAGCCAGTGGTCCCTTGCCTTCAGCTGATCCAAGCGGACATTCCTTTGAGAACCTTGGCCACCTCTCAGTCCACGTGGTTTAAGCAACAAGGCTGACCACAGCCCAGCTATGATGCATGCAGGCTTAGCCAATGAAAGCATTATCCATCCACCCACCCACGTGATCCATCGGTTCCACCACAGGCACAGGGTGGGGCCTAGCCAACGGCAGCACTTCCTCCCCTGCCCTGTGAATGCTTGAGAATGGGCATGTTGTCCAGGAAGCCCATCCAAAAGTTGTGTGGTGGCTGCAAGAAAGGGCTGCAGAGTTGGTGAAGGTGAACTGGGAGGTGCTGTGTCTCTGGAGACAGATTCTGTGGAGTGAAATCAAGACAGGAAAGGAACCCAGAGAAGAAAAGAGAGACTTCTCTGATGCCCTTGTGGGACACCTGGATCCTGCTGTGCCCGTAGCCCCAGTCAGTTCTGCTAACCAATAAAGCAACATCCGGTGGCTTAAGTCGTTGCTTAAGTCTGAGACTTAAGCATAAGCAGAGACTCTGCGAATGTGAGTCACTGGCCCACGACCCACCTGTCTAAACGTGGCCGGGGACACTGTACCCGATTCTCTCTGATGGTGGTTGATCCACCTTAGTGTCCTTTTTCTTTCCCTTATGCTACACCACATCTCGCTCTCCTCCATGCCACCAAGCAGAAGTGACACAAGGCACAGGGTCCCCGAGCTGTGAAGAGGTCACGTAACCCTGAGTTCCTCACGTGCCGACTGGAAAATGAGAACCCAAACCCAATCGTGGTGGAAAATCGCACTGTGGAAAAGGGCTGAGTGGACAGACAACAAGCCGGGCACTTCGCACAGGCCACAGGGGCAGGGAGTAGAGAAATGTTTCTAGAGACAGGAAACTTTTAGGAATCCCCCAAGATTCCATTCTTTAAGTAGTAAGCGCCACGCCCAGGCACCAGCCAATCAGAAGAGACACAGGCAATGAGCAAACCAATCAGAGCTGCTGCCAGGCAAAACCTTGGTAAACTGAACGGACCCCTGCTGTGCTTGAGGGTCCGTTCCCCAAGGGACCCTCCTTATTGCCTGAAAGAAGGACCACGTTATGCCCCTTTTAGCAGAAGAAGCCGAGGTTCAGAGAGCTGGGGAACCCTCCTCTACAAATTAGCCAGCTGGTTAGCCTCAAGGTGGCCTGCCAGAATGAGAAATCTACCCCGGCTGTGGATTGACAGCTCTTGTGTGATGCCGGAAGCCACAGGAGCACCATGTGTTGCCATGGCAACAGTTGACCAGGGCTCATAGTTGGAACCTTTCCACTCCACACTTGGTAGTTTGAAGGCAAGGATCTTTAGGAGGTGGGGCTTGGCAGGTGCAAGCAGGTCTCTTTGGGGGGAGGCTTGGGAGGTTGTAGCCACTCCTGGCTCCTAGCATCCTCCCTGCCTTGTGTCTGTTCAACCACCATGTGAACAAGCCGTGGCTGCCTCTCTCTCCAGCTGCCACAGTCTGAAGGTCGCCATCATCCCTTCTGGCCACAGTTGCCGTGAACCCCAAGAAATCCTTCTTAAATGTCTCTCTCAGGTACTAAACTCACAACTATGAGGAAAGGAGCTTCACATGACCCCACTCATGAACGCAGAGTGGTGGGCTCCCCCGACACTCTGCACCCCTCCATGGCTCCCCTTTTCAGAGGGGAGGTGGTAGGTCCCTTACTGTCCTGAGACCCCCGCTTTCTCTGCTCTCCTCTGACCCAGCACTGTGGCAGAGCAGGAAGAGCTATAGGGAGCCAGTCCTTGCTTGTAAGGAGTCCAAAGCAGGCAAGAACCAAAACCTGTAGCAAGTACGTCAGCACTCAGCCTCCATGTCTGGTGTGCTCTCCCCACACATGGACGGGGCAGCTATTATGTCTTCGTGGAGATTAGCACCGGGCTCAGAAAGGAAAAGTAACTCACTGGAGGCACTGACTTAGGTTCCTATTTCAGTAAAAGTAAGGAATACATAGGGAGCTGGAGAGATGGCTCAGGGGTTAAGCCTCTGTCTTGCAAGCAGAAGGACCTGAGTTTAGATCTGGGATCCCACATAAAAACACTTGGTGGCAATGTTTGTGCCTGCATTTCCAGCCCTGGAGGCAAAGCAATGAGGAGGTAGAGAGTTCAGGATGATTCCTGAAGTCATCCTTGGGACTCTACAGGCACATACAGTGCCCTCTTCTACACACACTTGAAAGAAAGAAAGAAAGAAAGAAAGAAAGAAAGAAAGAAAGAAAGAAAGAAAGAAAGAAAGAAAGAAAGAAAGAAAGAAAGAAGGGAGGGAGGGAGGGAGGGAGGGAGGGAGGGAGGGAGGGAAAGAGAAGAGAAAGAAGAGGGGAGGGGAGGGGAGGGGAGGGAGGAAGAGAGGAAGGGAGGGAGGAAGAGGGGAGAGGAGGAGAGGCTCCTTCTCTTTGGCCACTTCTTTTCCTAAGATGTGGAAGGCTCTGTGGTGTGTAAACTCAGCCTGACTTGGGGGAAGTGGGGGAGACTGAGGCCATTCTCAGAGAAGCAGTACTCTGTGGTCACCCTGTAGGTGGTCAAGTCTCACCTCATCCACCGTGTTCTGGGAAAGCCGGTTGGGAGCCAGGGAGCTGCCCCCCCTCCGCCAGCCAGGCCCCAGCCGTCAACCCAGGGGACTGAAGTTCAGGGTTCAAGAGTTCAAACGCTGCACGGGTCTTGTGTCAGGGAAGAATGACTTAACTCTTGGCCCACCCAGGCCTGTAGCCCCTCTTCCTGTTTCCAGAGGCTTTCAAAGCATAGAATCCATATGAGTTTTCTCAGCTCCACATTTGACTGTAGACCCTCACCTCGGGGTGAATGGGGAGAGGGGGTGTCCTGTGGAGTGTACACCAGACTGGTTTGCTTAGGCCAAGGGGGGGACCTACCGGAGTTGGCTTCAGAGACCACTGAGGGCTGGGAGGGCTGCCAACATGGATCTCTGAATGTGTTGACCCTGCTATACCTTCCAGCTGGGGGCTCGTCCTCACCTGGACCCACCTCCTTGCCTTAGTGCACACACCTGCTGAGCCCCTGGCATGGGCCTCTTGGGATCAAGCAATCACCTATGCTTTGATCCCTGGACCCTTCCCTACCAGCCAGACACTCCCTCCCTCCCCCACCACTTGTTCCTTCCTTCCTGTCACTTGCCACATCCCCAAGCTGGCGCCTGGGATTCAGGGCTCAAACATGTTTTCCAGACCTTTGGCTTCCTCACCTCCTGGATGCGCTTAAAAACCATGGTATGCCCAGAGTTTCTGTCTGCATGGCTTCGAGTCAAGATGTGACGGGCACCTCCAGGGAGAGTGTGTCTATTCCAAGGGAAGGGAAGGAAGGGGTGTGTGGTCTGTTCATCTCAGGCGATGTCATCTTGTACAGGCTGTGGAGGACGTTGCCACGCAATGTGGGGAGTGGGATGGTGGAGGTTGATGGTGTCCTGACGCTGTGAGATCAAAGCAAAAACAGTTGTGATGTGACGGAGCCCAAAGCTCTTGGGCAGCGTGTTATCATCAAAACACACCATACAGTCACACTGCGTTGAGCACCCCCCGCTTCATTTCTTTCTATCTCACTTGAACATTTTGTCTTTTATCATTGGCTTTGAGCTCTAACATCAGGATTTCTTTTTCTGGACTTGGTTAGCATTTTAACAAGGAGGATCTGGTGGCTCAGGCTTGTCCTTCCAACAACTTAGGAGCCCGAAGCAGGAAGATCCAAGTCCAAGGCCAGCCTGGACTACAGAGTGAGCCAGCTCAGGCAACCTACAGAGACCCAGTCTCAAAATGAAAAGGGAAGCAAGGGTCGAAGATATAATTTAGTAGTCGAGTGCTTGCCTAGCATGCAGGAAGCCCTTGAATCCTAGGATCATGACCACCCCTAAAAGCAAAGGGCTAAGGAAAGGAAAGAAAGAGGAAGGAAGGGAAGACAGGAGGCAAACTCAGATTCCTCATGGGGATGCGCGTGACGCCTGAGTCCCTTGTCATGCCCTGACCAGGGTGTCCTCAGGGACACAAGACAGGAGATGGACAGAGAAGAGGGACCAGGTATGCATAGCAACTGAGGTTAAGGTTGTGAGATTTTAGAAATAATATCAAGGCTAATGGGATTCTCCAAGGTGGGCAACCTTCAGCAGAATGTGGGACAGCCCCCCATGCCGGCCCCTGCTCTGGGAGCTGTTTTGCTCACGTAAGTTATTAAATAACAGATCCTGGTATTAACGATCTGTCGGTCACCTTCCCGCCATTCTGATTTCATCCAGGAGGAAGACTCCCTTGGATACCAAGATGTCGTTTACTCCAACATTCGCTACTTACCTTTTGTAATGGGGAGAAGAGCTTCCCGTTGTAGCATCCGCAACAGTGTTCAGGACTATCCAGAGCTCTCTGTACTACTTAGGTACTATGTGTAAATGCGTTTAAAACACTAAGGGTGGCTTACATTGCGTGTGTGCAACGAGGCTGGCTTCCATGTGAGCGGACATGTCCAGTGTCTTTTATTCTTTGAAGATATTCTAGGTAGCCCAGGTGGTATCAAATGAGATTTCCCTGCTTCAGCCTCCCCGGGACTTGGGTTACAAGTGTGCATACACACAGCACAATGCAACGGTTTGTAACACCTGCCTTAGCTTCCTTTCTCTTCTTTCTTTTCTTTTCTTCATTTCTCTTCTTTCTTTCCTTCCTTTTTTCTTTCTTTCGTTGTTCATTCTTCCTCCCTTTTTACTTTCTTTTTCCCTTCCTTCCATCCCTTTCTTTCTTCCTTCCTCCCTTTCTCCCCCTCCTTCTTTTCCACACTCTCTTTCCCTTCCTCCTTCCCCTTCCTCCCTTCTCTCTGTCTCTGTCTCTCTCAGTTTCTGTCTGAAGACAAGGTCTCATGTATCCTAGGCTGGCCTCCAGCTTACTATGTGGCTGAGGATGACTTTGAACCCTGGTCCTCCTTCCTCCACCTCCACGGTGCACACCTGGAATCGGGGTTGTGCAGTGCTGGAAGGGTCCCGGGCCTTGTGCGTGCTAGGAGAGCCACACACTGAGCCACTCCCCAGCCCAGAATAATGGTCTGATTGAGTGAACTTGTTGCAATAGTAAAACAAGTCCATTTTAGGAAACACTGGAGATAATGCTGACAGTGACGCACACCTGCCTTGGGTCTGTGTGTGGTGATTGGCCAGTGGTCACCGTCCCCAAGCCTCATGTGTGGAGGTCCTCTAGGTGAGTTGGACACGTGAGCTTAGAGTCTGCGCTGCAGTTCATGGACTTAATGGCCCTGGAGTGCAATCCACCCAGTCTTTAGGTTCTTTTAAGAGTCAAAGACTTCTGGGGTGACATCAGAGGACAAGGAGGACCTCGGGAGAAACAAGGAGCTCCCCAACTCTCTGCAGACACAGCTCCCTGGAGACTCACCCTCACCTTGAAGACAGGACCCTTTGTTCCCAGATGAGGAAAGCAGGTTAGGAAAGGAGTAGCAACTTAACCCGGGGTGTACATCCAGAATGTGTGGGAGCAGGATCTGAACCTGCATCCCTCTGAGGTAGGATCCTGTTGCCGAATCCCCCGCCCGGCAGTCAGTGCAGGGTCACCACCCGGCCCCCTGGAATCAGGTGAGAAGCAAGCAGTGGACGAGTTTGCTGCAGATTCAATTTATTTAGGAGGTGTTTGAGCTTATATAGGGTCAGGGTCCAATCAGGTGTTGCCATCTCTCCACTTTGGGGAGGCGGGGGACACACACAGCCACCAATCATTTAACTGTTTACTAGGTGTCCATTGCAGGGGCAGGTTAAATGGCCGCTTCCCATTGGTTGTTCATCCCTCCGCCTGCATGGTTCTCTACTGGGATATGTCGGGGACATATCTGTACGTGTCCAGGCTTGTCCTGAATTCGGGAGCCCGGCTAGGGCCTCCCTGAATCGATAATGCCATAGGATGCCTTTTGTTCCCACCTCACTTGCCCATCTCTTTAGGAACAGAGAGACCCAGAAGTGACCACCCAGCCTCAGCTGCCTCCATCACCCCCATCTTTCTCTGCTTCTTGAGGCAACTTCTCAACTCGCAGGAGAAGTTGAAATCAATTTCATGCCCTCCACTGCGACTCTGACTCTTTTGTATTGTCTTTGTAATTTCCACCCAGGAGAAGGAGCAGGCTCCCTCCTGCTAAATCTGAGGGATTGAGGACAGGAATATATTAACCACTCTTCTGATTGTGGTGGCGAATACCCAGTGAAAGGACACTGAAGGGAGGAAGCGTTTATTTGGACTCACAGTCTGGCAAGTAAGGATCGTCCTTCTCTCAGCCATTACGTAGAGAAGGTGTGGCCAGTTCCCTCGGCCCTGACGTTGGTGCGTGCTCTCCCGTCAAGCTGGACTATGAACTGTAACTGGACTGTCATAAGGAAATAAACCCCCGTTCCCTTAAGCTGTTGATGGCCATTTATCAGCAACCATGCAGGCGAATTGTAACATTGTTGAATCTAACAAGGACAAGTTGTACACTATTATGCACTGTTCTTTTCTGATAGGAAGGTTTCTCCTCACCTACCCTGCTTTCTTGTGTTTCCTGTTTGTATTTTATGGAATCAGGGTCTCATGGAACACAGGCTGGCCGTGAGCTTGCTCCGTAGACCAGGGGAACCTTGAACTTCTGATTCTCCTGCTCTGTGCCTGAATGCTGGGATTATGGGGGTACACCAACCATCCAGGGCCTCATGTGAGATAGGCAAGCACCAAAACTCAGCTACTGCCTTAGCCCATCCTGGTGGGCTTCAAGGAGTGACTTGCAAATACCCAGCACCTTCCGCTAGTATTTAGAGACCTGAAAGCGACAGGCAGCCAGGCGCTCTGTGGCACGTAGCGGCACCCGTGCTGTGGCGTCCCTTTCTCTTAGGGTGCCATTAAAACGGAAGGCTTCTGACCACAGATGTAACTGTCTTCCAAGCAGCCTGAAGGAATTTCAGAATCATAAAAATTTTAATTGCTCCCAACTGACCGATAATCATTTCCAATTCCAGTCTCCCTGGAGGACAGTTGTAGCTGAGCATGGCTTTCACATGAAGTCATCCCGTAGGGTTGGGAGATGTGGGGCACAGGGCACGGAGAGCCAGGGATCTTGAGATGAAGGTGACCCTAAGCCCTAAGCGTCTGAAGGGTGTCGAGGTGGGCAGCAGGGCCAGACAGCAGAAAGGTGAGGGTGGAGTGATGGGCGGGGATGGCAGGAAAGTGGACCCATGGAGTTCTACATGCACTGTATTTCTTCTGCAAGAAATGGGGAGGAGCTGTTCTGAGGGGCTGTCCAACCTTTAAGAGGTAGGCCTATGGTGACAGATGTGGTTATTAGGGGCGGTCTTTGAGAGTGACAGTTTGACCCTGTTTCTGGCCTGATTCTCTACTTTCTGGTCAGCCACGGTGTGAACAGGCTGCAGCTACACATCTACTGCCGCGACTTCCCAGTCACGATGTGTCAGCCGAAACCAACCAACCGTTCCTTCCTTCACTTGCTTCTGTCAGGAATTTTGTCATGGTGACGAGGAGAGTAATTAAAACACCAGGCATAGGAGGGGACCAAGGAGAGACCCCCGTGGCAGGTAATGTGAGCAAGCGTGTTAGGAGGATAGAACCATCAGAAGGCCCGGCTGTTGGTGATCAGTGGGATGTGAGTATGGGAAGAAAGGAGGCTTGAGAGGCAGTGGACACATGTTCAGACTGAGCCCAGGAGAAAGGAGCTGGCTTGCTCTAACAGTCTGAGCTGCGGACTTGAGAGGTGAACTTCTGGGCACACCTATGAGGAGTTATCTAGGTGAGGCAGGTGACTGGGCAAGCCTGGAGGAGACTGTCTCGATTGCTTTAATTGAAGCGGGCAGACCTGCCTAATGTGAGTGGCACTGTTTCCTGGGCATGTGTATAAAGGTGTGTTCTGTGTTAAGAGGGTACTGGTTTGTCCTCTTGCTCTCTGTGGACGTGGCAGGGCCAGTTCCCTTGGCTCATGCTGGTAACTCTCTTGCCAGGATGAACTGTAACCTGTAATTGTGACTTGGAATAAAAACCCCTGGTCAAAGTTTGGGTATTTAGTACACAGTACAGCATGGAGCTAAGATGGAGGTTGGCACCGAGAAAGGGGGGGGCGCTTTGAGTCTAGAACGCATGCGCTTGCAGGAAGTTGCTCTGCAAGTGAGGAGCAAAGCCGAGGCCCGTGGCAACTAGTCAGGGAGCAGGTCCTGAAGGATGAACAGCGGGTACTGCAGCGCGGAGGCAGCAGGAACCGCATCACACTGGGGATTGAACGGCCTCATGCAGATTGCAAAGCCACTGGAAGAGAGAACAAGTGGTCCAGACAAGGCTACGATAAGTGCTAGAGGGATGAAACAAAGTGCCCATCACTCTGCCTTGGTCATTTCAGGCTGGACACGTGTGTTAAAATGGCACAAGGTGTTGGTTAAAATGTCAGAGAAGTAAGCATAAGAGTGGCTGCTTTGGAATCTTGGGTAAAAAGAGAGAAGATCAGGAGAGAGAGAGAGAAATAGAACACAGGTGAGACTGGGCCATAGAAAGTCTGACATGCCCATTAGATACTCAGTAGGAGACGTGGAGTAGAAATGGGGGACTGGATCTGGGATGTGGGACAGAGTCTTGGAACTTATGGTTTAGAATTTGGACTAGGCATGGCCAGCGCTTTCTCCATGAAGGGCCAGATAATAATGACTTGCGGCTCCGTAGGCCATGTGACCCTGTGGCACTGCCGTGACAGGTCTTTGTTATACAAAACCCACCAGACATACACCTCCCTGAGTGGTCCTAGCTCTGTGTCAGCCAAGACTTTTGCAAAAACAGGTGCAGGTGGCCCACCAGTATCATTAGCTGACCCCACCTGTGTATTTTTGGCTCAGGTGTCATTGTTGCTGAAGCATGTTGCCTTCTGGGGAGTTTGGAATCACATGCACGTACATATATGCACTCGCATGTACACACACACTGCTGACTGACCATGCAAGTGGACCAATGGGGTAGTGGATCTCAAAGTCCAGACCTCCCTCCCATTTGGTGGTGACTGGTCTTGGGGAGCCAGAAAAGAGAGATGTCTTCAGCAATTCCAAAACCTAAAGTTCTTGTTTTTCTAGAACTGCTCTTAGGACTCCCAACCCTGCCTGTGAGGTGAATGAAGTGGATATGCTCTTCTAAGCAGCCTGAGTCAATCCACTGAACATCCAGACGTCGCAACAATGAATAAAACCAGTGAGGGTGTGCAGGCTTCTTACCTTCAGTTCTGGAAACTCTGGCTGTTCTTTTGGGTGTCTCAAACCCACCAGAAGCTCAGCACATGGGCAGAAACATCGCTGCAGGTCACAGTGAGAATCAAAATGCTCAGCATCCTTCTTAACGATGAGATGAGACTCCGAAGTACTCATGCCACTTTCCTCCCATCTCCAAGGATGGTCTGACGGCTCTGCCTAGAGGACCCTGTACTTAGTCACGAGTTCCGGGAAGAGACAAGGGAAAGGTCTCTGGGAAGACTTTCTATCCAAAACAGATGCCTAACCGGCAAAGCTTCTCAAAAACAAAAGACTACAACAAAATAAGGAAGAAACTTCAGCAGAGGTAGAAGGAAATGGACTGTCTCAGCTTCTGCTGAGAAATATGAACTGGGGGCAGGGCCCAGCAGAAAGGGGCCATCCGGAGATGGGTCTGGTTTTGCTTGATAGTCCTTGCTTAGTTGTGATTGCCTCAGTTTCCCCCTTTGTGAAACTGGAAAGCTGGATTCAGCATTCAACATGTTGAAAACTGAGTTCTGCACTGAACTGAAATCACTCCGAAGGGAGGCCAAGCAGTCCAGACAGATGAATAGAAGAGCCAGTGTGTGGTCTCAGAGAGAGCCTGGGGCAGCCTGGATGGAGGCCCTAGCTCAGGGCCGGTTGACTGGGGGCATGCAAGCAAGAGAGCATGCCTCGTGCTGCTGATCCCATCTCTCCAGATACCACATGACATGTCTTCACTAATAATAATGGCATCTAATTGCTTTGCTTTGAGACGGGGTCTTATGTAACCAGACTGACATCAAGCTCTATAGGTAATCTAGAGTAACTTGGAGTTTCTGATCCTCCCGCCTCTACTTCCCAAGTAGCACAATGCTTGGTTGATGTCTGATGTTGGGGATGGGACCCAAGGCTTTGTGCATACCAAGCAGACAATCTATGGACTGAACCACATCACTAGCCCTGATTTTTTTTTAATATATTTTTTCTTGTATGTGTGTGTACAAGATTGAATCTGAGTGTGTGGTGTGTCCCTGTGGAGGTCCAAAGGTAACATCTGGAATCATCTGGGTTACTTTAACTCCTTGTGACTTTGCTGTGGGGTTTCTCAGGCTCAGTGTTCCAGGGCTGGACTTGCAAGCTACTGCCATATCATTTGGGCATTTTTATGTGGGATTCAGGATCCGAACTCAGGTCCTTTGTTTTGCCAGGCAAGGACTTTAATCCTTAAGCCATGCTCTGAGCCCTGTTTTTCAACATTTCGGAAACATAGTGCTAGCCAGTTACAGCGGACCCTGAAGTCTGCTGAACTTGAGAGCAAAGACTCTTATAGGCTGCAGCCAGCTATACTGACGACCCCCTGCCACAGTTGCTCCCCGCTCCCCCCCACCCCCGGCCACTGCTGCCACCACGTACACTGTGGGTTCAGCTCCTGCTGAGACACAGTCCTGGATCATCTAGACCACCAACCACCTTGATCAAACAGCCACCGTCACAGTGGAAGTTCCAGCCCACTGGAGCACCCAGCTGCTCTGGAGAAGTCCCCGCCCTCCCCTTTCAGCCTCCATCCTTATTACCCAAGCGGCTTCTAGTCCACATGGCCACATTTTTGACAGATTAGCAAGTTAATTCTATCCCCTTTGCTTGACAGGCTTTCATGCAAATGATCACAACCTAAATGTGCATTTCAGATGGGACCTTTCTTTAAATTTCCTCCAATCTTTGCCCCCCAAGCATGCCAGAGCTTCGAAATTTTAATTTAATATTGTGTGCAAAAATTAAGGAGAATGGAATCTAAACAATGGAATTGTGTTTTTTTTTAAATAACCAGGTAGGAATTAATTCTTCAAAAATAATTGTCTAGAGGTGATTCAGTTTCACATACTGTTTAAATATGTATTTTTTCAGTGCACTATGGCTTGAAGGGATGGTTTAAAATTATAAGCTTTGAATAAATCAGAAAAGGAAAACTCTGGTGAAGTTCATCTCGTCTTTGCTGTGAAATACCACTTTGAAAATGAAATTCTACTGGATTAGCTCTTTTTCCTGTTGCTGTGACAGATACATGATAAAAGCAGCATACAGGGGGAAAGAGTTATTTTGGCTCACAGTTTAAGAGTCATCCAGTCCATTATGGTGGAGAAGACATGGTGGTAGGAGCTTGGTCTGACTGGCCAAGTCATATCTACAGCCAAAGAGAGAGAGAGAGAGAGAGAGAGAGAGAGAGAAGCAGTGCTTGCTTGTAAGCCCAGTGCTTGGGAGGAGGAGACAGATGGATTTTTGAGGTTCACTGGCCAGAGACTAGCCTACTTGACAAACTGCAGGCCAGCAAGAGAAGTTGTCCAAAGAAATACATACAAGATGGTTCCTAAGAAACAACTCCCAAGGTTGTCTTCTGGCCTCCACATGTGCATGCTCCAGCACATGAACACCACATGCCCAGCACACACAGGCACACGTGCACGTTGGCATGTCTGCAGGTGGCTCCTGCCTTCCTGTAGACAGACAGCTGTTTGTGTCTCTGACTGTTCCTGGCTCACAGTTGAATGACCTGTGTCCCTGTGTTTGTCCACGGCCATTTCTTTGTAGGATGCTGGCTACATGCGCTCCGAGCTCTTGGATGCATGGCTCCCGCCAGTGTTTCCTCTAAGCTGCCTCTTGTCTTTTCATTTGGGTTCTGGTATTTTTTTTCTACATAAGTCTTTCAACTTTCATCAGCAGTGGATTCTTTCTGGGGTCTGGCTTTTTCTTGCTGAGGAAGAAGGCTGACGGGTGTTTTGAGATGTCCTGTCTTTGTGATGGAAACTGGCTTGGCACTCAGGCTGGTCCTGCCTTGGCCTTCCAACACTGGGACCACAGGCAAGCGCCGCTGCCATGCTGGCCCATGCGTCCTTCCTTTTCCGGCCTACTTCTATTCCATGGAGATCTTGTTTTCTGACCCAAGGCAGGTCAGAACCAACCTTTCTCACCCGCAGCCACTCCTCAAAACCATCCATTAGCCCCTGCTTTCCCCACTGAGCAAAGCTAATTTGCCTAAATCTGTGTTTGTTCCTGGATGTGGCACTCCATGGCCTCGGTCTGTTCTGTCTTTGGCACTTTTCCGTTTTTATTATTGGAGCTCTGCTGTTTGGGTGCCTGGTAGGGTGATTTGTTTCTTTTTAAAAAAATAGTCTTTTAGGGCTGGAGAGATGGCTCAGAGGTTAAGTCTCTGCCTTGCAGGCAGCAGGTCCTGAGTTCAGATCTTAGACCCCACGTATAGACGCCAGGCGGAAGCAGGGGCGGCCTGCGGAGCCTGTGAATCCCAGGGCAGAGTAAACAAGGAGGAGGTAGAGGTGTCCATGATGGTTCCTGAATTTGTCCGTGGTTCTACACACACACACACACACACACACACACGCACATACACACAATTGAATAAATAATAAAAAAATTTTAAAAATAGTCTTTTAAATTTATTCTTTGAAATTTATTCTTTGATATTTCTATATGTGCTGTAGCCAGTTGCCTGCCTATTGCCAATAGATTCATGATCAGGGAATTTAGGAGAACGAGGGGTTTGTTCTGGCTTATAATTATTTGGTTAGAGTTCTTAATCGAGTTTGGCAGGAGAGTCATACCAACAACCAGGAGCCAAAGGAACTGGCCACACCATATCCAGAGGAATGCCCAGAGAGCAGCAAATACCCACCATACAGTCGGTGTGTCCAAGTATGCTGAGGAATGCTGGGATAGTTAATCCCGGTGTCAACCTGACACACCTGGCATTAACTAAGATCACCTGAGATTGTACCTGACAGTAACTAAGATTGGCTGAGACCACCTGAAGAGATTACCTGGCTCAATACAAAGACCAGCTCAAGATCCAACTGGAACCTCTCTAGATCTCATTGGAACCCAGTAGCGGACCAGATAAAAGGAACCACAGAAGAGAAGATTGTGAAAAGGAATAGAGACTCTCTGAAGCTGTGCTAGAAGACGCTTTTCCTTCCGGCTGCCTGGTTTCTTCATTTCTTCAACCCTCCAAGTCTTCAACGTGACTTAAGACTCTCCAGGAATTTCCCAGCCTTCAGCTGTCACCCACTAGACTACTGGGCTGAGCAGCTACTGGCAGCCATCATTGCACTACCTCACCCATATCTCATAAGCCAAATATTCATTCTGTTGATTCTGTGACTCTAGAGAACCCTGGCTAATACCAACTTACTTTACCAGCTCCCTCCATTTTATCCACCTGTCCAGACAGTGATCCATAGGCTGGGTCTCCCCATCAGTCAATCTCCTGCAGGCTTCCCCAGGGGTTAACTCAACTACTAATTCTTTTTTTTATTTTTTTTTATTATTTATTCAATTGTGTGTGCACCACCATGGACGCCTCCACCTCCTCCTTGTTTACTCTGCCCCGGGATTCACAGGCTCCTCCCTACCAGGACCGGAAACGCAGGCCGCCCCGCTTCCGCCCGGCATCTATACGTGGGGTCTAGGATTCGAACTCAGGACCTTCTGCCTGCAAGGCAGAGGCTTAATCCCTGAGCCACCTCTCCAGCCCCTCAACTACTAATTCTTTATAAACATGCTCAGCGTTCCAGTCTTCAATTCCAAGATGTGCACATGATATACCTGGACCATATCCACCCTGTCCATTCCCACTCCTGAGTCCTCCAAACATGCTCCCCTCCCCCCTTTATGTCTTTTTTCTTTCTTGCTTTTTTTTTTTTTAAATAACACACTGAATCCCATTAATGCTGCCTTGTATACCTGGATATGGGACCATCTGCTGGAACATAGGCGACAACACCCTTGAGGAAGAGTAGCTCTCCTACCCTCAGGAGTCATCAATTGCCCCCCATGGGCACTGAAATGCTGACTGGCTAGATCTGGTGCAGGTCACCATACTGGCTGCTGTGAGTTCAGGAGCCGGTGCCATGCTATATGCAAAAGACAGCTTCCCACCGGGCTCCTCCCCATCCTCCCGCTCTCACGTGACTCCCCCCTCTTCTGCAATGTTCCCTGAGCCTGGGGGAGAGAGGCTAGCAAGATGGCTCAGCGGGTAAAGGCACTTGCCACTGAGCCTCACAGCCTAAGTTCAACCCTTGGAACCCACATGCTGGGAAACAGAAGCCGACTCTTGCAAGTTGTCTTCTGATGACATTTATGTGTGCACACATGAGCACATACACACTGATGCACACAAACACAGATTTAAAAAATGTTAAAGAAAAGTCCTTTCCCCCCACTTCCTTTCCCAAGCCACAACCCCAACACATGTGGGGTTTGCATTTTAAGAAGTATTTATTTTCAAATAACCTGCTTAGAGGGCCAGACCAAATCTGAACTTAAGAGGAATTGTCAGTGAGCAAATTCACATCTGCTACAAAACGGGGTCTCCTGTGACCTGGGGTATCCTGTGGCTGAGCTGAAGAGCTGTGCAGTCTCTGAGCGCCTTTCTACCATAATAGCAGGGAATGTGACTTGACATTAGGTGTCCAGGCAAAGTCTGTTTCCCAAAGACCCCCCCCCCCAGCTAAGTGTGACTTCATAAAACTGGTTGATAAGATTTGAAGGAAGCTGCTATGTCCAACGTCTGCATAATTTCCATAAAGTAAAAGTAAAACTCCCACAGAGTCGTACTTTCCTCCTGCCTAGAAGGCAGATGTGACAACCAGAGCAAAGGCAGCCATTTTGGACTGCAGAATAGAAACCCGTGCCAGGAGTGGGAGATCAGCACAACAGAAGAGTCCTGAGCCCCAGATGGTCTCAGGCCACCCAAGCAGTTTCAGCCACCTGCTCTGACTTTTCATATGAGTCAAAAAGAAAAAAAAAGTTGTCATATGAAGCTGCTTTTCACAGCAGCCAAACTGATACTTAAATAACATGGATAGATACTGAATGCCAGAAAGAAAGAAAGAAAGAAAGAAAGAAAGAAAGAAAGAAAGAAAGAAAGAAAGAAAGAAAGAAAGAAAGAAAGAGAGAAAGAGAGAGAGAGAGAGAGAGAAAGAAAGAGAGAAGGAAAGAAAGAGAGAAAGGAAAGAAAGAGAAAGGAAAGGAAGAGAGAAAGAAACAAAGGAAAGAAAGAAAGAAAAAGAAAGGAAAGGAAGGAAGGAAGGAAGGAAGGAAGGAAGGAAGGAAGGAAGGAAGGAAGGAAGGAAGGAAGGAAGGAAGGAAGGAAGGAAGGAAGGATAGAAGGTAGATCCCGGGAAAAGAAGAAATCCTCTGCCCTGGGCAAGGGTTAAGACGCCTCTGCCACGGATCTCCCAGCATCCTCCTCAGAGTGCCTAGGAATGTTGTTTCTCCGCTGCTCGGTGCCTCTTGGGTGTGGTGATGGCCTCCGTCATTTGTCCCTCTTGGGGCTTTTCACGCACACTGGAGGGGTGATGTGATGTGCAGGAAAAAGGGCCTGCCAAATCACTTCAGGTTTTGTCAACCATTTGTCGAACATTTGTATAGATTCTTCTGTTCTGAAAAATTAAGTGGTTTGGTGTTTTGAATTTGTTCCCGAAACCCCGTGTAAAGCGTAACCAGCAGGCGACCCTTCTTTGATGGATCCTCCAAGCAGGGCTGGATTCTACTGTTCCACATCTAGCCTTTTCCGTTCCTCCAGTCTCACTCTTGAAGGACACAGAGCTTAAAGCTTGACGTTTGCTTTCACAGCTTGTAACCTCCCCCAAGAAGCTTTCCTCTACCCCAGAACACGATGATTTTTCCTCGTTCTCTAAGGGAGCGTGTTGGGTTTTGGATTCTGCATGTCCACTGCCTACTGTGAATTTGTTTTCATGCCTGAACAAGCAGTTTTTTCCATCATTGGTTTTCCTCGCACACACCCGGGTGGACTTAGAAGTGTCATTAAGGAATAAATCACCCGATTGTCCCAGGGGACTGTGATACACCCTCAGAGGCTCTGGCAGGTTCAGAGACTGCAGAGAGGCAGGAAAGAGACGCCTCAGGAGTTGGGGGTGGGCAGGTGGAGGCATCACTCCAGGGTACCTGTCTCAACTGGATGGCTATTGCTTCACAGTCAGAGGCCTGGGTCAGAAGACCCCCTAGAGACTGGTGGAATTAGGGTGAACCAGGTGCCCGAGAGCATTAGCTCAACAATGTGGAACTCCACGAGATGGTGGCTCACAGCCCTGGGCCTACTCTTGAGAGCTACAACTGCTTGATATTCATCATGCACCACATATTGTTGCAGTTCGCCTGCAAGTTGCTGATAAATCACCATCAAACGGCCTAAGGGAACAAGGGGTGTATTTTCTTATGATAGTCCAGTTACAGTTCATAATCCAGCTTGACAGGAGAGCACGTACCAACACCAGGGCTGAGGGAACTGGCCACACCATCTCTACACAACAGCTGAGAGAGGGACGATCCTTACTTGCCAGACCAGCACATCTGGCCAAGTGTACATAAGGATCCTGACTCTCTCAACCAGCTCTCTGTATTTTATTCCACGGTCTAATCCTACCCACCATGGGCTGGGCCTTCCCCATCAGCGAGACATTCTCCTGCAGGATTTGCTCTGGGCTTAACTCAACTACTAATTCTCTACAAATGTCCCCAGAGCTCGAACCCTTAACTGTCAAGTTGACATCTGTGCCTAACTATGACCCGTATCCAGAGGGCTGAGGACTGGTCTAGTCCTGCCTAGGCAGGGAGGATGTCCACCCCACTCGGACATCAACAGTCCTTTCTGCTAGGCTGTGCCTGGGGGGAGAAGGGGAGCTCCTTTCTTGAGGGATCCCGGCAGCTTCTTCACAGGTACTTGGGGTGTCTTCAGGCCACGGGATGGTCCAGCTGGTGGGAGGATGTGGGGTGGATCCCTGAAAGCTCAGTCCCCAGATGTACCCCACAGCCAGTCGGCTTATTAGCAAAGATGGTGTGTGTGACTCAGAGCAATGAGGAAGGTCAAGTCAAATGCTTTGAGATGCCACACGCCCTGCCATTCTCATAGCCATTTCAACAGGGGGTGAATGTTAGAAAAAGAAGAAGAAAGAGGGGGTCAGGAAGGGAGATAGAACATGAACTCAAGGGGCTGGAGAGGTGGCTCAGGGGTTAAGCCTTGCAGGCGGAAGGTCCTGAGTTCGGATCCTAGACCCCATGTATAGACGCCGGGTGGAAGCGGGGGCGGCCTGTGTTTCTGGTCCTGGTAGGGCGGAGCCCATGAATCCCCGGACAGAGTAAACAAGGAGGAGGTGGAGGTGTCCATGGTGGTTCCAGATTTCGTCCCTGGTTTTAGAAGCGTGCGCGCGCGCGCGCGCACACACACACACACACACACACACACACATGTGCACGCACACACAATTGAATAAAATAAAAAAAAAAACATGAACCCAAGATTTGTCCACGAAGACTGAAGCTTATTCAGGGAGCTTCTCCAAAACTCCAGCGAGGGAGCAGCCATTTCCCCGAGAGGTGGAAAGTACTACTGCCTTGAGGTCAAGGGTGTAAGCTTTAAACAGTTAGAGTGGAGGGGAAAGGAATTTTGGTTTGATGGGTTGGTTCCCTTTGTTCATTCCAGAATAACTGGGAGTTTGTCCAGTTGTCTATTTTCCTTATCAGATCCTATTAACATTCTTGGTGGGGTCTCCAGTGGATATCTCTGAAAGAAATGGCAAGGAGTGGGAGAGGACGGAGATTCTTGGGGATTAATGACAGAAAGCCACTTCACCCCATCGAAGAGAGCTTGCTAGAATACTATCAGTTGATGTGCCCTCTATATAACAAAATACAGATAGTCCTCCTTTTGAGGGTCTTCCCCTTCCCCAAGAACGTAGGCTCCTCCATCAGGAACCAGCTCCTACAGGTTTCAGCATCTGCCAAGGGTGCTCAGAACCAACTCTAATTAACGTCCCATCATTTTAAATGGGCAAAGCTATAATGTTTGGGGTGCTCACCCAAGCACCCCATACAGTTCCCTAGGAGAAAACAGTCATCTACAATGCAAAACAGTCATCTACAATACTTAGTCCATTTTTCTGCCACTGTAAAATGCCACAGAGTGGGTGATGTGTGAAGACTTCCTGGGGAGACACAACACAACTGCCTTCCCACCCCAGATAGGGGTCTCACAATGGACCAAAGTGACAATTACTCCGTGGCCCAACTTGATGAACCAACGTTTATTGGGACTCCTTACAGGAGTAGGGTGAAGATTATACTGACAGGAGCAGGGGCAATTCAAAAGCAGCCACGTCACCAGAAAACCCCCCTTAGCATGGGTGAGGGTCGCAGAAGCTGTACCTCTGGAGCTTTCTAATGTATGACACACTAGAAAGGTGGTCTCCAGGCTTCTGGGGTGCTCCTCTGGGGTCTCTCTCCCACTACCAGACTGTTTGCTGGCCTCTCTGCCCCAAACTTCTTTTTTTCTAATTTATTTTTGGTTTTACAAGCATATACTAATCCCTGCTTCCCTTCATTACCCCCCCTCCCATTCCCCTCCCTCTTCCTCACCTGGCCTGCCTGACCACTTCTATGGACCCCAAGTTTCCTTCTAGCTTGTCTACTCTTGTGGGCGGTCAGGCCTCTGTGGCATATCAAGTTGTCCCTCTTTGGGTCACCCACTAACAGGAGCATTTCCCTTCACTCATCCAACATTAGTCCCTAGGGTTTCCACTGTATGTTCTTATCTTTCTTTAATTCCTCATAGTCTATGGGGGCATGTTGGTATTTCAGTCTTTATGCAGGCCTGGTAAGGACAAGTGAATTCCTAGATGTCCCCCTAACTTCTTGGGTGGTCTGTTCAGTAGTCTCCAAACCCCTACTCCAGGGTCTTCTTCACACAGTCTTGAACTATTCCAGGGTCTCCTTGAAACTGCATTGCTGGACTGGCCTCTTCCCGACTGCTTGCAGACTTTCTATGACTTGTATCATTATAATTGTATCACCATGTCTACAAGCAGTCTGCAGTAGACTCTTCCAGACTTCTTCACTATTAGGGATGGGGTTGTGGGGTTTTCCTTCTGACTGCACTACAGCTGTTGTTTACTGTTTTCTTACATCCTGGATGGGGCCCCGCCCCCTACCTTGTTATTCTCAGAAACATCCTTCCTTACTTCTTGAGACTTCTCCAGGATGGGACATTTTAACCCTGTCCCTTAGACAGGGCGATGTCTAAGATGGCTGCCCAAAGGAAGCATTCCACCCAACAATTGGATAGTTAATGGAAAACGTGAGTGAGGGCTGGGAGGGAGCCCGGGTAGTGGAGGGGTCCGCCCAGCACCCAGCACACACAAGGGTCTGGGTCTGATCCCCAGCACCTCATGAACCAGGTGTGTAAGACAGACATTCACTCTTTGTGGTTCCGAGAACTGAGGACTCCAAGTTCAAGGCCCTGGCTGGTTGAGAGAGAGAGAGAGAGAGAGAGAGAGAGAGAGAGAGAGATTTGGTTAGGGGTAGGGAACGCTCAAGCGCGAGATCTCCATTTCTTGAAGACCGATGCCAGGGGCATCCCTCGCAGTCTCAGTTGCAGTGTGCCTCCTATTCCAGCATAGCTCTGTGCCTATGTCAGCATAGATGCCAGCCTATGCCAGTATAGTCGTACGCTGACTCCTGTTGACCTTCCCGTAAGGGGCAGGGATGGATCTTGTCCTGTCTGGGTTCAAGGGCAGAGGTGTTTTTTACATATTCCTTCCTGTTCTTCGGAAGCCATCTAGACATTGATTAGCACAGGTAAAGGACCAGCACAGAGCTTTATCATTGTAATTGTATCACCATGTTCCTGACCTGTTCGTTCTTCACCCTGTATGGGTCCATTAGGGCCTATTAACATGTTTAAGGACTGGCAGGGCTGTATTGGTGGTGGTGGTCTCACTTGTTATGGATTTTGCACCTGCAGTCTGTCACTATTGACATCATCCCTCTGCACAGTGTACAGACTTCACCCCATTTCATGGTATATAAGGGATTAGGTTCCGTAATAAATTGGACTTGGGTTTTCGGCTTTTCCAAGATCCCCTCTTGACCCAGCCTGACTTAATTCTTGCTCATCCCACTCTGGTACCTATCAGGATTGCAAGGTAAGCGTGCCGGTCACGGGACCCTGCAGTTAGGTAGCTTAAAATAGGACTTTTATCTAGCTAGCTTCTTTTAGACAGTAGAAAGTAGAAAGGCATCTGGGAAGGAATGTTGAAGGTCTCATTATACAGAAGTTGCAGAAGTTGTGCCAATTCAGACTGAGATAAGTCCCAACTGCCCCCAACACTTTATGAGGCGATATGGATAAGAACTCCACAGGTACTGATGGAGAGAACTCTCAAATGCAAATGAGCTAAATTCCCTCAGCTCAGCCAGGAGGTCTGGCCAGGCTGTGCTGGGTCCCGTAGAGGCTGATTAGATGTAAGGTTCCAAAAATCCCAATCAGGTTCACAGAAGCTAGAACTCACCAATGAGAAAATGCCACCCCCAAATCCACCTCGGGCTGGCCCAAGTTTACAGATACCCCTGACCCTGTGGGCCATCTTTATCTTCCTTGTCCCTCACGGATTCCATGTCCAGAGTCTGTGAGTTCCTTTCACCTCTTTTGCCCCTTACATAAATTCCTTACATAAAATTATGTTCTTTCTCTCTGCTAACAAACTCTGCCTTAAGTCTCTACACACGGTCTGGTTGGGCTTTTCAACTCCTGAACACAAGAACCTGGACGTAAAAACTCCCGCAACAGTTTGGGGGTGGGGTGGGCTCTGATGTCGGCCTTCTGGGGAGGGAAGGAACTATGCTTCGTGTTCTGAAGGCAGAAAGCAGAAGGAAGCAAAGCTCTTTAGCAGAAGTAAGGGAGCAGCCTTGTAGTCTGACCACCTCTTCCATCTCCGCCAATACAATGGCCCTTGGGTCTGCGTCTCAATTGGAGAAGGGAACTCACTCAAGTCCTAGTGAGGCTCCTGCAGGAGTTGCCAGGATAGCGTGTGGCGTGAAATATCTCAAACAAAATTCAAAGAAATCTCTCCCCCCTCCCTGCGGTGATTGTCATGTCACCCACTCAGCTGTGCCCTCTTTAATAAACAGTCATTGACATGGGGGGAACAGCTTCGTGGTGGCCTCTGGGTACGCTTGGCACAATGCAGATCTCAGGAGGCTCATCCACCAGGCAGAAGCCACTGTCTGTCCTGCCTGCTGTCCTGGTAGGAATTTGAATTCAAGTGTTGAGGGGCACGAGGGCCGGGTTTTCCTTTGTGGATATTCCCTCCAGCATTGTGAGGCATCTGGGTGCTGGGTGCTCACGAGGAGTTGTTCTGCTGGGAACTGTTACTAGAGTGATGCTGGAGATAAATGCCTGGATTTGTCTCCTTGGGTTAGAGAGGATGTGAGTCAGCCTCTCTCCGTAACCTCGGTGTCTCGTGTCACCTCTCCCTGCAAGGCCCTCTGGGAAGTCCCCTCTTTATCACCATCACACAGAGGTCTGATTTGTCAGGTCGCTGGGGTTCTGTCTTCCAGGCATTATGACGTTGACTGAACACCGCAAAGCTCTTGGAAATGCCTGATTTTCGCTGAGGACCCTGCTTAGCTGGGATGGGGTGGGGGGTGTTTCTCCAGAACCTTGACAAGCTCCTGCAGAATCTGCTGTGAAACTTGAGGCGCAGTTGGGCTTCCCGCCTCCTTGAGGTTTGCATACATAGGTGCCTTCAAATGAAAGAAAGCTTCAATACCCCTATCCTAGCGGAGCACATTGTCCTGTTCACCTTGGTGGCCAGGGAGCTCACTGTCAAATTCCCAGCCCAGCACTGACAAGGGGCCAAGACTTCCCAGTCCACATTTTGTGTCCCCTCATCTTGTAACTTTCTTTTCTTTTTGGAAAGAGCCAACATTTGTAATACCCTGAAAACCGAAGTCTTTTCCTGTAGAGGGGTTTGCAGGCAGGAAAGAAATATTATATTATATAATATTATATTAGTTAGAACTGAACCTTTAGGTCCATCTATGAGGAATTATTTAGTAAGGCAAGCCTGCAGGAGATTATCTAATCGATGTGGGAAGACCCAGCTCGTAGTGGGTAGGACCATTCCCTGGCAGGTGGATACATACGATGCAGAGAGAATTTGTTGGAACTTGGCAGGCTGGCAAGGTAAGAAGTATGCCCCTCTCAGCTCTTCCTATGGCTGTGGTGTGACTAGTTCTGATCTTGGTATGGACTCTCCTGCCACCATAATGGATTATCACAAGAATCAGGAGTATGAATGAATCCCCCTTGTTCTCCAAATTGTTTGAGCCGGGTACTCGTTTCAGCAGCAGGCATATGAAACTAAGGAAATACGTATAGACCCGAGTAGGATTTTACATAAAACATACACACGTGTTTGTAGGGCATGTGTATGGGCGTGAAGTTCACGGTCTTCCGAATGGACACGATCTCTTGCCTTTGACACACATTTCCTGGAAAGAGTCTGGAGAACTGCTCACTCCAAAGCACAGGGAACATGGTTCACTCCAAGGAACCTCCCCATGGCTTCATACTTCCAGGTTTTGTGGGGACACTTTGGTGGCCATGACAAAATGAGGACAAGAGCTTGAGAGATGGGTCAGTGGATAAAGTGCTTGCTACAGAGGCACAAGGACCTGAATTCGGATCCCCACTACCCACATAAAAAAACTGGGTGGGCATGGTAGCATGGATCTGTGATCTTAACACTAGGAGGCAGAGACAGGAGGACACCTGTGTCTTGCTGGTCAGCTTGCCCAGGCAGTCAGTAAGCTTTGAGTTCAATGAGAGACTCTTTATCTCAAAAAGCAGATAGTAAGTAAGGTGATGATTGAGGAAGACACCAGGCATCGACCTCCAGCTGCCACGTTTGCACACAGGCAAGTGCACTTTGCACATACATGTGTACACACTCCTCACCCACCCCCAACCACAAGGACACGAATTAGGCAAGGAGAACTCAAAAGAGATGGAAAGAAGGCGCCTCACTATAGAAAGTGGGTAGGGTTTTCTGGATCTCCTGTGAGAAGCTGGGCCTGGCCTCCTGTTTCTTCTAACCACCTGCCAGCCCCCGACTCCTCCTCTCTCAAACACCCGGACCCACCCTCTGCTGATCTTTAGAATCACCTGGGAAGCTTGGGAAAGCACAAGCACCCCGGGCCCCTCCCCAGAGAGCCTAGGTTAATTGGCGTGGGGCGGGGCTGAGGGGGGCAGTTTAAAAGCTCCCCTGGAGATGCTAATGGGGGCAGGGGGTGAGGGTGGCTGCCCTGGGAGAAGGGAAAATTAAACTAATAAGCACCTGCCTCCAGCTTATCTCTCCCCGCATCAGCCAGGCTGCAGGCTTAGAGATAATGGGCCAGGTTCCGGAGGTGGAGAGGAAGGAATTAACCCTGTGTGGTCCGTTATGTTAGGAGATGTTCCACGTACTCCACAGGAGAAACACATTTGGTATCTGGGCTCTGTGTGTGTGTGTGTGTGTGTGTGTGTAGCCACTATGCAGGTGATTAGTGCCAGGATCTCCCTCCCACCCATACACTTTCCCATGCTCCTTTCTTATGCAATGTGGCAGGACATTTGCACGAACTTCAAACACAATCTTCATTCTTCAAGCCATCTCTAGATCATTTATAATATGTAAGACAGCATAGCTACTATAGACTTACCTGAAAATCTGTATTTCTTACAGAAATTCTTTACAGAATAATGACAAGGAAAAATCAAACTCCTTTCATGAGTGATGGAGGTGCAGCTGAGCACCTGGGTCTGGAACTCGGGGCCACAGAACCAAGGGGCGTGCTCATGCTCCGTAGAGATGAAAATCCCTCTCTCAAATATCTTCAGTCTACGTTGCATCCAGTCTAAGGCTGCGGAACTTGTACACATTCCCCACCACACTTCTGCTTCAGATCATCCTGACCTAGTCTGTGTGTGTGTGCATACTTGAGTGTGTTTGTGCATGTAGTATACTTTGCAGACATGCACATAGATGTGGGTGTTTGTGGAGGACAGAAGTCAGTGTTGGGGTGTCTTCATCAATGGATCTTCAGCTTATTTTTGGGACAGGGTCTCTCCCTGGGACCTGGAGCTCCTCTATTGGGCTAGACTGTCCCCAGGGATCCCCCTGACTCATCTTCCCAGGGCTGAATTACAGGTCTTCATCGTCACACCTCGATTTTTTTACATTAGTGGTGAGGATCCGAGTTCAGGTCCAAGTACTTTACTGTATGAGCTCCCTGTTCTAGTCCTTCAGAAGAAAGAGTGAAGTGGGGTGTACAGTGGGGGTGTCTATGGAGCAATGAAAATGTGCATCAGCATTGCGAGCTCTTTGTGAGCTCTGTGGATCGCCATACAAAGTAAGCCTCGTGGCTCTGAGAAAACAAGCCAGGGCTGAAAACATGTGTGATCTGTTTCTAGGAAGCCCTCAAGTCCACACCTCGAGAAGGGCCCAATCCCAACCTGCTATGGAGAATGGTGACCATGCTTGCCCTAAGTCTGGGAGTGAAAGGGTGGAGAAAGCTAGGACCAGAGGTGGGTCCAAGAACACTGGGCGTATCTACAGTTTGGGGTTCCTCTTTTAAAGGGGAGTACAAAATTATCCCAGGTGTAAAGCTAGATACAGAAGCAAATATTTCTTTAAATTAACAAAAGAATTCAGGGACCAGCAAAATAAGTCAGGGTAAGGTACCTGCTTGCATACCTGGAGATCTGATTTGAACTACGTGATGGAAGGAGAGAACTGACTTCTGAAAGTCATCCTCTGACCTCCACCTATGTATCAAGATATGCATATGCATGCTTTCTTTCTCTAGTAAATAAAAAATCATATCTATCCACTATCCAATGTAAACGTTTCTCCTAGAAATTAACCAGCAAGCCTGGGTCACAATTAGATACAGGTGTCAACTTAATGGTTGAGGGTTTGATTTCTGGACACATTTGTGGAGAATTAGTAGTTGAGGTAAGCCATGAGCGAATCTGTAGGAGATTGTGTGATTGATGGAGGAAGGCCCAGTCCATGGTGGGCGGGACTAGTCCCTGGGCAGAGGAACAAGACAGAGGCAACTGGCTGAGAAAGCTGGCATCCTTGGGTACATTGGCCAGACATGCTGGTCTAGTAGGTAGGGATTGTCCCTCTCCCAGCTGTCTTGTGAATACATACCATATATGCAATACATGTGGCCGGTCCCCTTGGCCCCTAGTGTTGGTGTGAACTCTCCTGCCAAGCTGCAAGGAACTGTAACCAGGAATCATAAGTGAGAATAAAATGTGTTCCCTTCAGCTGTCTGGTGGTGAATTGATCAGCAGTAAAGGCAGCTATCTGCTGCATCCTGTTAAGACTAACTTACCCTCTTGAAAATGGAAAAGCTTCACAACCAATTTATATTCTGAGAAGATGAACCATGTTTCCAAATATCTCAAAGCTCAAACATGACCTTCCCCTTTGCTGGATTGTCATGGTGACGGCTATCACCATCCCACTCTCCTCTGGAGTCAGTGGGAGTCACAGCACCAAGAGCCACCTGCTTGGGACCTGGTTTTCACTGGCAGCAGCTAGCCGTCTAAAGCAACTGACACTTGTAGATTGGACAAGTGACCTCTGACCATTGGAACCGATCTCTAGTTTCACGCCAGGGCCTCTAGAAAAGACCCAAAGCCTGGCCTGGTGGAGACGCCAGTGATCTCAGCACTGGATAGACAGAAAGATGTTGAGCCTGATGCCAGTCTGGTCTCCATAGAGACCCTGCCACAAACAAAACCCAAACACAAAATGTGCTGAGGTTGGGGAGCATGCTCAGTGGGTGAAGTGCCTGATGTACAAGCATGATGTCACAAGTTCAGATCCCCATAAAAAAGTCTAGCGTGGCTAGTGTGCCTATAATCCAGCATTCAGGAAGAGGAGACGGGAGGAACCCAGAGGTCTGCAGGCCAAACCAATGAAGCTCCAGGTTCAGTGAGAGACCCTGCCTCAAGAAACAAGACCAAACAGGAGCAAGCAAGAAACACTCTCCGTTGACCCCTGACATACACATAAATACTGGGTGCACAACACGGGAGGGACCTGAGGGCAGCCCTTGAGTTCAAATCAGAAGCCCATGGAGAGGATGAAGGCATATGCATGGGAACATCAGCAGTCCTGTTTCCAGCAACCTAGCAACTGTCCAGAAAGACCAGAACATCTCCGGAGCAAAGAAGGGCTTTGGAGTCAGCGGGGCCTGAGCTCACTGCTGGCTCAGCCCACCATAGCCTTCACTGACTGCCCCACCTTCACTGACCCTGGACTTGCACAATAGCAGCACTGTGGTACACTCACCTAAACTGGCACTCCATAGAAGTAGAAAATTTAAGTGTATGCACCCCTAATTGCAGAGGATGCCCCCACGCTACAGATTTACACCTGCCTTTCCAATGAGCCCCTCCCTGTGCGGTCAGGGAACTTAGTAAAGGTCATGGAGTTGGCACTGTTTTGCAGTGTCCACAACGGAGTTCCCAAGCATTGGATGGGGGTTGGGGGGAGACACGGGAGGGACTTCGTATAAGCTGCAAGGCACATTTATGTCCTATGAGAGCACGAGGAGAGTGGGGTGTCCTCATTTGGGTCTGGAGGGGAGAGTTGTAGAACTTTACAAAGGCCAGCGAGGTTGTGGGACCTTAGTTTCTTTGTCTGTGAAAATGGACAGAACTTAGGCACGGTCCCTGAATCCACGAAGCTCTGGGCATCACCAGCAAAGACTCTGTCTCATAATTCAGTTGGCGCCTCCACAGAGAGGTCTTCCCGGTTGTGCTGCTACCCCACCCCGACCCGTCCCTCTTTCTTCCTATTTGGTAATAACCACAACTTCTTCGATGGCTTTCTATTTTGCTGGTTTGATGCCGATCCGTCTCCCGAATGGAAGTTCCGGCAGGCAGGGCACCAAACGAGTCCGGCTTGTTCTGGCTGAGCCGCGGAACCTGGCACGGTCACACGCTCCGGCGCCGCGGAATGAATGAATGGGCGGGTGAATGAATGAATGAGTGGAAGCTCCCTTCCAATCAGCCTTCGCGCTCTCTCCGGGGCCGCGCCCGGCTGCGAGGGAGGACGCGCTGCCCGGGGCCGGGAGGCGGCGTGGGCGTCGCTTGGGTGGAGAGGAGGCCGGGCGGTCGCCTGCTCCTTCGGGACCCGCGGCAGCGTGCGCCCTGGCCGGCGGCGGCGGCGACGGCGGCAGCGCGGAGAGCAGCGCCGCGATCTTGTACGATCGGAGCCGCGCCTGGGCGCCCCCACGCAGCGGCGCGGGCCCGGTGGGGACCCGGAGGCCGGTGGCGAGCGAAGCGGCGGGTCTCCTGCCTTGCAGGAGGCCGCCGCAGCCCAGCAGCGCCCGCGAAGGCAGCGCCGCGCCCGGCCTCCCGCGCGGGACGCCTCTCCACTGCGCGCGGTGAGTAAGCGCCCGGCCCGCAGTTCGCCCTGCGGTCGTGGCGCTCTCCGGGGCGCACCGGCGGGACCGAAGTTCCCGGGGATGCGCGGACACCGGGACATCCGGGAGGACGCCCCAGATAGATACCTTCTCCGGAAAAAAGTTCGTCCCGGTTTGCGTGCCTCAGTTTCCCCGCGCGCTTGTGGGGCGCGGGAGTGGATGGGGGGGGTACAGCGACTCTAAAATTGACGCTCACGCGTGCGGGCACAAGTGCAGGGCGTGTAGACGCGGCCAGGGTCCTGGTGTTTCAAGTTAGATCCCTGGCCTCGGAGGTGCGTGATGAGACGCTCGGCCCTGGACAAGCTAAGAGAGACCGGAGTATAAACTCCGGCCCCGGCACCGGGGAAGGAATTATAGGGTGGCGGAGGAGAGGAGCGAACCCTGGAATCTCCGGGATGAGGCTGGGACGGCACCCGAGCCACCTCGTTACATTTCTTTGAAAAGTCCCTTCCCGCTGCCCTGCTCCAGCCTAGGGTCTTGGGTAGCGGGTACCCGCAGTTCTGGCGCCCGCGGCGTTGGAAGTTGAAACTTCCACAACTTTCCATCGGAAGAACGCCTCGACTCTGAGACTAGAGTTTCCTTGTATGGGGAGACTGCGGGGAGTGGAGTCTTTTTTTTTTTTTTTTTTTTTTTATTAAAGCTACGTTATCTGGAGGCAGAATGGCCCTCGCAAGTTCAACATGTTCCCTAGCCCTCCCCCCCCCAAAAAATTAAAACTCAAGGAGTATTAGAAAAGCGCGACTGGAGGAAATATCCTCTCGCAAAATCCGAGCGCTTTGCCCAGCTGAAATGGAAGCGCTTTCTGGCTTGTAAAGTTGGAAGCAGCTGCCTTACAGCCCCGCTGCAAGGGCTCAGACCTGACAGCGCGCACCCCGTTGAGTTCCGGATTCTTGAAGCAAAAAAAGAATGAGATTGCCTGCTGTCTCCTCTCCCCCCACTCCAGGAAATGCCGTGGGTCTGTTTATAAATAAATATATATACATACATATATGTATACACACACACACACACACACACATAAAGCACCCAAGTATAAATCACTCCCCGTGGAGGTGCCTTTTAATTACGAGGTGCGGCCAAGCGGGGGAACTTGGGGTCCTGTTGGCAGGAGCAGGCCATGTAGAAAGATTTTACCAAACATCACAGAACAATTTTGAGTGTCCAATTATGTGTGAGCTGTTCTATTAACTCCACAGCTCTTGTTGGTTGGTTGAAATTTCTATTGCCAGAGGGTGGGTGAAGCCAGCGGAAACACCAGCCTGCCTGGGGCCATTTCTTAGCCCAGAACTTCTCCCGGTGTGGATGGTGATGGGAGTGGATCGGCTTGGTCATAGACTCTCCTGCAGTTTCACTCAAATGCTTCTCTCTCCCTGGCTTGTCCAGTTTCAGCCTGTGGAGACCCAGTATTCCCCTGCCCTTAGGCATCTTGAAGCTGGGAAAAGTTACCGGATTATTCTTAAAACAAATGATGATGGCCTAAATCTTGCTTTTGTTGAGCATAAAATTGTGTTCGTATTCAAAGTCTTCTTGCCTTTGGGGGAGCGCTGTAAACTTTGCAGTTGTGGCAAAAATAACGACAATGTGGCTAGATCTGAAAGAATTCAAACTGCTGTCGGTTTAAAAAGAATTCATAGGTCACTATTTTCTTATGTACTTTTAGGCTCACAATACTAGGAACTATTTCATCTTAAAGGAGTTGGCATGTACTTCTGTCTTGGAAAAGCTCATGTAGTACTGTGCCTTTGTTCTGTGTGTGTGTGTGTGTGTAAGAATGATTTATCTATACAAATGTACCGAAATCATTTCCTAGCATCAGATAGTTACATGATATAAAGTAAAAGATGTGTGCCCTAATGCTTTGAAATTAAAAGGGGAAGCATCTGCTTTAATGACTTCAGTTCTAGGATCTTCTTTTCATGCTTTTCGGGCTGAATTAAACACATCATAGAGAGGTATGATTTGTTGACTGGCTATAGGATTACCGTTTGGAAAAACACCCAAGGCAGGCTGCTTGTAACATGCCACTCCTGTTTTAAATTGTGTGGAAGAGATCGCGAGGCTTGTTCCAGACGGGTAAATTGATAAAATGCTAGCTGCTGTGGGGAGAACGGAAAAGCCCTCAGCAAAAAGCTCTGTGGTGTGCAGCAAGTTCTGAGTTCGGTGGAACAAGCTGTAGAGGCTCCGGCAGTTTGTAAAAATGCATGTTCAGTCCAAGCACGTCCATGTCGAGACGTTTTCAGTTTCTCTGTGACAAGATGACCCCTCCCCCAAAAGAAGAAAGCGCTTCCTTATTTTTTATTTCTGCTACTTTTCCAAAGATAACTCCTGTGTGGGTGCAGGAGACAGGAATTATGCAGACATCCATCCTCTAACCTTTCTTCAGAAACTCATTCAGATGGCAATAAGCCTCTTCTAAAAGGCACAGGCAGTAGTGGAGAGTGAGTGGGCTTGCGAGGGGGCTGTCTGGGTGGCCACTGAGCTGTGGCTGTCCAGAGGAAAGGAAGGGAAGGAGAGGGTCTTGCCAGCTCCAGGGTAGCTGCTGAATGCTTTGCACACACAACGCCTTCTCTAAGCAGATGGGTGGGCACTGCACTGGGACAGGGGGCCTTCCCTTGAAAGACACTCCAGGAACTTAAAAGACCTGGGTCTCTGGAGATGTCCACAGACTTGAGCGCCTGTGCTGTGTGTCTGGGCCAAGGAAGAAGGCTTTGTGACCAGCAGGCAGGGCGAAGCTTCCTGCTTCTTACCTGGACACCAGATACCGAGGGAGGCCAGAATTTCTTGGGGGAAGAGAACTCTTTCCACCAGGACTTTTGAGAGAAGGAGGATGGCTTACTTAGTTCTGGGGGCCTCTTGATCTTGCTTTGAGGGGAGCGGGGCTGTTGGTCACTTCCAGAGACCGAACTTCTTACTTGTCTCCAAGGCTGGGCTCTGCTGTGGTGAAGCAATATTTTTTTCTAGTTAGTTCTGAAAGGGGGGATTAGGGGAATATGCTCAGGCCTCCTTACCGTGAAACATTACAGAGTCTTAACCCCATAGTGGAAAAAACATGTCCTGTTAACGTAAAATGCATATACACACATGTGCATAATACACACACATACACGTGCAAACACACGCAAAGGTAACATATGCACACATACATATACATGCACGCACATGCACACACATAGACATGTACATATACATATGTGCACACATATACTTGCACATTTGTATACTCATAATACACATGCACAGTTATGCATGTGCACATACATATACACGTGTGCATGCACATTCACATATGCATGCCCAGGCGTTCCTCGCTCACTCCCAACCTTCTAGCTGATTCCATTCTCCACAGTCACAGATACTTTCTGAACTCCTTCCCTTCCCCCATCATCTGCCCATTCAAGAGTCCCAAACACACCAAACAAAAAAGAAGGTTCTGGTAGGCAAACATTAGGTGAACATTCCCTGGAGACAATATTTGAAGATGTTAAGTAGCCTAATGGTGTTTGCCTAACACCTTCTAATCCAGGGAGGCTAAATTGCCCTTCGTCAGGTGGCGAATCCTTGCAGGGACGATGGGCAGAGGAAACCAAGGCTGCAGATCCACTGGCCTCAGTGTAAGTGACTGAGATGAGAAAGAAGCAGGACAGACCCTACAGAGGGTGTATGCGTGTGTGGGGGGGAGGGGGTTTGGCCTTTTGCATATTTTTTTTTCTGCCCTTTTCTTTCTAATTCAATTTCATCATACAATTGGATACCGTTGGCATTTTTCTCACTTGTAAATCACACTTCAGTATGTTTCAGCCAGATTCTAACAATAGCTATCATCCATCTGAGACTTGACACCCACAGCCTGAATCTTTCCACTATGCAGGGTAGAGTCTCACCATGGCCCCCTGAGCATTATTGTTACCAGTCTGACCTTGTTAAGCAGAAAACCAACTCACAGGTTAAATGACAGTCCGCAGATTAAGTGCAGATGAAACCTAGGACTGGGTATCCTACCCGGCCCTGTTCTCCCCCCCTTCAATGCCTCATCCATGTGCTATGAAAACCTAAGCTGTCCTTCCGCTGGAGGCCGATGCTCAGTGAAGATGGCTGGAAATGCCCAGAAGAGATTACTGAATTCCCCCCCTTCCTTGTTTTGTTTTCTTTCTGTTTCCAAGGCCAGAGCGATCACTTCAGGCAGCCGTTGTTAGCGGGAAGGGAACCCGGGGAGCCAAAGTTAGAGTTTGGGTTCTGTCAAGGAAAGTATCTGTTTATTTACAAGGCCTAATTTGATTTGTTCCTTTTATACCAATACTGAGTGGTGCAGTTCCTAAAATGAGTCGATCTATTTACCGGCAGTGGAGCGGCCCTAAAACATTACGGTAGGCACCAAGCAAGTCTTCTTGACGGGAAGGTGCTGGATCCCTGTGGTTGGGTGTTGGTGTGAGGTTTGATCATAAACGTTTGGAGAACAAAATAAATGAATAAATAAGCAATCTGGATTTGGTGGTCCCAAGAGCCAGGGAGTGGGAACACTTGGTTTTGGTCACTTTGAATATCAAGGGATTATCATCCACGGCCTGAATGTAGGAGGGCCGGGCTTGTGATGGGCAGGGGGCCGGGAGGCATGTTTTGGAGAAGAAACCCGGAAAGATGGAATAGAACGTCTCAACATTCAATCCTGTCCTCGAAGAAAGTAGGGGGGCTCAGTTCCCCGAATGGTCAGTTTCTAGTAATAATAATTCGAGCCCAGATGTGCCTTGCTTGTGGTATTTTGAAAAGTCTATGGCTGCTTTCAAATCTGTGCAGAGCTTTAAAAATAGGAACTGTGATGCATGATAATGCCAATTTAAACATCGTTTAAAATGCATGAAGTGTGTAGCAGAGGTTAGAAGCCATGAGATCACTGGCTATCGGTAGTGTAGTGTCCATTACTTGTCCAAAATGCGACTCTCTGGTAAAATGAGATTAAAAAAAATTTATTCTTGGATGTGACCTGGAATATATCTACTTGCATTCATTCAGAGAAAAACTGTCAACTCTCTTGGAATATAACTGATGGGGAAAAAAAGATAAAATTGACATATTCCCCCCTCAAAAAAATGAAGAACTAGCAGGCGTATCTTGATGTAACTAAAGCCTTTCACTTTTGACTCTGATCTCCTTTCTTCTCCGACCTTTTTGACAACCGAAAGATTCGGCACATTCGCCAAAAGACACTTTTAACTTTGGGAAGAAACTTCGTGGCAGAGACAGCCGGATCTGTTTCAGCCATTATTATTCCTGTAGCACATGCATACTTTGGTTTTCATGGTAAGATGTGAGTTTGCCAAGAAGCAAAATTACAGCAAGAAAACTATGCAAAAACATACACACTTTTGCTTAAGGAATGGGAAAAACATGGAAAAATTCCCTGACGGTAATTGCTTTAGCGTGAGTTTTAAAGGTCGTTGTTTGACTTATGTCAAAAAAAGTCCTCCTTAGCTCCTTCTCACGGAGGCCGGTACCAGATCTCTCACCTTCACAGTGGCCCGTGTGAGGCTGGACTCTGCTAGTCTTTGCGGCTTTGAGAGATAGCCTTCTTTCTGGTAGAAACACTCTGGTTTTAGATTGTGTAGGTTTAGAAGAAGGAGGAGGAGAAGAAGGAGAAGCAGGAAAGGTTACTTAGATATCGATTTTATTTTCTTAACCCAGAATGAGAAAACACAGGGAATTCTCGATAGCTTTTTACAGGCTGTTAGTATAAGAAGAGTAGCCAAACCAACATGTATTAGGTCATGTGCCTGAACGCATAAATAAACCCTATGAAGGTCACCAAAACAGGATGAAAACCACCAGCACTCTCTCCCCTTGCCAAATCCAAATTCTTGCCTGTTAGATGTGTTTGGTTGAACTGAATCAGAAGTGGGGAGGGGTGGGGAGAGTGGTTTCTGCTTTTGGCTTGATTTGGATTCTGAGGGTGAGCAAAGACATCTTGTGGTAGGAGGAGCCGGGGCTGCAATGGTGGGTCTCTGGGAACTTCTGTCACCCTGAGTTTCCGTTTGCATCTCAGGGAACCTGAGGCCCAACTGTCTGTGGTGGTCTGGTCACCTCTTTTCCTCTCCTCATGGTCACTTGTGGTTCAGGCATTAATCATATCACATCAAATGCTATCTTCTACTGCTCCTACTGTGATTTTTAAAATGTGGGGTATACAGGATAGAAAGATGAGTCTTCAGCTCCCACCCGCCACAGCTTTCTGAACACACACACACAGACCATGTCTGCATGTCCCTGGCACCAAAGCGCTCATAGGCATCCCCAGAAGAGATTGAATCTCTTCTGAGAGACAGAGGAGGCGTCAGGACAAAGAGTTTGTCTTTGTTGAGTGCATTATTTGCACATATCAAGACAATTGTTTCGGAATGTTCTAGAACCTATTGATTCCCTCTAGCAAAGGTCTGGATGTTGGGAAGGGGTAGAGAAGGGCAGATCATGTACTTCTCTGACCTTTTGTACCACTGGAACAGCCAGGGAAGCCGAGACTTGCTGTGCCCGGATGGACGTGTCGTGTGTGATTTAACAAGTTGTGACTTGCGCCTGTGTTGTCAACAGAGTTTTGGCTCCATCCAGCCGTGACAAAGGATGGAGCAGAGATTATTCACCTCCGGTCTGTGATGAGCCTTGAGCTCCTTGGTGCTCTCCTCTGGCTAAACAGACTGAACTCCCTGGAGAAGCCTGATGGCTGGGGTGTGGAGGGAAGGAAGGGGGGTGAGGAGGTGGAAGGAGGGGAAAGAATGTCAACCTCAGCAAATGTCTGAGACGCTCGGAATGTCTCCGTGTTGCTCGGGCACCGCAAGAAAGTCAATGACGTAGGGACATGGATGTCGACTTTTTTGAGGGGGGGACCGGAGAGATTGAGGGGGCGGGATGCCAGCTTATAGTGGTTTGATCCAAAGCAGAGAGGTTTTAAGTTCCTCTGGAACTCTGAAATTTCAAAAAACTTGACTTTGGAAATTTTGTAGTCTTTTTCTTTTTTTTTTTTAAAGGTTATTTTCAGTGAATCCAGTTTAAAAAAAAAAGTTGTAAGAGTTGCTTGGCTTTAACAAATTTTACTTGTTTATTGAACATGCCAGCCACCGTGCTGAGGATGTTTGGCTTTAGATGTTGTTCAATGAAGGACTGCTGTTTTTATCATCCTCGTGTGGCAACTGAGTCTAGGGACATAAAGTGACATGGCTGAGGTCGGAGCCAAGATAAAGTCCAGTTCTGATCGCTAACCCTTAGGACGGTCAGCCTTTACATAGGCCCCAGAGAGCTGGATATTTGCAGATGGTCTGGACGGAAGTCAGACTCTGAGGCAAGAGGCCGGGGCTGATTGATGGAGTCCTGAGCTTGCTGGTGTGGAAGTCGAGGGGCTGTCCGGCTGATGACTGGTATCCCCTGCTATCCTACTACAACCACAGTATGGAATAGTGACCGGTATGGAATAGTGACTGTGTGGCTCACAGAGCCTGACCCATCGACTTTCTGACCCTTTACAGTTGACTTCTATGCTGCTGACACAGAACTAGAGATAAACTTTGTGCACAGGAAAGAATAGTCTGGAAGCATCTTGTACGCTGTTTCAGAGATGTCACAGGTACCTGCTGGGTGCCTTCATCTCAACCCTCTCTTTGGGGACTTCTTGTTCAGGTCTAGTTTCTAACCCACCACCTCGCTACCTTTTCTCAATCAGCTGGATATGCAGACCTTTGCTAGAGGGAATCAATGGTTCTAGAACATTCTGAAACAATAGTCCTAATATGTACAAATAGTGCATGCCCACAAAAGCAAACAACCTCTGTCCTGACACCTCCTCTGTCACTCAGAAGAGCTTCAAATCCCTTCTCGGGATTCCTTCCAGCACCTGGGCTGACGCCAGAGTTAGGAAATGCAGACGCAGTCTGAGTGTGTGTCAGGAAGGTGTATCAGCAGCGCCTCTCTGTGTTGGTTCCCCGCCTGTCATAGGAGAAAGAGGGTGCTGCTGTGTTCCCAGACCTTTCGGTTGCTCCGGCAGCAGGATGTGTGGAGAGTCCAGCTGCTTATTGAGAGAAGCGCAGTACATCAGTGACAGTGAACTGGTTTCTGTCCCAACATACCCAGGATATCATGGAGCATGCTGATGCTTCCCTGTGAGGTGGTATGGGGAGCGCTGAATCCGACATCTCTGGATGGGAGACTTCTCACTGACTCAGTACAGGACCTGGGACCTGGGTGCTCTGGTTAAAGCCAGCATACTTAGGGTGGGTATTAATGTGCCTTTCTGGGAGATTTCCTGTGGTGGAGGTGGAGTTGTGGAGATACTGTGTTTGAAGCTGGGCAGTATGTGGATGGCATCTGGACCAGCTGTGGTTGCTGATTTGATGCAAGTTATGTGGTTGCTGCTATTAGAGATTGTGAGCTCTGTGACCTGAAGCAAATGACTGTGCTCTGTGGGCCTCAGTTTCTCTCTTTGGGCATAGGGGTGACAATGAGAGTAAGCATTGCTTTGTGTGGGCCATTGTGAGATATAAAGGAGAAAAGACCTGTGGCGAGCGTTAGCTTCGTTATCCCACTTGCTTGCATCAAATCAGCTGGTTACTCGGATAATAGAGAGCTAGATACGGGATCTGGGAGGCGCCCAGAAGTGCTTGGTCCACACAGAGTGTCGAGCTATGACTGAGAACATAGATGCTGAACCCAGACGGAACTGGTTTGAACCTCGGGCACTCCCTGTTTCCTGGCTCCACCACCTGGGTCGTACTCTCTCATCTTTTCAAACAGCGGGAAGGTTGTGCACATTAAACGAGGTGGTGCACATAAAGCCGGGCATTCGGCACGTAGTAAGCACTCAATAAATGGTAGCTTGTATTATTATCACCCCCTCTCTGCACTGCGTCCCACCCCCCAAAAAAGATCTGACCGTGAGCAAAACTTAGCTTGAAAATAAAAGAACACATTTTAAAACTGCCAAATAGATTTAAAATAGTATTCATTAAACAAAATTAAAATCTTCTATTAAATCCAGACTTTGGGCTCTGACCAAATTTTTATAACCCAAGCTTAAAGGCCAGAGAGTCCGTCAGCCACAATGGGAACATTGTGATTGAACTTGAGACTTCAACGCCGCTATTGAGCCGTCTTTGAAAATGCACGTTTTCCTGTTAAAATGAGAGGGAAGTCATGGGAAGAAAAAAAGAGATTCTTGCTCCCCTCAACGAACCTTAATGAGTTGAAAAAGAAAAACAGAAGATCTCTCGTTTTCCTCCTACTGCCAAGACGCATGGCCGCCTCCTTGCCCCATTCTCCATCGGTACCCCTACAAATCCAGATCTGAGGGAATCACCCAACTAACCTAATCTAGATGGTATTTCTCCAAGAGATTCTTGCAGCTGGTGAAGCCGATTGTTGAGAGTCCAGACCCGGGAACCCAGCTTCCCGGGCTCAAAGCCTAGCTCTACCTCGGTTTCCCCATGTGCAAAGACAGGGACAGTCTGCCTATTGAAGGGGTCGTGGCAGAGTTAGCCATGAGTGCTTGGATCTTTTGCCTTTATTAGTGATTGAAACTTCAGCATCAATAAATGAAACTCTGCGAGTTAGCAGTCAAAATCATGGCAACAATCAGGGAGGGGGACCAAAGCAGGAAGGAACAGATCTTAGAATCTCAGGAGCACTTTCATGGGAGTGTGTTCCATTCTCTCTCAAAAACAAGAAAAAAGAAAACAAGAAGAAATGAACAAATGAGGAAGCTGAAACTTAGCAGGTCAGGTGGCTGCATGGTGGTATTCCATTCCTGATCTGTTCTGTCACATGACCCCATGGCCCATCCAGACGCTTACCTTCTAGAACATTTACACGGACAACACAGGAGGCACAGCAGACTTCCTCTTGACCTGTCTGATACTTAAGATTTGTGCTTATGTTTCAGCGGCCCTTTTCAAGGCTAGGGGTGTGACTTCTTCCTTAACCCGGACAGGACTCACTTTGTAGCTGTGAAGTGGGGCTGCCAGGCAGGTTGTCAGAGGCAGGGCGCTGTTGCGGAAGCGAAGGGGATGACCCCTGACCCCATCCCCCACTTGCTGTGTGACTTTTGGGCTGATCCCCAGAGCGCCTTTGCCAGTTCAAGGGACAGACATCTTTGTATCAGATTTGTTATAAAACCTGAATGAAGTAATGGTGTCGGACTAGGGAAATGGCTGTATCAGCAAAGTGCTTGCTGCACAGACAGGAGCCCCTGAGTCTGGGCCCTAGGAGGTATGGGGGGAAAACAAACCAAAATAGGCATGATGTTTTGCACCTATAATCTCAGTGCTTCAGAGACAGACACAGGCAGACTCCTGGGGTTCAATGATCAGACAGTATAGCCTGCTTGATGAGCTCCAGGCCAAAAAAGTGAACGAATGAATGAATGAACGAATGAATGAATGAATGACCGAATGAATAATAAATTAGTGGATGGTTCCTAAGGAATGATATTCAACGTTGATCTCTGTTCTCCACATGCACAGAGATACAAAGTGCCTAAGCAATTATATAGGTTCATGTCTCCCTGCCCACATACAAGCATGCACACCCATGTACATACATAATCATAAATAGTAATGATGACAATAGTGATAATGGTTTTGCAACTTAAATAGAATTGGATTTGCCCGCAGAAGTACTCAAAAGGGTGAAAGCAACTTGGCTAGACTTATTCCCACCATTTTTCCATTAGCTTCTGTCTCTGGATTGTGTAGCCATTCCTTTAGGAAGACTCTGCCAGTGTTCTTTTTTTGTTTTAATAAGGTCTTAAAAAGTCTTTTAAAGGAAGGAACAAGAATGGGCAGTCCCTGTGCTGAGGAGCAAAAGCCTCGAGCTGATCCACTTAGAACCCAGGGGCAAAATTATATAGGAAGTAACAAGAATCTGGCACTTCCTGATAAAATGTTGGTCAGAGAGATCTTAAAGTCCCCAAATATTATAGGCTTTTGCCATGGCTCTTGATTACTCTCCAAAAACTATAAGTAAGACCTTATTACTGAAGATACAAATAGATCACAGAACATGGGCATAAGGGCAAAATTTATCAACTGGAACTGGTCTGAGGACTTTCTTCTTGCTGGATGGCTTACGCAGTACTAAGGGATATTGTAGAAGATACTGGGGGAGAGAAATATTCACCAGTTCCATCAACGGCGTGAGATCTGTAAGTCGCAGTATAAATCACCATGGCATCAGGTGACCACCAATGTAATAGTGGCATAAATACCAAAAAGACAACCAACACCTTTTATTTTAAATTTTTAAAAAATTATTATTTATTCAATTGTGTGTGTGTGTGTGTAAAGAACCAAGGGTGAATTCAGGAATCATCGTGGACTGCTTCTACCTCCTCTTTGCTCTGCCCCGCGATTCACAGGCTCTGCCCACCAGGACCAGAAGCGCAGCCCGCCCCGCTTCCGCCTGGTGTTTGTATGTGGGATCTAGGATCCGAACTCAGGACCCTCTGCTTGCAAGGCAGAGGTTTAACCCCTGAGCCATCTCTCCAGCCCCAACAACCAACAGCCTTTTGATTGGATTCAAGACCCACTTATCATAATGGTACACATCTCTGTTACTGTAAACTAGAACAACCTCCCCCAAAAGGGGGAAGGAAATAGATCAATAGGAAAGATAACCACTAAACCTACAGGTAGGAAGACAGTGCATCAAACTGCTCTGTAGGTAGCTGTTGTTGTACCCATAGAATGGGAACTCAACAGTGGAAACCTTTGGGTCCAAAGCGCAAAAGGGCGGCTTAAAGAGAGGTAACTTGATATCGCATGGAGTAGACAAACCAGAGTGAACCCTGGGGTCCGTAGAATCATAGAAGCAGAAAGGTGGGAGGGAGTAGGAGGGAATGATGAAGGGAAGAAAGGGGATGGGAAGGAGGGGGGTGGGAGGGAATCTGGGATGAATACTCAATATATTTGGAAAAGTAGAAAAAAAGAGAAAAAGTTAAAAGAGAAAAAAATAAAGTATTTTTCTCACGTTAGCCTAAAGCATGTGTGCACATTCTGTTTCTTTGAAGTGGTGTCTTTATAAAGTGTTTAGAAAAAATGGAGAAAACATTTCAAGCAAATGGTTTCCTAAGTTTTTATTGCTCATAACAAAGCAGTTTAAAACAGCTTAAAAATCAAGTCCATAAAATAATTAACCACAAAACTGGTGTGTGGATGTGACTGAATTTGGGGAAGTGTGAGAAACATGGATCTAGTCTCTTCATGTGAAATGAGGTATCTTAAGATGGGCAGAGTGGATTCTGCCTGAAATCTAATCATTCGGGATGTTGAGGTAGGTGAATTTCCATGAAGTTAAGACCCGTCTGGACCATAATGAGAGACCTCATTTCACACACGCAAACGAGGAAAGAAAAGAAAAATGTCAGACAGGGTAGAACAGCCTGTAATCCTAACACTTGGAGAGGCAGAGGTAGGAGGGTCTAGAGTTTGAGTCTAGCCTGAGCTCTGTAGCCAGATCCTGTCTTGAACACTGAAAATCATCACAGGAAATGACTATTTCGCTTCTTAGACCTGATCCTGTGAGCTGCTTGTATCCAAGTGCTCCGAACCACGAAGCCAACGAGATCAGTAGCTCTGAACCATCTTCATGAAACCCGCATGGCAAGGATGCTGCTCAAGACTGCTTGGTGCAGGTCTGCATCTGGCCTCTTCCTGCCCACCTCACCACACTCCAGACGACACAGACTTGGTAGCATCAGTTGAGCGCCGCAGGGTCTGGTCTGAGCGAGCAATGAGCTCATCTCTTCCTCACATGCTTCTATCAGAAGCAAGCAGAGAGGTTATAGTGACCTGTTCAGTGGTACCCAGAAAGTGGGGTAGGAGGGTTGGAAGTTCGAAGCTGTCTAATGTCTGCTCTTCCCAGTCTCCTCAACACCACCCAACTCACCTGCACTCCTGCACAGGTGTTGGAGGGAACCACAGATTCCTTGGTGACAATTCTGCAGATTTCTATATGGATATGGTTGTCTTCTCTCCACATGCCTCGAGGGTTTGTTGGGGGTTCAGAAGTGCAATCTGCTGTCGCCATGCACGGGACATGTGCTGAGAGACACAGCACTGGGTGGTTTCATCATTTTGTATTGACACCATAGTGTGCAGTTACACAAACCAACACCGCAACAATTACCCCATGCAATGAAAAGATGGGGTCAACCTGCTGGCGGAGGCTGCTGTTGGTCCCAAGGGAAAATAGGCTGTTACCATGGTGATGAAGAGTAGAGGAAATCTATCATTGGGCACCTATGAGGGGGGAGCAATGGCATACAAAGGTGGAGGTCAGAGGACAACTTTCAGAGATCAGTTCTCTCCTTTCACCATGTGGGCTTCTGGGAGACTCTTAACTCAGGTCTCCATACCTGCTGAGCCATCTGAGTCCCAATTCTCTTAGCGCTGCTGAGTGAGCTGTGAAGATTATACATACCTTGGGATTGTTTACAAACTGGCCCGGATGCTTTCCCAGGGAGCACTGCAATGATGTCTCCAAGCTAAAGGAATTTTCAGCATCCTTAAAATCCCATGGGACCACTGTCATAGGCACGGTCTGCCGCTGACCTTGGTGTAGCACGTGACTGTGCAGACCTGTCTCATGTCTCTCATAGGTTAAGATTTGCTTAACCTATCCTAGACTCAAGTTTCTTCCTTTATGGAGCGACGAGAATCAAGTCCACAGCACACGATTCCTAAAGGCGGCCTGTGTCGAGGAGACCTGACCCCCACCTTGGTCATCGAGAGCTATTACTATTTGGAGTTGGGGGAGACAGCTCAGAGGTTAAAAGGTCTGCCTTCAAAGTGGAAGGGCCAGAGTTCACATCCTGAGCTGGGTGGGCATGCTGACCTGCCTATAATCCCAGCACTTGGGAGGCGCGGGTTGGGTGGATCCTCAGAACAAGCTGGCTAGCTTAGACTAGCTAAATTGGCAGGCTCCAGTTCAGGGAGAGGCCCTGACTCTTATCCACAAGGTGGATAGCAACTGAAGAAGATACCCGATGTCAACCTCTTGCCTCCATACATGCACACGTGCACCTGTACACATACATGTGTCCCCTCATGGGCACACATGCATACATGCACATACGTATATCTGCACACAAAGTGAGTTCTTACTGCTGAAAAATAAGGCCATCAGAACCCCATCTCCTGTGTATGAGGGGGACACTCCTGGGCAGTGAGGGATGGAAGAGGAGGACATGGTTCGGAGCACCGGGTGCAAGCTGAAAAAGAACTTTCATTTTAGAACAGGCTGAGGATGGAGCCAAGATGCTGACTTCCAACTACCCCCACCTGCCTAAGTTACCGGGGGCCCTCCATAGAAAGCCTGGCGTCAGAGCCCCCAAGGATTAGAACGCGCAAGATGGAGAAACTGAAGCACAGTAGGGCTTGGTCCACAGTTACACGGCTGGTCAGTAGCGGGTGGAGAGCTCAGTTCTGTGTCCGGGGATTGTGTTTCGTAGGTCAGAGCTAGAGGGGTGCTCAGCACATAAGGAGGATCTGACCACCGACCGATACCAGTTGTCGGTACTTGGTCCTGGGCGTTTGTTTTATTTCATGCTCTATTTTCTGTTGGAGAAAATGTTTTCCTCTGGAAGCGCCTGCTTTGTTCTGATGCGCACATGATCAAGTCTCCTGCTTTTCTTTTCTTTTCTTTTCTTTTTTTTTTTTTTTTTTTTTTTTTTTTGAGGACTTAGGTAGAGTTTATTAGAGGAGAGAAAGACAAAGGTTGGAACTCGTGGACCCCAGACGTGAAGTGCCGTGAGGGGCTAGGGCGCCTCCATAAGAAGCAGGCAGCTGGAAAAGGAACTCATGGCACCTTGAGTACCATCAGGGGCTAGGGCGCCCCCATGAGAAGCAGACGTGAAACAGAGCTCATGGCACTAAAAAAGTGCCATGAAGGGCTAGGGAGCCCCTGCTTTTCTTTATTCCTTTAGCCAGACCCACTCCCTCTTGATTATGGAAGCTGCATTCATTCACACATTTGAAAATACGCATTGAGTACCTGCCATGCACCAGGCCCTTTAAAGAAGAATAGACCAGGAGTTGGGAAGATGGCTTGGTGGGGAGAGTGTTCGCCACATAAGCGTGAGGACCTGAGTTCAGATCCCCAGCACCCACTTAGACAGCTGGGCGTGGTGGGGTGTACCTATAATCTCAGTCCTGGGGAGGTGGAGATAGGAGGCTCCTTGAGGCTGGTTGCTTGAGCACATGGGTTCCAGGTTCAGTGAGAACTGCCTCAAAAAATAAGATGGAGGGCTGGAGAGATGGTTTAGGGGTTAAGACTCCGTCTCACAAGTAGAAGATCCTGGGTTCGGATCCCACATCCACATAAAAATGTCAGGCAGAAGTGGTGGTAGCCTAGACTTCCAGCCTTGGTGTGTTGAGCCTGAGAAATCCCAGAGCCACGCAAAAAAGAAGTAGAAGCAATCCAGGATGATTCCCGAAGTCACCCTTGGTTCTCCACAGGTACACATGTGACCTCTGATGTACCCTCTGATACATGCGCGCACGTGCACGCACACACACGCGCACGCGCACACACGCACCTCCCTTCTAGAGTTGTAATTCAATAGAAGCAGAATGTAACACAGCAGCATGTCAAGTGTGTAAATGTCCAATGGAGACTTTCTGTGGAGTGGCCCAGGGCCTCCTCAGCATAGCCCTGAAAGGCAGCGGACATTCTAGAGAGAAGAGGCAAGTGCAAAAGTCTGGGTTCAAGGGACTGGTGAGATGGCTCAATGGGTAAAGTTGCCTGCTCCCAAACTTGGAGGCCTAAGTTCAAATCCTGCAAGCCCACATGGTGGAAAGAGAGAACTGACTTCCAAAAGTTGTCCTCTGCCCTCCGCCCTTGCGTCCTGGCATGTATTCTCTCTCCCTTCCTTCCCCTCTCCCTCCTTCCTTTCTCCCCCCCTGTGCTCTTTTCTTCCTTCTCCTTTGTGCTCTAAATAAATAAGTAATACATTTTTAAAAAAGTTCCAGGTCAGCGAGGAAGAGGGCCAAGTGGGGGACATCAAGGCAGAGGCCATATCCGTAGGCCTTGCAACTCAGCCAACACTTTGACTCAACCACCCGTGTCTGAAATCAAAATTGTTATATCTCAAAATGATTTAAAGAGAGAGAGAGAGAAAAAAAACCTGAGAGCCCAAATTTGCAAGCAGCTCCCCAGAGTGACAGACAGGGCATGGTGGATGGCGTGGGCGTGGCTCCGACTCAAGCTCTAGAACGGGCTCCATACTGCCAGGTGTTTAGACTTCCCAGAAGTCATTGTGGCCTGGATTACTCTGAGAACAGTCCTAATTTTCAACTCACCATGAGGAACAGACATGGCTCATGGATAGCACTTCCCTCACAACGGTCACCGCAGATCCTGGGGGGCCCCTCATTTCAAGTGAACAGACTGAACCTCTCCTTCCCTCTTGCGTTTTTGCTTTTTGCTAATTTCTGACCAGAAGGGTTGCCAAGAGATGCTGAAATTCGCTTCCAGGAAAAAGTAGGACTCGGGTCCCGTGGGGCCAGGCTGAGGCGTCTTCCAAGGAGCAATCAGCTCGCCCCATTTTTATGTCTTTCTCAGGCATTTTCCTGATGGCGGCTCATCACCGGGGAATGGCGAGATGGTCCAAGTCCAGCCTCCTCTGGGTTTTCAACAGATTCCTGACAAGGATGATTATATCATCTGGGCTTGATTTAAGAGCGATGAAATGTCTGCAGGTTTCCTAAACGCTTGTCGGCCACCGTTCGGAACACTGAGGGGCTGCCGGTGTTGCTCTGTCACCAGGCTGACACCACAGTGAGAGGCGACAGTAGCTGTAGAAAGCAGAGGGCCTGTGAGGGATCCATGCCAGGAGACTGGAAAGTTCTCGAATTAGGCGGGCGGGTGTGCGGTGGCGAGAGAAGGGAAGGCCGCAGAGCTTTTAGTTTTTGTTCGTGTATGTGTGTGGGGTATATGTGTGTGCATGCGTGTGCAGGACTCGGAGCTTTTCGTTTTCATTTGTGGGGGTGTGCAGTGTATGCTCATGTTCACTAATATGTGTGCGTGCGCGCGTGCAGGTCTCAGAATTTTTAGTTTTCATTTGTATGTGTGTGTAGAAAGTGCATGTGCAGGATTCAGCTTTTTCATTCATGTGGGAGGTATATAGTCTACATGCATGTTCATGCATATTTGTGCACGCACATGCAGGCCTCAGAACTTTTAGCTTCCATGTGTGTATGTGTGGGAGGTGTTTTGTGCTCCCACTGGAGCGTATGTGACTCAGCTTGTAAAGGCTTGTGATGCCATCAGTGGGTAGCACCATATCCATCTTCCTTCTCTACCCTGAAAGTTAAACAAAAACCCAGCCGAGAGGATCCTTGGCATTGACATTATTCTGGATGTTAGTGACAATTTGCTTCTGAACTGGTCCAAGAAAGGAATTCAGGAACTGGGCAGATGGCTCTACAGCTAAAGCACTTAGCACGCAAGCAAGAGGCCTGCAGGTCTGATCCCCTGATCCCCTGTGGTAGGCTTCCTCGCCTACCTGTAGTTCCAGTTCTGGAAGATGAAGTCTGGGAACCCCCAGGGCAAGCTGGCCAGGCAGACTAGCCCTATTGATGAGCTCTGGGTCTGATTAGAGACCCAGCCTCAAAGCGGTAAGGTAGAAGAGCGACCAAGCATGATTCCTGATATGACCCTCGGTCCTCTGGATGCACATGGGCACCCACCCACATACATGTGCACATACACACATGCAAGGGACCTCCTTCATACACACGCACACACGCAAATATGGGGAGGGGAAAGAAATTTGTTGATCTGGAATATGAAATGTTCTGGAGAATCTGGATTTCAGGTGTGCTAGCTCAAAAGCTCAGATGTGGGTCCCGTGACTGTCCCCACTCTGTAGGTCTCCATACCTAGTCACTTCCAGAGCCAAGAATGGAGTGGGAGAAAGGCGAGGTCCCAAACTGAAGTCAGCAGCAGCTGACAGGAGAGAGAGGTTCACGCTCCCCACCCCTCACCACGTGCCTCCCCTGACTGTATTACAGTGCACTGTGGACACACAGTCTCTGCCATTCTCCTCTGTGCCTCCCCCGATTGTATTACAGTGTGCGAAGGGCATAATGTCTCTGTTGTTTTCCTCCTGCTTATGAAATGTGTGTTTCACTCAAGTGCTGAGCGAGGCTTCCATGTGCGTCTTCTTTTCTCTTTAGACATTCCTGTCGGTGTGGCAATAGTAAGAAACACCACCTTCTGTGTGACATCTCACACGGGCCTGAAAGACTGATGACCTCCCATACCAAGTAAGGGTATCAGAGTGGGTCATCTCTTTTCATGATGTCTTGTGCATCAATTGAGACTCAGAATTTGGGGCGCTGCAGTCAAATGGGGAATATGCTGGCCTTCCAAGGAAAAGGGGGAACGGGCTGGGGAGCTTTGCTTTGCACCCATCTGTGTGCACGTAAAGCACCCATGCATGCACACAAACATGCACACACATATATGTACACACATTCACGCATGCATGCATACGCACCCACATGCACACATGTGCACATACACATTCATGCATGCAATGCACATTATACCACCACCGAACTTTTTCACCCACTATCTAGGGTGCCACAGTACTGTCTGACGTAACACTGGTCACAGACTGGCAGCCAAGAGTCGTTCTGTTTGGTCTGCGGGGCTTTACAAAAGCAAATGGAGTCAACATCTGAAAAATTTGGCTGTTTCACAAAAAACTGAAGACTTCTGGCTTCCGCTAAAAAAAAAAAAAAAAAAAAATCAGTGTCTGTAAACACTGTTCCCACTTCTCCACATGGCTTCAACTGTCTGGAACTGGGAAATGGCTGTCCTTTGTCAATAGGTAAATGAGCTCACTGCAGTCCCCTCTATTGGCTCCCAATGCTGCTCACCATTGGGATGGTCCGATGGATTCAAGAGAGAAAGGTGGTCTTTTCCTACTATCAAAAACTTGGAAATGAAGGTTAAGCCACATTCACATTAGTATTCAAAAATGAGAGAAAGTACCTGTCTTTGGGTTAGTGCAAGTTTCTCAACACTGGTGCTGTTAATTCTTAGGGTTGGGAGTTTTTTTGCTCTGGAGGTCTGCCATGAAGTGTGTGTGTGTGTGTGTGTGTGTGTGTGTGTTTATGAGGGGGGATGCACATGCATGTGTGTGTATTGTGTGTAGTGTATATATGTGTGTGTAGTATATGTGTTTATGTGTATAAAGATACACATATGTGTATTTGTGGGTGAGAGTGTAGATGTATATGTGTATTATATATGTAGTATACATGTGCATGTAGTATATATGTGTTTATATGTGTAAAGGTACACATATGTGTGTGAGTGTACATGTGCATATGTGTGTTCTGTGTATTGTGTGTAATGTATACATGTGCATGTAGTACACGTGTTTGTGTGTGAGAGTATACATTGTGTGTGTGCTGTGTGCGAGGGTGTACATACATGCATGTATACTTATGTGTGTGAGGGTGCTCGTGTGTGTGTGTGTGTGTGTGTGTGTGTGTGTGTGTGTATGTGTGTGTGTGTTTGTGTGCATACATGTGGAGGCCAGAGGACAACCTCAGGCATTGTTCCTCAGGTGTTATCTGAGAAAGGATAACACATTTCTTTTGTGTGTGTGTGGCGTGCGCATGCTGTATGAGTGTACGTGTGTGAATGTGGGCACGCATGTACCACGGCATATGTGTGATGCTCAGAGGACATCCTTTAAGTGTCGTTCCTTGCATTTCCACCTTGTCTGCGACCAGCTCTCTTCACTGCAGCTGTGTGAGGCAGGCCGGCCTGTGAGCGTTGGAGAGTTTGGGGTCTCTACCTCCTGCTTCCCATGAGAGCACAGGGATCTCAAGTGCTTGTGCCTCTGGCTTTTATGTGGGAGCTGGGGATCTGAACTCAGCCTGTCAGGCTTGCATCGCAAGTGTGCATCTCCTGAGCCCCACCTTATTTTTTAGGCAGGGTCTCTCGTTGGCTTGGAGTTCAGCACTTGTGTTAATTGGTTGATCATCCAGTCCCAAGGGTCCTCCTGTCTGCATGCATCCCTAATGCTGGATTGCAAGCATGTACCATGATGCTTAGCTTTTTTAGAAAAATTTTTAAACATAATTTCTAGGGATTTCAGGTCCTTGTGCTTATACAGCTAGCACCTCACCTGCTAAGTCATCCCATAGCTCCCTGCCCTGTTTATTATGGGCTGGCGTCTCACACGTCCACACAGACCACCATGTACCCAGATACAACTTCCCCTCTGCCATTGGCACTGCTACAGATTGGTACAGATGCTGCCTAAGTGGAGACGGCTGTCCTCGCTCAGCAGGGCGCCACGGTGGGCCCAGCGTTGGCAGTCAAGGTTATGAATTGGCTGGCTGGTTTAATCACAGGTGGATTTGCCAGCTGTTGAGGCTTTTTATTGGTGCCCATCTAGTGTACTGTGGAGAGAATTCAGCATGGGTGAGAGGTTCGGCCTTTCTGAAGAATGCTTGGAGAGCTTCTGATGTCTAGCTGTGAGAGGCCATGGTCGATACTCCTTTCAAAACCCCGTGCCCTGCTATGGGGCTTTAGTGTGGAGCAGAGGTTGCAATTGGGGCCTGTGGGAGGATACATGGAGGGACCCCAGGGCCTCTGGATGGCGGTTCGGAGTGGCTGTGCCCGCAAGACAGAGTCAAAATATCATCCCAGCTCAGAACCGATACAAATTCAGTGGTAAGGCTGACTGGGGGGTGGGGAATCATCTTCCTACTGCCAAAGACTGAGGTTTTCTAAATTAAAGCTAATTCAACTTAGGCAGGGTAGCATGCTAGGAAATGACTCTCTAGAAAGGAAAGACCCTGATTTTGAGACTTCTCTGCTTACCCTGGTGTAAATCCTCCCACCTCGTGGGTGCTGAGCTACTTGATAGCTTAACGACCACTCACCGATTTCATGCCAACTGAACAGGTTTCTCTTGTGAGGCCCACCAGGCCATTTCAGGACCACCAGTGGCAAGGAGGACCTCCCTTGGGGCTGGGGCAGAGAGGAGACAGAGGTGCTCTGCATGGGTTGTTTTGGTGTGTTCTGGAACATTCGGTGCAGCTGAAGTAGGGAGAGAAGAAGAGCAGGAGAGAGGCGGCTGGGACATGACAGAGTCTGTTCTTAGCTTCTGCTCTGAGCCAAGTGTCTAGAGCAGGGACAGGACCTGACTTAGACTTCCCTTGGGGGCAAAGAGTGTGGGAGACTGTACGGGGAAGGTGGGTGGACAGCAGAGGGAGAAGCAGGACTGGAACTGTCTCCTCCAGTCTCCCAGCCAGCCCTCTAATTGGCCCACATCACAGCGCTTGTGACAGTCACCCAAGGGTGTTACATTGTCTGCCCAAGAGAGCAGCTGGCACCTGCCCAGTGGGCACTGCGATGTGCTGCCACTCTGCCATCTTGCTGGGTTTCCTGGGATCCCCAGGACCTTTTCCTCCTCTTTTGTTTGGAGGAGATAAGGATATAGCCTACCCACTTGGTCACCAAGATCTGCCTCCTGTCACTCAACCCGTGGTTGCATCCAGGTATGCATTGGTCCTGCCAAACAGAACCATCCTGGGCCTCTTTCCATGTACTGGAGATTGAAGATCCACCGGAGAACTCCACAGTGGCAAGAATTGAGTGGTGGATAATGTGGCCGCCTCCAATGATGCTCGGGCGTCCGTGATATTCCAGATGCCACCACTTAGCGACCTCACCTGCCTAAAGACCTCAGTTTCTCCATCCATGGGGTGGGAGGAACCATCCTCGGAGGAGAGTTTCTGAATACAATGGCATTTAGCGGTGCCAGGTCCTGCACTGGACTCACCGTGGGGTTGTAAAAGCCACTCAGTTGTACCCGTGTTGTTCAGGACAGGGACGAGGAAAGAGGCCCGAGTTGAAGCCAGACGCTGAGCATAAGGAGGGGGGTGCAGCACCTCAGGCCTGAGAGGGCCCTGGGGCTGGTCTTTCTAGTTTATCTGTCCTCACTCTGCATGGGTATGCAATGATCCACGGACGCCCCACTCCCAGACCCTAGCTGCACCCCGGGGTCCAGAGGAACGGGCAGCAGTCTTGTGCTGTCCTTTGGGGAACGGCATGTGCTCACGCAGCAAGCAGAGCCCCAGATGTGGCCCACTCCGACTGCCACGTTTCTCTTCGTGAAATTCCTGACTTGGTGTGTTGTGTTTTTCTAGAAACACGCCCACTGCCTCCCCAAACCTCAGCCGGAGGAAGAGAAACATTTCTGGTTGAATTACCGGCTTTTGAAACGGTGTCAAGTTATGCCCCCCTTTTGTGGCCTGGATATTCCATTCTTTCTCCTGACAGTCTGTGGGCGGGACCGGGATAGTGGGATGTGAAGATTGTTCAGGCCGGTCCTTGCACGGTACAGATGTGGAAACTGAGGCTCAGAGGGGTAGAGGACTCGCCCACCTGGTGAGGGTCAGAGCCTTGGTCACGCCCAGACCTCTGGGTTCCAACCCCTTTTCTCTCTTCATCCCAGGTCACCCCCGGGCAGGCGGCGGCCACCTCTGCCCCTACAGATGTGCTTTTTTTGGCCCGAGTGTGTTTTGATTTCAACGAGTTGCCAGCATTTAAAAATCAGGAGATTCCGTATAAAAACCTGGGTTCCTGGCTTCTCTTGGGCTCTTGGGAGACCTGCCAAATGAGGCCTACATTCCTGTGTGCTGACAACGGGGTTCTCAGTCACGGCCTCTGCCTTGCACTGGAGCCTGTCCTGTTGAGTGTGCCACAGTCCCCACCCACCTGTGTAGTAGCCCCGGAGCAGGGTCTCCAGGTCGGCCTCCCTCCCTACAGCTTCCCTTCCGGGCTCTCTTACGGGTCAGTTCTTCTTCTCCTCCTTCCTCCTCTCCTCCTCCTCCTTCCTCATCCTCCTCTTTCCTCTTCCTCCTCCTCCCCCTTCCTCCTCTTCCTCCTTCTTCTTCCTTCTTCTTTCTCCTCCTCCTTCTTCCTTCCTCCTCTTTCCTTCTCTTCTTCCTCTTCCTCCTTCTCTTCCTTCCTCCTTCCTCTTCCTCTCCTCCTCCTCCTTTTTCCTCCTCCTTCCTCTTCCTCTTCCTTCTCTTCTCCTTTTCCTTCTCCTCCTCTTCCTCCTCCTTTTTGGGGCCCTGGGGATTGAATGTAGGACTTCACCCATGCTAGGTGTTTCCCCAAGCTTTCCAGGCTGGCCTTCACTGTACAAGCCCAGGCTGGCCTTCACTGTACAAGCCCAGGCTGGCCTTCACTGTATAAGCCCAGGCTGGCCTTCTCTGTATAGCCCAGGCTGGCCTTCACTGTATAAGCCCAGGCTGGCCTTCACTGTATAAGGCCGGGCTGGCCTTCACTGTATAAGCCCAGGCTGGCCTTCACTGTATAGCCCAGGCTGGCCTTCTCTGTATAGCCCAGGCTGGCCTTCACTGTATAAGCCCAGGTTGGCCTTCACTGTATAAGCCCAGGCTGGCCTTCACTGTATAAGCCCAGGCTGGCTTTCACTGTATAAGCCCAGGCTGGCCTTCACTGTATAAGCCCAGGCTGGCCTTCACTGTATAAGCCCAGGCTGGCCGCAAACTCAAGACTCTTCCTGCCTCTGCTTTTCAGGTGACTGGGGTTTCAGAATCATGCTGCCAGGCCTCACACAGATGTTTCTTGAACTCGTTTTCTCACATCCTTTGTTCATGAAGGGGGAAGGTTTCTATGAACCTCATGTGAAAGAGTATGGTCTATGCAGGTCCGTGTTCTCTGAGGCTGCCGCCCCTTCTCCGCCAGCATGACGCCCTCATGCTGTGGTTTCCACTTATTTCTTTAAAGGCAGAATTCAACTCATTTGACCTAAATCTGTCCCGCTTGTCTGAAGCTTGAAATGCATTAAAGCAAAAAGGCAACTTGAAGTTAACTGTTCAAGAGAAACCCTAGTGAGGATGGCTGGGGGAGTGTGTGTGAGTGCGTGGGTATGCGGGAATGTGTGTGTGGGTGTGTGTGTGCATGAGTAGGTGTGGGTGTGCAGGATTGTGTGAGTGTGGGTGTGCATGAGTAAGTGTGGGTGTACAGGAATATGTGTGTGAGCGTGGGTGTACAGATGTAGGTGTGGGTGTGCAGGAGTGTGTGTGAATATGTGTGAATGATATGTATGCAGGAATGTGTGTGTATGTATGGATATGCAAGAGTGTGTTGCATGTGTGTGCATGCATCAGCCAGCGTGTTATAAACAAGTATGAGTAGGTATATAAGTGAATGTGTGTGTGTGTCAGCATATTAAAGAGGAATGTGGATAAGTATGTGAGTGACTGTGTATGTGTGTGTACGTGTATGCCAGCATGTTACAAACAAGTATGTATAAGTATATGAGCAGATGTGTATGTCAGGGTGTGTATGTATCTATGCACCAGCCAGCATATTACAATGGGTGTTAGTGTGGATTAGTATGTGAGTGAGTGTGTGTGTGTATGTGTGTGTGCATGAGCCAGCATGATACAAAAAGAGTATGTATAGATAAGTACATGTGCGCGTGTGTGTGAATGATCTAGCCAGCCCGTGGGATTCCTGGGATTCTCCTGTCTCCTCCTCCCCCTGGCTGTAGGCACACTGGGATCACAGACTTGTGCCACCCTTTGCCCGTCAGCGTGAGGGTCTGACTCTGGAGGTCATCTGCCTTGCCTGATTGTTCAGCTCCGTGTAGGGAGGTGGGGCTTGGCGGATGCAGAAGCCAATTAGGACACAGTTGGCTCAGCCTCTGCAGGGTGACCTCAGGGCTGTGATTCTGAAAGACAGACACACCCACAGCTGCCCCGGTGGGGCTCGACTCTGACCCTTCCAGTCTGCCTGTGGTTTCTCCTAACACTTTATTTTCCCCTATGTAAATGGGATAAGAATAAATGACATGGAGTAGGTACTAATGGTATGGACTATGTACTAATGGCATGGACCATGTAACAATGGCATAGACTATCTACTGATGGCATGAACTATATATGGATGACATGGACCATGGCACTAATGGCATAGTTTATATTCTAATGGCATAAACTAGATACCAATGACATGGACTATGTACCAATGGGATAGATTATATGTATTAATCTCATGTATGATATACCATTGCTATAGACTATATACCACAGGCATTGACTACGTGCTATTGGCACAACCTATTTACCAATGGCATGGACTCGATACCAATCACCTGCTGGGCGTGCCCTGCACTACAATGACAAATCCTTAGAAATCACTTTATCCCCCCCATAAAATGTCCCCCATTTTTTTTTAATGAAAGCGGTTTTCAAGATCTCTTTATTCCTGCATTTTCTCAATAGTTTCTTTCTTGTATTTGCCCTTTTCCTTTCCAACTTGGCGAGATTTAGCTTTTCGCTCCAGAATTTTTTTGCGGTCTTTATCCAGTTTTAGCCTGGTGATAACCACCTTGCTGGGGTGAATGCCCACATGGACAGTTGTGCCATTAGCCTTTTCCCGCTGCACTTGTTCAATGTAGATGACATATTTCTTCCTGTAAACCTGGACTACTTTGCCAATCTGCTGCCCTTTATAGTGTCCTCGTACAACCTGAACTTCATCATCCTTTCGGATGGGCATAGAACGAACATTGTACTTCTGTCTTAGTTCTTTAGAGAGAGAAGAAGACATAATCTTCCTCCTAATGTGAGAAGGTGCATTGAAATGCCTTTTTCGGTTCTTGCTCCGGTCAGATGTCACGAAGGGATTGAACTTCATTGTGGCGGCTGCCATTCCAGAGATGGCCACAGAAGGGAAGAGGTCTAACGCGCCACTTCCGGTCCATTTTTAAATTTTTTTAAAATTATGATTATTTATTCAACTGTGCACATATGCGTGTGTATGTGCGCACACGTATGTGTCTGTGTGTGTGTGTCTATGTATGTGTAGAACCACGGACGAATTCGCGAACCACCATGGACGCCTCCACCTCCTTCTGCCCCGGGGTTCACAGGCTCCGCCCTACCAGGACCAGAAGCGCAGGCCGCCCCCGCTTCCGTCTGGTGTCTATACGTGGGATCTGGGATCTGAACTCAGGACCTTCCGCCTGCAAGGCGGAGGCTTAACCCCTGAGCCACCTCTCCAGCCCAATATGTCCCCCATTTTATAGAAGAGGAGAGTGTGTTGGAAAGAGACTTTAAAACCACAGGCAGTTCATAAGTTAGAAATTCTGAATTTGAAGCCAGAACTGTTTGGTTCCAGGGCCTGAGCCCTTCTGCCCCCCTCAACCCCTCCACCCCTGGTCGGTGTTTCAGGCTTCAGGTCCGCTGTCTTGAGGCTGAGTCAGCTCTGTGGATCATACCGTACGTGTGTGAAATATCTCCAAAGCTGGGGGTGCCTGCTTGTGAGTCCCCTACCCTGGGTTGTCCCCTTTCTCGCTCTGTTGGTCTTGATATGGAAGCTGGTGGCATCTGGAGCTGTTCCAAGGGACTGTGTGGCCCGGAAGAGGAGCAGAGATACCTCCACTTGAACGCCACATGGTCTTCCCTCAACAAAAGCACATTGTGTCCCAGCCCTGCTCTCCCAGCCAGGCCACTAGAAAGGCAGGGGCTCCTGCCAACAGCTACCTCCAGTAGGGGTGGGCTATCAGAAGGAGAGAAACCTGGGAGAAAACAGCAGAATGAAGGCCTTGCTCCTGCATAAGCAAGTGGCCGCAAGCTTTTTCTCAATGCTGAAAGGATGGAGGGCGACAGAATAAGGCCTGGGACCCTCAGAAGCCCCGTGAAAACCCCATCTCAGAGCTCAGGAGCATTAGCCACCTTGTCTGGAGTGACCTTGAAGGAGGGGAGGCGGGAGCCACAGCTGCGGGCTGAGAGAAACATTGGGGCGCTCAGGGATGCAGATGAAAGAAATCTGTGAGGGCTGAGTATGGGGGGCTCAGGAGTGGGGGCTGGGTGCTGGGGACTCAGGGGTGGGGGATTGGAGGTGGGGGCTACTGTTAGATGACTTGAAGGAAACGGGTGACCTTTGACTTCAGGGACAAGAGAGACGCTTTCCTGCTGTGACAATTAGATACAAGTGTCACCTTGACAAAATTGCAGGCTGAACTTCAGGCACATCTGTGAGGAATTGACAGTTAAGCCAAGCCCTAAGCAAGCCCTAAGCAAGGAGATTGTCCAGTGGGTGGAGAAGACCCCGTCCATGATGGTGGAGCCGTTCCCTGGGCCACTGGATAAGACGGGGGAAAGATAGCCGAGACCAGAGAGGGCCATGCGCAGGAGCACTTCTCTACTTCAGCTGGTTCAGTAAGATGAGATACTTCTGCACAGTTGTGAGTGAGGTTCGCCCCTCTTTCAGCAATCTTGTGGATGTGGTGTGGCCAGTTCCCTCAGCTCCTCATGGAAGGAACTGTCTTGTCAAGCTGGATTAAGAACTATAACCCAGGCTGAGAGATGGCTGAGGGGTTAAGACTCTGTTCTGCAAGCAGAATGTCCTGAGTTCGGATCCCAGGTCGCACATAAAAAATGCCAGGCAGAAACAGTGGCGGCCTGCACTTCCAACCCTGGTGGGTGGAGAACCTGAAAAGTCCCAGAGTGAAGCAAGAAGGAAGTAGAAACAATCCAGGATGAGTCCCAAAGTCTTTGTAGGTCCTCCACAGAGACACACAGTGCCCTCTGATACACACACACACACACACACACACACACATACACTTACACACACACACTTACACACGCACACACAGATAAAATATTTTTTAAAAAAGAACTCTAACCCATCCATCAGTCATAGTCCCGAATGAAACCCCTTGTTTCCTTCTAAGCTTTTTGGAAAAGCGAATATATCGGCAAACTGCAATATCTGCTATCAAAGTAGGGACCTTCCTCTAGCAGGTATGAGCATTATCAGATCCCACCCATGCCGCTTTCCTTGTAGGATGAGCAGAGCGCCCCCCCCCCCCGCAGCTCCGAGGTCTCCAGAATGTGACTGCATGTGGCATTTTTTTATAATTTTTTTAATTATTATTATTATTTATTCAACTGTGTGCATGTGCGTGTGTATGTGCGTGCGTGTGTGTGTGTCTGTGTGTGTGTGTGTGTCTGTGTATGTGTAGAACCACGGACGAATTCGCGAACCACCATGGACGCCTCCACCTCCTTCAGCCCCAGGATTCACAGGCTCCGCCCTACCAGGACCAGAAGCGCAGGCCGCCCCCGCTTCCACCTGGCAGAAGGGATCTGGGATCTGGGATCCGAACTCAGGACCTTCCGCCTGCAAGGCGGAGGCTTAACCCCTGAGCCACCTCTCCAGCCCTGCATGTGGCATTTTGGTTTTGTGCGTGGAGATTTCCTTTCTCCTGGAGGATCCACTTACAAGACAGCCCTTAGGATCCATCTGGGCACTGGAGAGTGGACTTGAACAGCTAAGGGCAATGTGACCCAATTAAGTGACAGCCAGGATGGGGTGTCCCCTTAATTTATAGCAGTTCTTCCTGTGGGGAAGAAAATAAGAGAAAAGAGTGCTTGGAGCCGCATAATCGCCAAATGGACAGCCGTTGCTTCCAGAAGCTTGTAACTCCTATTTCAGAAGCAAAACTGTCTGCAGATGGGACGCTTGACTTGAATTCATGTACCTGACACCAGGAGACAGAAGGAAGAACCTTACAGAGGAAAACAGTAACTGGCAATCCTCTAACCTCGGCCTCCTGCGTGTGAGATTCTGACGCTCTGCCATGCCTGACTCATCTTATCTTTTTAACTGACTGGAGACTGCCTGAGTGACAGCTGTCCACGCCTCTTTCTCAACCGTATCCATCTCACCAAACCCAGAGCTCACTGATCAGCCAGACCAGCTGCTTGGTGAGCATCTACAGCGCTGGATCACTGCGCGCTGTGACTTCCTTCACGAGCGTGGAGGATCCACACTCAGGTCCTGTGCTTGTGTGGCAAATCCTTCACCCACTGACCCGTCTCTTCAGCCCCATGTTAATCCAGCTTTTCAGAACATGCATCCAGCAAGGCGCCTGGGAATTCTGGAGGAGCAGAGGCACCTTCCAGCCTCTGAGCTCCCAGAGGAGCTTCTGGAAGAGAAGCTTCAGAGAAACCTTCCGCTCGGGCTAGAGTCAGCTCATCTATTCGTTCTGGTGCTTTCTTTCTTTCTTTCTTTCTTTCTTTCTTTCTTTCTTTCTTTCTTTCTTTCTTTCTTTCTTTCTTTCTTTGATTCATTTGATTTTAAACTTCATTCATTTTGTGTGTGCGTGCATGTGTGTGTGTGTGTGTATGTGTGTGTGTGTGTGTGTGTGTGTATCAGATGGCACATGTGTCCCTGTGGAGGCCAATGGTGACTTTGGAAATTTTCCTGGATTGCTTCTACCTCCTTCTTGCTTTGGAATTTCCTAGGCTCTGCCCACCAGGGCTAGAAGTGCAGGCCTCTGCCATTTCCACCCGGTGTTTTTATGTGAGACCTGGGATCTGAACTCAGGACCTTCTGCTTGTGAGACAGAGTCTTAACCTCTGAGCCATCTCTCCAGCCTCCTGGTGATCTTTCTTTAAACAAAAATATTGGCTGCTTCAATTATATTATTATGGTATCAGAGGGCACTGTGTGTGCCTATGAGGCCCAAGGGTGACTTCGGGAGTCATCCTGGATTGCTCTACCTCCTTTTTGCTTTGCTGTCCTTTGTGGCCACTGTCATTTCCACCTGGCATTTTTTTGTGTGGGATCTGGGATGTAAACTCAGGACCTTCTGCTGTGAGGCAGAGTGCTAACCCTTGAGCCACCTCTCCAGCCCTCTGTTGGTATTTCCTACAGCTATTCTCTGCTGGGTCTCAGTGCCAGGTTACTATCTTCCCTCTTGACTTGGAGGGCTCTTGGTGGTCTAGCTCGGGGGTCCTGAGCCCAACCTCCAGCCTTTACGTAGGGCTGTGGGTCTGTTCACGTGACTCAGATCCAGCCAGTCTGTTACATTTCCCTGGTGACATCGATTAGTTCAGTGATAGTCGCGTGACTCGTGTCCAGCCAGTCAGACGGTTCCTACACCATTTAAAAAAAAGTCTACTGTGTTACTACTTGGGGTAAGAAACCATGATGACATCTTTGCAGCAGCTTTGGGAGAGACTGTCAGGAAATAAGGTCAGCATCGAGGAAATAAGATTTGGGGGATGGGGAGAGGATTCGAGGGAGAGGAAGAAAAGGAAGGAGGGAAGTGATTTTTTAAAAAATTCCTTGATTAAGCTGTGCCTGAAGCTGACACCCTAAGGTTTCTAGCCATGTGCATTGGTAAATCGCCCTCTTAACTTGAACCACTCTGTGCTAACTCTCCTGTTTGCACAGGAAAGAGTCCGATGCATCCAGACATCTTCAGGCAAGGAGAATGATTTGCTGGAGCTCCTTGTCACAGGCACACCTTTGTTTGCAGCATTAGTCTGCTTAGAGGAGCTGGGCCCAGGCTCTCAGACGTGACCCAGTTTGTAAGAGTGTCAGAGACAGCTTGGCACAGGGAAGCACTCCAGCCGCTTCTTTCTGCGCAGGGTGCAGCAGGTCCTGGTGGGTCACGTTCCTGTTTCCTGCGCACTGTCGTGACCTTGGCCAAGCCTCCCCCTGCCTGTGACGTGGGTCTGCCATTGAGGCAGAGCATGGCTAGTTGTTGGCAGGTGGGAGCATAGAGAGGCTGATTCATTTCCAAGATCACACTGGGCCCAAGTAAGGAACTAGGCTTCAGGTCTCAGGAGCCTAGACCCCAAACCCTCCTTGTAAGGCTCCTGCTGCTGATGAAATAAAAGACCCTCATGACAATAACGGTCACTAAAGGCATAAGACCATGGGCTGACTCAGCAGTGATGGAAGGGACAAGCTGCTGTGGGGACACTCACCTGGGAAAAAAGCAGGAGGATTGGAAGTTTGATGCTACTCTGAGTGACTTGTTGAGGCCTAGTCTAAAAAAAAAGAAAAGAGGAAGATGGAGGGAAAGAAGAAGAGTAAGGAGGGAAGAAGACAAGAAGAGAAGGGGAAAAGAGAAGGAAAGAAAAGGGAGGAAGGGAGAGAGAGAAAAAGGAAGGAAGTGGAAAGAAGGCAAGAGAAGGAAGGAAGGAAGGAAGGAAGGAAGGAAGGAAGGAAGGAAGGAAGGAAGGAAGGAAGGAAAAGTAAAGGAGAAAGGAAGTTAAGAAGGAAGGAAGAAAAGGAGGGAGGGACAGCAGGAGGAAGGAGAGAAGGAGAAGAAAGGAAAAGAAGGAGAAAAAAGAAGGAAGAAAGAGATGGAGGGAGAGAGGGAAGGAGGATGGACCACCTCCAGCTTTCCACCCAGGCCTGTGGGACCCTTGCCCTGTGGATCCAATGCTTTGTTCTGCGAGGGCGGCCAGGAAGGAGTCTGGCAGGCAGAGTGAGGCGCAGCCAGTGGTATCGGGGGGCTGCAGGCAGCTGTCTCCCATTGACCAGGCCCGAGCCCCCCACCCCGAGGCCTCTCACTAGGAGACCCAACAGCTGCCACATAGGACAGCGCCTGCTGGCCACAGGCGACCTGCAGTGGGGGCAGTGACCTCAGGGTGAGAGGTTTGTCTGCGGCCATCTGTCTCGCCACCTGGGACCAGGAAAAGCAGCTACAAAAGTGGTGGGAGATGACGGGGTCTGGGAGGGTGGTTGTCACAACCAGGGGAGCCAAGGGGCACCAGCATGCTGGGCAGGCAGTGGGGTCCCAGGGAGCCAGCTTCAGATCCTGGCTCTACCCCACCCGGGAGCACCTTGGTGAGTGGGCTGCCCGGTGGTGGGTACCTTGGGTGAAGTGAGTGCCTGCCTACCATGCTCCTCCCCAGTATATGCCTCTGGAGGGGCCAGTGCACAAGACACCCCAACGAAGAACATTCCCCCCTCCAAAAATCAGTAGTGTCCATAGAAGCCCCGAAGCATGGAGCAGCTTTAGCCTAGCAAATCCTCATGTGTGTTGAATGACTAAATGAACTCACCCTCCACGTGTCAGCTTCTCCTGGCCGGGAGAGAAGGAATGGAAGCAACCTACAGATGCTTTGTGATAGTTAATGGAAAAAATACACCAAAGGGCCCAACGGGCGTGGTGCTCCTGGGGAGACTTGTTGCCAGATATTGAAGAACCAACTGTGCAGTGAGGGATCCCGGGAGGCTTGACTGAAGTTAGCAGGATGCGTCACCCCTCACCAGGGAGGCCGGCTGGGCTGTACTCAGCATGGATGGTTGGGGCTTATCCTGATGGTCCTGGAGGGTGTTGGCCATGACGCATGGTGGGAAGGAGCAGCGCGGAACAGAGCTGGAATGAGGGAGGGAGGGAGGGAGGGAGGGAGGGAAGGAAGGAGGGAGGAGGAAAGAAAGGGAGGGGAAGAGATGGAAGAAAGGAGAGAGGAAGGATGGACCACCGCCAGCTCTCTGCCCAGGCCTGTCAGACCCTCGGTCTGGAGATCGATGCTTTGTTCTGTGAGGGCCGCCAGGAAGGAGTCCAGCAAGTCAGGCGAGGCCCACCATCAGCCACACCGTAGGGCACTTGATTTTGGAAGTGGTCTGCATTTCACCTTTGCAGCCTGCGGAGTCCGCTGGGCACCAGGTCAGCCTGCGATCTCCAGGGCTAAGGGTGAGAGTGGGGACAAGATGTCAGGGGTCCAATCTGGGGGTGAGTGGCCATCAGGCATTGAAGCCACCAGGAAAGGCTGTGCTGACATTGGGACAGCGGCAGCCTCAGTGTCCTGCTAGGTGATCGACACATTGATGGAGCTCGTGTGCAGCCGGGCAAGGAGGCACTGCGGGAGAACGCGGGCTAGGCTGGTACTTGGCCTTCACGATGCCCCATGGTCCTCCATGATGCTCTGGCTGCCTCCTCAGGTGCCCGTTGACCTCAGCACCTCGTAAATTGGGGAGAAAGATAGCATCTCTCCCTCTCTCCAGAAGGTTCTAGAAGCTCTTTGCTATGGAGCTTCTCTCCCAGTGGGAGCTGGCACTGGCCGAAAATTCCTAGATGTCTTGCTAGGCCATGGGTCTTGATCGTGTCAGGCCTTCAGCGTGCCGAGAAGACACCTGACTGGAAGGGGGGGGCAAAGGTGAAGGTTGATCACCCAGCAGTGTATTTGGTCCTTCAGGAAGAGCGAGGCCCTGCAGTTAGCAGCGGCCGCGCCTTTAGACCTCAGTGTCCTCACCTGTCAGATGGGTTCTTACCATGCCTGTATCCCAGAGACCTCCGCGGTGTGGCTTGATCAGCAAGATGTACTGCTAAGGACAGTACGCCTGGCGACTTCTGAGATGTCTTGGGAATTAGCCCCGGGGAGCCAGCTGGGTGGCTGGATCCTGGAACCAGCTGTCGGCATCATGAAAATTCAGGCTCCTTGGGTTGGGGGAGGGGGGCTGCCAAGCATCCGCAGTTCCTGAACCGCAAAAGGGACCTGTTTGCCCCCCAGTCACTGCAAACCACAGAGGTGCTGGTGCTGTTGGTGGACACTCGGGGTCTGCAGAGCGCAGGCTGCTGGAGGCCGGGAACGAGGCAGGGGATGTCCTCCGTGTTCCCCGTGCTCTGCGTAGATGTTTTGTGACTCTGCTGTGGCGGGCCCCCATCAGCCACTGTAGGACACGTGATTTTGAATGGAGGAGCCTGCCGAGTACACTGCAGTGAGGGGCTCTATCAGCACCCCACGTGCCTCGTCTTGGGCAGCAGCCCTAACTTCATGACGCTGGGCTCAGCCTGCCTTGGAGACCTTCATGCTTTGCTACATAGGTCGAGGTGCCAGGACCGTCTAGTCCGGCCACCAGCTGTTGACGGGGAGCCCAGGGGCATGGTGTGATGTGCCGACTCTGAGCTGACTTGCTGGGAGCTTCTTGCTTGGTGTGTGGAACCCACACATCCAGGACAAGAGCACCCCAGTACTCAGGCTACACGTACACTTGCAGGGCCTGTGTGCGTGTGTGCGTGTCTATGTGTGTGTGTGTGTGTGCGCGCCTGTAGGGTGTGTGCATTTGTGTATGTGTTATGTACGTGCACATGTGTGGAGGCCAGAGGGCATCTCTGCGTGCGAGCACCTTTTTTAATCTCCACCTGGGCTTTTGAGACAGGGTCTCCCACTGAGCCTGGAGCTTGCTGAGCAGACTAGACGGGTCAGCAAGCTCTGAAAATCTTCCCTTGCTACTGCCCCGCCCCCTTACTGTAGGGTATTGTGGATGTCGGGGATCCGGTCCTCGTGCTGTATGCCAAGGACTTTGCCAACAGAGCCCCATCTCCCAGGGTTCGCAGAGTATGGGTGGCCTCGCCAGCTGGGTCCCTTTATCTTGTGACTGATGGCATCTTATGCCAAGGCTGCCCTCCCCCCACGCCTGCTGGGACATTTCTGGGCCTCTGGCTGCCTCTGAGCCCTTGCAGGTCCTGCAGTCTGACCTCCCCACTGTGAGCCCAGATACCTGGGAGGTCCTGCCTCAGAATGGGCAAGCTTGCGGGGCTTTGTGTTTTGCTGCTATTTGTTGTTATTTTAACATTTGTGGCGCGTTCTGAGCTGTGAACTCACTTCTGGGGCGCAGCTGCGGTCGGGAGCCTCTCTGCAGGGTGGAGGGCCGGGGGCCTTGGATTCCCTTCTGGCTTTGGCTCTATTTACCTTGTTAAAAATATCATTCCGCTCAGAGCTTGCCTGTTTTCAGGGGTTCTGTGAACGCGGCCCCGGGGTTCACGGAAGCCTCTAAACGCTGTTCTTTGAAAGTGAGCCTGGGTTACGTGGAGGCCAGTAGACATGTTCTGTTAGGGGTCAGAGAGCAGACGGGGCAGGCTCTGAGTGCCAGGTGATTCACCCTGGTGACTCCTATCTGGGATGTGTGCACAGAGAGAGAGAGAGAATACTAGATTGTGGGCTGGATCAGATTCCTGGGTGGTGGCTCGTCTACTCTGATCCACTGAATTTGATTTTTTTAAAAGTATTTTGTTTATTTATTAGAGAGAAAGAGAGAGGGGGAAGGAGAGAGAGAGAGAGAGAGAGAGAGAGAGAGAGAGAGAGAGAGAGCAAGCAAGTACATGCCAAGGCACCCATGTGAAGGCCCGAGGACAACTTCTAGAAGTCGGTTCTTACCCTCCACCAGGTGGGCCTCAGGGATAGAACTCAGATCACCAGGTTTGGGCACAGGCGTCTGACCACTGAGCCATCTTATTTTTTTTAAACTTAAGACACAACTCCTCCAGCTGATTTCGCAGCCCCATGCACAGATATCCCTGTTGTTTGCTCTCTCTGAAAGCCACTAGTTCTGGGGACAGAGACTTCTCGCCTTGGCTTGTGTGCTCAGAGCCCAGCACGGGTTTCAATGCCATTGCAAGAAGCCATTGAAACACTTCTCCACCTTGTTTCTGCTCGTGGCTAACCCGCTCTGCATGCACACATTGTTGCTGAGTTCTTTTTTCTTTTTTTCCTCTTCTTTTGAGATGGGGCCTCAAGCTTGCTGCATAGCTGGAGGATGGTCTTAAACTCTTGATCCTCCAGACAGGATCAGTGCGCCGCGCATTGGTGGGGCTGAGTGAGCTCACACATGCAGAGATAGCCTGTTCCTGAGGCAAGGAATGGCACCTGCCGGCATGTGGCAGTCGGTCTGGTTTGCATGGAGTGGTACTTGCTGATGAGATGGGCAGAGTCACAACAGCACCTGCTGGTGGCACCGGCGTCATTTCTCCTGTGAAGATTCCAACAAGTGTTGTAGGGTGTGACATTGGCTGCAGTGACTTCCCAGTGTGTCCGTCATAAAGGTGTGACACAGCTAGTCAGCAGTGTCCTGGTCACTCACCTGCAGCTGAGCTCTTCCCATCACCCCCGGGCATAGCTCCGGATGTCCCCAAGTTTGCCCAGGTATCTGTGTTCTCAGTTTCCCTGGTAGCTCTCTTCCATCCCCGACCCTCTCTTGTGTGTGCTAGCTGCAGCCAAACTTGGACTACCACCATTCAAATCTGCATCCCAGGTCCAGTAGACTATCGGAAGCCTTCTGATCCCTTGGGATCAGAGGATCGTCCTCACAGCAGCCCTCGTGGGCCAATGGACTAAGCACATCTAAATTAGCTGTCACTAAGGAGCTGAGTGTCAGAAATGTCTTGTCCTGCAACGCCACGAAACAGCTATGAGGTATTGTACACATGACACAGCCCCCTGAACCCGTGACTACGATCTTGTGGACCACGGTGGAAGTTCGAGAGGGTCAGAGAAAAGGTCTTGAGAAATGAGCCTGGTTCAGCCTGCCAGAACTCCTGCCACCTCTTCATCTGTGAAGGGCAGAGAGGTTCAGGCCGATAGAGTGAGAGCCTCTCTCAAAATCAACAAGCAGACAAATAAGCAAATGAATTAAATAATTAAAAGCAAGGAAAGCCAAGGAAGAGGAGGAGAGTTGAGTGCTCACAACGGCTGAAGTTTGGATGGCAGTCTTCACGCCAGCCTTCGTGTGATGAGATCCAAGTGCTAATTCATGAACCTTGCGGCCAGCATGCCACACCCATGCACTCGCAGTTCTTCAGTCCCTAAGGATCAGACTGGCTGGTGGCATGTGTGTGCAAAACCTCCAGGGAAAAACCCTTGGCACAGATTACTAGCAGCTCACAGCCATGATGACGTAAGCAGCTGCGAGAGTGAGATCCTGGTTAGAGCAGGACTTGGGGACTCATTTGGAGACTTCTGTGGGTTTGTTAGAATCAGGGGTTCTGCCTCCTCTCACTGGCTCGCGCCCTTTCTTGCCCTCCTGCCAGTTGCCGTGGATGGTGTTGTAAGCTCTCCCCAGACTTCAGAGCCGAGCGTTACTGTGCGCTGGGCTTCACAAGCTCCTGTGGTCTCCCTGGCCTGTTAGCACCGCATGAACCAGACTCAGACAGACTATGCTGGACCTCCACCCACCGGGTCCCCCCATCCCTGCCAGTCAGTGACTCTGGACATTTCCTGCTGCCTCTTCTCTCAGCCCCTTTTTATTTTATGCTTCTGTCTTGTTCGCAGTGCTGGGACCAAACCCAGAACCTTCTATACATGCTGGGCAAATGCTGCACTACTCATTCTCACCTCGGCCCCCTCCGTTCTCTTCTATATAAAGAAGGTGTGGGGGCCAGTGAGATGGCTGTCAAACCTGGTGACCTGAATTTGATCCCCGGAAGCTCCCGTGGTGAAAGAAGAGAAGTGACTTCCAAAAGTTGTCCATTGACCTCCATTCGAGTGCCATGGTGTACTTGTGTGGACTTTCTGTCTTTTTCTCTATGTGTCTCCCTTACTCTCAAATAAGTAAATTAAAAAAAAAAAAAAAGAAGTAATGGACGTGGTAATCCTAATGTGTTGCCATGACACTGAAGCACAAGAGAGTGAGGTGTGGTCCTCCCTCTTCTCATAAGCTACCACTAGACTGCTGCACACAGCAATATTGCACCTCTGTGTTGTAATTCACAAGCTTTCCCACTGAGTTACACAGTTTTCCACCTACACAGTGGGTTCGACTTCATATTCTGCCACTTTCTGTTTTCCATTTTTATACTACAGACATTTTTCCACCGTCATGGACCTGATTCCCTTTGTTATTAACTTGACTTTCTATTGCAGACACTAGCACCATTTTTATTTTTCTTGTTGACCACTTAGAACAATGGTTAGTCAACTTTCTATAAACTTTTATGGACCTAAGGGCCATACAGTCTACACCAGAACTACTCAAGTTCTATCATGCTAACATGAACACAGCCTTGGGCAATGTGTGAACAAAAGGCTGTGTTCTAATAACACTTTATTTGTAAAAATCAAGTGGTAGGGCTGGAGAGATAGCTCAGAGGTTAAGACTCTGTTTCACAACAGAAAATCCTGAGTTCTGATCAGGTTCCATGTAAAAAATACCAGTACTGTACTTCTGACCCTAGTGGGCAGAGCCTGGGAAATCCCAGAGCGAAGCAAGAAGGAAGTAGAAGCAATCCAGGATGATTCCTGAAGTCAACCTTGATCCTCCACAGGAACATACAGTGCCCTCTGATATACACACATACACACGCGCATGCGCACACGCACACACACACACATAAATAAAATATTTTTTAAAAAAATCAAGTGGTAGGGCTGGAGAGGTGGCTCAGGGGTGAAGCCTCTGCCTTGCAGGCAGAAGGTCCTGAGTTCGGATCCTAGACCCCACGTATAGACGCCAGGCGGAAGCGGGGGGGGGGGAGGGGGGGCAGCCTGTGTTTCTGGTCCTGGTAGGGCGGAGCCTGTGAATCCCGGGACAGAGTAAACAAGGAGGAGGTGGAGGCGGTCCATGGTGGTTCCCGAATTCGTCCGTGGTTCTACACACACACACACACACACACACACACACACACACACACACACACACACGGCACACACGCACAATTGAATAAATAATAAATAATAAAAAAATAAAAAATAAATAAAAAAATAAAAATCAAGTGGTAGACCAGATTTGACTTTTTGGCCAAAATTTACTAACTCCTATCTTTTTTCTTCTTCCGAGCATTTCCCCTGTTCTTAAGTTTCTAAACAGTTATATTTATTGTGATTGCTTTGACCTTTTTAAGGAAGGGGACAGATGGCACAAAACATCATTTTTTTTAAAATACAATAAAGTATTTATTGTATTTAGCTTAGCATCTTATTTTTCCTCCCACTCAATAATGATCATAGAATTGTTACCAAGGCAGTTGGTAACATTCTGGTTATTTTAATAGTTGCATAAAATTCCATCCAATAACACTAGCTGTTGTAACAAAACGTGTAGCTCCTTGGACGTGGTGCGATCATACTTGGTATCTCCTGCAAACAACCATATTCCTAGTAAGCCAGCAACTCCTCCCCCAGCTCCTCCTCCCTCTGGCACCTCAGCAGCAAATCTGATTGCTGGTTGAGGAGAAAAGAGAATCAGTGGTCAAGGGTGAGAAGCCTGATCAGCCACAAAGCAGGTGCTTACAGATCCATGTCCATACAGTGTGCATGATAACTGTGCATGTCACTTGTGCTCGTGATCCATGGGCCAGAGCTCAGTCATTAGCCACACCTAGCTGCAAGAGAGTCTGGTACATAGCGTGCCCCTGTGTCCGGGAGGAAGAAGCCGGTTTGAGTGTGCACAGTGGTCTCTGTGCCTCCAGAGTTACTCAGGACAAAGCAGTCCCAGCAGACACTGAGGTGCTGGCATGACTGCTAACCATGACTATCACGAGCATGTATTTCTTAAATATATTTTATTTATTTATTTCATGTGCGTGCGTGTGTGTGTGTGTATGTGAGAGAGAGAGAGAGACAGACAGAGAGAGAGAGAGAGAGAGAGAGAGAGAAAGAGCACTGTGTGTCCCTGTGGAGGACCAAGGATGACTTAGGGAATCATCCTGGATTGCTTCTATTTCCTTCTTGCTTCGTTCTGGGATTTCCCAGGCTCCGCCCACCAGGTCCAGAAGTGCAGGCCACAGCCATTTCTACCTGGCATTTTTACATGGGACCTGGGATCTGAACTCAGGACCTTCTGCTTGTAAGACAAAGTCTTAATCCCTGAGCCATCTCTCCAGCCCCACTAGCATGTATTTCTATGTCACTCTACAATGCAGTGATACCCTTAGTGGCATCTCAGCCCCGTTTGTCCCTGAAGATGTCTGGTGTGTATGCTTCCTCCCTGGTATGTGTGCACGCAGGGCTGGTGTGTGTGCCCCCCCCATGGTTGACCAGGAAATCTTTAGTCTCCCTGGCTGCTGTCCCGCCCCTTATCCCTCATAGTCCCACTGACCCTTGAGGCTTGTCAAAATAGCTCTGAGACAGCTTACTGCACACCCTGGCTCTCCATTCTCCTCAGTCCACCCTGACTGGTGGTGTGTGCATCTTTTGTCTAACCCTGAGCACGTTCCTCGCCACCTCCAAGCACCGTGCCTGTCTCTCTGCACACGTGCCATGCTGCCGCCTCCTCAAAGCATCCCTCTGCTCAGGGTCACTGACTGGCCTTCAATCCTGGAGGACAAAACCCAAGACTAACCAACTAGGAGAAGCCCTCCAAGACTCACCAGGCCGAGAAGCCCCCTTGCCACCAGCTCAGATCCTTTCACCATGAAGAGGAGTTAGGGCAATCAAGCATGTGGGATTGTTATAAGATACTCTGATTGTTTTTGTGAATTTGATATGTGTGTATGTGTGTGTGTGTGTGTGTGTGAATGTGAATGCAGGTGCACATATGTGCAGTTGCATGTAGGAGCCCAGAGCTGACATCAGGCACCTTCTTTGATCACTCATCACTTGTATCATTACAACACGGCCCCCCTCAGTTGAACCCAGAGCTCTCCAATCAATCCCGCTGGTTAGTAAGCTGGTCCTGAGGATTCTCTGTCTCTGTGTCTGCTTTGGGGGGACCCACACCTGTCCTGTCCATGGTGTCTCCGTGTCCCCAGGACTGAGCCCAGACCTGGCACAGAGTTGGTGCACACAGTTGTCAGTCATTGAAAAGAAATGGGTGAAGCAATTATGGTATGGGAGGACCCCCCAGTCCTGATTAGGCCAGACTCCTGTACTCAGGAGCGGAGATGGGGCACAGAAGGACACAGAAACAAACAAATCGATATGTAACATGGCTCTAGTTGAAGGCTGTAGAGGAGTCACACAGGGTGATTGCTCGGTCTTGGATCCTCTGTTGTTTTAGAAGTTGTCCTCAAACACTGACGTTCAAGCCTCACTCCCAGACATACCTGGTTTGGTTGGTCCAAAATGAGCCCAGGTCTTCCTTCTCTTCTTCCTTCTCCTCCTCTTCTTCTTTCCCAAACTATGCAGAGAGGGCCTGAGGGTAGGGCAGGGTGACAAGAATCGTTGCTATATTTCATGAATAGGCAGATGAGCTCCCAGGAAGCTGGGGCTTTGACTATGCTAGAGGCACAAGCAACAGCGATACTGGGGGGTGGGGCACATGTTCAGAGGCCCGGTGGCTAGAGGATCTGGGATACCAGGGGTTCCAGCTTCTGGGAGGGGTGAAAAGATGAAACTGAAGGACGTAAGCCAGAGGGGTTAAGACTGCAGACTGTGGAATCCGTATGATGGGCGTGCTGCGTGTGGGGAGAATAGAACAGAAACCCCCAGCGTGTGCCGCCCGTCAGGTCAGTGTGGCTTTCCCAAACCCTTATTTCCAGTTTGATAAAGGACCACACTATGCACTGTCGTAAAATGGGTTTCTGACCATGAGCCTAGTCAAAGAAATTGAAAGCCACTGTTTGGAGTCTCTGCGAAGTTTGGAATTTAGCCCGAGGGCAGTGGGGAACCATTAAAGCCGTTTTAGTGGGGGCACGGCAAGGTCAGACTGGGGTTTAAAAGCTCCCTCGGGCGCTGGCAGAGCTGGCAGCGGGGCTGGGGGGACAGGCTGCGGAGGCTGTTGATGTCGGTCACCAGGGAATGAGAGAGTCCGAGGGGCAGCTGGCACAGGGTGGGCTCGGGTCCTGCAAGGAGTCAATGCTAGAATGCTGAAAGACCATCTCCCAGCACCGCTCCTCCCACTGGGAACCCCTGGTTCAGCTCTTTTGTGGGTACAGCCATCAATCACAAGCATGGTGGACAAAGGGCTATCTTGTTTTTTTTTCTTTGCATGTTATGCATATGATGGATATGTATATAAATATGTGTGAACATGGGGACATACATGCTACGTCAAGCGTGTAGAGGTCAGAGGACACCTTCGGGTGTTGGTCCTTGCCTTCTGCTTTGCTTGAGACTTTGTCTCTTTGTCGTTAGCCTGCCAGTCCCAAAGTGTTGAGGGATTTCCCTATCTCTGCTTCCCACTCATTCTAGAAGGATTGGGATTATAGACATGCATTACCATGCCTGACTTTAAGTCAGTTGAGGGATTTGAACTCAGATCCTTGTGCTTATATGGCAAGCACTTTTCCCACCGAGTCATCTGCCCCATGAAAGGCTCTTCCTTGAATTCGTGGCCTCTGTCGAGCAGTCCACTGAACGCGCCAAAGACTTAACTCATTCATTTCCTGCATAGAACCCCATCAGGGAGCTCTGCCATGGTCCCCACTTCACAGATGAGGAGACCGAGGCCCACAAAGGAGAAGGTCCTTGCCCACAGTCGTGGCCGCTATCAATTGCGTGGCAATGCCTACCTGCCATCCCGACACTCAGAAAGCTGAGGCAGGAGAATGGCTGTGAGTTTGGGGCTAGCCCAGGCTACAGAGTGAGACCCTGTCTGAAAACCAAAGCCGAAAAAGTAAGTAAATGCTGCTTCTCTGGCTCCCAGCCAGGCTGTGTGGTTAGAGGGCTGATCCAGAAGTGGCTGTAACTGTGGTAGCTAACAGACCCTGGAGGTCAGAGTTGAAACTGGAAGACAATCACCAACGGATGAAGATAGCCTGGAGATTCCTCATTGGGCCCCCTTTAGTGACTGATGCACTTAGGGTGCCGGGCCCTGAGTCCCACAGAGGGTGACACCCCCCTCCCCCGGGCTGCTGTATTTCTAGCGAGCGAGCAGCGGTTCAAATCCAACAGCGAGCAGAGCAGTGCGAGGATCACACAGGGGTCGACTCCGCCTCTGCTGTCTGGCGGCTGCAGCGTGGCCGCTGTGCTGTGTCCTGCTGTGAGACAGTCCGTCTGGATACACAGGTCCCGGCCTGCCGTAGCCACAGACCCCACTGTACGAAATCAAAGAGGAACACAGCAGGGTTCGCACCCACAGCCCCTAAGCTTCTAGAACAAAGTGACAGGACACAGTTTGATTTCTCTCTGGTCCCTTCAAATTTTAATCTACTCGTTCCGCTTCTGACCCCGAACAGTAGGCTGGAGTCAAACCTCTAACCCTGGGGCTCAGAGTCTGGATACCGTAGATCACAGTTTACCCTTGGCCAACAAGAGAGCTGGGAAGTCCCACCCCTCAAGTAGCCACCCCGGGGCCTGGGCCCCGCGGTTGGGAGCGCCCGAGTCTGACCCCCACATGCCTCCTTTCCATTGTGGAAGGCTGTTTTCCTTGGCTGGGGATGGAGACAGGTGAGCCCACCTGGTCGATTCAGGTCCAGGCCTGTTCAGCTCCCAGACGCCCTGTGGTTTGGCCTCCTGACTCCCCTAAGCTTAGCACCACTTGGCCTTGGCTCCCACCCGCCAGGCCGGGCCCTGCAAGGACAAGCGACCATTTTTAGAATGTTTGTCCGGTCAGGGTTGATCGACGTGCCAAGCCTCTGTCTGTTGACTTTGTGAGGAGTCCTGAAGCCCCAGCTGCGGCAGAGCCTTCTCTCCAGCTCTGTCTTTCCTCCTGGGGTGTGGCATCAGCGTGGGGAGCAGGGAAGCCGGCCTCGGTCCCAGAATCCCAGGTCTGGACACTGGGTTGGAATTGGGCTTGTGGGAGCATCGTCATGTCGTGACGCAGCATTCCGCGAGGCTTGGGAGAACCTCAGAGCGCATGTGTGAAGGAAGCAGTCTTGGCAACCAGGATGTGTTTGGTTTTGTGGCATCGGGGACGGAACCCAGGACCTTGTGCATGCCGGGCAAGTGCTCTGCCACTGAGCCACACCCCCAGCCCAGCAACCAAGATATGAACAAGGCACACTCTCAGTTTGCTTTTTTTTCTTGTGTGGAGAGAAGTATTTATGTGCATGTATATTGGCACATATATGTGTATAGCTATGTGCGTGGGTATGGGTGAATGTGTGTGCTCACATGCATGCGGAGGCCTGAGGTTGATGTTGGGGGTCTTCCTCCATTGCTTTCCAATTTATTCATGGAGGCAAGGATCTCTCAGCTGAACCCAGAGTTCGTTGAATCCAGCATTGTGGCCAACTTGCTTTCAGAGATCCCCTGTTTCCGTCTTCCAAGCGCTGGGATGATAGGCAGGCCGCCTGCATCCCGCAACATTGATGCGGTTTGGGGATTTGAACTCTGGTCCTCACACTTGCGTGGCAGGCGCCTGACCTGCTGAGCCATCCCCACAGCCCTAAACTCCTAGTCTGAAATGCTATGCACTCGTTCATTCATTCTCTGAACAATTGTTCGTTCAGTGATCTTCTGTGCCAGACTGTGAGCTAGCTGAGCCTGAGAGTGCAGCAGGAACCATCTAGTTTTGATGCCGGTTCTCATGGAGTGTGGAGGGCCCTAAACAGTGGGTTCCCCAAAAAGTTGCAGCATGCATTACGGTGCAAATCATGTAAGACATTGAGCATGTACAGGACCACAGGACCAAACAGAGAAACTGCCATCTCATACTTTGTTTCCAGGTATTACTAGTCCTGCTTTTGCCTGAGCACTCTGTGTTCCCCCCTGTTCTGAGTGGGACAGCATTTATTTGTTTGGACCCCTCTCCATCCAAACAAGCAGCATTCGAGTCCTGAGAGGTTTGTGGTGACCGGAAAGGGCCTGAATAGACAGTGGAGCATTGCACAGGGAAACGCCCAGCCATTCACCACTGTGGTGGGACATGGCCTGAGTGTCAAGGTCAGGTGCTATGAAAACTGCTCCAGATATATGGGTGGTCGCACGGGGGGACGAGCCAGTAGATACTTGAAGAATGAGCCTTTGGGTGCATCCGTGAAGAATTAATAGTTAAGGGAAGAGGAGGCCGTCCCCGCAACAGTGTGTGCTCAGTGTGCATCCAGCCAATGCAGGAAGGCCGCATCGAGTTGTCTCCCCCCCAGGGTGGGACGGGGTGCAGCAGGACAGTCAGGTGTGGAGTATGTTCAAGATGGAGCCAGGAAGGACTGAGACCCGGGCTCAGTGTGGTCGTAGCAGTTCCTGTATTTGTAATGAAGGAGATGAGAGGCTTCACTGCTAAAGGATTTTCAGCACTTCCACGAAGAGGGAAACTGACCAGAAAGCTTCCAAGAGACACGTGAGCCCTGAACTCTGAAGGGCGGAATTGAGCAACTGTTCCATTCCCACCCCCCAGGCTGCTCCTGGGTCTGTTGGACATTTTCATGAATACATCGCCCAGCCATCGCCATGAAACTCTTTCCAGGGAAAGGAAGAGAGAGACAGAGAGACAGAGATAGAGAGAGACAGAGACAGAAACAGAGAGACAGAGAGAGACAAAGAGAAAGACACAGAGAGAAAGATGCAGAGAGAGACACACAGAGAGAGAGACAGAGAGACCTTGCTGTTGAAAGCTCATGAAATGGATCCATTCTCAAAACAATGCTAAGAAATACTTGATGTCCCGTGCTTCGAGGCCCCTTCAGCCCAAGGTGGTGATGTAATTACAGCAGATCGATCAAGACACGGATTCAAAGACATCTGCCTCGGTTGGCGGCAGATGGTGACACAGGACACACAAGACCCGAGGTGGCTGAGTCTGTCTCCTGCCTGCAGTGGCTCCGAGACTTGCCATCCCCACTTCCCAAAGATCGGAGCTCTCCCCTGCCTCCCCGGGCTTTGGGATGATGAGGGGCTCCAACCCCAAAAGGCACAGCCGTGCCTGTGACGGGCGTGGTCTTGGTGTACCCTGCTTGGGGACCACTGGCAAGGTAGAAAGCAGCGATCCTGATCAGTTGGTCTTCCCAAATGCCTCCCCCATCCCTCCCAGCTTGTTTTGTGTGTTACTCCAGAACCAGGCTCACAGTGGCTCATGGAACTTCAAATGCATGATTGAGATGGACTGTGATTGGGACAAACAGGAGGAAGAGGCAAATAGGGGGTGGAGATCCCACCCCCACCCCTACCCCTCCTTTGGGAGCCCAGAGCTCCTCACCCTCATCCTCCCTCACCCTCAGTGTCCCCCCAGTGGGCAGCGTCCTTAGCCAACACCTCTCACGGTAAAAGTGGTCAGTCTGTTGCTCGCTGCCTTATTTTGTGGCCGGGGCTGTGGGTGTAAGTTGTCGGGGTTTTTTTTTTAATGTCTATGCATGAGAAATATTCTGTGAAGTTCTGCATTTTCCTCCAGGACCCTGCTGAACCCACCCAGATACCAGGAGGCTCGTGAGTTGTCTCGTCTGTCTCCGCACACACTGGTGCTTGCTGTTTTCTAAAACTTTATTATTGGCGTGTGTGTGTGTGCTTGCGTGTGTGCGTGCATGTGGGTGCGTGCATGCATGTGTGCATGCGTGTGCGTGCATGCATGTGTGCGCGTGCATGCATGTGTGCATGCGTGTGTGTGTGTGTGTGCGTGTGTATGTGTGTGTGAGAGAGAGAGAGACAGAGAGAGAGACAGAGACAGAGACAGAGACAGCACATGTAGCGGTTAGAGGACACCTTTTTGAAGTCAGTTCTTTTCCCTCTGCTGGATGGAACTCAGGTCGTCAGGTGTGCTCAGAAGCCCCTTTACCTGCTCAGCCATCTTGCTGGTCCCAATGGTATTTTCTTAATGGTAATCTTCCCTTCTGGGGCCTAAAAATACTGGAATCCACACTGTGACTCATGAATTCTGAAAGTGAGCTGAGGTTTTTTTTTTTTTATGCCAAACATTAGAGATCTCAAGCTGTCTGATCCTTTTAGTTTTCTTATTATTTTTTAAGGCGGGGTTTCACTGTGTAGTAGCCCAGGCTAGCCCAGACCTCACCATCCTCCCACCTCACGCTCCTGTGTGCACCACACCGGCCTGTGAGGCTTACTTACTATATAACATTCTCTGAATGGTGAGGGTTGCTAAGGTTGACTGGCTTGCCTGGGATGACATGGGGGGTGGCCCAAAGGGCCAATGCAGGAGAGAGCTGTGTCATGGAACAGCCCTCCTGTACCTGCGTGACACGTGGCAATGGGAATCTACACCTGGGATGAGCCGACCCAGGACGGAAGGCGGACAGCTAGTGTCCATCTCCTGGCCTCCTGCTGTGAGGCCACTGGGGGATTGGCAGGGGTTCAGGAACTCTTTATACTATATATTTTTTTATGAATCTGGTGATCTCACAATTATCCCAGAATAAAGAGATTCCTAAAGATCCCATGAGCAGCAAAAATCTACTAGCCTGAAACTTTGACCCAACATCTCTCAGCGGGCAGAACAAGGCGAACAGAAAAGAATCTGTGTTGGCTTCTGTGCCCACAACAGCTATAAGGATGAGCACCCTGTAGGCCTGGGTGAGAGAGCACAGCCCAAGGGCAGACTCGGGACCCAGGCTGGCTTTGGGACATGAGACTCACTAGAATGTTATCCACTGGTGGAAATATGGTCCTCTGATGGATCAGAACTGAAGAAATGAGATGCAGTCACTGAGAATATCCACGGGGTTCGTCACTCCCAGAGACAAGATGCAACTAGATCTTACGATTTTAAATGGAAGAGGCAGGGCATGGGTTTTATTTTGAGGGATCTCTCCACATACATATGAACCGAGAAGCCCTGCCCAGTATCATGGAATTCATTATCACAGTAGAAGCCAGGAGCTGAGCTGTGGGTAAATACATCTGGAATACTACTTAACAGTGAAAAGAACCAGCTGACTCACCCTGTTGTAATCTGGAATGGACACTGTTATAGTTGGACACAGGTGTCAACTTGACTGTTGAGGGTTTGAGCTCTGGGCATAGTTGTGGAGAGTTGATGGTTGAGTTAAGCCCAGAGCAAACCTGCAGGAGGTTGTCCAGCTGATGGGGAAGGTCCAGCCCATGGTGGGTGGGATTAGGCCCTGGATAAATCACAGAGAGCTGGTTGAGAGAGTTGGCATCCTTCTGTGTACTTGGCCAGACATGCTGGTCTGGCAAGTAAGGATTGTCCATCTCAGCCGTTATGCAGTGAATGGTGTGGCCAGTTCCCTTGGGCCTGGTATTAGTGCGTGCTCTCCCGTCAAGCTGGACTAAGAACTGTAACCAGGAATCGTAAGAGAAAAACCCCTTGTTCCCTTAAGCTGTTTGATAGTCATTTATCAGCAACCATGCAGGCTGACTGCAACAGACACCAAGACAATTCATTGTCTTGGAGGAGGAGGAGGAGGAGGAGGAAGAGGACGACTCTAGAGCGAAACATACGGACCACTAACATGATCAAAGCTTATTTCCAGTCAAACGCAGTGGCTCACATCTGTAATCCCAGCAGCTAAGGAGCTAAGGCAGGAAGATTATGAGTTTGAGGCCCTATTAAAAAAACCTAAATAAATAAATTTATAACAGATTGGTACAAATATCTTCATAGATTCATGAGTGTTCATATATATTTTTGAAAGAAAAACACATAGAACTGTTTGCCACACTCATTGTGGGTACTTTTTTTGGGGGGAGTAGCGATGGACTTTGATCTCAACTTAAAACTAAAATTTTATTTTAAAAAGTTCTGAGAATTTTGCCTGGGGGGAAAAGGGGCCCACAGGCTGGGGGTGTAGCTCAGTGGGCAGAGCGCCTGCCTCGGATGACGGAAGCCCTGCGTTCCAATCACCGACACCTCATGAACCCCGTGTGGTGGCATCTGCCATCCAGTGCTAGGGAGGGAGGAGGGAGGATCAGGAGCTCTAGGACATCCTTGGCTACAGAGTGTGTTCTGGGCTAGCCTAGATCACCTGAGACTCTGGAGAGATGAGGCAGGTGGTGGCAGGGGGAGCCCAGAGGGGCCTCTTTGAGTAGGTGGAGGCTGGGCCTCACCCCACCTGTTTGGGGGTCACCTACTGCTGAATTCCAGCTAAACTGGGATAGCAGGTATCATGAGAGCAGTGACACCCCCACCCACCCTGAGTCAGTCCCCCCCCCCCCCCGCTCTCTCCTGTCGCAGCTCTAGCTGAGGACCACCCTGGACATGAGGAGCTGGGTGGAACTCAACCATAGAATGACCATAATAGAGGAGTGGTCCCAGTCAGTTGGAGTGTTGGTGGTGGCATGGCGGTCCCTGGTCAGTTGGGTGGTGGGGGGCAGTGGCATCCACTCTTTGTACACTACGGCCATGTCCCTTAGGTGGAAGGCCAGGGCATCTCAAACTCAAGGCCAGAAGGGCTGGCCCTGTTTACACAGCATCCAGACTACCCTGGGGGGGGTCCCTGGAGCACGCACTCCTGCGCCTTCTCTGACTTCACCACGCGGCATCTGGGGAGAGGGTAACAGTAGTGACCGGCAGACTCTGACAAGTACCCAGTGAGTCTCGGATGGACAAGTGCTTTTATTCCCAGAACCCAAGGGTTTAGCATGCTACGAATATTCATTAAACCAAGACGACAATCCCTGTAGGAGACTTGGGGGCTAGAAGGTGGGTCTCCCTATGGGAAGCCTATAAGGAGGTTTGGGAGACTGGTGGAAATTAAATATTCATACACACCTACCGGTGTGTGAACAGTGGGGTCAGATACCTGTAACACTGGCCCTCTCAGGGGCCACGGAAGACTGGTGAGAGTGGAAGCTGACGCTGAGGCTGACGAAGGTGCAAAGTGCGCTGGAAGGAGTGGTGTTGTAGGAGAGAAGGGAGAGGGAAGCGCCGAGTGAGGGGGCCTGGGGAGAGGAGGCTAGAGGAAGGCTGTCCTGACCTGTCCTCCCCTAGGTCAGAGCCACAGGACAAGTCAGAGGTCATGTGAGAGCAAGGCGAGGTAGGCGGCCTCAGATCTGAGCTGTCAGTCACTTGCAGAGGACTAAGTGGAGGTTGCCTGTGCAAGTGTGCCAAGCCGGAGGGGTGTGCCAGGCTTTAGAGGGGTGTGCCAGGCTTAGAGGGGTGTGCCAGGCTCGGAGGGGGATGCCAGGATGGAGGGATGTGCCAGGCCGGAGGGGTGATGGCTTGGGCTTGAGCGATGGCCGTGGAGATGAATGTGGCAAGACCTGGTGGTGATGGATGGTAGCCTGGGAGATGGGGCGGTCTGGGGTGGGGGGAATGCTGTTCTTCAGGCAGAGGACACCCGTCCCCCTGTGGGGAGGATACGGTCCTGGCTGTCTGTAAACAGCAGATGGGTTTTGGACTGCGGTCCAGGGCTTGAGGCTGGAGGTGGTCAGGTTCGGGCCGCAGCTGTCTACCCGGCAGCCTGTGACTGCACGGACCAGCTTGGATTTCCAGCCCTTCGCAGATGTTGGGCGTCAGCCTGCTCTAAAGCCTTCCCTACCCATCTGACCCCCCACCGTGTGGCAGGCAGGGTCCCTGTGCTCTGCCAAGGTGGCCAGTGTGTTCAGGAGGGGGTGCAGAAAGGTGAGCAGCCCTCTCCTCCCCCACCTCCTGGGACCCTCCATCTGCTTTGAGCCTTCCTGGCCTTTCAAGTCGCCCACCCCACCCCCACCTTCCAGCTGTCAGCTCTGCCCTGGGCAGCCTGGACTCCCCCCCCAGCTCTTCCTCCCTGGAGACCTGGGTGGTGACAAGGGTAACGAATGGTGCATATTGCAGCAGCCCGAGAAGCAGCGGCCCAGGAAGCTGCGGCCTGGGAAGCAGCAGCCCAGGAAACAGCAACCAGCGGGTGGGGTTTTTCCTTCCCAAGCCGGGGTCTGTTTGGAAACTGGAGAAGTGACAAGTTTTCTGAACGTGTTGCTCCACAGATACCCTTCCCTTCCCCTTCATCTCAGTGATGGGGCAGCTCTGCATCTTCCCAGCCCTGGAAGGCCCCGTGATCCTCCCAAAGAGAGAAGCTGCACCCCTGTTGCAGGCCACTGGGAGGGGGGCAGGGTGGGAAGGAAGACTCTGCCTCAAGTTTCAGCAATGCCATTGCAAGTCCGCGCGCACCCTTAGTGTGAACCGTGTGGTGTGTTTCTGGCCCGTGGGGCAATGAACACAGTGTCTAGAGCTTCCCTGGGGGGAGGGGAGGACTGGCTGGAGCACTCGCCCCTGATGACTTCACCTCAGGTGAGCCTGCAGTTTTAAGGTCTGCCTTCTCCATCCCAGCAGGAGGCTCTGAGCGCCCCAGTGACTCCCCCAGGCCATTCGCTGATTGAGAGGAGCCTAGCCTAGGAGAGGACAGCTCCAGGGCTGTCTAGTCCTCCAGCAGTGTTGATGGCTGAATGGCTCATGGGGTCAAGGCTGAACCCAGTTTACCAAGGCTGTGGTTCAGAGTGCACACCATGGAGATGAGTTGAGCCACCTGGGTGACTGAGTTTGGTCACCTACAGTGAAGCACAAGGCAGGTGGGGCATCTCCCAGGGGTGGCAGAGGCTGGGAGGAGATGAGGGAAACTGCTTGGGGCAACTGCCTGTGTGAACTGGCCGCTTGGATGCGTGAGTGTGACTACAACGTCAGAAGGCTTTTCACAGGGCCACAGCTGGCTGAGTTACAGCTGTCTCTTCGCAGCTGCACTTGTCGGCTTAGCACACAGTGCCCCGGAGCACTCACGCTGCGTCCCGAGCGCTCACACCTCGTCCCGAGCACTCAACACTGCATCCCGGCACTCACACTGTGTCCCAAGCACTCACTGCATCCTAAGCCCTCACACTGCATCCCAAGTGCTCACAGTGTCCCAAGCGCTCACACTATGTCCCGAGCATTCACGCTGCATCCCCAGCATTCACACCTTGCACCCTCGTGTATTCACACCCTGAGCAGGTGAGTGAACAGCTGTAAAGGTCTGGAATGAGGGTCTTGTTTCTTTGAGGAGACTATCATACCCATGGTTGGCTTGAGCATTCCTTGATTTTCACTTCCAAAGAATGTCGGGTTTGGCTCTTTTGATTTCATGTCATCCCACCAAACTTTAGGCTGCACCAAGTGTCTTCACTCCATTCAGAGCAGCGTGAAGTCCCATGGTCCTCGCTGGACAGCACATCTTCTCTCTGCTCTAGCCTTTCGCTGTATCCATGCTGCTTGAGGGATGAGTTTTCTCTGCTCAACTTGTTTGCTTTGCAGAATGTCTTCACTCCACCAACCGGTGTCCTGCGTCCATCTGCGACAGGCTCGCGTTGGGTTCCCTTAAAGCTCCATGTTTATTTGTTCTCTGTCCTGCCCTTCGATGTCTTCTATTATACATGTGTCAGATCTTTCACTGTAGTTATCTGTGCTAATTCTGTTTTATATATTTTGTTTACTAGAGAGAGAGAGAGAGAGAGAGAGAGAACATGCATGCTCCAACACATAGGTGGAGGTCACACAAGAACTTCCAGAAGTCAATTCTCTCTTTCCAGCATGTGGGCTTCTGGGGATTGAACGCCGTATTTGTAAACAGGTGCCTTACCTCTTGGGCTATCTTGCCACCTCCCTTTGTGCTATTTTAAAACTATTTCTGGGCCACATTAGCTCCGCAGATAAAGACGTGTGCCATGCAAGCCCAATGGCCTAAGTTCAGTCCCTGTAACTTACATAAAGGTGGAAGGAAAGAACCGACTCCTCAAAGTTGACATCCACACAGGTGCCACAATGTGCCCCCAACACAGCATACACCTGCCATTGCATGCATGTGACCTCAACTTATCATATACCTACCATGACATGCATGTGTCCCCAACATATCCCACACCTGTCATGACAAGAGCGTGCCCACCAGCATATCATGCACACACACTAATGACAGATAAAATAGCTTCACATTTTTAAAAGTATATTCTAGACCTCTTCCTGAGACTGGTCTACTGGCTTCCAGCTCCCCAATTCTTCCTTTTGTGGGATCTGTTCTGTTTCCACCGATCTATTGCATTCTGAGTTCAATCATTTTGTTTAGTAGTTCTCTCCTTACCATTTGATTTTTTAAATTTTTAGTAGCATTTTTCCATCTTCTCTCTGCTTTTATAACTATAGTTTCATAGCTACCAGGGGTCCGTGTTGGCGACTCTAATATCTGACCCTCATGTAGGTGTGGGGTTTTTTAATGTATGTGTGTGAAAACAATATAAAGACCTGGGACGATGACATGTTCCTCAGGGAACAGGCTGCTTTCCTTCTGGCAAGTTGTGATAAGACTGACACAGCACTGTGGTGCAATGTGGGGGTCAAGCAACACAACATGGGGTCTGTCCTGCCTTCTCCCCTACTAGCTGATCCTTCAGGTTTCCAGTTAACAGCCTGGGATATTTATTTTATCGTGTGTGTGTGTGTGTGTGTGTGTGTGTGTGTGTGTGTGTGTGTGTACAGGTGCATGTGCCTGTACACATGTGCGGAGTGACCTGCTGTCTCTCGCGTGGTCTTATTCCCAGTCTCCCACCAAACCTGAAACTAGGCTGGAGGCCCGCAAAGCTCTGGTGATCCTCCCCTCCGCCTCCACAGGTGGCTGGGATGTAGGCGCACATTGATCACACTCAGCTTTTCGTGTGGGTGTCGGGGATTAGAACTCAGATCCTGCTTGCGCAGCAAGCGCTCTAACCCACATGGCGCACTCCCTGCCAAGCAGTCAGCCTCACCTCACATGCACAGCCGCAGAGTCAGTCAACATGGACCACTCTCCAAAGCCGGGAGGAGGAAGAAGCAGAGACGGGAAGCACTCCAGACAAGATATGTCTGTCCCTGTAGGACACACCTCAGGGACCCACCTTTCCAGCTAGGTCCTCCTCCCCCTTTCAGCCTCCCAGTAATGCCATCAAGTGTGAATTCATGAAGGGACCAATCTGCTGATGAGCTCAGAGCCCTCGGGACCCACCTACCTCTTCAGTGACTGGATCTAGCAGCCAGGGACTTCCTTTGTGTTTCTGATGGGAGCTTTGAACAGCACTAGCAACTGTGAAGAATGTTCTGCTAGAATCTGATCGAGTTCAGTTCATATACTACCTGTGACACAGAGATTCTCCTCAAGGTGATAAATGAGAGATGATAGGTAGGTAGATGATGGATAGATAAATGATTGGTAGATAATAGATAGGTGATTGAGTGATAGTAGATGATTTATAATATATCATAGGTAGGTAGGTAGATAGATGAAGAATAGATACACGATAGATGATTGATAGGTAATAGGTGATAGATTGATAGTAGATGATTGATAAAAGATAGATTATGGATAGATAGATGATAGACGATTGATAGATAATAGGTGGTAGGTCAATACTACATGATACGTAGGTAGATAGATAGATAGATAGATAGATCGATAGATAGATAGATAATTGATTGACAAAGCCTTTATAATGCAGATGCTTGTTGCGGCGTTGTGTAAGTGGGTGAGGGATGGCAGCTGCCTGAATGCCCCCCAGCCGCATGATGCATAGACACAGCGCCATACGGAATTATAGTTGCAAGCCCAGCTGCCACCCAGCAAGATGGTGTGTTTTAAATCATGGTGTAGATTGAAAAGACCTAATAAGTATGTAAATGAAGATGCACCCGGTCCAGAATACGACAGCATCATTTACAAGGAGATGTTTGCATACTGAATACATCAGCACTGTTGCCTGAGGTGGAGTGGAGAAAGAAGACAAATGGAGGTTTCGTGATCTGTTTGGAAGTTGATCATTCGCATACAGCTCCATCCTCCCTCTTTTCCTCCCTCCCTCCCTTCCTCTTTTCCTTCCTCCCTCTTCCTCCCTTCTTTCCTCCCTTTCTCCCTCTCTCCCTTCCTCCCTCTCTGCCTTCTTCCTCCCCTCTTTCCTCCCTCCCTCCCTCCTTCCCTTCCTCCTTCCCTCCCTCTCTTCCTTCCCTCCCTCCCTCCCTCTCTTCCTCCCTCTCTTCCTTCCTCTCCCTCTCTCCTTTCCTCTCTCCCTTCCTTCCTTGCTCCCTCTCTTCCTGCTTTCTTTCCTTCTTCCCTCCCTCCTTGACAGGGTCTCATGTAGCACAGGCTGGCCTTGAACTTACTATGTAGCCAAGAATGTCCTTGAACTTTTGTGTGCATTTAGGGGAGGTCACCTGAGTGAGCACACGTGTGTGCTGCCTGTGAAGGCCAGAGGTCATCCTCAGGTGTCCTTCTTCCTCCTCTCTCAGAGGGACCTGGAGAGCATCAATTAGGCTGGACTGGCTGGCCAATGAGCCCTGGGGATTCTCCCGACTCCACCTTCCCCGTGCTGCAGTTACAGGGTGTGCCTCCATGCCTGGTCTTCGGTGTGGGTTCTGGGGATGAGACAGAGGCCATGCTTGTGTGGCAGCACTTTGGCTAAGCATCGCTCTGTTTCCCCCTTCCTTGTTCCTCTCTTGTCCTTCTTCCATCCTCCACGGATCCGACAGTTTGCTGGATAACAGAATGACCAGGATTCTGTGTCAGGTGCTGTGGGGGACATAAAGGTGGCGCCTGGACTGTCAGGTGCTTAGGCAGAGGCCACAATGCATCTGTGGACAGTTCTGGTCGCTCTGCCTCTGTCCCAGAGTGGAGGCTCCAGCCACGTGCAGAGCTAGTGGGTTCTGCAGGTGCTTTTAAAGACTCTGGGTGTTCTTGGGAAAAAGGGCAGCTCTTCGGTGAAACACATCAGCCACGTGACCGAGGTCAGCTGCTTCCTGCTGTTGTCTCTATTGTGCGCATGCGCGTCCCGGGGGTTTCCGGTGCACATACTTGCAGGGACGAAAGATCCGGTGTATGAGAGCTGGGCGTGGTGGAGTCTGTGGCCCACAGGAGCCCACCTGCAGCAAAACAGCTTCCTTTCTTTTGTCCCCTGAGGGTTGCTACACTGAATTGTGGCAGTGCCGCTCCACTTCGAGGAGAAGCTGGAAACCCGGTGTCTTCTTTTAAGATATTGGCAATGTGTAATATTTTTAATCCCTGGGGAGGGGAGAAAACAATTTGTGTTGTTTTAAACTAGATTTGCCTATTTAGTTACTTTGGCCTCTGACAGCCACGCTCAGAGCATCCAGTTGTCTGGGGACCAATATTTTTACAGTGTCATTCATCTTTTCAAATTCAGTTATTCACACACTCCCTTAAGAACAACAGGGATGAGCCTGGATTCATTGGAGTTTCTGGCCCTACGATCAGGCAGCAGATTCAAAGCATGCTGCTTACAGAGCGCCATACCTAGGTACCATCTTGAAGTGCCCTGTGGCATTTGGGGAACAAGGAAGCAGGCACTGATGACGACCACGTGTGTGGGAGCATCAGGGCCCATATTTATTGGCTAATGTGAAACCATGCTTGCCCTACTGACTCGTTTGGGATTCGTCAAGTCCTGAAATAAATGTCTTCTCTCTTAAAAAAAAAAAATTGTGCCTGGCACACCAAGGTATGCAGTAAGTCACGTAAGGGTGGTATGCCTCTCTCCCTGCTTACAAATGAAACCGGAGCTTGGCAAACATTTTTCCTGCCAGATATTAAATATCTTCGGCTCTGGGACCATGCATGCTCTCTCTCTCTCTCAGAGCTACCCTATTTAGAACCTGCATTGCAGTGGCAGCCAAGGGCAAGATCTACCACGCCTGAAATTTTATGTACTGAAAGGTGAATTTTACAGCTTCATGACTTTATACCTGTTGTGGAATGCTGTCCATCCCCTGATGCCTACCCCCCCCAGCTTTTTAAATATGCAAAGTCAGATGGCGAGATGGCTCAGCAGGTAAGGGCACAAAACAGCGATCTGATCCCTGGAGCCAAAAAAAGAACCAACCTTCACATGTTGTCCTCGCCTCCGTGTGGACAGCGACATCAGCATTCCTGTGATCTTGCTCTCTGTCTGCCATAAATAAATAATCAACAAAACAATAAATTAAAATGGGAAGGGTAGGAGATATCGCTCAGTGGTAGAGCACTCGCTGGGCACGCGTGGGACCCCTGGGCTCAGTCCCCAGTACTATGAAGAAATAAAAGCAGAAAACGTGAAAGGCAGTCTGAGTCGACAGGTCAGATCAAGGGGTTCATGTAAACCCCTGAACTAAAGCTTTACCGCGAATCGCACCCAACCTTCCTCCTGAAATAGCTGTGTCACACCCACACCATAGGTAAGCCATGCTGACCTGTCTGCTTGGAGCTTCTCAGCATCCTCCCCAGCCAGCGAGCTCCAGTTCAGCCCTGTCACAGCTGCCTGTGCACACCTCCCCAGCACGCTGCCTGTCATGAAGCCAGCCTATGGCAGCGCCTGGGGAACTTGGGCTACTGTCTCAAGTCCCCCTGCTTCCCACTCCTGTCTGTTAGCCTGTACCATGGTTGGAGGGCCATGTCGGTGAGGCAACCCCCATTTTCCAGATTTGCTCGAGACAGCAAGCATCAGAACTGGGGATTTGAATCCAGAGCCTTACTGGGTAGACTGAACCCAGTGCACTGTTGACAGGCATGGAGCGTCCTGTTAGCACGATGGCGGCTGACCTAGGATTAGCGCCCAAGGTGAGCATTGTGGGTCGAAGCCTGAGGCTTTGAGCATGGATGGCTCCTATGTTCTGCCCATTAATCAGCAGCCTTGTTTCCAAGCTGCAGCAGGTTGAAAGTTAGGACGAAGGATACAGGACCAGAGAGTGTTGGGCATGTTTTCAGTGAATTCAAAAAAGCAAGATGTAAGACATTTTATGTTTTGCTTATTTATATCTAATATAAATTAATACCCACCAAGTGCATGCTGCATTATCAAAATCTTGGGGCATTCCTGAGGTTGGGGCGCTGTTTCTCAGAAGGGGCTACCAAGCCAGGCTGTGGAGCCTTCCTGCTGCAGGCATGATGGCGGCAAGCTTCAGACAAGAGAGCTGCTCATTCAAATTAGGAAGAAGGGAAGGGAGAGAGGAAGAGAGGGAGGGAGAGAAGGAGGAAGGGAGGGAGGGAGGGAAGGAGGAGGAGGGAGAGAGGGAGGGAGAGAGGAAGGAAGGGGGAGGGAGAGGGAGGGAGCGAGACAGGTAGGGAAACAGGGAGGGAGAGAGGGAAGGAGGGAGGGAGGGAGGGAGAGAGGAAGGGAGTGAGGGAGAGAGGCAGGGCCGCAGACTGGAGGCATAGACACGCACACGCTTGTCACAACTGTGAGCTCCATGCTCCAGAACCATCAGTGTGAACGCTGGGACGGCACACGAGGGTCCCCCAGCACATCACAGGGGGTGGGTGATGCCCATCAGGTCTATGTCTTGCTGTTTGTTGTGCTGGGATTGAACCCGGGGCCTTACACACACATGGCAACTGCTGCACTCCAACCCTAGATCTCTTCTTCACCTTTTATTTTGACACAGAGTCTCTCTGAGTTGCCCAAGCTGGCCTGGCCCTTGTCCTCCTCCAGCCTCAGCTTCCTGAGTAACCAGGCCTGTCTCTAGAGGCACTTGGGAAATGACCCCATGCCCTCTGCGCCCGCCTCCGCCTGTGCCAACAACACCTTGTTCGCTCTTTGTGCTGTAACCACAGCCGACTCCGAGTCTCCCCCAAGCCTCTGCTCTCTGTAATTCTGAATGAAATGTCTCTTCTGCCTCCCCCTACCCCCCCCCAGCAAGTCTCCCGAGTGGAAGGTAGTTCATTTGGGTTCACGGAAGCCACGATCCTGCAGAGTATGGAATTCAGGAGGGGTCGTTTTTTAATGGAGTGGGTGTCTTAGTATTGAAGAGATAAGGACTTGGTTTGGATTCTCCTGCTCTTCCACAAAACAGATGTACAAAAAAGATGTACAAAAAAATCTACATTTGTAGATTCGTAGCAACGTGGACTGCATGGGGAGGCGGGTAGGCGATCGTGTCTCCACTCTGGAGACAAGAAATCGGAGTCATTAGCAAGCGTGCATAATTCGCGAAATAATTCTGTTTCCTTTTGTCTCCGCTCAGGTACAAGGAAATGTTAGAGCTGGTGATCTCACCCAGCCTCGCAGCGAGCAGTGACCACCGGCAAACCCCGACACGGAGCGACCCCAGTGCCGTGGTGGGGGCTCTGAGTGGCAGAGAAGGTAGGCTTCTGAGGTGACCTGATGGGCGTCACCCACCCCCTGTGATGTGCTGGAGGACCCTCGTGTGCCGTCCCAGCGTTCACACTGATGGTTCTGGAGCATGGAGCTCACAGTTGTGACAAGCGTGTGTGTGTCTATGCCCTGACTGCCCTTCTTAGTCTCTGCTTCCAAGAGAAGCCAACATTGCCACAGGACAGGAGAGCCTTGGGTTCCACATTCCTGACCCCACCCGGGCTGAGTCCCCCAGGGTCTCCAGCTCCATTCCTCAGCTGTCTTCCCAGCATGCATCTGGTTCACAGGGCTCTGTTTGCTAGGACCAGAATTTATCTGCCTCTTGCTCAGGTTGAGATTTGCTCGATGCAAGCAGGAGAGAGTCAGAGCTGTCCAGAAAATTATTGGCAAATGATGTAGCCAGACTAGTTCTCGCCAGAACAATCCGAGCCATTGTTTGCTTGGCTGGGATCGGCAGTCTTCCTGGTAGAGCTCCGGTGAGCAGAGACATTAAAGTATTACATTAGAGCACTAGGCTTAACCCTTTCCTCAGCAGCCCAATGTGGAGGACTTCCGAGACCCCCAGCTTCCTATCTCTGACCATCTGGTGTGGCACCGGCTCGTGGAACTCAGTTGCTATGTGCAATCATCACGATAACCCAAAACCTTCTCTGTCTGGTTCCATGTGACATCATAATACACGCGCTTTGAGAAGTCCAGCCTCTCACGGATATTGACTGTCACCAAGAGCGTGGCATGTAGCCTTGTGTTCTGGCTAGGAAGCTGAGCAGCCATGCTCCGCAGCAGATCACAAAGTTTCTGGGCTCTGGGGACCAGGACTGGGTGGCAGAGGACATCCCCGGATTCTGCTGTGAAAGCTGTCCTGGCTTGTTGAGGCTTGAAGGGGAATCAACGCCCGGCTCAAAGACTGTCGTCTGTTTCCTCTCTGGGAATAGGTCCAAGTCACTTTCTGGCTGTGTTGTAGATTCAACAGGGCCCTGAGGAAGGAGTCTGGGTTGCAGGCGAGGGTGTGGATACGGGTATAGGTGTGGGACATCCAGGTGTGACTACCAACCCCTCTTGATGCCCAGTGCAGCCAACCGGAGCAAATCATCTACCTTTTCCTGGACTTAATTTCCTTCCACTACCAAATGGGTCGTGATAATGACCCACTCTGTAGACTACTATAGAAAAGATTAAATGGCGTGACAAGCCCCACCCACCTGGAGACACAGTAAATGATTGAGTATTCTCTTCTGAATCCGAAGCCCATTGAGTCTACTCTCCTTTAAGCCCCTGGGTTATGCCAAGCCAACCTTCCCACCCCAGGGCCACCTGTGGGAGTGCCAGGACAGCTGTGCCAGGTGAGTCCCTTCGACCTTGCTGTGCGTGAGCGCTGACTTCATGCCAGGCCCATCTGGTTCCCCAGTTCCAAGAAATGCTGTTACTGCCTCAGAGCAGGAGACAGAGCGGGTCCTGTGACTATGGCTTCCACGTCCCTTCTCTTGATCTCTCTCTCACCACCATAGAAAACACTTGATTCTCCCTCTGAACTGGGAGTGAGGGTCACTGACCTAAAAATCTACCCATAAGGGGCTGGAGATAAAATTCAGTTAAAGCACCTGCCTAAAAGAGGCCTGGTGAGATGGCTGAGTGGATAGGGGCTTGTTCCATAGACTTGAAGACCAGGGTTTGGGTCCCAAGAACCCATGTAAAAACCAGGCATGTGTGATAGCCTCCCAGTAATCCCAGCCCTCAGGAGGCAATGGCAGGGAATCTCCACTTTTTCTCTGCTTAGGTGTGGCCAGCATAGCTGATTGATGCACTCTGCATTCAGCTGAGAGACCCGCTTTAATAATAAAAGTGAAGAGGACTGGAGAGATGACTCGGGGGTTAAGACTCTGCCTCACAAGCAAAAGGACCCGAGTTTGGATCCCAGATCCCACACAAAAAATGCCAGGCACAAATAGTAGAGACCTGCACTTGCGGCTTTGAAGGTGGAGCCTGGGAAATTACAGAGCAAAGCAAAAAGGAGGTAGAACAATCCAGGATAATTCCCAAAGTCACTCTTGGTCCTCCACAGGGACACACAGTGTCCTCTGATACACTTATATACACACACACGCACACACACACACACACACACAAATACAAAAAATTTAAATTAAATAAGTAAATAAATAAAATAGTAAAAGTGGAGTGCAATTAAACACCAATGCCATTTCCAAGCCTCTACATGTACGTATTACACACATGCACCACACATACACACACCCAAGCAGAGAGAGAGAGAGAGAGAGAGAGAGAGTGTGTGTGTGTTGGGGGGAGGAGTCAGCAGAATCATTTTCTCTGCTCTGTGTTGCAGTTCTAAACACCGGGTATTATATTGTTGCTCTACTATTACGCTTTTGCTAATGTACTTTCACTTGAGGAAACTGAGGCACAGAGAGGTTCAGAAGCTTGGTGGTGATGGTGGTGACAATTGAGAGCTGAAATTTGAGCCCGGGTCATTGGCTGACAAATTCAGTCCTCTAAATCGATCCCCCTATGCTGCTTATCCATGGCGGACCCTGATCACCGCACAAATGTGGGTGCTGTCATGAGTAGGAAGCCATTAGCACAACCTGGCAAAGGGGATCTCGCACTTCCTGTAAAGTTTTAAGAGCCTCCAGATCTAAGGGGTCCAATGGCGGGAACCCCCCCAACACACACACACACACACACACACACACACACACATTTTGTCTATCCTCTTTGGGTCCCTCTGCCACTATTGGAGAACAAGATAGCTGTACAAGGACACTTGGCAAAGAGCTGCTCCAAGTTCCGAGCAGGCAGCAGGGCGGGTCCTACAGTGCTTCTTCCTGAGGTAAACAGGAAGCTCCCACACTCCATGGCGTGTTCCTCCCTGTAGGGATTCCTTATTCTCTGGAGAGTGACCCCCCCCCCGCATCCCCCCTGTGTCCCATCAGTCCACTTGCTCCGCTGCCCTTCTCCTTCTCTGTGGCTTCACTTTGAGCCACAGTATCCTTGTTGAAGTGTTTGAGGTTCAGCTCAAAGTGGACCCCGATAATGAAAGGTGCAGACCCCAAAGCCTTCCTGTCAATGGCGACAAGGACTACAGGTGGAGTCAGGGGCTTGCAAGGCAAGGGCTTTAGCCACTGAGCCGTCTCCCAGGCCCTCGTCTCTCCTAATGAGGCGGGTTATGCTGGCTGATGCTTTGTTCAGCAGGGTGGTTCCCAAATGCCTACTTCAGCCGGGGGCTGGGGACAGAGAAGGGGAGGACAGATGAGCCCCACTCTTGGTTTATGTTCTGGTGCAAAAGACTCTATTGGACCCTTCAATAGAATTGGTCTGGTGGGAATTTTTCTGATAGCGGAGCAGGAGGGTGCCCCCTGAGGACCCCGACCCTAGCTCAGTGGTCCTCAGCTCTACTGAGCACTGGATGTACCTGGAGTGGGGGTGGAGGGGTACGTGGAGCACAGAGGTCTGCACTGGGTCTAAGATGCATTTCCATAATGTTTCTAGGGACACCGCTGCTGCTGCTGCAGCCAGTGGACCAGCGGAGAGCAGGGGGTATAGGAACCACACTGAGAGCCAAGTTCCATCCTTGACCTTTAAACTCTGCTTCTGGGCTGGAAAGATGGCTGGAAAGGGGTTAAAACTCTGCCTCAGAAGCAGAAGGTCCTGAGTTGAAATTCCAGGTTTCACGTTAAAAACACCAGACAGAAACAACTGTGGTCTGCACTTCCGATCCTTGTTAGCAGAGCCAGGGAAATCCCAGAGCGAAGCACAAAGGAGGTAGAAGCAACCCAGGATGATTCCCGAAGTCATCCTTCATCCTCCACAGGAACACACAGTACCCTCTGATACATACATGAATACACACACATGCACGCACGTGCGCGCGCGTGCACACACACACACACACACTGTGCAAAATAAATAAAAAGTAAATAAAGTTTTAAACTCTGCTTCCATTTTTTGAGATGTTCTGGGAAGTGTTTGCTTGTTTCTAATAGTAACACCTGGATCCCACCCCCCACGAAGTCTGGATAGCATAACTAGATAGTGTGGGGCCCAGGCAGTTCGATTTTTGTAAGCAATCTTGCTAAGGCTGGAGCTGTTCTGGATGCCAAGTTCTTTAAGACAAAAACAAGGATTTATTCTTGTGTTTTGGTTCTTGTTCCTGTTTAATACATAGCTTAGTACCTGATTTAGAGGAAGCTTTCCAAAGGATGAATGGAAGGGTGGATGGATGGATTTATGGATGGGTGGATGGATGGATGGATGGATGAGTAGCTGGGTAGCTGGGTGGATAGATGAGTCAGTGGATGGATGGGTGGGTGGGTGAGTAGATGAATGAATGAATAAATGAGCCAATTGAAGGATTGATCAATCAACTGGCAGATAAACAAATCAGTGGATAGATGAGTTGATAGATAGCTTATTGATAGTTGGCTGTGTGGGTGAATGAATAAATAAATAGTCAACTGAAGGACTGATTGATCAGCTGGTAGATAGATGAGTCAGTAGACAGAATGATAGGTGGATTAATGATGGATGGATGGGTGGGTGAGTAGAAGGATAAAGAAATGAATCAATTGAAGGATTGATCGATCAACTGATAGAAAGATGAGTCAGTGAATGGATGAATTGATAGGTGGATTAATGATGGATGATTGGATGGATGGATAGATGGGTAGTTGTTTGAGTGTTATGTGTGGTTGGATATATAGGTGGTTGGCTGACTGGGTGGTGGTTAGGTAGATGGATGTGTTGCTAGATGGATGGGCAAATGGATGGATGGGTGAATGGGAGGTTGTGTAGGTGATAGGATAGGTTAATTTATGGATAAATTAGAGGATAGATGTGTGGGTGGATAGATGAATAGGTAGGTATTTGGGTGGGTGGATGAATAAGTAGATAATTGGGTGGATGGATGGAGTGATGGTTGGATAGATGAATGAGTAGTATGGTGGATAAATGGGTGAGTAGATGGATGCAAACGGTCTTGAGGGATGAGTTAATTTCAGGGTCAGCTTTGGCTTTGAACCCTTCGTAATTTCCTTAACTGCTCCCGGCTGGTTCACCCTTCTCCCTAAGGCAGAGAGGCCTTAGTGATCTCTGTGGGTAAAACAGAGAGCGCCTCTGCTCTCACGGTGTTTCCGGCTCGTACGAACCACTCTTCATTCCTGCTGGAGAGCTAATACATCAGAATTGTATCCTGTCTCCTGGAAAGAGAGGGAAACGTTCTGGAGATTTTCCAGAGTGGAGCGGAGTGGAAGATTCCTCTTTGAACCGCGCAGGTGCCTCTCTGAAAAACCGCAGCATAATCGTGTTAAGTATGACGGGAGGTGAAACCGCCCCTGGGCGGGGGCTCTGGCTTCCCGGCTTCCCACCGCCCTGCCCAGGTGAGGCTGATTTTTTTTTCCCCTAGTTTCAGTTGCACGGGTTCATCCTGAGACTGGCAGACTGGATGAGTTTCATCTGAGCCTGGTAGAGCTGCCGGGGCTTTGCCCTGGCCTGGAGAGAGGTATGGGGAAGTGGGGGGGTGGGGGTGTAGGGTAAGAAGCCACATCTCCTTTCTGTCTGAGCCTCCTGTTAGCTTTCCAGGGGCCCCCACACCCAGAGCGACCTGTGCCTGCAGGCCACTGACAGCCCCTCTTGCACACTGCTGGGTGCTGTGGATCTGACCGCGCTCTGCGCTAGCCGTTGGGTGTGGACTCTCCAGGCTCCTCCTGCCTGGGTTCTGACCTCCCCATCCCTATTTCAGGACACGGGGGAGCTAAAGAGCTGGGAGGGAGTCCATATGCCACACACGTGTTTCAGATGAGGAAACCAGGGCTCAGAGAGGAGTGCTGGGCGCCGCTGCTAATCTTTCCTTAAAATAACCCTCTTGAAATAAATTCAACCCAAGATGATCACTCAAGCCAGTTCCAGACAAGTTAGGACTTCTGAAATCTTATGACCCTAAAATGCATTGAAATCAACCTGAGATGATTTCAGTGGAAACCCCATATTTAGGGACCTCCCCCCTCTCCATAACACTCTGCTACTCCCCTTCCCCAATTCCTCCTCTGTCCTCACAAAACCACCATGAGGGAGGGTAACAAGGAACTCACAGTCTCACAGTCATTCTATACGAGAAGAAACAGACCTGGACCCTTGGTACAGTGCTCTTCCTGGTTGAGAGCCACAGAAGTCCCACGCAGGAGTAAACAAGAGATACACCTTGTAGACACTGCATTAGCCTCGGGATATCCCATGAACACACACACTCATCTCCCTGGGGACCAGTTGAGAGTCGGCCTCAAGAGCCCAGTTATAGCAGTGGCTGCTTTCAAAGCTGTTAGCTTTCCACCCCCACCCCCACCCATCCAGTGATAGGTGAATAAAAAGTGTGAAGACAGGGGCCCCCAGGAGAACAGCTGGGGGGGGGGCTTGCCAGCCTATGCCTCGCACCCATGTTTCAGATGAGGAAACTATGGTTCTGAGAGGAGGGGAGCTGGGCAGAAAGCCACGCAGCTAGGGCTCAGAGAGCCAGGATTTAAAAATCAAAGCTGCCTCCTTAAGCCCCACCTGCTTTCTTTGGAAAGCATGTTAAGTTAGCGAGTTGTGCAATTTGGCCTGTGGATTTGGCCCGCAGTCTGTGTGTGATGAGTACTTGCCGAAGGCGCGTGTGTGTCCTTCACCCAGCCGCACGTGCCCAGTCACTGGTCGTGCATCCACTGTAGTGGCCTCGTAGTTCTTTGTGCATAAAAAGTCAAGTTTTAGGGCCAGAGAGCTGGCTTGGCAGGAAAGAACTCTCTTGTTACACAAGCATGAGCACCTGCGTCCCCAGCATCCATGCAATAAGGGCCACCCTTAGGCTGTGTGTGCCTATAGCCCCAGCGCTGGGTGGACACGAGACCTTGGAAGCCTGCTGACCACCAGCCTACCTGAGTGAGAGGCTCAATGAGAGACCCTGTCCATCCAACTAAGGTGACAAGTAAGAGATGAGAACACCCAGCATGCCCCTCTGGTCTGCACACACATGCACATGAGTGCAGGCATCCACACACGGATGTACACACACACACACACACACACACACACACACACACTCATAAATACATAAAGACAAATCTTAAAACCTTCAAAGAAACCTGTCTCTTATGCCTTGTTCTTTCATATAGAGGGATCATCCTTACCCCCTGAGGTACAAACTCTTGGTAGTTGTTCCATTCTTTTAATGTCAGCTGCCTACTCCCCAAAGCATTATCTTGCTCCTCTGCACACACTGAGAGGCCCTGCATAACACAGGGTGAAGAGAGTCCTCTCTCCAAGCAGTTCAGAAAGTCACTTTTACTTAGGAGTTAATTCCTCTTTAGGTTTTCTTTTCTGGGAAATGTGTTTAGTTTAATAGTTGAACTAATAGTTATTTTTCAGTTTTCATGTGTTTGTGTGTATGGAGTATGCGTATGTGTTATGTGTTTGCATGTGCGTGTATGTGTGTGTGTGTGTGTGTGTGTGTGTGTGTGTGCAAGTATGCTTGCAAGTATATACACATGCTTGTGAAGGAATCATCCTCCATTGCTCTTCTACCTTACTGTTGTGAGCCTGGGTCTCTACTTAAACTCCGAACACACCATCAGAGCTAACCAGCTGGCTCTGGGGATTCCCAAGCTCTGTCTTCCGAGGGTAGAATTCTAGGAGGGCTGCCAAGCCCACTGGATGCCTTTCCATGGGATTTGGAATCTGAACTCCAATCCTACGGTGCTTATGTAGCAAACACTTTAATCTCCAACCCACCTCCCTGTCCCTGTCCCAATGTTTCTGAAAGCTGCTGTGTCAGCCACTGAGTTGATATCGTGCGCTGCAACAAGATGCCTTTAAGCATCCCTCACTCTGTTGTGTGCACAGTGCCAGAAGCCTGAAATAAGCCAGATGAGGCCAGTCGTGGAGAGGACTGTCTTACTGAAACTGTAGGATACACATTATATTTATTATGTTCAGCATCAGTTTGGAGGATGTCAGAAGCTTATTTATCTCAAAAACAATTCAAATTGTGAAATTCTGTGAGTGCTGGCGTGCTGCCCCCAAAATGAAAATTCCCATATCTTAGGATTGCTTTGTTCGCCAATTATTAAATGCATTGGATTGGAGAAGATAGCTTAGGGATTAGGCCTCTGCCTCAAAAGCAGAAGGACCTGAGTTCAGATTCCAGATCCCATGGTGGAAATGTTGGCAGCCTGCATTTCCCATCCTAGTGGGCGGAGCCTAGGAAATTCCAGAGCAAAGCAAAGAGGAGGTAGAAGCAATCCAGGATGATTCCCGAAGTCACCCTTGGGCCTCCACAGACACACACAGTGCTCTCTGACACATATAAACATACACCCAGAAAAAAGAAAAGAAAAGAAAAGTGAATGCATTCTGTAAGACTCCCTTCCAGTTGTGTGTAAAGTGCATGTAACACACGTGAATTGTGCGGTCAGGTGTGGATCTCATTCTGCCGGGTCTGGATGTGGAGTGCCCCCAAAAGGTCATTTGCTAAAGGCTTGCTCCCCAGGCTGGCAATGTTGCCTGGTACTTGGAAGCTTAAGAAGCTGAACTTGACTTAGCGGGAGGTGCTTAGGTTACGGGGTCACAGCAAAACAAAGTGTGCAAGGGGCAAAGCTCTTTGAACCCTAGACTGCCACTGACCCTGCCGTCTTCCCAGTGGTCGAGTGCCGAGAACATCGTGTCCAAAGGCCGGGGCAGCAGAGGCGGGGAGGCCTGGCCACGTGGGGAAAGACAGTGCTCGGGATTCAGGACCAGGCCAGAGAAAGAGGCTGGAAGCTGTGCGAGAGGACAAGAAGGAAAGCCGATAGCTTCACGTTTATGAACCGCAGTTTAACCCATGCCCAGGGGAACGTTGCTTCCCAGGGTTTCACATGGTTCGGAATATTTGCATTTTTATTAACAAAAATGTGACAAATGTTTAATTCAGTGACTTAGAGGTTGCTGGAGCTTTCTCCAGCGATGAGATGACTCCATTAGATGAAGATAGTTGAGTCCTGTCCCAGAGGTATAGGAGGAAGGGGCCTGCAGTGAAGAGACGAGGGGCCAGTGAGGTGTCACAAGCACCCACTAGGTACCAGTGTTCTTGACTGATCTGATTGGACCACTGTCATCGCACCTTTCTGGCTTTTTAAAACATTTTATCTATTTAGTGTGTGTGTGTGTGTGTGTTTACGTATTTGTATGTATATCTACATGCATCAGAGGGCACTGTGTATTCGTAGCCATCCTGGATTGCCTGCCTCCTGTTTGCTTTGCTCTGGGATATCCCAGGCTCTGCCTTGCATAGCCGGAAGTACAGGCTGCTTCCATTACCACCTGGTATTTTTACATGGAATTCAGGATCCAAACTCATGTCCTTCTGGCGGCTCAGGGATTAAGATTCTGCCTTGCAAGCAGAGGTTCTGAGTTCAGATTCCAGATCCCACATAAAAAATGCCAGGTAAAAATGGTGGGCAGCCTCCTGCACTGGTGGGTGGAGCCTGGGAAATTCCAGAGCCAAGCAAGAAGGAGGTAGAAGCAATCCAGGATGATTCCCAGAATCACCCTTGGTCCTTCACAGGGACACACAGTGCCCCCCCCCATACACACAATAAATAAAAAAGAAAATATTTTATTTATATATTTGAGAGATGGGAGGAGAAAAGAGAGAACAGGTATGGTGGTGCCACGATGCACATATGTGTAAGTCGGGACAACTTTCAAGGGTCCTGCCACCATGTGGACTCTGGGGATGGAAATCAGGTTGTCAGGTTTGCGCACAGGGGCCTCGACCACTGAGCCGTCTCATCAGCCCACCTTGGTTTTCTAAGTGTGGTATATAATAGTACATTTTTACACTGATACACACACAAAGACTCACATACACGTGTACACCAGAGTCTCACACTTACAACTGGACCAGAAGCTGAACAGGGTGCCCTCTCACGATGCTTAGCTCATGTTGACATTTTATACAACAAAAGACACTTTTCCCACGTGTAAGATCAGCTTCAACTTTTCTACGTGAACTTCAAGACCACCTGGCCCCACAACAATGCTTGGGGACTTGGCAGAATGTGATGGGGTAGGAGAGGCTGACTACGGATGGGAGTCAGATTCTCTCCGCCCTTGGGTTCTGGGGTGGGGGCCAGTGGCATTGCCCGTGCGGGGCGAGGGCTGAGTGAGAACACGTGTCTATGCCGTCAACACCGGGCCTGGCACGCAGTCAGCTCCCGAGGGAGCGTTTGCTAAGACGGTGATGCTGGTGGCTGTCTCCGGCTTATTACACTGTCACGGTTGAGACAGGCCTCAGGGCCAGGCCACCTGGGTTCAGAGCAAAGACCTGCCCGTTCCTTCCAACCTGTGTGGCCCCAGCGTGCCCCAGACTCCCCCGGGGCCTCCCCAGCTCCTCACCTGGGGATTAGGATAATTAACGCAGGCACAGTGTTCAGAGGCGCTTGGCACGCAGCGGCGGGTGCCTAGCGCCAGGTAAATGATGGGGACCAGAAGAGTCTCCCAGCTCATCCTCAGCACTAGGCTTGTGGCAGAAATGTCCTCGCCCACAGAAGAAGTCACCCCAAGGCCCAGGTCTAGGCAACAAGCCAAGACCCAGAATGCGAGGTGGAAAGGGGGTGGTTCAGAGAGCGAGTTGATCTTCAGAGTCTGGGCACTGGGGTGGAGAGAGGCTCAGAGTCCCGCCACCACCCCTCTATCAGAACAAGTCACTGCATGGATGGCCGCACATTGTCCCCCACCTAGAATTTGTCCCAACTGTGCTGTGAGGATGCCCAGTAGTGGTATTTAAGATGGCGTAACACAAAGATACTTCCCAGGAAGCTGCCTGCAGGTAAATACTCCTGGGTGAACATCTCTCCCAGCCTGGTGGTCCCGTCTAGCCGTCGTCAGCTGTGCTTGTTCCCCACAACGGCTACAGGCTGTGTGCCCAGGATGTAAGCCTGTCGAGCCAGGAGCTCAGATGAGCAGTGAATTCCTCACAAGGGCTGGAGCCAGCCTGGCCTGAACCCCATCAGTTAGGATTGGGGAGGGAGGAACGGCAAGGCGACGTCTTCAGAGGGTGATGTCAAGGGGCTGTGGAGTGCTTTGCCGAGTATCTTAGTTACTTTGTTCGTGGCTGTCGCAAAACATGTGACCATAGCAACTCAAAGAAAAAAATGATTTATTTGGCTTGCAGCCCGAGAGGCCGTTAGTTCACGGCCGGGAAGGAGAGGGTGTGGCAAGAGTGTGAGGAGGTGGTCTCGTGGAGTCTGTATGTGGACCTTTCCCGCCTGTCTCTCCCCTCTGTTTCCTCTTCCCACTCCGTCCCTTCCAGCAACAGGAAGAGGACAGCAATGGTGCTCAGACGCTAGGCTGGGTCTTCCTGTCTCAGCTAGCCTAATCTAGAAACTTCCTCTAGATCCTGTCAAGTTGATAATCAGGCATGAACTTGAGGTAAATCCCTAGACCCCACACTAAAAAATTGGGGTGCACATGCTTGGAATCCCAGTGCTGGGGAGGCAGAGACAGGAGGAACCTGGGTCTCGCTGGCCAGCCAGTCTAACCGAAGATGCAAGCCCCTGCCCCCCCACTCCCCCCAAAACACTGTCTCACAAAGACAGCTTCTGTGAAATCAGCTGTTGTCCTCTGGCCTCCACACTACACGCACAGATGCACACGTGCACCTGAACGCGCATGTACACGTGATCATGTGCGCACGCATGCACACGCACGTGAAGATGGTCACCTGGCCAAACTGACAGATGGGCGCATCCTGGAGTTCTTGCAGCTGCCTTGGAGGCAGCAAGAGGTGAGGGGTCTGCTCCCGGGTGTGCGGTCATACTCTTTGTCTCTTCGGCTTCCCCAGCGTAGAGCATGTGTTCGTGGATTCATCCTGGCATGTCGTGGTGCGACACACATTTCTGCACATACTTTGTAAGCCCGCCTCGAGTCCCCAGGAGTGAAGCACACACCACAAGGGTCCGGGAAGCCCTCGCAGAGGACGGCCATGGCAGGCCGCACACTAGAGAAACCACAGAGTCCTCCCGCTCTGGCCACTCTGGACTAGCGCAGCGCGTGGCGCTGAGCCCTCCCAACTTTCTTTCTCTCTGCAGGCATCACCAGGCCGGCCCCTCCCAGTGCGCCCCAGCTCTTCACTAGGTGAGTACCCCCGCCATGTCCCCTGCTTGACCCTTCTTCTTCCTCGGAGGCTGGAGGACGCGAGAAGAGGCTCCAGAGCCAACTCCCAGGTGGAATCCCAGAAAGCCGAGAAGTGGAATAGCCTTGTGCAGGCAACACGCCCACCCGGCCTCCGTGTTCCCATCTGGGAAAGGGGATCCTTGAGTAGCCTGTTCCCCCAAAGGAGAGACATCTTGAGCAGTGTTTTGCATGGGCTTAGACTGCTGCTGTGAGCCTGAGGTTTTAGTCTCCTTTGCTTTGCTCTTCTGCATTCTTTCCTTTCCCATGTGTTAGACTTCTCAGCTCCATTGCCTAGGGGAGGGGAGAATACCTCCTTCAGGAGGAGGTTTGGGGTGTGGTGGTACTACCTGGGGGCAGTCACTTCTCCCCAGCTCTTTCAGAGCCTTGGGTTGGACAGCGCCCTCCATCTGTCCTCTAGGTTTTTAACCTGAGCCCAGTTCAACTTGAGTTGCTTTAAGTGGACTTTGGTGGGTCAGCTCAGACTTCCACCTCCTGCTCCTCCTTTATGAGGGCTCAGGGTGAAACCTGGGAACACTTTCCAGTAATAGTCTGTGCTTCGCAGAGTCCCAACGCAGTGACCCACCTGGCGTACATCAAGGTGCTCACAGAGCTGGGAGACTGGCTGATGAAAGATGCCTTTGAAAACCAGGCTTGGTCTGCCCCTTGAGGCCCTGCACTTGTGGCTGCTGTATGTGTCAGGTGGTGGCAGAGGGGAGATGAGACCACTTCTACAGTCAGTGTTCTGACCTGTGGACAGCTGAATGAATAGTAGCCTGACACACCACACTCCTACCAAAACCCTGAATTCCGTGTCTCTGAACTACACGAAGGCCTCTCATGGGGGACGGCCTCCCTGGGTTGGGGCCCCATGTGCTCACAAGGTGGACATCCTCCTGTGTGCTCGCAAGTGGGATGGTCTGTCGTGGGCTGGGTCTCCATGTGCTCACAACAGGGACAGCCTCTTGTGGGCCGGGGCTCCGTGTGCTCACACTATGAACTTAGTCTCATAGGTGATGGACAGAACTGCTATTCTTCAGCTTTATCATGTGTTTTTAACCACATGGAACTGGGAGCACAATCATGACTATATCCTTAATGTATTTTTTACATATTATTTCATATTGTCCAATTTAAAAAATTAGGACATAAAGACAGGAGGTGGACATGCTAGGGAAGTGTCCAGGGAAAGTGGGAGGGAGATAGGGGTAGCTATGATCAAAATGCATGCATGAGATTATAAAAGAGTAAAAATAAAACCAGAACTAATGAAAAACAACAACAGAAAACCAGGCTTGGGGTTTCAGCCAGATGAGTTTCTTACATGTTTAGATAAAAAAAAATACACTCAGAAATGAACAGACTTGGGGCTGGAGAGGTGGCTCAGGGGTTAAGCCTCTGCCTTGCAGGCGGAAGGTCCTGGGTTCTGATCCTAGACCCCATGTATAGACGCCAGGAGGAAGCGGGGGGCGGCCTGCGTTTCTGGTCCTGGTAGGGTGGAGCCTGTAAATCCTGGGGCAGAGTAAACAAGGAGGTGGAGGCGGTCCGTGATGGTTCCCGAATTCGTCCGTGGTTCTACACACACACAGACACATACACACACGCACGTGCACACATGCATACACGCACAATTGAATAAATAATAGAAAAAATTTAAAAAAAAAGAAAGTGTTAAAGAAATGAACAGACTTTAGCTAAAGTGATGTCAGGTAACCAGACTTGGCTTCAGGCAGCACCTATCCACACTCATCTCACGTGCACAGGCTGCCAGATAAACTCGTGGGTGGAGCTCAGACAGCTGCAGAGCGGAGGATTCACTGGGTGACTTCTGGAGCCCGGGCAGCCTGGGCAGACTTGCGGCCGGTGGATTAGCCTCTGTGGGCCTCTGTTTCTGTGTCTGTTAAATGGGAATAAATTGAAATCAGCCCTCCTCTGTCATCAGAGTTAGAAGATACTCTGCTCCAATCCATTCAAGGAGTGGCCAGCGCAGTGCCTGGTACAAGCTGGGTGGGAGAGTTGCCAGCTGCTTGTGAGGTGGACTAGTGGGGGACAGACAGAAGGGGACAGTGTGGGGGTTGAGACAATTGTAGTCAGAGGTATGTGTGTGTGTGTGTGTGTGTGTGTGTGTGTGTGTAATGTACAAGTTTAAAGTGTGTATAAAGTGGATGAAATGTGTATGTGTAAGGCATGTATATATGAAGATGTGAAGTGTATGTATGTAAAGTGTGTATGTATATGTAAAGTGTTTGTGAATGGGTAAAGTGTAGATGTATAAAGTTTATGTGTATGGGCACAGTGTGTATGTGTAAAGTGTATGCATGTGTATGTGAAGTGTGTATGTGTATAAAATTTATATGTATGTTTGGATAAAGTGTGTATGTAAAGTTTATGTGTCTATGAATGAAGTGTGTGTATAAAGTATATGTATGTGTAAAGTTTATGTGTATATGTATAAAGTATATGACTGTAGAGTGTATGTATTTGTAAAACATGCATGTGTGTTTGCTTGTGTGCGCGCTTGTGTGTGTGTGTGTGTGTTGTGTGTCCTCTGTCTTTAAACATCAGCAATGAGTTCACAATGAGGACAGGCCTAGCTCTCTGACCAGATGTTCTTCCATGGGTCCATCGGCTGAATACCCCCAGACCGCTGTCTTTCCCTTTCATGCTAGAGCAGCATATGCTGATGGGAGGGCTGGGAAAGTCGGGGTCCTAGAGAAGCAGCCGGGCCTGGTGGGCACAACCATAGCTTCCAGAGCAGATGTTCTACAAGCAGGCACCTTATCCAGTGAGCTCTCACCAGCCCCAGAGCAGAAGCTCTAGTCTCCTTCCAGCCCTGACCTCAGGTCCTGAGCCTTGGTTTCCTCATCTCTAAGATGGGTGTGTGAACCCCTTTTCCCCCACCTGGAGCTGCCAGGGTGTCTGATGAGTGACAACACACTCAGGCTTGTGGTTCCCAGGCCACAGGAGGAACACGATGATTGGTAGCTGCTGTTGCATTCTGCATGTCCTCGGTGGGTGGGTGGGTCGGGGAGGGTCCCTGAAAGTCTGGCCCTTGGCAGAGCTGCAGCGCCACCGGCAGCACGTGTCTCTGAGCTGGGAGTGCAGAGAGCAGAAACTGACCCCAGAAGGCCAGACAGGATGTTGGTGGGGCAAATGCACCATCATGCCTTGAGACAGATGCGATCACAAACCAGAGGAAGGACGAAGGATTGTCTCCCCAGAGTGTGACTGGTACACTGAGTTATTCAGCCCTCTAGGAACCCTGGGAAGGGATCCCTTGGGACAACCTTGCATAAATAGCAGGCAGCCTTGACTGACATAGCCGAGCCCGGTAATACGGTGAAGCCAGCTGGGACGGGGGAGACGGCGCCAGCAAGCACAAGGACCTGCCTTTGGGTCCCCAGCACCCACCTAAAAAGCTGGGTGGGACAGCACATGTCTATGACTCCGAAACTTGGGTGGGGTGGAGACAGATGACCCTGGGGGCTCAGCTCCAGTCCAGTTGAAACAGTGACTTCCAGATCAGGGAGAGACCATGTCTCAAAAATACGCCAGAGGAGACAGTGAGAGAGCTCAGCTGGTAAGGTGCCTGTGCGCAGGCCTGGTGACCCGAGATCAAGCCCCAGAAGTGCACATGGTGGGAGAAGAGAGCTGACCTCTGAAACTGTCCTCTGACCTCTACCCTTGCACCATGTCACACTTGCACATGTGCCCCCTCCCAAATAAAGTAGTAAATATTTAAAAAAATCAAGATGAAGGGATGGAGGGATTGCTTAGGAGTTAAGATTCTATCTTGCAAGCAGAAGGTCCTGAGTTTGGATCTCAGATCCCACATAAAAATGTCGGGTGGAAACAGCGGCAGCCTGTACTTCCCAGCCCTGGTGGGCAGAGCCTGGGAAAGCCCAGAGTGAAGCAAGAAGGAGGTAGAAGCAATCCAGGATGATTCCTGAAGTCACCTTTGGTCCTCCACAGGGACATACAGAGCCCTCTGATACACACACACACACACACACACACACACACACACACACACACACACGATAGATAGATAGATAAAATATTAAAAAAATAAAAATCAAGATAGAAAGTAATAGAGGAAGACTCCTTTTTTTTTTAATTTTTTTTTATTATTATTATTTATTCAACTGTGTGCATGTGCGTGTGTATGTGCGCGCGTGTGTCTGTGTGTGTGTGTGTGTAGAACCACGGACGAATTCACGAAACACCATGGACGCCTCCACCTCCTTCTGCCCCGGAATTCACAGGCTCCGCCCTACCAGGACCAGAAGCGCAGGCCTCCCCCGCTTCCACCTGGCGTCTATACGTGGGATCTGGGATCCGAACTCAGGACCTTCCGCCTGCAAGGCGGAGGCTTAACCCCTGAGCCACTTCTCCAGCCCCAAAAGACTCCTTTTTTTTAAAACATTTTTTATTATTATTTCCGCTCATACAAACTTAGTAGATACACTGGTTCCCTCCCTCCCTTCTTCTCCCCCCAATCCCCCTGCTCCCCCTCCCCTCACCCCTCCCTCCCTATCCCCCAGTGCCTCCCCTGCAATGTGCCTGCCAGTCTCTCCTCTGGGATCTCTAGAGGAAGACTCCTAACATTGACTTCTGGCCTTCAACACATACACTCACACATACACACACCCACACAAACAAGTACATAGCTAGCCCCCCCCCACACACACACAATCAGGGTAGGACAGGTTCTGCCACAGTAACAAACAGAATTGGAAACCTCCATAGCTTCCCGGGTCCCATTGGATGTGGTGTGAGTGCAAATTCCCCAGATCACCCCCACCCCACCCCCACCCCCACTCCCACCCCATCCCACTGGCTGATCAGGCATCTAGAGTTTTCCAATGCACATTGGCATTGTTATTACAAAGCTTCTTTCCTGCTTTGCTGCCCAAGAGGTAAGGAGGCAGGAGGCCCACAGGCTCATGTGGACCCCTGCCCCGTGGTAGGTTCCAGCTACAAGAGAGGCAGGGAGGGTAAGAGGAAATGGGAGCCCAGGAGAAAGGAATTCCTGAGGAAAATTGTGGTGTGGTTCTTTGGTCCATGGGATGGGATGCTAGGCTGGGCTGAGCTGGACCTGAAGATTCAACCTTCTCTCCTCCCACCAGGCCTTGCCCTCGTGTTGCTCCCAGCCAGCCTCCTGCAGCCATGGCAACCTATGGCCAGACGCAGTACAGCACCGGCATCCAGCAGGGGGCGCCCTACACAGCTTACCCGCCTCCAGGGCCGGCCTATGGGATCCCTTCCTACAGTGAGTACCAGGCAAACCCTTGTCCCTCCGTTGGGTCCCCAGCACCTCGGTTCCTTCTTGGCTTGGTGGAGGGTGACAAATATAGCCAGGCTGATTTGGGCACGCGGGTGGAGGAGAGACACCACAGCCTGATCCAGATCCTTCCAGTCATGTCCTAAGGCATTGCAAGGATCAGAACCCTTAACCCAAGCCATTTTAGGGAAAGTGGGAACTTCATGAACTCATGCCTAGGCAGATCCTGGGGTATAGCTAGCATCAGGTACAGTTGGATCCAGGCTCTCCCCTAACCTCCTGGGAGACGTGTCTCTGCTGTGTTTCTCTTAATCGGCTTTGCTTTGGGAAAATTGTCCCATGGAGAAGCTTCCTACAGCTACAAGCTGTAGCCTTGATGGTCAGTCCTCTCAGGTTATATTTATTTAGTGATCCCGAGGCATGTGTTCAGCATGATCTAAGCTTCATGATGTGCATCCTGGCTTTCAGTACATGCTCCTTGGATCCTTACTGTTTTCCTCCAACGGTGTGTTAGTGACATGCGTCCTGAGTCATGCCTGTAGCTCTGATACACCCCTGCTCAGGGCTGTACAGTAGTTCAATGTCTCTCACGTAGTTCAGAGCTCTGTTCTCGGCCAGGTGATGTTTCTGGTTGTGTTAGATGGGGTGCAGAAGTTAACATCTTTGTATGTTTCTGGGGGTGAAAACCAAAGAGCAGAATTTCTAGGCCATGGTCTACGTACCTACTGTTTTCTTAGGTGAACAGGGAAACATTTCCATGTCTGAGCCATACAAGACACTCCAAAGCTCGCTGGCTTTCCACAGCACTGACCTGTATTTTCTCAATGCTGTGATCATCCAGATGGATGGGCTGCCCATCTGTCTCAGCAGACTTCTCCTGTGGGGCCTGGCAGCCTGGACGGCATATGGCCCAGGGTGACTTAGGTGTCCATGAAAGTCGACCTCCCAAAGCCTCCAGGGCAGCCTTCGTGCCCACATTCCCATCAGCTTCAGTCTAAATGAACCATGGGCCAACCCAGATGGGGGGGAGGGGCTTCCAAACTCTGCAACCATGGTCTTCCCTCAATTTCTCATCTGTATTAATTATACATAGTAATATGAGTCTTCCTACAGTGGGTGCTGAACAAATCCTTTCACTTGCATTCTCTAAAGTATCTGCTCTACATAACGTTTTTTTTTTTTTTTTTTTTTTTTTTTTGTCTGTTATATGTAAGAACAGTCCATGCTTGTTTTTCTGGCTTATTTCTCTTTGGGTCTTCCCATTCCATCAACTTGCTGCAAAAAAACAGGATCCTTCTTTATGGCTGAGTAGTATTCCCTTCCATATCTTTTTGATCCATTCATTTGCCGATGGGACACCCAGGCCAATCAATTGCACGTTTTGGTAAATAGTGTGTTGATGAATTTCTTAGCAAAACAGAGGTCCACCTAAAAAGATAATACCCAAGAAAGGGCCTAGAAGCCCACGAACTAAGAGAAGTCAGACCCTGCACACGTGTGGACTTTCTGCTTCCCACAGAAGCCTTGGGCCCCCATCTGTGCTGCTCCAGGGAAACGCAAGAGCGGGCTTTTCTTTTACATGGTTCGAAGAGGTAGGGGTTGAACCCAATTCCTCATTTCCTTTGCTCCCCTATGGCTGGGTGGCATGCGCTAACAGGAAAGCTTCTAGGAGCTCAGGAAGAACAGGTAGAGGCCAGGTGGGGATGCTCCCTGGGCGGCTGGGGTGCAGGGCAGACCTTGGATGGAATGTGCTCAAGCTTTGGGAACACACTGCATCCTATTTACTCGAACATGCGTTGTAATGACAGTTCTGGTGTTAGAGGTGGTGCTGCCTTAGGCGTGACTGTTCGGGATAAGCAACTTTTAAGTGGATGTGCTATTTTGTGCACATGTATGTGTGTATACATGTTCACATGCACATAGGCACTCATGGGTGGATGTAGGTGCATGCGTGTGTGTGCTAAGGAAACCTGAGGTCCATGTCAGAGGTGGGGGCGTGGCTCAGTGGCTAGAGTGCTGCCTGGCATGCCGGAAGCCCTGGGTTTCATGCCCAGTACCGCATGAGCTGGGCATGGCAGTACACGACCGCCACCTCAACACTCAGGAGATGGAGGCAGGAGACCGGAAGTTTATAGTCATGCTTGGTTACATCGAAAGTTCTGGCCTGGGCACATGAGATGTTTGAAAACACATGCACACATACTTGTGCACACACATCTGCATGTATGCACACACATATAATCACGTGCACACACATGCACAGTCAGGCACACACTCATACATACATGCGCACACACTCACACCCACACAAGCTTGAACACTCATGCACACATAATCATGTATACACACGCACATGCACACACATGTGCACACAGTCATGCACATGAGAATGCATGCTGGGTGGATGAGGACATTCCCTAACTGTGCTCTGGGGGCTGTCTCCTCCTTCCAAGGCATCAAGACAGAAGATAGCTTGAACCATTCCCCCAGTCAGAGCGGATTCCTGAGCTACGGGTCAAGCTTCAGCACTGCGCCCGCTGGACAGAGCCCCTACACCTACCAGATGCATGGTGAGTGTGGTCCGCCCTCCACTGCTCCGACACCCCAAGCTGGACAACCACCCATCCAGTCCACCCATCATTCATTCACCTGCTGAGCAGATTTCAGAGCACCTACTGTGTGCCAGACTCTACCACAGGCTGTGGGTGTTGGTGGATAGAGTTGAGCTTCAGGGCTGGACCCAGGCCAGCGCCACACACACCAAGAAGTAAATCAGGAGCTGAGTGTGGGACAATAATTGTCTGCCCCAAGGGGTGAGCAGCTGAGAAGCCAGGAGAAGTGGCATGGGTGACTTCTGGCTCTTTGAAGAGGTGACTGGACAGAAACACCCCCCCCATACACATGCAAATTGGGAGGCGCACCTGGGAAAGAGCATTTCAAGCAGAGGGGACCTGTCTGGAGAACTGACTCACCTCGATGTATTTGATGCTCAGGATGGAGGCACAGGTGGGATAGACAAGGCATGTGGAGGAGGGAGCCTCACATGGAGGGAGGAGGGGACCTAGCATGAGGGAGGAGGGAGTCTCACATGAAGGGAGGAGGGAGCCTCACATGGAGGGAGGAGGGGACCTAGCATGAGGGAGGAGGGAGCCTCACATGAAGGGAGGAGGGAGCCTCACATGAAGGGAGGAGGGAGCCTCACATGAAGGGAGGAGGGAGCCTCACATGAAGGGAGGAGGGGGCCTCACATGAAGGGAGGAGGGAGCCTCACATGAAGGGAGGAGGGAGCCTCACATTGAGGGAGGAGGGAGCCTCACGTGGAGTTAGGAGGGAGCCTCAGAAGCAGAGTAGGGTCTGGAGGCTGTGGGATGTGTCTGGCTTGCATTCTAAGGGTGATGGAGTATGGAGCCCCTTGTTGAGTCCCAGAAGTGCTAGGGTGGGGGGAAGTAGAGCAAACAGGCGGAAAGCATGCTGTGGTTCCAGGCACTGTGTAGGAGGGTCACAGCTACTGCGCCTCCGTCTGAGGGAGCGTAAGGACCAGTGCCTGGCTCCGGAATGATGGCTTCCAGCAGACATCATGTTTGCCCTTACCTTTGGGTCCAGTCCCAGTGCTTCAGATCAAAATGGAGCTCACAGCTGTTATGACTGTGGGGTCTGAGCCGAGAGCCCTCCGTTCTCACAGTCCCCATTAACTGCATGCCAAGTGATTTAACTTACGGAGATACCCCCCATTCATTCATTCATTCATTCATTCATTCATCCATCCATGTTCTGTTGTTTTTCAATTTCCTTGTATATGGGGGGTCATCTGTGTCTGCATATCTGCAATGTGTGGGGCGCACATGTGTGTGTGTGGGTGTGTGTGCGAGTATGTGGCCGTGCTTGCGAAGGCCTGAAGTGCTATTAGGAATCCTCCTCGGTCGCTCTTCCACCTTGCTCTTTGGAGGCTGGCTCTCTCATCAGACCCAGAGCTTGCTGCATTTACTTTGCAAGCATGAGGTCCCCATGTTGGTTCCCAGCACCAATGTGAAAAGCTGAGTGTGGCGACTTGGTGCTGGGAAGGAGGAGACGGGAGGGTCCTAGGGCCTCACTGACCGCCAGGCTGATCGGTGAGCTATGGGCTCAGCGAGGGACCCTGCCTCAAAGGAAGTGGGTGATGTTTGCTAGGACCAAACCCCAGCCTATCCTCTGACCTCCATGGGTGTGCTGACACCTGCTCAGGCATGCACACGTCCACACACGTGCACACATGCAAAAAGATTGTTTTCCTGCCCCCTGTGACACTGATCTTTTGTTTAGCAGAGCGTCTGCTCTGCTATTTGTAACCTCAGGCATTTTTCCATCTCAGATTTGTTTTCCTTCGTGGGGTGGGAGAGTTGATTGGGGAGTCCCTGGTATCTGCTTGCCCCCCCCCATGCTGGGTTTTCATCAGACTTGATACAGTTGCAGCATGTGTTTCAGGTTCTGGGGTGCTCCTTAGTGAGTTCCTCTGATCCTTCTTGTTCTAGAACTCTATGTCTTGCTTCTCTACATGCCTGGTGTATTTGATGACTTGAGACATAAATCTGATCTGACATTTTTGAATTCCCATCAACCTTTGCAGCTTTGTTCTGAGACACAGCAAGGCTGTGTACAGCTTTGGAGTACATTGCTTCTTTAAGCTTTGACACGTTGGGAGTCTGGGATGTCCTCTGTTAGCAGAGCCCTGGCCTAGCTTGCCCACAACCCTGGGTTTGGTCCCCAGCTTGGCATAAAGCAGGAGCAAAGGCGCTAATCTGTCACCCAGCGCTTGGGGGAGGGACAAGGTAGGAGGATGGGGGAGTTGAAGATCATCCTTGACTACATAGTGAAATCAAGGCCAGCCCTTTTCCACACACAGAGACCAACCACGCGTGTGTGTGCTTGTGCGTGTGCGTGTGCGTGTGCGTGTGTGTGTGTGTGTGTGTGTGTGTGTGTGTGTAGGTAGAGGTCAACATCAAATGTCTTCCTCAATTGCTGTCCAATTTATTTATTATGTTTTATTATTTTGAGGCAGAACCTCTCACTGAACCCGGATCTCACTGACTGGCAAAGCTAGCTGGCCAACGTGCTCCTGGGATCTGTTTGTCTCTGCCTCCTCCTCCTTCCCTGTCTCCCCCATCTCCCCCATCCCCATTTGCTGCTCTGGGCTTCATCTGGATACCTGAGATGCAAATGCAGGTCCTGGTGGTCTCATGAAACAAGCACTTTACCCGCTGGGCCACCTCCAGGCCCAGAGGACACTCTTCTTAACAATGGTCTGGATAGTTCTGGGACTGTGCCGGTGATGGAAGGTTGAGCATGTGTCGGATGTGGGGGATTGGGGACACATGGGCACTGCTGCCACCTCGCAGACCTATCTTTCCCCTGAGACAATCTTAGCAGCTGTATTTTAGCATGAGCCTCCCTTGTTCTTTTCAATACTGACAGCGGCTTTGGTAGAGGCTTTTTAAAAGGATTTTTCATCTTCCTGTGTCTACAAGGATGCATGTAAATGTATATGTTTGGGGACATATGTGTGTGCATGAGTGCGTGTGCATACATGGATCCCCAGGTTGATATCAGGAGTCATCCTTGATCTCTCTTCCACCTTATTCTTTTAGAGGCAGGATCACTAATCAAACCCATAGCTCATTGATTAGGCTGGTCTGGCAGCCAGCTTGCTCCAAGGCTTCTCGGTCTCCTCCCTCTGGGGCTGGAATGACAGGCGGGCTGCTGCACCCACGTGGCATCTTTACATGGGATCTGAACTCTGGTCCTTTCGTTTGTGTGGCAAGTGCTTTAACCACTGAGCCATGGTCCCAGCCCTCAGCAGGGTCTTTGGGATTGTCCGCTTCAGCAAGCAGACAGGCGCGTGCCAGGCTGGTCTTCCTGCCCCCATCTTGCAAGTTGGTTCTATGTTTTCTTACAAGTCACAGAGCCTTGGAACAGGAATGGAAGCCAAGTGGTAACTAGGGCCGAGCAAGGGGTAAGGAGCGAGTTCCAGGGAACCAGAGTGGCAGGTGGTCATCGCTAAAGCTGACAAAGCCAACTCTATTCCGACTCCCTCCCGCTTCACCTTGGCAGCTGCTGCGTCAGGCCACCCTGGCCCAGCCGGTTCTGAGCAGGCCAAGTTGGCAAGGCCTGTTCTCTCCAGTGCGGCCAGCCGGGCAGGACCCAGGCTTGGCTGCTGAGGGTTGTCAGCCCGAGGTCTGGTTTCCGGGTGTGAGTCAGCAGCTCTCCACTGTGTGAAGCCGTGCAGTTTTACACGTGTCACTCTGGCCTGTGGGCGGTCACCTTTACTGGATGGCGACTTGCTGGCCTGAGTCTGACGGAATCTTTCCCACTTAGATTGCAGGGGTATCGTCTCTGACCATTCAAGGAATGTAACCGGTCGCCTGCATCCAAAGCCTCTGGGAATAACAGATGAAGGGGTGCAGGGGTCAGCTTGGGGCAGAAAGGAGTTCAGTTACAGATCCCCAAGGCTGCACTGTCGGAGTCCTGCAGCCACTGACCACAGCGTCAGCAGGTACTTTAGAGCTGTCCAGAAAGACAGAGGAAATGGATGTTCACGCTTGTTTAATTTTAATTAGTGAAATGCCAGTGTGGTTACTAACCTGGCAGGTCAATACTAAAGGCGTTTCATATTATTGGTTTGGGTTTTTCTTTCTTCTTTTTTTTTCTTTGTGTACTGGGGATTGAACCAGGGCCTCATGAATGTTAGGCAAGCATTCTACTGCTGAGCCATATCCGCAGCCCTTTTTGAAGTTTTTATAGACAGAGTCTCATTCTGCAGCTCAGGGTGGGCTTCAATTTGTGAGCCTCCTATTTTGACCTCCCAAGTAGCTGATATTAGCCTCGTGCCACTAAGCCCAGCACCTAAGGAAGGGTCTCTCGTTAGTCTGGAACTTGCTGCTTTGGCTGGCTGTCCAACATATCCAGGGCTGCCTGTTTCTGCCTCCCTCGCTTTGGGATGATGAGTGCAGGCCACCACACTTGGGTTGTTTTTTTTTTTAATGTGGGTTCTGGGGACTGAATTCAGGGCCTGTTGCTTGCCTAGCAAGCACTTTATGAACTGGGGCATCTCCCCAACCACTAAGAGAAGTTTCAGGGCTAGTATTTGGGGGCCGAAGAGATGGCTCAGGGGTTAAGACTCTGTCTCATAAGCAGAAGATCCTGAGTTCAGATCCAAGGTGGAAATGGCTGTGGCCTGCACTTCTGGCCCTGATGGGTGGGGCCTGAGAAATCCCAAAGAGAAGCAAGAAGGAGGTAGAAGTAATCCAGGATGATTCCCCAAGTCACCTTTGGGCCTCTACAGGGACACACAGTGCCCTCTGATACACACACACACACACACACACACACACATAAATAAATAAACAAACAAACAAACAAACAAAATAGTCAAAAAAAAATAAAGCTAGCACTTGGGCCATCGAGATGGCTCAGTGGATAAAGGCGTCTGCACACAATTTCTGGACCCCATTTAGTGGAGAGAAGAGACTTTCAAATGCTGTCCTCTGACTTCCACACATGCTTTCTCTCTCTCAATCTCTCTCTCTCACTTCTTTCTTCCTTTCCCCAAATAAATGAGTAGAATGTATTTTTGAAGCCAGTACTAGACTCAGGTAATTCTGGGGGAAGTTGGAGTGTTACTGGTAGATGCTGTAGACTAGACTGTGTCCCCTAAACCTGTATGTTCAGGCTCATCTTAGGGGCGGTGTTTGGAGACGGGGCTCCAGGAGACACTAGGGGTTTGATGAGTTCACAAGATCCAGGCCCTTGGGATGAGTAGGTTGGGATGAGAGGTCTGCCCTGTCTTCGCCCCAACCCCATGCCAGGGAAAGGGTGGGGTAAAGGGTCCCACCAGACCCCTTGGCCTTGACCTTCCCAGGCTCAGTCTGTAGTCTGAAAGGTCTGGGGATCCTTGCAGGGACGGGGGGACTTGAGAATACAGATTCAAGAACTGTACCAAGAAGACAGACATGTTCCACCAACACTCCGATGTAGTAGGTGGACCCTTGGGGCAAAGTGTCATCTGCTGCTAAGAGCCAAGTTAGTAATGGGACTACAGTCCACCACCTCCAGACCCCAGCTTCTCATCCCGAGCAGGGAAACTCACAGAGAGTTCCCAGCTCGCAAAGCACCCATTCCTGAGGGGCAGCTCTGTCTTCCCCACACAGCCAGCCGGTTTCCACTTCTACTGATCCACCTGGCTTTTCATACTGTGTGGTGTTGACCAAATAGTTATGTTAAATTACATAAGTGTGCCTTTCTAGAACTTCATGCATTTACACATGCGGCGTATGTGTGTACTTATTTTCTCTCCATCAGCAGCAAATTCTAGGATGGTTTTTCTCGTGTGTGTGTGTGTATGTGTGTGTGTGTGTGTGTTTCTCAACATGCTATCTTGCTGTGCACATTGCTTTGATATTTTCCACTGAAACACACGTGTTGGAGATCTTCCAGAATCGGTTCCCATGCACCACCTTGGTCTCCTGTCTGGTTTCCCAGCACTGAGCAAGCAGAAAGTACCAGACCTGGGGTGGAGTGCCAGCTCTACTGCTTGCTGGCACAGACCTTGGGGCAGATTCCATGTCTCAGGCTGGACCCCCCACACCACCGTCTCTGCTACAGCTGGGTGGGTGGCCCAGGGCTGGAGTCAAGGCTGGGGTAAAGTAGCACTTCAGCCAATTGTCTCTTGGGATTGCTAGGTACCATGGTACTTAGCTACCCCCAGATTCCCTCTCGGTCTCTCCTTTTCTGCTCCAGAAGTTTCTCCCCTGCTGATATTGGGTTGGCATGGTCCCCTACTGTCTCTGCTGCTTGGTATTAAACTTGTGTGTGTGTGTGTGTGTGTGTGTGTGTGTGTGTGTATGTGTGCATGCATATATGCATTGTGTACATGTGTGTATGCTTGCATGACATATATTAGGAGTGTGTATGTACACGTGTGCTTGCACATATGCAAGCATATGCACATGTGTGTACATGTGTATATGTCTGTGTAATGCATGTGCTGGAAGTATATATTTGTGTGTGCATGTGTGGGTGTATATGTATGAACTTGCATACATGCATGTGTATATATGTGCATGTGAGCTTGCATAATTCATGTGTTTGTGTGTGGGCATGCACAAGTGCATGTGCTTATGTGCCTGGGTACATGGGTGACATATATGTCACATGGGTGGCAGTGTGCGTGATGTGTGTGAAAAGTGTGTGTGAGTGTATGCGTGTGTGTGTGTGTGTATAAGTGTGGCGTTAACCTTTCCCATGTCCTCTGCTCTTTCCTCTAGGACAGTAGTCCTTACCTATCAGACTGTCACAGACAGAAAAGCAGTTCATGGCTGTGAAGCGGGCCCCTGTGGGCCTGGCGAGCAGCACAACACCCGAGGACCTCTGGGATTGTTTTCAGGGGCTTTTCTATGGTGGTAGTTGAGGACTTGGGTCTATTCCTTGGGTGAAAGGTCAAGAAGCAGTAGATGCAGAAGCTTCCTGGAGAGAAGCCAGCACCCTGGGATTGCATTCTAGAAGGATCATTGGCACCTCCTAGCTCCATGATCAGCAGATCCTTCTGTGAGGATCCAAAGAGGAAATGGTTCAGGCCTTGCAAGGTATAAGGCTCTGGGGCACAGTCTGGCTGTGTGCCAGTGAAACTTTATTTATAAAAACAGGTGCTGGGCCGGAGTGTGCCAGCTCCTGCCGCCAGCTTGCCAAAGCTGGCCAGGTCTGGGGAGCGGCTTGGCTATCACTGGTGCTGTCTCAACACTGATACCCAGAGCCAAGAGCACATTTCTGGCTCTTCATGCAGGCAGGATATAGGTAGAGGTGACCACGTCACCCCAAGCCAAAAGATTCAAGGGCACAACCCTCCATGGGCAGCTGTTCCCTCTGACAGCGTTCAGAGTGGGGAGCACTATTTTAGCAGGTATCCACCAGAAACTCAAGAGAGCAGAGCCCCCTGCATGTCTACAGTTGACACAGAGTCTGACACGTGAGCTAGTGTGGGTGTGTCTGAGATCCTGGGATTCTTTGTTAATGCAGCACACCATGAGCTGCCCTGGCCGATTCCCAGGGATACTCACTGCAGCAGCTCACCATTGCCTGACCTGACTGATTCATTTGCATGGACGGTGAGAGTGACAGCTACGTCACTGCTTCCCTTGAGCTAGGAGATGGTTTGGCAGTTAAAGCGCTTGCCACACAAGCAAAAGGACTGGAGTTTAGAACCTCAGATGCCAAGCAAGATGCCAGGTGAATGTGATGACCCACCTGTAATTCCAGCCCTGGAAGGCAGAGCCTGGGAATCCCCAGAGCAAGCTGGCTAGCTACACTAGCCCTGATGGAGTGCTGTAGATTTAATGAGAGACCCCAGCTTGCAACAATAAGGTGGAAGAGCTTGTGGAGGATAATTCCTGAAACCGCTGTTGGAGCTCCACCTGTATGTGTACTCATGAATACCTGCGTACACATGCACGCACCTACTTTCATGCCAAACAATGCACACACATATGCACAAATCCAACATACACATACACATGAAGAGAAAAAAACAGAATTCATTGTTTTCCATGGTGAGGAGGTAAATCCCCTTCTAAACCCTCCTGATTAATCATAAAGTAGGACCAGAAGTCACCATGGGCAGCAGGGGGTAGTGGAGGTAGAATTATGTCCTTATAACGTCTCTTGAATCCCTGAATATGTTTATCTTGGACAAAAGAGGGAAAAAAATCCAAGTTTGGGTCTTTGGTCAACAACCATATGTAGCTGTTGCCAGAAACATTTCCTTGCTCCATTTCTCTCCCCGTTCCATGACTACTCCTAAGGGCAAATAGATGCTCCTTATAGTAGTGACATAGCCTCATCTTCTCAGACAGACTTATTTATGTAAAAGCCCTGAGTGATTTTCACTGATATTACAGCTCACAGCAGCTCTCTGAAAGTGAAAGTCCACTTAAAATCAACCCAAGGAACTAATAAGTAAACTAATAACAACACGCGTTTGAGAAGATGGCATTCGCATGGTGAGAATCAGGGTGTGCATGGCGTCTGGGCTCTGGAATCTGGTTCATCTTCCCTTCACAGAGCCTGGGAGAGGACTGTACGCTGCTGTGGGGTGGGGGGGAACGGGACATGCAGCTCCTCTGGGACAAGGGCTTGCAGTTCAGAGCCCAGCTTGTCCTTGGGCCCATGGTCCCATCAGAGTGAGGACAGAAGGGCAGCTTGTCCTCAGACCGCTGCGTTTGCTTCCTTGGATGGCTGTGGCAAAGGATGCCTGAGATATGGCACTGTCCTCCTAAATCAAAGGTGTCTGCCAGGCTGGCACCTTCCGGAGCTCTGAGGAACAGTCTGTCTCTGCCTCTCCCTGATTTCCAGTGGTTCCAGCAACCTCTGACATCCCTAGGTCAGCAGATACCTCGCTCCATCCCTTCTCTGCTTCTTTTCTGATGCCCTTTTCTGAGTGTCAGCACCGTAATTTATCTCTTCTTACAGTGACACCCGCACCCCTCCTTTAACTCCATGACACCTGTAAAGGCCCTGTTTCCAAACAAGGTCACGGGCATGAGTGCCAGGATTAGGAAGTGGACCTATCTTCTGGTGGTGGTGGGGGGACACAAGTCCAACATTACCCACCAGGGAGGGTCTTGAGCAGCCAGAAGCTTAGAGTTGAGAGCTGGGCTCTGTCCCCTGAGGTACCACTTGGCCTCAGCAGAAATCTAAACGACCCAGGCAAGTGGGGCCGTGGTCACCGGCAGCAGCTGGCTCACATTAGTCTCGGTCTTAGGCTGTGGCAGCCTGGGGGTCCAGACCCAGCAAGTTCAGGGCAAAGAGGCGTCTGCTGCCGGGGAAGGTCGGGGCGCCCTCCTCACAGAATAAATAGACCCTGTGCCCACTACCCCCCTCCTGAGGCCACACAAGTATCTCTTTCAAAGATCCCCAAACATTCAAGCAGACCGTACCAAATTGACTTTATTATTTTAAAACCAGCCCCTTCTGTCGGCCACTGCCGCCACTCCTCCCCCAGGGGAAAATTCACAGTAGACGTCCTACGGCGGGAGGCTCTGTCCTTCTCTAACATCAGCCTGGGTGGAGGTCGCGGTGCTGAACAGCGTGCCCTACCGGCCCGCGTCGGCTCAACAAAGCACCATGTCACACGCCACCAATCAGTGGTGGATGCTGGTGATCATCAAAGTAGCCCGTGCTGACAGGGGACTTCCCAGGGACCAGGCTGAGCCTTTGGTCTGGTCCGAAGCTTTATGGTGAGCTGCTGTCACTGTAGCACATGAGAGGAAGCCGAGTTACTCCAGGCTGGAAGGAGGACGTGCAAGCAGCACCTGGGGCCAGGTGTAAGGTCAGCACAGAGCCCCAGGGAAATGGCTCGGGGTTAAACCCTTCGCCTCTCAAGCAACAGGAGCTGAGTTCGTTTCCCAAATCCCACGTGAAAATGCCAGGCAGATACGGTGAGGACTGCAATTCTGGCCTTGGATGGCAGAGTCTGGGAAGCCCCAGGGCAAAGCAATAAGGTGACATCAGGAATCATTCTTGGGCCTCCACAGACACACTCCCAAGTGCCCTCTTGTACATCCAGACACACACACACACACACACACACACACACACACACACACACACTCAAACAAGCAAGATAAGGAAGGACAAGGCACCTCAGTCATGGGGACATGTGTGGACTATATTAGTCTCTTTAAGTAAAAACAGACTGTTGGTGTAGCTTGAACTAGGAGAATATTTTGCTCAACGCAGGCTTGTCACCAAGCATCAGGCATTCTGTTAAGCTGTATGCATGTTCCCAGCTGTGTGTCTGGTGCCCCCTGAGGCCTCCTCCTCAGGGTCTGAGACACCAGCAGGTGAGTCTGACCTTTGACTGCTGGGGTAAGAAGAGCTCTGCCCTGCCCCAAGAGCTGGGGTGCTCCACCCAGACCCATTGAAGTTCTCGGGGACTTAAGGACCTTCCAGTGCTCAAATGGAGAACTCTAAGGCACACTCGGCAGGGGCGGGGGGAGCGGAGTCCTCTAATGACACATTGTTTTCAGTGGCTGGTCTGCACAGGGCACTGAGGTAGCGGCTCAGCCTTCCTCCTGCCACTTTGGGCATGGGTTCCAGGGACTTGATCTTCACACTTGCATAACAAGCACCTCACCTGCTAGTCATCGCCCCAGCTCAGCTCTGGACAGTTTTTGGATAATTATCTCCTTTTCGCAGCAGTCAGGAGGGTAGCTGAACATTGCTAGGGCTTGGGGTTCCTAGTGGCTTGAATGGGAATTGTTCCCCATAGGTTCCTGCGTTCGAACACTTGGTCCCCAGCAGGTGGCGCTGTTTAGGAAGTCGTGAAACCTTCAGTAGGTGGAACCTTCTAGAGGAAGGGGGCAGGGCCTGGAGGTTTAATAAAACAGCCCCCTCCCCCCACACACACACCCCCTCTGGCTGTCTCTCCTTCCCGGGTATGTCTCAAGGTAGCAGCCAGCCTGTTGCTTTTGCCCCCATACCTTGTTTGCCTTCTACCTTGTGTTCCCCACCATGATGGACGTTATTCCCTCTGGAACCGGAAACCAAAATATAAGTAGTTGGTCCCATAGGTTGCTTGAGCCATAGAATAATGGCAGCAATAGGAGAGTAACTGGATCATCAGTAACAAAGAAACAAACAAAAGAATCCTGAAGTCTCCTTTGCTCGCCCACATCTGGGTACCTGGTCCCCTGGCTAGCCTGACCCAGGGAAGGCAGAATGACCGAGGTCCAGGAGTGTGACCCTGGGACCCCTGAGTTGGAGTGGAGCTGTCTCTCCCTGCTGTGTGATCTAGAGCAAGGCACTTGGCCTCTCTGGGCCGACCTACTATCACACGATGGTGGGCATGTGAGTACTGTGGGACCCTCTCAGAGACCGTCCAGCTTCCTTGTAGCCAACCAGACCTCCAAGAAAAAAAGGCCACGGGGATCCCTGATTCCCTTAGGGCCCGGTTCCTAGGCCCCAGAACATACTACTCCAGCTCATGTGGATCAGAGCAAGCCCCCGGGGAAGTCAGCTTCTTGGAGGGGTCGGGGGCAGTGTGCACACAGGGTCGAGCACGGCACCCCTAAGGCTCTGCCCCTTCGAGGATCCCCGTCTGTAACCATGCAAGCCCTGTGCTTGGGTACTCCCAGTGGCCGCAGGCACAGGCCCCCAAGTGGCTGCGCAATGCAGTGGGGTCTTCAGAGCTGTGCTCATGGCGGAGGGAGGACTTGGGTGCAGCACTGGTATATCCAGTGCCTGTATCAGACACTGAGAATGAGAAATGCTTACTGGGGAGTGCTCCCCAGCATAGTGCTCCTCGGGAGAGTGCTTCCAAGACAATGCTGTGGCCCTTTGCTGTAACCCTCTGGGGTGACAGAGTTGGTAATGTTGGCTTCTTCCACTTCCTGTTCCGCAGCCTCCTACGAGGAGCCCACGGTCTTAGTCCTGGGGTGGGCAGTGGTCACAGTAAGCTGTGGCTGGCGACTCCTCTGCTCTTCGCAGCTGTGGGGGCCAACACAGCACTAGCAAGGGCCTTGGGTTGTAGGTGACTGTCTTCCGGCTGTGTCCTCAGGGCCCAGGAGGGGGAGAAGGTGGGAATGGGAGAGACTCTCAGTTATCACTTGGTCCTAGGACACAAGGCGCATTGCAAGCCCCCGCCTCTGACATGGCTGACGGCTCCGAAGAGCTTCCTTGGCAGGCACGAGGGGCAGGTTGAGTCCCAGTCTTCTCGGCCTACATGTCCTTATGGCTAGGAGGACTCAGCCCAGCCCGCATGAAAGCCCGGCCCCCGTCAACCCTCGAACAGCAACTGGGGCTTTAGGACAAGGGTGAATTATGGTTGCGAGGACCCCAGGACTTGAGATCATTGATCTGGGAGCAGGAGACAGCACAAGGGGGCTGTGGTTCTAGCATAAGTGCTTCCCACCTCTTCCTGGGAGGTGGGCACCAGAGGGACCCTTGGAATGTGTGGAAGAAACACTAGAGTGGGTAGCTGTGGGGGTTGGAGGGCAAGCCGGAGACAGAACTCTCCAGTCCCCATGGTGACAATCTGAGATCTGCGTGTGTGATCTTAGAAAGTGCCCGTGGATTGGCTGTCTGCGGAGGCCGCACGGCTGACCACTGACCTCCTTCAGAAAGTATCAGTTCGGAGAAGGTTTGCTTTATTAGCAAGAAGACTTACAGGATGGCCACCCTGTCCCTGGCCAGATGTTAACCCCTGTTTGCCCCAGGGAAAGGAAGACAGGGGCTGGGGGTGTCATAGACATTCATTCTGTATGACTTCCTGTCACGGTGTCCTCTGGCCTGGGACCCACTCAAAAGCATCTACTGTGCAGGGGCAAGAAGAGAGAGTGTCAGGCAGGGCTTGGCTCTGTGGCCCAAGCTAAGCTGGAACTCCCTCGGTAACCCGAGCTGGCCTTGAACTCCTGGCCCTCCTCCTGCCGCAGCCTCCTGAGTCCTGGGATTATAAGCCTACTCTACCGTGCTCGAAGTCAGCTTCACGGGTGAGCGGAGGGGGGGAGGCAGGGAGGGCTGCGGTGCTTACTGGCTACACTAGGACCTGAGCCATCCAGACCTCCTGGTTCACAACCAATGTGTAAAGTAAGGAGGCCTTCAGGTTCCAACCCCATCACCCTGGCCCCTCCTACACTCCCAAAGATCCTCCCAGTCTCTCAAATAACTTCAAAAGAAAAGTGTGGGTTTCTTCCCAGGAGGGGCTCAGTGGGGGTCTTCAAGGTCAACAGCACAGCAGATGGCTTCCTTCGCAGCAATGTCACATGCCTGGCTCTGGGTCTTACCGATGGACCTTGGCCTCAGTCTCCCCATGTGACAACTGGAGGGGGGTATGATGCTGCTCATGGTCGCACCTGCTTCACAGAGGTGTGTGACAATAGATGAGGTGAGGGGTTCAGATTCTCATGACCATGCCCCCCCAATGCAGGAAGAGCTCAGGACTCGGAGATTGCTCTTCCGTGTAGACAGAGCAACTCAAGCTGGGTTCCTGAAGGAAGAGACAGGCCGGATCATGGCCGTGGTGAGCCGTGGTGAGGCGTTCAGTGTCCCCCTCCAGGAGGCCCCACTGCTCAGAGCCACTGGACAAATGTTCATCTACATTGCTGCCATGAAGGAGTGAATGAAGGAACTAGGGACTTTCAGGAATGGGTCCTGTCCTAGCGATCCCAATTCAATGTCGCCTTAGTGTTGGCAGCAGTGTTTGTTGATAGCGCGACATCGGAGCATCTTGAGGCATCTTAGATTCAGCTCATTGTAGAGTCGCCGTGTGTCACGTGCAGTGTCTGCTTTAAATAATGAAAAATATTATTATGAAGGACTTCAGATGGGGATGGATCTGGAGCTCAAAAATGTCAGCTAAAGGGCTGGAGAGATGCTCAGGGGTTAAGAAGAAGGTCCTGAGTTCGGATCCCAGGGCCCACATTAAAAAAAGAAAAAAAAAACAGGAGGAAATGGTGGTGATCTTGCACTTCCAGCCCTTGTTGGCGGAGCCTGGGAAATCCTAGAGAAAAGCAAAAAGGAGGTAGAAGCGATCCAGGATGCTTATTGAAGTCACCCTTGGTCCCCCACAGGAATACAAACACACACACACAGTTGCAAAAATAAATAAGTTCAGTTTTAAAAAAATTTTAAATGTTAACTAGAGCTGTGCCCCCCCCAGGCATATCCTATGGGTATGTGTTTGGGGGAGACATGGCTTCACTTTGCATGTGCCGACTACACCATGTCTGCCAGGTGTTTTTACATGGGATCTGGGGATCCAAATTCAAGTCCTTTTGCTTGTGAGGCAAAGGCTCTAATCCCTGAGTTGTCTCCCCAGCGACATTCACTGTATTTTACCGCCTCAGTGGGGCTCTCTTACCCTGAGGACCCAGCAGGCTCCCGAGTGTCACTTGGACAGAGCCAGCGGGCCACTCTGCCATGGGGAAAGGAGTTGTGAGGCCGTTCTGAAGAGAAGCACAAATGAGGGTATTTGATGCTGGGGCCATCCACAGGCTGATGTCACCCAGCCTGGGACAGACGTGATGTGTCACATCTGTGGGTGACTCGGTGCTCCAGGTTGACCCGAAAGAACCACAGCTGGCAGTGAACAGGGCTGGGTTCCTTGGGTGCTGGGAAGGGGCAGGGACTCCAGGCTTCAGACCCACCGACCTGGTGCAAGCTGGGCCCTGTCACTTCCAAGCTGATGCCCAGGACTGCTGGGGACCCAGGCAGATGACGCCCGTGATGACCGGCCCCCAGGGGACATGATCAGCTGTCAGCAGCGGCCCAGGTGTGGCTTCATCCTTACTCATCCATTAATGCTGAGAGACTCCCAAGGCCTTGAGTTAAGTGGAAGCAAGGCTAAGCCAGGGAAAGAGAGGAGGGGTTTCCATGGCAACCATTAGCATCTCCTTTAAAAAAAATCTACTGGAAGGGACAGTTCGGAGAAATTCAAGTCAAGACACAACTTAGAGTGGGTCATGGGGCTACAGAAGTAATGAGTGGACCACACTGGGTACCAAGGTGAGGGATGTGAATGCAGACAGCACCCGCGGAGCAGCTCTTACCCAGCTCACAGGGACGGGTGGTCCGTGGAGGTGGCTGGTCCATGGAAGCTGGTCACCCACCAGGACGTGGTCTATGGGGATGGGTGGCCCATGGAGGCACGTGGTCCATGGGGACAAGTGGCACACAGGGGCAGGTACACAGGGGCAGGTACACTGAGCCTCCCAGCAGCCTTGTTAGACTCTCACCCCAGTGCACTGGGCAGTGAAGACCGAGGTGAGGAGGGGCCACAGCCAGGGACCAGGCTATGCCAGGATGATGTGCCAGCCGTCGGGCACTAGCAGTGTGAAAACCGAGGAGACGGTGAAATATACCAGCGTTTACAGAAACTGCATTGTCCCCCCAGAACTGTGCAGGAGACTATGAAGCCACTATAAGGTCTGGCTATGGCCTGCTCCAGCATTGCACCAGCTAGACATGTGGAACTTCTGGGGGCCACAGATCCTGCCTTTCCCGGGTCCTCTGACCCCAGGGGGTCCTCTCACCCTGTCCACTATTCAGGTGACATAAATAGACAGGAGGCGATCCAAGGGGCAGAAGAGGGAGAGGAAGACTACAGCCTATTGGCTCCAGCCCTGCAGTGGTAAGACTGATGAGGAAAAAACCAGAAAACCCCCCACCCTGGGGACAGGTGGGGTCATCCTGGCAACCAGGGCTAAACAGCCGACCTTGGGCCGCCTGAGCTGTGCCAGGCCTCCTGCTGCATGTGCCCGGCAACCCTGAAGGACAGATCAGGAACCAGCCCGCCAAACCAGGTAGACAGATTCCAGGTTCTCTGGATGCAGTGAACCGAGGACATGTTCTTCTTCCTGTTCTCTTTGCCTAGCTGCCTCTTCATCCTCATCCTCTTCCTCTTCCTCCTCCTCTTCCTCCTTGATGTGTGAAGAGGGAGGGAGAGACTGTACAATATGCATTCTGAGTTAGACAGGCATTTGCTACTTGAGTCTGCTTCTAGGGTCTACCAAGAGAAGTGAAGACACACAGGCTCCTGAAGAGATCCCCAAACTCCTACAGTCGTCCCAGCATTGTCATGATAGTCAAAAGATAAAAATAATCACAGTCCTATCCACAATGAGTGGATGAACAAAAGATGTGTGTCCGTAAGGTGGAAGATTATTCAACCTTAAAAAAGGAAAGAAAATTCTGACACGTGCCATGACAGGGATGGACCTTGAGGACATAGTGCTAAGTAAAAAAAAAAAAAAATAGCCAGTTGCAAGAAAGACAAATTCTACATGAGTCCACTCAACGTGAGGTTCCTAGACGCGTGGAATCCACACACCCAAGAACTGGAAGAGAAGTTGCCAGTAACTGGAACAAAGTGAGGCTGTTGTATGGGTACACAGTTCTAATCACATGACATTCTAGAGATGTTCTAGAATGTTCTCGAAAAATGTAGAGATGGTTGCACAACCATATAAATGCATTTAATGACCCCGATTGTGCATTTTTTTTTCTTTTAATTTATGTTTTTAACATGAAACACTTCATGAATTTGTGTGTCATCCTTGCACAGGGGCTATGCTAATCTTCTCCGTACTGTCCCAATTTTAGTATATGTGCTGCTGAAGTGAAGCACCAATTGTGCATTTTAAAATGATTAAGATAGGGGCTGGAGAGGTGGCTCAAGGGTTAAGCCTCTGCCTTGCAGGCAGAAGGTCCTGAGTTCGGATCCTAGACCCACGTATAGACGCCAGGCGTAAGCGGGGGCGGCCTGCGTTTCTGGTCCTGGAAGGGCGGAGCCTGTGAATCCCAGGGCAGAGTAAACGAGGAGGCGGTCCATGGTGGTTCCCGAATTGGTCCGTGGTTCTACACACACATACACGCATACGCGCGTGCGCACACACATACACATGCACAATTGAATAAATAATAAAAAAATTTTTAAATGATTAAGATAACTATTATGTTCTATAATTTAACCATAAGTTTTAAAAATGAATAATCTATAAACAAAAAAAAGGTCTCTAAAGGCCAGCATCTACACTGTATGGAATCAAATTTATAGGTTGCCTTAATCCTTCAAAAACCATTATTTATTTTCTTCTCTTACTAAGGAAACTGAGCCACAGGTTGCGTGCCAGCCTCAGACCTCATAGACCATGTCTGGCCGCTGCTTTTTCCCCTTGACCCCTCCCTGACCACGGGACCCCTAACCTGTCTCCTTGTCCTCCTGCAGGCACGGCGGGGCTCTACCAAGGCACCAACGGACTGACCAATGCGGCCGGATTCGGGAGCGTGCACCAGGTAGACAAGACTGTCTGTCCCTTCTTTTCTCAGCCCTTCTCTAAATGGTCTCCTTAACTTGGGATGTGCAGAAAGCCCTCTCACACATTAACTCCACCAGAAACCTGGCGTCTCAGACCCTAGGTTTGCTATGCCAGGGGCCAGGTTATGCGTCTGCAAAGATCCCGTGAGATTTCCAACATGTCATGTCGGATCTTGGCCTGGGCCAGAGGCTCTCACAGCCACTGAATCTGGTGTGAGCAATGAGAGTCTCTCAAGGGGCAACCTAGCCCACCACCTCTACACCCCAGAGCTGAGAGCCCCTCACCCACTAGGGCTCCATGGGTGCTAGGCCCCCTAGACACGAGTTATTCTGGCTGTTTCAGATCCAGCTAAGAGCAGGGTCAGTGAAATGGATCAGCAGGTAGAGGTGCCTGGGCCCTGGGCACAGAGTTGGGGGCCTGACTTTGATCCCCAGAGCTTGTACAGTGGACAGAAGGCTGTCCTCTGACCTGCACAAGTATACTGCAGCAGGGCTCTCTCTCTCTCTCTCTCTTTCTCTCTTTCTCCCTCTCTCTCTTTCTCTCTCAAATAAAATCTTTTAGAGGCTAGGGAGATGACTCAGTTAAAACTTATCCCTCACAAGCAAAAGAACCTGAGTTCTGATCCTATGTAAAAATGCTGGGTAGATAATGACAGTAGCCTGCAATTCTGGCCTTGGAAGGTGGAGCCTGGGAAACCCCAAAGCAAAGCAATAAAGAGATAGAGCAATCCAGGATGATTCTTGATTGGCCTTTTGGCCTCCACAAGCACAGACACTGAAGTGCCCTCTTGTGTTCACACACACACACACACACACACACACACACACACAGTATATATAGACATATAATGTATAATAATATATATATTATTAATTAACCTGCTAAGGTGCCAGGCATCGTGCAAATCCAGCCCTTCAGAAGCTGATTCAGATGGAATTGGACGTCATCTTTGGCTCCGTGGTTCAAGGCCAGCACAGGTGGCATGAGACTCATGCTCCAAGTCCAACAGGGCCAGGCACATAGCTCAGTGGTGGGATGTTCTCCTGCTCATGGCACGGTCCCATCCTCAAGGACAGAAACAAAACCAAGCAAGGAGGCATGAGAACAGGGTTCCTTTACCTACTTCCTGTGAATCCGTAATTAATTCAGAACAAAAGATTAATGTGTAATATATTCAGATACGAGCAATGAACTCTTTCTTCCTCAATGAATAGGCATCTATTTCACGGCATGTACTTGTCAGAAACACAGACAGGAATGAACTACGGCCCCTGGATACAGAACTTCTAGAACTTTTCATTAGAAACAAAGATGGTTGCAGGAGATTCTGCCTTGGTGAATTTGATCCAATCTGATTGGCATGCCCTAACTTGAGGTCTGGGACACACCCATGGAATGTTCTGGGCCCCTGGTGTAGCTTCTTCCCAAAAGTGTTCCCTCCCCCACGGGAACATGCAATATTTATGGGATTCCGAGTGTGCCAAGTCCACGGTACTGAGAGTCTGTCAAAGCCACAGCTGTGTCCAAGTCGACCACTGGCCTCCAGCTGCCAGTACCTATGTCCCCAGGCCTGCGGACTTTTCTAGAACTAGTGTGTAGAACAGAAGTGACGCAGGGCCCCACAGCCTGGGAACTGCTCACAGGTGGCTGGAGGCGGCATGTGCCCAGTCTAGGGTGAGACTCTGCTTCTGAGAAAACCAACCCGGCTGTGGGGTCACCTGTGTCCTCACTCACGCCTTTTGTCTGCTTCTCGTTTTCCCGTCCCAGGACTATCCTTCCTACCCCGGCTTCCCACAGAGCCAGTACCCCCAGTATTACAGCTCGTCCTACAACCCTCCGTTTGTCCCCGCCAGCAGCCTCTGCTCCTCGCCCCTCTCCACGTCCACCTACGTCCTGCAGGAGGCCCCTCCCAGCGTCCCCAACCAGAGCTCCGAGTCACTGGCTGGTAGGTACAGTCACCTGCATCTTTGTTCATGTGTGTGGGCCCAGCCCCCATGGGAAGGAGAAGCAGGAAAGGGGTTTCTGCTGTCGTGAAAGGCTTTGTCCACCCAGTTGCAGAAGGGCTCCTTGTGTGTGTGTGTGTTTGGTGTGCACACATGTATGCATTTGTGTTTATTTCATCCATGTTTAAGAATAGGTATTTTAGGCTGGAGAGATGGCCCAGGGGTTAAGACTCTGCCTCACACGTAGAAGGTCCTGAGTTCAGATCCCAAGACCCATGTAAAAACACTAGGCAGAAATGGCCATGGCCTGCATATGGGCCTGGTGGGTGGAGCCTGAGGAATCTCAGAGTGAAGCAGAAAGGAGGTAGAAGCAATCCAGGATGATTCTCGAAGGAGGACCCTTGGTCCTCCACAGAGACACACAATGTTCTCTGATACACACACACACACACACACACACACACACACACACACACCACTTAGCATCCCATGCCCTCTCATTTACCTCAAGTTCCTAGCGCCCCCTGCTCCTTTTCTAGAAGGAATAATGCTAATCAAAGAGACAAGTGACTTTTTAGTAATTGTGGCACAGAGATTTGAATCCAGGCCTGCCGAACCCCATCATCCAATCCTGAGCAACTCATCATTAAGAAAACATTGCAGATGGAAAAATCCAAACTCTCCACAAAGGGACTAAGAGGCAGTTTATTCTAGAAGCAAAGCTGAGTGAGCATGGCCCCGGCACTCAATTGAGGGTGCCCCGAATTCCTTGTGTTCTACTAGGATAACAGTTTCTGAAGGGCTTATAATCGCAGCACAAAGAAAACCCAAGTCAAGGCTGCTTTTCAAATGCGTTGGTGGAAACCTTAGGCGGGCCGACTGCCAGAGGTGTGGAGATTCCTGCCTTGGGCCTTAGATGCCATCTGATGATGCTCTTAGCCCTTTGGTGGGTAGAAACTGAGGGTCTGGTTTTATGTTATCTGATTGGCAGAAGATGTTAAGTCACGTACATGTACACACACACATGTGCACACTCACACACCTTACACACACATATCACTCACATACACAGATAAAATAGAAAATTAAATAAGTAATAAGGTACCTGCCTCATGGAGTTTTGTTACAGTAGGACAAACTAAAACTCACACTTCCGAAAGACGCACAGCTAACTGCAAGACCCAAGTGAGAACAACGATAACTGTCTTTCTTTCTCTGTACTGGGCATGGCACCCTGAGCTCCACACATGCCAGGCAAGTGCTATACCACTGAGCTTCAGCCCCGACCCCCTTTCACTTTTTAATCTTAGGATAAAACATAAGACTGGGATCTCACCACTCCTGGAGTACACTGGTCCAGTAGACTGTCCACCTGGCCAGCAGGCTCTAGGGACCCTCCCGCACCCCCTTCTCCAGCCCTGGCATTACAAGCGGATGCCACCATGCCTGACATTCTTATGTGGGTTCTGGAGATTGAACTTGGGTCCTTGATTTGCACGGCAAGCGCTTTACCCACTCAGCCATCTCCACAGCCCTCAGCAGCAGCGCGTGAGCGTCAAGACCCGGAGCCCAGAGCAGGCCCTGCCTAGCGAATCCTGTGAGCCGGGTCCGAGGTCTTACATGCTATGAATGCAGCAGAACAGCAGGTTTAATCCCACAACCATGATTGTGGCTTCTAGTGCTTTCCTTGAGGCCTCTCACTTCCGGGATGTACAGAGCTGGAGGGATTTCTTTTTAAGTTTTATTAGCAATTTCTTTTTAATTTATTGTTTTATTTGAGAGAGAGAGAGAAGGTGCGTGCAGACACACCATGTGGTACACAGGTGGAGGTCAGAGGGCAACTTTCAGAAGTCACTTCTCTCCTTCCCTTATGCGGGCTTCTGGGGATTGAACTCGGGTCTCCAGGTCTGCCAACAAACGCCTCACCCGTTGAGCCATCTCACCGGCCAGGTGTGATATTTTCTGAGAAGAGGCATCCAGCCAAGCTTTTGATCCTCCCCTCCCCTTCCTGCCCAGGTGAATATAGCACACACAACGGGCCCTCCCCGCCGGCAAAAGAGGGTGACTCGGACAGGCCACTTCGGGCCTCGGACGGGAAGCTGCGAGGCCGGTCAAAGAGGAGCAGTGACCCGTCCCCGGCAGGGGACAACGAGATCGAGGTAATGGGAGGCTGTTGGATCGGTGGGCGTGATCTCTGCCTGTGGCCTGACCTGGGGGGTGGGGGCCGAGGCTCTTAAAGCGCTTTGTAGATGCACACCCTCTGCCATGCGGAGGGAAAGTCGGACAGAACTTTGTTGACCACGTTGACCCTGGTGAGTGACATCCAAGTCCCCAGTGTGACCATCAGCTCTGTCTCAGATGTTCCAATTTGGCAGGCTGTGTGTTTAACAAGCTCAGTGGACTCATAACACACTGAGTTGCACACGTGTACACACACACACACACACACACACACGTGTGTGTGTGTGTGTGTGTGTGTGTGTCTGCCTGTGGAAGCCTAAAGAGGTGGCATCAAGATTCTACCTCCTTCTTGCTTTGCTCTGGAGTTTCCCAGGCTCTAACTTGCAGGGCTGGAAGCACAGGCCACAGCCATTTCCACCTGGCATTTTTACATGGGATCTGGGGATCTGAATTCAGGTCCTTTTGCTTGTAGGGCAGAAGCTTTAACCCCTGAGGATGGTCTGTCCAGGGAGGAAAGTGAGCAGATTCAAGGGTCTGTACTGTGCTATTTGCTTACTGTTGTGTTCCCCTGGACTTGATGGCGTTGGCAAAGGGAGGGGGGTCCCATTTCTCAAATGCTCCACAGACACCCATCTGCTATCCTGTGACTTCATGTACGTCACAAGGTACATACGCTGAGAAACACGATCTCCATCACTCCTTAAAATCAATGTGACTTTGGCCCTGTGACCCCATCCCACTAAGATGCTGGAAAACCTCCTCTCATTATTGGGGGACCCCTTCCCTCCTAGAATTGTACATGAGTCCCAAGGTTTGAGTAGTCTTGGAAACAGAGGAGCTGCCGTGGCTCAGTGTGACATAATTGCCACTGTCATCCTCAGTTTGAAACTGTGTGTTCTGTGAGAATCCAGCTATGTACTAGTCATGAAAGTCCCTGTCCAGCCAAGGACCATGGAGCACCAGCCAGGGTCTTCGGTGGCAAGAACAGAACTAAATCAGCAAGAAGTACAGGACAAGGAAAGGAAGCTAGAAAAGCAAAGACGGGCCAAGATGTGGCGCAGTTGGTCAGGTGCTTGCTGCACGAACAAAAGACCTGAGTTCGGATCCCCAGCACCCATGTAAAAAGCTAGGAACGATGACATAAGCCTGGGACCCCAGCATGGGGAAACAGAGACAGGAGGATCCCTGGAGCTCACTGGCTGGTCAGGCTAGCCAATCAGCAAGCTCCAGAGAGACCCTGTCTCACAGATCAAGGTGGCCGAGGCTCAGAGAACAGCGTGCCTTACTACTTTTCTATTTTATCTTTGTGTGTGTACGTGATATGTGTGTACAGGTGTGTGTGTGTGCGTGCGTGCGTGTACATGACCTAACATCCTCTGCCAATCAGATAAATCTTCTGGAACATAAAACCAAACCCTCAGTTTTTACCAACCAAAGGGCTAAGAGCATCATCAGATGGCATCTAAGGCCCAAGGCAGGAATCTCCACACCTCTGGCAGTCGGCCTGCCTGAGGTTTCCACCAACGCATTTGAAAAGCGCCATGACTTGGGTTTGCTTTGTGCTGCAATTATAAGCCCTTCAGAAACTGGGGCTTTGTAGCAACTTATATGAAGTCAGACACAAGTGACATCAGACAGGAGTGACGTCAGACTCGAGTGACATCAGATGCAAGTGAGCTTACCATCTCTCTCTCTCTCCTCTCGCAGCGTGTGTTTGTGTGGGACTTGGATGAGACGATAATTATCTTCCACTCCTTACTCACAGGAACTTTCGCATCCAGATATGGGAAGGTAAGAATCCCTCTGGTGTTTCTTCTTTATTTCTTCTCAATGTGTCCGGCTGGCCAGCCCTGTGGTCCTGGGAATTGTGGGGGCCATTTGTAAGACAAGTGTCAGTGACCTCCAGGTCCATTGGCAGATAGACGCTGCTGGGAGCTTTGCTTCCATGTATGAAACCTGAATCCATTTCCTCCTACTGTCTTGCGCACATGCCTTGTCTCCCCATACGTGAGCAATCGCACCTGTGGAGCACAGCTGGCGTGAGCCCCACTGTCCACATCCTCCCAGAGCTGGGGTTGCTGTAGGAGAGACAGGAACACAGAGACGAGGAGGTCTGGGCTTCTCCTGCTGTGTTTTCTTAGTGACTCTGGCAAATGTGCTTGATGTTCCCTCCTTCCCATTTTCTGAGGCAAGGGGCTGCAGTAGATCTTAGCAACAATCTTGCAAGCATATCATGTGTGGATTGTACTGGGGAGCTGCCCAGTTAGGGTCCTGAGCAAATGCTGTCAGCTGATTGTTAGCAAATGGGGGGGGGCAAAGCCACCTTAGAAACTCATACCCCACACCTCCCCCATTCTTACAGTCATCTCATGGGCTATGTGGGGGGAGCGGATCACATGCATATTCAGGTGCACACACACGTGTGCTGCATGTACATTGTGTTTGAAGGCCAGAGGCCAAGATGGGCTTCTTCAAGATCAGCCACTCTCTACCTTCTGTGTGTGTGTGTAGGGGGTGTTCATGTATATCCACGAGTCATGTCTAAGTGAGCATATGAAGGGTGTGTGCCTGTGACTGTCACCAAGTCTGACATTAGGAATCATCATGGATGGCTCTGCCTCCTTATTGCTTTACTCTGGGGTTTCCCAGGCTCTGCCCCCCCAGGGTCAGAATTACAAGCCGCCGCTGTATCTGTCCAGAATTTTCATGAGGAATCTGGGATTGAACTCAAATCAGATCTTTTTGCTTTTGAGAGGCAAAGACTTTACCCTTGGGGCCGCCCCTCCAGCCATCTGCCTTATGTTTTGAGAGAGGCCCTCAGTGGATTTGACACTCTCCTGCAGCTGGGCTGGCTGCTCCGTGAGCTTAGGGATCCTGGGATCCCCCTGCCTCTACCTCCCCATGCTGGAGTGTCACAAGCATTCACCCCCCATACACCCAGCTTTTCACGTGACTACTGGGGTTCCAAATGCGGGTCCTGGTGCGTGTAGAGTGCATACTTACTACCCAATCATATCCCCAGCCTGCCGTGGATCTCAAAAGAGATCAACGAGGGGATGTTCTGGATATCTGTCGTCTCTCTGGGGACATGTCGGGGTCCAGAGTGGTGTCTGAGGACAGCCTGGTGACTTAGAGGTCCGTGCCCATTGGCAGCTGCTGCCCTACGTGTGTGGAGCTTTGACCCTCACCAATACCTGGAGCCGCTTCTGTTTCTGTTTAACATGCGGGAACATGACTTGCCATCACCCCCTCCCCCCCTCCGCTTTCCCAGCTGCTCATGGGTTTTATGTGGGTCTTACCAAGCTGGATGTGTAATTAGTAGGTAGATTTATTGTCTGGCAGGACACCGTGACAGATATAAAAATGGTGTTAGGGTGCAGAAATCTCTCACCATGTAGGAATGCCGCCAATATGTCTAACAGGGGACACCGGCTTGTGCGTTTGGTTCCTGTGTGGCTTAGGCGAGGATGGCGGCAGCAAGAGCCACTGCAGACATGAGCGGGCATGGCAGCAGGCAGGTGCGGCCCCCCCAAGAACTCGTCCTGCATCACCCACTAAGTCTGCCCACCTACTACCACACGTTCCTTCACTCTTCACACCTTACAGCTCTACAGAGTTAGTGTGCGTGTGTGTGCGTGCGCGTGCGCGTGCGTGTGCATGTGTGTGTGTTATGCAGGTGCACTCTATGCATGCAAGTGGAGGTCAGAGGACAGTATCAAGTGTAGCCTGCCATCTGGGTTGGACTGCCGGGCAGCAAGCATACAAGGCTCACCTTCCTCCATGCTACCCCCTTCACCCCTCCAACCCAGCACTGGGGTTACACATATGTGCCACTAGCCCAGCTTCTACATGGATTCTGGGGATTTGAACCCAGATCCTCATGTTTACACAAGCATTTTGCCCACTAAGCCCTCTGCCCAGCACCCCATCATAAGTAAGATCTCTAGCTTTGTACCACACTCACTCCTCATACAACATTCATGGGGGTGGTCTTCCTGTATGCCTCACCTGCATACCCCCTAAGTCATGCTCTGGAAAGAACCTGCCTGGGTCCCAGGTCTCTGACGCCTGTCATTGCCGGCCTCTCTACCCTGACCTTTGTACATTTCGCCCACCGCCATGTCAGGAGCTTGCCCCCAGCTTTCTCTGAGCCACTTTCCTTGCTTTGTTCAGGAATCTGCCTAGATGTCCCCTCACTGAACAAGCCTGTCACCTCCTGATGCGTGCCGTGTTTAGTCTTTCTGCCCTGCCCCTGCCCCTGCCCCACATCCGTGCACACCAGGGTATAAACTCCCTGAAAGCAAGTCCCAAGAAACGGTTAAGGCACTCCTCAGACACAAAAGTGTAACGTACCCTGGGACGCTGAAGCATGGCGACAAGCCGTGTTTTATGCAGTATTTTAAAACTCAGTGCCGAAAATCAGTCATGAAGAGGTCAACACCTGGGTAAAACGTCACTATTGTTTATTTCACAGCTCGGGGTCAGGGCTCAGGCAGAGTCTTGGTCCCAGGTTTATAAGTGTGACAACAGTGGGCACAGACTGGTCCCAGGGGCTTTATATACCGTGGTGTGGTGTGGTGTGGTGTGGTGTGTGTGTGTGTGTGTGTGTGTTATGGTTTATGTGCACATTTTTGTACTGTATGCCTGCCTGTACCTATGTAAGTGGAGGCCGGAAGAAGAGGTCCACATCTGCTTTGTCAGTCTCTGCGTTTGCTCCTCGAGATGGGGTCTTTTACAGAACCCAGAGTTAGGCTAACAGCCCCATGACTCCTGCCTTTGCCTCCCATAGCTCTGGGTTACAAGCAGAAGCAGGACCACGTCTGACTTTTTACGTGGTTGCTGGGACCCCACCTCAGGCCCCCCATGCTTGCTGGGCAAGCGCCCTTACCCCAGATTGCTGTGTCTGTTTTGTAGCACTTTTATTAACTTTCTTGACTTGATTCAAAATAAGGGAAACACATTTTGCCAAGTGTAGGTGGGTGTCAGTTTCCTGCTGCCTCAGGCCCTGGAGCTTGGCCAGACACAGCCGGGGGCCTCCGACAGAGCCTGTGGCAACTGTGAGACAGGCAACGTCGCTGGCCCCTGGGTGCAGAACATTTGAATGTCTGTGGCGGTGATTGCTGCTGTCAGCCCACGCTGAGTGTGGGGATGGAGTTTTCCTCCTTTGTAATCGAGTTTGAGCATCTCAGACAAGCCTGGGTCTGGCTGGCTTCGTCTCTGGATCAGAACGGGGGGTCGGGGCAGCACAGGGTTGGGCAGCTGGGCAGTGGCCTCCTGAAGCCTGGTCCTCTCCGAGTGACCGAGGCAGGTCTGGGAGCTCTTCCATGCCTGGTGGCACCTGGGATCACCCCAGCCACACTGTCCCTCTGGTGGGCTTTTCCCTGAGCACAGCTGCAGACCGTGCATGAGGTTCCAGGGGAGAGGGCGGGGTCACGGGTCCTCAGAAGGCTCCCTCCTCTTGGTGGGATGGGCTTCCGACCTGCTGGCTGGAGGTGGGAGCTGAAGGGGGGAGACTCCCATCCCATGTGCCTTTGTCAATGGGAGCATTGCAGTCAGTCGAGCGCAGCACAGGGAGGCGCCTGCAGCTGTCACAGTCCCCGAGCTCACGAAGCCTGAGTTCGAGCCACAGGACCCCAACATTGATCAAGGGCCCCATGAAGACCTCTGAAAGGCACACAATGGCAAGCAGAATTGACATCCAACCCAGCTGTTTGGAGTTGATGTCTTTGCGGAGGGGAGAGAAATCAGCAAACAAGACAATCCAGTAATAGATAAAAGCCAGGTGCAGGACACAGGTGGCCTACGACCCCAGCATTGGAGACTGAGGCAGGAGGACCACAAAGCTAGACCCTAAGAAAGGGAAAAACAGAAAGACTATAAAGCATGGAATGGGGGCGAGAGATATGTAGCATATTGCAGGGGGAAGGGGTTGAAAGTAAATTTGAGAAGGTTGGCCAGGAAAGCAGACCTCGCAGAAAAGCTAAATTTGGAATAAAACCTGAAGGGGGCGGAAGAACAGATGCTGGTGGGAGAGCACGGGACAGGACTGGCACGTGCAAAAGTCCTGAGGTGGAAGTCTTCCTTGTGGACTAGAGCAGGCTGAATTCTGAGGAAGTCCTTGCTGTCCCCTGAGGAGAGCAGGCTATATGGTTGTGGGATTGACACCTAAGGTAGGCAGGCCTGTGGTGGGCACATGTGAGTATTCTCTAGATTAAAGCGGGGCTGTAGGCACACCTCTAGATTATCTTAGTTGCTTTAATTGAGGTAGAGAGACTGCGGGTCGTGGCTGCACCTTAGGCAGGGGATGGCAGCTGAGCGCATAGCGTTTGGGTAGGTGACATGAGTCTGCTGTGCGTGGAGGATGGAGCAGACCCTTGAGAAAACCCCTATGAGTGAGTCTGATGTGGGAGATGCAGCACACTGGGCCCTAGAGACTGGGCTCACCCGTTTTACACGTAGGAGCCTGGAGGCTCCCGTCACCAAGGCCAAGGCCCCCTGGGAGGTGTTTCTACAGGAATCTAGGCGACCTGTTGCAGCCTGACTGCTTCAGACGGGGCGGGAAGGGGGGTGAGGTCTCACTGGAAGGTCATCCCGGGCACACCAGGCCGTGGCTCAGCGGCTTTAGCGGCTGCTTCCACTTACAGCTGAGACTGACCCCCACACACCACCACCTCCACCTCCCAGCCCTGTTCTCAGCTGCCACAGGGGTGATTTCAGAGGACAGAGCTCAGGGGTTGAAACCTTTGCCTCACAAGCAAAAGGACCTGAGTTCAGATTCCCCAGATTCCACTTAAAATGCTGGGTAGAAATGGGAAACCCCAGAGCAAAGGAAAGAGGAGGTAAAGCAATCCAGGATGATTCCAGAAGCTTCTTGGGTCTCCGCGGACACACACAGTGCCCATGCAGAAAAAGAAAAAGAAAGAAAATAGAACCCAGGTCAGATGCTGTGACTCCCAAGTGAAGCCTGCTCCTGCAGCTGCCAGCCCCCTTGCCTTCACGCCCTTTCCCTTCCTCATTGGCACCTTCCAGGTGTGTGTCTGTCTCTGGATGCAGAATCCGACAGGTAGACAAAGCTAGGCCTGGGGGTCCCTCCAACCCTCAGCATCCATCCCACCCCTGTCTTGACACGTTCCACCACATGATTCCAACTTGTATTCGGAATCTGTTCCCCACATAGAGATTCAATCGAACCCACTGGGACACACAGCCCGGCCGATCCCCCTGCTTAAAAGGAGGGGGGAAAAGCTAGCGTTCTAGAACTGGGGATCCAGCTGGGTAAAGTGCTTGTGGCACAAGCACAAGGACCTGAGTTTGAATCTCAGGACCCACGTAAAAAGTGCAGCAAGGTGGTGCATAGCTGTGTTCCTAGTGTCGGGGACAGAGACAGGTAGTTGCTGGCCAGATGGTCCAGCCAATCAGAGAACTCCAAGTTCAGGCAGAGGTGAGAAACCCTGTCTGACTGAATAAGGTGAAGAGTAACTGGCGAAGATACCTATTGTCAACCTCTGTCTACATACACGTGCGCACACACACACACAAGCACACACATGCACACACACAAGCACACATGCACATGCATGCACACACATACACACAAACACACGCACATGCATAAACACGCGCACACACAAACACATGTGCACACACAAACACACGCACACAAACACATACACACACGTGCACACACAAACACAAGCACACACAAACGCACACACAAACACAAGCACACACGTACACACACACACTCACACCTACACACGCACACGTACACAAACACCCACAAACGCACATACACGCACAAGCACACACACACACACAGTTTTATGACCTTTCATAGTCGTGGGCTATGGAGTAGCCAAGTCGAAGTCAGAATAGGGGGGCCTCGGAGGACCAATATATCCATCCTTCTGATTCTGTCCTTTCTTCCCTCCTCTCCCTCCTCCCTGTCCTCCCTCCTGCCCCGAGTCCTGGCTCTTCCCCATGTCTTCCTCTCAGACATCTAGAACTTTTCTCTCCTCTGACAAACACCAGCCAAAGTGCTTAAGGACATCTATTTATTTTGCCTCTTTAATGAGAAAACCTGCCTGGCTCGCCCAAACTCAGCTGTGTTTGCTCAGGCTGCATGGGGGCAAGGGGGGAGGGAAACGGGGAAATAGGGGAGAAAGGCTGGTACAAGTACCCCCACCCCAACCCTCTCCCGGGGCTCAGGCCTGTGACAGCCCCGGGTCTGACAGGCTTAAGCCGTCTGGTCCCAGCGAAACACAGGCCTTGGAAATCTAAAAAGCCGACTCTCAAAATAAATACTGCCTGAGTCACCCGGCCGAGGTGGATTAAGGCAAGATGAATACAATTTGGGAAGGCTTTTCCAAGGAAGTAGGAGATTTCGTTTCCTCACTGGGGGGTTAAACCTGGTGTTGAAATCCTGCTCCCAGCCGGCTCTCTGGTAGTTAAGGGAAAGTCCTTGTGCTTTGTAAAGAGAGGGCTGAAGTCCTTGTGCTTTGTAAAGAGAGGGCTGGTGACTTTCTCTGCAGGATGAGGAGGGGGCGGGGCTTCCCTGGTTCCCATGGCCCACGCCATGAGGCGTCCACACCAGGCCGTCCACAGTGGTCCCCATGCTGGGGTGGACGAGGAGGAAGTTGGAGATGTTTTGAGAGACAACCTCCGTTGCCTTCATCCCATGTAGTAATAGCTTTCACCCCGAGCTAGGGGCCTGAGTGCTGAGTGCTAAGTACCTCCCCAAAGTACTTTTTTCAGCATTGAGGATTATTCCTTGCATAGAATATACTTGGGTGACTGCTCAGCCCAGAACATGGTCAGTGCAGGCTTTGAAGCCAGAAACTTGCTGCTCCTACACCTGGACAGAGGACTTGGGGGGTGGGGGGTCCCCCTCACCCCAGCCCAAGCCACAGTTTGTATATCTCGACCCCCACGATCTTCCTACTCCTCTCGGGACACCTTCAGGAAACACTGGAAGGTGGGTGAGGGTGGGGGTGGGGACAGTTGGCCGAGGAGGCAAGCAGAAGACAGAGGGGTGGGGGTCGAAGACATATCAAATTGTGGCTTGGGCTGGGGTGAGGGGGCCCTTTGTCTCTGTAAATACAGGGGTGGCATTCTCAGTGTTGATGGTGAGAAAGGCAGGGGCCCTGGAAACCAAAAGAATGGAGACAATTTCCCTCCCCCTCTCCCCACCACCAGTACCCACCTGTGTGTTACGCCGCTTAGCCCCCAAACAATAGGGGTTCTGAGTGTGTCCAAAGGTTGAGTGGCAGCAGGTGGCCGCTGCTGGAGTCAAGGTTGACTGTGACATGGCAGTGGGCGGTGGCTGCGTCTCACACTTCCTGTGTTTATGAATTCTCAGGCAGGGGAGCAGGGCTTGGGGGCAAGTCCCCTAAGTATTGACGTATAGCTTAAGGATTCCTTTGGGCACACCTTTATCGAGTTCCCAAATGGGATCACGACAAACGAGGCAGTGGAGTCACATGGTAGAATGTTATTCAGCATGAATGGGAAAGGACCATTGGTCCAAGGCACGATGTGAACGGAACGCAAAGATGTGAAGGAACCCAAATGCACAAGGCTCTGCATCCCAGGGTGCTGGCAAGGCGTGCATCCACCAAGCCAGGATGTGGGTGAAGCCCCCCCAGAGACACTGGGGGGAAACCAGTGGTTCATGAGGAAGAGCTTCCCTTGAGCCCTGAAAGCTCGGGAAGCAGATGGAGGTGGAAGTGCCTTGCTCAAAGCTCCTGCCAGGTGTGGTGGGTCAAGAGTTCAGGGCCAGCCTTAGCCCTCTCAAAGAAAGAAGTCTGATCTCTTTTGTGTCTTGCTGCAGATGGAGCCCAGGGCTTTGTGCCTGCTAAGCAAGTACCATACTACTGTGCCGCCCACCCTCACCCACCACTTTGAATTGAAGGCTTTAAAATAGCAGCGGGGGAAGAAGGGAGGGAGAGAGGGAGGGAGGCAGGGAGATAAAGAGGGAGGCAGGGAGGGAGCAAGGGAGAGGAAGAAAGAGGGAGGACACAAGGAAGAGAGAGAGGGAGGGAGGGAGGGAGGGAAGGAAAGGAGGGACGGAGGGAGGGAAGGAAGGGGGGCAGGGAGATAAGAGGTGGCAGGAGGGAGCAAGGGAGAGGAAGAAAGGGGAGGACACAAGGAAGAGAGAGAGGGAGGGAGGGAGGGAAGGAAAGGAGGGACGGAGGGAGGGAGGGAGGGAAGGAAGGGGGGCAGGGAGATAAGAGGGAGGCAGGGGGGAGCAAGGAGAGGAAGAAAGAGGGAGGACACAAGGAGAGAGAGGGGAGGGACAGAGGGAGGGAGGGAAGGAAGGAGGGGGGAGGGAGGGAGAGAGGGAAGAAGGGAGGCAGGGAGGCGGGAGATAAAGAGGAGGCAGGGAGGGAGCAAGGGAGAGGAAGAAAGAGGGAGGACACAAGGAAGAGAGAGAGGGAGGACGGAGGGAAGGAGGGAAGGAAGGGAGGCAGGGAGATAAAGAGGGAGGCAGGGAGGGAGGGAGGAAGGAAGGAAAGGAAGGAAGGAAGGAAGGAAGGAAGGAAGGAGGAAGGAAGGAGGAAGGAAGGAAGGAAGGAAGGAAGGAGGAAGGAAGGAAGGAAGGAAGAAGGAAAGGAAGGAAGGAAGGAAGGGAAGGAAGGAAGGGAAGGAAGGGAAGGAAGGAAGGGAAGGAAGGAGGGAAGAAAGGAAGGGAAGGAAGGAAGGGAAGGAAGGAAGGAAGGAAGGAAAGGGAGGGAGGGAGGGAGGGAGGGAGAGAGGAAGGGAGGAAGGGAGGATGGATTACATGTCCGTCATCCTAGCACTTGGGAGGCAGAGGCAGGAGGATCAGCGGTTCGAGGTCACCCTAGTTACATAGAAAGTTCTTGATGAACAGTAAGGAGACTTGAAGAAATTCCCCACAAAGCAATCATAGCTGGCTGGTTGTAGCCGTGAGGTGCTCCCTGAAGTGCGCGTGTTTCGAAGCACCATGTGCGCCATTAACAGGCTCAAGTCCCTCCTTTCACTAATGCCCTGTGAAGCTGTGAACTTCCCACACTCTTGCTTTAGTCCCTGATGGACAGTGTTTTGTTTAAGGGGTGACCCGGCACCTTAAGTAGTACCTGGTGCTCAGAAGCCACATGGTGTCATTTAAAAGGAGATGGGCCATGTGTGGTCTCTCTCTCTCTCTTCCTCTTTCTCTCTCTCTCTCTCTCTGATACACACAGAAGACACACACACACGCACACACACACAGATACAAATACACAGAGACACACAAACACACAAATACAAACACATAGAGACACACTCACACAACCCCCCATACACACACGCACACACACAATCCCAGCACTAGCAGGCTAAGCTGAAGGATCGCTGTGATTCAAGGCCAGCCTGGGCTGCATAGTGAACCCTACTGAAAAATACACTACTGACTTTGCTGATCCAAAGGGCTGTTGGTTTCTCCCTGGGTTCCCTTGCCTAGCCGATTCTGCAGACTGAAACCCTGTAGGTACCAACTTGGGCCAAGAGACCTGGGCACAGGGACCACCGTGGCCAAGTGACAGCCACAGCTCCAGTGCCGAGTGTCCACCTTGGCTTGCTTGGAAGAGGATGAGGGCGCATTATGCAGGCAGCCTGAGTGATTGGCTCAGGACCTTCTGGAAACCCATCTCTGGTCTCCAGCAGGTGCAGCATCAAGCTCTTCCCCAGGATGTAAAGCCCCTGGCCATCTCCTTTCCTATTTACATATTCCCCCTTTCCCATTTACACATTCTCCACTCCACACTTACCCACCTGTCAATCTCAAGCAAGCTCAGTTTGCTCCTACCACAAGGCCGTGGCACTAGCTGCTCCTTCTTCCAGTCACCCACAGCTGAACATCAGCCCTTTACCCACAGGTCAGCCCTAGAGGGCAGCTCTGGGAACCCTATGGCTGGCAGCGCTCCCCAAAACATACCACAAAGCCATTTAGTCACATCTCCCTCCTTCCTGCCCCTTAGTCTGCCTTGCTTTCCTCAGGACACTTCATAGAATCCAAAATGAATCTTACTTAGTTTTTTGTAGCTCTCTTTCCTCATGAAGTCTGAAGTAAATATTTCTTAGTTGTTTTTTTTTTTCTCCCGCCCTCTTCTCCCCTGTATAGCTTGTAAGCGTCACGTGACAAGGAGCACCTAATGCCTCGGAGCAAAGACGCAACCTAGCAGTGTTCCAGAACAGGGGTCAACAAGCTATTTCCACACTCTGGGCCAAATCTGGCCCGATGTTTGCTTTTGTGAATAAAGTTTTCTGGACACATAGACACATCCATTCATTTACATACTACCCAGGGTCATTTGCATGCTGAGACAGGAAAGTTGAGCAGTTATGGTAGAGACCATTCAGACCACAGAGCCTGAAAAATCTGCTTTGAATACAGAATATCCACTCTGGTCTAGAGGGTGGGCTCAACTGCAAAGCTGGCTTCTCTATGCCTCAGTTTCCACCATGGAGCACATGAATAATAGTAACAGTACTGACCTCTGGGGGTATGGGGTAGCCAGGAAGTGCTTAGCAAGAGATCTGCTACATAGCAGATTTCATGATGGGAAGGACTTAAAAGCAGGTTTCTTACATATTCATTGGATGAACAAATATCTTTTATAGAACTGTTAAAAATTATCTTTTATTTTAGGTGTATCTTTTAAAGTATCTTTCATTTTAGATATTTATTTGAGAGAGACTAAGAGGGGTAGCATGTGTGGAGGTCAGAGGAAGACTTTCAGAAGTCAATTCGATCCTTCCACCATGTAGGCTCTGGGGGATTGAACTCAGGTCACCAGGTTTACACGCAGCCCCCTTACCCTGCTGAGCCTTCTCACTGGCCCTACAGTACTGCATCCTTCCATCTCAGGAAGCCGAGGTGGAGGATGGAGTCAAAGCCAGACCCTGTATCCAGAAAGACCTGGATCTTTAGAAGCCAGGCTCTGCCTTCCCAGCATTTAGACCGTTGCGGCCATGGGATTGGCTCTTGAGACCCTGTCTCAAGAAATAAAAACAGAAGCCTGCCATGGGCTGTGTCCAGTGTCCTTCTGCAGAGGAGACACGGTGGTGTAACTCGGGCCACACGGGCAGTAACCAGAAGCCGCAGCTGCTAACAGGCACGGTGTGATCCCTGACCCCTGCACTGGGCTCCTCAAGCTTGAAGCACTTCTGTGACCCACAGGTCTCTCCTACCTCCTGGTCCCTTGGTCCTGCACGGGGTCTCACGTCAGAGTGATCCTTGCCTTTCCAGAACTTTCTTCTGACCTCCGGAAGTGCCCTGGGTGGACCACTCCTCCGCCCTGGGCACACCCAGAGGCAGGCAGGCCTGCTGTCCACTCGGTGTTGCGAAGTCACGTTATCGAGCCTTTGTGTCTCCTTTGCATTTATACCTAGTATAAAAGTCAGTGTCCCAGTTTCCTCCAGAAAGACATTCTTTGAACTTAAAGGATTAAAAAAAAAAATTAGAAGGCTGCAGAGCCGCAGGAAGAGACTGGTTAAGACATCTTTGTTCCCTTCAACCTGGCCCTGATTTTATCATGTGACCCTGATTTGGCTTTTGTCATCCTCCGTCTCTGGTGGGTTCTTGGCACAAACAGCTTCATCTTTCTGGTTCCTCTGCTCTCTCAGAAACCGCCAAGGAACAAGTTGGTTTTTTTTTTTTTTTATCTTTACTTTTCAAACTTGTGAATCTACCTATATTTTTTTTTTTATCGTGACCATCATTTTCTTGTCTTAACCTAAAAATGGGGGCTTTGTGTTCTTTTTTATTCCAACAAGCTGATCTGTTTTCCAGACGTTTCCAAGTAATTAAACCCAATTAAAACCATTAAATTCCTTCTCTTAATGACAACTTTATTATTAACTACTAACCGCACAGAGATTTAGCTGGCAAAGCCCTCGGCGGTGTGTTAATCCGGCCTTCACCTCTGGCTGACACTCCAAGAGATAAACTCCACAGAATAGGCCAGCCGGTTGGATGAATAGCTCTAATTAATACCCTTCTTCCTGGTGACAGAATCATTATTTGTTCAGCTTATAAATGGCTACTTGGCGGGGGATTGTTAAAGGCGCAATGTGCGTGGGTGGTGTGATGGCTTTGGTTGCTTTTGCATGTTTGTGTATGTTTCTTTAAGAGGAGGGGAGAAGAGTCGAGAATGGGTTCAGAAGTGCATTGTCCTGAAGTTGGGAGGGCATTGGGATAACTGACACAGAAAAGTGCAAGACCCTGGACAAGTCCAGCTTGGAGAGAAGTCTGGGTGCTGACAGGCAAGGAAAGGACCTGGGGGGGGGTCACACTGTGCCAAGCCAGTCTCCCACACACACCTACCCCCAGGTGGCACATGAAGAAGGAATGGCACAGTTCAAACCACGGATGTGGCCCCAAATGGCCCAGAGGAACCATGTGGGCACAAGGTTGACTGGCCAACCCTAAAACTTGCTGTGGGCCATGCATCCTGCTACTACGCTTTGTTTGTGACCCACCTTTGTTGCGGGGCAGATGCTATATGACTAGCAAGTGTGACTGAACCAACGAGGAAGCAGCCACCGTGTGCCCAGGCACTGGGACACGGGCGGTAATTAACTAACAGTGCCCAGGAAAGAGGCACCTCCCACTTGGCTGGTTGGGAAACTCCTATTTTTGTTTTTCTTCTGGTGTTTTTGACTTAGGAGGCTCATGTAGCCCAGGCTGGCCTAGAACTCGCCGTATACAGAGGATGACTTAACTCCTGATTCTCGGTCTATCTCAGGAGCACGGGGTTCCAAGGCCTCTCGCAGGCAAGGCGAGCGCTCTCCCAGCTGAGCCTCTTCCCCAGAGCTCGTGGAGCTTGGCTCGGCTCTCAGGGCGAAAGCTATCTCATTTAGAAGCTCATCCACTCAATCTGGGTAGATGGCGCCACAGTAAAAACAGAAAAGCAGAAGGACCACGGTTCAGATTCCTACCTAAAATGTGGGGTACGTGTGGTGGCGGCCTGCAATTCTAGCCTTGGAAGGTGGGGACTGGGAATCCCCAGACTCTCCTATTGGTGAACTCTGGGTTTGATTAGAGACCCTGCCTCAAAAGAATAAAGTAGAAGAGTGACCAAAGAGTCCTGACTTCAACCTTGGGCCTCCAGGCACACAGGCTGGAAGGCAGGCTCACATCCCAGCATCCCCTTCTGCTTAGAGAAGCACCTGCCAAGAACAAGAGGCAGGATCCGGCTCTGTCTCCCCAGCACAAGGATGATACAGTGAATATTCTTTCCCATGCCTGGCATCTCACGGGCTTCTGCATCATCGGACTTCTGGGGGCTCCCACCGGGTTTACAGTAACAGATTCCTTGGTCATTTGTGGGAGGGAGTAGACAGGGCCCCAGGACACAGGGCAGGTGTTTGCACGCATGCTGCCTCCTTTAGCCCTTGGCAGGTGGTCAGCTGACAGAGGGATGGAGAGAGTGTGAAAGGGCTCGGGGGGCCCTGGCGAGCTGGAGACTGCATCATGAAAGCTGCTGCACATTCAGCTTCGTCCGGGTCACCCGAGCTGTCCCCTCCACTGCTCGGGGTACCAGAAGCCAGGCAGCAGGCAGGTGTGTCTATGGAGTGTGTCTGGGACGCGTGTGACAGGCAGTCGGAGAGGAAGGCAAGGTCTTCGTCATCCCCTCGCTCCATAGATTGTTCAGAGTCATTGCTGATCCTGTGTCGCCTCCAGATTCCGTTTTCTTTTCGTGTCTCCGCCTCGCAAATTGTAACATACCTCCTCAGTCCCACGGACCCTCAGACCCATGGGATACCGTAGACCTTGTCCGAATCTGTGCAAGTAGTTCTTACACTTCTTTAAGTGAATATTGCGTGTGCATATATGTGTGTATGCATATGGGCACGCACTGCATCATAGTGTGCGTGCAGAGGTCAGAGAACACTTGGAGTCAGTTCTCCCCTCCACCATGCGGGTCGCGGGCTTTAGTCATTAGACCGGGTAGACAAGAGCGCTTCCCCCACTGAGCCACCAACTAGCAACCAACTTTTATTAAGTCGCTTGAAAAATCAGCCACAGACAGATAGATGTGTGGAAAACCTGAAGCGGGATACTGCATGGGTGGGTGCTCCAAAAGGTCTCCAACTTTGTTCCCAACTTTACATGGCATGATCCATATTTCAATCTCTTCTTCTCCTTTAAAATCTTCAGGATAGTCTAGATCATCCAGAAGGTCACGTTAGCTTTCACTTGTAAATCCCATGCCCTTCCCTCTGCCTTCGATAAGCAGCTGCTGTTCGAGCTCTGAGATTCCCTTTCAGATATGAACAGACACCTGAGTGCCCACAGCCACCCCAGCATGGCATTTTGTGTGTTACTAAGGTGTAACAGTTCAGCGTCTACTAAGGTAATAACAGGCAGTGTCTAGTAACCAATGTTGTTTCACTCTGCAGTGTGTGTGTGTGTCTGTGTGTGTGCATATGCGTGTGCACATGCACATTTGTGGAGGTCCAAGGATGACATCAGGACTCATCCTGGATTGTGCTATCTCCATGTTGCTTTGCTCTGGGGTTTCCCAGGCTCCGTTTTCTAGAACCAGAAGTACTGGCCACGGCCACTTATGCCCAGCATTTTTATGTGGGATCTGGGCATCCAAACTCAGGTCCTTTTGCATGTGAGGTAAAGACTTTAACCCTTGAGCCACTTCTACAGCCTATTCTTTTTTAATTTTTTATTTATTTATTATTTTTTTATTATTATTCAATTTTTTTATTATTTATTCAATTGTGTGTGTGTGCGTATGTATGTGTGTGTGCGCGCGCATGTGTGTGTCTGTGTGTGTAGAACCACGGACGAATTCGGGAACCACCATGGACGCCTCCACCTCCTTCTGCCCCAGGATTCACAGGCTCCGCCCTACCAGGACCAGAAGCGCAGCCCCCCCCCCCCCCCCCCCCGCTTCTGCCTAGCGTCTATACATGGGATCTGGGATCCAAACTCAGGACCTTTTGCCTGCAAGGCAGAGGCTTAACCCCTGAGCCACCTCTCCAGCCCCCTACAGCCTATTCTTAATCAGTTAATCCAAGAAATGTCTGCACAGAGTTTCTGATTCATCTTGCTCTGCAATTTCAGATTCATCTTGCTCTGCAAAGCAAAGTGTATGAGACACAACAGCCCCCGTTCCATCCCCTGCCCTCCACCCCTTCCCCCCCTCCAGCCCCACCCTCGGCCACTGGGCCACCTCTCTTGCTTTCTGTGAGGCTCGGCTTTCAATTTGTCTTTGGTGCATACCTCCAGTTTCTGGGTGACACCCATGCTGTTATCTCCTAATGTGTTTGTCTGTTTTACACATGATCTTTGACTTGACAAATACAAGATAAAAAAGCTAGTTCTTGGGACCAAGGGATGTGGCCCAGAGGTGCTCTTGCCTTGCATGTGTTAAGGGACTGTGGATTCTGTCCCAGCACAAAAAAAAAAAAAAAAGAATTTTTTTTTTTTTGGACTGGAGAGATGACTCAGAGGTTAAACCTCTGCCTTGAAAGCAGAAGGACCTGAGTTCAAATTCTGGATCCCATGTAAAAATGCCAGGCAGAAATGGCCACATCCCACACTTCTGGCTCTTGAAATCCCAGAGCAAAGTAAAGAGGAGATAGAAAAATCCAGGTTGAAACCCTTGGATTTCCACAGTCACATAGTGTTTCTGATACATGGGCACATACACACACAGATACACCCACACACCACACACACACAAAATTAATTTTAAAAATCAGTTTTTTTTAAAGGTAAAGGTGGGTTGGAGAGGTGGCTCAGGGGTTTAGCCTCTGCTTTGCAGGCAGAAGGTCCTGAGTTCGGATTCTAGACCCCATGTACAGACGCTGGGCGGAAGCGGAGGCGGCCTGCGTTTCTGGTCCTGGTGGGGCGGAGCCTGTGAATCCCAGGACAGAGTAAACAAGGAGGAGGTGGAGGCGTCCATGGTAGGTTCCCGAATTCACCCGTGGTTACACACACACACACACACACTTGAACAAATAATAAAAAAAATAAATAAATAAAAGGTAAAGGTGGCACACACCTCTACCCTGAGACTGTGGAAAGTTCTAGTGGCAGGAGATCAGGAAGTGTTCAGAATTATTCTAGGCTATGTGGTTAGTTCGAGACCAGCCTGAACTACCCAAGATCCTGTCTTGAAAGAAAAAAAAGAAAAGAAAAGAAAAGAAAAGAAAAGAAAAAGAGAAAAGAAGCTTACCTTTGCTCTCCTCACACCTGTGCGAACACTCTCTGTTGCTCCAGACAGCAGCCTCTCTCATTCACACACATGCAGACCTGGCTTATGCTGCAACTACTTTTCCCAGAGAAGCTGTTTTTGCATGACAATGTCTTTCTCTCTGTGCAACCTGCCCAGTGCAAGGCTCCCCCTTACTCCCCCCAAAGCTCCCCAGGAGTAGATGTTTTCTGTTTCCTTTTGGTGGCCACCCAGCTGGCAGCTCTCCCTGCTCCTTGTGCCCTGTCCTTGAGCTTAAGCAGGGTAGCTGTGGCTAGAAGAGTCACACAGAGCACAGAAGTGGATTGGTTCGGCAGCAAGATACATGATGATACCAGGAATCTTATTTTCTCCCCACATGTCATGAGTCTCCTCTACCCTCTCCTCCCTGACAGGCCACTGAGCGTCAGAATCATGGCTGTGTCCCCACCTGGTTCTGCCCAGTTCTCTCTGTGTGTGTGTGTGTGTGTGTGTGTGTGTGTGTGTGTGTGTCAGAGAGCACTATGTGTCTCTGTGGAGAACCAAGGGTGACTTCAGGAATCATCCTGGATTGCTTCTACCTCCTTCTTGCTTCTCTCTGGGATTTCCCAGACTCTGCCCACCAGGCCTGGAAGTGTGGGCCACGCCATTTCTGCCTGGCGTTTTTACATAGGACCTGAGATCCGTATTCAGGACCTTCTGCTTGTGAGATAGAGTCTTAATCCTGGAGCCATCTCTCTAGCCCAACAAAGTACTTATTTTCATAACAGAAATGATATGGCCTTCCCAAAGTGACATGGTTTGAATGTGCACCACCCCGCCCCCCACGTACACATTCAGGTGGCATTGTTTTGGAAGTTTGTGGAACCTTGAGGAGGAGGGGCCTTGCTGGAGGAAGTGAATCACTGGGGGCGGGCCTTGAGGCTCAACTTCCTGTTTGCTCTCTGCTTCCTGACTGCAGACATGTGAACAGCTGTCCCCTGCTCCTGCCACCCTGCCTTCCCCTCTGTGATGGACTGCAGCCCATCAAACTGTCAAAATAACCCTTTCCATGCTGAGTTGCTTCCTGTCAGGTATTTAGTTACTAAAGGAAGGGAGTGGGCTGAGGATGTGAGGTCCTTGGCACACCCCCCAGCCCAGCCCTTCTTGGCCTGCTCAGAAGCAGTGTTGCTCTGTGGTTGGATTGGACAGTGCTTGTGAGCTTCCGGGCCCTTGACCAAGCCTCTTAGCCCATGTGGGCCTCAGTTTTCTCAGCTGTATAATGGGAAACCAACAGACTCTCCCTATAGAACTTCATCAGTTTAATGAGATGGTACTTACACAGTAGCCCCGAGGGAGTCGTGTTTGTTACCGGCTGGATTGTGGCTTCTTGTGCAAGATCCAGCTTTCAAACTGCTTGTTTTTATTCTTGGTGGGACAACGGGGAATTTCAACTGTGGTACTTGTGCCCATTTTCGGGTTTCTTTTGCTTACAATCTCAGAGGGTTCTGTCTGCATTTGCATGGCCCCTGTGACTCTGATGTCATTGCTCTGGGTCACTGTCTGAGCTATGGCTCCACACACAGATGATGGGAGAGACCCGCCTCCGGGCGCTTGTGGCTCATGAGTGGGCTGGGCCTCTTCTAGGCCTCCCTTAAAACCAGTGTGCTAGAGGCACCCCGAAGATCCATTCTCCAGGAAGCCCACCCTGACTGCAGCCGCTCTTGTGAGAGGGGCCCTTGCTCTTCCGGGGACACTCAGGGCAGCACCTAGTACAAAAGGGTTGATCTCAGTCTGGGGAGACGGCTCAGCCGGGGAGAGCAAAGCAAGAAGGTAGAACAATTCAGTGTTACCCTTGGGCCTCCACAAGTTCATACACTCAAGACTCACTTCTGCACACACTCACCACACGTGTGTGGCACCCGTGCACTCACCACACGTGCACACATGCAGACAGAGGCAGATGGGGCGGGGGGGGTGAGAAGCGGCACACACTTGGAAGCCATGCACCTGCTCTCCTCACCCTGCCCCTGCCCACAGCCAGCTGCCTTGGGGAGCAGGGAGGAGAGAGGGACGCGGAGCCCATGGCCCGTTCGCATGGGATCGTCCCTTCTCTTTCCCCAGGACACGACGGCGTCCGTGCGCATCGGCCTGATGATGGAAGAGATGATCTTCAACCTCGCAGACACGCACCTCTTCTTCAACGACCTGGAGGTTAGCCCGTGGGTCCCCAGAGGCTACCGGGGCGAAGCACCTGCTCCTGGCTGCTAAGAGACGCCCCCGCTCCTTTCCTCCTTCCTTTTCTTTTAGAGGCTTGAAATAGTTCCCAGCAGCTCCTGAGACAGCACGCCCCCAGTCAGCCTGGGTTCTGGGGACACTCGATGATCTTGCTAACTTTCCTTTGTAGCTCACAGGCCTTTCTCTGGGCCCAGGTCATGGCCCCTGGGGGTTCTACTGATCCATTAAGATCATACAGTATCTCCCCCCTCCCTGAAACTGGCTACTTAATAAGTTTATTAAGGCAAGTTCCTGCATATTCTCCTGGGTCAGCAATAACTAGCTGTGAGGTCAGTATGGAAACATCTAGAAACAATTCCTCTGAGAGGAGAGAGATCCCTGAGCAAGATGCAAGGGGCCACCAAGATGCTTGGTGGTCAAGGCAAGGGGAAAAATAGGAAAATTTTAATGAAAGAGCATCGGCTAAACCCGAGTTCAAATCCAGCGTGAGTAGACATCTTAAAGGGCCTATGAGCTGTGGAGTAGAATGAAAACCAGAGCTGCTCCAGATGAAGCTGCACATGAGAGAATTTTCCTCCTGAGCCCTGGGGTCCCCTGATTCAGACTCCAGAAGGACCCAAAGCTGAAACAAAGCGCTTGCAGCTCCTCTGGTCTACATGCTAAAAAGACCACCCAGGCTGGGGTGTGGTTCTGTTGGTAGAGCGCTTGCCCAGCACACACGAAGCTCTGGGTTCCAGCCCACGTAATCCACACATGATGGCGCACGCCTGCAATCTCAACACTGGGGAGTTAAGAGACAAGGGATCAGGTTCTCAGGGCCATCCTTGGCTACACACAAAGTTTGAGGCCAGCCTGAGATCTGTGAGACTTTGTCTCAGCAAAACAGATGGACGAACCAAAATAACCACCCTGTCTGCTGTGTGGAGAACAGGTGAAGGGAAGGGAGGATTCGCAGAGGTAGACAGACCACTGCAGTGAGACCAGCAAAGGAAGATGGGGGTCAGCCCCAGGTGGTCAGAAGCTGTGGCTGCCTGGCAGAAAGCAGACTGAGAGGGGCAAGGCCCGAGATCTGTGTGAGGCCAGTGGTCCCCAGGCGTCCAGTCACTGAGCAGGGACACGGAAGGTGGTGGCTTCGTGGATCGCTCATTGTTTTGCCACTAGCGCTCAGAGCAACATGCTGTGACATGTCTTGAACAGGGGACGCATCTCCCATGTGCTGGGCTGAGGAGGCCGGAAGACCCTCTTCCTGCACTGCCTGCGGGCCGTCTGCATACTGTTCCTCTGTGGGGTTATTTGGGTGTCCGTGGCCAGGCCTCAGGCACTCAGCCTGGCGCTCCACCCTGTGCACACTTGACCAGGAAAGTGACCACCAAGCGCTCTACAGAAGAACATGGGTGTTAGGGAGGGGTGTGTCAGGGAAGTCATCCAGAGCATCAGAGAACGAAGGCGAGGTCCACCAGCATCCATGCGTGAGCTGTCACTGGTGGAAGGAAGACCCTGGGGAATCCAATAACCAGCTGTGCAGGCAAGAAGAAAACCAGCTCCTACATGCTGTTCTCTGACCTCCCTACACTCACTACACACACCCACACACGCGCACGCACACACACACATACACAAAATAAGATGTAAAATATGTTAGTAACTAAAGCAACACTGGTAACTTGCTCTGTCACCTGAGATGCTCAGAAGCAAAGACGCCCGGCCGCCAAGCACCAACTAGCACCCAGATCTTGGTTTCTCCACTATGAGGACCAGAGTTATTAGGGGAAAGAATGGCTCATTCTAAAACAGAGCAAGGGAAAGACGAGATAAATCAGGAGCCGCTTGTAATGATAGAAAATCAAAGCCAGGTATGGTAGCTCACACCTAGGCTTCCAAGAAACAGAGGCAGGAAGATTCAGGAGTTCATGGCCAACCTGGGCTACAGAGTGAGACCCCGTCTCAGTAAACCCAAAGAGAAAGGAAAGGACGAAAGTGCTCTGTACCCTAAACGATGGGTTACACAGGGGCCAGAGCTGGGAGAGTTGAACAATTCAATACTAAGCTGTTGGATTCTAACCCCAGACAAGAATGAAATTTGCCTGCATAAATACATGCAGGAGCTAGGCCTGTTCCCTGCATGGGAGCCACCCCCAGAGACTCACCTTCAGAGAAGGAGCAGCCAGTCTGCCACGGAGAAGCCCAAGCCAGACAGCCAAAGTCACTGGGGTGATGTGGTCCCTCAAAGGGGCGCGCTTCGTCTCTGGGGTCCTCCCCATGAAGGCTCATCCAAGCAGCTCACCACAAGAAGCCGCCAGGCGAAAATCCCAGTGAGAAGCGAGCTGCAAAGCCACCGGCTGCCGCTTTGCCATGCCAGCCCTGGGTGCACAGGAAGGCTGCAGGCTGGCACAGTCGGAGCTTGGAAGACAGGAGGAAGGGAGGAGTCCAAGATAAAAATACCCATGTTACATGGGCTGGAGAGATAGGTCAGGGGTTAAGACTCTTGCAAGAAGATGATCCTGAGTTCAGATCCCAGAACCCACATAAAAAAAAAATGCCAGGTAGAAACAGTGGTGACCTGCACTTCCGGCCATGTGGGTGGAGTCTGGGAAATCCCAGAGCAAAGCAAGGAGGTAGCAGCCATCCAGGATGATTCCTGAAATCACTCTTGTTCCTCCACAGGGACACACAGTGCCCTATGTACACACACACACACACACACACACATGCAGAGCATGATAAGGGAACAACCTGTGTGCAGCAGCATCTGAGGCCAGGAGACTTCCACATGGCTTCACCATGACCACCCCCTGCCCTGCAAGGTGGGCAGGGTTCAGGACCTCAGAAGACTGAGGCAGGCGGGACGCAATCCCTTAGCCAAGGTCATTTGATATGGGCAGAATCATGATTTGAACCAGGCCCCAGAGTTGGTGTTTGTACCTGTCCTGCCTCCAGCCTTGTGAACTGCCTGCAGTTGCCCAAGTGAGAAAGCCAACATGGAAAGTGGCCACAGGCAGGATTCAAGAAACCCAGGAGTCCAAGGTCAAGGAGGGCTTTTTCTGAGGGCTCGAGGCCTGGCCCCTGTGTGGTAATGATGGTGGCGCTCTTGGAGCCTTACACATGCTAGGAAAGTGCCACTGAGCTTCACTAACATTATGGTTTGGTTTTTATTTATTAGAGAGTTCGTATGCATGCCATGGTGCCAGGTAAAGGTCAGAGGGCAACGTTCAGAAGTCATTTCTCACTTTCTACCATGTGGGCTTCTGGGGATCGAACTCGGGCTACCAGATTTGTGAGCAGACGCCTTAACCTGCTGAGCCATCTCATTGGCCCTTCTATGTGTTTATAATCACATTTCCATCAGGCTAATCTCTCCTTTGACCACCAGGACAACCCCAGATATTCCCCCCAGAGAGCTGCTGCTTCCGACGAGATGTGCAAACTTCTAGATCTTTCTCTTTCCGTTATATATTCTATATATCTCTCCGTGTAAAGCATCTGGTATTTGAATCTGTTGCTGCCACCAAGACGCGAGGTCACAGAGTGACCGTGCGCTTCGGCCAGTCTGCCCTCTGCCAGATGCTTGGGAGACTCCGAGTGCTGACATAAGGATTTGCCTCGTTCTGTCTGTGCGGTCTGAGTACCCCAGATGGAGAGACCACAGTTTGACCTGCTCTGTTCAGATCAAGGGAAGCCTAGGGGTTCTCAGTGCACTGATGAGCAAATGCTGTGTGATTGTTGGGGTCGAAGGGTGGGAATTGTGCCGGTCAAGTCCTGGTCCTCTGCAGCTCACTGAGGCCAAGGCCCTGGGAAAACGTCCTCTGGCTTTACCAGCTAACCCCACTCAAACCCCCATCCCGAGAGTGGTCGTCTGTAGTCCATGTAGATGTGTCTCCCCTTCAGTTTGGAGACCTACCCCCCCCCATACACACACACTCTTGGGGACACAGTAGACTTTGGGACACTGATCCTCCTCTCTGAAAGCCCACTTGGGCCCCTGACCCTGCTCTGTCCAGCGCCCTTGCCGCTGGCTTAGCAAGTAACTCGAGCTGGGTCAGCTGTGGGGATGAGGTAGTGTCTAGTGGAACGTGGTGGTATTTATGGACTCCAAAATGCGACCGTGACTGTCGTCACACTTAGCGCCCCCAATGATCCTCCCCCACCCCCCTCACAAATGAGAAGCCCAGAGCTGCCGGCATGCCTTTCCCGTGACATCAAGGGAAGCCTTGGAGCCTGCGCAGGGGCCCTGGGCCTGCAGGAGCGGCCGGGCCTGAGGGGCAGACGGGGAACAGGGCAGGTCGCACGCAGTTCTCTGGGAAGTCCATAGTTGGTTTGTTACCTCCGGGCCTGGTCGGCTTTGCCTCTTAGATGCCCGTTGGTATGTCTGGTCCTAGACCCTTCCCTGCGTGCGGATGCAGCGCTCAAACTCACCAATACCACCATGCACCGTGGGTGGGTACAGAGCTGTCTCCAGGCTGCTCTGTAGGCGCTTCCCTGGGTGAACTCACCCGGCCAACATAGGAGTTAGCATTGGTCCACCCCTTCAGCCTCTCACAGCATCACGGTCCACAGAACTTCACTTTTTTATAAACTCTGTGTGTGTGTGTGTGTGTGTGTGTGATTGCATGTGTCAAAGAGCACTGTGTATCTCTGTGGAGGCTCAAAGGTGACATCAGGAATCACCCTGGGTTGCACTACCTCCGCTTTGCTTTGCTCTGGAGTTTCCTGGGCTCCACCTTCCAGGGCTGGAAATACAGGCCGCCCCCATTTCTGCCTGGAGTTTTTACATGGCATTCGGGGCAGAGGCTTATAACCCTGAGTCATCCCTCCAGCCCCAGAAATTTCTTTTTTAAAAAATGGGTTTTTATGAGAGAGAGAGAGAGAGAGAGAGAGAGAGAGACACGCAAGCCATGATACCTGTCCTAGTTATGCACAGGTGTCGACTTGACAGTTGAGGGTTTGAGCTGTAGGCACATTTGTAGAAAATTAATGGTTGAGTTAGGCCCAGAGCAAACCTGCAGGAGATTGTCTAGCTGATGGGGAAGGCCCAGCCCATGTGGGTGGGACTAGGCCCTGGAATAAAGTACAGAGAGCTGGTTGAGTAGAGTCAGAATCCTTGTGTACACTTGGCCAGATGTGCTGGTCTGGAAAGCAAGGATCGTCCTCTCTCTCAGCCATATGTAGGGATGGTGTGGCCAGTTCCCTCGGCTGGTGTTGGTGCGTGCTCTCCCATCAAGCTGGACTACAGACTGTAACTGGGCTACTGTGAGAAAATAGAGTCCTTGTTCCCTTGAGTTGTTTGATGGTGATTTATCAGCAACTATGCAGGTGAACTGTAACAGTACCTAAGTTCAGAGGATGACTTTTCCTCCTCCCTGTGGATGCTGAGGATTGGAACTCAGGTCACCAGATCTGCAAGCATGCCCCTTATTACCCACTGAGCTATAGCATCGACCCCTGTAGAACTTCCTGTGCTGGTGGGAACCTGTGCGGCCTGCAGCACAGCCTCCTCAGGAACATGCGGCTGTCGAGCACTTGCATGGGGCAGAGGGAGGAACGGAGGGAGGGAGGGACGGAGGGAGGGACGGAGGGAGGGACGGAGGGAGGGAGGCGAGCGGCGCAGCACAGCCCTGAGGCCGATGCCAAGGGTCCACCATGCTGTGAGGTCCCAAGAGTATTTGCCGGAGGCCAGCACCACCATTTCCCCGGGGAGCCAAGCAGTGTCCCCGACAGCACATGACTTGCCCCCCCCCTTTTCATTGTGACGTTCACTCAGTTGGGACAGTGAACAGATGGGCTCCTGGAAGCCAGAGAGGGGAGGGACGAGAGATGAGCCGAGGTCCTCACCTCACACACTGGCTCCAGCGCTCAACCCTCCGCCCCTGCCCCCCTGCCTGGGAAACCCACCGCTGAGAGTCAGCTCTGCTTCAGACTCGCCAGCTCACCTGTCACCTCTCCTATCAAATTCCCCGTAGGACTGCGACCAGATCCACGTGGACGATGTCTCCTCCGATGACAACGGCCAAGATTTAAGGTAAGAATTTGGGTCTTGGGGGCTCGGCGGGTCTTAACTTGCCTGAGCACAAACCTGGAGAACTGAGTTCAAATCCCAGAAGCCCACGTGGTGGAAAGAACTGACCTCAGAAGGTTGTCCTCTGACCTCCCCCTGTGCACGTGGCATGCATGTATTCTCCCCCCCAAAAAATAAATAAAAATATTTTGTCAAAAATTTGAGGGAATCAACAATGTTTCTTCAAAGCCAAGCATAGCTCAGTGGTAGGATACTTGTCTGGTATGCACAAGGCTCTGGGTTCAATCCCTAATAGTGAAAAATAAAATAAAATAAAACAAGCCTCTTAGTTGGGTCTGGTGTGCAGGTTGTAGTCACTTCAGGAGGCCAAGGCAGGAGGAATGCCAGTTCAGGGTCAGTCTGGGCAACTAGCAAGAGCATGTCTCAAAATAAAAATTTCAATCCCTAGGACCACCATACACACACACACACACACACACACACACACACACACACACACACACACGATACAGTCGATGCTCCAAGACCATTTCTGCAATGAGTACAGGGTCTCTGATTTCTAGAACTCAGCCTACCACTGCCTCCCCAGTCAGCTTCCAAAGGCTGGAAGATTCCGAGGTGAGGGCCGAGAGACAGTCCTGTGACAGAACACAGCTCATCTGGGTTACCCCCAACCATCACAACTCAGCCTGTAGCCACCAAAGGTATTCCCAGGACTGGAGAGATGGCTCAGGGGTTAAGACTTTGCCTTGCAAGCAGAAGGTCCTGAGTTTGGATCTCAGGTCCCATGTAAAAAAAATGTCAGATGGAAATGGCAGCAGCCTCACTTCTGCCCCTGGTGGGCGGAGCCTGGGAAATCCCAGAGTGAAGCAAAAAGGAGGTAAAAGCAATCCAGGATGATTCCTGAAATCACTCTTGGTCCTCCACAGAGGCATTCAGTGCCCTTCGATAGACGCACACACACACACACACACACACACACACACACACACACACACACCACTAAATAAATAAACAAGGTAGTCCCAGACCAAATAATGCTTCTACCTGGGAGATGTCAGTATAACTTCATCGGGGCTGCTTCTGAGGTGCATCCCCCCAACTTGCTTAGAACCAGAAACCAGCTTGGCCCAGTAGTGCAAGCCTGAATTCCCAGCCTCTCAGAAGGTGGGGCTACAGACCCAGGTAGCCAGCATTTGACATGTCACGGTTGGTGGGATCTGAACTCAGGTCCTCACACTTGCATGACAAACACTGTACCCACTGAGCCATCTCCCCAGCCCGAGTTAAAACTTCTTAAAAGGCATTTTCAACATCGATTTTTTTAAAGCACATAACTTAATAGAGACGCTTGTGCACAGAGTAAGACATACCCAAGAGCAGGTGTGAGCCTCTCAAGGCAATGATAGTGCTCCCAAAAGAATCAGGGGTACAGTGTGATGCCAGAAGACAAGGTGCTATTTGGCCCAAGTGAAGGACGTATTTTCTTGGGGATCTGATGAGAACTGAGGTCTCCCTCCTCCTGGGCAAGTCTAAAGGCTCATACACTGGAGGCCCTAGGGTCTGGGTCTCCCCACATTCACACCACCCCTGTCTCGTCCCCTCAGCACATACAACTTCTCCACGGATGGCTTCCACAGTGCAGCGCCGGGGGCCGGCCTGTGCCTAGGCACGGGGGTGCACGGCGGCGTGGACTGGATGAGGAAGCTCGCCTTCCGCTACCGCCGGGTGAAGGAGATGTACAACACGTACCGCAACAATGTGGGAGGTGAGGGTGCGGGAAGAGGAGGAGGAAGGGTCCGGATGGACTGAGGAACAGAAGCCCCGGGACCCGCCGCCGGCCAAGCGCTGCGCTGAGAAGTTTGGGAACATGTGCTGGTTTTGGTTTGGTTTGCCTTGTGTGTTCATGAGTGTGGATGTGCTGTGTGGGGGATGTATGCATTTGTTGTTTGTGTAGGGGTGTTTGTGTGTATTTGTGTACAAGCGTGTGTATGTGCACGCACATACATGAGGCAAAGAGTGTGAGTGCCTGTGGAGGCCCAAGAGTAATTTCTGGAATCATCCTAGATTGTTCTGTCTCTTTAGTCTTTGCTCTAGAGATTCCCAGGCTCTGCCTTCCAAGGCTGCAATTGCAAGACACACAGTATTTTTATGTGGGATCTGGGACTTGGCTTCCCAGGTGTTCACCCCAAATCCAGCTGTGCACAATCTGGCTCAAGCACTGGGTCCTTAAGAAGCTGCACTTTCATGATACCACCAGAGGCTGTCTGGGGTGTGATGGGGGGTCCTCACGCCAGTAGCCTGGGCTCTACCTGCAGGCTAGAAAATGGAGACACCTCCCCCAGCCCACCACCATTACCACCATCCACTAAGGCTTCTGTTTAGGGTGGGCCCAGGTCCCTGCAGGTGTGGGTGTGGGGTCTAAGAACCTGTGAGGTCCCTGGAGGTGGTTAGAAATGCATTCCTAGGCTGGGGACAGGGCTTAAGGGTGAAAACCTTGGCCTTGCAAGTAAAAGGACCCGAGTTCAAATCCCCCAAGCCCATTACAGCAGACCGTAATTCTGGCCCTGGAAGGCAGAGCCTAGGAAACTCCAGGGCAAGGCCTTAAGGAGATAGAGCAATCCAGGATGATACCCTTGGGCCTCCGTAGGCATACACTAAGCCCCTTCTGGTCCAAGGAGGGAGGGAGGGAAGGAGGGACGGACCCACCTGACCTGTACATTGGCAGCAGGAGAATGCTACCAGTTCAAGGTCAGCCTGGGCCACAGAGTAAGTTGCAGTGTCATACTTAGCTCCAGGTAGAAGCCCTGTGGCTGACACTCTGATCTCGGCCTGGATCACTCAGTCTCCTGTGGGTGCCCCCAGCTTATTTATTCCTGCCGAGCCCTGGGTCTTACTGGCCCGACAACTGTAATCTGTCACTCTCAACGTAACATTTAGAAGGGACCTGGGTGCATGTCTCCAGAGGTAGAAGAGGAGGATCAGAAGTTCAGGGCCATCCTTAGCTACGTAGTGAGCCCAAGGCCAGCCTGGGATATGTGAGACCTGGTCTCGAAAAGCAACAGTTCATGTTGCTGCGAATGATGTTATTATTAGGTCTTACCTTCATCTTAATGTTTTCATTCATCTCTGTATATTCAGTGCTTATTACAATACCAAGCACAGAAAAGATACTCTTGAAATCTGGGTGGGTGGATGGGTGGATGGATGGACGGATGAATGGATGAATGGTGGGTGGATGGGTGGGTGGATGGAGGGAAGGAGGAATGGATGGAAGGATGGGTGGGTAGATGGATGGATGGGTGGGTGGGTGGATGGATAAGTGGGTGGATGGATGGATGGATGGATGGGTGGATGGAAGGAAAGAGGGAAGGACTAATGAGCAGGTTGATGGATAGATAGGTGGGTGGGTGAGTAGGTGGGCAGGTAGATGGGCAGGAGGTTTAGTGGGTGGGTGAGTTGATGGACAGATGAATGAATGGATGGATAAGTAGTTGGGTAAATGGATGCAAAGATGGATGAGTGGGCAAGTGCAAGGCTGGATGGGTGGGTAGATGGGTGGATAAGTCAGTAGGCTGGATAGGTGGGTGGGTAGCCAGGTGGGCGAGCAAGCAGGTGGATGAATGGGTGGATAGATGAGTGGGTGCGTGCACTGATGGGAAGGCCCATGGTGGGTGGATAGGTGGATGGGCAGGAAGATGCATAGATAGGTGGGTGGTCAAGAAGGTGGATGGATAGATGGTGTTGCAGTCCACCTGCATTGTTGCTGATAAATGACAATCAAATGGCTTAAGGGAACAAGGGGTTTATTTTCTCTTAGGGTTACTGGTTACAGTTCTTAGTCCAGCTTGACAGGAGAGCACGTACCAACACCAGGATCGAGGGAACTGGCCACACCATCACCGCATAATGGCTGAGAGAGGGATGATCCTTACTTGCCAGACCAGCATGTCTGGCCAAGTGTACACAAGGATGCCAACATTCTCAACCAGCTCTCCGTGATTTATTCCAAGGCCTAATCCCACCCACCATAGGATGGGCCTTCCCCATCAGCTAGACAATCTCCTGTAGGTTTGCTCTGGGTTTAACTCAACTACTAATTCTCTACAACTATACCCAGAGCTCAAACCCTCAACAGCCAAGTTGACACCTGTGCCTAACTATGACAGATGGGTAGGCAGGAAGGTGGATGGATAGATGGGTGGGCATGTGGATGGGCAGACAGAGAGGCAGGTGAGCGGTGGCAAGTCCGTGGATGGACAGGAGGCCTGGCAGTTGGTCTGGGGCAGGATGAAGGGCGACTGGCCGAGCCTCCTCTCCAGACCTTGCTAACAGGATGACTCCGTCTTGCCCCCTCCACCACAGGCCTAATCGGTGCCCCCAAGCGAGAGACGTGGCTGCAGCTTCGCGCCGAGCTGGAGGCGCTGACCGACCTGTGGCTCACGCACTCCCTCCAGGCCCTCAACCTCATCAACTCTCGGCAAGTGCCCGGGCTCTGCGCCCATCTCCTCCCAATAGACAGCGGTGCCCCCTTCCCACGCTCATCGACAACTGGGATTACCCGAATTCTCACTTGCGTACTTTCCGTGTGTGCGTGGGAGTGGAACTCCACAACGCATAGTAAATAGTCAAGACTCCGCTGGCCAGTGGGCTTCTGGCCCCTCAACTGGCAAAAGATCAGAACTCACCTGTGCTCACCGTAGACCCAACTTCCCAGCTGTTCCCACAGTCCCACACTCCTTCCCTCACGCTCAGTCACGTGACCCAGAGTCTTGTTGCTAGTGAATACTTGGCTCTCGCAGTGAACTCATGCTCCTGAAGAAAGGGCCGGCGAGATGGCTCAGCGGGTGAGTGCCCGCAGCTCACAAACCTGGTGCCCCGAGTTCAGTTCCCAGAGCTCACATGGATGGTGAAAGGAGAGATGTGACTCCTGACATTGTCTTCTGATCTCCACCATGCACCACAGCACGCACATGCTCTCTCGCTCTCTCAGAAATAAGTAAAGTAGGGGCCAGAGAGATGGCTCAGGGGTTAAAGCCTCTGCCGCGTGAGCAGAAGGTCCTGTGTTCGGATCCCAGGTCCCATGTAAAAACACAAAGCAGAAACAGCCACTTCCGACCCTAATGGGCAGAGCTTGGGAAATCTCAAAGTGGAGCAAAAAGGAGGTAGAAGCAATCCAGGATGATTCCCAAAGTCACCCTTGGTCCTCCATAGGGTTACACAGTGCCCTCTCACACACACACACACACACACACACACACACACACACACAAATAAATAAATTAATAAATAAATAAATGAGTAAAAAAGACCTTAAGAAAGAAGAGCACCCCAGCAGGGCCAGATAGCTACAGGTCAGAGGTTCATGCCACAGGATCAGCAGCAGGGTCCCTGGTCATCACCCCACAGGAGGCAGACTCCCCCCACACCCTGTCCCTATTCTCCCCGACTCCAGACCTGGCCTGGTGACCTTGGGTCTGACAGTCTCCTTTGCTCCCAGGCCCAACTGTGTCAATGTGCTGGTCACCACCACGCAGCTGATCCCTGCGCTGGCCAAGGTCCTGCTGTACGGCTTGGGCTCCGTGTTCCCCATCGAGAACATCTACAGTGCCACCAAGACAGGTGCGAGGGGCCAAGGGGCAGGCTGGGGGGGGCGTGACTCTGCTCCCAGATTCCCTCCTCCCCCAGTCCTTTAACAGGCTGCACAACCGATGATGTAACTAGATGTCAAACACCTTCAAACAGGCTGCTTTTAACCCCCAGCATTGGCTTCTGCCTGTCTCGGGGTGCCCGCATTCCCTCCCGTGCTGACACGTGTTAGGTGGACTCTCTACCACCAGCCTGTTCTCTTTTATTCACCGAGAACTCACTCTGTAGCCCAGGCTGGCCTTGAGATCTCCTGCCTCAACCTCCCCCAGTAGCTGGGCCGACAGACCGGCAACACCCCCTTGGCTGCAATATAAAATGCTTTTACTATTGTCCACTGGGGGAGTTGGTGGTGCTTGGGCACAAGGGTCCCACTGGCTTGTCTCAGTGTAGACCACAAAGGCACCAAAGACCATCTCACGCTTAAACAGCAGCCACAGAGGCCGGGACCTGCTGTCCACCTCTTCCTGCTGGGCCACCAAGCAAGCCGCTCTGTCTTTCTGGGGCAGAACTCGTGTCCTTCCCAGGGGATGACGGGCCTTGCTGGGGGTGTTGGAAGGCCTGTGGCGCCCTAGGGCAGCTGTCAGCTGTGCTAGGCTGCCTTCTGGTGGACGGCTCACCGTTCTGCTCTCTCCTTCCTTCCTTCCTTCCGGCTTGAGCAGGCAAGGAGAGCTGCTTCGAGAGAATCATGCAGCGATTTGGCCGCAAAGCTGTCTACATTGTGATCGGCGACGGTGTGGAGGAGGAACAAGGAGCCAAGAAGGTACCTGCCTCTCCCACCCCCGGCCCGTGACCCCTCCCTCCACCCTTCTCTGCAGCAGAGACCTTGCTCCCCCCCCATGGCCACTCACATTTGCAGCTTGCAGAAGCAATTTCCTCTCTCAAATCCCCCTGTGCCCCTGGTCCTCGCCCTCCCTGGCAGCCGGGCCTGGGCCTGACCCCAGGGACGCTGCAGGCCGGCCTGTCCAGTGCACGTGCGGGCGTTTTATTTCTTGTTCAGAGAGTCACGGGTTTCAGGAATGCTTCCCAGCTAATAAAGGCCGCATTAGCTGATGAGAAAGAAAGCCTTACATCTGTGATCTGAGCAGTCAGGACAGTGCAGGGGTTGGGGGGGTCGCAGCTCTGCTCCGGGGCCCCCCGAGGTCTGGCCCTGCCAACAGCACCCCAGAGAGAAGCTGCCAGCCCCCAGAAGGCATGGAGCTTAATCAGGACTTCTTCTCCCAGCTCTCCTGGTCATGGATTCCAAGTAAATACAAATACATCTGGGGGCCTGGTAAGGAAGCCCAGCAGGAGAAGCAGCAAAGCCCCCATAGCTCGGCCCCTGGCCCTTCGCACCCCAAAGGTCAGGGGCCTGTGGTCAGGCTCCCAGTTGCCAACTCCTTTCACTTGTCACAGGGTAGTGAGTGGTGTGACTAGTTTAATCAGAGACACTCCTGCCAGTGCAGGGGGTGTGCCAACTGAGCAACTGCTACAGGCCAACCACCGTTCTAGGCGTGGGATCCTGCCCTCATCCCTCAGCCGGCACCCAGCCTGGGGGCAGCAAGAGCTTGGGAGGAAAAAGAACAGAGGCAGAGGGGGGCTGCAGGCACAGGCAGCCATCGAGGGGAGACTCAGAGATGGACTCTGAGCAAAAAGAAGGGCATGTGCTGAGTGGGCGCTGGGAGAGAGCATTCCAGAAGCAACCGAGATGGGAGGTTTGAAGGCCGGAGCTGCAGCGGACAGTCAGGAGACTGTGGCAGAAGCAGCGTCAGGGAGCAGTGGGGGTTACCGGGAGGATTGATAGCTTTGCCTCTGCGTTCTTTTCTTCAAAGTGTGTTTCTCTGTCTTTATAAACACACCACCTGGGAGATGGCTCAGTTGATAAAGTGCCTGTCTTGCAGGCTTGAGACCCTGAAGTCAAATCTCAGAACCTATGGAAAGAAAGAAAGAGAAGGAGGGAGGGAGGGAGGAAAAGAGGGAGGACAAAAGGAAAATGAAAGAAAAAGGAAAGAGGAAGGAAAGAGAAAAAGGAAGAAAGGAAGGAAGGAAAGAAAATTAGAAAGAAAAAAGAAAGAATGGAAAAGAACAAGGAAGAAAGGAAGAAGAGAGAGAAACTAGGTACCAGGGTGCAACAAAGTCCATCAGTCACTAGCCAAATTGATAAGCCCCAGGTTCAAAGAGAGAGACCTGTCCCAGAACATGAGATGGAGGTGGATAAAGGAAGACATCTGATTCCAGTGTCTGGCTTCCACATGCGTGCATGTGCACCTGCTCACATGCATACACACGCACACACATACACACACACATTCACACTCTCATACACAGATACACACAAGCATATACACATACACACATATACACTCATACATACACACACATATAAACACACTCACACATGCACACACATGTACATACTCATACATATACATACACACATACATACACACACATACTCATACATATACATACATACATACACACACATATACTCACACACACACACACTCTGCACTCGTGCCTCACAATGGTGCTCCCAGCTCACTGCCCTTGCAGCCTGTCTCCCCCTCCTTGGCAGTCTCGGGGAGACCCTTCTTGGGACGTTCTTCCCTTTGCCAATCATAAACCTTCACTCAGCCCTGAGGCTGCTGTGCACGTGACCTTCTCTGGAACACGCCCTCCTGCTCACTGACACCCAAACGGTGCCCCTGTGGCATCGCATGGACACTGCCTGATGTTTGTCCTCTGAGAACAGTGAGCCCTGAGGGAGCAGGGTTGTCTGACTATAGGGGGGTTCCGTGGGGTCCTCTGGGCTAGCGGGGGGCAGGTGTAACAGCTGCTTCTGTGTCCCAGCACAACATGCCTTTCTGGCGGATATCCTGCCACGCCGACCTCGAGGCCCTGCGGCACGCCCTGGAACTGGAGTACCTATAGCGGTGGGGGGGTCGTGGCCCCCACCTGCCATGCACAGCCCAGACACCTGCCCTGTCCTCGCCAAGAGAGCCCGGACCCTGGGCCATCAGACACCTGGCCATCAGACAGACAGACAGCCGTTGGACACCGGCCAGGGACCCTACACCCACCTCAGAAGTGTCCACCGGACCGGAAGAAGCGCCTCTTCCCGTGGGACAGAGAATCCAGACTGTTGGGCAGACACTCGGACCCAGAACCAGGCAGCGCTGGCGTGGAGCGGGTGGGGGGCAGTTCCTCTCGTTCTCGTCTTAATTTATGGGCTGGTCTCATCACATCCCACCCCCCCCCCCCGTGCTCCCTGCATTGTGCGCTTCTAAGATTTGGGGTTCTGTCTGGCTGTGGGGTGATGTCCAGTTCTAACTGCTCCCACCTGTGCTCTGGGATAGTCGTTCTTTGGACAAGGTGAGGGGGTGGTGGGAAAGGCCGTTGCTTAGTTTTCCACGACCCTCCCCGAGGCCGTGTGGACAGTGTGCATGCCTCACGCCACCGCAGGAAGAAGGGGAGCTTGGGAAGGGGGGGGCCTTTCGATCCATCGAGAGAGGTTTTAAATAAAACCACGTTTACATTTTGAAGCAGGGAGATCTGGGTCCTTCCTTCCTACTCTTCAGAGTCCCAAACGCGTAAGCACTTTGAAGTTATGAAATAATAAAATCCAACATGAACTGAATCCAACTGAGAGAAAGAGAGAACAGAACTTTAAAAGACATTGGTATTTGGCGGTATTCGGGCACGACTAGATCCAGGTCATCACGTGGTTTTGGTTCTCAGTCTGTCCCGTTGTAGAAAACCAACACCAGTCCTTCACTGCCAAGAGCACATCTCCCACTAGGTTCTGTACCTATTTGATCAAGCCCGAGCCGTGGACTAGCCAGTAAGCTGGATTTAGGACAGACTCTTGCCCAGAACGTTGGTCAGGCAGTAATCAGGTAAGGATGGCCGCTGGACAGATGGATGAATGGGTGGGTAGGTGATCAAGCGATTAGATACTTGGGCAATTGAAGGATGGATGATGGATATGTGGAAGGAGGGAGGACAGGAGGCAGGCAGGAAAGGAGGGATGATTGGATAATGGTGGGTGGGTGGATGATGGACAGATGGGTCAATGATGGAGGGTTGGAGACAATGGGGGAGGAAAGTGATGGGTAGATGGATGGGTGGATGGTCGATAATCATGAACGGATGGTTGGATGGGCGGATGGATGATGGATGGATGGATAGTGGGTAGATGGATGGATGGAATGGTGAATGGATGGTGGATGGATGGATGAATGAATAGACAGTGAATGAATGGATGATGAATGATCAAGACCAAATTTATACCCACTAGTGGACAGGGTCCTGTGAACAGCCTCCTCAAAAGTGGTGGGCCTGTGTCAACATGTCTTGTGATGTGCGCGTAACATGAGACTCATGCTCACCTTTATGTCACTTATAAAACAAAAAGCCTACGAATAAAACTTGAGGCCCACAGACCGTGTCTTTCGACCAGGCTTTGGCCGCCAGCACCCCCTTTGTCCGCCAGCACCCCCTTTGTCCGAGTATGTGGCTAGTGTCCATCAGACCACACGCTCTCCTGCCTAGATCTCACCTGGGTGTAGAATAAAATCCCAGACCCAAGGCCATCAGCTCCAGTCAAGTCTGGGCAGGCCCTGCCTTAGAATCAACTCATCACGTCCCCTCTGGCCGTGGCCTGGGTTCTAGGTCACCTGCCTTTGATATGTCTGCCCAGGGTTCCCTGTGCTTCCTGGATCACCTGCACTGTATCATCCCAGTACTTCTTTCTGGACGCCAGGCACTGCCAGATGTCACCCTGGTGAGGCCAGCAGCCCCCAGCATTGAGGTGAGGCCAGCAGCCTCCAGCACCGAGGAAGCAAGGTCTTGCGGAAATCTCTTGTGGTGGGCATGGTGGCACGCGCCTGTGATCCAGCACTTGGGAGGCTGAGGCAGGAGGATTGAGATGAGCTCTAGGCCAGTCTGGGCCACTAGAGAAACCTAGCTTTAAATAAATAAATAAATACATTTTCAGCAAGAAGATCCCCAGGGGCTGGCCTCCAGGACAAGAACCGGGACCCCACTGCAGATCCTGAATGTCTCCCCAGCAAGCTGGCTCAGCAGGGGAAAGACCTCGCTCCCAAGCCTGCCGACCTGACTTGGCGCTCACGTGGCGGAAGGAGAGGCCCGACTGCTGAAAGTTGTCCTCTGCTCGCCACATGCTCAACAGGCCTCATGCACAGGCACACGCACTAAATTTAAAAATGCAAAAACAAAAAAAAAAAAGTGCAGGAATAACCGGAAGTGGCGGTGCTTGCTTGTAACCCACAGGAGGCACAGGCTCAGGATCAAGAGTTCAAGGACAGCCAGGGTTACTAGAAGCTCTGTAAAAGCAAGAGGGAGTGAGGAAGGAAGGAAGGAGGGAGGAAGACAAGGAAAGAGGAGGAAGGAAGGGGGAAGAAGGGAGGAGGATGGGAAGGAGACAGGGAGAAAGGGGGAAGGGAGGAAGTGAAAAAGGAAGACGTGTCAATTCCTGCAGATCCGCAGCCTGCAATGCTGTGCTCCCCATGACCACCAGAGGGCAGTGTAGCCCCAACAGGCTCCATCAAAGGGTAAAGCATGAAATAGTAGGGCAGCCTTCGCGGTGAGCACTAGTAGGAAGCAGGTGGCTAGGGAAGGAAGAACACGAGTTCAGGGATCCAAGGCTGGCTTGAAGAGCATACAGAGACCCCAGCTCTTGGGGGGAGGGGGGAGACGTGCATTGCATTAAAACCCAGTATATAGCATCCACGCACATGCACGTGTAAATGAGTGCATGTATGGTGTATGTGCGTATCGAGTGTATTTTGCAAAGCACCAGCTACTGTGTGCACGTGACCTCTCATTGCCGTGACCACACACCTGGCGAGTGGAAGGCCATAGGAAAGGCATTGGCTCCGCATAGGTGGAGGCTGGAGGATGAGTCTCCGCAGCCTGGGTGGCCGAGCAGAGGCCAGGGTGCTAGGACAGCTGGTGCTTCTCAGCTTTCTGAAGGTCACTGCACAGCGGCTGCCTCGGAACTGCGGGGCTTCCGATGAGTTGTGAGGGCCACAGTGCTGGGGCAGGGCGGTGCCGCTGGCTTGAATTTATCAGCGTCTCTGATCACCTCAGAGGAGACAACCGTGGTGCTAGAGGCCAGCTGGGAGGCATGGGTGGCTGAAGTGGGCAGGAAGGAGAGATGGGATTTTAGGGAAGGGGTACTTAGTAGTGGCAACCCAGGGGGCTCCCCCGGCTCCTAGCCGAACTCACAGGGTCACCACGAGGATTGCTCAGAGCCTGCCCTGCACCCACACTGGGGTCTCAGGCTGGGCACCCAAGGGGATGTCAAGGTGCGTGTGGCCCAAGCTTGTCCTCGATCTGCTCCCAGTGCAAGGAGCCGTTCCTCAGAGACAGTGTTAACATACATCCCTGTCCCCAGCACGCAGCTGGTCACGCAGGAGCGAGACTCCCAACCCGAGGATGTCAGCTCTGCAGTGCTCCTGGCCTGAGAAAGCCATTGTTGGGGGATCCCCTGGCCCCCCATCCACCCCATTCCCCCATCCCAACCTTTGCTGCTGTCTATACTTTTAAAAAGTGGTGGTTTAGGGACTAGAGAGATGGCTTAAGGGTTAAGACTGTCTCTCAAGCAGAAGGTCCTGAGTTCGGATAACAGATCCCACGTAAAAACGCTAGGTGTAACTGGTGTTGGCCTGCATTTCCTGCTCTGGTGGAAGGAGACTGGGAAATTACAGAGTGAAGCAAGAAGGAGGTAAAAGCAATCCAGGATGATTCCTGAAGTCACCCTTGGTCCTCCACAGGGACATACATACAGTGCCCTTTGATACACACATACACGCAAAATAAATAAAATATATTTTTGAAAAGACTCACATTATAACAATACTAGTGAAGAAAAAAAATTTTTAAAAAGTGATAGTTTATGGAAACCTCCAGGGCCCCATTGGTCCCCCGGACCTCTTATTAAAGTTCCCGAGTGAAAAAAAAAACAAAAACAAAACCCGCAGCAGAAGCGGTGAAGGGAGGGTCACAGAGGGTCACAGTTGAGAAAGCAACAGTCGGGCCGGGCGTGGAGGGAGCAGAGTGCTCAGAATGAAACATGTGGCCACTACCTCAGGAGGCAGAGGGGCTGGATGACCCTCCTAGCCTGCCCCCAGAGAACCCGCTTCCTTCAGCAAGGCCCCACCTCCTAAAAGGTTCCTTCTGGAAACAGCTCCGTGGCATTTCCCATTCCCACCACACCTGCCACGACCCCTCTATCCCCGGCTGTTCCACATTCCCTCTGCCAGTCACAACTGCCACCAACTTTGCAGCCCACGGCTTGGGAGACTGGCTTTGAACCAGTCAAATAAGCCCATCCCAGGACTGTTTCCTGGCGCTACCACCTGGGGCTCTTTGATGTGCGGATTTAATTTTGTTCCCAGTGAGAATTGGCAGTCAGCAGGGACAGAGGCCACTGGTTCAGCTGTGGGATTCGCCCCCAAAACTCCAGCCTCCCGGCTCACTGGGCTGCAGTTCTGCATATGGTCACCAGGGGGCGCAGGTGCCAAACTTATTTTGAGAGGCTTGGGTAAACCAGCAGACCGCTGTGGCCAGTCCCAATCTGTGTGGTCCCTTGCAAAGAGGAAGAAGCAAGGACCGTGACAGCGTCTGTCATCTCGGAAGAACACTGTGTGGCCCCTTTCTTTTTGCTCATACTGGATTTGGCCTCAAAAATGTGTCTCCTTGGGGGAGTACGTGCCTGGTATTGTGAGACCCTTGGATTCCCAGCCCTGCAGAAACCTCCGAGCCAGCGTGTCACAGAAGACGCCTGCCTGCAGCTGTGTCTGTAACTGCTGCGCCCCGTCCCACCTGCCCGCCCCAACCCTCTGGCCTCTAGCTGTGAGGTGCACGTCACCCCAGCGCTTAGAGACCATCTGTGTCGACCATCCGTGGACAGGTAGCAGGACTGTCTGTCCACAGGACAGAACGCACTTTCCTGGAAAATGAGAGAGCCACATCCACAGCCCTAAAACTCATGTTTTTAAAAGGCTTTGCAAGTCAGTTCTTCCAGGCTGTTAGGGGGGGGCTGTGGAGGAGAGGGGAGACTGGGAGTGGGAGTGAGTAAAAAGGTGAGTGAGACCACAGGCTGCCATGACCTTTGGCTACCCTTCCAACCCCTGCAAACACAGGAGCGAACAGCAAGCCCCTCCTCTCAAGCAACTGACATGCATGGCCACACATGCGCACACACCAACATGCACATGCACCATGCATGCAGACATGCATTGCACACATGTTTCCTTCAGCTCTTGTGGCCTCTTCCCTTGTTCTGGTCTTCAGGGTAAAATGAAATAACAAAGGGAAAGAGCCCGTATGTACCTAAACACACACACACACACACACACACACACACACACACACACACACACGACCAACTGCACAGACCTGGAAATCTTAGTTCAAGCTCAGAGCCCACAAGGTGGAAAGACAGAACTAACTTCCAAAAGTTGTCCTCTGACCTCCACAGGAACACCATGGCATTTGCTCTCAAGCGCATGCCTGCGCTCGCTCTTTCAAATAAATACATAATTAAATCTTTTAATGTATCATGATGAAGAGATGGCTCAGAAGTTAAAGTCTTTGCCATGCAAGCAGAAGACCTGAATTCAGATCCCCAGATTCCACATAAAAATGCCAGGCAGCTGGCAATTCCAGCCCTGAAGAGGGGAGCCTGGGAAACCCTAGAGCAAAGCAGTAAGGGGGGAGAGCAATCCAGGATGATTCCTGATGTTCCCTTGACCTCCACAGACACAGGCACACACACACACACACACACACACACACACACTACACAAATGGCACACGATGCCCACCTCCTAGAGAGAGCTAGTCCTTTCCTTGGGCTAGCAGGAGACCATGCAGAGCAGCCCCTTGAAGACAGGGTAGCCCTTGCTGGTCTGGCTCATCTGGAAGTCACAGGTCAATACCAGGACCACACTGCTCCCCACCTGGCCACTCTCCAAGCTGCATGCCTTCCTACCTTTCACAGGACCACAGGACACCCCCTCCCCCCACCTCGGCTCCTCTGCAACTGTCAACTCCAACCTCCCCTCCACCAGAGAAGACTCCATGGTCACCTTCCCCTCTTCCTGTGATGCTGACAGCCCAAAGCCATTCATTTCCTGCTTTGAAAGGTCCTGGAGCCGAACACACTACTCTTCCCTGTTGCTGGAGGGGAGAGGGGGGTGTAGCAATGCAATCGAATTAAATGAGGGGGGGCAGTGTGGCTCAGTGGCTGGGAGTTCTTACCTAGTACACAGGCAGCCCTGGGTCCAAACCCCAGCACTGTACGCCTGGTGTGGTGGGAACATCTGTAATCTCAGCAAGCCAGCGAGCTCAAAGACAGCCTTGGCAAGCAAGGGATCCTGGAGGGAGGGGAGGGAAGAAAGGGTGAGGAAGAGAAGGGAGGGAAGGGAAGAGGGAGCGGATTAGAGAAGCGGAGAAGGGGAAAGGAGGAGAGAGGAAGGGAGGAGGACAGGAGGGGAGAGAAGGGGAGAAAAGGGGAAGGGATGGGAGGAGAAGGCAGGGGAGGAGATGAGTAGGAGGGGAGGGAGAAGAGGGGAGGGAGAAGGGGGCAGGAGAGTGTAGGAAGGAAGAAGAGGGGAGGAGGGAAGGGGAGGAAAACCGAATGTCTAGAACCCAGCTACGCTCTCTGGTCCTCTGGCTGCTTCGTGCCACAGAGGGGCACAGCAGAGCTGACCTGGCCCCTGAGGTCTTGAGACGGACGCACCTGCTTGCCGGACACTGTTAGATGGCAGGTCAGAGTGGTTTCTAACATCCACGTGCATAAGCCCCATTCAGGGCTCACTCTAACGCTCAGAACCTGTGAGTAAATGGATGATTTTCACCACGGTAGAACTCAAGTGACACCCCCCCCCCCGGGCCGCCCCACTGAGAGGGGCACTCCCCTTCACTCATCCATCCCTAGTCCCCAAGGTTTCTACTGCATGTAATTATCTCTCCTGAGATCCTCACTAGTCAGTGGGGGCTTGTTGGTATGGCCGTCATTGTGCAGGTGTGGTAAGGACAAGTCTCACTGCAGTGAGATTATCTAATTGATCAGAGAAAAGCCAGTCCGTAGTGGGCAGGATGGTCTCCTGGCCAGATGGTTAAGAGGGAGGGAGCTGAGCCAGCAAGCTGGCATGCTTAGATGCACTGTCTGGCATGGGAAGTCTGTCCCTCCCTGTCTCAGTGGCCCTGTGACTGTGGTGTGGGTGGTCCCCTCAGTGGCCCTGTGCCTGTGGCGTGGGTGGTCCCCTCAGTGGCCCTGTGCCTATGGCGTGGGTGGTCCCCTCAGCTCCTGGTGTTGGTGTGCGCTCTCCTGCCCAGCTGGACAAGAGACTGAAACTGGACAAATACCTGAAAGCCAGAACAAAATCTCCTGTTCCCATAAGCTGTTTAACTGCGAATCTATCTGCACCCTGCAGAGTAACGGTCCGGTCCAGGCGTATCTGCAACCTCAGCACAACAGAGGTGGAGGCCGACTTTTAGCGTTCTGAACCTCTTTTTTATGTGGGGGTGTCCTCAAGGTTTGGCTATGCAAACCTGACAGTCACCCCAATCTGTGGAAAACTGTAAATCTGAGGACGACCACACCATTTTTCCAAAACAGTTTAATTTAAAAAAAAAAAAGAAAGAAAAAAAGTGAAGTTTGGGTGAAAAAAAAAATCAGGATGTTGAAAGGAGGGGAGAAAAAAACCCAAAAATCACACCATGTGAAGTCCACTGTCTTAGTCACAAAGAAACACCATCATCCAAAAAGATATTTAAGTTTAATACAAATTTTATACAAAGAAAATGTGAAAAAATACTTCCATATGCTAAAGCAATTCTGCTTCACAAATAAGGCCAGCTAGGCTATTTTTTGGAGGGGGGAGGGGGAAACAACTGTAATTCACAAACGTTCTTTCCCGTTCTCTTCTAGCATCTCTTCTGCGTTCTTGTCTCGTGTGGCTAACTAGCTGCAGTCTGTACAGCCTGTGCCCTGTTGCCAACAAGGAAGAGAAAGTAAAACCAAAGACTAAAATGTACAACCGAATGTGCTGGAATGATACATGGTTAAGTTTCTCATATACATACATCACCTTGGAGAGCTCTTGTTGTTGTACACAACATACAAAAATGATATGACCGCATACGTAGTGTGCCGGGGTGGCATGATGGGCGTGGCTTGCTCCCATACTGCCTGTTTCATGCTTTACAGAAAAACGTAGAACTCCATCGTATAAATTAATACATACATGCTTCATCTCAGACCCACCTTCTTGGTGGGCGTCTTGCCTTCAGAGTCCTTGCTTCCAAAGAAGCATGAGTCCCTTTGTGTGTGTGTGTGTGTGTGTGTGTGTGTGTGTGTGTGTGTGTGTGTGTTTAAAGAAAAGCACAATGCAAAGCAAAGCCTTCTCACGTCCCAGAGTTCATGTCGCCCGAGGGCTCTGGGTCTTCGCTGCATCCTGGAGCTCGGCTCGGGGCTCACAGAGGTTCTGTAAACAAGGAGGCTGCCTTGCTCCCTTTAGGGGACTGCTGCTTCTGTTGCTGCAGCAGCAGCGATCGCACAGCACAAAGGAGCTTCTGTCCGCTGCCTTCTGGTCCAAGAAGCTCGTGTTCCTCAACCAGCAGTAACCGCGAGGAGCCAGTGGCTGGGTGTGAGGGGTCCCCAGAGTGCAGACTGAGCCCAGACCCCTGAGCACATCATGTGCCAAGTGACTATGTGCGGAGTGTGATTGTGGCTCTCTCCCCTGGGTATTCACCCACCTGTGGGGAATCCCCAGCCAAAAAAAAAACCCCACTGTGAAACCAGCAGGCTTACACAGCCCCAATGGAACACTGAAACATTCCTTTTGTAACTTTTCTTTCTTTTCTTTTTCTTTTTTTTTTTTTTTCTTTTCTTCCCTATAAGTTAAAATCAGTTCTGATGTGGTGAAGGAAGGTAGCCGAGGTCAGTGACTTCCACAAAGTGTACCTTACTTCCACCTCAAGTGCCAGGCCCACGGGCGGAACCTGGGTGTCTGGAATTCTCAAGTCTGAATGCAAGTGGCTGTTCTCCAGTTTTTGCTGTTCTTGTTGTCTGATGGGTGGTCACCCCCACTGGAAGGGTGGTCTGGCTCACGGTGTATCCTTAGTCCCAGAAGGTGTCCAGCCGCGACTCTTTGGGCAGGAGGCTCTTGGTGCTGGAAGGGGCGCTATGCTCAGAGCGCGCCGACCCTCGCTTGTCCTCACTGCCGCTCCACGAACCGGCCTTGCTGCTCCGGGAGTGGTCTGTGGGGAAGGTCAGCATGCTCAGCTTGCCTGCCTGCCTCATCCCAAGCCAAGGTCCCCTACGAGCCACCGCCCCTGCCCTCATCACCAAACCCCGATGGTTTTACATCGGCCACCGCCAAGGTCCCTTAACTGAGGGAAGAGGGTTTCCTACAGGGCACAGAGGTAGAAGAGCTGGGAGGGAGATCAGACAGAGCACTGAGGTGAGGTACCCCGTAGCTGGGGAAGAATTCCAGACCCTTCCAGCAAACCCAAATGACACACGACGACCCACACCCTCTGCCTCCGATCTTGGCCGTTGGAGGAAGTACCCAGATGTAGCATGCAGTCTACTTGGATGAAGAAAATTCCTTTCTATCAACTTACAGGAATCGCAACTAGTCCAAGAGAAAGAAAGGAGACCAGATGGCTGAATCCACTTAGAGACACAGACCTGTGGACTCCCAGTAAGGATCACGTAAGTGTCAGTGCAGAACCAGAGAAACGCTTGGGATGTGCCAACAGCCATATGGGCACCACGTTAGGCACATGGCCAAGGAAGAAAAGCGGAAGCTAGAAGTGTCTGTCTGAGGAGTGTGCAGGAACGCTCCGCTGATATGGCGTCGGCCAAGCCGGCCGGTGACTGCACTGAATATCACCCCCCCCCCCCGTCCCCTCACCCCCTACCAAGCTCCCTGATGCGCTTAGTCACCCACAGATCCTCTGGTTCTCCCGGCTGTGACAGTAAAAATGGATGAATGAAGTTGAGCATCAAGCCTAAGAGACAGAACGGGGTGGCTGAGGAAGGGGCCTTGAGGGACCCGACACAAAGCGTGTTTCTCGGGGTTCAGCTTCTGGAAGACAGGAGTATCAGGATCTCCAGGGCGCTGTCAGCTCCCCGACAAAGGGGGACGGTTTTATGACAGGCAGAGCTGAGCCTCCGTCCCAAAACCACCTCTCAGGCCTCTCCTGTTCCTACAGCTACACTTTTCTAGCTTCTGGAAGGTCTCTTGGGAAGATGCCATGACTGTTCTCCCGTGACGGTGGGATAGGCACACATCGCTAAGTCCTTCCAACTCTGGGGGAAGTGGAGATCATGGGGCAGTAAAGGAAAACAGAACCTGGTTAGAACTCAGTACAGGACCCCAAGAGCTGTGGGCCTGGGACTCAGGCAACTGGTGACCCCAGAACTCTCTGAGACACCACCATTCACGGCAGAGATGTGGTTTCAAGCTAAGTAGAAGAGCAAGACTGAAATCCCAAGAAGCCAGGCCTTCCCGCTGTCCTACAGCAGTTGGCATGGAGTACAAGAAGCACAGCCAAGGAGAGGGGGTGCCAAGCCAAGGAAGACCCACCACTCAAGAACAGGAGACACAGAGAGACATACACACACACAGACAGACATGTACACAGACACACACACACACACACGTATACACAGAGACACACATGCACGCACGTCCACACACGCGCACACACACACGCACACACGTGCACTCAACAAGGCCTCTGCATACCAGGAATGCCACTGGCAGCTTCGGTGAGATGGGGGTCATACTTACACTTCTGGGCGGGGTAGTTGGGGTGCGGCTGGTGGTCTGTGCTGGCAGGGGTATAGGCAGGTTGCTTGTCGCACCTTTTGCTAACTGAAGAGAGCACAGGCAGCCTTAGAGTCTGTCAGAGCTCAAATTCCACACAACCCCAGGAGCTGCCGCCCGTGGTCACCACGACCAGCTGCTCCTACAAGCACCTCCCCTTGCCCCAACGTGAGGCACAGGCAGGGGACCGGGGCTCTTCATGAAACAACATGGGTAAACCACAGACAGGTCACAGACACCGCATGGCATTACAGGTGGCAAATGACCGTGGAGAGACATCAGAGCAGCTCGGCGCAGCGCCACACAAATTCTCAGGAGGTCAACTCTTTGCACTACTAGCTGTGCCCAATGCCTGATTCAAGCAGGGGGGGGAAACGGAGGCCGTGTGAAGCATCACAGGGCGGCAAGCTCTGCAGAGAACGGAGGGCAGCCAGTTACCCCTCAAGGCTGCAGTAACCCAAGGACAAGAGAGCAGCAGATGACGTCACACAGGGACGACACCAACCATATCTGAAATTAACCCAAAAATAAGACAAGCCAGGCAGAGTGGGCATGCCTGTAATACCAGTGGCGGGAAGGCTGGGGCAGCAGGATCACAAGTTCAAGGCCAGCCTAGACACACGATCTCCAAAAATGAAAGGAGGAGATGAGATTAACAGAGATAGGAGGAGTGTGGAAGGGGAAATGGGGGAAGAAGGAAAGAAGAAAGAAAGGCTGTAGGAGAATGTATTGCCACGGCGGGTCATGTGACTGGGCAAGGAGCAGAAGTTCCCACTGCAGATAGACAGTTACAACACTTCACATACAAAGTCAGATGGAGACACACAAAGTCAGACGGAGACACTCAGGGACAGACAGAGATACGCAAAGTCAGACGGAGACACTCAGAACAGAACGCACACATCTGCCCCCAGCCCTGAGAACAGGCCTTGTAAATGTGCGAAGGTGCAAGGAGGAGAAGGTAAGGGTCAAAGAGGTGGGCTTCTCTGGACAGAAGGCCAAGGAGAGGGGCCAAGGACGCCTGGAGGACACAAGACAGAGCCTCAGAAGGGTGAAGGGAAGCCCACTGGATCTACAGACAATCAGGAAACAGACCTGCATGAACGGTGGATGGGGAAGACGCCTCCCCTGCTCTGCTTAGCCACAGCGTCTGCACCCACAGACACTCAGGAACTAGGGGACGTGGCTCAGTGGTGGTGCTTGTCCTCTAATAGAATCAGTTGTAAAAGCCAGAGAAGCCCATGCCCTTCTCCTGAGACTTTCCTGGAAGACCCCTTAATTTCCACCATGGGGCCACACAGGGTGATAACCCTTCCTCTGTGACAGCAGAAACAAGGGGTAGCAGAAACAGGGTGTGTGAGGGGCAAAGGACCGAAGAAGTGAGTCTTGCAGCTCTGACAAGATCAAGGTCCACCAGCCCGGATGGCTTTGGGGGAGAACGTGCAAACGAGGCTTCAAACCACTGTCTGCAGGCGCCAGACTTGCACGCAGGTGCCCGGCCCACCCACACAGCCTACCTTCCCAGCAGCACGCAAAGCCTGCAAATGCTCTTCCCTCCCTCTGAAGACAGATGCTGCTCTGCTCTTGGGGTGCGTATATAGCGGCGCTGCCCTGCTGGGGATGGGCACCCAGCCCTTCATGCATGCTGGGCGAGCACTCTACCACCCAGCCGCTCACACCCAGCCCCTGACATGACTTTACCAAGCCTTTCTCTCAAACCCAAATAATAGTACCAAGTCTCTTCACATGTCCTTCTGGGCCTGCTTCATTGTGCTTCATTGTGCTTGCACGCGCATGATGCATGCACAGACGTGTGAATGAATGTGAGCCAGAGGTTACCCCATCCTCTCTTCCTCTTTCTTTTAAGAGAAAGTGCCTGGCACAGGATGCCCCTGTGCCCACCGCTCTGGTTTTGGGATCCTAGACACATGTTGCCATGCCAGACTATTACCATGGGTGCTAGGGATCCCGACTCAAAGCGCTTTAAGGACTGAGCCACCTCCCCGACACACGCACCACCCTCCTCTCTCTTTCTTTACCCAGGACCTAAGGCGAGGGGTCTTTCTGAGCGTCTTCTGAGACAAGGTGCCAGGCTGGAACTGACAGCAGAGTGCCCGCCTTGCATCCACAAGGCCCACCCCCAGCACTGGGATGGGGTGGCGGGAAGAGGAGGTAGGGAGATGGGACACAACACTTAGGTTTTAAAATGTCCCCATCGACGACTTCGTCACCAATGATGGCGGTGAGCCCAAAGAGAAGCCCGACAGATGAGCTGAGGGGCGAGGAGGGAAGCAACAGGACAGAGTGACCAGGGAAATGAACCGGCCTCGGGAAAGAGAGTGGACCAGTTTCCCACAGTGCCGCTTGATGCGGCAGCTGCAAAACGTGCACAAGTTGCTATTTAAGTCACGTACAATGAAATGAATAGCCTACCTAGCCAGAGGCTGATGGGAGGGGCCGATGAGGGGGTCAGGCAGAGGAGCAATGGTATAGCTGAGGAAGCGTACAGCTGGGGTCTCCCCAGGGGCTGGTGTGGAAACAGGAGTGAGTGGAAGGAGGGGCAGCGCCAGCGCCTTGACTTTCCTGAGACCAGCACCCTCAGAGCTGGAGCACACCAAATGCCCCAGGCAACCGCTCTGAACTTCCAGGAGCAGTGATTTTCGGGGGCTCACCCAGTGCAGCTGCCACGCTGCATCACTGACAAGTGTCCAGAGGACACTCCTAGGAACCCACCCGACTCCTAGGAACCTCAACACACGGGCAAAGAGCAGCAACAGCTTTCTCAGACAGGCCGGCACAGAGGCCCGCTGTGCTCTGAAAGAAGCTCTCCCGCCACCATGTCCTCTGGTGATTAGGCCCCCTCTCTCATCAGAACCATCCTTTCCAGAAGCACCATTGACCCAGGGTGCTATAGGTCAGGGGGTCTATCAACCAAAATCCAGCAAGTAGAATGAGGGTCACTGCTACAGCTCCCAGACACACACTGGGTTCTGGGTGGTCTGGGTCTGTGACCTGCACAGCTGGCAGAGAACACGTGGCTCGAGATGTGCAATTCACCATCTGGCCTTGGGCAAGCGAGTCTGCCAGCGCCTGGCATAGGTCACGTCTTACTGACCTCAGAAATAGAGTGCGGAGCATCCGTCAGTCACCTCTTGTGAGCAGTCCTCAGATAGATGCCAACTTGGCCTCACCATTTATTCTCAAAAGTCATGGCACCTCCACATGACTCCGGTCCCAAACGGCATTTTCTCCAATGTGGACACTGTTAGCCATACCACGATCACAACACACCTGCAGCCCTCTTACGTCTCACTCAGGGTTCTTATTTGAAACATTTCATTCTAGCAGCTGGTGCCCCTAGAATCTACAGTCCTGTCTGTGATGGTCACTCGGGCCAGACACAGTGGCGCAGGCCCGTGATCCCTGCGTGGAGCTGGAAGATGGGAATTCAGAACTAGCTGATTGGCACTGGATTCCGAACCCCACTGGGAGCTGCTTTTCCATCATGCTCAGGGTCAAATGCATCAGCTCCTGCCATTCTTTCAGGACCACCTTGGGCAGCGGCCCTGAAACACATCGTCCCCTCCTCTGCGTGGCATTCAGCCAACGTGCAAACTTGACAGTTGGAGACGGGAAGATCGAGGAGCCCAGATGTCAGGTGCGACCCTCACATTAAGCAAGGCTGTTCAGATGGGAAGGCCACGCCTCTGAACTTTGAGGGAGGTGGGGGGAGGGGAGGAAAGTTTAGAAGACGACAGGGGTTGGAGACCTGGAGAGAGCTACAAGGACAGACAGGGAGCGCAAAAGCCTCAGGAGACGAAACCTAAGTCTCGGAAACTTCCACAGAGAAGAGATGTCCCTGAAGACAGCGTAAAGCATGGATGTAAGTGTCCCCAGGGACAGAGCTTCAGGAAGCTTTCCATTCTGAGGATGTTTCCCTGGGGTAAATCCTGAGTTTAATGGGGGGAGTCCCCCCAAAACACAACTAACACAGGTGATCAGTGTGGGGAATTACCCAAGAACTGCCTTATTATCTCCCCCCTTGTGCCCTCCCCAAAGACCCCTAATGGCTTGAAAGCCACTGCCATAAACCTGTGACTTTTTTCTCCTTGAAAAAGTCCTACGCCCTCCACACCCACATGAAATATCCAACACCATCTGCCCACCCGGGGTGACATACCGGAGCCTTGATTGGAACCTAAGAGAATGGATGAGGGCGTCTCTCTGGAGCCAGAAAGGTCGAGAGTCTAGAAATATAAGGAAAGAAAACATGGACTCAGAACGCTGGGGAGTGGATCCCCAGAGAATCATGGGAGGGCTCACTCCTTCCCAAGGTCAGACAACAGGCAGGGCAAATGAGTGTGGACACATACCAAGTGACCTGCCTGTCACCTTCCTTTTTTTTTTTTTTTAATTTTTAAAAAATTTATTGTAGGGGCTGAAGAGATGGCTCAGGGGTTAAGACTCTGCCTCACAAGCAGAGAAGGTCCTGAGTTCAGATCCCAGGTCCCACATAAAAATGCCAGGCAGAAACAGCAGCGGCCTGCACTTCCAGTCCTGGTGGACGGAGCCTGAGAAATCCCAGAATAAAGCAAAAAGGAGGTAGAAGCAATCCAGAATGATTCCGGAAGTCACCCTTGGACCTCCACAGGGACACACTCTGATACACACACACACACACAAATAAATAAAGCTTAAAAATTAAAAAAAAAAAAGCTATGAGTACCATGGTTTGAAATGGGTCCCCACAAACTCACGTGTTTGGGAAGGTCATGGCACCTTGAGGAGGTGCAGCCTGGCTGGAGGAAGGCAGTCACAGCTGGATTAGTACCCCCCTACTTCCAGGGAGCTCTGCTCTAGCAGTGGGCAGTCTTGAATCTCAGCCTCCTGGATGGATGTGACTTAGCCTATCTCCAGCTTCTGCCACCAGCCATGACGCTTCTGCCACAAAGAGACTCTGGAACCTTCATGAGCTGAATAAGTCTCCCTTCTTCCTTAAGTTGTTAGACTTTGGGTGTTCTCTCACAAAGAGTAACCAGTACAGAGTGGTTAAAAAAAAAATTAGTTCGTATGTATCAGAGGGCACTATATGTATGCACTTTTGGAGGCCCAAGGCTGACTTCTGGAATCATCCTGGAATGCTCTACCTCATTTTTGCTTCACTATGGGGTTTCCCAGGCTCTGCCTTCCAGAGCCAGAAATGCAGGCCACTGTCATTTTTGCCTGGCATCCAGGATCCAAGGTCAGGTCTTTCTGCTTGTGAAGTAGATTTTTAAATATTTTGTTTATCGTGTGTGTGTGTGTGTGTGTGTGTGTGTGTGTGTGTGTATCAGAGGGTACTCTGTGTCCCTATAGAAGATCAAGGGTGACTTCTAGAATCATCCTGGATTGCTTTGTTCTGGGATTTCACAGGCTTCACCCACCAGGGGTGGAAGTTCAGGCCGTTTCCACCTAGCGGTTTTTTACATGGGACCTGGTATCCAAACTCAGGACCTTTTGCTTGTGAGACCTAGTCTTAACCCCTGAGCCATCTCTCCAGCCCTGCCTGCCACCTTCTAAAAGCCAGAATATAGCAATTAATGCCCTTTGTTCAGTCTTACATTCCAAGTTTCTAGAACATCTACTTCTTCCTAAGCCTTAGTCACAAATCCACTGTTTCTTTCCACATCTTTGCTGTATTGGTGGACAGTTCAGTCATGTACTGAATTATATCCATTCATCCTTATCTTGCTCCGGCCTCTTACTAGCCCATAGTATTTGGAAACCAATGTGTTCTCCTGATGTGTCACTAGTATCGTTTCTGAAAATATACTGAAATACATAGTTAAAAGCTAAATGGTAATCACCAGCCCCTTCAGCATCGGTGCAAGAACTACCAAATCCTGCCTGCCGGGAATGTCATCAATGACCTCTGTGCACCAGCCACTTAAATCTCCATGAACTAAAGCTGTGCGTCTGCATACACAGGTGTCCACGTGCACATGCGTACATGTGCGTGCAGGGACAAGAGGCTGGATGTCAGGTGTCCACCTCAGTCACTCTCTACCTGAATGTCTGAGGCAGGGTCTCTACGTGAACATGAAGCTCACCCTCTCGGAGAGATTTACCAGCCAGGGAGACCCAGGCTCCAGCCTGTCCACATGTCCCCAGCTTGGGATTACAGGCACACCCAACTTTTTCCATGGGCGACAGACACAGCTAAAACGTTAAGAATTGGGTCCTTAGTCACTGGTAACCAGGCTTCTAGTCCTTGGTGGTGACAGGTGGCGAATGGCTAGCACACTGGGTGGAGTCTGGCATTTCCACGGCTGCGGGAGGGTCTAGCAGACGCATCCCTCTGAACACCGGGGGGCTTTCAGGACAGCACAGACTGGCCGTTCGAGGGGTGGTGCATGTGAGGGAAGGTCGGGGCGCAGGGCCACAGCTGCGGGGTCCTCACCGAGCTGGTCTCCTTGCTCTTCTCTGCTGTCGCCTCCTTCTCTTTAGAGGCATTGGCTGCTTCGGAAGGTGCTGACTGTGTGTTAGAGGAACTGCCCTGTGACGGCTTGGTTCCTGCCTCCGCATTGGCTTCCGTGTCCGCTTCCTGCTGAGGGGCAGTAGCTGCGGACAGAGAGAAGCCATGTGGGAGGCAGCCAACCCACCCTTATCCCATGGTCCCCCCCAACCAGGCTTCATGAAGGGGGACAATCCCTTCCAGTTCCACACGGGGACCGGTTACAGGCCATAACAGACCCCAAAAGCCAGTACTCCAAACTTGGTGGCAATACTGTGTGGATCTTTTCATCTTTGGCAACTCTAAGTCCTAAACCATTCTGGGAAGGAAAGCATTTTCTAACACTAAACACGGCCACTCGGAGTCTGGCTGTGACGAAGCAAGCCCCTGGCCTTCATGTTTCATGCATGTGGGCCTACGTGCCTGAGTGTGTGCCTGTGAGAGCCAAGGGTGGGCACTTCTGCCTTACTGCTTGGCTCTGGGACTTCCCAGGCTTCACCTTCCGGGGCTGGCATTACAGGCCCCTGTCATATTCAACCGGCACTTTCATGAGGAATCTGGGATCTGAACTGCTGTCTTTTTGCTTGCCAGGCCAAGGCTTTAACCACTGAGCGATCTCCCCAGCCCCTTACCTTTGTGTTTTTATGCTTAGGTTAACCTCAGCTCTGTGGACTTGTTTTCATTCTGTGTGTGTGTGTGTGTGTGTGTGTGTGTATGTGTGTGTATGCACATGTATGTGGCTATGTGTGCACTTGCATGCACTTACATAGAGGCCAGAGGTGGATGTCAAGTGTTTGTCTCCATCTCTCTCCAGCTTATATACTGAGGCAAGGTCTCTCTTGAACCCGATGCTTGCTGATTTGTCTAGCTCGCTCCAAGAATCCTGTCTCCATTTCCTGGATGCCAGGACAAGCTGCCATGTCCACCTGGCATTTACATGGGTGTTGGCGATCCAAATTCTGATCCCCATATGTGCACGGTGAGCGCTTTGCTCAAACCATCTCCTCAGCCCCAGACTTTTTTTGGAGGGAAGAGGTCTGAGACTAAATGAGTAAACCGAGGGAAAGGCACCCTGCTGACCAAGAGGCACACCGCTTCCAGACAGAACAGTGGGGAGCTGGGACACACGGGCTTTGCCAGGCCAGCAAAGAAACAATTCTGAAGGGGCAGCTTGGACACCTCCCAATGACAGCCAGGACTCATCGCATGCACTGCAGGGGCCCGTATACATGGGGGGAACACTGCGGTAAAGACTTAGGGTCTCTGCATGGAGAACGTCTCCCTATAGAACACTGTGAGCACAGCAGTGTGTACCCCAGTGCCCTCCAGGAACAGGAGATGCACGACATAGATGGAGTTTTATTGGCACGCAGCCCGCAGTCATATCTGTCCACATACATCTCCTCTATAGCTGCTTTATGATTAAGGCAGAAGAGTGGAGTGGTTGCCATGGAGGCCACGGGGGTCCACAAAGTCTGAGGCACTCACTCTACCCCTTCACAGAATATACATAGTGCACACACCTGCGTATGTGCGTGTGTGGAGGTCAGAGGAAAACTCGCCAGAACTGGTTCTCTTCCTTTCGCCATATGGGCTCCAGCCCACACCCCGCAGCCCGCCAGAGGGACGCTGGGCACTACCTGACTGGGTGCAGGACTTCATGTGCTCGGGCCAGTGGGCCTGCTGGCAGGGGTAGTCGCAGTAGCTCGTGTTCCAGCAGCAGTAGAAGATGGCCTCCTTCTTGCAGTTGGCACACCACTGCTTCTTCTTGGTCTCGTCCACCGCCTGCTGCTTCTCCAGCTCCAGCTGCTTCTTCACCTCGGCGATGAGCCGGTCCCTCTCCTGCTCCAGGCTCTGCCGCATCTCCGCCATAGTCAGCTCTGGTGGAGGAGGGGACACTGGCTACAGCCGCTGGGAGGCCGCGGCGTCCCACGGGCAGTAGATCCATGGGGGATGTCTGCTGGGGATGCTGCTGGACCCCACCATTTCCTAGGGGATGCTGGAAGCCTCAAGTCAATCGGGTGAGTCAGTCTCGGGGGCAGGAGTCTTACCTCCCTTGGAATTAAAAAGATGCGGAGGTGAGACCGAAAGAGGAATTGCCCTTCCAATGCCAACTGTGGGCACCTCTGTCTCTCCCTCTGTCTCTGTCTCTGTCTCTCTCTTGGCAAGACCCAAGAGAAGGAGGAAACTTCCAGAGCAAAGTGTGAGCCTCTCGCTCGCCTCGATACTTTCCCTTTCTTCCCAGCACGCTCTCCCCAGTTGAGGCTTCTCACTGTTTTCTCTAAGGAGCCCAAGTTTTTCACCACAGGGCTACCTTGCCCATCCTACACATGCTTCTCCTTGGAATCCTAGAGTCTCTGGTCCTATTATTTGCTGCTTTAATTTATTTTTGTTTAAATTTTTTTATTACTTCATTATTCTTGCATGTGTGTCTGTATGTATCAGAGGGCACTATGTGTCCCTGTGAAGGCCAAAGGGTGATTTCGGGAATCACCCTGAATTGTATCTACCTTTTATTTGCTTTGCTCTGGAGTTTCCCAGGCTCCACCTTCCAGGATCGGAAGTACAGGCCACCACCATTTCCACCTGGCATTTTGGGTTTTCTTGTTTTTTGTTTTGTTTTTTTACATGGAACCTGGGATCTGAACTCAGAACTTCTGCTTCTGAGGCAGAGGCTTAAGCGCTGAGCCATCTCTCTGGCCCTATTTGCTGTTTTAAAATAAATATTCTCAACTCTTTTCCTGCTTAATAAGTCTTTGTTTTGTAGCGAAATCAAAACATATCCCTAGATCTGAATCATATTAAAAACAATTCCAGGCACAAAGTAAGAGTTCATGGGGCCAGCGAGATAGCTCAGTGGGTAAGGTCCCTGTTCCTACACTGGGCGACCTGAGTTCAATTCCCAGAATCCTCTTTCTCAAATAAAAAAAAAATTAATATTTTTAAATTATTTTTTTAATGAGAGCTTAAAAAGAAGCTGCCATACTATGCTGTGGTTATAATGGCACAAAAGCCTCTGGACTTGAGAGGTCTGTATATGAAGACACTGAGCTGCAAGCGTCACAGTGAATGTGCACTGATCCCCCCCACCCTCTTCCCACAAATGCCCTTGTACCCACATCCTCAGTGCCAGGCCACTGCGGCCTCTCGAAGGTGTCTCGCTAACAGAGCTGTGCACTCCTGGCTAAGCCCAGAATCCTGAAAGGGGATCCAACCGTCTACGATCAGCCCAGGAAGAGAAGAGAATTTCATTTGAATCCAAAGCCCCAAGTGGGGTCTACTGAGTGTGCATGCGTCCATATCACCACATTGTAAAGTTGCAGGATCTTAACTCAATCGGGCACCTTGAGAGGACAGCATGTCACCTCCCCCACCCTGAGGCCTCCAGTTTGGACCTTCTGGGGTTCTGTGCTCTGGGGAGAGCCCGAGCCCAGCTTTGGCTGCTCCCATCAGGGCCCAGTGTCAGAGGGCCCTGATGGAGCTCACGGGGCCCCCTGGGGCAGAACTGGAGGCGGGTCTTACCCAAATTGTGTTTCATCTCCGAGAGCTCCTGCTGGTGCAGCCACTGCAGCTTCTCAATCTCGATTCTCAGCCTGCGAATCTGCAACAGAGACCGCAGGGTCTGAAAAGGCCGTCACTAGTCCCCTCAGGCCGTCCCTGCATCCTGGTCCAGCATTAGACAGCCTGGCGTGGAGCTGATCTCCCATGGCTGGGGGGAAGGTACCAGAGACAACCACAACCTGAATCTATGAGGAGACTGGCTCAGAAAGCAGTGCAAGCAAGTCCAGGAAAAGTCACTTTGAGTGAAGACATTGGGCCAGCGAGGTGGCTCAGTGAATAAGGGACTTGTGCATAAGTCTGGAGACCCGAGTTCGATCCCCAGAGCTCACATGGCAGGAAAGAACTGATGAAAGTATAAAAGCTGTCCTCTGGGGGCCTGGAGAGGTGGCTCAGGGGTTAAGCCTCTGCCTCGCAGGCGGAAGGTCCTGAGTTCGGATCCTAGACCCTACGTACAGACACCGAGAGGAAGCGGGGTCGGCCTGCGTTTCTGGTCCTGGTAGGGCGGAGCCTGTGAATCCCGGGGCAGAGTAAACAAGGAGAAGGTGGAGGCGTCCATGGTGGTTCCCGAATTCGTCCGTGGTTCTACACACACACACATACATACACACACACACATGCGCGCACATGCACACATGTGCACGCACGCACACACGCACAATTGAATAAAAAAAAAAAGTTGTCCTCTGGCCTCACACATGTGGTATGGCACAAGTGCACCTGAGCTCAATCTCTCATAAACAAGTAAAAATTTCTAAAAATCTTTTTAAATTACATACCAAAAACTTGATTCACAGTCTGATCTTTCAAAAAACTAAAACAGGGCTGGAGAGATGGCTTAGGGGCTAAAGAAAGCACTTGCCATGAAAGCAAAAGGACTGGAGTCAGATCCCCAGATCCCGTGCACAATGCTGGGTGGATGTTGTAATTCCAGCCTCAGAAGGGAGAGACTGGGAACCCCCAGAACAAGCTGGCTATCAGACTGGCCTTACTAGTGAACTATGAGTTTGATTAGAGACCCAGGCTGAAAGAATAAGGAAGAAGAGCAAAAGAAGATGATTTCCAGTATCAACCCTACACACACACCAACATGCATATGAACGTGTACATACATGTGCATACAACATTCTCCCCACATACATGAAAATGGAAAAAGAAAACACTAAAGCAACTAAACAAAGCTATGGCCTCCTCCCATAACACCTAAGGGAGACGAGGGTCCAGAGTCTGAACCTGATAGTTCAAATCCTGCGCCTCCAAAGGTCGTAGGGATTTGGGGGCAGAGGGGTCTTATTTGGAAGGGGAATGATAAACCCACGCTGAATTGGCAAGAAGAGGAGCTCACAGCTGAACTGTCACGGTGGTTCTCCACTAGGAGATTTGTGCGCCCATAACAACAACAGAGACAATATTGGGGGCCTCTGCCATTACAGAGTGCTGCTGCTGTCAAGTGAGTAGAGGTTGGGTGCCGTTCAAGACCCGCCAGCACCTGTCTGAGCAGAGAGGACCCCCGCCTATGCAGCAGCACACAGGAAGGGCTGGGGGAGGGAGGACGGACAGGGCCTATATCAGAGAGAAAATGCTAGAACACCTCAGATCAGAGATTTCGACCAGACACGTGGACCCCTTCTTCCAACCTGGTGCTAATACTTGATCAAAAAATGGAGGCTGAGCAGCGGACCTGGGAAGGAGCATTCCCAGGGTGCACTGCCCACTCAAGCACAAAGAGGACAGTAGTTGAGAAAAAACAAGTAAAGAGGTGTCTGTGATGTAAGCGTACTCACATATGTGTGCATACACATGCATTCCTTCCTTTCTCCATCATTTCTCATGGCCTCTCATGAGCCTTTAGCGTCTAAGAAAATCCCACCACAGTCTCCCAGCCCTGCTCGGGATTCCTAGCCTACAGGGCCCCCAAAGGACCTCAAGAAACCCTGACATCTCCACATCACCTGTGCACAGTCTACACCTCGCTGTCCACACACCAGCAGGTAGCCACCTACCAGACTCAGGAGAGAGGAAGCCTCGGAGGGAAGCTTGGGAGGGGCTCTTTACAAAGATGTATGGACAGAGACAAAGACAACATGTGTGTGAGCCATGGCGCATGGGTGGAGGTCGGAGGACAACTTTCAGAAGTCAGTTCTCTCCTTCTACCAAGTGGGTTTCCAGGTACTGAACTTAGGTCTCCAGGTTTGCACGCAGGCACTGTGGCCACTGAGCCCTCTTGCAGGCCCACATAAATGTAGACAATTTCTTTTTCCTCATGTAGCTATGAAAATGCTGCTACACCAAGTCTTGGACAAATACAATTTGTCCACTTGAGTAGAATGGCCAGATGGACATAGAAGACTAGAGTGCCAATTTCGCAGGAAACATAAGAAAGCATTCGGGTCTTAGTGGGACTCACTAAGTGACTGTGGATCTCCCTGCCATGTGACTAAAGAAGAAGCAGGTGGCCATGCCCACTGCCAGCAGAGGGCACCAGGCGCCTGGAGCAGGCTTCCAGGGAGGCTTCCTGGCGGCTGTGCCCTGTGATACCCAAGCTGCAGACGGTCACTCCTGGCTGCTCACCTCTGCTATGGTGCTTCCTGTCGTATTCTTCGACAGATCGTTGTATATTTCCGTCATTGTTCCTTTTATCGCATCCATCATCTGAAAGATAAAAACGGAAATCAGCTGGGCACTCGCTCCCTCTGGGTGTTCTAGGTGACAAGAATGTGCGGCCCAGGAGAGGCTGTCCCCAGCACACAGGGTGGAAGGCCGGAGAGGTTGCCCAGCATCCTAGGGTGCACAGGAAAACCCCACTGCAAGTGACTCTCCAGCCCTAAGTCACTGGTCCTGAGAGAGGAGAACCCAGTAACCAAATGATGACCAATCAGATTCTTGCTTCACACAAGGAAAGATGCTGTGGACCAAAAGCTGGTTTCTACACCTTCAGGTAAAACTTGGAAAAGGCAGAACTTGACTACAGAGATTTGTTTTGTTAAGTAAACAGAGCAAGATCCAGAAAGAAATGTTTTTGTTACTACTGTTTAACTCTTCTTCAAATAAGATGTATTTTGGGGCTGGAAAGGTGGCTCAGGGGTTAAGCCTCTGCCTTGCAGGCAGAAGGTTCTGAGTTCAGATCCTAGACCCCAAGTATAGACGCCGGGTGGAAGTGGGGATGGCCTGTGTTTCTGGTCCTGGTAGCGCAGAGCCTGTGAATCCCGGGGCAGAGTAAACAAGGAGGAGGTAGAGACGTCCATGGTGGTTCCTGAATTCGTCCGTGGTTCTACACACACACACACACACACACACACACACACACACACACACACACGCGCACACACACGCACACATCCACAATTGAATAAACAAATAAAATACATTTTATACTTGTTTTTGAAACAGGGTTTCAAGAGTCCTAGGTAGCATCTAATTCACCAAGAATGACCTTGCACTTCGGACCCTTCTGCTTCCAGAGTGGTAGGAGAGCAGGCTGATGACCATAGACATGACCTACACACACACACATGTGCGCACATACACGCGTACACGCACACGCGCGCACACACACAAAGTTTTTGTTTTGTGATGCTGGGGGTCAACCCAGGGCTTCGTGCATGCCAGGCAAACACTGTACCAACCGGGCCACATCCCCAGCCTCCCCCCAATACATTTTAATGAGATATTAATCCATACATCATGTAAATGATCAATTAAAGTGTACAAGCCAGTGGCTTTTAGGGGCTGGTGGTATACCACAGTGGCAGAGTGTGTTCTGAGTGACATACACATACACACACCCCAGCTTTTTGTGTACCTGAAGTTATCCATCCAACAGCACAACCGATTCTACAGCATCAATACTACCCCTTAGAAGAGCACGCCACTCCTTAGTCTTTACCTCCAACAGTCCCAGATCCTAACAGATGGTGGTCAGAGAAATGTCAGAGACTCCCCAAGTGGGCCTCTGAGACCTGCTTCTGGAGTATTCTCTGGGTGTGGCTGATGCATCATTGTAAGACTTTACATATTCCCAGGACTCTCTTCCACTGACCTTCTAACCCCTAGTAACAAGTCCAGCCCAATATTTCTTCTTCCTCCCATCTCTTCCTTTGACTCTCTCACCCCTGGAAGCATGTGTAACAAAATCAGCCCCTGGGTGTCAACAGTTGCCACTCATTGCATTTGTAGGGAAGTGTCTCTTCTGCCTCCCACTCCTGGCTGGCCCTTTCCTGACCCACAGGAGCAAGCAGAGGGCACAGGAGAGCAGGCTAGGTCTGGATTCCCGCCTCTTTCCTGTGTTTGTGGTGGGAAAGCCGGAAAAAGGACCCTGGACTCAGATGCACCCATGTCTACCACTAACTTCCTGTGACGACCACAACAGCGCCCCCTGGTGGAATGTGCGCAGCACTGAATGGGAAACCAGGCAAAGAACCAGTTGAGGAGCTGCCTGCTAACATTCATAAAGAAATACCTGTATGTCATGTTTTTACAGAAAAACGCACCGTATGAGCATGCATGCCATCGTGTAACTGCAGCCAAGGTCCCAAAAAAGTAACCCCGAATTCACCCCAAAACGGGAGTCGGATGAATGAACTATCTGTTGCCGAGTTCAGCAGCCGGCTGAACGAAGACCCCTGGTTGCCAACACAAACACAGAGCACCCCATGTGGCAGCGACAGCCTCCTGGCTCTGTCCACAGCACCCGCTGTGTTGGGGTGAAAACCTACAGAAAATGTCTTAGAAGAAAACCATAGCCAGAAGGTGAAATCCAAGACCCATGCTCACATTCCACTCCAAAGGTACCATGAACTTGTGGACCGACTTTTGGTTCCAAATATAGCAAAACCCTCGGTGTTAATAAAGAGCAAGCGCCCTTCTGCCAAAGCACACACAGCTAGGCCTTCAACCCTGGGTCACCTCGGAGACAGCCAAGCTCATTGGCTCCCCAGCCCCCAACCAATGCCAGGAAGTTTTGGTTTGTTTTTGTTTTTTGTTTTTTTTTTTAACTTCAGAGAAAACATCTTGCAAACAGGTAAACTGGTTGTGGGCTGGAGAGATTGCTCAGGGGTTGAGCCTCTGCCTCAGAGCCTGGGAATCCCTAGAGCTAGCTGGCTAGCCAGACCAGCCTCCCCTGGGAGCTCTGGACCTGAGACACAGTGTCAAGAAAAAAATCAGGTGGAAGAGTGATCAAGGATGATCTTCAATGTTGAGCTCAGGTCTCTATACACACAGGCACAGGTATCTACACCCTCAAACATGTGAACATGAATACACATGTTTATGCACCTCCCCTCCACACACACATAGAGATGAGAATGGAAAAAGGAAAGCGTGAATTAAGAATAAGCTCTCCTGTCAATACCAGCTTGGGTGCAGGTGTGGAGCACATACTAAAGGTGGAAAGCGACCTTAAATCATTCTGCTTCGAACCTCAGGGAGTCCACGACAAACTACGCACTTCCATCAAAAAAGGGGCAGGCTCTATATAAGGCACATGTCATATATACGCGAGACAGAAACTCGGGTGATCTGGTTAGAATTAAGTGGATTTGTTTCCCAAAGTCTGTGGACGCTGCATCCCTGTAGGAAGAACAGGCTCATCCAGACTCACCAGCCAGCTGAGAGACGGGTCGCTGTGCGAGCCCGGGCCTGCCGCACCACCTCTCTGAGCTTTGGTGGTATCTCATTTACAGCACCCACTTCGAGTGACCTCACTGGGCAGCCCACGGCCTGAGATACAGCTTAAAGGGGGGCTCCAGGTGACCCCCAACCTCTGGCATGCCATACTTTGCGACATCCCCTGCCTGAGAGCACACTAGATACAGGGAAGAGAGTGTTGAGCACCATCTTGTGACCAAACGGCATCATTAGCTGGTATAGAGTAAGCTGCCATTGCGCTGGAGACCCCAATGAATCCCTTACAGACATCAGGTCTCGGTTATGGGGAGGTCCCGGGACATGCAGAATTGCAGTGCATTGGGATTATTTATTTAAATGGCTCAGGCTTGGAAGGGTTAGGGGGCTCTGCTGCAAAGTCACAGACACCCAGCAGGGGGAGTTAAAAGACAAGCAGCCAAGGAAACCCAGGCCCATGGCAGAGTTCAGCAGGCAACACCTGCTTACAAATCCATCACGGGAAGCCCACAGGGTGGAGAGAGCCGACTCCAGAAAGTTGTCCTCTGACTTCCACATGTGCACTGTCCCGTGCACGTACACTCTCTCATTCTTGCTCTCTCTCAAAATATTAAATATATTTTTAATTAAAAAAAAAATTCCAAAGCATGGTATAACCCCAGCATTCAGGCAGTAGAGACAGGGAATTACTGAGAGTCTGAGGTCAGCCTGGACTATACAGCAAGACCCTGTCTCAAAATAAGCAAAAAAGCAGAAATATGGCTCAGTGTTTGTATGGGGCTCACTGTACAAGCTTCACAACCTGAGTTCAATCCCAGATCCCAGATGAATGGAAAGATGCGACTCCAACAATGTTGTCCTCTGACCCCTACATGTAAATAAGTACAAATAATTTTTAGAACTTCCCGACACTCCACTCCGCACCATTTTCTCCTCGTCTCTTTAGAAGTTTCAACAGTTCTTACTCATTAGTACCTAGCCACTCGTTTCTTGATTAGGTCAAACAAAAAAAAAAGTCAGTCTCGCTAATGGGACAGTCTGGATAGCAGAGCTGGCAGAGGCTCCAGGGTGCCAAGGAGAGCTGAGGTTTTACCCACAAGAACTACCCTGTGGCCACGAACGCTCTTGGCCATGTAAGAGAATAAGGTGCTGGGAGCCCAACCAAAGGTCTCACAGCAGGTGATCCAACTGGGTCCTAGAGGGTGGAGATAGGGGGAACTCCAAAGGTTCCAGTACAGTTTTGGGGGGTTGAGGAAGGGACTATAGGCTCAGGTCCATCTTAGTTTCTGGGACAATCAAGGTAGCACACACAGCTCACCTTGCCAGTTTCGTTGCTTTGGTGACGTCTAAATGCAAAGCGGCCTCCCCGGTCGCTGTTCACAGAACTGAGATTCTCATGGGGAATGAAAATCTGTCCTGAATGGGCAGTTCATGCACTGAGGGACCTCCCAGTTAAGCCTGAGTTTCCTGGGTGGTCATTCCCTCCAGAGAGGAGAGAATTCCATAGCAGGCACAAGAAACACAGAATGTTACAAGACGCACAGGGCCCTTTCCCAAGGTTACAGAAACAGCAACAACTGCTAGGGAGGCGAGGGGAGCGGTCTGCGGCAGTGCACGGAGCTGCCGAGCTGCAGCTTCCCTCAGCCTTGATGTTACTGCTCTCTGAGGTCAACATCCGTTTGTCATAACACGGGTCCACATGCTCTGTTAAGAACCAATTTAAAGGGGGCTGTGAGGAAGTAGGGGCGGCCTGCGGTTCTGATCCTAGTAGGGTGGAGTCTGTGAGGTTCTACACACACACACACACACACACACACACACACACACACACACACAATGAATAAATAAATTAAAAAGATATTTAAAAAAAAAAAAAGAACCTGGGGGCTGGAGAGGTGGCTCAGGGGTTAAGCCTCTGCCTTGCGGGCGGAAGGTCCTGAGTTCGGATCCTAGATCCCACGTATAGACGCCGGGCAGAAGCAGAAGCGGGAGCGGCCTGCATTTCTGGCCCTGGCAGGATGGAGCCTGTGAATCCCGGGGCAGAGTAAACAAGGAGGAAGTGGAGGCGATCCATGGTGGTTCCCGAATTCGCCTGTGGTTCTACACACACACACACACACATACATACACACGCACATACATACACACGCACACACGCGCATACACGCACAATTGAATAAAAAAAATTTTTTTTAAAATTTAAAAAAAAAGAACCAATTTAAAGGGCCAGGGATGTGGCTCGGTGGTTGTTTGTCTCAAATGCATGAGGTCCATTAATTTTAAGAGTCCACTTGACCATCTAGAACTGAGCTTTTAGACACACCTATGAAGAATCATTTACTTAAGGCAAGCCTCCAAGCAAGCCTGTGGGAGATCATCTAATTGATATGGGAAAGCTCCGCCCATAATGGGCGGGACCCTTCCCTGGCCAGGAGGATGAAATGCAGAGAGAACTGGCTTCCGCAGACTGGCAAGCTAGAAAGTATATTCCCCACTCTGCTTTTCTGTGGAGATGGTGTGGCCAGTTCCCTGGGCTCCTGGTGCTGACGTCGCTCTCCTGCCATAAGGGACAGAAACCAAAACCATGACCTGAATGAACCTTGTTCTCCTAAACTGTTTGGATCATGCCTTCATCACAGTAACTGAAAATTAACTGAAATCAGGGTTCAACACTTGCTACTGCATAGACCAAATGTGATACCGCATAACTGTGATCCCAGCACATGGGAAGTGGACGCAGGACCGTGTGGAGCGCAAGGTCACCCTCTGGACATGGAAGTTTGAAGGCTGGCTTGGGCAGCATGAATGAGAGGCTATTTCAGAAAAAGAACCAACTGGGGCTGGCAGGAAGGCTCGGTGAGTTAAGTAGCCTGCTGAGAAACCTGGTGACTTGAGTTCAATTCCTGGAAGTCCACATGGTAGAAGGAAAGAACTAACTTCCAAAGTTGTCCTTTGACCTCCACCCATATACCATGGCAAGCATGTATGCAATCTCTCTCTCTCTCTCTCTCTAATAAGAGCCAAATGGAAGTCAGACATGGTGACACACACCTGTAATCCCAACTCTTCCAGAGGCTGAAGTAGAACGATTACAACTTCAAGGCCAGCATAGACCACAGAAAAAGACTCTGCTTCAAAATTAACCAAAACAACAAGAGTAAAAGGGACAAAAAAATACAAGCGCTAGAGCATCTGCTAGCATGCTCAAGGACCTGCGTTCCATCACCCTGAAAGCCACACATGCATGAACGGATCGTCCCAAATGAAGGGCAGGTCTGGAAGATCCTCTGAACCCCAGGCCTATGCTCTCTGTAATGACCGAGCTACGGCGCCAACTGTCCTCCCCAGGCCAGTCCACTGGCAGCCCGGGGGCCACTCACTTTGCTCGTGTACTTGGCGATGTCGGCGGCCACATCGGCCGAGGCGGTGGCGATGGGCAGGTCAGCGTTGATGGCGGACGCCAGGGTGCTCAAGGAGCCCGAGCTGCTGACCAGAGAGACGGGCTGCGTGCTGGTCACCAGCGTGATGGTGGATGTGGACGGGCTCTGGGTGACCTCCTTCTGCTGGACAGCTAGAAAAGCAAGGGATCTGGTTACCCCAGCTTCGGGAGGAAGGTGTGTCCCAGCACATGGCTGGGGTGAGGAAGGGGAGCCTCACGTGCACCCCGCAGTTCCGGAAACCCTGGGTGCCAGCGCCTCGCCTGGACTCCTCTTGACTAGGCCGCAACCTTGGACCACAGGAGCTTGAACCAACACAAACACCTCCAAGAACTTGAGGTCACGTGGTAGGTGACATTCGGAAGACACTCGCCACCCTTGAGGGGCCTGGCAGGGAAAACTCCAGGCTGTCAAAAGCACTGTCAGCTGGACCCGGCCGACACTGGAAGATGAGGCCCCCCATCGCCCTAACTACATGACCATCCACGCCCGTCGGCAACACACATGGTTTGACTTGAGACCCCGCTTTGCTCCGGGTCGTGTCCAGCTTTTCCCACTCAGCCCCCAATTGCTCCCTCCCAGCCTGCGACCTTCAAAACACCAATCACGCCTCACGAATCAAGCAGGATTTGTCCGCAGTGCATTCCTTTCCCCGGTAAACACTGTCACGGATAAAGTCAGTTCCTACCACTTTAACTAAAAGTTGTGAGCCCACGTTGTTTGTTAAAAAAAAAATCTCAATCCTTGACCCTTCCGGGCTCCAGGTTTCAGCAAAGCTAGGAACTGAACTCACAGCCTCATGCATGCTAGGCCAGTGTTCCACAACTTACTCCCCCAGCGCCTGGGTTGGTCCTCACAACTTAGTAGATGTCATAAATCAGTGCCTGCCACTTTAACTATTGGTGTAATCCTGGATCTCATTAGAATCACTGCTGAACCATTTTAACTAGTAGCTCTGCGTGTATTTCTGATCAAAGTCTGTCCGAACCATCCTAATTAGTGCAAGAGCATACTGCTGGTTGAAATCAGTCTTGATCACATGACTAGGTTTTACCAACCTAACACAGGACAATCAGAAGACTGAAGACTATACTGTCTCTGAATCTTAAGAGCTGTACCTACTCTACACAGTCTATATCCACTCTCCACAGTATAGGTGTTGGGGGTGGGTGGAGGGAGACAGTCTGTGGGATTTCAGAATATGAAGACCAAGCAGGCGAGTGGTCCTTCTCATCTAAATGCTTAGGGGTCAACTCTGCCTTCTGCTACCACACACCAGTATCATCTGGGCTCACTCTTGACCAACCTGTGTGGTTTTCCAGCTGTTCCTGTCGCCACGCACTGCCCACACCTTCCCCCTAACTCCCACCACCCCACCCCCGCCCCTGTATGCCTCCCCGGGACCAGTTGAAGATCCAGCGCTGAGCTGAGATGGAAGAGTCCAGGGCTCTCCCCAAGAAGCACGACTCACAACACTCCCCCCACTGGGGCGCGATGCCACCACCTGAATCGATGCTCTGTCCCCATAGCAGCTGCAGAAGATTCCTCCTGCGAGGATGGTGTAATCCGAATCTGGGTCGTTTGCGGTGGCTCCTGGTTCATTTTCCACATGTGACGTCCCCTAGTTTCTAAGGGAGGCTCGATCATTCCCACCCCACTTCTCACGCTGTACACTTTCCAAAATCATACCAAGAGGTCCACGTGTGCGCACAGGTAGCACTTACACAAAGATACACTCATATTCACTGCAGCACGGCTTGCTGAGGGAAAAAAACCTAAATGTCCGCCAGCATTAACTGAACTATACGGAGTACTACGCAGCAGTCCAAAAGAGTAACGCAGAATGATTGCACTTACTGACACAGACAGACCTTCAAAACATGCTGATGGGGGGAAAAAGGGGAAAAAAAATTCCAAGAATGGTACCATCTTTAGGCTTTAAAAAAGAGAAGTAATGCTCTCATGGTGTCAAACGTAGGTGTGAAAATATATAAACATGCATGCACAGGAAAGGGATGTGCAACAAGTACTCTTGGTTGTAAAGGGAGGGGGACGATGAAATGAACGGTGAATGTCAGGACCACTCATTTTTAGGCTCATAATTTTGGCCCTTTTGTGAGGAGAAGGAGCGATACATGCATTGTTGACAAAATGGAAAAAAAAAAAAGGAAAAAATTAAAATTAAATTTTTTTTAAAAAAAAGCAAATTGCATAATAATTTTGGAAAAGAACGCCAAATGGGACACTGAAGGTCTTATGACACAGTGGCTGGGACATGGGAATAAAAAAAAAAAAAAGAAGAAGAAAAATAAATAAATAAATAAAAAGCAGTCTCCCGTGGATGTGGCTAAAAGGGAGCGGGCGCCACGCAGAGCGGAAGGGGGCGAGGTACCTTTCACAGCCTGTCTGGTCTGGTATCTCGTCCCCTGGGAAGACTGCTGCTGCTGCTGCTGCTTGCTGCTGCTGCTGCTGCTGCTGTTGCTGCTGCTGCTGCTGCTGCTGCTGTTGCTGCTGCTGACGCTGCATCTTCTGCATGTGCCACTTTTGGGAGGACGTTTGAAACTTACTTGGTGAGTTCCACACGACCCGCTGCACGGCCGGGGCGGTCTCCTTCGGCAAGAGTGGTCTCTGCTTTTTCACGGGGCTTCCTGAGACAGTGGTGGCCGGCGCTGTGACCGTGACAGGGGACAGGGTGCTGGTGCTGGTGGTGACTGAGGGGACGCTGGTGACAGGCGCTTGAGTGGCAGAGCGGGTGAGGACCGGCGTCTCCGGGGGAGACTGACTGCCCGCTGCGGTGGATGGCGGCGGCGCTTTGCCTGCAGCTACAACAGGGGTGTATAATAATAAGCTGAGGCTGGGTTGGACTCCGGGCTTCACGCTAAGTTCTGTGTCAAACCCAGCAAAGGCGGGAACGCTGGAAGGAGACCCCCCCACCACATACACACCCCATCCCCAGGAAGCAGCACCTAGGTCTCACCTGAGCTACTGAGAGCATGCTCGCGTGGGAGACGCCACATGGCAAGCGCTCTTGGCAAGGGTGAGGCCCAGCCCCTCGCTGAGTGGTCACCAAGCAGCGGCCCAAGGGGCAGCGACGGGGAAGACCCAGCTGCAGCCATGCCCGAGAGGTGAGAACCCCATAGGCTAAGGAACTGACAAGCATAACCCGAGAACCAGGGAGCCCAGGTAGGAGAGGAACACGGTAACACAATCTTCCAGCGAGTATCCCAGTTACCTCCCCCCACCCCCAAGGACCAAGTCTCAGGAAGAGAAGGCTTGGACATTTAACACTAAGGAATTGAGCGGCGGGACCAGGATACTCTCTTTCTCTCTCTCTCTCTCTCTCTCTCTCTCTCTCTCTCTCACACACACACACACACACACACACACAGAGTCATTTCTTCTCTCCTAACTGAGCTTTGCCCACCAAGAAGCATCTGCTCGAAGGGGTTAATGCTGACTTTTTTTTTTTTTAAAGATGGAAAGGAAAGGCAGGTATATCATCTAGAAAGATCTCAGCCTCAGAGTGCCGCCTGGCACCACCATTTGGATGCTGAAATCTTCAAACGCCCCAGACCAGGTGCATCAAATCACCATCGTTATTCCATAATTTGCTAAAAGTCACCACTCCGCATTTCATAAAGGAGCCTCTGTGAGCACTAACATGTGCTCTGGTCCTTCTAGCTGTAAAAGCTGTTGTTGCTATCTGAATGAGGATTTGAACTCTAGCCTCGGTACATGCAGGGCTGAAGGTTCCCTGGGATCAATCCAAGCTGCCTTTTGCTTCATTGACTGTGAAGTGGTTTGCAAAGATGCATAAGCTTGGTGTCTGAGAAAAAGCTCCCCAAGACTCAAACTACCACCATGGGGGGGTGCTGAAGATCAGTTTTGCTGTCCAAGAGTGGTTCCGGGTGAGACACGACACCACCCTCAGAGACAAATAGCCAATGTCTGCACAGCGGTGTGGCTCTCTGCCAGGGACCAGGGAGACCATCCTGATGACCACTGACGTTCCCTAGGAAAGGGGGGGGGTGGGAGCCAACTGCATGGAATTCTGCTTTGATGGCACGTGGCCTCGTGGTCTCCAATAGCGCAAGCGTGTTTAGATTATACAAGGTTAACTGAAGGGGAGGGCTCCATCTAAGCAGATCTGGGGATGGCCTCATGCCTGCTAGGTGAGACCTTTCTGTGGTACAGTGCTTTGGGGTCACCCACATACCTGTAAATAGGAACTAAGTCTAATAATAAACTCGCTTGTCCTCCAAGTTGGACTTTAGTAGAATCCAGCTTTGGTTTGCTATCAGAACCCAATAGATAAGGAGAGATTTTTGCTTCCATCTCCCCAGGGAAGGAATTCTAGCAACAGCTGCTCTAGCCGTACTGTGTTCTAGAATCATCTTCAAATATCATGCACCCAGGGTCTCCCAGAGAAGCTTCTATCAGAAATGCAAAGGAGGAAGATTCTATTTTAATCAGGTAGACTTGCGTTAAAGGTTGGCATTGGTTGAGGAGTTGAACTTCCCTTTGTGCTTTCTCTGCTAGGAAGCTCACAGACAAAGCAGAAACTCAGATTCATCATCTCTGCAAGTTGGACAGCCCATTGGGTTGGGCTGTTTTGTTTTGAGATGGGGTCTCATGTAGCCCAGGCTAGCCTTAAATTCCTGATCCTCTTTGCCTCTCCTCCCCCAAGGGCTGGGATTACAGGCACGAACCACCCCCACCCCCAGCCCCGCTCGGCATGTGATGTTACATAAAACCATCCCTCAGACGTCAGGCATGAAACACATGGATGGCAAGAACTGTGTCGGGAGGAAGGGAAGGTTCTAACCATCAGAGAAGACACCCACACCCAAACAGGCCGCAATCAGCACGGGACAAATGGTACTCCCTTAGGCGGGCGATCTGACCCACTCCACAGCTGGCACAGACTTCTGAGGCCTGGAATCAGCTACCACAGACACAGCAAGGACTGACTTGAGAGCACAGGGCTTCGGGACTCCAGGGAATCAGACTCCCACCCTGCTGCACAGGTAGGATGAAGAATCAACTCCTGTCTGAAGTCAGGCTTGGTCCCAAAAGGCCCCAAAAAGGCCCTTATATCCCTCACGAAGTAGCCTTGGTTTCACAGCTATCACCCATGATGTCCTTCAGCAGCATCACGCCTAGGACATGCTGGAATCCGCTCACCACGTGCAGATGCTACCGGAAAACATGCTGTGGTCTTGATAAATGAGGCAAGGACACTCCTGCTAAGTTAGACATACTAGGTGTCAACCTGAAGGTTGAGCTTGGGGCACCTTTGTGAAGAATTAGATACAGGAGAGTGTCCAGTTGACATGGGAAGACCCAGCTCATAGTGAGGGGACCATTCCTGGGTAGGTGATAAAATGGGGGTAGCCGGTTCAATCATTTGGCATACTTTTGGCATGTTGGCACACAGACATTCTAGTATTAGGAAGTGTGCCCCTCTCTCAGCAATGCCTGTGGGTATGATACAGCCGCTTTCCTCTGTTCCTAGTGTTGGTATGATCTCTCCTACCCAGCTGGACTAAGAACTCTAACTGAGAAAAAATCCTCTTGTTCCCTTAGGCTCTTTGGCCGTGAATGTATTGGCAACATGTAGACAGACTGCAGCAGAATTTGGTACCAGAGAAGAGAGTATTGCTGTTAAAGATGGCTATGTGATCTTTGTGCGTTTTAAACTACTTTACTGGAAAAATGTGGAACTATTTGAAGATTTTGAGGCCATGGGCTACAAAAACCATTGAGCAGAGAGCTTGGTGGTCCATTTGGAAAACAGTACTGCTGGGCGTGCATGCAGTGTTTGGGCCAAGCTTGTGATGGAGGGAACACGGACTCTGGCGAAGCTGAACTTGAAGATGATGGACTGGTTTGCTTAGTAGAAGAGAGCTATGCTGGCAACCTTGAAGTTTCAGGTGAGCAAAGAGCAGACCACAGAGGGACTGTGGCAATGCCAGTGAAGAAAATTCTAGTCCTTTGCCTTGAAGGGTGGAGAAATGAACATTGCCCTGTGGAGCAGATGTTGTGGGGAAAATCCAGACTTGTTTAGTGAAAGAAAATCTAAGCTAACTCAATGACAGTGAGACTTGTCCTTACCAGAGCTGCCTGACTGACACACCAACATGCCCCATAGACTTTGAGGAAATCAAGAACACAAAGTGGAAACCTTGGGGACTAGAGCTGGATGAGTGAAAGGAAATGCCCGAGGAGGGGCAACTTGTTATGCCACAGAGGCCTGGACCCCCACAAGAGTAGACAAGCCAGAGGGAACCCCGGAGTCCATCAAATCAGCCAGGCAGGAGGATGGGAAGGAGTGGGATGGATTGATGGGGGGAAGGGAGGTGAATAGGAAGAAGGGGGAATGGGGGAAACCAGGGATTAGGACTCAATGTGCCTGCAAAACAAAACTAACCAACTAGATAGATAGATGATAGACAGACAGACAGACAGACAGATAAATGATAGATTGATAGATACACGATAGATATAGATGATAGATAGATAGGTAGATAGATAGAGATAGAGAGATAGATAGATAAAAAGAGAGTCTAAGCTGAAGCAGCTTCTTGCCCTTTAAAAGTGCTTATATTCTCTCTCTGTGCATCTCTTGTTTTCGCAAATAAATAAAATTAAAAATAAACAACAACAAAAAAGACTCTTTGGGAAAGCGAATACGGCACTAGACAAGCAGAGTCTAGGCTAGAAACGACTTTTCTAGAAGCAACCATCAGGGTCTATGGGACTTATTTTTTTGACTCACAGTCAGTCATAATGGGGACAGAGCAGACAGGCCTGCTGGTACCAGCTGGGGACCTTGGTGATGCTGGAAGGCAGGGGTGTCCCATCTTAAGAAGTGCAATTCCAAACCAAATGAGGACGGGGAGCCGGCAGGCGAGGGATGCAGTAGCGCAGCGGAGCAGCACTTGCCTAGCGTGCACACGGTGCTAGACTTGAACTCAGGCCCCAGCCAGATGACAACCAACAACACAAAATCCACGGCCATGGCTTACCCTCCTGCTTGGGCGATGGCTCTTTGGGTTCCTTCTTGTTTTTGCGGCCCTCACGCCCAGCTGGGTCCTCTCCCAGGTCTATGACGAGCTCGCTCTCTGAATCCGAGTCCAGGCCCAAGTGCAGGGTCGGGGAGTCCGTCTCGTCTTTCCCCTTGAGTTTCTCCTTCGTGGGGTGCGGTGATGGTTTTGCTTTGTCCGTCACGCTCTTCTCGGGCTCCGGGCTGGGCTTGTCCTTCACGGGCGGGGGGTCCGCCTTCTCGCTGGCGGGCGAGGGGCTTTTCAGCTCCTCTTTCACCTCCACGGGGTTGGTGGGCTTGGGTTTTTTTTTGACGGCAGGTGGCTCTTTGTCGCCCTGGCCCCCCTCCTTGTCCTCAGGGTCGTCCGGCTCATTCTTGGGCTTCTCCTCGTCGCTGATGTACTCGCTGTCGCTACTGTCCGACTTCTCAGAGTCCTCGGAATCGCTGTGCTCCACAGCAGTGTAGACATCCGCCGAGATCTCGTTTATACCTGGAGAACAGAAAGAAAACGGAACCTCGACTCGGTCACGTGACAGGACCCAGACAAGCACATGACCGACCCCATCAAATCTCATAATGCCGGCCCGGTGAATCAGCATGCCGGATGAGACTTGCGCTGGACACGGCTGTGGTCAGCTGTCTCCAGAAGAAGTCTAGGGTCCTAGCCGTGTGGGCTTCCTCACGGCGCTGACACCCGACAGAGCTGAACGATAGATGGGTGGCTGGGAGGCACTGTTTGAGTGGACCCAATTTACAGATGGGAAAAGAGAGGTCCTGAAAACCCTGGATACCATAAGAAAACCTGTTCAGAGGCAAACCAGAAGCCTGGGCTCCTGACTCCTGGGGAGCCGCCATGCGTCTTGAAAGCAGGAATAGGCTCTCCTCTCTGTCTGGGGCTCATGAGGAAGTAGCAGCTTAGAGCAGAGGGTGCACTGCTTGGGCTGTGAGTCGACTACAGTGCATCCCTCCTCTCACAGCACCCAAAAACCTGTTGCTGCCCTGTCCACAAGTGAGGGGTGTCCACAGAGAAATCCAGGTGGAGGCTTCTGCTGAAAGAGAGGAGGACCCGGCCTCTTAGAGACACAAGCAGCAGGTGGGGAGGGAGGGGGACGAAGCCGCTGCCTGCTGGGACAGAAGTTGGTGAGCCAGGGGCCTGGCCCTGCAGCCCGACCCCCCGCACACACCCCTGCTGCTACGGAGAATGGATCTGTGTGGTTCTTCTGCTCACAAAACAGACAAGATGAGACCATGCCTGTCTATGTCCACTTGAGGGAGCCATACAAAGCACCAGGTGTCTCATGCAAACGCCTGCAAACGTGCACGTCCACCGATGTTCATTTACCCATGTATGCTGCCGACTCGGGCCCCAAGAGAATAACTGCCTCCACATTCAATCGACACCCTGCATTCACTGCGGTGCATGGGGGGTGGGGGGATGAGGCTTCTACACACCAGAGAGAAGCTTGCAAGAGGGAGTGAGGTACAGGCAGCTGAGGAACCATTCTCCCTTCTCCCTAATTGGGGTCCAACAAGCACACAAACATGGAATCTGGAATGATCTGGCGGCCTTAGGCTTGTACTACTGGTAGCTAATGGCCGAGGACACACGGGACCACAGGGCAGAGAGTTCAAGTATCAGGACAGGACTCCTGGCACAGCCACTGAGCTTCACCCCTGCCTTTCAATGTCCTGACACAGCAGGGGTTGCAACGAGAAGGGACTGTGCCCGGCGGGCAAGAGACACTTACGCTATCACACTGTTGAAACCCAGGTGCCCAGGAGGTGTCACGCTGGGAGAAGGCTGCAGCCTGGTCCAGCCAGAGGCGGAGCTTGTCTCCTGGGAACAGATTTCTCACAGTCTTCATGACCTGTATGTCAGACGTCCTTGCAGCAGACACAGAAGCTGCTGAGCCAATACGTCAGTCACACCTCCACCAGGACTGCCATTCACACCTCCTGCCTCTTACTCTGCAGAAAGCTCACGGTGGGACCCCGAAGATGAACCTGGGGTGCCACTGAACTTCTCTGCCCCCTTCCCAATGTGGCCACGTTGAACAAAGCGCCTTTTTCTACTGTACACAATTAACTTGCCTCTTCAATAAGCATACTGAGGTTGGGTGAGTGAGCCCTGCTTGTTGGGACTGCCAGAGCCATGACCTAAGACACCAACAGGTCACCTCTAGAGATGCCAACTTGACAACCGAAGGCTGAGCCTTAGAGCACATGTATGAAGACTTGTTTAGTTTAGAAGTCCTGAGCAAAGGAAGATGCAATTCAGGGTGATTCTCGAAGTTACCCTTGGGCCTCCACAGGCACATATAGTATCTCTGATACACACAGACACACACAGAGAAACACATTCGGATGCACACACAAAAATAAATAAATAAAATTAGAAACCCCCAGCAAGCCTGCGGGAGGGGATCTAACTGATGTGGAAGAAGCCAGCCTGTAATGGGTGAGACTATCCCGAGGCAAGTGGATAAGACAGAAAGAGCTGGTTTGGTACTTTGATAGCCTGGCAAGGGAGAAAATACGACCCTCTCTGAGCTCTTGTGTGGATGTGGCGTCCCAGTTCCCTTGGCTCCCTGCGTTGGCGTGAACTCTCCTGCCACAATGATGAAGCGTGACGAACGATCCTAAGCTGGAATAAAACCTTCATTTCCTCTAACTTGTTGGGGGCCCTCGCCTGGGCCCACTGACCTTCACTTCTGCCTCAGACCCTCCTTTGTAGACTAACTTACCACCACAGCCAGGTTCCCACAAGACCAGCTCCCATAGGAAAGGCTAATTCTTAGGAGACAATCCTGTCTCAAGGGGCAGAGATGAAACCCACCACCACCACCTCTAGCTATGGAGTCTCTTGAGCCTCAGGGCTAGACAGCACAGCCCCCAAGGAGCAGAGAGGGTAGAAGGCCAGCCAGGGAAGGCTTCCTGGAGGAGGTGCTGCGTGTGCGCAGCCAGGAGAAGGGCAGGGTCAGGGAGGCAGACTGCAGACAGGCAGCCAGGAGAAGGGGAAGCAGAACTGCCCGTGCAGAGTAGGGGAGGGGCGCTGGACATCACAGGACACACTCGGGAACACTGCTGTGATACACCCCGGAATGTGAGAAGGGGAGCCAGGCAACCTTGGTATGGGGGCCTATTGTTTGTGGGCTGTCTGAGCAGGGGAACAGCCTCTGCGGAGCCAGAAAGTCTTCCAGAGAGCAGGCTAGCCCTTCTGGAGAGCAGGCTAGCCCTTCTGGAGAGCAGGCTAGCAAGTCTGAAATATGTTATCGTGAAAAGAACGGTACTTCAGTGCAACAAACACGAAGGCCAAAGCAGCCGCTGAGGGCAGGCAGAGTCCCCCTTCTGCCATCCTTGCGGCAGCCCCCACAGTGCGGCAGGCCAGAGGGGGACGTACCCAGCTGAGCTTTGCAACTCTCGATCGTCTTGTCCAAGTTGAGCTGGAAGCGGCTGCGAATCTGCCGCTTGGGAGAGATGAGGGGTACGGGGGCTGATTGCTGCTGGACCGACTCGCTCAGCTCCTTCAAGTCCATCTCGGCTTTGCTGCGATCTGGAAGACACCACCACACCTTCATTAGACCACGCACTTGGGGGACCAGACGACACCGACACCCCCCTCCCCGGCCCGGCTCCCCCCCTGGCAGAGTCTAAACAAAGCGTGTTTGTCTGCCCCATGTTGTGTCATTCAGCCCCCACAGCGTCCTGCCCAGAGACAAGGGCAGGGAGCGGGCGCCTGAAACACCCCGAGCAGGTCGGTCCAGGAGAGAGTGTTCAGCCCTGGCCAGCTGGCCCCATCCATGCGGGCTCACAGCCTCCAGTGGGTTGCAATAATCTGCATGGGGGCGGCTTCCACCCACAATCCCAGAGGGTTCTCTGAGGATAATCTTGGCTGCCTGTGAACCAGCAGCTTTCTTTTCGTTCCCAATCCATCCTGCCGGATTGGATTCTCCAGTGAGAAACAGAAGGAAAACTGGAAAGACACAGTTGTCGCTCCCCTTTGCCATCCCCCCCCCCCGTGCCCTTTGGCAAGGAGCCCTGGAGAGGGGTCAACAGATTCTCCTCCGGTAGTGGCACAGCCAGCAGGCCTCCTCAGGTGAAGACCAAGCAGCCCAGCCTGCTACTCGGCTCCCACGTACCTTCCGAGCCTCTGCCAAGGACTAGCCGCATGGCCAGCTGGACCAGCTTGCTAAGGGCCGGGGAGTGCATTTCCTGAATTCCTTCCCACTGCCGCTGCTTCCGTTGTGCCCGCAAGCAACCTATCCCGAACTATGCTAGCAGAGCCCAGACGCACACAAGAACACACATGTATGTACAGACATGGGTCAGCGTCCAATCAGTGACAAGGAGGAGAAGCCACCTATGTGCCTGTCCCCAACAGCTCTGATCCCCCCGCGACCCACCCCACCCAGGACCTCTTCCTCGCTGCCAGAGAGGCCCCAGGAGATGATCTGGGAGCTGGCAGAGGAGAAAGGTCAGATCCGTCACCGGCTTCTCTGTCTCCTGGCTTTGGCCTGCGTGACAAGCAAGGGACATCCAGAAGCAAGCAGCAACCCAGAACCACCCCCTGCCAACTCCCCTCTGTGGTAAGACTAGGAACGTTCTGCCCAAAAAATGCACGTGTGGATCTCACACACACCAAGACTCTTGATAAATAGCCCCAAAAGTCTGTGTATGAATGTATGTTCTCATGTGTGTCTGTGACCAGGTAAAAGAGACCAGAGAAGACAGACCCAGCAAAAGACAGGTGGACCCACCTGCCAGGGTCCCCTTGCCTTCTGAACCTTGGCACCCTCCCTTCCTCTCTTCCTCCACACATTCACTAACGTGTACACACACGAACCAGAAAGCTGGTTGCCTACACCCATCTCTGCCTCCCAAGGAATTCAAAGTGGCTTTAGACAGAGGATTTCAGAGGGTGACTTGGGACCAGAAAGCAAGGAACAGAAAGAGAAAGGCCCACAAGCTGTCATAGTTAGATAACGGTGTCAACTTGATGGTTGAGGGTTTGAGCTCTGAGCACATTTAGAGAGAATTCATAGTTAATTCTGCAGTAGCAATTCTGCAGGAGATTGTCTACTGGGTGGAAAAGGTCTAACCCAGAGTGGGTGTGACTAGTCCCTGGGAAAGGGGAATAAAATGAAAGGAGCTGGTTGAGAAAGTTGCCATCCTTGTGTACACTTGGCCAGACATGCTGGTCTGGCAAGTAAGGATCATCCCTCTCTCAGGCATCATGTGGAGATGTGTGGACACATCCCTTGGCGCTGGTGCTGGTGCACGTTCTCCTGCCAACAGGTGAACTGCAACAGAAGCACATGCGAGCCACTGGCTCTTGAGCGGTAGTAGCCACAACGCCAGCCATGGGGCAGGACACGTCCACCATCACACACAGGCTGGTTTCAGAGGGGACAGCAGCCTTTTCTAGGGTTCAGGATTTTTGTCTGTTTCTTGTTGATATTATATAGCCCAGGCTGGCCTCAAATTTAAAACCTCCTGCCTCGTCAGCCTCCCGGGGACTGATTCCAGGCATCCGCCATTACAGCAGACTTTCGATCTTTCCCGGACAGGAGCAACATGGAGGAACCTTCCATGAAGCAGGAGATGGAGCGGCTGGCCCAGCAAGACGCTCAGCAGTGTCCTCCAGAAGAGCCACGGGAGGCGGGGGGATGTCTCACAAGCAAAAGGATCAGAGTTCAAATCCCCAGATTCCACATAAAAACGCCAGGTAGGTGGATATGGTGGAGACTGTAATTCTGCCCTGGAAGGTGGAGCCTGGGAAGCCCAGAGCAAAGCAACAAGGAGGCGGAGCCATCCAGGACGATTCCTGATGTCACCCTTGGGCCTCCACAGGCTCACACACTCCAAGTGCCCTCTTGCACACATGACCACACATACATGTACATCCATTCACATGTAAAACACACACATGTGGGGGGGGGGAGGTTTTGCCTCACAAACGTGAGGATCTGAGCTTGGGATCCCCTGAACCATGTCAAAAAGTCTGAACATGGTGGGGTGCGCTGGGGTAGACACAGGCAGACCTCCAGAGCTTGCCGTCTGTCTAGGCAGTCTAACCACAGTGGCGAGGCCCACGTTGAGACTGTGTCACAAAGTAAGGTGGTAAGGATCCAAGGAAGACACCCTAATGTCCACCTCTGGCCTCTGTATGTGCAAGTGCAAACACACACACACACACACACACACACACACAGACACAGACACACAGAGACACACACAGACACACACACACACACACACAGAGACACACAGACACACAGAGACACACACAGACACACACAGACACACACATACAGACAGACACAGATACACACATGCACACAGATACACACGCATGCACACGGACACACACGGACACACACACACATATAGACACAGACACAGACACGCACAGTGCCTACTGTATCAGAGGCCAGCAAGCTTTTCCTATGGAAGTGGCCATGAGTAAAAACTATAGACCTTTGGGAAGGGGCTCCAATCAAACTTTGCTTCTAACTGTGGCTGGAGGATCAGACCTGGCTCGGAACTGTAAGACGACTGCCCCTCACACTGGCCACTGGTGACTAGTCACCCTGGACGGTCTGTGGAGTCCTGAAGCTTGGCTCTCATCCTTACCCATCAACCGATCCTCAGGGCAGCTGAGGCTGGGAACTGCACATCAACCCCTGGGAGAAAAGAAAACACTCACATATCTCATAACTCCTGTGAGCTTTGCCAAGGATTCCCCAAAGCAGACAGACCTGGCCTAGACACATGCATGTGTCTCTAGCCCTGCACACATGAATGTGTCTCTAGTCCTGCACACATGCATATGTCACTCTGTGTATGCCCACAGTAAATGCGCCCCTTCATTCTACCCTAAAAAGACTGAATGCAGACTGCCCAACATGTATAAGGTCTAGGTTCAATCCCCAGTGCCACAATTGATCGATCATTCAATCAATGACAGAGCCAGACAGGTTGGCTCACGCCTATAATCCTAACACTTAGGAAGCTGAGACAGGTAGATCGCCATCATTTCAAGGCTAATCTGCACTATACAGTGGCCCAGGACAGCCTGGCCATACAGCCGTACCTTGTCCCAAACACACAAAGAAATAGACTAAATTCTGGCAGACTGATAACCAGGAAGCACTCCTTTTATAATCTAAGGTTTCTCGGGTCAGTAAGATACTGGTGTATTTATCCTCCTCCTTGTCAGAACAAACCACCAAATGCTTGGGGGGGGGTCTGGGAGCAAGGCCTGGGAACAGATCTTTCTAGACTTTGGTTTCAGCTGCATTCCGACTTTCCTGCCACTACGGGGCTAGCGAGCAGCTGGCATAGGAGCCGAAGGGGACTTCCTGCCCTGCCCTTCCATATAAGGAACATCTGCAGCATCCACGCTTGCCGCCAACACTTTGAACTTTTCAGCGGAGGCAAAGACAGCTCCGACTATAAATGGAAACCAGGGAAGAAAAATAGCCACGTTAGAGAACAGCCACACACGCTTCCATATCTGTGGGGTGCTCCAATCAGAGAAAGCACTTCGCAAGGCAGCTTGCCGCCCCCCTTTCTCAACGTGTCAACTGCATGAGGCTTCCAACTCTCCCTTCCACTTCTGTGGATTCTCCTCCCGAGTGGACAAAACTGTCTCCACCTAGTCAGTGTCCAGGAATAGAGCGGCCAGACAAAAGGTACAGGGAAACTACAAACAGATGAAGAAATGCAGCTGCTAAACTACTGTGACAGGGCTGGAGAGATGGGTCAAAGGTGAAGACTCTGTCTCGCAAGCAGAAGGTCCTGAGTTCAGGTCCCAGGTCCCACGTAAAAATGTCAGGCAGAAACAGTAGTGGCCTGCACTTTCGGCCTTGGTAGAAGGAGCCTGGGAAATCCCAGAGCAAAGTAGGAAGGAGGTAGAAGCAATCCAGGATGATTCCCCTAGTCACCCTTGGTCCTCCACAAGGACACACAGTGCCCTTTGACACACACACACACACACACACACACACACACACACACACCCAAATGAAGAAAGAAAGAGGGAGGGGGAAAGAGAGAAAGAGAGAGAAAAAGAAAAGAAAGAAAGAAAGAAAGAAAGAAAGAAAGAAAGAAAGAAAGAAAGAAAGAAAGAAAGAAGAAAGAAGAAAGAAAGAAAGAAAGAAAGAAAGAATTTTAAAATCCCGTGGCAGCAGATGGCCAGGTGTGGCCACGGAAACCCACCCCGTCCATGAGAAGCCGAGCAGCACCGCAGTGCATGACCCTCATGTGCAGAGGAAAGAAGGAAGCAGGGAAATGGGTATGGGTGTGTTTTAGACACATGTTTTAGCACCCGTCCTGCTGACAACGGGATAAGTCTCTGTCGTACGGTGGAGTGGGGTGTCCTAGAGGTGTTGTGGGTGCTTAGCAATATGCTTGGCTGGATTCCACTCACACCCTGGTTATGATAATAAAATTATCTCCCAACAACACCGGGGATAAAATAGTGGCTGAGGACCAATGGTCCACACATGCAGAAGGCATGAAGGGTAAAGAGGGGTTACCTAGGGGGAACGGGGAAGGATGCAGAGGCAGGTGGTCGGTTACAGACAGGCTCTCTACGCAACGTCCTGCTCCACTCTGAAATTCCTTTTACTTTGTGCGTTTGTGACTCACAAAAATAAAATGAATATGCTTTGCTTTGGGTCCCTCACCCCATCTGTACGGATGCTAAAGACCAAACCCTGGGCCTTGCACATGTAGCAAGGAGAGATGGACGCCTTTGTTCTTTTCTTTTTCTTTTCTATTTTCTTCCCATTAGAAAAAAAATTAATTCATGTCTTCCCTAATTTTTAAAATTCTATTCTTTTATGATTTAGGGTCTCGTGTAGCCCACGCTGGCTTCAAACTCGTTATGTAGCCGAGAATGACCTTAAATCTGGGCCTCCTGCCTCCACCTCCCAGCTCAGACAGTGCCAGGGATGGAACCCAGAGCTCCATGAGTGCCGCACAAGGACCAATGACCCAGCTACATCCCCAGCCCCTAACGCTCTACTTTTGGCAGTGTTGGGAACTTGAATCACAGCCTTGCCCATGCTGGGCAAATTAGTACCCCCGAGCTCTCCCCTAACAGCACCCCTGTTCTGGAGCTTTGGGGTGATTACAAGGAATGGGTTTCTGGGAAATGGAGTCAAGGGCTCAGCCAGATGCTGTCCACAAGGCAAAAGTCCACCTCACTCGTGAGACGCATGTCGAGACATCCGGGCAGTCCCGGGCCTGCTCTACGTGCAAGCTCTGGAGAGGCGGCTCTGTGAACAGAGGTGGCCGACCATTGGCAGCATGGAGGGAAAGCTCAGGTCTGCGGCCTCACTTGGCCATCGGCACTGTCACCAGAGCAGAAGGGACACATACGGCACATCGCCGCACACCAGTCACAGTGTCAAGCTGCTGGGATGGCTGGGTCCCACCAAGGCAAGATAAGAGAAAAGGAGCTGCTTTGAGCAGATAGGAGGCAGGCAGGAGCTTCCTGCTCCCAGCCACAGGGACATGCTTGGATTTATGCCTTACGGTGGCCATTAGATTCAGGGGGCTCATCACCAACTCAGCTAGGCTTGTTTGAAAGGGGAAGAAAGGGCAGCCATGAGGAACCAAAGGAACAAGCAAGCAGGGGGGGACCAGGTTTCAGAACACACCTTACACACATGCACACGCATGCACGCACACAAACACAAAGAGACGCACACAAACACAGACAGACATGCACACGCAAGTTCACACGCACTCATGTCACACACAACACATGCACAGGCACATATACATATGTTGCTATGCACAGGCCTGTCACTGCGTACTAGAATTAAGAGGAGGTTAAGAGTCAGTCGACAACTCACACACTGGTCTTTGCATGTTGGGTTTATCTGTTGATTTGTCCTCCCTGTGCATATACACTGTGTCTGTATCTGTGGTGTGTATGTATGTGTGTGTTCATGTGTGTGTATGCTTATGTGTGTAGTATGCATGTACGTAAAGTGTGGGTAGCATGTATGCATGTATTTTGTGTGTGGTGTTATGTGTAGCATGTATGTGTGTAGTGTGTACCATGAGTATGTGAAGCAGGTGTAATGTGAATTCATGTGTGTAGTGTGTAGAGCATCTGCTTTGTTCTGTTCGGGATAGGTTGTCTGGGCTAAGATGTTCTTTCTGCAGTTCCTTCCCTGTGCATCTTGAGACCACTGAAGTACGTTTTCTAAGGATCACAAGATTATGCATGCATAAGAGACAACATGCCTGTCCCTATATAGCAATTAGGTGTCATATCTGCTTTTTCTTGTAGTCTAGATAAGTTATTATTATTATTATTATTATTATTATTATTATTATTATTATTTATTCAATTGTGCATGTATGGTGTGTACATGTATGTGTGCATGTGTACATGTATTTGTGTGTGTGTGTGTGTGTGTAAAACCACGGATGAATCCAGAACCACCATGGACGGCCTCCACCTCCTCCTTGTTTACTCTGCCCCGGAATTCACAGGTTCCGCCCTACTAGGACCAGAAACGCAGGCCGCCCCCGCCTCCACTGATGTCTATACATGGGGTCTAGGATCCGAACTCAGGACCTTCCACCTGCAAGGCAGAGGCTTAACCCCTGAGCCACTTCTCCAGCCCCCTAGATAAGTTTTATAATATGTATGTTTAACATAATCCTGTAAGGAATTTAGCTGTGCTGTTCCCTGGTTTTTTCCTGGTATAAATACTTGTGCTTGCTGCAATGGATGAAGGACATCCTTGCTCCCTCTGACCCAGCCTGATCTCCATTCCTGTGGCTCCCACTCCTGCTTCCCATGTATCACACAGGTTAACACTAGTTCATGGACTCGCACACCCTAAAGTTCCTGTGTCTGCCTCCCCAGTTCTGGATTACAAACATGGGCTGCCATGCCTGCTCCTTTTCTTTTTTCTTTTCTTTTCTTTGATTTTCTTTTCTTTTCTTCTCTTCTTTTCAACCATGGGCTCTGGGGACGGAGCGCATACACACTTGAGGGGCCGAACCACATCTGCCATCTTGTTTTCATTCTGAATGCAATTGGGAAACAACTTGGAAAAACTCAGAGAGCTTGAGATAAACCTGGGATTCTCGGTTTCTTTAAATCCACTCTAACAAATCAGGTTGAACACTTAGCACGTCCCTTAGGAAGGCACTTGGTCGGCCTGATGTCTGCAGCTCCGGACCTTGCAGCTACTTAGATTCATCCCGGCACAGATGATGTCCTGTGAAGGATCCTAGGATCCCAGAGGCCTGACACAGCCCTGGATCGAAGCACTGCGGGAACCAAGCTGTCAGGTCTTACAGCAGATGCTGAGGCTCTGGCGAGCCAAGCAGTCAGGCCTTGTTGGGCACTGAGGTGGGAACAAACTCCACCAGAAGCATGTGTGATCTCAGCTGATGCTTCTCTGGGCCTCGGCCCCCACATCTGTGAACTATCACCCACCTTAAAACCACAGCTGTTCTCTTTTCAGTACTTTCAACCCACAGAGTAAAACCTCCTTCATCCAAAGCAGGCATGGCAGTGCGTGCCTGTAATTCCAGCACAGGGAGATGAAGGCAGGAGGACAAGGAGCTCAAGGCCAGCCTAGGCTACAGGAGACCTTGTCTCAAACCACCTCTACCTTCACTTTTACGCTGGGGTGCAGTCTCCGGACGACGCCCCTTGTCCTGGGAATACAGTTCCCTGTTTCAACCCTAACCCATCCTGTGTGCAGAATGCAGGGCACCTCCTTTTCCCAGAGTCCACTCCTTACACGATGTCAAACCTTCTGCTCCCGAACCCAGTCACTGATCGCTACCACCCCGGTAATTGCTTCTTTTTAATGAAATCCGGCTTTGTTAATATCATCATCAGCTCCGAGCTCTGCTTCACTTCTGTCTGGTAAAATTCTCGGTCCCAGAAAAATCACTGTAGAATCACTCAGCGGCCCCATCCACCCAACCCACCCGACCTTCCTGCCTACTCAGTGTTTCCGTGCGGCCCCAGCAGACCCTCTATCCGTGAAAGAATTGAAATTCCAACCCAGGAAACCACCCACATGCCCAACACTCTGACTCCCACTGACGGGGATGTGATCCAGAGACAGGAGCATTGGGGGACACAGCACAAGCAGATCTCTTCCCCACAGCCACCTACTGCCACATCTGCCCCTATGGACCTACAACCAGGAGATCTGTCTGTCCCACAGTGCACTGAGCCAAACAGCAAAGACTCACGATGTTGCTAGATGCCCAAAGGGCTTCCAGACTTGTGAAGCTATTCTTGCCAGGCATGGCTGGCAGAGAGAAAATGTCACAGTGCACGCCTCCGCCAGGCTTCTGTTATAAGCATGGAATGGGAGGCAGGCCAAGAGAAAGGAAGGCACATTTTTGGGAACAGCCCATGTCCCCAAAGCACCAAGCAGGCCTCTTCTAGAGCAAGCGAGGGACCAGCTGGTCATTCTGAGTTGAATCCCAGAGAGACCACTGGTGGCCTTCTCCAACCAGGGAGAACAGGAGACCCAGAGAGAGAAGCCCAGCTGCCTCTGGCCTTGTTACCCTGGTAACCTCAGGCCTCCTCCCCTGGTTTGGGTTCACCATCTGCAATGCATGTGGTGTGGGCCTGGAGGGTGCTGTGACCTCACACACAAGGCCACATACAGATGGCCACCCCCCCTCCAGAAACGCTCTGTCCTGAGGCCTCCCAGGATGGCCATGGTTCCTGCTGGGCTCCTCTTGGGCTCACCTGCTGCTGCTCCCCTTGCTGGTCTCTACCTGTTCCGGAAGCTCAAGAGGTCGCTCACTCTGGACACAGTATCCCCAGCAGTCACTGGGATGAAATCCTCCTGTGAGCTTCAAGACACTCAGCTGCATCTCTCACCATCAGCCACTAGGTGGCAGCAGCAGTCAGTCCCTCAGGGCAGCTTAGGACCTGCTTGACCTAGGCCTCATTGAGCTCCGATTTACAGAATCCAGTCATAACTCTGCTCCTACCACCTCAGCGACACTGTCCCATTCCAAGCCCAATGCTGTGTGAGGCTGGACTGTGCCTCCTGGATATTCAGTAGCATCCGTGTTAGCACTCACTAGACCCCAGACACTGCCAGGAGTAGGGTGGAGATAAAACTGGCCCCAATGAGAGAGATTCACAAAGACTGTCTGAATAGCACCCAGAATGACCCTGAAGAATGTCTATTCACATCACTCAGCCTTTCGGACCCTGGGGCCCTCCCCATCACCTGCTTAACTTCGGTCTGCAGACTCCTGGCTACTCCTATAACACATTCGGTGAATCTTCACTCTAGGACTCCTGGCATCGTTCTTTCTAGAATATTTTTTCTCTTCATATGGAATGGCTATTTTTTCTTGTGCAAATCTCAGTGTTATTTTTTTTAATTTATCTTTCATGTGTGTGTGTGTGTGTGTGTGTCTGTCTGTCTGTCTGTCTGTCTGTCTGTCTGTCTGTCTGTCTGTCATAGGGCACTGTGTATTCCTGTAGAGGACCAAGGGTGACTTTGGGAATCATCCTGGATTGCTTCCACCTCCTTTCTGTCCAGGTTCTGCCCACCAGGGCCAGAAGTGCAGAACATCACTGTTTCCACCTGGTGTTTTTATGTGGGACTTGGGATCCAAACTGAGGTCCTTCTGCTTGTAAGGCAGAGTCTTAACCCCTGAGCCATCTCTACAGCCTTCATATCTCAGTTTAAATGCCATCTCTTCTATGCACGTGCACCTGGGGGGGGGGAATGCACACGCACATGGGCACCGTACCTAACAGATGCTAGCAGAAATCAGAATCATAAACCAGGTAAGCAGGTACACCTGTCATCTGGGGACTAGGAAGGAGGAGACAAGATTACCAGCTCAAGGTTAACTTCAGCTACACAGTGAATTTGAGGAGAGTCTGGACTACACAAGACTTTGTCTCAAAAAAAAGCAATGATACATTGATGGACTAAAATAATTTCATAATTTCATTCAAGGTTCATTCATTCATTCAGCCATTCATTTCAAATGTCAATTTTCATTTTACACTTTGGGCAAACACAGTGCTTTTCAAACAGGCAGTTGGACTGTGCATGAAGGCTCAGGTCTGCAATCCCTCAGGAGGCTGAGGCAGGAGAGATGTCTCCAGCTCTGGGCCACCCTGGACTACAAAGGGAGGCTCTATCTCAGAACTATGGCTAGACACACACAAGCTGCGAGTGGGGATACACACCTATAATACCAGCACTCTGGGAGCATAATGCTGGCATTTGGGGCAGCCTGGGCTACACAGTGAATTCACATAAAGGAACTCTTTCTATATACCAAGTAGAACCAGGTGTGGTTATACACACCAGCAATCACAGCACTTTAGAGGTAAAGTAGAAGGACTTTGGGTTCTAGGCCAGCCTAGCTAGCATTCATATATGTATATATATATGTGTACGTGTATATATAATATATATACACATATATGTGTACATGTGAATGTATACACATACGCATGTATATATGTATATATAGTGAGTTCAAGGCCACCTGAGCTATCCAACTGGGTCACCTCAAAAATATAAGGCAATCATTCAACTCACACAAAATAAGCAACTGAATCCCAATGAGCTTTAAAAATAGCAATCAGGAGACGAAACAACACTGTAAAAAAAAAAAAAAAAAATCCTGGATCCCAGGTTAAAAAAACAAACAAACAAACAAACAACAACAAAAAAACAGAAATGGCAGCAGCTGTACCTCTGGTCCTGGAAGGTAGAGCCTGGAAAACTCCAAAGCAAAACAAAGAGGAGGTAGATCCAGGGTGATCCAGGGTGATTCCTGAAGTCACCCTTGGACCTCCACAAGCGCACATAGTGCTCTCTGTTACACAGACACTACACACACACACACACACACACACACACACACACGCACGCACAGCAAAATAAAATAAAATAAAAAGCTTAAAAAAATGTTTAAAAAATTAGAAAAGGCCAAAGACACAGGTGGACAGACAGAGGATTCTGCGTGGGCAAATGTGGAGACTTCAGTGCAAGCTCTGGAGTTCCCACGCTGGAAGGAGAAAACCGGCTTGTGGAAGTTGCCCTCTGATCTCCACACACATGCTGTGGCACAAATGCATCTGAGTACTAAGGAGCTGGTGGATCAGCAAGTGCACAGATTGGCAGTCATGGGCTTCACACATCAGAACCCGTGGACAAGGTTCACGCCCAAGGAGTCTCTGAAGCCCAGGGTCCTTCATGGTAAAAACCACCCCTCGTCCCGCCCCAGCCTCTTGATCCCGCGGGTCCTGTTGCAGATTCCGCAGAGACAAGAGTCCATTCACAAGAAAGGAGGCTAGCATCTGCAGAAACACGCATGGTGGCCACACCCAGACACTTCCTGAAATTTCCAGAACGCCAGCTCACCCAGGTTGAGGTTCAGAATGCTGCCAGTGGTCACGGTAGAGGTCTTGTCCGTTTTCGTCATGATGGGTGCTGGCGGTTGGGGAGAGAAAGGTTTGGGGCTGCCCGACAGACTCCCTGCTTGCCCCGTCTTCGTGGACGCTGGGGAAGCTGGAACAAAATGTGTTGTGGTTAGAGGCTGGCTTTGCCCATCGATAAGTCAGTGAAACATACAGGTGTGGGGTGGGGAGGTCGGCCAGGGTTGGGAGGAGGGCACTTCGGCATGGTCGACAGGCAACACTGGCCGTGCACTGCCACAAAAGGGTCTCCCACACTTACACGCACACCAGCCTGTTACTCAGTCAAACACAAAGTTCTAAGACAAGCAGCTAAGCGGCCCTGGAATTGCTTTGGCCTATTCATGGGTCCAAATCTCAATACAAACGTTGGTGCTTCAGCTGGGGCGACCCTGAGCCAGGCTTACGATCTGCACCTGCTGCTTGATCGACCTGCACCTGCTGCTTGATCGACCTGCCCCTAGGGACGCCTGCAGCCCCTGGCTCTCAAGGCTGCACACGGGCCAGCCGGGCACCGGATGGAGTGAACGACGTTGGTCAGTTACACTGTCCACACCCAAAGCTATAGCTACCCACTCCTGGGCCTCCCTGCACTGGGTGGACACAGAGAACAGAGACCAAAGTGTTTCCCTTAACAGAGCAAGTGTCCAGCAGGGCCCTGTGTTCAGATTCTGCCCTGTGGCCTAGTTACTGGGACCACCCCGAAAGGGCAGTGGTTACATGAAATGCAATTTAGGGCTGACAGAAAGCAAAAAGCCAAGTGGCCTGAGGGAGTGAGCTGCTGGGGTGATCTGGTCCAGCTTGAAGGGGGGGGGACTTAGGGACCCCTCCCCCCAGAGCTGGGTATGGTGGCACAAGACTACAATCCCAGCACTCAGGCAGCAGGAGCGGCAAGATCAGGAGTTCTGAGTCATCCTCAGCTACATGCCGAGTTCCAGGCCAGCCTGGGCTACATACACAGCTTAGTTTCCTCACTTACAAAGTGAGTGCATCAAACACACCAACCTGACCACATAAAACACAGTAGGACCTGCCAGTGTTGGTTTTTTTTTTTAATTTTTTTTAAAAATTTTTTTATTATTTATTCAATTGTGCGTGTGTGTGTGTGTGTGTGTGCGCATGCACGCATGTGTGTGTGTGTATAGAACCACGGACGAATTCGAGAACCACCATGGACCGCCTCCTCCTTGTTTACTTGCCCGGGGACCTACCAGGACCAGAAACGCAGGCCGCCCCAGCTTCCGCCTGGCATCTATACGTGGGATCTAGGATCCGAACTCAGGACCTTCCGCCTGCAAGGCAGAGGCTTAACCCCTGAGCCAGCTCTCCAGCCCCTGCCAGTGTTGGTTTTAAAGTACCATCATGGAACAAGAACAAGATGTGGCGGGACCTGGACTCAAACTGAAATGGGTGCTCAGGGTTCGAATCCCGGCCTGTCAAGGAGCTGTGTAACCCTAAGCAAGGTACTTGTGTATCTAAGGCGCCCTCACCGGCAGCGGGAAAGGGAGATGGGGGAGGGACTGACACAGGGACGCAGTCATCAGGTCATAGCTGCAGCAGGGCCTGAATCTAGCCACAGGTCCATCCTGTCCCAGGGCTAAGTTGGCCTTGCATCAAGGCTGAGTGAAACTCGCTGCTGTTTCTCTAGAGACCTAGAGACTTTGGTTTCTCACAGTGAACCCGTAACATTCAGTCACAGTGAGCCTTCCCCTTGTCTACTGCACACCATCCCCTTTAGGACATACGGGCCCACGTGTTTAAGGAAGACCCTCTGGTGGCCACAAGCTGGGACAAGGTAGCCCCAGCATGGGGCTGGGAGTGCACTATGACCAAAGTGTAGCAAGGGTGGAAGAACATTCCAGAAAGGAACAGTGTCTGTGGTAGAGAGAAAGGAAACAGAGAAAATCCCTGCAGCAGAGAATTTTCAATCTGATCCCGAATGTCAAGCAGAAAAACCAGGGAAGCAGGAAGCGGCCGTGGAATTCTTTGACGGATTAGATAGGCAGATGCTCCGGATGGACAGAGGCGAGGCTCACAAAAGATCAAGGGTCTGGAGAGACCAGCTTTCTAAATACCACCTCAAATCCAATGAGCAGCCTGCCTGGTCTACTTACTAGGTGGGCAACTTCCCTTCCCCCAAGGCACACAGTCCTGTTCCACAACATCTATTTATACAGCAAAAAAACCCCATTGCTATCATCAGTGTGATCATGCACATTGAAAATCCAAAGGAACACTCATTTTTTATTGTCTACTCTATGTGTGTCTGCTGAGTGTGTGCATGTGTCTGCACATGTATGTGTGCATGTGTGTGCACTGTGTATGTGTGCATGTGTGTGCACTGTGTATGGTGCATGTGTGTGCACTGTGTATGTATGCACTGTGTATGTGTGCGTGTATGTGTGCGTGTGTGCATGTGAGTACCGTGTACATGTGTGCACATGAGTATGTGTGTACATGTGTGCGCACACATGGCGATCAGAGGGCAGACTGCAGGATTCACTTCTCTCCTCCCACCAGGTGGGCTCTGGACATTGAACTCAGGGTCAGAGGGTGTCATAGTTAAGCACAGGTGTCAACTTGACTTTTGAGGGTTTGAGCTCTGGGCACAGTTGTAGAGAGTTGATGGTTGAGTTAAGCCCAGAGCAAACCTGAAGGAGATTGTCTAGCTGCTGGGGAAGACCCAGCCCATAGTGGGTGGGATTAAGCCCTGGATAAATCAGAGAGACCTGGTTGAGAGAGTTGGCATCCTTCTGTTCACTTGGCCAGACATGCTGGTCTGGCAAGTAAGGATTGTCCATCTCTCAGCCATTATGGTGGTCAGTTCCTTCGGCCCCGGTGTTGGTGTGTGCTCTCCCGTCAAGCTGGACTATGAACTGTAACCAGACTATCGTAAGAAAGTAAACTCCTTGTTCCCTTAAGCTGTGTTCTGGTCATTTATCAGCAACTATGCAGGCAGACTGCAACAGAGGGCCTGGCAGCAAATGTCTTCGCCCTCTGGGCATCCTACTATCCCTGGTTTGACTTTTTGAGACAGGGTCTTGCTGAGCAGTTCAGGCTGACTTGGATCTCACCATGTACAACAAGCTGGACTTGAACTTATGGCAATCCTTCCGCCTCACTTCTTAAAAAAAAAAGCAAGAAATCCCAGTTTATTTTAATATTTTATTTATTCGTGTGTGTGTGTGTGTGTGTGTGTGTGTGTGTGTGAGAGAGAGAGAGAGAGAGAGAGAGAGACAGAAAGAGCGAGCATTGCGTGACCCTATGGAGACCCAAGGGTGACTTCGAGAATGATTCTGGATTTCTTCTACCTCCTTTTAGCTTCTTTCTGGGATTTCCCAGGCTCTGGCTTCCAAAGCCGTAAGTGCAGGCTAATGCCATTTCCGCCTAGAGTTTTTTTTTTTAACATGCAGCCTGATATCCAAACTTAGGACTTTCTGCTTGTGAGGCAGAGTCTTAACCCCTGAGCCATCTCTCCAGCCCCTGCCTCAGTTTCTCTAGTAGGGGGAAGCACATAAGCCACCGTGCCCACCTTAGCAATCACCTCTTAGAGTAGAACTATGTGCTACTTAAATTTTACTTATTTGAGGAGAGGAAACAAGAGGCAGAGAGAGAGAGAGAGAGAGAGAACAAGCATGCCATGTGCCATAGGTACAGATCAAGACAACTTTCAGAAGTTAAATTTTCTCCTTCCACAAAGTGGGTTTCTGGGGATCATGCTCAAGCCACTAGGCTTGTGAACAAGTGTGTTGTCTGCTGAGCTGTCTCATTGGCCTGCAGTATTGCATTTAAAAGACATTTAATATTATTTTAATCATGGTCAGAAAAAATGATACAAAATTCAATATAAATTCTGAAGAGCTTCAAAGATGAGCATTAAGCAATGAAACTCCATCCCTGTACTGGGAAGATGGCTCAGGGATTAAAATCTTTGCCTTGAAAGCAAATAGATCTGAGTTCAAATTCCCAGACCCCATATAAAAACACCAGAGGAAATGGGGGCAGCCTGTAAATCTGGCTCTGGAAGGCGGAGCCTGGGAAACTTCAGAGCAAAGCAATAAGGAGATAGAGCAATCCAGGATGATCCCCAAAGTCACCCTTGGGCCTCTATAGGCACACACACTCAAATGCCCTCTGGTACAAATGCACAGTACACATATACACACGCGCATGCACGCATGTGCACACACACACGCACATAAAGAGGCGAGAGAGAGAGAGAGAGAGAGAGAGAGAGAGAAGCTGTTCTTGCATATTAAAGGTCAAAGTATGACCTTTAATCCGGGTGTAGAGATTGGGAAGGGAGTCAGGAAGGTCAAGAGACAGGGAGGAAATGGGGGTGCAGGCTAGCCTGGGCATTGAGACCCTGTCTCAAAAAGAAAAAAAGATGAAACTCAAGTATTTATATAAATTACACAGCTATCAACAATGTCCCCAGGGGACACTGGCAGTGCCTGGCACAGTGTCTCCTGCCATAGCTGTGTGTGACGGGGCTGCTGCGGGCATCCAGTCAGGAAGGTGGAAAGCAGCCTACAGCGCCCACAACAGAGCCCTGCCCACCTCAAACGTCCACGGTGCCCAAGTTGAGAAATGCCCTTTTAAATATTCTAAACATCTGCAAAAGGAGAAAAGATATTCAGCAATGAGCACTTTGAAGCCAATGCCAAACCTTTCCCGGAGCCATAAATCTTACCCCAAGGAAGAACTAATTCCCTCTGAAGTCAAATAATTTAATCAGACTTTATGCTTTGCAGACTTTATGCTTTGATGTACAGTTCTCTGGTGTGGGCTTACAACACATCATGTATAAAATCCTAGCCTGTGCCAAGTACCGCACCATGGATAGGCAACACCAAGTCTCAGTCTCGGAGGTGAACCAGGATAAAGGGCCTCTCCTTCCCACATCTCCTAGTACTCTGGTCAGCATGGAGTTGGAGGAAAGAATGACTCGTGCCAAGTGTCCTTGACTTATAAACTTGAAGACAGTCGGTATGTGTGAGGGCTGCACGTGGCATGAATCCTGGTGGTACTGAGCTCTGGTGAGTGGCACAGCCTGGCATCGCAGACAGGGATGGGCTAGGAGATGCTAGTGGACATGCTGCTCCCAACAGTTGTCTATCACCATGGAAACAGATTGGGAAAACAAAGGACACACTCCAAGGGCAACACCTGCTGACGAGGATCCCGGATCCCAGGAGCTGGAGAAGGGTCTGGGGAACATGGGGAAACCTGGCAGAGGAGAAAAGGGCGCTAGGGATACAGCTCATTAGCAGAGAGCTGGTCTGTCCGTCTGTCCCCAGCATAAACAGGGAGACACGCCTGCCATTCCAGTGTGAAGAAGAGCCGTGGGGGGGGGAATCAGAAGTTCAAAGACATGCCTGGGGTCTGGGGGCAACCTGCGGTACATGAGACTCAGTCTCGGAGAGAAAGAGAGAGAGATCAAGGGGGCTGGAGAGATGGCTCAGGGACAGATTCAGATTCACAAGCAGAAGGTTCTGAGTTCGGATCCTGGATTCCGTGTAAAGACAGTAGACAGAAATGGTGGCAGTCTGCACTTCACGTCTTGAAAAGTGGAGCCTGGGACGCTCCAGAGCAAACCAAAGAGGAGGTAACACAATCCAGGGCAGTTCCTGAAGTCACCCTTGGGCTTCCACAGGCACATAGTGCCCTATGACACACACACACACACACACACACACACACACACACACACACGAAAGAGTTGGCCTAGTTGGCACTGTTTAAAGTATCTGAGATGCTTCTAATATTATCAGTCACCTTCAATGTCAAGCCCACATTCCTTCTCAGATGAATCAACTAGGCAAAAGGGCCCGTGGATCTCTAGCTCAGCATTAACGGGGTTCCCAGAAGCTCTTTCATAATGAAACACCTAAGAACAGAAACACATCCCTCCCACACTATCACGTCCGGTACAGTGTGACACTCATGTGCACAAAAGCAGGTCACCACAAAGAGCAACCCTCTGCTTTCTGCGTCCGTTCCGCATGTGGGTCTCACTTGATTCCCTTCTGGCTGGTACCTGGGTAAGTACCAGCATCACCAACTTAATAAGATGATACATAATTGCACAGACAAGCTTTGAAACAACAGGCGGGGGGGGGGGTCAAGGTTAGCAGTGAAAAGAGTGTTTACCATGGACAATTATTCTACGACAAAAAAAGTACAGATAGATACATAGACAGACAGACAGACAGACAGATAGATAGATAGATTTGGTTTGCGCGATGATTCGTGGGTAAACGCATCTGCCGCACAAGCCTGATGCCCTGAGTTCAGTGCAGTCCCAGCACTCCTAGGAGGAGATGGGAAGCGGTGACAGACCAGTCAGCCCGCAGTGTGCAGAGCGGCACAAAGACAAGAGATGCCGTGCATCCACAAGCAGGAAGCAGAGAACCAATGCCTGAAGGCTGGCCGCTGACCACCCAACGCACACGCATGCACATCACGGCCCGTGCACACCCACACAGAACACACAGCAGTTATTTATGGCTTCCACTGCCACAGCTACTTGCAGTTCTTCTAGCTTGATAATACACAATGGTTGTCGTTATGATGAATCCCCAAGCCTGAAGGGGGTTCCTACAGCTCCTTCCACTCACTGCAATTATCACTACTAACAGCAGAGGGCAGGAGAGCACAGAGAAAAGACAGACACAGGCCAGGCTGCCAGGGCCCTGGGAACCCTGGGGCCCACCTCAGCCTGAAGACAGGAAGGCTCAGGGCAATTGTCCACCCGTGGGCCAATCTGTACCATGTGACCCCATGTGACCTGCTAGAAAAGAATATGTCGTGTTTTAAGTTGGGGAATGGGGATGGCAGGCATAGAAAGAGTCAAAACCGGTAAAACAAGAAACTTCAATGAAATTCAAGTTCCTGTGTCCACACACCAAGTTTTACGGGCACTCCCTGTAGTCAGTCACAGTCTATCCACGAGAACCGTTCAACGCCTGCCCTTACAGACAGGGGGTGCCATTTGCAAAACTAAAACTATTCAGAAACCATTTTCTTTTTCTTGAGTCTGTTAAGACAGGGTCTTGTATAGCTTTTTAATGATTTTGAATTTTTTTTCTCCTAGTCTATGTGTCTGTGTGTGTTTGTCTGTGTGTCAGAGGACCTTGTGTGTGCCTGTGAAGGCCCAAGGGTGCCATTGGAAACTATCTTGAAATGCTCCAGCTCTTTGTTGCTTTGTTCCGGGATTTCCCCAGGCTCTGCCTTCCGGGGCCAGAAGTGTAGAAGTGCATCTTTTCCACCTGGCATTTTTTTAAATGGAAGTCAAGATCCGTACTCAGGACCGTATGCTTGTGAGACAGAGATTTAACCCTGAGTCATCCGCCAGCCCCTTGGACGCCATCCTGATCTTTCTGCTCCACCTTCCAAGGCTGAGATGCCAGGAACACACCCCTACATACACTACCACCTATGGCTTCTTCCCTTGCCAAATATATTTATTAGGAAAGGACTTTGAAGTCTACGGAAATGGGATTGCCACTAAATTCTCTTTCTCAAAAAACAAAGAATTCTGGGGCTGGAGAGGTGGCTCAGGGGTTAAGCCTCTGCCTTGCAGGCGGAAGGTCCTGAGTTCGGATCCCAGATCCCATGTATAGATGCCGGGCGGAAGCGGGGGTGGCCTGCACTTCTGGTCCTGGTAGGGCGGAGCCTGTGAATCCTGGGGCAGAAGGAGGTAGAGGCGTCCATGGTGGTTCCCGAATTCATCCGTGGTTCTACACACACACATACACATACACAGACACACACACACACACACACACAGACACACACACACAGACACACACGCGCACACATACATATGCACGCACGCACAATTGAATAAATAATAAAAAAAAAAACAATAAACGAAGAATTCTGTCAGGAAGTCTGACTTCATTTATACCTTCCAAGGGAAGCCAGAAGCTAAATTAACACATGATTTTTATTTTCCATCCCTACAAAATTTTCTAAATATTGTCTTCATTTGAGACAAAGTAAAAAAGAGACAGAGAGAGATGCATCCATGCACACCATGGTGCATGAGTGGAAGTCAGAGGACAATTTTCAGAAGTCAGTTCTCTCCTTCCTCCATGTATGTTTCCAGGGATAGACAAAGGTCTCCAGTTTGGGAAGCAGGTACTGAGCCATCTTGCTGGCCCAAAATTAAGGTTTTTTGAAATGCAGTGTGGGAGAACAGGGAGAATTCACACCACAATATGCTTTGTTTCACGGTTTCAATGAGATACCAATTTTATGTCAATTTTTAAAAAGGTGACCCATGTCATTAGAGCACTTGGAAGGGACCAGGTGTTCAAGGTCATCCTGGGATACACGGTGAATTTCAGGACAGCCTGGACTATAGGATGCCAGGTCTCAAAAATTTTTAAAAATTAGAAATAAAAACATTTTTTAAAAAGCGAGTAATTGAAGCTCATGAACATAAACGCACATTGTATTTAAGTCAATGACAAGTAGCAACTCTTCCATGTAAGTGAATCAAACGGCCACAGTAATGACAGCCCAGGGCCCTAAGGATCACGAAAGGGTCCTAGACCCCCAGTCTGGGCGGGGCCAGCAGACCAGAGCTAACAGGCGCATTGGGTGAAGCAGCGCGCTTTAGGAACTCCTCAGAAGCAGGAGAGGGATCAACGTGAAGCTCTGGTCTCTCAAGGACTCGAGTCAGAACTCAGGTCAGACATGATTCTCCATTCTCCATCAACACAACTCACATTGCCACTTACAGCACTGTAAGTTCCACAGCAAAGAGAACCAAGACGAGAACCAAAGGATTGTGGATCAGAAAGGGAGGGAAGGGAGGGAAGGGAGGAAGAAGAGAAAGAGGAGGGAGCAGGGAGAGAGGAGAAGGGAAAGAGGGAAAAGGAAGAACAGGAGGGAGGGAAGGAGGAAAGGGGGAGGAGAAAGGGGGAGGAGAAAGGAGGGAGAAGAGGAAGGGGAGAAAGGAAAGGGTGATAGAAAGACCAAGATTAACTGAAGCTGGCAATCTAGTCTATGGCTGAGGGTTTTTTATTTATTTTTTCTTTCATTCTCAAATACAAGGCCAGTGTGACCACCCAGCAGGTAGTACCTGTTTCCATATCTGGTGACCCGAGTTCAATCCCCAGAAACCCACATGGCACAAGGAGAGAACTGACTTCCAGATGCTGCCCTCTGACCCCCACATGTGCATCATGGCATACATGTACATACCTTTTCTCTCCCTCTTTCTCAAATAAATAAACTAATTATCAGGAAAAAAAAATGGCTTTGGCCAACTTTTAGATATAAGATTAACTGTGGGATGTGTGTGCTATATAACATTCTGACTTGCCATACAATAATCTTTATCTGCCGTTTCTTGGGGAGACCCCTAAGTTCACAATGTGCAGGGCAAGCGCTTTGCAATGGGGCAAGTGTCCTGCCTGTCATCGGCAGGCCAAGTGTGGGAGGCTCTCGGTGCCCAGGACCCTCGAAGGAGCAAAGCACAAACTGCCTGGTCTGCAGTTCAGGAAAAACCGCCTCTCATGGAAACAAGGAAAAGGTCCTACATGCTAAACGATTCTGTTTAAGGAGCAGGTGCTCCAATGAGGTCTGAAAACAACGGTGTGAGATATCCCCCACCTCACCCCAGGGGTCGCTTCTCTGATCCTCACAGGCAGCAAACTGGGAATCACAAGGGAAAATAACTCAGTAGCCGAGCTTCTTTCCTGACTGCTCAGGCACTGTCTACACCCGCCGTGGGCCCCGATTCGATCCGTCCTTCTGAGGCTGCAAGCAAGCCCTGTGCTGACTGTCATGTTGGACATCTGGGAGGCCACGGCATGAAATGCTTAGTGCTTTGCCCAAAGCCAGGTTGCCAGAGAGTGGTGGGCCTGTGTCCTTTTGACAACACGGCGCACTGCTAATCGAGGTGCCCTGCAAGACAGGGTACTCCAGTCACCCCCGAGCACTCAACGCAAATTAACGAGAAGATTTCTACACTGGGGATACCCTTGGGAAAGATCTGTGGCTTGGAACATCGCTGTGAATCGCCAAGAGGCCGGGACGACAGGAACTGAACTCTGACAGGCCTCTGGTCATCTGCTCCCCAGTTCCCTCCCACAGGAGCACATGTCTGGGACCCCGGCAGCAAGTCACCTGAATACTCATCAGTGACACCTAGCCCACACGGTTCCCTGGCCGGGTGCCCCCCAGAATCCACAGATGTGGCCTCCAAGGCGCCTTCCCTCCCCGTGCTCCCGCCCGGGTCTGACCTGTGCTCCCCCTCCCTCCCCGTGCTCCCACCTGGGTCTGACCTGTGCTCCCCTCCCTCCCCGTGCTCCCACCCGGGTCTGACCTGTGCTCCCCCTCCCTCCCCGTGCTCCTGCCCAGGTCTGACCTGTACTCCCCTCCCTCCCCGTGCTCCTGCCCAGGGCTGACCTGTACTCCCCTCCCTCTCCATGCTCCCGCCCAGGGCTGACCTGTGCTCCCCTCCCTCTCCATGCTCCCACCCAGGGCTGACCTGTGCTCTTATCCAGGAAGTCCATGGACTCCTCACTAGCGCTGAAGTGGCTGGACGTGGCCTTCTTATCCGGGTCCTGCTCCACATCGGAGCCCGTGTGCACGGAGGAGTTCGTGCTGGTGGGGGAGCGAGGCATATCGGACAGGGAGATCCTGCGGCCTGTGCCTCCGCTCAGCATAGGCTTGCTCATCAGGATCTTGGGGGACGCCGTCATGTCGAAGTTCAGCTTCACCTTTTCCTGCTTGTCGGTCTTGGCAGCGCCCGCGCTGGGATTGTTGGGATCCAGCAGCATTTGGTACTGGCTATTGGGCGTGTAAGGCGTCCTGAACGGAGAGTAATTAAAAACCCCAAACTTCCTCCGGATGTTTTCTACATAAACCTCCATCTCTTGCATGGCGCTGTTGAAGATGCTTTTAGTCTTTTTCACAGAAAAAGGAATCTCCTTAGACATGAGGTAGCAGTTATTAATTGGAACCCAGGCCCTACAAGGGCAAAAGGAAAAGAAGAGAGTTTGAGTCAACTTCAGTCAGTTCCAAGATTGGTTTTATAGTGTGTCTGTGTGTATCTATTTGTGTGTGTGTGTGTCTGTGTAGGTACGTGTGACATGTTGTACTTGTGGAGGTTAGAGACAACCTCGGCTATCAGTCCTCGCCTTCTAGCTTGTTCCTGCTGTGTATGCCAGGCTAGCTGGCCCTCGGCCTCCTGTGATTCTCCTGCTTTTAAGTCCCGTCTCCTCACGGGGTGACCTAGGATTCAAATGCTCTCAATACAGGGTCAGTCTGCTCCGTGAGTTCTGGAGACCCAAACTCAGGTGGTCAGATTTGGGCGGCCAGAACTTCACCCACTGAGCCACCTCCCCAGCCCACCTTTTTTCCTTTAATGCAAACTAAAGTAGCCTAGCAAACTGCTAGATTCCTAAGTACAGATTCTCCTTTAAAAAAAAATTTGGTTTGAAGGGCTAACGAACAATCCACTTCATAGTCACCTTAAGGACAGAAGGCGCCTGACGAAGTACAGAAAAGGCTCCAGGGACCCAGGAGAAGGCGCAGTGGTTAAGGTGCCTATGTGGGGCTCTGGAGGCCTGAGTGTGATGCTCGGGAAGCACATGTGGTGAAGGAGACAAAGGACGATTGAAAGTTGTCCTCCGATCGCTACCGTGCACCATAGCATGCATGCTACCCGCCTCGATCCTCAAATAAGTAATTTCTAATGGATCAATTTAAATCCATTAAAAGCACAACCAATGCCTTTGGTTCTCTGCTGGTCTAACAAAAGAACCAATAATGTTGTCCAGACTCCTCCGCCACAGGACTTCTTTCCAAGAGCTCAGCTGTACATGGCCAGGAAGCCAACTGTGATTGCAAAGCCACATGGGGGAAGACCAGACTCCTAGACAGTGGCGCACATTTGTTCAGAGCCAGGCGCTCACTGTGTGGCCCAGGCTGGCCGGCAACTGGAAAGCCCCTTCGACACTGCAGACATATCCTGCCACTTCCGCAGGTGAATGCGTTTGAATGTGAGCTGTTACGAACGTGGACAAATTCTGAAGAACAGCCTTTGGCCTCTTGGTGGCCACCTCCCGGTCGCTCCAGGGCGATCCCATCGTCCCTCCACCAGCCCCCACCTCTCGGCATGCTGCATGCTCCACAGAGATGCCAGGAGGAAAAGCAGCAGGTGCCGCTAGTGTGATTGTAGGAAAGACCGGGTATACAAGTGTCTGTGGCTGCCAAGAGAACAGTCGAGGGGCATCGGGACGCTGGCTCGTTAATTCTGCCCTTCTGACTGTCCAACCTCAGCCAAGTCTGCAGCTTCTGCAGGCTGCCTGTGGGTTGCATGAAGCTCAAAGCCATTCGATGCACAGTGGGGGAGCAGAGGTTTAGTTCCGAGGAGCATCTGTTCCGCTGCTACTCAAAGTGACCACACAGGACTCAGGACCCAGCCCTGCCCAGTCTCCCCCATGTGGTGAGCTTCTTATTGGCACCTCCCTACACCCTCTCCCCTGTCAACAGCTGGCACTGAATTCCTGCATGTGAAGAGGAAATGAAGCAAGAGGAATAAAGAAGGGGGGTAGAGCTCAGCCCACAGGCCGAGTATGACTGAGCAAACCCCCTGAAACACCTGGCTGCTCCCCGATGCTGACATGACCAGCTTGCCATGCTCCAAGGCCGCCATTCTGCTGAGGCCTGAGGACAAGTTTCTAGGCAGGGCAAGATGGCGGAGCCAGAGCCAGACATCTGCTGCCAGGGCAGGGAGGGATCCGCGCCAGCCGGGGCAGAAGCGGTGGCAGTCCACCAGGCCGCTCTAGCCAGGGAATTTTTAAGGCCATCTTACACACATGGAGACACCTCAGGCACAGGAAAATGGAGAGGAGCCAACCAACAGCCTTGAGCCGGTGGCCGGCACCCCCAGAGGCTTCCCACCTGGCACCCACCATCCTGTGACCTGGGCCACCCAGGCTGGTGTGGCTTTTAAGGCCAAAACTGTTTCCCAAGGGCCTTCTAGAGACATGATCCTATTCCTTAAAGCGGCCAGAAAAGGAGATGTGCTCCACCGTAGAAGTCCCTGGGAGAGACGCGGCACAAGAGACCTCAGCCCCAGCGGCAGCTGCCGAGCTCCGAGTTAGAAATGATCTCTCAGTGAGTCGGTTTCTTTCTCAAGAAGATGGAGATAAAGATGCTGTCTCCAAAGAGCCCAGCAGAGAGTACCTCGTGGCCGAATCTATAGGTGTGCGTCTGCAGTCCCAGTACCCGGGAGGTGGGAAGACTGCAAAACCAAGGCCAGTCCTGTCATGTTGGAGACCCTGCACTGTGCTACTCTTCTTAAAGCTCAGTAACCCTTTGACAACAACACTTAGCATTTTATGATTGTGCATGTGTCTAAAATAAAACCAACAAAAGAGCAAGCAAAGCGTTTCTAAGAGACGGAAAGTACACAGTGTGACTTCTCCATCGTTTCCACAATAGCAGCTACTCGGCTGTCCTGACCCAGCTCGCCATTAGGAGCCATCTAATACATGGCAACACCCCCCCCTCAAAGGGTAGGACCATTCCTTGGTGAGTAGGTAAGATAGAGCAAGCACTGGTTGGCTTTGGCAGACTGCTGAGGCTACAGGACATGATGTGGTCATGTGGACATGGCTGATCTCCCGCCATGATGAAGAACCATAAGCATGGATAAGCCCTCACTCCTCAAGTTGTCAGGGTCAAGAACTCATGACTACAACACAGTACCCACAGTTCCCCTCGGCCAAAAGGAACCCGGGCAGCACAGAACTTGGAGGGAACAGAAAACACGACAGACGGGGAGAAGGGTCAGGAAACTCTCACGAGAACAGGAAGAGTCCAGCTTCCGGCAGGCTACAGATCAGCATGGTCACTCTGCATGCTGTTGATCAATGCACGACCAAAGAGCTTAAGGGGGAGCAAGGGGTTTCATCCTGGCTGACGATTCTTGGTTACAGTTCCTAGCAAGAGAGGTCACATCAACACCAGGAGCCAAGGGAACTGGCCACACCGTCTCCATGTATCCACAGGACTGTTAAGAGAGGGCCACTCCTACCTGCCAGACCAGCAAGTCTGGCCAAGTACACCGAAGAATGCCAACTGCCTTAGCCTGCTCCTTCCATCTTATTCACCTGACCAAAGACTAGACCCACTCACTATGGGATGGGTCTTCACCATTGATTAGACAATCTCCTGAATTGTCACAATAGTCCACGACTCCTTGGACACTATGAAAGGGTGGGTGGACGGGTGGGTGACAGAATCTCTTCAAACAGAAAGCAAATCCTTGCCCACCCTCTGACCCGACTCTGACCATCCACTCCTCCCAGCAGCCAGTGCAAACCACACCGCTTCAGGGGCCTTGGAAGAGTCTGTCTTGTTAATCACAACATAACCTTGCTCCGCACAGCCCTGCCCTGCCTGGGCCTCTGCCCCTACTTGTCGCTCCACTGATACCATGCCAAGCCCTTCACCAACTTCCAATCAGAGATAGCAAGCCTGTTGCGCACTTGTTATGACCCATCTTCCCTGAGGAAGATGAAGAGGGATAAGTGTCTGCCTGCTCACTCTTGCCTCTCCATGGCCTACGCATGCACCATGTAGGCCTTTCTTAGCTTGAACAACGAACTTCAGAAAGCTTTCCCGAGAGGAGTGGTCAAGGGGCTGGGGGTGTCCCTATCAGCAGAGTGCTTAAGCTACCGTGCCCAAAGTTCTGGGTTCGAGTTCTAGCATCACATGCAACAGAGACACGATGGTGCACGCCTGTAGTCCCAGCACTCAGCAGGGAAAGGAAGAAAGATCAGGGGTCTGAGGTCATCCTCTACTACATCACAAGTCTGAGACCAGCCTGGGCTACGTGCGCCCCAGTCTCAAAAGAAAGTGCCAGAAGTTGAACGTGTGATGCTCCCTGCCAAACCCAAGACCACCACAGTGACTTTCCATCTACATCCAGACAAGGAATTGCTGGGATTCCCAGGTGGGAACCTCTTTCCTCTGAAACTCACTTTCCTTTGACCCTCAAGGTCACAAGCAACTTAACTGCAATCGCTACTTCAAATGCTGGTTTTCCATTAAAATACAAGCCGTGCTTCCTGTGCGGGTATATAACCTCAACTGGGCATTTCAACGGTCTCCCAGAGGTACAACACACCTTCTCAGACTGCTCAAGAGTGTCTCTGGCTCATGTAATCACAACACAACTTGCTGAAAGGGAACATGTAAACCACCACCCAACTCTGACTACCTGTCGGTGGCAGGTAGGGACTCGGTCCTGAAGGGAGCTGCTATTAGGCGGAAAAATTTCTCAGTGTGCGAAGGGGAAGTAGGGGGAGAGGTTGGGGGAGAGGGCACACTCCTGTCAAAACAGCATCCCCGAGTCATTTCCACTTCAGCCAGAGAAAACGGAGCAGGAGGGAACTAATTCCACCGAACACACTGGTTCCTGACAGCGTTATTGGGAAAAGCAGTTTGCGTGGAGATCTAATTTGTTACAGGAAATAAATGCATGCAGAACAGCAGCTTTTCAAGTGGCCAGGGAATCAGTCCAACGCTGCTCCCAGCTACAGAACCACAGGAGGCAAAATGATGGTCTCACAATCCTGAGAGAAGCTGAAATCTGCAACCTGCATGGGTGGGGGGAATGGAACCCAGAGCTTCACACATGCTTGGCAGGGCTCTGCCACCTGAGTCGTATTCCCAGCCCTCATTTTGTCTTCTCTAAAGTCTTTAATTGTGTGTGTGTGTGTGTGTGTGTGTGTGTGTGTGTGTGTGTGTGTACAAGAGGGCATTTGAGTGTGTATGTGGCAGTGGAGGCACAAGAGTGGTATAGGGAATGATCCTAGATCATTCTGCTTCCTTTTTGCTTTGTCCTGGGGTATCCCAGGCTCTGTCTTGTAGGACCAGCACTATAGCCCACTGCCATATCCACCAGGCATTTTTATGTGGGATCTGGGAATCCGAACTCAGGTCCTTTTGTACAAGTCTGTTTTTGATTCCCACCTGTCATGCTGTCCAAAGAATCGGGCATCGACCTGCCCATCTTTATCCCTCAGAGCTTTCGCAGGCCAGAACGGAAACCCCTTCAGCTTTGCCCAGACCAAAGGATGTGGATTGCTCTAGAAGAAAAAGAAAATGCAGAGTTTGCATATGTCCAGCAGCAAATACCGCACGCTGAGCAGGGCGACTGTCAGGACTGGGGCGTGGATTGGGAGCCCCTGGAGAGGTGTGGCCCAGCCACAGGTGCAAAGCTAAGAGGTGCTCCAAAGGAGGAGGAGGAGGAATCAGACCTGAGTCCCGCTCTGCTGTCACCCACATGGGTGGCTGTGAGGCCCTGTGCTAAGAAACACGGGGATGGGCACAATAAGCCGCTCCAGGAAGGGATAGCGGGCGCTCTCTTTACCCACTAGGAGCTGCAGGGGGCGGGGCTGTGTGGGCGTCTATCTCCAGAGGTATGCCCTGCGTCTCGCTCACCTGCCGGGCTTGCCCTGACCAGCCCTCCAGCCTCTCTCTGCCATCCCCTTCCTCTCTCTCTCTCTCTCTCTCTCTCTCTCTCTCTCTCTCTCTCATAAACTTATTCCAGCCCATCACACAAATCCATTTCTGCAAAATACTAGGAAGGACTAAAATTTGAAGAAAGAAAAAACACCACCACCAGTTTGGAAATGCATGTTGATAAGGGAAGTCAGGGTGACCACAGCACTGTGAACTGTGGTCTGGCTGAGGAGACAGACGCTCCTCCAGGGAAGTATGTCCACCTCTTCAAACGGGCCCAACCGTATTTACAAGTTACAGGGACCGGACTGCTCTAACTCTAGCTATGGCTCTGCCCCTCCCCCCTCCTAAGTCCTGCATCCCTCTGAAGGCCTCAGACTACGCTCACAGGGCTAATGGACCCAGGATCGCATGTATTGAGGCCCACTGACGGCCAGCCCAGGATACTTGCCCTCCATGGACTGGCTTTTCTCTGCCCTCGCTTCATCCATCAAAACTTATGAAACGCTTCTCAGGCTCGTCTCCTAAGGCCCCTGGGGAAGGGTGTCTAGGACTGAACATGGAAGGCACCAAAGACACACGTTCCAAAAACAGAAGTAAGGGAAGTAAATGCAACTTACGCAAGGCTCGCAGAACCAGTTGTCTCGCTTTTGACAGGCAGCAAGGTAGCATTCTGGGCATACTTCGATTTCATTCATCTGCAAAGCAAACATTCGTGGGACCACGTGAGACCCCATGGTCCCGAGGGCCTTGCATCTGGCACCCTCAGGAAGTGACTGATGATTATTTTAAGGGTTTGTATTTTCATTTCGAGATCGGGATTTCTTTCATAGTTTTTTTAACTTTATTTTTATTTACTCATTCATTTAGTGTGTGTGTGTGTGTGTGTGTGTGTGTGTGTGTGTGTGTGCGTGAGAGGGCACATGTATCCCTGTGGAGGACCAAGGGTGACTTCGGGAATCATCCTGGATTGCTTCTACCTCCTGCTTGCTTTACTCTGGGATTTTCTAGACTCTGCCAAAAGGACCAGACGTGTAGGCCGCTGTCATTTCTGTCTGGCGTTTTTTTCACATGGGACTTGGGACCATCTGCTTATGAGATAAGAGTCTTAAGCCTTGAGCCATCTCTCCAGCCCATAGTTTTTTGTTTAATTGAGGCTGGGAGACAGACAGGATCTTGCAATGTAACCTAAGAAGATCTCAAACTCCTAGGCTCTACTGCTTCTCATTCTTTGTGTGTGTGTGTGTATGTGTGTGTTGTGTATGTACGCGAACACGCACTCAGGCAAGCACCACAAACTACCACACTGAACCACTTCATGATGGAATAAAAGTTACTCCAGCTACTAGTGAATGGTCCACCTACAATCGGGATGTCTAAATAGACACTGAAAAATTGCATCATCAAGTTAAAAAGAAAAGAAAGTTAAAAAAAAAAAAGAAAAAAATCTCATGATAGTTTGACTAAGTTTACAACTTTGTCTCAGGCCCCCCGTCACAGGCCTGAAACCTTTATCACATTGAGAGTCTCTGAAACAGACACCAAGCAAAACACCAGGGGGGCAGCTCACCAAGTAGGTGGGTGGCAACACTCAGTGGAAATGTGGACAAAACCAGGTTTGTCTGAAGGATAAGAGGAGGGGGGTAAATAATGGGCACAAGTTGTGTGAGCACACAGTGTGACTGAGAATGCTCCCACTCTCCCTGAGTGTGTAACTTCTTAGGAAAATAGAAACTATTCACACTATGCCAAACAGCAAAAAGAGATTCTTTCTTTGCACCTGTCCCCATAATATCAAAACCCAGACCTGCCCCAGGACTACAGGCCCCAAGATAGCAATGACAGAGGCCAAGGGTGAATTGACAAGACTACACAACCAAGAAAACTGAGGATCCCTGAGCTCGGTCATGACTTCAAAGTGTAAAGTTAAAGCGTGTCACTTGTCCCTCAGAGCACTGCTGAGGTCTCCTGTGATCCCAGGGTCCCTCCTTTCCTGATTTTACATGCTTGAGGGGTGTTCAAAGTCACTACACTCGCTCACCAAACAGTGCCCCCAGCTCCCCAGAGCTTCCCTGGGTCACACCTGCCTCAAGAGGGCAGGAAACACATACCTCATGCTCACAGATTTTGATGACAACTTTCGCGATCTGAGTCAATTTGTGGTTTCCTAAGGGAATAAGAAAATGGGATAAGCTGTGATGTTCACACCCTGGTGCCCACCTTGGGAGCTCACGTCCATCGATGCCTTAGCGTGCCCTCCCGAGATGGAGCATCTGAAGACAGAAAAGCAGGTGCTTCTGACTCCCAATGCTTATTCCAATTACTGGAACATTACCCATCAAAATCGACCAAGCTCTGACATTCACAACATCCCTGCACCTGAGCAGCTGGCGTGACTTCCCAAAAGACCAGAGAATGAAAAGTGCTTTGATGATCTGAAGGGCCCAATTAACAAAAAGAAGTCTTATTTGACCTCATGACCTCAGAATATGAAACAAGAAGGAAATTGGGGGGGGAGGGTCTGGTGCTGTCTAAGACTCTGCCGCAGGCCTTCTGGGAAGCAGGCAGACCGTCCACACTGGCTTCATGATCCAGCCAAGGTCAGGTCACTGCCCTTGAGAACTCTGAGCCTCTGATTCTGATCTCACTCCAACACCTTTGTACCAAACCAGAGGTCAAGGTCAAAGGGCCCCACTTTCTTAGATCTTGACTGGATTTTCAAAAATTATCGTTATGTTAGTCTAGAGAACTGCTCAATGGATAAATGTCCAATGCCTTGGACACATGAAGCCATATAAAAAAGCTGGGAGGTTGGGGGAACATACTTGTAATCTATGCACTGGGAATGCAGAGATAGGTGAACCCTTGGGCCATCCTTGCCAGCCAGCCTAGCCTAGTCAGGGAGTCTCTAGGCCAATGAGAGACCCTGGCTCAAAAGATAAGGTGAGATGTCAGAAGTTTGCTGTACAAGCCTGAAGTCCTGGGTTTGATCCACCGAACCATGAATCTCTATCCAGGGAACCCACATCAAAGTGGATGGAGAAAACTGACTCCAGAAAGTTTTCCTCTGACCTCCACTCACACACCATGGCACGTGCACACCCACACCCACATCCAGTGTACACACATCCACAGTATACACATATGCACAAACACAAAATGAAAATAAACAAAATTCTAAAATAAAGAGTAAGCAAGATGGTTCAGCAAGTAAGGAACCTGTTTCCAAACCCAGCAACCCGAGTTGGATCCCCGGAAGCCCACCAGGTGGACGAAGAGAACTGACTTACACAAAGCTGTCCTCTGACCTCCACCCCTGTGCCATGGTTTGTGTGTGCAGCTTCTCTCAAACAAGTAAATCAAATCTTGGCCTCTGGCCTCTACATATATGTGCACACATTTACACACACCAGGCTTGGATCATTCATGGAGCTTGTACCCACAGACTGCCCGTGTGTGAAATGTCCTGGAGCAGGCAGATGCAGGTGGCACTCCTCGCTGGGTGCTCTCCCAGGAGGCGGGCCTTCAACCCCACACCCAGTACGGAAGCTCAGCTATTGTCTAAGCAAAGCTGCGCAAATCAGGGGCCTATCTGCTTGCGCTCACTGCACTTTTAACTCCTCAGAAGCAGCAAGAAGGGGAACAAAGAGACACCCCCCCCCCCCCGCCTCCAAACATCAAGCTATGCAAAACCCAGAGAACTGGGTAAACAGAATGGACTAAAACCAGTACCTGCCAGGATGGTGCTTGGCCAGAGGTACCCAAGGGCAGGACATGCTGTGACGGAATCCTGCACTCTGCTGGGGTCATTGGATCTAAGGAGTTTAGAAGATGAGGCTGAAGCTAGGTGCCATACGCTGTGTATGCGCATAATCTTTGTTTTTAACTTTTAATGTACTTAGAGGGGGAAACACAGAATGGAGGTCAGAGGACAACTTGAGGGAGTTGGTTCTCACCTTCCAACATGTGGGCTTCTGAGGCCTGAACTCTCATTGTCATGGTTTGTGAACAATTGCTTTACCCACTGAGTCATCTTGCTGGCCCCTGCCTTTAATCTTATTAACAAGTTTATTGTGTGTGTGTGTGTGTGTGTGTGTGTGTGCGCGCGCGCACATGCATGAGTGCATGTACAGGAGTGTTGGGGATTGAAATTCAGGTCCTCAAGCTGACACAACAAAACAAGCACTTGACGCGCTCCCCAGCCCCACAAGCAAGCGAAGGTACACCCCACACAGCACACTCTTCTAGAAGGAACCGAAGCCACTCACCCCCGTTGTAAATAATACAGTTGTGCAAAATCCACTTGGCATCAGCCAAGAAGGCCTCCGTGCAGCCGTACATCTTCTTCTTAGCATTCTGGGAAGAGAGGCCACACAGCACCGTCATCAGCAAGGCCACAGCCCAGACACCCGAGTCCGTACATGACCTCTCAGCAGTCACTCGCCAAGCGTATGAACGCTCATTTCCCACGATGCTGTTAGGCTCGAGTTGTGCAACGCCATACAAACACAGTGGCCTTCCTTCACCAGTGACTTGGATTTCCTCACCTTTGAAGCCACTGGTCACATGTTAGGCATCTCTCCATACGGAAGACACTATATTCTATCTTGGAATGTCATCCTTCATAAAGGGCAAAGGTCTCTCCTAAATCTCATGAAAAGCCAGGAGTGCTTATCACTGTCTCCATCTTACAGAAGGAGAAACTGAGGTATGGTAATAAGGGGGAACCTTCTCTCAGGATTGAAGCCTATCTTTTTTAAAAAGAAACTTTAGTTTTAATTATTATTGCTTGTGTATGCATGTATAAGAGATACACGTGGGGGTCTGAGGATGACTTTTTGGGAGTCAGTTCCTGTCTCCTACCTTGTTGGGATGGGGTCTCTGTCTTGGTATTTCTGCTGGTCTGGGTACCCCAGGCTAGCTGGCCCATGGAACGTCTTGCTGGTTCTCCGTCTCCGCCTCCCAGCTCTCTGTATAAGCACTGGGATGACAGATGTGGCTATTCTATCCGGCTTTTTACATGGATTACTCAAAGCACCAGACTTGGACAGCAAGCCACTGAGCTATCTCCCCAACCCCAAGCCTGTCTCTTTCAGATGTTTTCATTTTCCCATCAGACCAAAAGGGTGTGTACAGTGTTTGTGATTTTCCAAAGCAGTGCAAATTTACCATATAAGGACAATCAAGGCAGACAATGTGTAGTATGTTACCCTTTGTGGAAGCTTCATTCAGGTCATTCCACTGAGTGCCCTGCACATGCCACCACTGAACTACAGACCCCATACTTCACGGGCGCTTCTCATGATCTACATTTGGCCACTAAGTCTGGGAATCAACACCAGGATGGTATGTGCAGTCTAACGTGTGACAGGGAAAATTCAGCACAGGATTTATGCAAGCACACTAAGAGGCCCCTTCGGCCAGAGGCCTCATGAGCAGCGCGAAGTCAGTCCAGCCTATCTGCTCGTCTGAGGACTCCCAAACACTTTTCCTCTCCTTCCTTCCTGTTGCTCCCATTGGCACTTCAGAATGAACGAGAAGAGGGAGAGAGGCTCCGATCCATCAAATCGCTAAGTCTTAGAAGCAATGGCTCTTTCTAGGAAAAAGCCAGAATCCCTAGCAAAAGTTCTCCGAGGAGAATGCAGAGACATCTGGCTGGCGCTAGGGCGGGGAAGCAAGGAGGATTCTGAGCCCTCATCTCCCCAGCTTTGGGCTCTCAGACGCCAACCTTTTCCAACGTGCAAAGGTCCATGGGGTGGAAAATGTATTCCGCATAGTCGGGGTGCTGCTCCAACGGAACGGGCTTTTGGAACGCATCTGTCTGCAAGGGAAAAGACACGTGCACACAGGCACAAACCCGTCACTGTGGTGAAGACCAAGCTGTATTACCAATAGTCCCCACACTAGACACCCCCGTATGGCTCTGAAGATGAGCCACTTTCTCACATAGCCCAGATCCTTGAAAGACCAAGACCCAAGCGGACCTGTGTGGTTTGGATGTTGGTGTATGATTAATGAGCAGGTCCTTATCTCTTCTGTTGTAAGTTGGACAATCACGGTACGCTATCCATGACTTGAGGCCTGGACTAGAACAAGACTCGCTGCTGGCTACACCCTAGAGTTCCACAGCCACAGTGACTTAAGGGTGAAATCAACTACACTAAAGACACCAAAAAAGTCCCCTTGGGACCAACAGTTGCCTGGAAGTGAGGGTGGGAGGAGACTACACAGTGATATTTAGCCTTTCCTCTGAGAAACCAAAGTGCCTTCAATATAAGGACTGAGCAAGCTTGATTCTTGTTCCTAAGCTGCACATGAATCAGCTCATGATGCAAAGCCTGGTAGGTTGTGGGTGGCTGGCGTTTATTTATCAATTTAAAAATCACTAAAACAGGCTAGTGTGATGTTTCAGTGGGTAAAGTTGACGGTACGCAAGCCTGGCAACCTGAGTTCTATCCCTGGAAGACCCCATGGCAGAAGAGAATTGTCCTCTGATTTCTATCTGTGCACCACAGCATGTGTGCATGTGATTTCCCGCTCTCTGGCGCTCTCTCTCACACAGACTCTCGCTCAAATAAATGCACTAAAAGACTGTATTTAGTATTAAATTACACCCAAATGAAGCACCTGAACAGTTTCTGGTTGCACACAAGCCAATGAAAGTTTGGCTACCTAAAAAGTCAGGAAAATGTTTCCAGGCTGAGGATGAAGCTCAGTGGTAGACAGCTTGCTCCATGTAACCTCAGCCCCTGGTGTGTTCTTCCATTCCACAAGGAAAAAAAAAAAAAAAAAAAGCTTCATTAAAATTGACAACTTTCCACCCTGAATGACTTTACATCACATATACTATGTGTAAAAATCAATGCCTTCTGCAATTTTTCTTCTAGGCTTAGAACTCTGTGAAGTTGGGCTAGGGATGTAACTTCATGGTAGATCCCTGTCTAGCACCCACAAGATCCTGGGTTCAATCGCCATCATACCCCACCCAAAATAAAGGGCCTCTAATTGTACATAGATGACAAGTCTACATGATCCACTCTTTTTTTATTAAAAAATAAATTTGATTGTATGATTGTATATGCGCACATGTACTCTGTGTGTGTGTGTGTGTGTGTGCATGCGTGCGCACATGCACGCACACGTGTGGAGATCAGAAGACAACACCGGAATCAGTTTTCCCAAACCTCCTTTAATTGGGTCCCAGGAATTGAACTCAGGTCCTTAGGCCTACTAGGCAAGAGCCTGTATCTGCTGAGCTATTTCACCAGCCTGACCCACTCCTCTTACAGTCTTTGATAGATTCAGACTAAAAGCATCAAGAAGTATTCCTTATCACATTCAACATTGAAATCACTACACCATAAAAATAAAACACTCTTTTCCCCCTTTCTGCCAAACCCAGGCTATCTGCTTCTGCCTCCCTGAGGGAGATTAGAGAGAAAAAGAGCCTCCCACTTAGACGACAGTCAATTGGCAGGACCTCAACTTTTTTTCATAGAACAACAGATTTCAGAATAATTCTCAAAGCACACGCTTGCTTTTGTTTTGGTTTATAAAGAACACAAACCACTGTGATTACTAACAGTACTGGGATTTTATGTTCCCATGAGCTTGATTCACTTAGAAAACCAACTTAAAATCACTGGATCACAGGGTGTTTAGTGCCAACGGAAGGAGAAACCTCACTCTTGACCTTCCTCAGACACGCAGCCACCGGTCTGTACAGTCTTCATGTAATGGGGTTTATTTGCTTGTTTTGGCTTTTGGAGCCAAACACATCCCTGCTGTTCTGGAACTTGGAGCAAACCTCACACCTCACACCTTTTGCCTCCCAAGTGCTGGGATTCCAGGCATGGTTGCATGCCCAGCTTTAATACATGGTAATTTTCAGACAAGGGGTAGCACAGTGGTGGAGCATCTCCCTACCATCCAAAAGGTCCTGGGTTCACTCCGGTAACATAAGAAAAGGAAAACAAGGTATTTGTTTGCTTTTCCTGGTATCTTCCTGAAAAACCATCATAATAAATAACCAACCAGACACTGCTGGTGTGTTGTAAATTCTCAGAAAAGACATAGCTAAGAGGTACACAACATGCCGACAGTGAGACAACCAAAGATCACGGACTTCCCAAGGAAACCGCCAAACCATCTCGTAATCTAAGACACTAACCACCTCTTGCCCCTGCAGGACTCTCCCTGGTGGAGTTTCCGCCTGAAGGCTTCTGGTCATGAGACCTCAGTTATAAACCATCCGGATAGCACTCAGCACGCATGGAAATAGAATCTGACAAAGGTCTGGGAAGGGGTGTGAAACTCCTCCATGGCCAATGGGTTATGAGATTTCACTTCAGAAGCCATCAGAATTTTTTTTTCAGAATTATTTTTAAATTTTTAAAAAGTGTGTGTGTGTGTGTGTGTGTGTGTGTGTGTGTGTGTGTGTATCAGAGGGCACTGTATGTCCCTGTGGAAGACCAAGGGTGATTTCAGGAATTATCCTACATTACTTCTACCTCCTTCTTGCTTTGCCTTGGGATTTCCCAGGCTCCACCCACCACGGCCAAAAGTACAGGCCACCACTGTTTCCGCCTGGCGTTTTTAGGTGGGACCTGGGATTCAAACTCAGGACTTTCTGCTTTTGAGACAATCTTAACTCCTGAGCCATCTCTCCAACCCTATTTTTAATTTTTTAAATTGATTGTGCATGTGTGTGTGTGTATGTGTGTGTGTGTGTGCATGTAGGTGCAGGAAGGCACTTAAGTCTATGTGTCTGTAGAGAGAGGACTAAGGGCAACATTGAGAATCACCCTGGATTCCTCTACCTTATTGTTTTGTTCTGGGGTTTCCAGGTTCCACCTTCCAGGATCAGAATTACAGGCTGCCACCATATCCACACAGTATTTTTATGTGGGATCTGGGATCCGAACTCAGGTCCTTTTGCTCGTGAGGCAATTTAACCCCTGAACCGTCTCCTCTACCCACCTTCTGGAGGACACTTTCTGACGAAACGCCTCAAGAACAGAGCACTCACCACAGAGGAGCCAAAGAATGCCCGGGTATCCATGCCTAACTGACACATTTCTGAACTGAGAGACACAGGAAGGCCACAAGACCGACAAGGAGCGTGGAGGACAGAGGCCCAGCAAAGGGAAGCTGCCCCGTCCACTTAGCTTAAAGCAGCAGGAACCGTCCTCTTACCCCTGGCTGCTTCATTTTCTGAATGGCAAACTTGAGCAGGTAGGACAGCTGTTCGATGGTGAGCATGGTCATGGCTTTGCTCTGCGTCTCGATGCACTCTGCCACTGTAATCTTCTACAAGCCAAAATCACACACAGGTCCGTTAGAAAGACACAAACAGCCTCCCCGGGCAGCTAGGCAGTCTCCTTGCTATCTTGTTTTTTAATACAACGCTCACATGTGAAAAGTGATTCCCACGCAAATGAAGAAGGTCTATTTCGCTTGGCAAGGACTCTATTCTCTCAGGCCAACATGTACTGGCTGGACCCAAGGGCAAGTCATAACCTCTCTGAAGACAGCGTGGTCTGACATGGGAAAGGTGTGGGTGGGCGGATGGGACCTGGACAGGTAGCATGACTACAGTCTTTGGGTCTCACAAGCGGGATGGAAAGCAAAGAGCCAGAGAGGCAGAACAAAGTGGCTGCTACTCGGGGTGCAGGCTCACTGCTTCCTGCCACATCCTCCTGGGCCCTGCTACTACTACTGCTACTGATGGGAAGGGAACCGGGCTCCCTGCAGAAGGAAGCTAGGGAGGGGAGTGGGTTGATAATAGCCACAGCTTCAATCTCTGTGCCCATGAATGTGAGCCCACTCAGAGCACGCTAGAGACTTGAAAAGGCACAGCCTCTCTGTCTAGATCCATGGTGGTAACTGTGGTTTATTCCTTTCCTTTTCCTTCCTTTCCCTCCTTCCTTTTTTCCTTTCTCCCTCTCTCCCTCCTTCTCTCCTTCCTCCCTCACCTCTCTTCCTTCCTTCCTGTTTACAGTGCGGCAGGGCTTCACTATATGCACAGGCTATTCCCAATTCCCTGACCTCCACCTCCCAAATGATGGGACCCCTGGAGGTATGGCCACACTAGGCTCCCAATTGTCATTTTATAGAGACCCCTTCTCATCAAAGACAAGGCCCATAGAAACAAATGTAAATATGGTGTAAACCTCGCACCCTAGCCCCAGGAATTAAAAAGAACTGCGGGTGACAACACAGCAGATCTGAGGTGTCAAGGGCTCCTGGACCACCTGGGAAAGGAGAGTGGGCCAGTCAAGGACAGGGCAGCACTGAGTCCTTCAGGAGTGGACAAGGGTGCCCAGCACACTGACGTGTCTTCTTTCCCCAGTTGCCTGTGTTAGTGACTCTCCCCTGGGAGAAGCCTGGAGCTCTGAATCTTAAGGCGCAGAACATCTGCTTATTGGAATCTAGTTTGTTTCCAGGGGCTAAGCCACAGCAAACAGGGGTCCCTTGTTTCCTCTCCCTGCTCCTTCCTCCTGCCTGGCAGGACCTGATTCCCATGACACAAAGCAGCACATATACATCAAGTCTTTTTTTTTTTTTTTAAATAATGATAAGGTGTGGTTGATCCGATGTGGGCCAAGGAGACTGTGGGTAAAGAGCTGGAGGATGCTGGGTAAAATTCTCCTGCTGGATAAAAAGCAATGCAAGGAAAGGCGCCTCCCTGTGTCCTGTCTACGGGTAACATCTAATCCTCCACACCCATCACTCCTCATATGGGATGGCTGTGTAGACAAGGAGGACACCTCAGCTCAGTGGGGAAACAACAGTATCTTGGCTTGGGGCAAACTCTAGCTGGCCCCGCCTCTGAGTTCTTCCCACATGTGATGATAAAATGAAACCCTACTGCCTCAGCCCCCTTCCTCAGTGGTGGGAAAGACTGCTAGCAATGGGTCTATCTTAGACACTGGGCAGAGCCGCTCAAGGCAGAAGAAAATTGGTGCAGGCCCAAGGCCATGCAGGGCTATAGGAAAATAAATCATTGCTATACAGAGTGGACCATGTGCTAGGCACAACCCCAAATAACCCCAAGGGAACCATGGGCCACCATTAGCCCTTTTAGAGGCAGGACCCCCACTCTAAAGTCTGATTTCTTTTGACGTGTTTCCTTCTTTCCTTTCTCTACGCAAACCTGATACCACAAACATTATCCCATAACTTAAGTTCCCCTCACCCTCATCACCATAGACACCTGAGTATCCTCATTTGAGAACTAGTCCCGAAGTACCTTGGAAACCGAGAGATAACTCTACGTGAAATGATTTTTGTAAATGACACTCTGGTGTTCAGCCTTGAGAAAATACCATGGTTGGGATGGGTGATGGATAGAGGTCGTCTTAACAGGCTGGGTTAGTGCAAGCTTCGTTTGGGGAGCTAGAAGGCTTTGTGTGGGTGCAAGGAGATTGCGGCCTTTGGCCTCAGCCCTCCGCTTCCTCTGCAGGCAAAGCCTCTCCCCACCCCCGAGGAATCCTCTTCCTAGCTCAATGCCTGGTCTCAACCGGGTCACCCGGAGGCTCCTGAATTTCCTCTTCCCATCTTCTCTACGCTTTTCTTGCAAGTAACTTTCCGTGGGGTTTCATCCTCTTCCGTCAAACAGGGACTGTGATTAGTTGTTGTCACACGCTGCAGAAGGCACCGCCGAATCCCAGCATCTAACTGGGCACTGGAGAAATACTTTCCGCATGAAAGAAAGCACGGAACGTACACCCCAAATCGGTCTTCCCAGCTTGGCTGCTGCCGGTGGTCCAGCGACGGCCTCAAGTAAACATCCAGCACGTAGACGCAGCGTGAGATGGGCCGGGCTGCGACCGTCTTTCCAAGAGCCGCTTCCAAGGAGGGCTGATCCCCAAAGAGGGGCGGCCAGGGTAGAGCAGGCGGGAGGTAAGATATTTCTCTTTCCCTCTATTTGGATCATTGGCAAGATTTCCAAACGGAAAGGAAGGAAGAGAAAGGAGAGGAAATGAGGCAGGTAGTGAATTCATTCATCAGGAACTAACCTCACACTCAGGGCAGAACCAGTCCCCTTCTGGTTCCGATGTCAGTCTCAGACACTTAGCGTGATAAACCCGGGGACAGAGCTCACAGCAGAGGACTTGTCCTTCCCGGTGACAAACCCAGCAGTAGAAATCGTTCCGTCCGTCCTGCGGTACAACATCAACAGGGTCTGTGGTGAGTGGCTGCTTCATATAGTAAAACGGACCATGTCTTAGCTCTGACTGAAACGTAGGCAAGAGAGACAGGTGCGGTTTCAAAACCAACGTGCAATTGCAGGAGAAACTTGAACATCAACAAACAACACACTCGATAAACCACAACCTCTCTCGTGAACCCCACTAACCAGCCCGGGGCTAAATAGGGCCACTTGACTAAATAACGCATGCAGGCCGATAGATCTTACGCAGCTTCAGCTCAGCATCAGAAAGAGCTTGCTTTTATTTTAATAGGCTGCAGATTGAGTGCTAGCACATGAAGCACTAGTTACTACATAACCCAAGATTACTAGGGCCCAGATTCTAACTCTAACCACTAACCTGCTGGGGGGCATGGGACATGACTACTCCCTTAACTCAGCCTTGATTTTCTCATCTGTAAAATGAAGTTGATAATTCCTAATGTTGTGACATGGTGTTGGGATTAGATGGGCCGTTCTAACATATGTATTTAACACCATTACTGATACACAGAAGTCCAAAGTCATAAAGCTAATATAAGCATGGGGAGATCTGTCCTCCAATTCTCTAAAATAGAAGCGTTTGGAGAACTGAGCAATTATACCTAGGCTACCGAAAATGATCTTCGTCTATAAGTCCACAAACAAACAAACAAAGTGTTGTTGAACACAACAGAAGAAAAGTAGGCCAGTCCTGGGAACAGACATCTTCCGGTCCCCATGGGTCAGGAGAAATGCTTTGGGCATGAGACACTCATTCCAGAAAGCAGAAAGCTCTGAAAACAGACATGTATTCAGACGTGGTTCTTCGAGAAATGCCGTTAGACACGTCTGTGACAACCCATCTAGACAGTGTGATGCAGTCCCGTGGCGAGTGGCGAGCAGGCCTGGTGACTAGCTGCGTGGCCACTTGGAGCCCCCACTCCTTAGCAATAGTTTGGCCACACGCCTCTCACCTGCCCGAGAATGAACATTGCCAGAAAACAAGCCTGTCCACCCTTGCACAGAGTAGCAGGGTTTCCTCTTTAATAACCTCACACACTCATTACAGCCTCAAAAATGTCATCAATATCACAGATGGAAAAGCCAGAGAGAGTCTGAGACCCCGGCAGCCGGGAGGGGGAGGCAGGAGGATTGCTAAGTTGAAAGTCAGTCTAGAGAGGATGACTCAAAAAAGAAAAGAGAAAACAAAGAGTACATGTGTGTGTGCAGATGAATGGGAATGGTTGTTGGTCACGTGTTGTAGGTGGTTACTATCACACATGAACGCTAGAGGGCCGGTGGATGACTCAGCAGGCAAAGGTGCTCATAATGCTACAAGTTCAACAACCTAAGTTCAGTTCCTCCAGAACCCCCATAAAGATAGGAGAGAACCAACTTCAAAGTTGTCTTCAGCCCTCCACTTACACAAATATACGGTTTATTTTTTAAAGAAATTCAATTAGATGTTTAATACTATTTAAGCAGTTCTAACATTTCTAGATAATATCAGATTTCTATGTTCATATCTAACCCCTTTTTTCTTATTATTTTTTTAAACTTTATTTATTTTGTGTGTGTGTGTGTGTGTGTGTGTGTGTGTGTGAGAAGACACTGTGTGTCCTTGTGTAGGACCAAGGGTAACTTCGGGAATCATCCTGGATTGCTTCTACCTCCTTTGGGCTTAGTTCTGGGATTTTCCAGGCTCCGCCCACCAGAGCCGGAAGTGCAGGACCACCACTGTTTTGGCTAGCATTTTTACATGGGACCTGAAATCTGAACTCATGACCTTCTGCTTGTGAGACAGTCTTAACCTCTAGCCATCTCTCCAGGGCTAACCCCTTTTTTCTAACCTACTTTTCTCTACTTGTTGCTTATTTGCAACACTCAGGATTGAACCTGGGGCCTAGACACAGTCTAAGCAGAAGACTGACTCTGCACCATGCCCTAATGTCTTTAAATTAACAGCCAGGATGTGAAAGATCCTGGAGTTCTTGAATGTTCTCAAAAGGCTTGGTTCCCCTGCATGTCTTGAAGGAACATCTTTGTGGACTAGTCGGTCTCAAAGTCCCTGCTCTTGATTCAACTAAGTAAACAGCTAAGTATTCCAGTACCACATAGTTCCTTAATCCCTCGTGATTTTGTTTCAGCTCAGCTATTAGGTCACAACTATCTAGTTCGTGTCCAGGAAGAAACAGCATTGGTCCAATATTCTCTCCATGTCATATTTTTTACAATAAAATTTTTTTTTAATTTATTAGAGAAAGAGTGCCATAGCACATACGTAGAGGTCCGAGGACAACTTTGGGAAGTCAGCTCTCTCTCCTTTTACCATGTGCACTCCAGGGGTAGAACTCAGGTCTCTGGTTTAGCTGCTGAGCCATCTCCCTGTGCCCATGTTGCATACACCAGCCGGCAACCACACAGAGAAGTAGGTGGTGTAGATATCACTAGTCTTCCTTGGCAGATGGAAGAACTTGTCAAAAAGATGGCTGGGGATGTGCGTGAGTTAGTAGAGCGCTTGCCTAGTGTGCAAGAAATCCCTGAAGGCTATCCTCGGTTATTTTCCCACTCAGTAGGAAAAAATCACCAAGTACGAGGAGAACCTGAGGAAATGCAAGATCAGATTTCAGAATTTTAACTTCATTTATTCATTTTATTTTGTGATTTTGTGTGTGTGTCCCTGTGGAGGACCAAGGGTGACTTTGGGAATCATCCTGGATTACTTCTACCTCCTTTTTGCTTTGCTCTGAAATTATCTAGAATTTTAAAGGAAGAAAAAAATAAGAGGTGGGGGCGCAACAGGAAAGGGTATGCAGGTGTGTATGCATGTGTGTGCAGGCATAGGTACGCATATACACATATGCACACATGTGCGAGAAGGCCACTTAGGTGTCCTGGTCTATCCCTCCCTCTCTTATTCCTTAGGGATAGCATCTTTTACTGGATCTAGAGTTACCATTTCACTTGGGAACCTGGTCTGTCTCCACCCTTCCAACCCTGCCCCCAGCACTGAGGTTGGGGTGTGGGAATGCATCCAAGCTTTTTGTGGGTGCCAAGATGGGAACTCAGGTTCTCAAGCTTCTTCACCGAGCCAGTTCTCCAGCCCCAAAATACATAAATTAATGATAATAAAAAGATCGGGTGCCTGCCCCTCATGGCACTCCAGGTCTGGAGTCTGTGAGTTCTTTTCCAGCTCCTTGCCCCCCATGGATTCCACGTCTGGAGTCCACAAATTCCATTCTTTCTCTCCTCTAATAAACTCTCCCTTAATCCTTTAAAATAACAATAATAATAATAAAGATCTAAGTGTAAATTGAAGCGCTAAATATGCCAGTCAATCTCCTAGGCCCATAACCAGATCCACTCTGTCCAATAGCTGGATAACTTATAGCTGTTTTGTTATCCGGATTTTTTTTGGGGGGGGTGAGAATTGACAAGAAGTCCAGCTATGTATCTATCATGGGGGGGGAGCCACCCTAATCCACCCCAGGTGGGCGTCCTCAGGAGCAGAACAGCCAAGTGGCTCCACCCCCTCAGGTTTCCCTCCCCCCAGAAGGACAGTTGCAGGTCAATCTCAAGCCTCTTATCAGCTGCTTGTAAGTTGCTTCCTCTTCATAAAACAATCTGATAACAAACCAGTGGACCAGTTTTTAAAAGGGAAAAGCAAATCATTTCAGTGGAAACCAGTTATGATTCTTCTCTCCTCCCAGCTGCAGCCGCATATGGGGAGGGATAATTACAGGTTACAGAACAAATGTTTTTCTGTCTCCCTGTTCTTGGCCCAGGTCGACTTAACAAGAAAATGGAGAAGACCTGCTGGCTCACTGGGGAAGGCCTTCATCTACTGGGGAGTGAGAGCAAGAGCGAGAGAGACAGGGAGAGAGAGAGGGAGAGGCTGGCTGGCCAGCTGGACTCAAAAAGTGTCCAGTGCTGCTGATGCGGGACAAAACCAGGCAACACCTCAAAGAATGTGGTGGTGTGTCAATAAAACTATAAAAGCCGGCTCCTCGCCAGGCTAGGAGTGGCGCACTTGCAATCCCAGGGCGGTTGAGGCAGGAGACTGAAATTCAAGGCTAGCCTGGACTAGGAAGGTTAACAGGAGGACACCCCCCCTCCTGCCCAGCTCGGAAGGCAGGCAGTGGCTTCAACCAGCAGGAGGAGCTGATGCAGACTCCGGGTGTAGCCAGACATACACCTGAACTATCTCATCCTGTGCTGTCCAGCCCAACAAAGGGCTACAGGAAATGCCTCCACTTCTCGTTTTGTGATGTGGTTTGCTAGTGACATGGAATCCCGGGCCCATCACTGCCAGAGCTCCAGCTCGAAATGGAATGTCAGGAGCTCTTCTTAAAACTCCCACTGTAAGGCTGCAGAGATGGCTCAGGGGTGAAGACTCTGTCTCATAAGCAGAAGGTCCTGAGTTCTGATCCCAGGTCCCAGGAAAAAAAATGCCAGGTGGAAATGGCAACCTGAACTTCTGGCCCTGGTGGGTGGAGCCTGGAAAATCCCAGAGGGAAGCAAGGAGATAGAAGCAATCCAGGATGATTCCCTTGGTCCTCCACAGGGACATACAGTGCCCTCTGATACGAATGAATGAATGAATGAATGAATGAATGAATGAATGAATGAAATATTTTTTTAAAAACCTTCCACTGTGGGGACCTATGAGTCAGCTCAGCAGGAAGACGCCTACATGCAAACCACATGGCCTGAGTTCAATTCCCAGAAGCCCACAGGGTAGAAAGTGAGAACTCACTCCCAAAAAGTTACCTGCTAACCTCTACTCAGATACTTTTTCTTTCTTCTCTCTCTCTCAGAAAAATAAAAATTTACCTCACACATTCACTTAGTAACAACAGGTCTCTACCAGAAATAGAATTGTATAGTTTGTGTACTTTATATAGGAATGGAATTGCCTCTTTGGAGAATGCTGGGAATACACAAATTAGTGTGAAGACAGAAGATGGAAGTGAAGACTCTGAATTCTGAATACAGGGCAGAAGTGGAAGCCCACGAATGGCCGGGTAGGCAGGCAGAGAAGTCGAGTGAGACCACGAGAAGGTGGTGAGGGTAACTCTGGGGCACTGGCCCACATCTGAGCGCTGGGGTCTGGAGACCTCTATACCTAACATTCATGTTCAAATCTCCCATCAGGATGGAATGGGGGAGAGTCTGTGGGATTAATTAAATCCTAAAGGCAGGGCACTCATGAATGAGCTCAGTACTCAAAAGAGACAACCCCTGTGTTTCCATCCCACCCCCTAGGGCCTGGAGAGATGGCTCAAGGTGACTGTTCTGTAAGCCTGATGGCCTGACTTCAATCCCGGGAACCTACATAAAGGTGGAAGAAGAGAACTAACTCCACAAAGCTGTCCTCTGACCTCCACATGTGTGGGCAGCATGTGCATGCCCTAGCCCTTGGGGTAATAAATGAATTAAAAATAATGAGGGCTGCAGAGATGGCTCTGGGGTTAAGACTCTGCCTCATAAGCAAGAGGCCCTCAGTTCAGATCCCAGGTCCCAAATAAAGAGGACGCCAGGCAGAATTATCCCAGATTGCTTCTACCTCCTTTTTCCTTGCTTCTCACATCCCAGGCTCTGCCATCAGGCCCAGAAGTGCAGGCTGCCATTTCCACCTTGTGTTTTTACGTGGGACCTGGGATCCAAATTCAGGACCTTCTACTTGCCAGACTGAGTCTTAACCCTGAAGCCATATCTCCAGCCCGCCAATTTTTTTTTTAAAGAGCCTAAAGGTCGAGGCAGAAGGATACGGAGTTCGAGGGTAATCTCGGATATACAGCAAGTTCAAGGCCAGCCTGAGCTACATTTTTTGTCTCAAAAAAAGAAATACTAGAGTAAGTTTTATTGTGAAATCTCACGGTTTTAAATGTCTATGGCTAATAGAAGTTTTAACTATGTTGGTGAAGACTAGCTTTGGGGAATGAAGGAGCTCCTCTAGGAGTACACGCCCAGTCACGGAGCGCACCCCCAAGTCACACGGCGAGTCTTCCTTCCTGAGTTAGGAGGGTGGACATTGTGACTGTTTTGAGTCAGGGTCTCACTTCGTAGTCCAAACTGGCCTCGAAGTCCAGATCCTCCTGCCTCTGCTCTTAAGTGTTGGAATAAAGAGACATATGACCACACGGACATGGAAGAAGAAAATGATCGGGTTGAAGAGACAAAAAAAAGGGGGGGGGGGACAAGAGCTGATTTTCAGAAAAAACACTAAAAGAGGTACAATGTGTGTGCATGCACGCCCACACAGGGCAAGGAAGAGATGTTAAGGAGACACACTGTGTGTATGTATGCCTACACACGGCAAGGAAAAAATGCTCAGGAGACAGACACACTGTGTGTGCATGCACGCCCACACAGGGCAAGGAAGAGAAGATGGCTTTTATTCAGAAAGGCACCTGCTCCCACCCAGCCTTCCCAGTGACGGGGAAGGTGGGTTGGGGAGGCTGAAGAAGGGACAGCACTGGTTAAGGTTTGAAGATCTTCGATGACCTTCCATTTCCTTTTTAGGTCTTTCGTCCTGCTAGTTACAAGGACTCCCAGGTGACAGAGGCAAGATGTCACCAGCTCCAAGACGACACATGGCACCACACTCAAACACAGCTTGGCACTTGCTCTGACGCCCTGCGGTGGGGTACACGCCAGCTCTCTATGCCTCTGGGCTTCTTCTCTCCAGGGCATCACATCCTTTCCCAGTGACTAGATCCACAACCATCCACCTGGCAGCCGCGGGCAGCCATTAACTTCAAATGAAATAATGAAATGAAATGAAAATCTCGGCTCTACAGTCACACTTGCTACTCCCAGGGCCCAAGAGCCGCGTGTCAGACAGCGTGGGGCTGCGATGCTTTTACTTATCACGCTCCTTTCACACGCACATTGTGTCGTGCCTCGGCAACTGGTCTAAGCCAGGCTCTGTTTCTACTTTCGGTCATGGAGATTTTTGCATCGTTATGGAGATTTTTGCATCGTGAGCTCAACTGATAGTCTCGGCAGCCCTGCAGACCAAGCAGTGGTGCCACGATGCTGGTTTCACTGTGCGCAACCACTAACGGCACCCAGGAGGTTAACGTGCCCACGGCCACCCAGCCGAGGCTGCGCTGGCATCTCACTATGTAATTTTGACAGTGAAAATAGATGGGTACTCTGAAAATACACACTTCTTTCCTTCCCGGGCACTTAACCGTTTCGAGGCCTCATCCTACACAAGCAGCAATCTTGTTTTGCTCCACCTGGTTCCCCAGGGCAGACCATGCCACCCCCCAAAACCATCACTGAGTGATGTGACTTTAGTCACAGAGGAGACAAACACAGGCCACCATGGATACTCAAGCACCTCTTGTTTGTCCACATTTGAAGAATATCTAGCCTGCTCTAGAGAATGGAAAACTGGAAGATTCCTTAGGCAACATCCAAGATGAACAAGCTTTATACAGCTGATGGTCCCAGCTCCCAGGAGGACAGCTCTACACACAGTAAGACAGTGTAGTCTGACCTGTCACCAAAGTGGCCTCAGACAGAACCTCTCACCACAGCCCTAGACCTTCATTTTACAGATGAGATAATGGAATGGCCAGGGAGCATGTCCCCACCACCCTCTAGAGAGCTAGCGTGGCCACCCAGCTAAAGAAACTAGAAGCTAAGGAACAACCCACCCCTTTCTAGAACCATAACCTCCTCTTAAGTGAGCCACTGCTCTGTTCCCCAAACAGATCCCAGATCTGAAACACCCCCTCTTCACCTTCCACATTCACCCGCCCCTCTTGACTAGAAATTTCTACATGGGCCCACTCCATTCTGAGCTGTCCTTGTTTGCCCCCATGCAAATACCAAGCAGCGCCATGCAGCCTGCTGTCAGGACTCTGGGCAGCTGGGAGCTGCCAGGCTGCTGGCTGGACTCTTCCGCCTACCCCTGCAGAAGCCACTCCCGGTGGCTCTTTTACCTGTTCCTTATTGTTACTGTTGAGCAAGCCAGGCTTCTTTTTCTTTTTAATGGGACTTGTAGATGTGTCCTGGGGCGAGTGGCCATTGGAGGAATGTGGAGGACTAGGAAGCTTGCGTTTCTGGGCCGTTCTCTCTGCAGAACCAGGATCTGAAAAGAGGCACAAGGGAGAGAGTTTGAAAGTTATCAGGAAGGCCTGAGTCCCTGGGGAGGGCGTGAGGGTGACATGGTCCTGCCATCCCAGAATGCCCCTGTCCTGTTCTTCACTGAAACCAGAGGTCAGACAATCTTTCTTCAGTCGACATGGAATTTTTATAAAATCCTAATTTGTGGCGATCTAGCCCCTCATGGCCCTCTAGTGCCATAAGTCCATTCCAGCAGCCTACTTCTCTTGGAGACAATCTAGCCTCTCATGGCCCTCTAGTGCTATGAGTCTGTTTCTTGTTCCTTGCTCCTCATGAATTCCATGCCTATGCACTATGAGTTCTCATGGGCTCCCTAGCCCCTCATGGCACTCTATTGCCATGAGCTCTGTTTTATTTCTGCTTCTCATGGAAGTGCCCTAGCTTCTCATGGCACTCCATGTCTGGAGTCCGTGAGTTCCAACCTTTCTCTTTTCTAATAAACTCTACCTTAATTCTCAAAAAAAAAAAAAAAAAAATCCTAATTTGTGTCAAAGTAGACAAATTGAGAAATCAAATAACCTAGGTTTCTGGGTTTTCTGTGTGTTTTTTTTTTTTTTCTTTTCTTTTCCATGTGTGCATGTGTATGTATGCGTTCACATGCAGTCGATATGTGTGCTTGTGCTGCTATCAGATTCATCTTGAATCTTTCTTCCATCTCCCTCTTTTGAGATAGACTCTGTAATCAATCCCCCAGAGCAAGGGGCCAATAGGGATAGATGGTTAAGCACATTGCTCTGAGGGGATTCCTAGTCTCCACCTTCCAACGTTGGAATTTTGGACATGCCACCACGCCCACCCAGCATTTTACATGAATGTGCAATGAATGTATGTGAATTTTACTCCTTGTCCCTTTCCTTGCAAATTCTTTTGCTTGTGTTGGCAAGTGAGCTAAGGACTGAGCCATTTCTCCAGCCCAGAGCTTCTCTTTAAAAAAAGAAGGGGGGAAAAAACAAAATAACACAAATCAAGGTCCATCAGCCCCAGCAGCAATGACAGACTGAATAATGGTCACTTACCTTTAGGTAAGAGGGTACAATCTACTCTTCCACAGCAGTTACGTGCCCCTACAATGTGCTGTTGACAACATCACGGCCAAGTGCCATGATCTGAATGTGAACCGTCCCCCACAGGCTTCCCTGCGCTTGAACATCTGGTCCCCAGATGATGATGCTGTTTGGGGAGGTTGTGGCAATTTTAGGCCGTGGAGCCTCGCTGGAGGAAGTGCGCCATAGGAGGTGAACTTTGTCAATTCTGCTTCCTATTTGAGGAGCCCAGCTGCACGTTCCACGTCCCCGGGGATGGAGACACCTGCAACAGCCAGGCCTCACCCACCATGATGAACCACATCCCCACAAGTTGCGAGCCCCAATATACCTTTCTTTCCTCAAGGACCTGCCAGGTGTCCAGTCACAGCAACACAATGAGTTGCTGACAGCTGTCATACGGCACCAAATACCAAGTACCAGAGCAACACATCGAGTTACCGAAAGCTGCCACATGGCTCCAGTATTGTGCTTACTCCCAAGTCCTTTTCTACATCTTTACCCAACAGCAACATCAAGAAGCCAAGAAAGGCAAACTGACAAGACCACACCTGAAGGAAATGACACTCATGCCTGTTCATGTCCAGCAAACTAATGACATGAAACAGTGTGAAAATAAGCCCCACCCATTGGGAAGTTCTCCAAGCCCCTGGCCATCCTATTTAAGACCCTTCCCCAAAGATATTAACACACAGTACAGTCCTGTTGATGTTCGGGCCCATGCTAGACAATTCATCCCTGGATTCTATTCTCTCATTATCACATTTAAATATTTTTTAACTCCCAAAGTTCACCTGTAAGGTTACAGTTCATTGCGTGTCCAACAAGTGGTCTGGTTAGCATAGGGACAGGAAAGAATAGAAGTGGACAGAAGCCGTCAAAAGGGAGGAGTCACTTAGAACCCAGGGGATCCTAAGCTCAGGCATTCCTCCTTGACTTTACCACCCAGCACAGACTGGGCGAGCATCAATGGCTCTCCCTTGTGATGACAGAAGGGGCGAGGTATAGCAATCATACGGGAGGCTGCCGTGTGTGTGTGTGTGTGTGTGTGTGTGTGTGTGTGTGTGTGTGTGTACGTGTACACAACAGGGCACTTGACTACCTATAGAGATCCAAGAGTGATATCAGAAATCATCCTGGCTTGCTCTTTTTCCTTATTGTTTTGCTCTGGGGTTTCCCAGGCTCCACTGTAACTATTTGACATTTTTACCTGGGATCTGGGGATCCAAATTCAGGTCCTGTTGCTTGTGAGGCAAAGGGTTTAACCTCTGAGCCATCTTTCCAGTCCAAAGAGGCACTTTTGATTGAAAGATGAAGCAACCTCTGATGGATTCTTAAAGGAAGATACAGGACAGGACTCCCCCAACCTACCAACAGGCTTGAGGAAAAACCCTGCACAACCCTGGTGTCTGGAGACTGTCCCATAGACATCAAGAACAGACGCCTAGGGGCTGGAGAGGTGGCTCAGAGGTTTAGCCTCTGCCTTCCAGGATGAAGGTCCTGAGTTTGGATCCTAGACCCCACTTATAGCAGAAGTGGCCTGCGTTTCTGGTCCTGGTAAGGCGGAGCCTGTGAATCCCGGGGCAGAGTAAACAAGGAGGAGGTGGAGGCGTCCATGGTGGTTCCCGAATTCGCCTGTGGTTCTACGCATGCGCGCGCACACACACAAACACACACACACACACAATTGAATAAAATAATAATAAAAAAATTAAAAAAAAAAAAAAAAAAGAAAGAACGGAGGCCTACTGAGTCCAAAAAGCGTACAGCAGCTAGTCAGGGAAGACGGTCAACAGCAAGGTGTGGCTTAGGGCAAGCCAGTGCTAGGAGGAAACTCCATGAAAACTTGCCCTTTCTCTTCAAGGTCTTCCCCACAGCTGGACTCATCCTAGAAGCCCAGTCCATCCATACACTCTGGAGGAAAGAGCAGATGTAAGCCAGCTCAATGCAGCACCGGTCATGGGGCCCAGACTTGAAACCAACCTCAGTGAGATCAAAGAGAACCACCCCAAGAATGTGGTGGCCAGGCAACACAGTAATGCTCAGCCATCAAGAATGAATGAGTCCAAAATGCTGATTGTTAACTGTAATCAATTGCCCGTTGTTTCAGAACAAAGCATATCACAAAAGTCTTAAAAAAAAAAGAATGAATGAGTCCGTGTGGAATGCAGAGCCCTTATCAACAACCCCTAGGCTCAGAGAATATCTAGGAAGAGGAGATAGAAGCTCAGGAGTGGGGGACTATGAAAGAGTGCTGGGGAGTGTGGGGGAAATGTGGCAAAACGCTTCTGGCCATGACATGGTGCAACTCATGAACACAAAGCAGCTGGGGGGGGTCTCCCCTGGAAAACGATGGCCAACAGGAAAAGGAGAGCTTTCTCTTTGGGGGTGGGGTACTGATGGGTTGGCCATATATACACACAAGCATGTACCTATAGGTAGCACTAATGAGACTCGGTGGGGAAGAACAATAGGAGGAGGAAGAGAAGGCATGAAGGTGGAAAAGGGAATGTGCTGAGGGGGTTAGGGAAAGTTGGAGGGGGAAATAAGGACGTTTATGATCAAAGTCTGTTTTCTATATGCATGAAATTGTCAGAAACTAAATTGAAAATACTATTGAAAATAACAAGTCAGGAAAGCCAAGTGTGTGGAATGCGCCTGTAATCCCCATACTTGAGAGTCCCAACCCCTCCTCCAGAAAGATGGATAAGGAAGGACTAGTCAACCCAGTGGTAAAGGCCACAGATCCCACCCCAGCACCACACACAAGGTGGTTCAGCACGTAAGGCGCCTGCTCACAAACCTGGTGACCTGGGTTCTACACCCCTGTAAGACCACACAGTGGAAGGAGAGAACTGATTTCTGAAGATTGTCCTCTGACCATGCACCATAGTCTCTCTCTCTCTCTCTCTCTCTCTCTCTCTCTCTCTCTCTCTCTCTCTCTCACACACACACACACACACACACACACAAATAATCATTTTTTTTAAAGGATCCAACCAAACTGTGACAACCAAAGGAGCCTCAAACGTCCCCAACGAGTTGCAGGGAAGAGGCACAGTGCAGCAGATCAGAACAAGCAGCTTGAGGGTCACAAAGAACATAAGCCTCATCCAATACAGTCCAGGATCCCTGGTCACAGTTCCTGTGACCACCAGCAGCAGCCATACTTGAGAATATGCTAGAAATGCAAACTAGACTTGGAAATGCTGGGGGCAGGCAGGTCTCTGGATGGCTGGGTTTGAGATGCTAGAAAGTGTGTGCTTGATAGATGGTTTTGAGCTCACACACAGGTCCACACTGTCTCCACCCCAGGTGGGACTGGCCTGGGACTGTGAATGGAAGCCAAAAAAGAAGCCCAGGCAGGAGATCAGCATTAGTGAAAGAGCCCCAGGCAAGTGCCTTCCTTATTTTTCCTTCCTTCCCCTTCCTTTTCCCCTTTACTTCCCTCTCTCTCCCTTCTTCCTTCCTTCCTTTCTATGTATGTCTCTGGTGGGGGGGGCACTGTGTGTGCCTGGAGGCCCAAGGGTGACTTTGGGAATCACTCTGGATTGCTTCTACCTCCTCTTTGCTTTGCTCTGGAGTTTCCCAGGCTCCATCTTCCAGGGTTCCATTTCCACCTGGGTTTTTTACATGGGATCCTGGGATCCAAACTCAGGACTTTCTGCTTTCGAGGCAGAGGCTTAAACCCTGAACCATTTTTTCAGCCCCCTTCTTTCATTCTTTTTTTGCAGAGTTAGTTTATTCGAAGATATTCTTCCCACAGATTTTAAGTTCCAGTGTATAAACATGGGCTTCTCAAAGAAGAGTTTGTCCAAGCAGGCTTCTACCTCTCATCTGTCATATGGTGAAAGAGTTGGAGGGAAACCAGGGACAGAGACAAGGAAGAGACCAGAAGTCTTTGCCAGTCCAGGTGAGCAATCCAGGCCGACCCACGAAATGTGTCACTATGATGCACAAAGACGCAATTTCCTGGGCAGAGAGGTCACATGGACTTCAGAGCGTCCAGAGAATAAAGGTTCTGGGGCCAGAGGAGCCTTAAAATCCTTTCACTGGAAAGAGGCGGGGGGGTCACCATACACTAGATCTAGACAACCTAGATCTGACAAGGGGCTTTTGCTGGTCTGCCAGGATACGAAAGGGGGAACTGAATGCCAGCTAGAGAGAAGAAGGATCTGGATCAGGGCCACCACACCCACATATTCCAGATCTTCTTGTCCCTGCAACACACACACACACACACACACACACACACACACACACACACACACACACACACTTCAGTTCTACTTGATGCTGCAAACCTACAGAATCTCCTCCTGGTTAATGAGAATTCCCCGGCTGCATCCAAGAATTTCAATAGCTTCTTAAGAAAAAACACATCTGTAGACAGCAGGGACTTTCCACAAAGGTGGAAATGTGGAGATGCCCACAGTCAGGCCTGTGGCTGAGACGTTTCGAGACTCCAGCTGGCTTCTTGGTAACTGGGTAGAAAATCAGCTGTCATCACAGTAACGAAGCTGACAGAAGGACCTTCTTCCAGAAAGCTGAGTCACAGTGTTATTTCTCTAATGATTCAGTTCTGGCTGGTGTTACTAAGCATGTCCATAAACTTGGAGCAGCGACAGGCATCCACCCAGGCTTCCTCACGGAGAAACGCATCACCTTTCACCCACAAGGCTTTCTTCTACCAGCTTCCCTGGAGATGGCAAGAGCCATGATCCTCCTAGACTCTTCCCCCTTCACACCCCGCCCCCAAATTAAGTCTGGCTCTGAAGGCACAGGTGTGGGTGAGGGAGCAGAGCTGCTTCATGGAAGGGATAGAGCAGTGACTCAGGAAAACAGCTTGGCATGGAGCAGGCCGGCAGCAAAGCCCTCCTCTCCCTGTGACATTTCCCTGATGTCTTAGTAACACAGGAAGTCGCCTGGAGAGAAGAAGCAAGCACGTGACCACAGCCTTCCAGAAGGGGTGCCCTGTGAGCCACCTGCACTTCCCACCTGTCCTTCGACTCAAAGGACACAGTCCTCTAAGACAGAGCGCCAGCCTCTCTCTCTGCTTTCCTGAAGCCCGAGTTAGTAGCAACCGAGACTTTCACCTTAGGATAGGCCACAAGCCAGGTTCCATCCAAACTGCCTTGCCCAACATAGCACATTACCACCAAGTAGCAGGGGCTGGGATTTGAACCCAGGCAGTTTAGTGACTGGAAGGCCCCATGGATATCTAACCACTGTCACGCATGGCCTAGTAGCAGAGGGTCTGCCTCAGCTCTGTGGATGGAGGACTTGCTAACCCAGGGGGAAGAGAGGCCCCCTGGTCAACAAAGCGTTCCGCGAATGAGGTTATCCCCTGGAAGACAGATCTCCCAACCTTCATGGGCCACACCTCCACCTTCCCAAGCTGCCAGACCTTGGAGGAGCATGGTGGGCCCTCCCCTCCCTCTTCCATTTCCACTTAGGCCTGGCAGTGGGCCTCGCCCAGCTCCACCCACATCTAAGCCAAAGCACCACATGTTCCCCAGGGTCTAGGAAACAACAGTCGCCACAGGGAATGAGGCTGTTCCCCAGAGGGAAGGCCCGCAGCGAAAAGCTGGGTGCTTCATGTGTTTTTTTGGGTGTTAAATTTCCTTCACGGTGCACACAACAATCCTGCTGGTGTGGGGCGCAGACAGCAGTGGGCAGACACCCCAGCCAGAGGAGTGGGGTTACAACACATGGCTGGCTGATCGGGAGGCAAACTAGGACAAGGAAGGAACCATTTTCTCTCTCTCTCTCTCTCTCTCTCTCTCTCTCTCTCTAGCTCTGTTCTCTTCAGCAGTGTGACCTTAGGGAAGCTACAGAACCTTGCTGGGCCTCTGTTCTGTAAAAATGGAGAGAAGGCACCTGGACTTGGTGGCACAGGGGTCTGTGATCTGAGCTGTTCAGGAAAACCACAAGATCCGGGTTGGCCCCGGGGAACTTAGGGAGACCCCGCTTTGAAATAAAACATAAAGGAAGCTAAAATGAAACACTAGAGATAGACATCGGAGGTAGAGGGTGGCCTAGCAGGCTAGAGGTTTGTATGCCCCCTTATTAAAGAAAACAAAGAGAGGCCCTATGGTTTTCAAAGGACTAAATGAGTAAGTTAAGAGGCCAGCAAAATGGTTCAGCGACTAAGAAATCTGCTGGCAAACTTGCCAACCTTAGTTCAAACCCCAGATGGTCCACATGGTAGAAAGGGAGAATTGTCCTCCAAAAACTGTCTTCCTCTATGGCATACATGTGTGTACATACCCTCTCCCTCTGTAAGTAAAATGAAATTAGTTCTTATTTAACTAATTAGTTAATTCAGGTTTAATATTGGCAAAAAGTGTTCAATCAACAGTAGCTTTGTTTGTTTGTTTGTTTGTTTGTTTGTGTTTGTTTGTTTGTTTGTTTGAAGACCAGGTCTTGCAGCTTCTGAACTCAGAATTCTCTGGCCTCTACCCCTAGGTGCTGTGGATCTGGCACACATACCAGCAGCAGCCACACCCCAGAACATGCTAGAAATGCAAACTACAGTGTCAGAAATGCAGAGGCTGAGCAGGTTTCTTGGTGACTGGCCTAATGATAACTTTCTTTTTTAAAGCAACTATGTTTCCTCCTCCTCTTCTTCCTCTCCTTCTTCCTTCTCCTCCCTTTCCTCTTCCTCCTCTACCAACTCCCTAGAAGCACAGCTACCTCTCTCCAAAGAGCATGTTCACTCAATCTCACAAGTTCACAGAGTTATGGAAACCACCAGCCTTTATCAAGTGAAGTGGACCCGGCCCAGGATCGGGCTGCAAAATCAGCCTGCACGTGCCCATTCCTTCATTCGGGCGATCCTGGTAGGGGCCAACCGAGGACCCAGAGTTCGCAGGCAGCTCTCCCGGTCAGCCTCAGCGCAGGAGGAACAAACGGCTGCTCTCCCGGAAGCCCCCAGACTGGGCTCAGTTAATCATTCCCAAAGACAGAGCAGGTACCTCCCTCCCCAGGAATCTCTGGGCTCCCTACCACTGGGTAATTACATCAGAAAGACACAAAACCTCGGAATTTCCTCCTCCTGGCAGAGAAAGAAAAAACAGAAGCAAAGGGTGGGGGCAGGGACACACTCTCCTTCCAGCAAAGGTCAAGAAATGAGTGGCCTGCCCAGCACTTCTCCAGGAGAGGGACCTGCAGTTGGAAGGCCTGCAGAGCTGGGGGTGGACAGGGGCCTCAGGCCCCCATTGCTGCTGCTGCTGCTGCTGCCTGTCAGAACGGGACCGAAAAGCCACTTCTGCAAGACTCCCGACTGTTGGGAGCCTCTCACCCAGAACCAGGAAGTGGGTGGAAGGGAACCAGGGCAAGGAGAGAAAGGTCACGCGCTCAACTGGAGGCAAGTGTCACTTCCCGGGTGGCCTTCAGAGCCAGGCGGGTGAGGGCCAGGTGGCGCAGGGAAGGAGCACTTACCTGCCATGGTGGCCGCCTGGCTGCTTGGAGGGCCTGGCCTCTCTTGTTCAAAAGAGGACAGAGGCCGGTTCCCGGCAGACATTCCGACTTCCGGCTCCTTTGGCGGCCTCTCCCAGGGGGAGGAGGAAGCAGCAGAGAGACCCAGGAGTCACCACTTACAAGCCAGCCCTGGTGCTGGGCGCACGAGGTCGCCCGGCTGGGGCGAGGACACGGGCACAGCTGCAACAGAGCCTGTCCAGGGCGGTAGGAGGCTGAGGGTTGTTTGCCACGTGTCCCCAGGCTTCGGCGCTAATTCATCACCCTCGACACCAGCAAGCTATGCTGCAAGTCCAACGTGCTCGGCCTGACAGACGTTTACTGTAGTGAATGGGACAAAGGGACCGCGGGGAGGGGGGGGTCGTGGCAGAGGTGGAGAGGAAGGTGAGGGTCTGCACACTGGATTTAAATAATAATAATAAGTATTTCAATCTCTTAGTCTTGACCGTGGTGTTCCACAAAGGACAAACCCACCTGGGATGCCAGACTAGCTAAACTAGAGCAGTCCCTTCCCAGCCGGCAGGATCCTCCTCCCTCTCAATCAACAGCAGCAGGGGATTAAAGGAACATTCTACTGTACAAGAAGAAGCTCCTCTGTATGGACCGGGGCAAGATGGAAATTGCTCCAATCCAGGCCAGAAATGTGGTTTACAAATAGACCGTTTATCCCTCAGCCACCCAGTGACTATGACTTAGGCACTTTCCTCTACCTTAGTGGTACAAAGAAGAAAATACACTGGCAACATGGCATTGGGAATTTCCTGGTTTGGGAATGTGGGGTTCTTCTCCAACTAGGCCCCAGCACCGGTACACACTGAGTAGATTTAGCTGTATCTAGCTGGGCCTGGAAGGCCCAGCCAGCAGGGTGTGGAGGCAAAGGCTGCCTCAGGCTTTCCAGCAGGTTCTAAGACTGCAGTTCATCTGCATGATTCACCATGCAGGGGGAGGGGGTGAACGGCCTGGGGTGGAGGGGGGGCCATGACAGGCTGAGGCTCTGGAGGGCTCAGGTGCCCCTGGCTTGCATCCTGGGGGTGTGGGGGGTGGGGAGGAACTACAGCTAGGAAGGGCCAATTCAGACACAAAGGGCCGACTCTCTGGGGCAGCAGCTGACACTCAGGAGAGGCCTGGGAGAAGGAAGCCAAATAAAGGCGCCTCAGAGAGAAGGCCGGTCACTGGGAACCAGGCCACGCTTCCAGCCAGCCCTGGGAGGGGCCCGGCCTCTGAAAGTCACTGGAAGAAGGACAAGGGGGGGAGGGAGAAATGGGCCTTGGAAGGTTAAGCAAGAACTGAAGATGGGGAATCATCCAGATCACCGGGTAGAAGGGATGCGTCCAGGCCCAAGGCCATGCGTGGGGGAAAGCCTTAGACGTCCTTCAGGAGAACAGAGTGTTGAGGAGGTGGCCCTGCCGCTTGGCCAGGGGAAGCCAGACACTGGAAGCAAGGGCGGGCTAGCCACAGGAGAAGACGCAGCCAGACATCCACAGCAGTGCACGTGAAATCTTGTGGGGAGGGGAGAAGGCCACACAGGCTCTGGGTTTGCAAAGGTCTGGAGCAATACCCAGCAAAAGAGAAAGCACAGGGACCCCATCTGAGCCCTTGTCAATCCTCTTCACACGGGGTATTTCTCAGGGCATGTTTGTGATTGTGTGTGTGTGTGTGTGTGTGTGTGTGTGTGTGCGTGTGCGTGCGCGCGCGCAAGAGCTATCAGTGAGCAGCTTGCACCTCCACAGAAGTGGGCTGGCTTTGCTGTTCACTACCGTGGATCTCAGAGTTCTGGGCTATTCTCCTGTGTTCCCACTGCAGAGCACCTCATTTAGAGACTCCTGGCTCACGCCTGGCTTCCAGGGTTCACACAAAAGGAGTCAGGACATGTCCCAGCACCAATCACAGGCCATTCTTAAGAGATTCGGGTGTAAAGGAGTTCCTCAGGAAACACATGGCTGTGTATAGAGACAGTTCTGGTTTTGACAAAGAGTAAGGGAAAAGGCTACCACGGACATGTGGGGCTCAGAGACACTACATACCTTCCAAGACAGTCTCCATGGCAAACAATTGGGTCTAAAATATGCACAGTTGAGACGCTCCTGTGTCTAGAACCTTCCAGTGAGTTGCCTGGCAGGCAGAGGGAGCTCTGAGTCAACTGTCTATCCATCAAGACAGTGCTTCCTGCCATCTCAAACTTCAGCATCAAAGAGAGAAAAAAAGGAACCGGTCAGTCCACTGAGCACCAACCAGACATCTGGACTGCCAGAAAAACTGCCGTTGGAAGGTCCCTTGCCCTCTTGGGAGTAAGCCAAGGCACACAGCAAGGGCAAGCCTAGGTTGCACACCTATTCCCCGCGATGTGCTGAGAAATAAATGAATGCGTTTCCTGCAAATTACTGCAGTTCAGCCAGTGGCCAGGTTCTGCCATGTAACTCATGCACAGGAGAGAAGGCTGTGTGGCCAGCCAGGCAGGAAATCCAGCATGCTTCAGAAGTTGATTCCAGAGACCAAAAGCTGACCAGAAAGAACGACCAGGAATTTTGTGAATGTTGGGGGTGGGGATGGGGGGGCGGGACCAGCTACAGTCAGAGAGCCAGTGCAGCTTACTTCCTGGCATTGTGTGCCAGGAAGCTACTTCAAGAATCCACCCAGAGCTGGGGATGGAGCTCTGTGCTGAAGATGTAAGGGGAAGGGGGATGATAAAGGGGAGGGTGGGAGGGAGAGAGAAGGGCAAGAACCCCAGAACTCTAGGCCGCTTCCTTTCCTGATTTCCAGGGCTCAGACTAAAAGCCAGCCTCCACTAGAGCAGGGAACCCCTCAAAATACCTCAACTGCTCAGGTTAACCGATTCTCCTGGGGTGGTTGGGCACCCCATCAGGAAGGGCATGCCTGAACCGTACTCATAGCACTGTTGGGTGTGTGGTCTTGGCAGCCAGTCATTGTTCTGATTCCAGGAGCTGCTGATAACTGCTGTGTGCTCTTGGACAAGTTACTTGACCTCTCTGAGCTCCACAGGTTCAGCTATAGCTATTAAACTCTTTCTAGGCGGGTAGTTAAGGTGAAACGCGTCAACGCTTGTGCAGTGAACCATGTCAGGCAGGTCAGAACAAGGAGTTGTTGCTACTACTGCCCCCTGCTGATGAAGGAGTCAGTTTCCTCAAACCTCTTTGTTCTCTTGCTGAGTGCTTTGCACTAGCTGCTTCCAGAAGGCCAGAGCAATGGCTCAGGATTTAGTTCAAGTGAGAACAGAGCCCTCTGATATCTCAGAATCCAAGCTGCAGGCACTGTTCCCCACCTTCTTCGGCCAGCCCACCCTTCTTCCAGGGCATGAGAGGATCATCTGATAGCTGGGCCGCTGTGTGACCTTGGGCAGGTCACTTTGACATAAGCTCTTTGAAAGGGATAGAGCTTTATCTTGGCTCTGGGTGGGCTTCACTAGGAGCTAGGGTGCCAGGAAAAAGGAAAAAAAAATCAAAGGCCACCAAAGCCACCCCAAGTCAGTCTCTGTCTCACACCCAAGATGTAACTGGAATAAAGAAGACAAGGAGTGAGGAAAGCCAGATTTATTGGGAAAGTGAGAGCAAGTAAGGGTGGGAGAGGGGATCGGAGGGAGGGAAATCCACAGCGGTCCTGCTGGAGAAGGAGGCCATCTCTATATCTCTATTGGAATAGGTCATTTTTTAACACATCCTTGGCCGAAGAAGGTGGGGAACAGTGCCTGCAGCTTGGAGTGTGCGCACTCTCCTAACTAACGCTCCCTCAGTCCAAGCAGAGAGCTGTTCTGTGTTCAGGGTAGGGGGCAACGTAAGACCCACCCTGAGTCTGCTGTTACTATCCACAGCCTGCTCTCTTCAGTCTCAACTTTACCTCTCTCAATCCTGGTGCCCTAATTATCTGCAAAGTGGCTACTGAATTCAGTAGGCTGGACCTGAAGCCTGTGGTCCCAGCTCTCGGGAGGCTGAGGCAGGAGCATCACTGCCAGTTCCGGGCCAGCCTGGGCTACTCAGTAAGACTCTGTCCACTGAGTAGCCTAGTTTTGAAGATAACCAAATCCCAGTATGGAGCAGAGATTTGGGGTCGGGGTTGGGGGTCATGAACAGGAGGCATTATGAGAGTCAGATCACAAGAGCTTTGGGGACACCAGCTGAGGGGACCCCACATCCAGAAAGGCCTTAGGTCTATCAGTCCATGAGCAAATGAATATGGGTAAAACTAGTGTGGTCAGATCAGAGAAAATCAGCTCAATTCAGTCCACCCACAGCTGAGTACTGTTTGTAAATTTCAGTAAACTGTCAATATTTAACAATCAACAGAAATGCAACTTGAAAACCCAAGTCTCTATCTTGAAAAAACAAACAACAAAAGCCAGACAAGGGTGGCACCTGTAATCCCAACAGTCAGAGAACAAGTTTCAGGCCAGCCTGGGCTAGAAAGTAAATTCTAGAACAACCAGGACTAGAGAGTGAGATCCTGTCTCAAACAAACGAACATCTCCTGAGCTACCTCTTCCCATTCAAGTGAATTATTCCACAATCCCAGAAGTGCTCATTCACCGGGAGATGCACTGAGCAGCTGAGAAGAGAAAGGAGTCACTAGGTAGGACGCATTAGTATGAAGAGACTCGAGGCCAGAGTCCTGACCCCCATCAGAGGCTGCAAGGTGACCCGGCTCCCACACCTCATCTACGTTCCAGGTTGCGGAAGGCTGGACAGGAGTCAGCAAGCCAACTTGGGAAGGCAGGAAGACAGCCCGCCCTGCCCTGTCACATGGGAGGGTCTGATCAAGCAGGCTGGAAACTCCCACATAGCAATCCTATATGGGAATGCAGACACAAGGAGAATCACAGACACTGTCTCAAAGAAAGGAAAACAAAAAACATACAGCACATATGTTGTCTTCTGTGCAGTCATGCACCACTTTCACTCTTAGGTCTACACCCAAGAGAAATGAAAACATACATCCACTCTCACGGCAAGAAGGTTCGAGGCAGCACTGTATAGAACCAAAAGATAGACAGACAAGGCTCAGTGCCAATCAACAGACACAAAAATATACCATGGAGACCTAGCATGGTGGTGGTAGTGGCCTGTGGACCTAGCTAGGGGCATCCCTGACCTCTTGGGGGGTGGGGGGAGGAGACTCTTTATGCTCTCTTGCCTGATATAGTGGCACAGGCCCAAGGACTCGGGGCACTGAAGGAGACCAATCCCAAGTACAAGGCCTGCCCACTATGGAGCCCACACATCTGATTCTAGCCAGGCAACACAGTGGAACCCTATCCCAAATACACACATGAAGGAGCATTATTCAGCCCTGAAAAGGAATTTATTATTTGTATATGCTACAGTCATGTGGACAAGAACATTATTACCTATTATAACAAAATGTCCAGGATAGGCAGATCCATCAGCAGAGAGAAATTGATAGTTGCCTGGTGGCAGTAACAGGAACCAAACTACCAATAGATACGGAGGTTTGGAAACAGCAGTGATGAACATGTACTAAACGTTTGGTTGTACTGGTGAAACATTAAAAAATCACGGGTGGGCTGAGAAAACACTTGCTAGCCAAGACTGAAGGAACTGCATTCCATCGCGGACACCCACGTAAAAGCCAGACACAGGCCTCTATATCACCTGAGAGGCAGAGGCAGGAGGATTCCTGGGATTCACTGGCTGGCCAGCAACCAAATCTGTGAGCTCCGGGTTCGATGAGAGAACTTGTCTCAAAACACAAGGCTGAAGGCAGTGATTGAGGAAGACACCCAACATCAACCTCTGGCCTACACACACACACACACACACACACACACACACACACACACAACCTGAGTTCAATTCCCAGAAACCCATCTAGTGGAAGGAGAGAACTAACTTCTGGAATCTGTCCTCTGACCACACACATGCACCTGTTCTCTCATATCAATATATAGAATAAAGAGAAAAAAGAGGAAGAGAGGGGAAGAAATGGGAGGAAAGGAGATGGGAGGGGAGGGGAGGGAAAAGAATCCACTGAATGGGCTGGGAACGTGGTTGAGACAGAGCAGTGTGCTTGCTTGGCCTGCGTGAGCTGCTGGGTTTCTACTCCCAGCTAGCACCGCCAAAAAAAAAAAGAAAAAAAAGAATCCACTGTCTCTACAGCAAAATGAGGATAAGTATCCCTAATGCAAAGTCTTGCAATTCAAACACGTTCTAAAACATGAACATATTTGAATGTTGATCACAGTAGAAAATTCCAGCAGCTCTCACAGTCAGAGACCACTGACAGGCGTGGAACCCAGCACTCAGGAGGTAGAGGCAGAAGACTGAGCATTCCGGGTCCCTCTGGGCCATGCGGCCCATAGCAAGAATAATATGTATCATCTAAGGACCTTCAGGCTGTGTGTATAAGGTCTACATGGAACACGAGCAAGTTTTATGTTTTAGACTTGAGGCTCATCCCTAAAACATCTCATTTCATAAATGCAAACTCTCCAGAATCCAAAAGGTTCTAAAATCTGAGCTGCCTAACCCCATGTAGTACATTTTTTCTTTCTTTTTAATATTATATTTATTTATATGAGAAAAAGAACAGGAGCATGTGTACAGGCCAGAGGACAAATTTTCAGAAGTTAGTCTTCCCTTGCACCATGTGGGCGGGCTTCCAGGGATCAAACTCAGGTCTCCTGGTTTGCTACGCACAGAACGCTCTGGTTCCAAGCATTCCAGAGAAGAAATGTTCAACCCTTAACTATTATTTGAAATATTTCTGGTTTGGAGGAGAGGTGGGGGGACGATCTCTGAGTAGATCTTCAGCCTGGTATGTCTGCTCTAAGGTCTGTGGGAGATGCCAAAGAAGAGATGCTTCTTTTTAAGGTAGAAAATCATCACTTTGGGATCACAGTCTTTCTGGAAATAGTAACAATTCACATTACATGGGTCAGGCTTCAACAGAGAGGGCTGGTACACAGCTTCCCCACGTCTACCACAAAGATAAACTGCGTGGGACCAGTAAGATGGCTCAGCAGGTAAGGCTCACAAGCCTGAAGATCTGAGTTCAACCCCTGAAAGCAACGCATGGCAGAAGGAAGGAACTCCGACCTTGTCCTCTTTCATCTGTGCACCACCGCATGCATGCATGCATTTTTTCTGCCTTCTCTCCCTCCTTCCCTCCTTTCTTCCTTCCCTCAATCCCTCCTTCCCTCCCTCCCTCTTTCCTTCCTTCCTCCCTCCCTCAATCCCTCCCTCCCTCCCTCCTTCCTTTCCTTTCTTCCTTCCTTTCTCCCTCTTAAATAAGTAAGAAAATAAAAAGCCATTATAAGGGCTTAATCCCAGCACAGGCAAGGCAGAGACAAAACCATTCTTAGAATTCACTGGCCAGCCGGTCTTGCAGAATCTTTACATTCCAGGTTCAGAGAGACCCTGTTTCAAAACACAAAGTGGAGCTGTTGCTGGAGAGATAGCTCAGAGAGTCAGGCGCCTACTAGCGAACTTGGAGACCTGAATTCCATCCCCAGAAGCCTACATGGTGGAAGGAAAAAACTGACTTCTGAAAGTTGTCCTCTGACTCCTATCCATGTGCCACAGCGTACACACATGTGTTTTCTCTATCTATCCATATCTCTCTCTCTCCCTCTCTCAAATGCATAACTAAATATATAAAAACAAATTTAAAAATTAAAAACACAGAGAGTGACTGAGAAAGACTGATGGGCACCGAGCTCTGGCCTCCACTCATTCACACGTGCACACACACACACACCCTTGCCTCCACTCATTCACACATGCACACATACACATACCCTCGTGCACACAATCACAACGATAGGCTACACAGCATTCCCAGAAGGTCTCCTGACAGATACAGAGAGAACTGACACCCTCTTGAAAGTTAATGCTCACCAAGAGAAGGTGAGCCTGCAAAACTGCGAGCTTCAGACCCCTGGGATATGTTAGATCTTGTGACCAGAGGGACATCCATCCAGTGGTCCTCTGGCACTACATGGCTGGCCCTTCCTGGGCTCTCTGTGATGTGAAAAAGCCAGAATAGCTACAATGACTGAGGCTCACATCTTGAAAGAAAATTTCCCAGCCCTCCTACTTGACCCCCCACCCCCCACCCCCGGCCTGCGGCTCTAGAATATTGACTGATCTATTTTCCTGGCGCTTCCCTGAAATAGGAAGATCTCTTTCCTCACAGCCAGCCACCTTCACACACAACTCTTTGGTGAAATCTTCATTTGCATACAACAGAGGGATGGGGGCCCTGGGCTAATTAAGATCTGGGGCTGCTTAGTAAATTATTGTAATTTTATATTCTCTACAGCATCCTGTCTCTGCGCACAGTCATACCCTGTCAAGTCTCACCAACAAGGCCGCTGTGCAGGAATTAATGTCTTCCGCAACATCTGCGCCTGGCTTCCAAGGGGCTCCTTCCCTCAGGCAGATGCCCCCAGACAGTTTTTAAAATGATAGTGGCCTCTGGCTGCCTGAGATCCATCCCCGCCATCATTACAGCATAATGTAAACAGCCAGAACCGGGAGCCTTTGTATGGGGAAACCCCAGGCCTTCCAGAGTCTTCTGACCCATGCACAATGTGCCCAAAATCCTGCCAGGAAGTGCATGTGTCCAACATTGAGCAGCCAATATAAATCGACAGCCCTCAACCACTTCTGTTCCTATAATGCATTTTGCTGGAGTGACACAGTGTTTCAGAAAACTGGTCTGCACTGACTTCATTCAAAATCAGGCTCTGTTACAAGAAAGAGGGGATCTCAGCTGGCAGCACTGGTGAGCCCTATTCTTGCAGTGGGGTGGAAGCCCCTCCTATTTCAGGTCCAAACACACTCCACGCACCAACCCACCACTCCCCAGCCACTCAGAAGCCAGCAACCACCATGGGCACTGCAGGGATCTAACTTGGAACCCTAGAGATACAGCTCATCGTTAGCACAAGGGTTTAAAATAGAAGACAAGAGACTGGGAGATGCTCAGCCGGTCAAGGTGTTTGCCACAGAAGCCTTCACAAAGCTGAGTTCAATCCCAGGACCCCACGTGAAAAGCCAGATATAGTGCTTCAAGTGTGATTCCGGCGAGGCAGAAGCAGGAGAAGCATCTAGAGCATCAACCAGCCTGGAGTCTGTAGTAGAAAGAAACAACCAGAGACCAGCAAAGCAGAAAGATGAGAATCGATCGACTCCCTTCGAAAAGTTGTCCTCTAATCTTACACGCACGTGCACACGCACACGCCCACACAGCACATCTGCACACATGCACAAACACACACATAATAAAAATGAAAAATAAGATAAAACCTGTCCCCAGTACCCTACTTGGCCACTTCGGTCACCTGAGCCTCACTTTCCTCGACTGTAAAATGGGAGCCACACATGCCAGAGTGCTCAGATAGGATCTGAATGAAGACATCTACGGCCTGCTTTTTGAAGAAATCTACAGCCTGGTTCTTGCCAATGTGCCTGGCGTCTACAAGGTGCTTCTGATTTATACTTGAACACCTCTCCGCAAGGCGTCGCCTCCGACACATATGTCATCCTGACATCTTGTAAAGCAGGAGTGCTCTGGAGACTGCCAGGCAGGATGGAGGAGTCACTGGCGACAGACTTGGGAATTACTCCATTAATAAGGGGAGGGGGTGCCACTGACTCGAGACCCTAATAGAACCTGCAGCTAGAATACTGAGATAAGTGTGCTGACATGCCTGTGGCCCCAGCTTCTCCAGAAGCTGAGGCAGGAGAGTATCATGGCTCACAAGAGAAAGAACAGTCTGGTCAACATAGTAAAATTTCAGAAGAAAAAAAATAATAATAATAAGACTTCACAGATGGGCTGGAGAGGTGGCTCAGGGGTTTAGCCTCCGCCTTGCAGGCAGAAGGTCCTGAGTTTGGATCCCAGATCCCATGTATAGACGCCAGACGGAAGCGGGGTGGCCTGCGCTTCTGGTCCTGGTAGGGCGGAGCCTGTGAATCCCGGGGCAGAAGGAGGTGGAGGCGTCCATGGTGGTTCGCGAATTCGTCCGTGGTTCTACACATACACAGACACACACTCACACACAAAAGCCACACACGCGCACACACATACACACACACATGCGCACAGTTGAATAAATAATAATAATAAAAAATTAAAAAAAAAAAAAAAAAAACAAAGACTTCACAGAGCTTGGCAAGCTGAGGCAGAATTCCCTGGGGTTGGAGGCTGACCTGGGCTACAGACTTGAGTTCCAGATCACTATGGGCTCTAAAGTAAGACCAGGTCGTAGACAGACAGGGTTAAGACTCTGCCTCACAAGCAGAAGGTCCTAAGTTCAGATCCCAGGTCCCAAACAAATATGCCAGCCACCGGCAGCTTGCATTTCTTGCCCTGGTGGGCAGAGCCTGGCAAATCCCAGAGTGAAGCAAAAAAGGAGGTAGAAGCAATCCAAGATGATTCCCGAAGTAACTCTTGGTCCTCCACAGGGACACACAGTGCCCTCTGATACACACTCACAACAAATAAAATAAATCTTTAAAAAAGATAAGATTGACAGACAATAGATGGGCGGACAGACAGAGAGATAGACAGACAGACAGATAAAAATAATTTTGGCCTAAGAATGTAGCTGAATGTGCAGTATTTATCCAGCATGCCTTAGTACATTATGCCCAGGTTTAATTAATCACCAGTTCAAAAAAAATTGCTATCCATTTTTAAGTTTCCCAGGCAGAATGGAGCTCAGAGCCTGATTTCTACTTCCAGGTTCGGAATACTATTCTGAGCAGAATAAGGTTCTGTCAGTCACCACATCTCCCTTTAAAGAATGTTCCCTTCCTCTTGGCAGAAGAGAGGGTGAGGTCTGGGTATCTACACAGCAGCACATGGCACACACACTTGACTCTGTTGTTTTTGAGGAGGCCGCAGGCCCCCCACTGTCTACTGCTAGCTCTCTTAGTGCCCGGAGACAGCTGGCATCTTCCTTCACGGCCCTCCTGGTCCAAAGGAAACAGAGCTGGTTGTGCTACACACAGTAAAAGGCCCAACAGAAATGGCGTCTCTGGGGACACAAGCCAAACAAGCCTAGAGGAAAACGGGGTGTTCACTGAGCGGTTGCATGCTCTGAGATAGAAGTCCTTGTGCCATTTTCCCAAGGTCAGATTTGGACCGGGCAGAGGTCAGGTCTAAACCTCGGGGACTCAGGTCACAAAATACAAGACTGTCTCCCCTGAGCCTCTGGGGTCTCTGCTGGAAAAGGTAACTGGATGCTAGGTGTGGTGGTCCAGGAGACAGAAGCCCCAGAAGTCCAAAGCCAGCCTCAGCTACACAGAGCATTTGAGGCCAACCCGAACTACACGAAACCCGATCTAAGAAACAAAACAAGAGAGAGATCATGTGCTCTGTGAGACAGGCAGAGAGAGAGAGAGACAAGGAAAGACAGAGAGAGAGAGAAAAAGAGAGAGAGATAGAGAGCGAGAACAAGAGACAGAGCGAGAGAATGAGAAAGCGAGAGAAAGAGCGAGAGCAAGAGCGAGAGAGAGCGAGAGTGAGAGAGAGAGAGAGAGACGTGCCCTGAAGACAGAAGCAGGCACTGCAGCAGCCTCCTGGGAGTGAGCTCAGTTCTTGACCACACAAGGACAGCCGCCAAGGGCACACTGGAGGACTGTCCCCTAGAAACAAGGTGACCCCTTCCCTTGTGGATTCCTAGCACAGCCGGTGGGAACTGACAGCTGTGGGAGAAGGGCGCAGGGGGACAAGGCGTGCTGCAGGAAGCCTGCAGGGAGAAAGAAGCATTTCTCCCTGATTTCCACCCGGGCCCTGGCCAGCCCCTCTGGGCCGCACGCCCACCTGCCTCCACCCCATCATTTTAGGGCATGTAAGTGGGGGCAAGAGCAGAGGCCCTGAGAAACAGGTCCCCTCCCCAGGAGTCCATTCTAATCAGGACAGCAGGCCCTCTTACATCCGCAGACCGCTCAGAGCGCGCTGAATGAGCCAGACTCATCTGAGTCCCCTCATCCTGCATCGCCGCCATCCTTCTGAGGGAAGCCAAGCCACAGCTCAGCTCTGAAGGGAGTCGCTGTAAAGCTCTACTGCACACAGCTGAAGTAGCTCGGTGGGTAGCGTGCTTGCCAGGCAGCCTTCACACCATGTAATATTGGGCCAGGTGACACACGACTATGTGATCCTCGGGTTTACATACGTGTCGAGACTGCGGTCGGCCAGGTGTACCTGAGACTCTTGTCTCTAAATAAATAAATAAATAAGTGTTCAGGGCTGGGTACGGGTGAAATGCTTGCTGTGTGATACACAGGTGGATCTTGGGTAGGATCCTAAGTACCCACATAAATCTGGGCACAGCAGTGTGAGTCTGTAAACCTAGCCCTAGGGAGACAGTCCTGGGGTTCATAGCCTGTCTAACTGGACAGTGAGTTCCAGGTTCTCTCTCTCTCATACACACACACACACACACACACACACACACACACACACACACACACACACGGTGGGTGACTAAAATAAATAAGTAAAAACGAAAGCCATTCTCTCTCCCACAGGGTGGGGCAGGCAGGAAGGTCCCAGGCCCACCTACAGAAGGTTCTGTACCCATGGACAGAAGCAAGTAGAAAATACAAGAACACACCCCAGCTGATGGAGGCACCCTCTAGATGCCTGGAAAACGCTCCATTATCTCGAGTGGGTCACGGTCTTACAAGCATGTGCTTGAGTTAACATTCATCAACTGCACACTGTAAAGTGGGCTAACAATGTACCCAAACCGCTCTCAAATGTCAGGGGGTAAGAGCCTGTTTCCTCATGGTCGGAGTGGATAAGCTACGGGAGAAGCCAGAACTGACCTAGGCAGTGGTGGAAGAGAATTGGAGACAAGCTGGAGACACGAACTCATGCTCAGTCACTACAGCTACAAATACTGCACAGACCCACATGTGACACCGGTGAATTAGGTGCTCTGTCAGCTCGGACCCTAGAAGCAAAGGTACCCCAGCGGCTGTGAGCACACCCGGCACTTGGATCTTGGTTTCTAACACCCTCTCCCCAAAAAGGCCCAGAGAGGCTGGGGAGAGCAGATTGGCTGCTTCTGAGGCAAGCAGAACAGAAACAAGATGAGCCCAGAGCAACTCAGTGCTTAAAAAAACAACCGGATACCACCATGATGAGGCCTGTCGGAGAGACATCGCGTAGAACTCCCAGCTGCCCCAGCTCAAGCAATCTGTAATAAGCAAGAGGTAATGAACTAAAGTCCCAAGTATAAAAATCACCTTTGTATCTATGCTAAATATGCAGAAACAAATAAATAGGGGAGAAGAGGCACCTCTCCTATACAGAAGAATCCAGGGCCATCGAGATGGATCGGCCGGCAAAGGCGTCAGCTGAATGCAACCCTGACTGCTTGAGATCAATCCCTGGAAGCCCACATGGGGGAAGATCAAACAACTCCTGCAAGTTGTCCTCTGACCTCCACTTGCACACACAACTCCTGGGTACATTCTCTCCAAAATAAATAAAATACTTATTGCTGGCAACTCTGCCCTCTAAGAAGTAGAGCACAATACCTCCTGCCCCAAAAAGGGATCAGGCATGGTGATTTTGTTCCCCTGAAGTATGGGGAGCTGGGTGGGATGTAGTTCAGTTAGTAGGGTGCTTGTCTAGCAAGCCCAGAAGCCCTGAGTTCACTTCCCAGCACCCCATATAGACCAGGCAAAGTGGCACAGCCAGGCAAGGTAGCATGAGCCTGTTACCCCAGCACTCTGGAGGTGGAGACAGGAGATTCTGGGGTTCAGACCATCCTTGACTACATAGTGAGCTTCAGCTACACGGGAAACCCTATCTTCAGATAAAGCAAGTGGTACTAGGGGAAAGGAAGACACTTCTAGCACGGCCAGGGGACCCAGTGAGCATCAGAAAGATAAGTCATGCTGACCAGCCACACCCAAGACAGGATATCATGCACACAGTGTCTTCCTCCCCCGAAATCTGAACATCACCAAGCAGGCCTCCCAGATGACGTCAGCACAAACAGCAGGCTGGGAACTGTCCCTAGGGAGGCATGTCATGTGGTCTCACAGATGGAATAGAGGAGGGACCTCACTAGGAAAACTGAGCAGATCTGAGTCAAGTACAAGCTGTTTGGTAAATAACCCAGTAATGCTGATTCAGAGGATATAAGCAGACCAGGGAGGTTGGGACAGGAGGAGGGAGAGTGGGAGGGCACGCACAGGGGTTAGGGGAGGACAGGAATGCCCCCAGAGTTCCCTGGAAATGTAAAATTCTTCACATCGAAATGCTTGTTTCAAAAATATAACACAAGGGCTGGAGCGATGGCTCAGGGGTTAAGACTCTGCCTCGTAAGCAGAAGGTCCTGAGTTTAGAACCTAGGTCCCACATAAAAACACCAGGCAGAAATGGCAGCAGCCTTTACTTCCGGCCCTGGTGGACAGAACCTGGAAAAATCCCAGAGGGAAGCAAGGAGACAGAAGCAATCTAGGACGATTCCTGAAGTTACCCTTGGTCCTCTATAGGGACACACATTGCCTGCACACACACACACACACACACACACACACACACACACACACAACACACACACACACAGAGGAAATTAATAAATAAAAGTTTAAAAATATAACACAATGGCGGAATGGCTCCTTCAGATCAGGTGCCCACCAAAAGCCCTCCAGAGCAACATGAAGTAAATCTGAGTGGAGCAAAGCAGGCAGCACCCAGTGTGACTCGTTCCAGACACGGGCACGGAGCTCTGAGGAGAGAGTTGGGGGAGGGGGAGGAGACCTGGGCCTGGGAATGGGGAGAACAGCGTGTCACAGGAGCAATGGAGGTAGAAGGGGTTGTTCAGGAAGGTCACAGAGTGCTAGAGGGTTAGAGGAGGGAACTGGAAAAACTGGGTATGCATGTGAACATGTAGATGTGGGTATGCATGCACACGGGCAGGCATGCATGTTAAGGTCATGTATCCTTCTTCAGAAGCCATCCACCGTGTTTTCTTTTTGTTTATGTTTTTTTCTTTTCATGTGTACATATGTGTGGGTCTGTATGTGCACAGGCAGGGAGGCCCAAGGGTGATCTCAGGAATCATCCTCAATGGCTCTTCCACTCTCCTGTTTTGAGCCGGGTCTTTAATTAAACTCAGAGCTCACCATTACGTCTTGTGTGACTGGCTAGCTTGCTCTGGGGATGGATGCCCTGGCTCAGTTTTCCAGAGGCTGATTTACAGATGGACATGGCATTTTTCTTGCAGGATCTGAGGATCTGACTTCCATCCTTTGCTTGCATAGCAAGTGCTTTAAGACCCGATCCAGTAAATTTTTTTTTCTTCATTTTTTTTTGAAATTGAGTTTCTTACTGGGACCTGGAGCTTCCGGATTCAACAAACCCCAAGGATCTGCCTGTCTCCATCCCTCTGATGTTAGGATTACAGACACATCACCACACCCAGCTTTTTACTGGGTGCTGGGAATCAAACTCAGATCCTTGTGAATAGGAGGCAAGCACTTTACAGAATGCGCCATAGGTGCTTTGAAGATGGTCTTGGGAAGAGGCTGGGGTAGGCGGATAAAGCACGGACGTAGTCATTCAGGGCTGACAGGCTTGCAGGACAGAGGAAGAGTGGTCTTGCTAATAAATGAGGTACTTCCCTGTGTGTGAGAAAAACGGTCCCCAGGCCTGATCCAGGAAACAGGCAACCTACATAGAGCAAGACAGGGGGACCTGCTCGAGCTGACGGTCCCTGACTGTGATCCTTTGGGAAAAGGTCCCCTTTCCTTTGTCTTCAGAGGAGTCCAGAATCGACTCAGCTCTGCTCTGCCATTTGCCTCCTGGGAGCTGTTAGTTACCAATAGACCCTCAGTGTCCTCAATTAGAAGAGAACCAGACAAAGTCTACCAGCAGCTGTCCGCGTCTCACCAGCCTCACACAAACACACGGTATCACTGTCATGAAGCAGCCTGGGGTGAAGAGTCCTAGATAGAATGTAACTCCATACCCCAGGTCACAGATAAGAAAATGGGGGAGAGAGACAGAGAGAGAGTCAGACAAGGAAACCCCACACATGCTTCCCAGCCCGCCTGGCCTCTCCCTCACCTTCCACTGTGCCACCAACCTCCACTGGACCCTGACCACAGCCAAGGGGCTTTCAAAGGGCCACTGTCTGCCCCCAACAAAGACATGGAAAGGTACTTCCTGCTCCAGGTCTCCAGAGCACCTCATGGCTGTCAATAAAACCCAGATGGCCTGAATGCTGTGACAGCCAGGGCAAGGAGCAGACAGCTTTGTCCCTCCCCCTCAGCACTGAAGCACCCCAGCCAGCCGGCCCAGCTCCCAGTGCTGAGCACCCCAGCCAGCCCTCTCCCTCAGTGCTGAACACCCCAGCCAGCCGTCCCTGCCCCCAGCATTGAGCACCCCAGCCAGCCCTCTCCCTCAGCAATGAACACCCCCGGCCAGCCAGCCCTGCCTCCCCTAGCACTGAACATCCTCAGTCAGCAACCAGCTGGCTCTGCCCCCCAGCACTGAGCACCCCCAGCCAGCTGGCCCTGTCCCCCAGTGCTGAGCACCCCCAGCCGGCCAGCCCTGCCCCATCACATGACCTTCCGCTTGGTCCAGATGACGCACTGTCAAGAATCTTCAAATCCTCAAATAACTAGTGTCTTTCTGGTGCCTTCAGGGAGTTGCTTTTTTGTGAAGTGGCCAGATGAGAACCACCTTCTGGAAGGATCTGTAACAGTCCTCCCTACCACCCCCTCCCACTTCCTCAGGCAGGACAGTAAGATGAAGGACCGAAAACCCACAGGAGTCTGGCCATACATATATATAAAAGCACTGAAATAAGTTGCCCTAAGAGTACCTGAAGCCCAAGTGAATAAGTACTCCCTTTGGGGTGCCCTGTGAACCCTGTCGCAAGCAGCAACAAACTGCAGCCCGCAAGAAATCATCTTAAGGGCTAGAGAGATGGCTCAGGGGTTAAGCCCCTGCCTCACAAGCAGAAGGTCCTAAGTTCAGATCCCAGGTCGATCCCATGTAAAAATGCCAGGCAGAAATGTCTGCTTGTAAGTTAGGCCTTAGAAGGCAGAGCCTAGGAAACTAGAACAAAGTGGATAGGAGGTAGAAGCAATCTGGATTGGGCACACACAGTGCCCCCTGATACAGCCAGACACATACAGAAAGGTACACATGTATAAAAAGAAAGGGAGGGAGGGAGGAAGGGAGGGAAAGACTCTACCACAATTTCTGAGCAACATCAACCCCATTGGCTCCGTTTTGCCTTCAGTGCCAACACTGGCCTTAGCATTCCAGAAAGCTCCATGTCTCCTTGTTATCACCAAATTGGGGCCACAACTTGCCAACCAAGTGGACCAGCTTCAGCCCACTTCTGAGATCCCGTACAGGCCTTCTGCGAAATCAGGAGGCTGCAGCAGCTACAGACCAGCTGAAAGCACATTATTTACAGTCAGACTCCAGGCAGCATCACTGTAGGCAGAGGGCGGCAGGCATCCCAAGACCAGATGCATACCTAACTTTTACTGTGGGGCCCCACACATCTGAACTGCACCACCATAGCACTGGGGAAGAACAACAGAAAGATCTCTCCAGAACTCAGGTACATCCATCAGGAGCTCTGCAGCCCGCAGCCCAGCCGCTCAGAGAGCCACACTTCTTCACGTTCTCTCACAACAAAAGAAACCCTCCCTCCTTTCTGTCTTAAGATACAAGCACAGGAAAACTACAAGTTTTTACTCACCTTTGGAGCGAGTAGAGATATCCATGCCCTCTACTACCTCCTGCTCAGTTTTTATTTCCTCTTCGGCCAAGCTGAAACAGAACATAGGATGTTCGCAGTTAGGTAAGCTGAGAATGTGGGAGCAGCTGCTGGGGAGCCCGAGCTCAAACCCACCTTCTTAAGTCACTCCCCATCCTTATGGGGGGAAAGAAAAGGGGGAGCACACCTGATTTCAACCAAGCATTCAGAATCCTACAACAATGCTTTAACATAGTAGGTCTTTTTTTAAAGTCAATTACCATTCCAATTGTCATGCTTACTGAGATTGGAAAATTGAACAACAACAACAAAAAATATACTTAATAAAAAAAAAATCAGTTACAGCCTACCCCACTTTGGCCCAAGAGAACCCAAACTTTGAATTAATAAATCTCACATTGCTGACACCAGGGCCCAAGATAGATTGATTAGAGGTGTTCTGAGTCTACCCACAATACTAAGCTCTGAATTCTGCAAGAATATTTTTCAGACACTCACCCCTCCCAGCCCTGTCCTCTGCCACCAAATCTTACAATTCCCGATGAGGCGGGAACCTGAACGATTAGCTTAAATTACAAAGTAGAGAAATATGGCCAGGCTTCTTGAAAGTAAGAGCTGGTCTCAAAACAATGTGGCCGGCCAGCATGGATCCCGAGAATCAGGACCCTGGGCCTCTGGCACCCCCCACCCGGGGCCCTCCTCTCTCCACAGCAAGCTTCCTTTTGAACTGTGACTAATTATCCTCGACCACCACAGTGGAATGAGGAAGGATTATTTCAAAGACAGGCAGAGTAAGAGGGCTGGGGAAGGCAGGGAGGAAAAACAAGCCAGCTCCCCCCTCTACCTCCCACCATACCTCCCCCACCTTAGCTGGGAAAGTCAGCGTCTTCACTGGAACATTTCAGATCCAACCACCCACAGACACCTCACAAGCCACCCCAAGGACAGAAGTCCAATTCTGCCTCTATAGGTGTAAATGGTTTGAGACACTAGAACGCTCTAAGCCTCTTCAGGCTGACACTGTCATGGTGGGAATCTGATCAGTCACCCCAGATGCAGTCCCATCAGCCTGTGTGGTTCGGTGGCTAGAAGAAATGAATTGACAGGGCTGGGATTTTTCCATCTGAGAGACTTAAAGACAGACCAGGAAGGAGGCTGCAAAAGAATGGGCTGTCTTGTGTCATGTGCTCTGGACCATTGACAGGGAAAAAGATGAACCCAGAAAGGGGGCCTCGGGCCTGGAAGCCCAGGGAGAGGAGGAGGCCAGACAGGGGTCAGCTCCGGGGGTATTAAGAGGAGAGAATTCAGGGTAAGAGCTAAACAGGCAGGAAAACATGACAGCTCAGAACTCAACCACAGCAGATGATCGTCCTCTGACTTAATTAGTGCCCCCCCCCCAGAAAAGAGAGGAAGGTAGTTGGGTTCCGAATCAGAAGATTAACATGTTTAGCATTCTGATTTTGAACCATTTCATTTACACATCTGTGGAGACGCCGAAGATACAGATTATCAAAAACACAACTGGCATGTCCTCACACATGATCTTCACCAGAAGAGATCTGCCTGCTGGATTTAAATGTAAATTCAGCCCAGGTGGAGTGACAAAAGGAGGGACTGCCAGCTGGTGATTTCAGACATGTTGTCCTCCAACTTTAGGCAAAAGCATTCTCAACGTGGAAATACATTCTACCCAGAAAGGCTCTGACCGCTTGGCTGGATGCTGGTGAAGGGTTGTTTCTTGCATTGGGGGGGGGGTGTTTAACTGGAAATAGATCCCCATGCATTCACCTGAGATGAAATAGATGGTAAACTTCAAATGAATGAACGAGATAACCTTGATCCTTCTAAAAACCAGAATTCTGTGGCCTTCACTAACATGAAGTATGTGAAATACCTTCTCGAAACCAATCCCATATTCTCAGTGACTTGGAGGACTGGAGAAATGCTCATCTGTGCTCCAACCAAAATGCACAGTAGTGAAACACTTGTGCCCCACGGAGCCGAAAACACCCACTTGAAGGATTTCTGCTGGTGTGAAAACATTCAAAGGTGTATTGATCACGAAGGAGTGACGCATTCGCCAGAACAATTATTTGGCTTGTAACAGCCTAGGGAGGCTGACTACTGCGGGAGGGAAGGCTGCCGAGACTAAGAGAATGCAAAGGGGTTAGCGGGCTTGGCTGTTTGCTGCAGAGTTTAAGATAATCAATTCTGGAGCAGAAAAGAGAAAGCAGAGAAAGTTAAGCTGTTTTCTTTCAAGTATTATGAGTGGGCACTACAATCTAACCTAACTTTGGTAAAAGCACCACCCGTGTGGACCCAGGTTCCCAAAACAACAATTTAAGAAAACCTTCTTTTTTTCCCCTCTATCCCTTCAAAAGAAGCCAAGCACGTCAAGGCATGCACACAGATATATTTACTCACAACTTGTATTTTACTAAATGAAACTGCAGTGTCTATGTACTAAAAAGAAAGGAGGAGGGAAGACACTTCATTTACAAAGCAAAGCCCAGGATACAAAATTAGTCATTTTGAACAGCCACATCTAAAGAAACTTCCTTTTTTCTATGCCACTAGTCTGAGGCTTTTTGGCTTACTGTTAAGCACTATAATGTTATTAGGAGTGGGCTGGAGCTACTATGCATATAACATCTAAAGATCTGTACCTGTCTGAAGCCGAACAGATCTTGGTCAGTTTAATTTGAGAACTGTTCAGAGATCAGGAGGTGGGGAGGCAGTCAAATCACAATTTTTAAAAAGAAAAGGCACTACATTTGGGGAAGCTATTTTGAACTTCTGCCATTAACACATTTTGAAAGTCTTAGGTATAACACAGAATCTCCTTCCCAATCTGCTGGCTTCCAGCAACCCTGGTCCCTTCCATCTGAAACAAAGAAACAAGTCCTTTTTTCAAATTGACACTATCTTTTTTTAGGGTCTTTTGGGGAGAATGGCCAGCCCCATAAAAGAAACAACAAACCTTTCATCCCAAAAGGGAGTGGGGGGGCAAGTTGTATACATTGTATTCACAGCCGCAATCTCTACCACTCACATCTACCTAAGTCACTTGCTTGTGGATTTACAAACTGATACATTTCAGACAATCCAAAGAAGAAAGCACCTGTGAACACATCTGAGACCATCGCTTTCCCCTCCCCAAAAGAGTAAGTTTTCTCTATCCTGGTTCTCTGTGCCAGAAAGCCTGTGCTGCTTCCTTCTAAACCTGCATGCACTGCAGAAAGAGGAGAGAGAGAAAAAAGAGAGAGGGGAAAAAAAGAGCAATTAAAAGTTAGAGATGAAGTGCAGCCCTGCCAAGATCCTTTAAGTCTTCTGATTATTAATTCTGAGGACTCAGGGCTGGTCCGTAATCCCCAGGCATCTTCAACACTTCCCAAAGAGAGACAGACAGAGAGAGAAAGAAAAGAAAAAAACCATCCAGTTTTGACAGTAAAAAAAATGCCTAGAGACACAATACCCCAGATATTCTCCTCCCCACATCACCACCAAGTTCCCTTACTACTTGACTGTTGACCAGGAATTTCTAACCCTAGCTAGAACAGAACAGGCATGCACAAGACTGCTTCTCCGCTGAGCATCATCATGTAGCAATTCAGGAATCATGCATCAATCCAAAGGACTTTTTCCTGTTTTTTTTTTTTTTTTAAACTTTCAGGTCCAAGCTGTAAGAAATACTTAATCCCCAAGGCATAACATCTTCCTCTTCTAGGTCATAACGTAGTGAACATCAAAACTGAAGAACAAACCAAAAACAAACCAAAACAAGACAAAAGCAAAACATGCTTCTCTAAATCTGCAATTAATTCTTTTTTCAGCTGGGGGAGGGGGATGCTTAACAGAGCCGTTTCCTACAAACACTCACCTAAAGCAGGCAGTCATCGGAGCTAAGCTATTTATGCAGGATTCTTAAAATGGCGACTGGCAACACTGCCTCATTCCTGTATTGAAGCTAAAATGGTAGCAGTTTGTTCAATAGCTGAGCCGTTTTAAGGAGCCCTGTGAGTTCCAGAGCCACCTTCCTAGGGGAACTAGGAAAAGCTCAGCCAGAGGCCACCAACGACACAACGTTGAGGAGCTTTGAAGAAAGAAAGGAGGAAAAAAAAAATCTTGCAGTGACAGGAGTTTGTGAAGTCATAGGTTCCTAAGGAGAAAGCCTTCCCTTTCGGATGCTGAGCCTTCCCCAGGAGGTTGTGCCAGGGCCCCCTTACCCTGCACTGAGGTGGGTGGAAGGTTAGGATGCAGCAGCCCCCCCTGGCAGAAGGTGCAGACGGACAGACAGACAGGTGTCTGTGTGCACACAGATCTTGTCCTAGGAAGCTCTCGGGGGTGGGGGGAGGAAGCTCATCCCAGTCCACGGGAAAGCGGCTCTGCAGCCCCTACCCCAAAGCTATGGAAAATGAAAGTGCTTCCCAAACAGCAGGCATCTGAGAAGCGGAGCCCAGAGAGCTGCACGCACACCTCAGACTGGGGCCAAGGTGCAAAATGAAAAAGGACCGTCTGGAAGCCAAGCCTGCAAACGGCCACCCAACATGCCGGCCACTCCTCACTGTGGGGAGCGTCAAGAAATGATAGCCCGGGTCTGCAGAGCAGACAGGCAGGTCCAGAAACCCCTTCTCGGGGATCCAGAAGACGCTGTCTGCCCCCCCCCCCGACAAAGCCTGCACTTTAACAATGGGTATTGCAAAACCGGCTCGGAGGCCACTCAGCCTCGTGGTGGCCAGTGTCCCGCACTGTAAGATCCACAGGGCTCTGCTGGTACTGGGAAGCAGGGAGTTTCAAGGTGACAGCTTTTCAGCTCCAGGGGAGAGAGGAGGGCAGAGTGCCCAAGGCCGAGCCGGGCGCGGGTGGGCCCCGCTGGCCTGAGCTGGCCGGTAGGTAGATGATCCGGGTGGGGAGGGCCGGCCTGGCGGCAGGCTGCTAGAAGGGCTGGCAAGGCCTGGTTGTTTGTGTGTAAGGACAGCGGATCCTGCGGGGGGAAGGGCAGTCAGAGCCCTGCAAGCTGAGGCCAAGGGTGAATCCCAATGAGCTTTTGCATGTGACGACCCTCCCCAGAGCTTCTCAAAGCACTGGCTTTTTACATCTAGCCATGGGGTAAGGGCCCCCCCCCCGTGCATGGATCGCATGGATCAGTTCCTTCCCTCCAGGGTCAACCAGAGGCAAGGAGATCTGGGGCTTGACAAAAGTGGGTTGTTGGCTGGGCCAGCAGAGCCAGAAGGAAAAGAAGGCCAATGGGGGGAGGGGAAGAGAATCACACTTTTAGAGAGGGTGGACTTCTCAAAACCTACCTTGGCCTCCAGGGACTGGGGATTACTGTCACCCACCCTTCTAAAGGATTTTTAGAGATTTTTTTTTTTTGCTTCCTTTTAAGATCACTTGTTCTCCTTGAGGGGAAAAGAAAAGGGGAATGTTTTGTTGCAAAGAAAAAGGGTTATGAAAAAGAAAGAGGGGAGGGCTATTGTTTTTCAATCCTAAATCATAATCCAAGAGACCTCGTGGCTTGTTTCTTTCCGATCTTTGAGTGGTTAATTACAGAAGTAACTGGACTTGGCTCCATCGGGGGTTATGGCCTTGCTCTGCAATTAGAAAAACTCTGAAGAAAGTTTACCGAGTGATTACATATAATTAATTCCTAGTAATAAAAGCAGTTGCTCCCCCTCCCCCATGTGAACGCCTCTTTCCCCAGAGTAGAAAGTGCATCTACCCTGGAGAATCTTGTGGAGAGAGAGACAGGGAGGAATCCACAGCTCCAGCCTGTTTTATTCCTCCACAGCTGTGTGTCTACTTTGGGGACTCAGGAGGAGAAGAAAAGGGGAGACCAGTCCCCACCACTCAGCTCCTCCCTCAGCAATGCACACTTGTGGAGAAATGCACTTTTACCTAGAGGAGAAAAGGAAAGGAGGGAGGTGGCGAGAGAGCTATCCTAAGAATGGAATGTAGGAGACTGTTTTAGCTGGGAGACCTGCTTTTCCTGAAAGGAACGAGAAAGGTAGAAATTTCCAGAAGGCCTGTACTCAGTCAGGCCACTGCAACTGTCAATCTTTAACCTTTCCTCCAAACCTATTGGCTGACGAGCACAGAGAAAGAGGAACCCCACTGAGCTGCTCCGGTGGGCCTATGCAGAGGTCCCCACCTAGTCCAACTGCAATGCGGCTATTTATTCCCGCACCCCTTAAGTCACTGGAAAAGAATGCTACTTTGAAAGCAATTAAACTTTTTTTTTTTAAACCAACCCATGGGCATGGTGGTGACCCACAGTACTAGAAGACAGTGGCCGGCTTGATCCAGAGCTGGGAAAAGGTTCAGGGGAGGGAGGATGGAGAAAGATCTGGGCTTTCTAAGCCAGCGATAGCCCCTCCATGCAAGCAAGCTTCTCAAGGCAAAACACCATGCCCTGAAGTCCAGCCCCAGAAATGCGGCAGCAGTATCATACACACAGTTGGGAATACCAAATCAGGGGTCCCGGGATTTGTTACTGCTGCTGGAAAAGGGCCCAAAACTTCAGCAGGTCACCTGGATTCACAGCAGGGAGAGAAGAACAGAGATGCCAGCAAAGAGCCTGAACTTGAGAGAGGTAGAGGCAAGGAGGAGTGTGGAAGGCCACCAATCGACTCTTACTCGAAGCTTCTGGCCCACCTTACGTACACTTCCACCTAGAGCTCAGTATATTCCCCATGGCACGTGAGTCTCTTTCCAATGGTATCAAAAAAGTTTAGGTTGCTGACCACTAAAAAGGGGAAGAAAAAAAAAATCAGTCCCTGAGTCCATGAAGTTGGCAAAGCACAGCCACTAAATGGATTTCCAGCATTTACAAATCAGACTGGATGAGTCTCAAAGCTGGACACTGAAGTGGTGAATTTCCAGAGAAAAGCTGAAGGTACTGGCTGGAAGAAAGTTCCCCAATTCACTTTTCGACCTAGCTTCAGCAGAAAGAGACCAACAGTGAGCGTCGTCCTGAAGAGAGCCAGTAGACAGGGAGCCCTGGATCAGGCCTGGAGAAAGCCTGAAATTTCTATTCAGGGAGACCTGAGCCAAGCCTAAAGTGGGGGTGGCTGGGATTTCCACACTGTATGTAAATACCCTTAAGCTTACCAACACAAGAGCACACCCACCCACCCCCACACAGACTCATGTAGAAGGGAAGGGGGGTGGGGATAGAGGAGACTCTTAAGAACAAGTAGTTCAGTTTCCTAACTTCCCCAGAGTCCCAAGATCCAAACAAAGCCCAGGTCCTGAAGCAAGTCACAAATGAACTCCACATTCCTCTCCTGACTTAGGATAAACAGGAAGTGAAATCCTTCATCTTAACACCAGGTTACCAGGAAAAAACAGTGGATTCAAACAGAGGCCTAAACTCAAGCGTAGGTAAAAGTCCTGACTTTGTTCCAAATCATGAAGCAATCCCCCCTCTACTCCCCGACACCCCAACTACAGTAGCCCAGAAATGCCCTCCCCTCTGACAGGAGACTCCCAACTGTTCACAAAACTCTTGATGCGTTGGTCACAGAGGAAATGGATGGCTTTTACTTACCCAACAAATGTTCAAGTAACCGTCTCATTTTTCCACAGTTAGGGAGAGAGAGAACAGGCTGGCAGATTTGGGACTCGATCAAAATGGAAATTTTTTTTTAAACAGTTACATGGTATCATTAAAAAACACGCACCGCCAACCACCACAACACAGCCCAGCGACTGGACATGGGATGCTGCCAGGAGCCTGAAGTCTCATTGTATTTCCTCTGCACTGTATCAGAGGACCAGCATGACAGAATGTTAGAGGGGGGAAGGGGGGGGGGTGAAAGTAAGGATAAAAGAACATTTAATTCATTTGAAAACATGCAAAGAGTTGAAGGATAATCCTCCTAAGTTTGTTTTTTTTTTTTTCCTTAACTACACAGGATGCTGCCCAAGACCCCCACCCCCATCCCTACTCCAAAAACTCCTTCCAGAGCCTGGAAAACACTTTCAGAACCGTTTCCAGACTGCAGGCTGACTACAGAACACTGCATATGCACAAGCGAAGTCAGGAAAGAAGGGAAAAAATTTAAAAAGCTGGGAAAATGTAGTTTCCAGAGCAAAGCTCTGTAGAGGAAGAGAAAAAGACATGGACACAGCCCCCTCCCCACTCCCACCTAGGCCCAGAAGCCAGGCTGACTGGCTCAGCTCTGCTCTGGCTGCAGGCTGGGGTTCTGGGGAACACTCCCAGGTCGAATCTTGTCAGAACTTAGACCAGCCTTCCCAGAACCTCTTAGGAGAGGCAAACTTGCCTGCTGTGCTAGCCATGAGTACTGCAAGAGGAGCATCTCGCTTACCTTCCATTTTCTTCCCCCACAGGCATATGACACAAGAGAAGACAACAGTGTGGTGGGGGAGAATGCTCAGAGAGAGAGAGAGAGGAAGGGAAAGGAGGAGGGAAAAAAAGAGAGAGAAAGGAGAGGAGAGAAATAATAATAGCTTCTCTTTTGGCTTCAAACTACTCCAGAGACAACATGACCTGGTGGAGAAAATGTTTTCCAAGTCCTTTGCCAGTTTGCAAAAATCAAACTATGGCTAATGGCTACTTAGCCATGTGACCCAAGAAAGCAAAAAAAAAAAAAAATCTCTCTAAACAGTTCCAAGTTAACATAAGTGCTCTGGGGGTGAGTGTGGCACGGCTGCCGGCTACAGAGAAGTCACACTGCTCACCCCCAAGTCAATGTCTCAGAGGGAGGGGGAAAAAGATGGTTAAAAAGCCGAGCTTACCTCTGTGGATGCATTGTTAACAATGTGTAATGTCAATACTTATAAAACATGGAGGCCAGGCTCCTAGTTCTCACAGAAAAAGGGTTTGGCACTTCGGCTGATGATCTGGCCGCCTAATAAAAGCTCATCCCCGATTGGCTGCCCTGGCCAATCGGAGTGTAAAACCTCCGCGGATTGGCTGAAACACTTCCTGAGCGATTATCTTTGTGAGGCTCGGGTGAGCAAGAGCCATCCTGTGCATAGAAAAAGACAGGCTAAGCTAGGCCTTTTGCTGCGAGAGAAACTTGGGCCAGGGGCCCCCCACATGCACCGCTCTCACCCCCTGGCTAGATTTCTGGGCTCAGGCTAACCGGTAGGGCCAGCCAGACCCGCCCCAGCTAAGCCTGAGGCCTGGATGCCACTGTGCAGAGGGCCTTGGGGGGTGGTCTGGGAGGATTCACCCACACCTTAGCCCCCCCACACACACACAGCAGCCCCTTTTCTAAGGAAACAAGCAGGTCCTCTAGTAGCACAAGCCGGCTGTGCGTGGGTCTCTAAGGGAGAAAGTGGAGCCGAGGGGTGGGGAACCCCAGGGATACAACCCCAGAGGCAAGAGAGACCAGAGGCAGAGGCAGGCCTCTGCAGAGGCTAAGGGGAACCGGAAGCCCAGGGGAGCCAAGAAATCAGCAGCCAGGCTTCTCAGGCAGAGCAAAGAGGAGTCTCTGCTGGGAGGAGGAGGAGGAGGGGGAGGAGGAGAAACGTGGTCAGGTTTGCCTAGTCATTGTCAAAATGCCTTCTGGAAAAAAAAAAAAAACAGGCCCAGACAGCCATTTGCCCAGCTGAGCAGCTAATCCAACCTCTTGCAACCTCAAGTCAGTCCTCAAAGAGAAACCTGCCAAAGGAGGGCCCCTCTCTAGGCTTACCCTAAGAAAAGCCAAATGCACGCCTAGCAGGCCCTAAGCCTCCATCACAAACTTCCCTTCCCTTCCCACTTCCCTCCCCCTCGGCCCAGGCCTGCTAAACCTGTCAGTTAAACAAAAATCTGACTTCCGTATTAGTCTGTGATGGCTTCAGCTTCCTGCCTGTTTAACCCTCTCCAGGACTCGCGGCCTGGCTGGGGAAACTAGGCCCTGAGAGCTCAGAAGAGGCCTGTGGAAAAATACCAGCTCCCCGGGCAGATGCAGAGAGAGAGAGAGAGAGAGAGAGAGAGAGAGAACACTGCTGTCTCGCCCCTGCTTCCCAAGGAGGCGTGGACCTTCTGAATCCAGAGCACACAGTGTGAGGAGCCATTTAAATCCAGAGGGACAGAGAAAGATGTCAAACCGGGGAGGAAACAAGAAGCTCCATTATGTAGTCAGGCCTACACACCCACAGGTTAGCCCTTCCTGCCACAATTGTCCCTGTATGTGTGTTCTTGGGGGTGGGGGGGAAGACTGGGCCCCGTTTGCTGGGCAGACAAATCCCCTGTGCTTCATAAGGATTCTTGCTTCGATTTCTTTCCACCCAGGATGGCTTCTTTTCGTCCCCTAAGGCAGAGGAACGGCTATTTCACACAACCACTGGCAGTTCCTACTCCCTGCAGCCCCCCTTCTCTGCCTCTGCTGCCCAGTAAAATATTAACTAGGTTTTTCAGACCTGCTTATAATGCCACCCGGTTCAGTAGTATTTATTTACGGGGTCAGCGTCTGTTTCTTCTTCCTTAAAATTACACTTAAAGAAGAGGATCTTAATATGTCCAAACCTTCTTTGGTTATTCTTTTAAAGCCCTAAAGTGTTTAATTAACGAGTTTTTTTGGAATAGCAAGCCGGAACCACAGAAACTAAACACCTTCCTTTAGGGGCTAGAGGAAGCCATATGCCAGGAGGTAAAATCCATGGTGCAATAAAGTCTCCCCTCGGCTCCTGAAATTAGAACCTGTGACCCCCCCACCACCCATCCATGGCCACCAGATGCCCACCACGTGGACACATATTCTACTCTACTACAAATCTGCAGGCTCAGGAATCCAAACACAGGTCTGCAAAGCAGAGCTTTAGAAAGGGGAGTGGAGTTTGTTGTTTTAGCCTGCTGATGCCAGGGTATAGAGACCCCAGCCTCTAGGGCAACAAAGACTCTCTCCCTCTCTCTCCCTCCCTCTCTCCCTCCCTCTCTCTCTGGGAGGGATCAGCTCTTCCAGGACATGGAAACCTTATTGCAACCAAATTAAAGGGGGAGGGGAGAACAAGTAGAGACTGGTGGGGGTCACTCTTTTCTCTCTCTCCCACTACCCCACCACCACGTAGAATACTGCTTTGGGGGGAGTCAACAGTGGGGGGGAAGGGGGGTCAAGCACCTCACTCCAGGACAGGAAGAGAAAGAAGCATGCTGGGATTCACCTTGGGATTAAAGCTTGTTGCATAAGCAGTGACAGCGATTCACACACATACACACACACACCTCCTTCCTTCCCTGCCTGCCTGCCTGCCTGTCTGATCACTTGAGGTGTTTTCTGGGGCAAAGAGCAGGAAGCCGCCCATGCAGGCAGCTGGGCTAGGTTTGGGGAATGTGGTTGGCATTCGGGTAGGTCTGGGGTTATCTGGGAAATGAATTCAGCTAGGAACAAAGGAATGGTGCAGCTGGAATTCGGGAGGGGCTCAGCTTAAAAGCCTTGAGGAAAGACCTACCAAGGGGCCAGGTCTTAGGTTCCAGGGAATGTGGCAGATAGGTGGGGGGGGGGTGGACCAAACCCATGCCCCATGCAGGCCCCAAGCCCAGATCCACTTGGCAGGCAGCGGGCAGTGAGCCCAGGAACAGTTGTCACAGATCTTGAACTGGGCCCAGAGAGGCCCTGTGAGCTGTTGGAGGTCACACAGCTGGCCAGGGGTCAGAGACCAGACTTGCAGCCTAGTTGTGACCCCCAGATCAATAAGGCCTCTGAAGCAGACACAGAAACTAATTGAGCGCAACAGAAAGGAGACTCATTTCTCCCACGGGCAGAGGCAAGTCCACCTTTAGAAGGGCTTTGCAAATTCTGAGGGATGGAGCTGGGAAACTTTAAATTACAAAAACTGATGTCCAGGCCAAGCTCCCTCAGGGGCCTACAAACCTCCAACCAGGGGATAAGCAGGGCTCTCAGTCCCCCCACTAAATGAGGCTTTTGTATTTCCTGAAACCAGTGGTTTCAACCAGCTTTCCCCTCCCCCCACACCCCAAGGGACATCTGGCCACGCCTGGAGACTTGTGGGTTGTCACAACTGGAGGAGAGTAGGCTGGTGGCATCCAGTGGGCGGAGACTAAGGATACTGGAAAAAAAAAGGATGGCACCCCCATACCACCAGGTATTACCAGATCCAAAACGTCCACTGAGCTGGCATTGGGGAAAACCCAACCGTCGTGCCTCTGGGTAGAAAAGCCAGCACAGGCCTAAACAAGTAGATTTGTTGGTGTTCTTAATGAGCAAGGAGCTAATAAAAAATATAGATTAACACATGTCTCTTAAGTCAGGCCAGGGAGGGGCAAGTCTAGAAATCTCAGCTGCTAGGGAGGTTGAGGCAAGAGGGTGGAGAGCCGAGGCCTGCCTAAGCTACATGTAGCTTCAGTTCAGGACCAGCCGAGCAACTCAGAACCCAGTGTCGAAATAAAAAGGAAAGCGACGACTAGATTTTGCTCAGTGAAGAAAGCTAGTGAGGTACTAGTTGGGCCACAGGCAATGTCAAAGCGACACTGCCTGCCTCGAAGGAGAGGAGGAGCCAGCCAGCCCAGCTCGCCGAAATGGTTTTCCAAGCCGCTGGCTGGCAGCCAGGCAGCAGCGGCGGCAGCAGGAGGAGGAGGAGCAGCCATGCAAGCTGCATCCCTGAGATAGCCTAGGCAGAGAGTGAGAAGCAGGCAGGCCTGGACTTATCTTCCTCGGGCAAGCAGCAGGCTTCTCGTCCGTTACAAGAAATGCCCCGGATTGAGGCAGGGGCAGGGTTTTCAGTATCTTGTTTCGGGTTGTTCCTTTTTGGCCAATTAGAACGGGAGGCCAGCCTTGAGGATGGCAACAACTCACCTCCCAGTGTGGAGCTGATGGAGCAGCATCATGTTGCAGCCACAAAGGACAAGACATTCACCTTCCTGAGAGAAATGTCGGCCGTGCGTGCGTGCGTGCGTGCGTGCGTGTGTGTGTGTGTGTGTGTGTGTGTGTGTGTGTGTGTGTGTGTGTTTCTCTTTCTAGGGGTCCCGGCAAGATCAGACAAGTGACAGGAGGGAAAACACACACTCAGCCCTGGTGCCAAGGGCAGGCAGTAGACAGCGAGGCCCCGGCAGGCAGATGGCCAAGAGCACAGGTGGGGAGGGAAGATGTCACAGGCAGGAACAATGATCCGAAGGAGGGAAATGAAGGGCCTTTTAGACCTGCTTTTCCCTTGTCTTTCTAGCAATTACTACCGCAGAAAATAGAATCCTCTCCCCATTCCTTTGTTCTGTCCATTCCTCTCTCCCACTAGACCAAGGATTCTCCGTGGGGGAAGAGTTTGCCTTCCCAGAGACCTCGAGGTTACCTGGTGACATGCTGGTTTAGTGCCACCCAGGAGAGGAGGGTGCAGGTGCTACTGGTATCTCCTGGCTACAGTCTGGGGGGCACTGCCACACAGACTACAGTGCAGAGAATGGACACCGGCCAAGTAGCCAGCCCCAAGGTCCATAGGACTGAGGCCCAGAGGAGCCCCTGAGCTGATATGAACACATCCACAATCAAGTCCTTCACCATGAGGCTGAACCCCACACACCTGGCCCTGGACTAGCACTTAGAGACTATCATCTAGCTAGGGGTGGAGGCTGTAGCTAGCCTGGACTGCATAAGGCCCTGGGTACCATCCCCAAGTACCACAAACAGATACACAGCATCTGCCACCAGAGCGCCTGCAACAGTCTCCCACTTAAACTTCTGCTCTTGCTCTTGCCGAGACGAGCTGAGTTCGGGTACATTACAGCACACGCTGCCCAGGCAACCACTGTCCCTATGAAACCAGACTGAGGTTCTGTCCCTCCAGCTCAACAGCCCTCCATGGTTCCTACCTTGCCCAGAGCAAAAGCTCAAACCCTGAAACTAGCCAGCCACCCCTCCTCACCGGCTCAGTGCCCGTTCCCGGCTCTATTTCCAGCTTCTTCTACCCTCAGCTCACTCCACTCTGCATGTCCATCTGTTCCTTCCACCTGCTAGCTAGCGTGTCTCTCCCTCCTCAGTCTTCTGAACTTGATCTCTAGCTCTGCTCTGTGCATGTATGTGCAAACACACACACACATACACACACACACACACCACCCAAACCATTTCCTTTTCTGGGCCTCAAAGTGTTTGCCTCTTCCTTCCTGCCTTAGACAGCATTCCCTAGAGACTGACGTGATAGTGCATGTTCATGATCCCAGCAATTGGGAAACTGAGGCCAATCTGGGCTTCAAAGTAAGTTCAAAGTCGATTTGGGATACATATATATATATATCTTACATATTTTATGTATTTTATATATATATATATCTTACATATATAATATATATAAGAGCCTTGTCTCCAGAAACTAAAGCTGGAAATGTAGCTGAGCAAAGAGAGCAAGCTCTGAGTTCTACCATCACCATGGGCCAACTAAAACAAATCAAAGAAAAAGAATTCCTGGCTAGAGTGCACACACCCAGGGTCCCCCCCCCAATGTCTCTCCTGCAGCTGGCTCAACATAGCCCCGTTTCTCTTGCTCCTTTCCTCCCTTTCCTTTCTTCCCCGCATCAAGAAGCAGAACCAGAACCGCGCAGAGCCTGAGGTACGGCTGCCAGGCTGACGGCCACAAACCCCAGCTGCGAGCTTTGCCTGAGGTCCACAGTCTCCTGTGCCTAGATTTCCTGTCTGCACATGAGAGCGGTCACTCATCTACCTCGAAGTCCTGAAGCCCCACTAAGCGCTGCGGTCCACCTCGGAGCCAGTGGGTATCAGGCTGTCTGGCCTTCTCGGCTCACACTCAAGAACTCTCTCTAAATACCGCAGGCCGCCTGGCTCAGGCAGTGACAGTCACCCTTTCTGATTTTTGCATGAAATGGATCCTAGGATAGGCCTATAATTCCAGCACTCGGAAGGCTGAGGCAGGAGGATGACTACAAGCTCAAGACCATCCTGGGCTACACAGCATAGTAAAGCTAGTGTAATAATGTGAGAAAGTGAAAAAAAATATTATTAGCATGCATCCAATCTAGCTTACCTCCTTACACACACACACACACACACACACACACACACACACACACACCCTGAATATTGAGTATGAATTCGGGACTTCCTAATATATTACATATTGGAGAGTATGCAAGACCAGGCCACAATTCTACTCCCAAAGTCAACCTCTTATTGTTTGGGGTTGGGTTGGTTGCTTGGTTGGTTGATTGGTTTTTTGAGCCCAGGCTGGCCTTGATCCTCCAGCCTCTATCTCTTCAGCCCAGGGAATCTCAGCTTGCACTATCACACCTGGCTGGCTTTTTTTTTTTTTTTTTTTTTTTGCTTTTTGCTTGTTTCTTCAGAAACTTTCCATAGAGCCCAGGCTAGACTTGAATTCTGTCCTCCAGGCTCCACCCAGAGTGCTGGGATTACAGGTGCACCTTGTTTTTGAGGCATTTTATGAATGGGGAACTGGTAGAAAAGTGAAGAGCAAGGCATTCTGGTTCATAGAAATGCAGATTTAGCTCCTTAGACTACAACAGAGAGGAACCGGGCAAGATAACTCAGCAGGGTAAAGTCCAGGCTCACAACTCGGGGCACCTCAGATTAATCCCCTAAAGTCCACATGGTGGAAAGAGAACTGGCTGTGTGCTATGGCATGCATGTGCTCGCTCTCTCTCTCTCTCTCTCTCTCTCTCTCTCTCTCTCACTCTCTGATAAATAAATAGGACTAGAGAGATAGCTCAGTGCATAAGATGCCTACTCAAAAGCCCAGCAACTTGAGTTCAAGCCCCAGAAGCCCATAGGGTGGAAAGAAATGACTTCCAAATGTTGTCTGCTGACCTCTACTCCTGTTCCAAAGAATGCAACAGTGTCTGTCTGTGGGGTCTGTGTACTTTCAGATTCATTTCAGCACCCTGTGCCCAGAGCTTAGAATCTACCACATCTTCCTGGTTTCCTCATTCAAATTCTTGAATCACAAGAAAGAAGTTACATGGGCCTTCTCCCCTCTTAACCTCCTCCCCTCGCCCCAATGAATCCACCTCACCAGATCAGTCTGTTCCTGCTAGGAGCTCTGGTTGGTCAAGAGCTCCAGTTGATCCCTGATGTGATACACTGGGGGTTTCCTTACCACCCCATCTTTCCCACTCAGCTGGTGCCCCTTCAGGCCACTGGTGTCTGCTGGCTGACACTGGGACTCTACCCATAGGAGGTCCTGGGTTTTCGACTAAGCCTGGGCTACAGTGAGGTGATTATAGATAGTCCTTTCCTCCTGGTTGTTGGGAGAATTAACACCGTCACAGGCTAGGGATGTGGTTCAGTGGGCTTAGTATGCATGTAGTTCTGGGTTCGATTTACACCACTCAGGTACCAACCTGAGATCCCAGCATCTAGAGGTTGAAGTAAGAGGATCAAAAGTTCAAAGTAATGCTCAGCTACATGGGGAGGGAGGGAGGAAGAGAAATTAAGTTGGGATGTGGGGTGAGGGGGAGACAGGGGCAGCGGGTAATGGCACCTATTCACCAGAGATCAACCCCCATGTAGGCCCATGTGGTGGAAGGAGAGAAGTGACTTCTGAAAGTTGTCTTCTGATTTCCACCCATGAACCATGACATGCATGTGTGTGCCCCCCATAACAAGTAAATAGATAAACATTTAAAAAGAATAGAGAAAGAGCGATGAACACACAGGAAGGACCCAATGGTTGAATCTGGACAGACTATGAGATGGAGTCAAAAGCACCTGCTACGAACCAAGGTGAGTCATTCCCTGGCCCTGGCCTGTGTCAGGAAACCTTCCCTTCTCCGCCAGTGCAGAGAAATGAAGTCACATCCACGACGCTGCTCACTTGCTAACTCCATGCCTGACTTCCTCTCTCGGCCTTCAGGAAAACCTTAAGGCTTCTGCATTCCCAGAAGCATTCCCAGGGAAGAGCCCTGTCCAGAACATTCCTCCCCGACTGCTCCAAACCTCCTCCATCTTCAAGTCTATCTCAGCAAGTCTGGGGTTCTGCTCTCTCGCCCCATCACTTTGGTAGCTCCCCCAGAGACCTGCTTGGGCTTCTACCCGGAGGTCAGGCTTTCCCCACCCTCCCTGAGTCTCAGATCTCAGGGCCTCCAGCCTACTTTTCTGGGGCCTTCTGTAAGGTCCCTGCCCTTCCCATGCCTGTCTGTGCACAGCTTCCTACAAGGCAAGGCAGGCATGGGGGTGCGGCCCCATACTCCCAGCTGCTTGGGAGACTGAGACACAAAAACAGAGAGTTCAAGGCCGCCAGACTAGGTGGTATATTATTTTTAGTATGTTATTTACTTGAGAGAGAGAGAGAGAGAGAGAACAGGCACATGCATATTGTGGCACATATGTGGACATCAGAGGACAACTTTCAGAAATCCAGTCTGCCTTTCCATCACGTGGTCTCCAGGAACCAAACCCAGCCAGGTCTCCAGATTTGCATACAGATACCTTGACCTGCTGAGCCATCTCAGCAGCCCAGGCCTGGGACACTTATTAAGAGCTGTCTGGAAAGAAAAAGCAGGCCAGGCACATACCTGTGCCCTGGCTCACAGAGTGGGAAAGGCAAAAGGGAGTTCAAACTCGTCCTTAGCTATTCAGTAACTTTGTGGCCAGCCTGGGCTACATGAGGTCATATCTCAGGGCTTGAAGTATTTAGTATGTATGTATGTGTGTATGTATGTGTGTATGTGCATGTATATATGTATGTATGTATGTATGTATTTGGTCAGTGGTATATACGTGTCTATATGTATGTATGTACATATGTATGTATATGTGTGTGTATGTATGTATGTATGTATTTGGCCAGTGGTATATACATATGTATGTATGTATATAAATATGTATTTGGTCAGTGGCTGCTTTTCTGCTAACCATAGGGAGGCCAAGCACCAAGTGACCCTGGACAATCCTAAGATGCTCAACCATGTAGTCGTTAACAGAAGCATCTTCAGTGATGGAATGTGACTTCTGAGTCCCTCCCAGGCTGTCTCTGCCCAGGTTGGCAGACACCTGCAGACCCGCTTTCTCAGTTAGGACCCCCCTCCCAACAGTGGCCCCCACTTCAGGCTCTGCATACCTGAAGTCCCCTCCCGGAATACCTTTCCATGATTCTGACCCGCCGCGGGTCCCAGCTGCTGAGACAGCACTGTGTCATTTCCTCTTTGGGACCTAACACTATCTCTAAGCATCTGCGAATGTCTGTGTACAAAGGCAAGGACTTTATGTTCCCGTTGACCATGTCCCCAGATTGGCACAAGTCCCAGACATAGTAGTTGCTCAATAAATATTTGTCGGGCTCACAGTCGCTTTCCTTCCTCGGTTTCTATGCACAGTGTCTGGCAGCTCAGTCACAGTCTGGAACAGATGCTTCCCCTCCTGGCCTGGGCAGTGCTGTGACCACGCGAAGTTACCACTTTTTCATGATTTAATAATAATAATAATAATAAAAGCCAGGTATTCTCCTTTAACTATTTACCACACTCTAATTACTGAGGGAGGAAGGAAGGGTCAAAATGGATCAATAATCTCCCGCCAAATTCATCTGCCCACCTGGAAGTGGCTTTTGCTCTTGCTCCTGCTTCAGATCCTGGTCCAAAGCAGCTTAGCACCTTCTACAGCTGTAGCCGGAGTTTGCTTTTCAGGGAGGAGCGTCCTCAGAATTGTTCCCCCACACCCATCTCTATTGATGTGAATGCCAATAGCTTCCTCCAGTCTTTGCTAAACACCAAAGCAACTTCCAGAGGCCTTACCTCCAGGGCCCCAGCCCCAGCACCTCCTCATTGTCATAGCAACATCAGCACCCTTCCTACCAGGTGAGAGGCACTTCCGGAAGCCTACCATGAGCCAGGTACTGGTTTATGTTTGTAATCCCAGGCTGGTCTCAAATCTCCTATCTCAATCTCTCAAGTGCTGTGATTTCACATATGAGCTGCCTCACGGGCTTGCTCATTTATTATTTTTTTTTTTTATTAATTGTGTATCCGATTCTGGTCTCCAAACCCTCCTCCACCACTCCGGGATTTCTAGACGATCCCAAACACATTTTGCAAACTCAGTCACCCCAACAGCCCTCCCAGGCCGAGTCTGGGGAAGAGGTAAAAGAGCAGCCAGAGACACTAAGCGAGTTACCATCCTGAACTGGGAAGACGTGTGTGGGAGAGCAACCGCCTAGCACGTGCAAGGCCCGGGCCTCCATCCCCAACACCAGGCTTAACAAAGAGAAGACTTTTATCAGAAAAATGAAGGTTAGGCCCCGCTGTACCTCTAGAAGCCCAAAGAGCAAATATTATGGGAAAAGGAACCAGAGCAGACCGGAAACACGTGAGGGCCATCTGAAACCATCCAGCAGAGACACAAAAATACACCAGCGTCAGATCACAACTAACCATCACAGACGCCGGCCCCACCCTGCCCTGCCCTCCAAGTAGGCCAAAATCTACCCAGTTCTACAAGCCCCCAAACTGGATTTCACCTTTGACCTCTTCTCCCGCCCCCCGGGTCGGAACCCCGTGGGTTTTACCTTGCAGGCATCTTGCACGCTGGACTCTGGCGGTGGGGGCGATCCCTCAGTTCCATGGACAGAGCAGCTCGGACCCGAGCCTCGGTTATCAGCGCTCTGCTGCAAGGAGCAGCGGCCTCCCACCAGCCCCCGGGCCCTGACTCTGTGCCCATCCCCCACGCCCTGCAGCGGCAGGGAGCTTTTGAAATTTCAATGGGGACCGCGTTCTTCGGCTGTCCCTACCCCCACCTCCGAACCCCCGGAAAGGGATTCCTATTGTTCTCAAGCTACGGTCCCAAATTCTTCCCCTCCTAGCCTTAGGATCGGGACGTCCTGTCCAGCTTTGGTTTGTGGGAGCCGCTGCCTCACACCACCTTAGACAAGTGAATGAAACCGGGCGGCTTGACTTGAGTCTCCACTCTGCCATTTACCTCTCCGGAAAGTAATTGAACCTCTCTGGGTCTGTAAATCTGGGACAAGAGCACCTTTACTGAGCAATGTTAAGATTAACTTCGTTCCTGTTGCAGAAGTGCTTACTTATCACAGCGACTGGCCAACTGGCCGCTAAGGGTATTGCTGCTGTCCTTGTTGGGAATCCCATAACTCCTATGCAGCCTGCAGAACCCATCACAAAACTCACTTCTTGGGGCCAGCTGGTAAAGCGGCTTGCTGCCAATCTCTGGAATTCAATTCTCTGAAAAATTCAATCTCTGGAAACCACCTAGCAGGAAGGAACCAACTGCCCCCTAAACTGTCCTCTGGCCTCCACAGAATAAGTAAATAAATGCAATGAAACTTTTTTTTTCATAAAAAAGTAAATCTGGGGCTGGAGAGATGGCTTAAGACTCTGCCTTACAAGCAGAAGGTCCTGAGTTCAAATCCCAGACCCATATTTTAAAAAAAAGGCCAGAAGGAAACAGTGGCGGCCAGCACTTCCGGCCCTAGTGGGTGGAGCCTGGGAATCTCAGAGTAAAGTAAAAAGGGGTAGAAGCAATGCAAAATGACACCCAAGGTCACCTTTGCTCCTCCATAGGGACACACAGTGCCCCCTCCCACAACCACACACAGATAGATAGATAGATAGATAGATAGATAGATAGATAGATAGATAGATAGATAGATAGATAGATAGCGGCATAAATTTTTTTTAAAAAAACATCCTTTAGTCTAACTCACCATTCCAGGTTAATGAAACATTTTTCAGAATTCATTTCTTCCAGGGAGTCTTTCCAGACTGGCTTTCCAATAAATCAGACCCTTCTGCAGAATGTCTTCCTAGGACCTGTGAGTAGCATCATGTACAAATTAATGATGTTTAACAACTCAGTATAAATGCTGGCTTGTAGGGGGTACAGTTCAATGGAAGGCAGGAAGATAGATTTAAAAAAAAAAAAAACTTTAATTCTTTTCATTTCCTATTTAGTGTCTAGCTTAATTTTGTGTTTCCTGGCATATAAGCAACCGCCTGCCACCCAGCACACTGAGACAGAGACTGGAGGATCCACCACAGACCTTGGCCAGCTTGGGCCAAGCAGTGAGGTCGGTTCCACCACAGCTACACAGTGAGACACTTCAAAATAATGAAGGAATAATTTAATGTCTACTGCACAACTAGCACAGTTAGGAATGTCCAGTCCTGTGTGAAGAACACCCACACACACTTACTTCCGTAGTATCTCTGGGACACTCCTTAGCAATGCCAGACTATGAAAGATTGTGGCTCCACACATGGCCTCTCTTCCTGCTCTCCCCTGTGTGGTCAGAGCCAGGTGGCTCTGTCCTCTCCCAGCCACGTGCTGCACTCTCTCTGTTCTCTCTGATCTGAAGCTCTCTCCTCTGCGCTAACGGTCTCCCAGCTTAAGGCTTTGGCGTCCTCCTTGCCTCCCTTGGTCCAAATGTCCAAGAATTTCTTCCCTCTTCTCTCGTTTTCAATAAAATCCTAGCTTTAGCCTCTCAGTGTGTTCTGGTTTCACTGGTCTTCACCTCTGGAACATAAGAACCTCTGAGATAAACCCCAGAGACAAATCCCAAGACAGATACCCTCCCCCCCAACAACAAAAAGTAAAAAAACAACAAGCAAATAAACAAACAACAAACAAATAAACAAAAGACCCAGAGGAATGGTAATGACTGAATGGACCAACCCCCCAATGTCCAGTCAAAAAAGTAGAAAAGTAAGTTGGAATGGGACGCTCTGGGGGTGCCTGGTTATAAAAGGAAGCCCCACAGGCTGTGTGCCAAGCCAGGTCATGCGCTTTCTAGAGCTCACTGCTCTTAGCTTAGCACAGTCACAAACTAGACCTGCAACCTCTTCAGATTCGGGGCATCTCACCCCAGTTCCTTACCACCGCTCTCCTATGCAAACAACACTGCCCAAATCCCTCACTCACCCACTAACCTGAGGATCAGGCCCCACCAGCGTGTCTCAGCTGTAGCTCCACCCTCCACCAGCCTGGTTGAGCAAGGGCAAATACCAGACACCCAGGTAAACCTGAATGTCAGACAAATGAGGAGAACGGCTCAGGCACCCCCAGACCTCTGGGTCCACCAGACCCTCCCAGGCAGTTCTTATTTCAGTCGCCTTGTGCTGCAGCACTCAGGAATGGGTGAGGACTGGAAGGGCCACTACCCAGTTCTTTGGTAAACAACACACTCTAGGAAGAGCCACTAGGCTGTCCCTCTGCATGCTGTCTCCCAGGGGCCTCTCCTCAGGCCTCCTGAACCCATTTTACTGAAAAGGAAAATAGAGGGCTTACCATTCAGTAGGAGAACCAAGGAACAAAGTCGTGGGACTGGGCCAGATGGGAAATGGGAATATGTACTAAGCAGCCAGTTACCACGGCAACTTGCCTCTGGCTTCCCAGGGCACTCTTGGAGCCCTGCACAAGTGTCTACTGCTATTAAAAAAGAACAGTGACGTACCCTGTAGGGGAACTCTAAAAACGATAGCTAAAAGCCAAAACATGGTACCACACTAGTTAGGCTCATGGCACATGCCCATCATTCCAGTACTCAGGAGGCGAAGACAGGGGATCAGGAATCCAAGGCCAACCTCTCATACTTTGTAAATCTGAAGCCAACTGGGCTACATGAAATTTTGTGTAATAGTTAATCATAGATGTCAATTGACTATACCTGGTATTAATTAAAATCAGGTATCAGAGGACCTGAAGAGATTATCCAGGTTAATACATTACAATACAAGACCAGCTCTAGATCCCATCCGAACGTGCATAGGGCTCATAGGAACCTCCCAGATAGACCAGATAAAAGGAACTACAGAACAAAAGAAGTCTGCCATGACTTAGCCTACCTTCAGTTTCATCCGCCAACCATGTCACTACCGCCATGAAAGACAGCATTGCCCCTCTGGAACCCTAAGGTGAATAAATTTCCTTTTCTCCCTTAAGTTATTTGACTTTGGGCGTTCTCTCACAGCAATAGTTAAGAGTAACCGTTACACTCTGCCTCAAAAAAAAAAAAAAAAGCTAGAAAATCAGTTTACTACACACTGTAGAAAGAACAGAACTAGGTTGGAGAGACATCTCAGGCCTGAAGATGCTACCTCCAAACAGGTCCTGAAGCTAGATCTCAGATTCTACCTCCAGGACAGTGGCCTGGGCCTGCACTTCTGGCTCTGGAAGGTGGAGGCCGGGAAATCACAGAGCAAAACAAAAAGAAGGTAGAAGCAATTCAGGATGATTCCTGAAGTCACCCTTGGGCCTCCACAGGCACACACAGTGGCACAAAAATACACTAAAATGATAATTCACTAAAATAATAATTGAAAGAAGGAACAGAACTTTTTTCTTTCCTTCCCTTCTCTCTCTCTCTCTCTCTCTCTCTCTTCCTTTCTTTCTTTCCCTCTTTGGCAGTGTCTCATGCATCCCAGGCTGGTCTCCAGCTGTAGCCAAGGGTGACCTTGGCTTTCTTTTATATTTTTTTTTGTTTGTTTTGTTTTGTTGGGTGACCTTGGCTTTCTGATCTCCCTCCCCCACCCCCACCTCCCAAATGCTGGGATCGCAGCCCTGTGCTGAGGGCACAGTTGCTGCAGGGGTGGACTTTGCCCACGAGGACTGCATCTACCAGCTGAGCAGCACCAGTCCTAACAGAGCTACTCTGTGGCAACTGGCAACTGGATACCGCTGATCAGATACCACGTTGTCATAGATATTACAAAGGACAAGTCACAGCCAATTACCGGATGATGGTCTGAATATTTCAGCTGTGCTTCCTGTAAAGTCCCTGTACCCACTGTGACCAGATGCCCCTAACAGCTCCTTCTGCTGATATGACTGCTAGTTTGTAGGCATACCTGGGAATGTGCAAGGCTCAGTGATGTAAGGGGCTGGCAGAGTGCTTGGTGACCCTAGTTCAGGGCCCTAGGTTTGACCTTGGTATTGCCAAACCAATAAGCAAAACACCAAAGGCTCAGGAGAGGTCTCGCGGCACCTTCAGACTTCTGTTGACTTCAGATTCATTTTCTACTCCATCGATTATTTGGAGAATTCTGTCCAGGGCTGGTGAGATGGCTCAGGGATTAAAGTGCCTCACAAGCAAGAAGACCTGAGTTCAGATCTCCACAGCCCACATAAAAATGCTGATGGAGGGCTGGAGAGATGAATTAAGGGTTAAGCCTCTACCTCACAAGCAGAAGGTCCTGAGTTCAAATCCCCGGTCCCATGTAAAAAAAACTACCAGGTGGAAATGGCAGTAGACTGCACTTCTGGCTCTGGTGGACAGAGCCTGGGAAATTCCAGAGCGAAGCAAGGAGGAGGTAGAAGCAATCCAGGATGATTCCTGAAGTCATCTTTGATTCTCCACAGAGACACACAGTGCCCTTAACACACACACACACACACACACACACGCACGCACGCACGCACGCACGCACGCGCACGCACGCACGCACACACGCACACGCACACGCACGCACATGCACATGCACACACGCATGATAAATAAATAAATAAATAAATGTGACAGCAGAATCATAAAAAAAAAAACCTGATGGTTATGATAGCAAACTATAATTCCAGCCCTGGAAGATGGATCCTGAGAAACCCCAGAGCAAAGCAATAAAGTAGAAGAGAAATCTAGAATGATTGTCAATGTTACATTTGGGCCTCTGCAGGCACACATATTCACGTGCCCTCTTGTATCTACATCCATTCACACATGTATACCCACCCACATATAAGCGCGCACGCACGCACACCCACACACACATACACACACTCACCATACATATATAAAGAAGAAAAGAATTATACCCTTTGGTAACTTTGATTGATGCAGACAATTAATTTTATATAACTTTCAGCCCTTCTGCCTGATTTTCCCCCCATCTTTTCCTACTACATATTCTTCCCTTTCCAGCCCGTCTCCCTCCTTGGCCTGTGTGCTGTGTAGTCTCTATTGGCACTTTGTATATTGTCTTTAAGTTTTGGAAACAGGTAGGAAATGCCACTGAGTCCTTACACCTCATCAGAGAGGAGGACCCAGAGGAAAGTTTGACATACACATTGAAGGATGCTCCAGGGATGGGAGTAGGGGACACTGGGAGAAAGGGAGGGAGAGGGGAAAGGAAGGGGAAAAGAGGGGAGGGAACAGGGAGGTCCAGGAAGGGGTGGAGGGAGAGTGGGGACCAGGGTACCTATTACCTTTGTATGAGGGGGGGGTAAATAAATACATTAAAAAAAAAGTTTTGGAAACAGGGTCTCAGATGTAACCTGGGGTACTCTGGACTCCCCATGTAATCAAGAATGACCTTCAACTTCTATTCTTCCTGTCTCCACCTCTCAAATGCTAGGGGTACAGGTCTGTGCTGGGCCTTGGTTCTGTGGTACTAGGGACGGAGCCCAGGGCTTGAGCTTGCTAGGCAAACACTCCACCAACCCAGCTGTATCCCCACCCCTGGCCCCTTTGGGTCTCTCAATCAGCTCTCATAATCTGGAACCCGTTAGGACAGCATGTTATCTAGCTTGCTGGCTTGTGATGCTAGGTGGACCACCCCGGGAGGCTACCAGGCCCACCTGTCAGAGCCGAGTCCGAATCTGGTTTGTGGGCTGGGTCTCATGTAGCTCAAGCTGGCCTTGCATTCACTGTGGCCGAGGATGACCTTGAGCTTCTAGGGTTACAGGCCTACTGCCATCATCCCCAGTAGGCATCGGGCTGGCATCAGAGCTAAAAAAGAAGAAGTTTCCTGACACTGGTTTGGGGGAACCGGATGTGAATCTTTCCAGCTGTGCCTATGTGTTGACCATTCTTCACTTAACTGCTTCCTCTGTCCAGAGGTTCCCTTCCTGAACCCACAGCACTCACTGCCTCTGCACTGCAGACTCTTCACCACCAGAGGGGGCTGATGAGACAGCTCAGCAGGTGAAGCATCAGCTCACAAACCTGGAGACCTGGAGACCAGAGTTTCATCCTCAGAAGCCCACATTGTGTGTGTGTGTGTGTGTGTGTGTCCCTGGGAGGACCAAGAGTCACTTCAGGAATCATCCTGGATTGCTTCTACCTCCTTTTCGCTTTGTTCTGGGATTTCCCAGGCTCCACCCACAAGGGCCAGAAATGCAGGCCACAGCCATTTCTGCCTGACATTTTTTTAACCTGGGATCTGGGATCTGAACTCAGGACCTTCTGCTTGTGAGACAGAATCTTAACCCCTGAGCCATCTCTCCAGCCCATATAATAAAATGTTTTTTTTAATTAAAAAAAAGAAAGAAAGAAAGAAAATGCCTTAGTCCAACCAGACCGGAGGGGCCTGCCTTAACTCTGGTCCTCTGTCATTCCCTGCCCCATCCCCACCCCCAGAAAAAGCCAGTGTGCTGAGAGCCAGGCGTTGTGACATTTGTCTGTAATCAGTACTTGAGAGACTGGTAAAATATTTGCCTTATAAGCATTGGTATCTAAGCTGTTTTTTTTTTTTCTTTCATGTATGAATGTACCGGGTGTGTGTGTTGGGGGTGCACTTGAGTGTGTGTGCCTGTGGAGGCCCGAGGGTGAGAGCAGGAATCACCCTCAATCACTCTTCCATTTTCTGTTATAGGCCTGGGTCTCTAAGAGAACCCAGAGCATGCATTTAGAACTAGTTGGCTAACTAACTTGCTCTGGGGTGTCCCGGCCTCTGTCTGGAACCACAGGCTGGCCACCACATCCATCTGGCATTTTTATTTGGGGATCTGGAGATCTGAACTCAGATCCCTTTGCTTGTGAGGCAAGGGCTTTAATCTCTGAGACATCTTGTCTACCTCATTAGCATCTGAATTTCAACCGCAGAACCCAGTAAAAAGCTTGATGTAGAGGCATGGGTTTGGGTTAAGATGCTGTTTCTCAAGCAGAAGGACCTGAGTTCAGATTCCGGATCCCACGCAAAAATGCCAGATGGAAATGGCAGTGGCCTGCATTTCCCAATCTGGAAGGCGAAGCTCTCTCTTTCAAATTTAATGTGTGTAGACGGCCACTTCAAGCCACGCAGTGAAGGCAACAGAAGAAGCTGTGAAACGGGAACATTTTCTTTGGTGTGACCTCCAGCTAGTTCCTGCCTGCCTGCCTCAGTAATTCCCACACCGTTCAGGCTACATGAGCTCATGGAAAGCAGCTATTGAAGTTCCTTTTAAGGACTCTGGGTAACAGTTGTCCTTGGAGTATTTATGTAGACCCATCAAGCAAAATGTACTGTGGGCATTTGCCAGAGAACACATGGGGTATTCCCGACCTTTCCAAGAGGGGGTGCCCTGTTAGCAAGGCAACAGCAGGGGGGAGAGGTGCAGGAAAGAAGGGGGAGGAGTTGAAGTCTGTCCAACACCTCCCCACAAAGACACAAGGTATCCTATTTGAAAAACCTCTAGACAAAAGCCTGAATGGAAACCAACCAAAGAACTAGAACCAATGATCATGGTTAGGAATTAAAATAACTGCCGGGGCCAGAGAGTTTAGTGGGTAAGGGGTGCCTGCTTAGAAAACTGGGAGACCTGGGGCTGGAGAGGTGGCTCGGGGTTAAGCCTCTGCCTTGTAGGCAGAAGGTCCTGAGTTTGGATCCTAGACCCCACGTATAGACGCTGGGCAGAAGCGGGGGCGGCCTGTGTTTCCGGTCCTGGTAGGGCGGAGCCTGTGAATCCCGGGGCAGAGTAAACAAGAAGGAGGTGGAGGCGTCCATGGTGGTTCCCGAATTCGTCTGTGGCTCTGCACACACACACATACATACACATGCACACACATACATACATACATACACACACACATACATACACACACGTGCACATGTGCATACATGCACAATTGAATAAATAATAAATAATAAAAAAATTAAAAAAAAAAAGAAAACTGGGAGACGTGAATTTGATCCCCAGAGCCCACAGGGTAAAAGGAGAGAACTAATTTCCCAGAGCCCACACCAGTATGCGATGGCGCCTCTCTCTCTCTCTCTCTCTCTTTCTCTCTCTCTCTCTCTCCTTCCTTTCTTCAATGTCTCCATATATATGTCTGTGTCCATCAAGGCTGAGATATATCACCAGGCTGTCTGTCTGCCAACCTGTTCCCCACCTGGCCAGACTGGTTTGGCAGACACCAGAGCTTGGCCACGCAGCCCAGCCAGGTTTTCCTGCTCCCCGATGCCCACGGGTATTTTGACTGGAACAGGGCCGTGCTGTTGTTTTTGCACTGTCAAAGCTGATGCTGAAATCCTTCACTCTGATGGTCCCTCTCTGACACAGCTGAGAAAGTCACATGTGTTGATTGCCACGTGTCCACAAGAAATGTCAATCACGCAAGGTATGGAGGCCCCTAGAGCCCCACCAGAAGATCTAGAGCAGCTTCTGCATGCCCAGCCTGGGCCACGTGAGACCCTATTTCAAACAAAACAACAGATAAGCAAATGAAGGAACCAGAAACTATCTCCCTGCCTGTGTGTATATATGTATGTGTGTGTGCGTGGGAGTGTGTGCATGTGTGTGTGCATGGGCATGTATGTGTGTGATGTACGTGTGGTATGTATGGATGTGTGGTGTGTGCATGCCCCTGTGTGTGTGTGGTGTGAGAGTATGTTTTGTATGGAAGAGTATACTTGAGTGTGTGTGAGCCTGTGGAGGTTCCAAGGGTAACATCTGGAATAATCCTGGATGGCTCTACCTACTCGATGCTTTGCTCTGGAGTTTCCCAGGCTCTGCCTTCTAGGGCCAGAAGGGCTGGCCACCACCATTTCCAGCCAGCATTTTGACATGAGGTCTAGGGATCTGAACTCAGGTCCTTTTGCTTAGGAGGCAAAGGCTTGCTTTAACCCTGAGCCATCTCCCCCGCCCTAAGGCTCTTTCTTGCCTACCCAGGAACGATATACCACCTCTCAGCTGAGCAACCTCACCTCCTCTCCATTTCCACGGAAGTGGCTGCTCTTCTGAGAGTGGGTGACTGTGGGAGAAACAGAGCTTAGCACAGCCCCCTCTTTCCTGGCCATGGTGAGGTGAGCTGCTCTGCCACGCGGTCCCTCACATGACAGGATAACGGCTCTGCGACTGTGAGACCCCCCGCAAAATCATCTTCTAAACAAGGACGGTGTTCATGGCACATACCTGGGATCCCAGCACATGGGAAGCTGAAGCAGAATTGCTACAACCTCAAACCTAGCTTAGTTTGTAAAGAAAAACAAACAATGCTACTGAGTCCTTACACCTCATTAGAAGAGGGGGACCCAAAGGAAAGTTTGACATGCACAGTAATGGATGCTCCAGGAATGGGAGGAGGGGACAATGGGAGAAAGAGGGGGGAAGGAAGGGGAAAAGGGGAGAGGAAGCAAGGGGATCCAGGGAAAGGTGGAGGGAGGAAGGGGAATGGAGTACCTATTAAGTTTGTATGAGTGGAAAAAAAAAACTAAGTAAACAAAACCCGAATATTTTGTCTTTTGTTTGTCTCATAGCCCAGGTTAGCCTAGACACAGCGACCCAGCCCAGAGGGGGTTCAGCCATCCTCCTGCCACAGTCTTCGTGAGTAATAGGGGATCAAGGTGCGAGTGGCCACACCAGGCCAAAGTGTTACTTTACAAATTGGGTTTCTGGGCTGGAGAGATGGCTCAGGGGTCAAGACTCTACCTCAAAAACAGAAGGTCCTAGGTTCAGATCCCAGATCCCACATAAAAAATGCCAGGGTGGAAACAACAGCGGCCTACATTATCACCCTAGTGGGCAGAACCTGGGAAATCCCAGAGCAAAGCAAGAAGGAGGTAGAAGCTATCCAGGATGATTCCTCAAGTCACCTCTGGTCTTCCACAGGGACACGCGATGCCCACCCCCTAACACACAACCTAAAGAAAAGAAAAACAAATTGGGTTTCCATGGGGAAACTGATTATCTGCTTTCCTTGCTACAAACAGAAGCTTTAAGTCCCTGAGCAGGGGTCTCCCATGTGCTCCCAAGTCACAGACTTCAGTGACTTTCCTGCCCTGTACGCGTGACCCTGTACCCGTGACCCTGTACCTGTGACAGCAGGCACGGGTCACCACGCTGCCTGGCTGCTGAATTCAAGTCCAGACTCCTCCCACCGGCTTCTCTAGTTGCTCCACAGTTACTGTGCAGCACTAATCAAGGAGATAGTAAGTTGTTGATTGATTGATTCATTCATCCATCCATCCATTCATCCAAGCTTGACTGGGAGCCGTGAGATGCTCTGGATAAGAGGCCATTTCCCCGAGCTCCCTGGAAGCCCACGTGGTGGAAGGAGAGAACTCATTTCCGGCCTCCACCAGGGCACCATGCATGCATGCATGCCTTTCTGTCTCACCTCAAATAAATTAATTTTTTTATTATTATTTATTCAATTGTGTGTGTGTGCGTGTGTGTGTGTGTGTGTGTGTGTGTGTGTGTGTGTGTGTGTGTGTAGAACCACAGACAAATTCAGGAACCACCATGGACGCCTCCACCTCCTCCTTGTTTACTCTGCCCCGGGATTCACAGGCTCCGCCCTACCAGAACCAGAAATGTAGGCCACCCTCCCCACCCCCACCCCCCCCCCCCCCCCCCCCCCCGCTTCTGCCCGGCGTCTATACGTGGGGTCTAGGATTCGAACTCAGGATCTTCTGCCTACAAGGCAGAGGCTTAACCCCTGAGCCACCTCTCCAGCCATCCTCAAATAAATTAATTCACTCACTATTTTGAAAAATTTAAAAAGAAAAAGGAAAAAAAAAGATTGGGTGAGCTTTAAAAAATTTCCCTTTAAATCGGGTGTGGCGGTGTACATTTATGTACTTGTGTTTGCTTTTCTTTTTTTGTGCATGCCTCTGTGTGTGTGTGTGTGTGTGTGTGTGTGTGTGTGTGTGTGTACTGTGGAAGACAAGGGTGACTTTGGGAATTATCCTGATTGCTTCTACTCCTTTTTGCTTCCATCTGGGATTTCCCAGGCTCCACCCACCAAGGGCCGGAAGTCCAGGCCTCTACCATTTCCATCAGGCTTTTTTTTTTTTTAAATATGGGACCTCGGATCCAAACTCAGGACCTTCTGCTGGTAAGGCAGAATCTTAACTCCTGAGCCATCTCTCCAGCCCTGTGTTTACTTTTTAAAAATTTATTTAGTTAATTAGTTATAGTGTGCCTGTGGAGGCCTATGGGTAATTTCAGGAATCATCCTGGATTGCTCTGCCTCTCCTCTTGGCTTTGCCCTGGGATCTCCTAGGCTTTGCCTACCAGGTCCTAAAGTGCAAGGCCACTGCCATTGCTGCTGACTTTTTTTTTTTCTTAATGTAGGATCTGGGATCCAAACTCAGGTCCTTCTGCTTGCGAGGCAGAGGCTTTACCCTTGAGTCATCTTCCCAGTCCCCTTGGTATTGGCTTTTTAAGTACTTTATTTGTTTGAGAGAGAGAGAGAGAGGGAGAGAGAAGGCGCACACGGCCTCAGGGTTGGAGATCAGAGGGCAGCTCTGTCCATCATGTAGGCCTTTTGGCCTTAAACATGTGAGCAACAGACTCACTTTGCTTCCTTTTGGAGAGGCGCTTTGCCCTCTGAGCCGCTCCAAGGCCCATGGGAGGTGCGTCTAGATTTTTCTCCGTCCTTCCACAGCCGTAGGTGGAACAAAGGATTTGTCTGGGGTTCATAGACTTTAGAGGGGAGTGGATAAGAGCCTAAGGGGAGTGGGTATAAGCCCAAGAGAAGGGGTGAACCCGAGGATATAAGCCCGAGGGGAGGGATTCCTGAGTTTGGGAGTGGGTCTCTGAGTTTAGCAGAGTAGTTACTGGGAGTTAATTCCTTCATCCCACCAGCCTTGAGACTGGTAAAGGCTAGAAGTATACAGATTTGAGGAAAGGGAGGCGATCTAGCCCCTCATGGCTCTCTATTGCCATGAGTCTGTTTTATTTCTGCTTCTCATGGAGGCGCCCTAGCTCCTCATGGCACTCCACGTCTGGAGTCTGTGAGTTCCAACCTTTCTCTTTTCTAATAAACTCTACCTTAATTCTCAAAAAAAAAAAAAAAAAAAAAGATTTGAGGAAAGGTACTAGATGGAATAAAGGGTGGGACTCACTTGGTTGCGTCCAGGTCCCCTCTACAGGGGAGAACTAACAGGAGGCTAAGGAATTCAGACAGCTTGAACTACAGGCCTTATCCAAAAAAGAAAAGGGGGGGGGGACGGAGGGGGAAGGGAGAGGGAGGGAAGGAGAAAAGGAGGCAGGGAAGGAGGAAGAAAGGAAGTTTCAAGTTTTCCTTAAAGGTATAGAGGTGTTGTACTTGTTTTGGTGAGGATGAGGCAGGGTCTCTTGGCCTCAAACTTTCTGAGGATGGTTTTGAACTTGTGATGATCCTGCTACACCCTCCCAAGTGGTAGGCCATCACACCCACCATGACGTGTGTGTGTGTGCGTGCGTGCGTGTAAAGGGGGATAGGAGAAGAAAAAGAAATACAGATGTAAGAATACATAAGCATGTATTTCTGAAGTCAGTTCTCTCCTTCTACCAGGTGGGCTTCTGGGGATAGAACTCAGTCACCACTGAACCATCTTGCTGGGCTCTGGATTTTCTTTGTTGCTGCGGAGTTTATTTTTGCTTTTGTTTGTTTCCTTTGTTAGGTCTCTGTAGCTTAGGCTGCCTCCATCTGTGTAGCCCAGGATGGCCTTGGAATCTCCCATCCCTAAATTCTGAGATGAGAAGTGTGGATCAGCACACTTGGCTTGAAAGACACCAGGTTTGAAAGAGTCCAGCAACCTTTTCGTGGCTGCACTACAGGACCCTGCTAGATTTTTGATTAATCATTAATGCACTTACTAGAATGTATTTTATTTTTATACATTCATTTGTCCTCTGCTTAAAAGGAAGACGATTTCTTGGTTCTGATATAGTGAAGGCTATTTATTTATATTTACTTGATATATTTTTTTCTTCTTCTTTTTTTTTAAACAGAAAAGAAAGGCCAGCCTGGTGGAATAACCTTATTCTTCCCAGTTCAGGGAGGCTGAGACAGCAGGGTGGAGAGTTCAAGACTTGGCTGGGCTGCAAAGTGACTTCAAGACCATCTTGAGTCATTTAGCAAGACTCTGTTATAATAATAATAAAGGGTGGCGATGGTGGTGGTGGCTGGGACTGTAACTGGGTAATAGAAAGCTGGCTGTCCAGCACATGCTAGGATGTCCAGGGTGGGGCTGAGAATTCATATTTCTAGAAGGTTCTAATGGAACTCCTTTGAGACTCACCTCTCGGTATTGATTAATGTGACAACTGCCTGTGCTCTGGCCACCAGCTGCCAGTTCAGATTCTGCACAGTTTTCCTCCCAAATCATCAGCCCAGCCATCTTACCGGGTCGTTATTACTTTATGAATGGGATAACCGAGGCTCACACAAGCAGGCCAAGTGCCCAGACTCTGGGTCTCCACGCTGGCCTAAACACAGGAGGGAATCTATGTGGTCCATTTCCTTCTGGGTTCAGAAACTGCCCCCCACCCCATCCCAGAGCATCACTGTGCAGCTGATCCTTACCGCCAAGCGCCTGTCCACAGGCCTCCGCGAGAGGCTCCACGGGCCGATGGCGCCTCCTGGTGGCTGTTGCTGAAAAGTGTTCTACTTCGGGCCGGGCTCGCCGATTAGCTGACTCATCCGGGGAACGTGGAAAATATTATCCAGCCTATTCCACGCTCCGACAGAACCCCGGGTGCTGAAAGAGGGTGGGGACCTCAGCGCACAGGAATGCAAAGGAAGGGCGTGGGCAGGCCCTAGGGACTCCGGGGGCTGGGCTGCAGAAGGCACAGCTGAGGACAATCCCACTCTCACCTTTGACCTTCCTGCGGATCCTGCCCAGGAAGTCTGGCCCAAAGAGTTTTCCAACTCTGCACGCTCCCCAGAAAGGGAGCGTGGAGAGGTGCCCGCTTCCCCAGCTGAGCCGGTTCACGTAGCTCGCATTCTGCAAAGATGATTCCAGGATTGTTCCAGTTTCAGTTCCAGCTGCTGCAATAACATAGCCTGTCCAAAACAACTTCGGAGAGAAGGGTTTATTGCAGCTTGAAATTCCATCATGGCGGAGAAGTCACGGCAGGAGGAGCTTGACGGAAGTGGTCATACACTATGGCCCACAGTCAAGAGTAGCAACGCATGCATGCATGCTCACCTGGGTTCAGGACGCTGCTCGGAGAACGTGAGTCCCCCCACACCCCTCAGAGGCATGCCGGGAGGCCAGGAGAATCCATCTTAGGTGCCTCTGGAAGAGGCTGCCTCAAACAAGACCCGATACAAGAGCCCCCGTGCACGAGTACCACGCTAGCTGCTGGACGGAAATAAACAAGACTCCCGTTTCCTGGCTCTGCGACTTCCTGTCTCCCACGTGATTCTCTTAAACCTATTCCCACCATGAGGCCATATACTGTTAGCCTCTCACCAGAGGCAGAACAGTTGGGGTTGCCTGATCTTAGGATTCCACTTCCAAATCCACAAGGTAAACTGACTTCTTTATATACACTGAAGAACAAGAAAATGAAGGAGGAGACCTGCAGGACTTGGGATTCGGTGGCTCCATCTGTGATCCAGCACTCAGAAAACCCAGGTTGGAGGACTGAAGAGTTAGACGCTGGCCTTAGCTGCATAGCAAGTCCCAGACTCAAAAAGCAAAAGAGGACTCAGGGAGTGTTGCAGTTCGCTTGCATGGTTGCCATCAAACGGCTTAAGGGAACAAGGGATTTATTTCCTTAGGACAGTCCAGTTCATAGTCCAGCTTGACAGGCGAGGGAGAGCGTGCACCAACACCAGGGCCGAGGGAACTGGCCACACCATCTCTATATAACGGCTGAGAGAGGGACGATCCTTACTTGCCAGACCAGCATGTCTGGCCAAGTATACACAAGGATGCCAACTCTCTCAACCAGCTCTTTGGATTTTATTCCAGGGCCTAATCCCACCCACCATGGGCTGGGCTTTTGCCATTAGCTAGAAAATCTCCTGCAGATTTGTTCTGAGCTTAACTCAACAACTAATTCTCTACAAATGTGCCCAGAGCTCAAACTCTCAACTGTCAAGCTGACGCCTGTGCCTATGACAGCAGATAACGGGCCTGTTCGCAAACCTGGTGACTTGAACTGAATTCCTGGAAGCCCACATGGTAGGAGAGAACTGACTTCCAAAAGTCATCCTCTGACTTCCAACTGTGCACCATGACATTCACCTGTTCTCCCGCTCAAAATATATAGACATTTTTAAACTGAATTTATTTATTCATTGTGCATGCGTGTGTGTGTGTGTGTCCCTGTGTAGAACCAAGGGTGACTTCTGGAATCATCCTGAATTGCTTCTACCTCCCTTTTGCTTTGCTTTGGGATTTCCCAGGCTCTGCCCACCAGGACCAGATGTGTAGACCACCACTGTTTCCACCTGGCTTTTTACACATAGAACCTGGGACCTGGATATGAACTCAGGACCTTCTGCTTTTGAGGCAGAGTCTTAACCCCTGAGCTCTCTCTCTAACTCCATAAATAGACATTTTAAAAAGATGAGAAAGACAGAGAACACATGCACAGCAGGCACAGGGTGGAAGTCAGAGGACAACTTTCAGAAGTCAGTTCTCTACTTCCACCATGTCAGCTTCTAGAGATTTAACTCAAAGTTCCAGGTTTTTGAGCAGTTGCCTCACTCCCCCCCCCAAAAAAAATTGTGTTTCTTGAATGTGACGTCTTTATGCACACGTGTATGCACGTGTACACATGCCATCTGACCATCTGCATTCATGAGGGCCTATCAAGCAATCGCCACTGGATTGCCACTGGTCCTTTAGGATGTGGACACAGGCCATTGAGTTTGACCTGGCCCTCGAGTCCATCTTGAAGCAGATCCATCCAGCTGGGCAGGCTGAGAAGACAGACAGGGCTTCCAGAGCCAAGCAAGAGGGCTCCACCTGCCCCGGATGCTAATCGGTCCCGTGTGTCACCCAGGACTGGTCTGCAGTGTTTGTGGGGTATGACCACCTCACCTGGGTTCTTTCATCTCTCCCAATCAGTGGGACACCCACCAAGGACAGACGCCTGAGTTCTTCCTTTCACTGACCGACTTCTTCAATCTCTTGTATGAGCCAAGTCCGTGTGAGGCGTGGGAGAAGGAACATGGTGCCTTCAGCCTGCCTTTCTGTGGTGACAGAACCCAGGAGCCTCTGCTGGCCCAACTGATGACCACCATTTGGTGTCCCTGAGCTCCAACCACTTCTCCCAGGGCCCCAGAGCGAGTGGCACCCCTGCTGACCATGTGCTAGGCTGGCAAGATGCAGTCACCAGACACTGCCTGGGCACATGTCCCAAGTGCAGAGTCAGAGCATCATGTTGGACGGTGATTGGCATAGCCACACCCAAGTTTATCACACATCAGGGCCCCTTTCCAAGTGTCTGGGCAGCCCTGTGTTGGCCCGCCATTGCTTGCTCCAGTTCTGTTGCGGCTGCTCAGGCGAGTCTCTGGTCTCAGTGTTCTCTTTGGGGAGCTAAGTTCTTGCTCCAGGTTCTGGCCCTGGAAAATAGCCATGGGGGTCTGCCTGCACCAACAAGACCCACCTCAGAGGAGGTGGGAACCCCAACATCCAGGCTGCTGGTTAATGGCAGAACACGGGGAGTTTTCGCTGCCATTTGTATTTTTCTTCCTGTGTGTATGTGTTTGCATGTGGGTGGATGTATGTGTGTGTGCAGGTGTACACATGAGTGCATTTGAATACGTTGGCTTGAGGAGGTCTAGAGTGATCTTGGGAATCATCCTTAATCATTCCACCTTATTGGTGAGCCTTAGTCTCTAGCCATTAGGCTAGTGCAGCTAGACAGCTTGCTCTGGGGATCCCCAGGCTCTACTTTCTGGGGTCGGAATTACAGGCCACTGCCAGACCTACCCAGCATTTTTTAAGTGGGATCTGAGAATCTGAACTCAGGTCATTTTGTCATCTAATATTTTGGGATCCAAACTCAGGACCTTCTGCTTGCAAGACAGAATCTTAACCCCAGAGTCATCTCTCCAGTCCAGGTCCTTTTGTTTTCCAGGCAAGGACAGGAATTCTCTTTCCAGTCCACCATTCCCACTTTTCATGGTCCAGTGCCATGCCTCTCTCAGCAGAAAGTACTTGTGCAATCATGTTGCTATGGAATGCTGCCTAATCAAGTTCGACTCAGGGACCATGGAGGAGACCTTGATAGAGCAACGTGTGTTTAAAACACTTTAAAAAAATAGTTCTGGCAATGATAAAAGACTAAATCATTACACTTGTGTATAAAAACTTCAAAAAAATAAAACAAAAAGTTCTGGGGTGGAGCTCAGCACCTCATACATGGTAGGCTAGCGCTCTATGCAGAGCTACACCCCTGCTCAGCCCCAAAGCTGCCTCTTCTTCCTTCTCCTCCTTCTTCTGCAAGGGGTTGGGTGAAGAGTCTCATTTGGTAGTTCAGGCTGGCCTTGAACTTAGGACCCTTTGGGCTTTGCCTCCTGAGTTCTGGGATTACAGACCTGTGCCACCAACACCGAACCCCAAAGTACTTTTTGCTCAAAACTTCAAAGCTTTGCCTTCCCAAATGCTAATCTGGCCTTTGGTCTTGTTTGTGTTCTGACCCAGCATATTCACTGGTAGATTTTTTTCCCCCAACATATTAGTTTTTTAAATTAAAAAAACATGATCTTTCGTATCCCAGACTGGCTTCAAATTCATTCACCAAGTCATTGAGGACCATCTTGAACTTTAGATCTGATCCTTCCATCCAATGCTGAAGTTAGAAGTGTGGCCCACCAGTCTGGGAAGCAGGCCCAGTAGTACATGCTTCTAGGGCATTCTACCAATGGAACGGTAGCCCCGCCCAGCAACCATTTATTTTCTTTCTTTCTTTTTTTTTTAAACACTTTATTCATTGTGTGTGTGTGTTTGTACACCCCCCTGTGCCATCGCCCAGGGCCTCTGGTATGCTAGGCTGGCACACTACCAGCTGAACTATGCCACAACACCCCCACTTTTAAGATTATTTTTTAGGGAGGATTGTACATTGGCCTCTTTCTTTTCTTTCTCTTTTTGCTCAGCACTGAGAATTCAGGATTGAATCCAGGGTCTCGCACACGCTAGACCAACATTAATTACATCACCCAACTCCACGCTTGACTGTCCAGGTGGGAGCCGGACACACAGGTTTCTATTGGTCGAGAAGCTGTATGAAGCAGGGGTGGGGCTGTAACTCAGTGTTTGCTTTGTGTGTATGTGAGCGTGTATGGGCTGCATGCGCGTGTGTTTGCGTGCGTGTAGGCTCACATGCTTATGCAGGTGTGTGTACACAAGTGTGTTTGTAGGCCTGAGGTGGGTCAGTTGGACCTGAGTTCGCCAATCAGCCAGGCTAGCAAGCCTTGTCTTTGCCTCCAGAATGCTGGGAGGCCAGGAGGCACCTGTCACCAATAAATATTAAAAATATAAAAATAAATTGCATTAAATATGGTTGTTGAAAAAAAATGTTAGTGAATAAAAGGACTTGCCGGATTTTCTTTCTTTCTCTCTCTCTCTCTCTCTCTCTCTCTCTCTCTCTCTTTTGAGTTCTTAAAGAAAAAGGAGAAGTTTTATTGAAGCTGGTACCAGGGCCTCAGTAAGAATTGAGATTTCTTATGTGCAGCCCTGAATAAACCTTTGTGTTCAGGGTTTATAAAGGCAAATGATGGTGAAGCGCATGAATTGTGGTTTGTTTTATAACGCAAGCTGATTACAGAGGCAGAAGAATGGTTAGCTTAGCGAAAAACCAACAAATAAAAGACGTTAGCTTTTAGTTGACCAGCAGTTATGTTTCAAGTTTGGAATTCTCAGGCTAGTCATAAATCTTGTTTTAGGGCACAGAGTCGGGCTGAGTTCACATTGTAGAGGGTCTCTCATACCTGACATGGGTTCTGGTCCTCATGTTTGCTGGGGGCAAGCACCTTATCCGTAGAATCATGGTCTAACCTGATGTAGCTCAGTCAACCGAATGCAGACCAGCCTTGTTGGATGTTTGAGGCCAGCCTGGAAAGAAGGTAAAGAAGGGGGCGGGGGGAGGAGAAGGAGGGAAGAAGGAGAAGGAAGAGGAAGAGGAGGAGGAGGAGGAGGGAAGAAGGAGGAGGAAGAGGAGGAGGAGAAGGAGGGAAGAAGGAGAAGGAAGAGGAGGAGGAGGAAGAGGAGGAGGAGGAGGAGGAGGAGGGTTATAGAAAGCCAAGCTTGGCAGCTTATATTTTACATAAATCATAGCACTCAGGAGCCTGGGGCTAATGTAGATCATGAGCTTTAGATCAGTCTGGGCCACAAGTGAGTTCCAAGGAGGCAGGGTTATACAAAGTGAGACCCTGTCTTAAAAAGGAGGGAGGGGGGCTGGAGAGGTGGCACAGTGGTTAAGTCTCTGCCTTGCAGGCGGAAGGTCCTGAGTTCGGATCCTAGACCCCACATATAGACGCCAGGAAGAAGCGGGGGCAGCCTGCGCTTCCGATTCTGGTAGGGCGGAACCTGTGAATCCCGGGGCTGAATAAACAAGGAGGATGTGGAGGTGTCCAGGGTGGTTCCTGAATTCGTCTGTGGTTCTACACACATACATACACATGCACACACATACATACACATGCACACACATACATACACACACACACAATTGAATAAATAATAAATAAAAAAACTTTTTAAAAAAAAGGAGGGAGGGAGGAAGGGGAGGAAAGAAGAGAGGGAGAGGGGGAGAGAGAGAAAGAGCTGGGAAGATGCTCAGTGGTTAAAGTCTTTGCCTCAAAAGCAAAAGGACTTGAGTTCGGATCCCTAGATCCTATATAAAAATGCTGAATAGATATGTCAGCAGAGACTTGTAATTCAGGCTCTGGTAGGCGGAGCCTCGGAAACCCCAGAGCAAAGTAATAAGGAGGTAGGTATAAAGCAATTCAGGACCATACACAGTGCCCTCTTGTACACACACACACACACGCGCACACACACACACACACACACACACACGCCGAAAAGAAAGAGAGAGAGAAGGAAAGGGGAAGAAGGGAAAGAGGAGAAAGTGAAAGCAGAGAAAGATGAAGGAAATTGAGTGAAACTGTGTGAAACCCAAGTGTGTACAAGGTATTCTGGCCGCTGTCCAGTTCGGCCCCTTCCTAGAAGCCCCAGAGACACACCTTGTCCTCTGATACTCGATGCTCAGCTGCGCTGAACTTGAGCTATTTCCTTGCTCCTTAAATACCCTCTCCTGGGGACAGGATGTTCCAGGGAGACCACGAGCCGCCCGCGGCACAGCTCTGCTAACTTTAGTTTGCTATTTCCAGCCTGAATTTGCTCCTGGGCACATCGGTCCTCAGATGGACAGTCCTCTTCAGGTGGGCCACTTTTTATATGACACCCCAGAATTTTGTGGGATGTAAAAATCTACATTTGGCCCAGCATGGTGTCCCTTCCTATGAAGCCACAACTTGGGAAGCAGAAGCAGGAAGATCAGATGAGTCTGAGGCCAGCCTGGGCTACAACCGTAGGTTCAAAGCCAACCAGGGCTACATAGTGAGACCCTAATTCGGAAAAAAATAGAAAATTAAAAACCAGGGGCCGGTGGGTGAGATAGCTTAGCAGGAGTGGGGCCCGCTCACAAACTTGCCACCCAAGTTTGATCTCTGGAAACCTATATGGTAGAAAGAGAGAACTGATTTTGGAAAGTTGTCTTCTAATTTCTACCCTCCCTCTCACACACCTTCTCAATAAGTTATGAATGAAATCCCAGCACTTGGGAGATGGCAGCAGGAGTGGAAATTCAAGACCATCTCCAGCTACGAATTAAATTTGAGGCTAGCCTGAGCTATATGAAACAAAAGAAGCAAACGAACAAAAATACTGTTCAACAGATGACTCTTGAGTCCTGTGGGACTTACACTGTGCTAAGAAATGGGTTACCTCCCAGTACTCAGGTAGTGGGAGGAGGGGGACCAGGGATTCAGGGTGGTTCTTGGCTAGGCCAGGAATTCAGGGAGGCCAGGGAGGAATCCATGAGCTCCTGCCTCAAACCAAACAACCCCAAATGCCATCACAACCAACCAAACCCAAATCCCAGAAGATTAGTTCCTACTAATCTCTGAGTCTCAAAGCATGGCAATACACTTACCCTGGGTTAGAAAACTTTATCGACACTAGAAAAATCTTTGGGTTGTAGAAGGGAAGGGGACATGGTGGCATTTAAGGATTCAAGAGTTTGATGTTTTCAAGAAAGCAAACAGCAGGATAAACCTTGAAAAAAAGCAAAGGCAAAAAGGAGATAAGGGGGGGCTGGAGAGGTGGCTCAGGGGTGAAGCCTCTGCCTTGCAGGCGGAAGGTCCTGAGTTCAGATCCTAGACCCCATGTATAGACGCCGGACGGAAGAGGGAGCGGCCTGCGTTTCTGGTCCTGATAGGGTAGAGCCTGTGAATCCCGGGGCAGAGTAAACAAGGAGGAAATGGAGGCGTCCATGGTGGTTCCCGAATTCGCCCGTGGTTACACACACACACACACACACACACATATGCACAATTGAATAAATAATAAAAGAAGAAATTACATTTTAAAAAAAGGAGATAAAGGAGTCCAATAGGGCTCAGAAGGTGAGGAGACTGCATGTAAGCCTAGTTAACCTGAGTTCAATCCCCAGAAGCCTACAAGGTAGAACATGTTCTCTGTCATATACTTGTGCACCATGGTATATATGTATTCTCTCTCTCTCTCTCATTTTTATCTCTCCCACTGTTCATCTCTCCAATAAGTAAAATTAAAAAAACAACACACACATACACACACAATAAATACATAAAATTTAAATAAATAATGGCTCACATAGCTGGAGGTGCGGGAGAATTTTAGTTTCTGACACTGTGGAGACCCCACACAATCTTGGGTTCTTTGTCCCATGCTGCTTGGTTCTCTCAGAGTCACGGGCAAGAGAACAGAATGGTAATCTCCAGGACTCTGAGGCCTGCTTGTTTGGAGTTGTGGGCAGCCCTGCAGTGAGGCCAGGAAGCTGTGACCCTCCCGTGGACCTGTCCTGAGGCAGTCAGTCACCCTGCAGCAGCATGCTGATCGATATCTAGCGCTGGTATGTGGAGATGATAAAAGCTTTGATTTCCAGTGCTTGCGGATGCCCTCCCTGGTCCTCACACTCCACAAGGCCAATTTCAAGTTAACGATGAGATGTCAACAGCTTGAGCAACTCCTGAAATGTGTTTGCTGCTTACCCTCAAATTGAGTTCTGGGTTGTACCACGTGCACAGGTCCACACATGCCGAGGGTCTGGAAGGGGTCAGTCCTCAAAGGAAAGACTAGGTGCAGGGGTTAGACAAGGCGTCCCTCGGGGATGCCGTGAGCCCACCTTGGCTGAGGCGATGAACAAGAAGGGAGGCCCAGGCTTAGACATGTTTCTCCAGAAGCGGGCGCTGAGAAGTAGCCCTCAAGCTAACAGTGTTAGGAGGAGGCCCAGGAAGGTGCTTAGATGTCAAGGGCTCCATCGTGGGACCGGCAGCGCGGCACCGGTTACAGAGGCTCCAGGCGGCAGCTCCAGCTCCCGGCTTGCTGCCGCTGATGGTCCTGTTGCTGCCGCTGCTACTGCGGCTGCTGTGTTTTAGTTCCTTTGAGACAGGCCTCATGTTGCTCAGGCTCAGCTCTGTGGAGCTGAGGTGGACCTTGAACTCCTGACCCCTCCGCCTCCATCTCCCATGTGCTGACATACATCTACACCAAGCCAGCTGATTCCCACTCACTTTCCTCCTTTCTGTCCTGAGCTGACGCACCAAGAAGTTTCTCACTGGCTCCTTGGTCCTGTACTTACGGCCTCCACAACTCTAAGAAGCAAATTTGATCTTTCCTCCCTCCCTCTCTCCTTCCCTCCCTTCCTCTCTTCCCTTTTGTTTATTCTTTCTTCTTTCCTTTCTTTCGTTTCCTTTTATACTCTTTTCTCTTTCTTTTTAAAGTGTTTATTAGAGAGAGAGAAATAATATGTGCATACATGTTATGGAACAAAGATGGAGGTCGCAGGACAACTTCCAGAAGTCAGTTCTGTCCTTCCACCATGTGGGCTTTTGGGGATTGAACCCAGGCCACCAAGTTAGTGAGCAGTCGCCTTATCATCGAACTGTCTTGCCAGTTCTTTTCTTTCCTTCTCTCTCTCCCTCTCTCCCTCCCTTCTTCCTTCCATTCCTTCGCCTCTGGTGTCTTGTTATAGCAACAAAATGGACCCAAGCAAGGAATGACCTCAGCATCTTAGGACGATATGACTGGACTTGTCACACTCTGGTCCCGCATGTGCAGTCTGGGCAGTTCTGCTTCTGGCCGCAGGCACTCTGGGGGGGAGCCACGTGTGTTCCTCAGTCTTCTCAGATAGGCAGCTACCTGGGGTATTTTGAAAGGTGCCCATGGCCACTTCGGTGGTATGGCAATGGCCTGGCACCTGTGGGGCCCTGGGTGGATGCCCAGCTCTGAAACCTGCAGCCAAAGCAAGGGACAGAAGTCTCTGCCCACAGGACATTTGCTAAGCTCCTATTGGCCAGAGCCAGTCACATGGCCAAGCACCAGCAGGTGGAGGAGATGTACATTCCTCCCACTGCAGTACGCCCTGAGTCCTTAGTATTCACAGGTTTCATGAAAATTTATGAAAAAAAAAAAGCTATCCACACCGAGCCCAGCCACACTACAGACCATTCAGACAGTCTACCAGTCTCTTGCCTTAGAGACAGACGCTCATGCATGTCGGAAGGCCTCGGATCCACCTGTCTCAAACATGCACACAAAGCTCCACGGAGCAGACGCCAGTGTCCATCGGCCATTCTGTCTCCCTTTTTCTAATGACTGCATGTGACCCAAACAGTTGGGGGGAAACACAGGGGACTTTTATTGGCTTGCAGGTGAATTACGGCAGAAGTCAGGGAACTAGCCACACACTCCCACAGCAAGAGGACAGCAGGCAAGGGGACCTGTGCTGCTCACTTGCTTTCCAACATGCCAGCTCACCAAGCTGCCAACTCGTTCTCTCTCCATCCTAGTCATCTGTCCAGGGAATAGTCCCATTAAGAATATGGCACATAATCTCCTACAAATTTGCCTTAATTAGATAATTCTTCAAAAGTGTGCCTACAGGCTCTGCTCTGAAGTGTCAGGTTGATATCTAAAATTAACTCCCATTCGTTCCATCCCACAATTCCAATGATGGATATGACAAATGCTCATGTATATTAGGGACCTGGGATTCAAATTCAGGCCCTTTGGCTTGTGAGGCAGAGGCTTAACCCCTGAGTCATCTCTCCAGCCTGAAATTTATTATTATTATTATTATTATTATTAATATTATTATTTTAAGACAGGCTCAGATAATCCATGCGGCCCTCAAATTCCTGCCTCTGCTGCATGGCATGCTGGGATTAAAGGTGTCTACCTCTGTACTCAGCTTTATGCAGTAGGTTATTTTGCTTTTTGTTTTGTCTTTACTGTGCAGTCCAGGCTGGCCCGGAGCTCAGGAAGATCCCCCTGCCTCAGCTTCTCGGGACCACACGCCAGGGTTGTGGTCCTGACCAGCAAGCCTGTTTCCCACCCTGCAGCAAGAGCCCAGGAGCTTCTCCCAGGACCCCGCCATTTCTGACTAGCATCTGTAAAGGTTCGACAGACTTCTACATTTTGGAAATCTGCAGGCTCTGGTTCGGGGTTAAGAGCAGTAGCCACTCCCATGGGGCCAAGCGCCTTCCTGGATTCCAAGACTCTTCACTCCTTTTTTCAAAAAAAACTTTATTGTCTGTCATCTGTGTGTATATCAGAGGGCACTCTGTGAACTTGTGGGTAACTTTGGGAATCATCCTGAATTGCTTCTACCTCCTTTTTGCTTTACTCTGGGCATAGAAGTGCAGGTTGCAGCCATTTTCCACCTGGCGTTTTCATGTGGAACCTGGGATCTGAACTCAGGTCACTCTGCTTGTGAGGCAGAGTCTTAACCCCAGAGCCATCTTTCTGGCCCCAGTGCTTCTTCACTTTCCCAAATGCTCCTGAGCTGGCTTTTACCTTCCCCTGGCTGAGTCACGGCTACTTTAGCTACAGTAACTCGGTTTGGTCTAAATCTTCTTTTTCTCTGGTTCATTTTCTGAAAGGGTCTCAGGAAATTTCAGTCTGGACTGGGGATCATCTTTAACCACTGACTCTCCTGCCTCCACCTCCCAAGTAAATGCTAGGGTGACAGGCTTGGGCTACCATGACCCTCTGCTTGAGCCACAGTGACTCTAGGCCCTGGCAGCCCCAGGAGACCTGGACCCAGGTGGCGGCTGGAGTCTGCTGACTGTGGTCTTCATTCCTTGTCTCCCCCATCCCCATGTCCCCCCACAAGGACCCAGCTTCCCCCAGAAAGAGTCCTTTGGGTGGGTTTCATGTAGGTCAGGGTCATGTGACCCTCCCTGGACCCATTCTTGGAATGGGAAGGATGAAGGGTCCTGATGAGTCAGTCCCACCTGCCACACCAGCACAGGGAGGGTGAGTTGGGCCAAGCGACATGACACACAGGTTGGCAATCAGGAAGGTTCCAGAGAAGAATTATGGATGGACCCAAAACAAGGAGCTTCCTCTGCGTGGAAGCCCCTCCTTTGCTTCTCACTAAGATTCCTCTCCCTTTCACAGAGGAGGCAGGAGCTTGGAATGGACGCCACTGTCTATAATTCAGGGTGGGGGGCCAGGTGGGGTGACACATGCCTGGGAGCCCAGCACTCAGGAGGTAGAGGTAGGAGTATTGGAAGTTCATGATTACCCCCCCCACACACACGCAGTGAGCTAGATAGAGGCCAGCTTGGGATACATGAGACTCCGTTCCACTCCACGAGGAAAAAAAAAGTGTTGGGGATGGGGGTGGGGGGTGGAGGATTCTTCAGTGGGTAAAGGCTTGCTGCGCAGGCCTGAGGACCTGAACTCCATATCTGGCCAGATGTGACAGTGTACATGTGTACCTCCAGGGTGGTGGTGCGGAGGAAGGCAGGGGAGGGAGGGGAATCCTCAGAGCTGGGTGGTCAGTTAATCTTCCTCCAGATTCAGTGAGAGACCCTATCTCAAAAAAGATAATGCGGGGGCTGGAGAGGTGGCTCAGGGGTTAAGCCTCTGCCTTGCAGGCGGAAGGTCCTGAGTTCGGATCCCAGTTCCTACATATAGACGCCGGGCGGAAGCGGGGGCGGCCTGCATTTCTGGTCCTGGTAGGGTGGAGCCTGTGAATCCTGGGGCAGAGTAAACAAGGAGGTGGAGGCGTCCATGGTGGTTCCTGAATTCGCCCGTGGTTCTACACACACACACACACACACACACACACATACACACATGCACAATTGAATAAATAATAATAAAAAAAATTAAAAAAAAAGATAATGCGGGGAAGTCACTGAGGACACACCCAAAGTCAACCTCCACCCTCATACACCTGCCTGCATATATGTGCAGGACATACCTGTGCAACCCCACCCCATCTTACTGCATCCCTCCAGGGTGTCACACTGCCATCAGGGTTTTCCAGAAGCTTCCAGGTAGTTCTAGTCTGCAGCTTGTACAAGAGCCCTGACAGCAAAATCATCCCTCCCTCCCCGCCTTCACACGCCCATCCCCACTTCAGCAGAGAGAGGGACCCCCAGCTGGTTTAGTTACACAACTCAAGATGGGGCCAGTCCTTTGGGGGCCAAGCCAGGTGAGCTTGCGATCAGCCGCACAGACTGTGTGTGAGCAGAGCCCGGCCCTGGGGACTGGATTCTAGTGTCGGTTCTGGTCCCTGGGCAGCTTCCTTCTGAATGACCTATGGCAGTCAGGTCTTAACCCTTGAATACAGACCCCTCCTCCTGTAGGTGAGGGAAAAAGGCAGGCTGCAATAATGTGTTGTTCTCAGAGCAGAGCTCTTGCTCATCCCTGGAGACATGGATGGTTTGGTTGGTTGGTGCAGGATATGGCACCATTGGGCAATTTTACTCAGGGCTGGATGTAGTCAATCCAAGCTCTGGAGAGGCAGAGACAGAAGGATCAGGAGTTCAAGGATGGCTTTGCCTGTGTAGGAAGCTCCATGTGGGATATATGGGAGTCTGTCTCAAAAAAAAAAAAGCAAAAAAGTAAACATTGAAGGCTGAGTTCTGGGCACATATGTGCAGAATTACTAGTTAAAGCAAGTCCTGAGCAAGCCTGAAGGAAATTGTCTAATTGAGGAGGGAGGACCCAGCACATAGTAGGTGGTGCTATTCCCTGGCAAGTGGGTAAGAAGTAGAGAGCTGGTTCAGAACTTTGGCATCATATTTCAACAGACTTGTAGTGCGGTGGGTGAGGAGGTTTGCCCTTCTACCAGCAATCCCTGCGGACAAAGGCAGGATTAGAGCAGCTATGCTGGGATGGGTCTCTAAAGGTCTTTAAAGGTCTTTGAAATTCCAGAAGGCCATCCCCCACTGCTGAGATCACCCTGAAGGCACACCCCTGCTGAGGAACTGACTCCAATCCTCCCACAGATAATTTGGCCACCTTCCCTAGGAAAGGATAATGGGGATGAGCTCTCCTTATCCAACAAACAACTTGACCTCTAGCCCACTTAGGCCCAGGAGCAACTGGGTTGGGCCTCAATGGGAGTTAACCAATAAGAAAAAGCCAGTTTCCCAGGGCTTGTCTAGGTGTACAAATATGCTTGACCCTGGCAGCCATCTTTGGAGCCCTAGCCCCTCATGGCACTTGGGGTGTCATTTCTTTTCCAGCTGCTTGCTTCTCATGGATTCCATGAGTCCTTCAGGGTGTCCTAGCCCCTCACGGCACTTCACGACTGGAGTCCATGAGTTCCAGCCTTTCTCTCCTCTAATAAATTCTACCCTAATCCTCTACAGGTGCTCTTGTTTCAATCTTTGACTCCAGAACACAAGAACCCCACAACATTGGGACAGTCAGTCGTTCCTGCAACATTTGGTGCCCAAACAGGGACCCTATAACATTCTGTAACCACAAAGGGATATTTGATGAACAGAGGAAAGACTGTTCCCACTCACGGATATGGTGCCCAGTTCCCTGGGCTCCTGGCATTGGTATGAGCTCTCCTGCCAAGATGGACTATGAACTATAACCGGAACCGTGAGCAAAAATCGAGCTCCTTGTTCCTTTAAGTTGTCTGGTTGTGTGGTTAGTAGCACATGGCAAGAAACGCAACAGTCTGAAAGGGCTTTCCACGGAGACAGTGGGGAACCCGGCTGGGACTGAGCTCCACACCAAGGGCTTTCTTGTTTCTTAGCTGTCCAGAATCTGAGCTACAAGCGCTGGAAGAAGCTTGGGTTTCTCTGCTAATCTGTTTTTCCTGGGCAGCCTTCAACCCCCTGGGGTGGGCACGGAAGCTGGGGTCTTGGGTCTGACTTCCTCCCAAGGATTTTAATTTTTTTTTTTTTTTTTTTTTATTCAACTGTGTGCATGTGTGTGTCTGTGTGTGTCTGTGTATGTGTAGAACCACGGACGAATTCGCGAACCACCATGGACGCCTCCACCTCCTTCTGCCCAGGGATTCACAGGCTCCGCCCTACCAGGACCGGAAACGCAGGCCGCCCCCGCTTCTGCCTGGCGTCTATACGTGGGATCTGGGATCCGAACTCAGGACCTTCCGCCTGCAAGGCGGAGGCTTAACCCCTGAGCCACCTCTCCAGCCCCAGGATTTCAGTGTGATGGTGCCTTGGGGGCACATTTCTAAGAGACCCAATGGTGAGACGAGGGGAGGTGGGGACAGAAAGGAAGCCTTCTGTGTGGAAGAGGGGGTCTCCTGAAGAACAGCCTGGTGCAAACCTCTGGAGGTGTTAACAGTTACTCTTAACTGTTGCTGTGAGAAAGCACCCAAAGTCAAGCAACTGAAGGAGAAAGGGAGGTTTATTCAGCTTATGGTTCCAGAGTTCACGGCGTCACTAGGTCACTGTAGACATCCTGGAGGCTCAGTCCAGTTAGGCCAGTGGGTGAGGGCTGAAGACTCGAGGGTTCCTGGAGAGTCTCTGTTCTATGGATCCTTTTATCTGGTCTGCTACTGGGAGGTTCCAATCAGATCTAGGGCTGGTCTTTGTATTGTAAATGTATTGAACTAGATCATCTCTTCAGGTCGGCTGACAGCTGATCTTAGTTAATGCTGGGCGAGGTCAAGTTGACATCCAGGATTAGGTGGATTCTGGGAGGCAGGCAGAGTATCTTACCCTGCCTGAGAAGTGGACCCCCACACACTTGAGAATGGTCTCAGATGGAGAGCCCAGGTGTGCACCTGAACCCCACATCCACGTCCCCTCCCAGGTTTTTAACTAATTAGTTTAGAAACAAACCTCTTCTAGCTCAGACTAGCCATATATATATATATAGAGAGAGAGAGAGAGAGAGACAGAGACAGAGACAGAGACAGAGACAGAGAGAGACACAGAGACAGAGACAGAGACAGAGAGACAGAGAGAGATGCTAAAGGTGCATGGATGGAAGTCAGAAGACAACTTTCAACTTCTAGAAGTTAGTTCTCTCCTTCCACCAGGTGAGTTTCTGGGGATTGAACCCAGGTTGCTAGGTTCATAAATGGGCGCCTTGCCCACTAAGCTATCTTACCAATTCTCTCTCTCTTTCCCTCTCTCCCTCAGGATTTAATAATATTTAAAAGTAAAACATGTACAGTGCCCAGCAGAATGGAGTGAAGGGAATTGCAGGAGCAGCAAAACTGCAAAAGAAAATCAACAAACCACAATCCAGAACTTCAGAGACTCTATATCAATCACATAGAACTAGGACAGCCTAATCTCTCCCCATCCTGGAGCTCAGGGACATTTGCGGAAGAGGGGGCGGTAAGATTGTAAGAGCAAAAGGATGGGAGGAGCAACGATTTGCAAGATTCTCAACAATAGTTGGGGCCAAAGCAATCATAATGGAACTTTGCATGCCCTGCGCAATGTCCAGCGCACTGTTGCCCTCATAAAGTCTAGCATCTGTTAAGGGCACCGAGACCCCTGGAGGCAAGGGATTGACAGCCATAGTAGTAATCTTATGCTTAAGGGGAACAAGAGAAAGGCTTATGGAAATGCCACTGGGTCCTTATATGTCATCGGAGAGGAGGACCCAGTGGAGAGTTAGGCGCACACAATAAAGGACTCTCTGGGAATTGGGGGGGAGACACTGGGGGAAGGGGAGGGGGGAGGGAGGGAACTGGTAAAAAATTTTAAAATGTATAATTAAATTTTTAATAAAAAAAAAAGAAATAATAATAATAAAAATTTTTCATAACTCATTAAATTTTATTAAGAGGGACTGACATATCTAAAAGAAACACTAATGGTAAAAAAAAAAAAAAAAAAAAAAAAAAAAACATGGAGAGGCTGGAGAGATGGCTCAAAGGTTAAGATTCTGTCTCAAAAGCAGAAGGTTCTGAATTTGGATCTCAGGTCCCATATAAAAACGCCAGGCAAAAATGGCAGCGACCTGTATTTCTGGCTCTGGGAAGTAGAAGCAATCTTCTGGCGCGCGCGCGCACACACACACACACACACACACACACACACACACACTAAATAAAAAAAATTTTTTTAAAGTAAAAAATGTAGAGCAATTGAGGAAGTCACCCAGCATGGACCTGTGGCTTCCACAGTATGCACACTCATGTGTATATGCACACTCATAAACATGCATGTGCACGCGGACACACACACACACACACACAAGCCAGCCCCAAGGAGTTACCGTTGCCGCCCTCGCCTGCAGGACGCGTGGCCGTGTGCCCGCGGCCCCAGGTTTCCCACTCCAAAGCCTGTCTTGATCTTCCCTTCTGCGTGGCTCCGAAGTGCTCAGTGACACTTCCGCAGCGGCCGTCATTAATAACGGTGAGCGCTGAGTAGACGCGCTGAGCAGCGGGCACTGGAAGTCGTCCGGTCCGGTCCGCCGCTGCTTTCACAGCAGAGGTCAAGGAGCCGCTAACGCTCTGGCTCCCTGCGCAGTTAACCTACAGCCACATCCTGCACACGCAACCCCGCAGGCCACTGTGTGCCTCTGCGGTTTGATCTTCTGCTTGGGAAGGTGGGGGGTTAGCTCGCTTCCAATCTCTCCACTCTTAAACCTCTCAGCTAATAGAGCCTTCCCGTGGAGCATTAGGAAGCGCGGGCCCATTAAGGCTGGCAAAACCAACCACGGTGCCACTTGACCTACTAGTTACTTTAAGGGCTCAGCCGCAGCGAGGAGCTGCTGTGAAACCTGCAGGCCCAAGGGAAGAACTGGACCCGCATTGCAGAGGGAATCAGCTTGTCTCCAAGGGACAGTGTACACTACATGTGTGTGTGATGCATATTATTTTTAATTTCTTATAAATAATTCAAAATTTTTTCTAGTTTTACAAGCATATTGAGTACTTATCCTGCCTCCCTCCTTTTCTCCCCCCTTTCCTCCCTCCCTTTCCTTCCCTCATTAACCCATCCTACTCTCTCCCACCCTCCTGCCTGTCTATGGGACCCAGGGTTCCTGCTGGCTTGTCTCCTCTTGTGGGGCTTCAGGCCTCTGCGGCATACCGAGTGGCTCCTCCTGGGGCTGCCCCACAGATAGGTGCATTCCCTTTCACTCATCCAGCCCTACCCCCCAAAGGTTCCTTTGCATGTGGTCATACATGCTGATCTTAACTGCTACTTATATGCATATGCTCCGTATATTATATGCATAATATATAGAATAATGTTATAGATCCATTATTTTACCTGCTTAATTGATAGGAAGCGTTAAGTAACTTGCTCAGAGTCACCTTCTACCAAGTAGGCAGTTGCTTCCCTCTGTGGTTCCTTAGTTCTCAGGAGCTGTGGCTTCAACACAGAACATTAATTCAGATGAATTCATATAGAAAGAGCCCGAGGGCCCAGGAGATGGCTCTGAGTTTAAAACGCTTGCCACACAAGCACAAGGACAGACCCACATCCATGCTTGTGGGTACAGCAGCTGCCTGTAATCCCAACGCATAGAAGGCAAAGAGACAGGAATCTTAGACTAGCAGGGTGGGTCTGTGAGCTCTGGCTTCAGACAAAGGGTTCTGCCTCAGCATGGATGATGGAGAACTATTGAGGAAGACATCTGACATCGACTCAGGCCTCCACATGCATGTACACACAGGTGTGCCCCCACACATGCAAACATGAGCACACATATATGCACTACCCCACAAATACATATTCATGAGAAAGAAAAAAAGAGGTGGGAACACCTCTCTCTGTTGTGCTTTCCTCTGTCAAACATAGAAATTCCAAAGTTAATTGTAATCCCAGTAGAAAGGGCACTGTCATAGTTAGGGCACAGTTGAGGGGTTTGAGCTCTGGGCACATTTGTGGAGGATTAGTGTTTGGGTTAAGCCCATAGCGAACCTGAAGATTGTCTAGCTAATGGGGAAGGCCCAGATGGGTGGGATTAAGCCCTGGAATAAAATATAGAGAGCTAGTTGAGAGAGTTGGCATCCTTGTGTACACTTGGCCAGACATGCTGTTCGGGCAAGTAAAGATCATCCCTCTTTTAGATGTTAGGTGGTCATGGTGTGGCCAGTTCTTTGCCTGGTGTTGGTGTGAGCTTTCCTGTCAAGCTGGACTGTCATAAGGAAATAAATCCCTTGTTCCTTAAGCCGTTTGATGGTCATTTATCAGCAACCATGCAGGTGGACTGCAACAGTCACCATGAATCTTGTCAAGAGACTGTCTCAAAAATCAAACAAAAAAAAACCCAGATGGCTTTTGTCTTAAGCTACCTACCAGTGTATCAGGTTCAGGGAAGGAATTCACACCAGGTATGGTGGTGCATGCCTGTCATCATAGCTTCCAGAGAGTCACCGTTAGGAATTGCCAAGAATTCCAGGCAAGCCGCTCCACATTCTGACTGCAGGCCCAGCCTGAGCAACAAAGTAAGGTGCTGTCTGAATAAAAGTGCGTGCAGGTGTGGTGTGAGTGTGTGTGTGTGTGTGTGTGTAGGTCCGGGGAGAAGGCTCTGTGGGTAAGGAGCTGGTTGCCTAAGCATGAGGACCATGTGGCTGGGAACCAGTGGGCTCAAGGCGCCATCTGCTCGCAAATCTGGGGTAGGCCTGCATGGGAGAAGGGGAGAACTGACTTCCACCCATGAGCCATGGCATTCTGGGCATATGAGCACCTGCTCTCTCTCTCTCTATATATATATATATTTCTTATTTATGTGTGTGTATGTATCAGATGGCACTGTGTACGTCTGTGGAGGCTTAAGGGTGACTTTGGGAATCACCCTGGATTGCTTCCACCTCCTCTTTGCTTTTGCTTTCGAGTTTTTCAGGCTCCATCTTCCAGGGCCAGAAGTACAAGCCACTGCATTTCCACCTGGTGTTTTTACCTGGGATCCAGGATTCAAATTCAGGACCTTCTGCTTGTGAGGTAGAGGCTTAACCCCTGAGTCATCTCTCCAGCCCCCTTTTTTAATTTTTAAAGTTTATTATTTTTTTTGCATGTGCCTGAGCACACTCGTGTGTGTGTGTGTGTGTGTGTGTGTGTGTGTGTGTGTGTGTGTATCAGAGGGCACTTGTGTATGCCCCTGTAGAGACCCCAAAGGTGACTTTGGAAATCATCCTGGATTACCGTTATCTCCTTTTTGCTTCACTGTGGGTGTCATAGTTAGGCACAGGTGTCAACTTGACAGTTGAGGGTTTGAGCTTTGGGCACATTTTAGAGAATTAATGGTTGAGTTAAGCCTAGAGCTAACCTGCAAAGGGAAGGCCCAGCCCATGGTGAGTGGGACTAGGCCCTGAAAAGGTGAATAAAATCTAGAGAGCTGGTTGAGAGAGTTGGCATCCTTGTGTACACTTGGCCAGACATGCTGGTCTGGGAAGTAAGGATTGTCCCTCTCTCAGCCATTATATAGAGATGGTGTGGCCAGTTCCCTCGGCCCTGATGTTGTGTGAGCTCTCCCATCAAGCTGGACTGAGAACTGTAACCAGACAATCATGAGAGAAAATAAACCCCTTGTTCCCTTAAGCCATTTGCATGGTGATTTATCAGCAACCATGCAGGCTGACTGCAACACTGAGATTTCCCAAGCTCTGCCTTCCAGAGCCAGATTTGGTATTTGAACTCAGGTTCTTCTGTTTGTGAGGCATAGTCTTAACCTCTGAGCCATCTTTCCAGTCCTTGCCCTCTCTTCCGTCCCCTTCCCCTCCTTTCCTTCCTGACCTCTTTCTTCCCGTTTTCTCTTCTCTTCCCTTTCCCTCCCCTCTCCTCCTCTCCTTTCTTTTTCCCTTCCCTTCCCCCCTCCCCCGCCTTTCGCTCTCAAATTAAAAAAAAAAGTCATTGTGGGATTCTGAGCCTGTGACCCCAGCTGTGGAATGGCAGAGTAGGAAGCTCCTTGGGGTGCGGCTTGTGGGCCCCACTCAATCAGTGAGACTCAAGGAAGGTGGAGCCATGAGAGAACTCAGCAATGAGGCTCCACAAATCTTAGTTTGGTCTCCTCAAGTCCATGCGATGGAAAGACTGACCTTTGATCTCCACCCTGACCTCTGACCTCCACCCGTGTGCCAAGGCATGCACACGTGTACTTTCCACATGCCCACAACTCAAACTTTATATCCAGAGGCTGAAGACTGTCCTATGTTAAAAGGAAAAGGACTTTGTAGATTTCTGCTATTTTTCTATGTGTTGAACCCAAATCTCTCTTGTAACACGTAGGTTCATTTTCAGCTTTCAAGATTCACTTTTCTGGTGATGCTGTGCAGGCACAAACCCCCGGGGGGAGGAGGGTAAATGGATCACCCGAAGTTTCTCCAAGGCTGTGGTGGAAATGCATTCTGTCCAGTCACTTGTTGGAGAAGGATCCAGAGCTGGAACGGACTGCCACTCCTCTCTGTGCCAGGAAACCCTGATTCAGGCTGCGTGCTCATTTGCTTTTGCTTTACACAGTCAAGCACAGTCTGATCAGGTTGAATTTTCTGTAGAATAATTCACAGGAAAGTTATCTATGGTTACCTCTTCCTGCTCAAAGACAGGGATCTGGGTTAAAGTTGCAAGAAGTGAATATAGAGAAGAAAGAAAAGAAAAAGAAAAAATATTCAAGAAAAAAATAGCTGCCTAAATAACCTTAAGAGATAGAAGGGTTCCGAAGTTGTAGATTGAGTGGCACATTTTATTAATTTTGGGTATATTGTTTTATATTTTAAAATCTAACAGAGGAAGGGAAAAGAAAGAACGCCTTAGGTGTTCACTGTTTGCCTGTCATGAGTTCAGGCTTACCTTACTTTGTAGCTGCCTTTACCTCCCTGTGTCTGGATGACAACCAGTGCCGCTGTGTCTGACCTGAGTTCTAAGACTCCTCAGGCCGGGCGTGGGGGCTCACGTCAGTAACCCAGCACCGGAAGGCAAAGGCAGGCTTCAAGGCCAGCCAGGACTACATAGTAAGACTCTGCCTCAAAAATTAACAATGGAACAGGAGATTTTAAGCTTAAGCATGATGCTTAGCAGGACCTGGGTCAACGACTGACCTTTGCCACTTCCTGGCTCTCAAGATCTTGTGCCTCACCTACCTTCCTACCTTCCTACCTTCCTTCCTTCCTTCCTTTCCTTTCCTTTCCCTCCTTCCTTCCTTCCTTCCTTCCTTCTTCCTTCCTTCCTTCCTTCCTTCCTTTTTCTTTCACTTGCTTATTTGCTTTCTCCTTCCTTCCCTCTTTTCTCCTTATTTTACTCCTTTCTTTATTTCCTTCCTTTCTCATTTCTTTCTTCCTTTTTTCCTTTCTCCTTTCCTTCCTACCTTTTTGTTTCCTTCCTTCTTTCTTTCTCCTTCCTTTTCCCTTCCCTTCCTTTCTTTTTCCTTCTTCCTCTTTCCTTCCTCATTTCTTCCCTTCTTTCTCATTTCTTTCCTCCCACCCTTCCTTTTCCTCCCTCCCTCCTTCCCTCCCTCCCTCCCTCCCTCCCTCCCTTCCTTCTTTCCTTTCCTCTTTCCTTCTTCTTCCCTCCTTTCTTCCTTTCTCCTTTTTTTCCTGTTACTGTCAGTTAATCTTCCTGCCTCAGTCTTCCAAGTGCTGGGATGACAAGTGTGAACCACTTGCCGGATGTTTCTCCATTTCTTTCCTCTTAAACCTTAACTGAATTGATGTCAAGGGCTTAGAAAAATAATCTTCCTGTGTACTCGTAATGCCAAGTAATTGTAACTGTTTTAGAGGGGCATTTCTTCACATTTCAGTTCATGGAGCATTGACTTGGGCCTGCCGGATGCTTGGGACGCTGTCCAGGGGTGAAGGTGGATCTTAGCAGGCTCCTCTCTGTGCTGTGCGTGGTCAGACCTGTTGCAACTGAGTCTCTTGTTGCACTGGAAGAGAAGCAGGGCTGGTTGAAGGAGACAGAAGGTGTCTGGATCACAGGAGCCCATGTGGTGTCTGCCTGATGAGAATTCCGACGAATAGGTTCCAGCTTTGTCCTGTGAATGCGATGGATCTTGTCTTCTCTAACTCCAGCTGACAGAGAGAGAGAGAGAGAGAGAGAGAGAGAGAGAGAGAGAGAAAGGAGGGCAAAGGCTAGCTGAAGACAGAGGTAGAAATAGGAGTGAAGAGCTACAGACCAAGATCTACAAATATTTTGAGCAAGGACCTACAAGATGGCTCAGTGGGCAAATGCACTTACTGTACAAGTCTAATGACTTAAGCTCAATTCCTAGAGCCCAGGTAAAGGTGGGTGGAGAGACAAGACTCCACAAAGCTGTCCTATAACCCCCATACCTGTGCTGTGGAATGTGTGCATCCATATCCCATAACACACACACACATATATACATACATACATACACACACACACACACACATACACACACACACACACACACACACACACACATACACACACACACAATTAGTTAAAGAAAACTGGTGGAGAGATGGCTCAGGGGTTAAGGCTCTGCCTTGCAATCAGAAGGTCTTGAGTTTGGATCCCAAGTCCCATGTAATAACACCAGGCTCTGGTGGGCAGTCTGGGAAATCCCCGAGCAAAGTAAAAAGGAGGTAGAACCAATCCAGGATGATTCCTGAAGTCACCCTTGGTCCTCCATATGGATATACACACAGTACCTTCAACACACACACATACACACACACAGAAATAAATACAGTTTCAAAAAAAGTTTTAAAAACGTTAGTTAAAGAAAAAATATTAAACTTGGAGCAAACACCAGAAATAGAGGTGCAGCAGGGAGTCCGCCTTTCCAGCACAGCCTGCAGACACCTCGATTTCCATCTTCCCTCTCCAGAACTGTGAGAGGACAAGTCTTGCTGCCACAAGTGGACAAGTCTATGACCCTTTGTCCTTTCAGCCACAGGAAGCCAGTCCTCACAGTAAGCAGGTAAGAGAGATGGACATTGAGGAGATGCTGACATACCCCCTTCACTGTGTCATTTTGACCAAGATCCAAAGGTCTAGGCACACGGAAATCTGTGAGCACATTGAGAGGTGAACTGCCTTTTGTTCACTGCTGGTGGAAACGTATGCAAATTCATGCAATCATTTTGCAAATAGCATGACAAATTGACAAATGAAATTTCCTCTGGACCCGCAATTTCATTTAGGGGATTTATCCTTCATCTGAAAAACGTGCATACATGGAGTTCCGTGGCACTTGGGGGTTGAAGCCGGAGGATCCCCAGTCCAAGGCTGTCCTGGGCTGCACACTAGGCCCTGAAGAAGAGGTGCGGGGAACAGAAACACATGGATGGTAGTATATGGCCCTTGGGAGGCTGAGGGAGGAGGCTCTGCAGAAGTTCAAGGTTAACCGCCAACTTAGTCTGTAGTCCAGGCTGGTCCTTCATGCATGGCAATCCTCCTGAGACCCAGGATTACAGGTGGGAGCCACCGTTTCCTGGCTTAGGATCAGCTTTAACACATTGGCCCATCTCTCCTCTCCAGCTGTTCTCATTCTCTGGGCATCTCCCACATGCCTGCGGGCTGTTCTTCCTCCATCCCTGCTCGTCATTTCCGTTTCTGCACCACGAATCACCAGATCTCCACATGTTCTCACAAGGTGATGTGTAGCGATATTCAATGTTGCATGTGTTCCTGGCCCCAGTGGCATGTTCTCCTCCAGTGATGTCTGCCGCTCTGTGATGTCTTTGAGGTGTTCCCAGGCAACGGCAGAGCCGAGAACTGTGGTGCACGGTGGGCAAAACCTGGGGAAATATGTGGTGTGGTGTGGGGGGAATATGGGTGTGGCGTGTGTCTAGTATGTGTTTATGTGTGTGTGTGTGTGTGTGTGTGTGTGTGTGTGTGTGTGTAATGTGTGGTGTGTATCTGTATGTGTGGTGTGTGGGGTATATCTCTGTATATGTGTAGTGTGTATGTGTGTCTGTGTATGCCATATGTGTGTGGTATATGTAAGTCTGTATGTGGCGCGTGTGTAGTATATATCTATGTGTGGTGTGTGTGCGTGGTGTGTATGGTATGTGTGTGTCCTCCACAGATGGCTCAGGGATGGGTAGGACCCTTGAGAAGAGACTGGACACCAGGAATTAATCAGTAGTCTACTTCTCTGGGCACAGAGAATACTTGAACTCCGGTAGAACATAGGCTGGAGGCCTGCTTGCAATAAAAGAGAGGACTCTGTGGAAATACCAAGAGATCCATTCTCTTTGAGAAGCCTAATTAACTCCCATTCAAGTCAACAACTTTATTAATTCATTGAGCATTTGACATATCCCAGACCCGCGCTTGGTGCTTGAAGAGGCTTTTGTGAATCATAACTCACTGGACAAATGTACTCATTTTCAAAGGCTTAGAGTTTACTCCATGCACATGTAAAAGATCTCCCAAGTTTCACCACTGCCAAATTAAAGGACACATGCCTAATTAGAACGGCCACAGTCCTTCCTGATCTTTGCAGTTTCTTGAGAAGCGGGGCATACAAGAGGAAGCTAGGGCGCCCACGTGACTCACCACAACCCCAGCTCCCGGGACACTTGGCTGACTTTGACCTTGTCCAGCTACACTGTGCACCCGGAGTACAGTGCTGAGAGCCGCCTGTGGTCGTTACTGAGTAGCTGCCCCCCCAGCTGTGTGCGTCAGTCTGGTGACTGTGACATTTGTTCAAAAGAGGGGTCGGGAACCACAATTAATGATTTTTACATAGGCTTTTAAAATCAACAAAGCAGCTTTCTCCTGTAATGCATAAAGTAAAACACAGATCCTTTTGCTTCCAAACTTCAGTCTCTCTATCCCTTTGAAGTGGCTTCGTGTTTTTGTTTTGTTTTGTGTGTGTGTGTGTGTGTGTGTGTGTGTGTGTGTGTGTGTGTGTGTGTGTTGACAGGATCTCCCTCTGTTGCGAGGCTGACCTTGAATTCACAAGCTTCCTGCTTGCTTCCCAGAGTTGGGGTCATAGAGATGTACATTCATTTGTTTATTTTTGGTTTTGTAGCTACATAAAATATGGCCATGCCGTTTGTGAGAAAGAAGGTAAAATATCACTTCACAGCCCTATATATATGGCTTGCCTATATATGGATATACGGCAGGGCAGTGTCCTTCTGGGAATCAAATCTAGGACCGAGTATACACCAGGCAAACACCCTACTGCTAAGCAGCATCCCCCAGCCATGTGATCTTAAGCTAGTTAGTGTTTCTAACCTGTTTGTTTATTTATGGGAGCAGAGGAGGTGGAACAGGCTTGTAATCCCAGCACTCTAGAGGCCAAGGCGAGAGAACAGTCAAGACTGGCTCGTGCTGCAAGCTGAGATCCCAAGGCTGGGGATGTGGCTCAGAAGTGGTGCTGGGCTGGAGAGATGGCTCAGGGGTTAAGACTCTACCTCACAAGTAGAAGGTCCTGAGTTCAGATCCCACATAAAAACACCAGGGGCCCTGGTGGGTGGAGCCTGGGAAATCACAGAGCAAAGCAAGAAGGGGATAGAAGCAATCCAGGATGATTCTTGAAGTCACCCTTGGCCCTCCATGGGGACACACAGTGCTTTCTGATACACACACACACACACAAAATAATTTTTTTTTTTTTTTTAAAGAAGTGGTGCTCTTGTCTGGCAAAGACAAGACACTGAGTTCAACCCTCTTAACACCACAAAAATAAAAACAAAAAAAAACGAGAGAGTGAAGGTTGGATATGTAGCTCAGTTGGTAGAATGATCACCTAGATGCTCTAGTCTGGGCACAAACTTGGCGTGGTGGCACACATCTGTAGACCTAGTGGTTGGGAGGTGGAGGGAGGAGGATCAGGAGTTTAAGGCCATCCTTGACTACATAGGCCAGTTTGAGGCCAGCCTGAACTACCTGAAACCAAGTCTAACATTTACTAACTAGCCAACTAATAACAACCAAACCAAAGGGAGAAGCCATGGTCGATGCTGCAGAGGCTACAGGAGATGCCATCACATGTGCCCAGTTCCGTGGTCCCGGGCCCACACTGGCACAAAGCCTAGAGGTTCCTCAACTAGAGGCCAAGGATGAATGAAGGCATTTTGGAATCTGCTCACTACAACTTACACAGGTGATCTCCTGCTCATCTTAAGTTAGTCTTCACCTTTGTATGGAGGGGGAGGTGGAGGTAGAGGGGCCTGTGATGGGAGTGCGGTGAAGGGAGCCCAGGGAATCTCCCCACCCATCCCAGGCCACACAGAAGTGTCATGCTGGATCAGATACAGGCTTGGGGATGTCACTGGGAACATGCCGAGCCACCGGACGCTTTCTGGTTGGTACAAGTGTTGTCCCCTTGAGCAACACTTCTTCCCTAATCCCATCATCTTTTTTTTAAAAAAATTTATGTATTTACTTTTGTGTGTGAATGTGTATGTGTGTGCTGTAGAGAACCAAGAGTGACCGAGATTTGTCCTGGATTGCTTCTATCCCCTTTTTTGCTTCGCTCTGGGGTTTCCCAGGCTTCACTTTCCAGGGCAGGAAGTGCAGGCCATAGCCATTTCCGCCTGGCATTTTTATGTAGATGCAGGAATCTGAACTCAGCAGAACCTTAACCCCTGTGCCATCTCTCCAGTCCCTCCCCCCAACATCTTACCCAGAGTGACAGGCACAAAACAGATTTCAGCCTTCTTCCTCATGGAATACTTTCATATGTGACTACAACAAATTTAGATGTTGTTACCCCTTACTGCTATTCCACCCCCCCACTCCTGGCTCACTACAAACTTTTTCCTTTCCAGTCAGTCTCCCTTCTAATTTCATGCCTTTTGGATGACTTATCACTGGGTAGCTATGCTTTTATTTATTTATATTTAGTAAGCTAGCTAGTTTGTGGGGGTGGGGGGAAGAAGAGAAAGAGAGAGAGAAAGAACAGTCAGTTCTCGCCTTCCACAAAATGAACTTTTAGGATCGAACTCAGGTCTCCAGATTTTTACATAGGCACTTTTATCCGCTGAGCAATGACATCAACCATAGGCTGATTATATGTATGTATATATATATATATAGTGTGTGTGTGTATGTGTCAGAGGGCACTGTGTGTAACCTGTGGAGGACCAAGGGTGACGTCAGGAATCATCCTGGATTACTCTATCTTCTTTTAATTTTGCTCTGGTGTTTCCCAGCCTTTACCTTCTACAACTTGAGGTGCTACTGCCATTTCTACCTAATTTTTTTTTTTTACTTTTTTTTTTTATTATTTATTCAATTGTGCATGTGTGTGTGTATGTGTGCGTGTGTGTGTGTGTGTGTGTGTGTGTGTGTGTGTGTGTGTGTAGAACCACGGGCACATTTGGAAACCACCATGGACGCCTCCACCTCCTTGTTTACTCTGCCCCAGGATTCACAGGCTCTGCCCTACCAGGACCAGAAACGCAGGCCGCCCCTGCTTCTGTCCATCATCTATATGTGGGGTCTAGCATCTGAACTGAGGACCTTCTGCCTGCAAGGCAGAGGCTTAACCCCTGAGCCACCTCTCCAACCCCCTCTACCTAATTATTTTTTTAACTTTATTTTAATTTGTGTGTGTGTGTGTGTGTGTGTGTGTATCCTTATGGAGGCCCAAGGGTGACTTCAGAATCATCCTGGATTGCTTATACCTCCTTTATGCTTTGCTCTAGGATTTTTCAGGCTTTCCACCAGGGCCGGAAGTGTAGGCCGCCCATTAAGTGGGACCTGGGGAATCAGAACTCAGGATCTTCTGCTTGGGAGGCAGAGTGTTAACCTCTGACCCATCTCTCCAGCCTTCTTCCCAGTGTTTTTATGTGGGATCTGGGATTCAAACTCAGGTCCTTCTGCTTGCAAGGAAGAAGTTTAGCCCCCTGAGCCATCTCTCCAGCCCAATTTAGTATTATATATATATATTTGGTTTATGTGGTCAAATTTCCCTTTTACAGCAACATTGTTGAGGTGATAGCCTGTATCCCACCACCTCCCCCATGGCAATATCAGCTTCCTTTCCCAAGAGAGAGCTGGGAACTATAGTGCCACAGAGATGACTTGATCTCGGGTGGACAAAGCAACCGTTTTGGCTAGTGATCCAGGTGGCCAACTTCGTGCCCAAGAGTAGCTTTGATTTACGAAAACTGAGCTGGGAGGAAAACTGAGGGAATAACTGCATTGTGCACTAAAGGGCAGGAAGCGGCACAGGATTGTCACTGCACACTGCAGCCATTGCGAAGTATCCCTGTCAGTTAGACCAGTCAGCAGGCCACCTATTGGTCCTAAGAGGGGAGCAGTGTGGAGTCTGAAGAGAAGAAAGCAAGAACCAAACAGCTGTCTGGTGACTGGGGGAGAACACATGGGCTCTTGAGGTAGTCCTCTTGATCGGTAGATAACATATTGGGGTATAGTAAGGGAGGAACAAGACAAATGGGGTCTGTACAGCAGATAGTGGCCCTGAAATCACACAGAGCACAAGGGAAGGGCGATCCCAGGAAGTGCCACTGAACAGGAGGAAAGCTCTCAGTCAGTCCCTCTCGGTCTTCTCACAGCTCATGGCAAGCCCCAGCTTCCTCCTGAAACAGGAAGTCCCTCCTGAAACAGGAAATTCCTCCTGCCCCTTTCTCCACGGGGTATTATATTTTAAAGAGTTGTATATACAGTTTCCATTTCATAAACGTTGTCAGCAGAAAGGATGATTGAGAAGAAGGTGCTTTACTAACATGCGATAGGCCAGGCAGGATGATGATGCTATAAAGCAGGCAGGATGGCTCCATGGGCAAAGGTGCCTTAGTTCAAAGACAGCAATCTGAGTTCAATTCTCCACAATTCACTCACCGTATTGCCCACACTTGCATCCACTGAAACCAATCCTCCTGCCTCAAGCCTCAAAGTGCTCGCATTGCAGGTATGACTCCTTGCCTGGCCATCTTTCTTTTCTTCGCGCATGTGCGCGTGTGTGTATGTGCATGTATGTGTGTGTGCGCGCGCGCGTGTGTATCAGAGGGCACTGTGTGTCCTTCTGGAGGACCAAGGGTGACTTTGGAATCATCCTGCATTGCTTTTACCTCCTTTTTGCTTTGCTCTGGGATTTCCCAGGCTCCACCTGCCAGATCTAGAAGTTCAAGCCACTGCCATTTCTTTTTTTTTTTTTTTTTTAATTTTTTTTTTTTTGTTATTTATTCAATTGTGTGTGTGTGTGTGTATGTATGTGCGCGCGCATGTGTGTATGTGTGTGTGTAGAACCACGGACGAATTGGGAACCACCATGGACGCCTCCACCTCCTTCTGCCCCGGGATTCACAGGCTCCGCCCTACCAGGACCAGAAGCACAGGCCGCCCCCGCTTCGAAGCCACTGCCATTTCTACCTGGAGTTTTTACATGGAATCCAGGATCTGAACTCAGGTCCTTTTGAGACAGGATCTTAACCCCTGAGTCATTTCTCCATCCCTCTCGAGCCTCTTTTCACTCCCAGTAATGAAGTATTCAAACCCTAGATGCATTGCTGACCCCAGGTGGGTCTTACGCTTTTCCTGACAGTGGATGTGTTGGAGACAGGAGGCAGGACACTGGAAGTGGCAGGACCCGGGTCCAGCCCGGGGACCGGCCCTGTCCCAGGAAAGTGTCAATTTCAGTCTGTCCCCTCTGTCCTCAGTCAACCTTCTCTGGAATCTTAAGCTGCTCGAATTAAACTCCAGCTTCTGGTGAGTGGCAGAGGGAGAAAAGACTGTTTGCACTCAGTGTCGGTGTATCTAAACATTGTGACATGGAGCAGGTGAAAGTCCCGACTGCCACTGGCTCAGCTGCTTCAGTGATTGTGCCGGAAGAGCCCTCCACACCAGACGGGGGCTCCTGACGGCTAATTGACTCCTTTGGTCTTTTCTTCTTAAACCACGGGAGTGATGAAATATATTTTCCCCTCTTCTTTGTTCTTTCTTAGCATGCCAAGAGAAACAAAGCAGCCTTCAAACCCCACTGCGTCTGTCAACTGCTCAAGCTCTGGCCAGGGATTAGCAAGAACAGCAAAACAAACTGTAAACCGCCAATTTGAAGATCTCTGAGCTCTGGGGTAAGCCAGGTCTCTTCTGAGTACCACTCCCCTTCCCCCCCTGCCCCAAAGCAGACTGGGATGTGTTTAATGAACTAACTGGGCCCCTAGCAGCAGGAGGATCCCATGGGTTAGGCCTGGGAGCCCAGCGTCGGGGAGGCTGCGGTAGGAGGGTCATGAGCTCACTGGGAGTTCAAGGTCAGTTGGGCTGTAGAGTAAGTTCCAGGCCTGATTATAAAAACAGTGAAACAAAAAACCAAAGGAGGGAAGGAATAAAGAACCAAGGAGGAAGGAAGAAGGAGGAAGAAGGAAAAAAGAAGTAGGAAGAGAGGAAGGAAAGAAGGAAGAAGGAAACGATTTCTTTTTGGAGTTCTTGTATCTTAGAGTTGAAGACTGAAGCTAGAACATATGGAGAATTTAAAGCAGGATTAATTGAGGAGGGGGGAGAGAGAGAAAGAGAGAGAGAGAAACTTGAAGTTCTGAGGTTATGAGAGGGGCAAAAAAGGAAATGGGAGAACATTGCTAGAACAGAGGAGAGCATTTAAAGTCAGAGAGGAGGAGAGAGACTCCAAAACTGCATGGCAGGAGGGAGGGTAGAGAGAGGGGCTGGGTGGAGCTACAATCTCTTATAGGCTTAGGTGTTACCAAGGAGTGGCTCAGGAGTTGCTGGAGAAGTGAGGTAGGAAAGACTGAAGGGTTCTTACAGGACATTCCTAACTACAGTAGCTGCCCAATAGAAATTACCATATTAGAAGGAGGAAGAAAGAAAAAAAGACAAAGGAAGGGCAAAAAGAAAGAAGGAAGGGAGGCAGAAGGAAGGAGGGAAAAAGGAAGTGTTAGCCACAGCCTGGCCATTGTGTAAGCCTCCTCCACCCTGAGCAGAGTGTAGTAATTCCAGGAACTGACCTCACACCCTAATGGCCTTGAGAGAGGACTACTTTTTAAAAATTGGGTGTGTGTGCGCGTGTGCATACATACAAGTGCACTTGCACTACATGTCCCAGTGGAGGCCCAAGGGTGACTTTGGGAATCACCCTAGATTGTACTACCTCCTTTTGGCTTCATTCTGGGATTTTCCAGGCTCCACCTTCCAGAGCAGGAAGTGCAGACCACTGCTATCTCTGTCTGGTGCTTTTATGTGGATCCAGGATTTGAACTCAGGTCCTTCTGCTTTCCAGTCAGAGGCTTAACCCGTGAGCCATCTCTCCAGCCTAAGAAAGGACTATTTTTTACATGATATTCTTCCTCTCCACACCCTACCTTGCCATATTTCCCTAAGCAGTCCTTAGCAAGGTCTGAAGACTAGAAAAGTTATAACCTCCTTTTATTGAGGTGTGGGGGTGGGGAGGCTCTGTGGATTTCTCTTTCCCAGCACCCACTGGTGAGTATCTCTTGGGACAATTGGCACAACTACCTCAAGATCTGGGCCGGGGATAGCCCTGCCACAGAAGCAGAAGTATCTGGTATGTCCTCTGACCAACACTAAGATTGCCACCCTCCCGCCACAGACGCTGTGTACACACAGTTAGCGGTCACGGAAGCAGCAAGAAGTATTGTGTCCTTGGACTGGAGATGGGGATGTCTCCTGGGACTCATGTAGTGGTACCACGCCCACTACACACTGAGTCTGGTCTGCAAGAAAGGGGCCAAGCTTTTTAAACAAAAAAGATATGGAAGAAAGTTCCAGAAAAATACAATGAAAGGAGGAAGAATGCCAAATCAGCTGACTTCTGCAGAAGCAGCTCCAGTAGGGCGAGCTGCCTGCATGGCATGGAGCCTGGGCTGCTGTGGTAGGGCGCATGACTACCCGAGCTGCCTGCATTGCATGGAGCCCGGGCCAGTGTGATAAAGCACTCGGCCACCTGCTAGAGGGGCAAGGAGCTGCGGTTCTCCGGGGGATCAAAGCGTAAAAAGGCAAATAAATCATTCTGTTGCGGGATTTCATGTGTAGGCTCTTGTGTTCAGGAGTCGAATCTTGAAACCCAAACACATGGAGAGGATCAAGGCAGAGTTTATTAGAGGAGAGAAAGAATGGAATTCACCGACATGGAGTCCATGAGGTGCAAGAGAGCCGAAGATGGCTGGCAGGGTCAGAGGTATTTGTAATTAGGCAGATCCAGGAAAAGCTGCTTTTCCTTATTGGTTAGCTTCAGTTTCTGCAAACCTGATTGGTCCCCTATGTCTGACTGGCTGGTTCATATAGGGTTCAGCTCAATTGACCTTGTCTCTGACCTCAGGGAGGCGCTGTTTCTTTTTTTTTTTTTTTAATTTATTTATTCAATTGTGTGTGTGTAGAACCATGGGCAAATTCGGGAACCACCATGGACTGCCTACACCTCCTCCTTGTTTACTCTGTGCAGGGATTCACAGGCTCTGCCCTACCTGGACCAGAAACACAGGCCACCCCCACTTCCGCCTGGGTGTCTATACGTGGGGTTTAGGATCCAAACTCAGAACCTTCTGCCTGCAAGGCAGAGGCTTAACCTCTGAGCCACCTCTCCAGCCCCGGCGCTGTTTCTTTTGAGGAACTTTTCTGCAATGGAGGAGCTCGTTTCCATATCCCTTCATAGAGAGAGCTTTGGGGACTGGGGATGTGGAAAAGTTTATCTCTGCAGGGGATACTGGCAGTGTGTTCCTTCAGGATAATCCTAGCAGTGGGAGATGACCTTCAAAGACCTTCCCAGAATGGCTGGCTACTCTGCTCTAAAAACTGACTATTAGAAGCTATTCCTTCAGTCACAGCTCATATAATAAAAGAACTTATTCTTCTGTGTTTGTATTGTCTTATAAATGGAAGGAAGGGGTTGGAGAGATGGCTCAGGGGTTAACACTCTGCCTCCAAAGCAGAAGGACATGAGTTAGGATCCTGGATCCTGCGTTAAGAAAATCCTGAAAAAAAAAAAAAAAAGAAAAAGAATATCCTGGATGAAAATGGCGATGGACTGCACTTCCAGCCCTGGTAAGTGATGTGGAACAATCAGAACTGTCCCTTCGTGGTCACCATATGATGTGGGGAAAAAGGTCTTTTCGGCTGTCCCACCTGGGGCACCAAATGTTGCAGGGAACAGAAATCCACCGTCCCATTGTTGTAGGGTTCTCGTGTTTTGGAGTCAAAGATTGAAACCAGAACACGTGTAAAGAATTAAGGAAGAGTTTATTAGAGGAGAGAGAGGTTGGAATTCATGGACTCCAGACATGGAGTGCCATGAGGGGCTAGGACGCTGGAGAACTCTTGAGAAGCAGACAGCTGGAAACGGACTCATGGAGACTAGGCATGGAGTCCATGAAGAGCAAGGCAAGGAGTTAGAAAGAACTCATGGCACAAGTGCCACGAGGGGCTTGGGCACCAAAGATGGCTGCCAGGGCTGGGCATATTTATACACCTAGAAAAGCTGGGGAAAGTGGCTTTCCCCCACTAGTTAGCTCCTACTGGGTACCAACCCAGTTGCTCTTGGGCCCATGTGGGCTAGAGGTCAAGTTGTTTGTTGGATATGGAGAGCTCATCTTCATAATCCCTTCATAGGGAAGGTGGCCATCTTATCTTTGGGAGGTTTGGAGTCAATTCCTCAGCAGGAGTGTTCCTTTAGGGTGATTCCCTGTGGGGGATGACCTTCAGGAACTCCAAAGACCTTCAAAGACCTTGAGAGACCCATCCCAGCATGGCTGCTCTAATCCTGCCTCATAAGTGAAGAATGGGAAATCACAGAACAAAGCAAAAAAAAAAAAAAGAGGTAGAAGCAATTCAAGATGACTCCTGAAGTCACTTTCAGTCCTCTACAAGCACACACAGTGCCCTCCGATACACACATGGAAGGAAGGGAGGGAGGGAGGGAGGAAGATTGGAGTTATGGTTCAGGGGTTAAAACTCTGCCTTGTATGCAAAAGGACCTGAGTTCAGATCCCTAGATCCCATATGTCATAGTTAGGCACAGGTGTCAACTTGGTATTGAATTGATGAGGCCTGTGATTATTTTTCTCCCCCAGTGGTTTCTACAGCATTTCCTAGTACTGTGTAAACTATCAATCAAGGAGAAAGTTCTCAGGCCAGTTCCAGTTGATGTATTTCCCCCATTTTCTGTGATCCATGTGTTGCATCTTTACCCTTTTTTTTTTTATTCAATTGTGCATGTGTGTATGCTCGTGTGTGTATGTGTGTTCATGTGTGTGTGTAGAACCACGGGCAAATTCAGGAACCACCATGCACTGCCTCCACCTCTTCCTTGTTTACTCTGCCCAGGGATTCACAGGCTCCGCCCTACCAGGACCAGAAACGCAGCCCCCCCCCCCCCCCCCCCGCTTCCGCCTGGCATCTATACGTGGGGTCTAGGATCTGAACTCAGAACCTTCGTCTGCAAGGCAGAGGCTTAACCCCTGAGCCACCTCTCCAACCCCATTTACTTTTTTTTTTTTTTAAAGACAAAAATCTCCTATAGCCTGTACTGGATTTTGTGTGTGTGTGTGTGTGTGTGTGTGTGTATGCGTAACAGAAGGCACTGTGTGCTCATGGAGGCCCAAGAGTGACTTAGAAATCATTCCAGATTGCTTCTACCTCCTTTTTGCTTTGCTCTGGGTTTTCCTAGGCTCTACCTTCCAGAGTTAGAAGTGCAGGCTGTCCTTCTACCATTTGTGCTTGGCATTTTTTACATGGGATCCAGGATCTGAACTCAGATCCTTCTGCTTAAGAGGCAGTATCTTTACCCCTGAGCCATCTCTCCAGCCCAACCCAGGCTGACCCAGGCTGGCCGTAATGAAACACAATATGTAGCTGCAAATATCCTTCAACACCCAGCTATAATGTGTGTATGTATATACTTGTGTGTGATATGGCATGTGTTTCCTCCCACATACTAAAGAACTATCCTATCCCTCAGCTATGCTGGGAGATTATATCCCCCTGTTACACCCAATTTCCTGGATATCTAAATAGTTTCACATAGGATAATCTATTCCTGTATCGCTGAGTAGTATTCCACTCTATTGATGTACCACAGTTTGTTTTACTCTCCTTACTAGACCATATTTGGGCTGATCCCAGTCTCTCGAAGCACCTGTTTTTACGCCCAATATGATTTTATGGGAGTTCGTTTATTTATGTACTGTAAGTGACTGCTTCCCAGAATTAAACCATCTGCCCCCAAACCATATGCCCACAGTTTAACATATTTACTACCTAACTCTTTACAGAAATAGTGTGTCAGCTCACTGGGTCAATCTACGTAACTGTCATGACATCCCGGTGTGAATGTTACACCTATTGTACTGATTTTTTGGAGGAAGACAGAGACCCAGAAATTGTGTCACTCACTCCAGAATGTGCAGCCGAACAGGGTTTCAGAGCTAGGGGTCTGGCTCTACGGGCTACCTTGGAACCAGTCCTGCTTTGAAATGGGGAACCCAGCTTCTTTCCGCTCCAGGAGGAGGAAATTCAAGGCAAGATAGGGGGTGGAGCGAACCTGAACCAGTCTCTGGACAGGCGCGTGGTTTAACCTGGCATGGCTTCTTCAGGAGCATAACACTCGGGACACGATAAAGTATCTTGCTAATTTGAATTGAACAGTTTGACATAAAGATTCTTAAGTATTTCCAGAACTGAACTAAGGCTTGGTTTCTTGGTTTCTGTATCTGCATTTGACTTCTTTCTTTTCTTTCTCCCCCTTGCTTTTTCCTTTCTTCTTTCTTTCCTTCTCCACTTCCCTCTCCTTCTTTCTCTGTCCTAACCCTTCAACGCTGCCTCTTTCCTTGTTCTATCTCCTGGTTATCTTACTTCTAGTTTAGTTTTTGGACATAGAGTCTTTCATATATAGCCTAGGCTGGTCTCGAACCTGAGACAATCTTTCTTCCTCTGCCTTCCTAGTCCTAGGATTACAGGCTAGAATCACTACACTTACTCCTTTATTTTTATATATTTTCATTCTTATTATTTTTATTTTTTCTACTTATTTATTTCATTTTTACTGGTTTTTTGGGGGCTGGGGGGAGGGAGGGGGTTGGAGACAAGATCTCATGTAACCTAGGCTGGCTGCAAGCTTGCTATGTGGCTGAGGTTGACCTTGAACTCCTGATCTCCCTGCCACCCCCCCCCAAGTGCTGTAACTATAAGCTTTGGTCACCACGTTCAGTTCTTTTTTAAAATTATATTTTTAAAAAACAAAATCTTTTAAATTTTTTACATGCACAGGGGTGTGTGTGTGTGTGTGTGTGTCAGAGGGCACTGTGTGTTCCTGAGGAAGACCAAGGGTGATTTCAGGAGTCATCCTGAATCTGCCTTTGGGGCTGGAAGAGAAAGCTGCTGAGTTTTCATGGGATCTAAACTCATGTCCTTCTGCTTGGAAGACAGAATCTTAACCCCTGAGCCACCTCTCCACCTCAAAACAAAATCTTATTTATTTATTTATTTATTTATTTATTTATTTATTTATTTATTTATTTATTTATTTATTTATTTATTCAATTGTGTGTGTGTGTGCATGCCTGTGTGTGCAGAACCATGGGCGAATACGGGAACCACCATGGACTCCTCCACCTCCTCCTTGTTTACTCTGACCCTGGATTTACAGGCTCCGCCCTACCAGGACCAGGAATGCAGGCTGCCCCTGCTTCCGCCTGGCGTCTATATGTGGGGTCTAGAATTTGAACTCGGGACCTTCCGCCTGCAAGGCAGAGGCTTAACCCCTGAGCCACCTCTCCAGCCCCAATCTTTTTTTTTTTAATTAATTAATTTATTTTTCTGCTCATACAAATGTAATAGGTACCCCTGTCCCCTCCCTCCCTCCACCCCTCTCTGGCCCTCCCTGCTCCCTCACCCCTTTCCCCCTGCCTTTCCCCCTTCCCTCTCTTTCTCCCAGTGCTCAAAACAAAATCTTATTTTAAAATGATAATAATAATAATAAGTGTACGTGTGCATGCATGCCACAGTAGAGGTCAACTTTATGGTGTTGATTCTCCCCTTCCACCTTTACATAATTCTTTTTTTTTTTTAAGCTTTTTTTTATTATTTATTCAATTGTGCATGTGTATATCGATCGCCTCCACCTCCTCCTTGTTTACTCTGCCTCGGAACTCACAGGCTCCGCCCACCAGGACCAGAAAAGCAGGCCGCCCCCGCTTCCACCTGGCGTCTATATGTGGGGTCTAGGATCCGGACTCAGGACCTTCCGCCTGCAAGGCAGAGGCTTAACCGCTGAGCCACCTCTCCAGCCCCCACCTTTATATAATTCTAAGGATTGAATCTTAGTCATCAGGCTTGCCTAACAGGTACTGTTACTTACTGAGTCTTCATGCTTTTTAAACTTTTTTTTTAGATATTTTATTTATTGTGTGTGTGTGTGTTTGTGTGTGTGTGTGTGTGTGTGTGTGTGTGTGTGTGTGTGTGTGTGTCTCAGAGGGCATTATGTGTCCCTGTGGAGGACCAAGGGTGACTTTGGGAATCATCCTAGATTGCTCTACCTCCTTGCTTTGCTCTAGAATTTTCCAGGTTCTGTCCACCAGGACTGGAAGTGGGGGCTGCCACCATTTCACCTGGGCATTTTTACGTGGAACCTGGGATACAAACTCAAGACATACTACTTATAACCTTAGCCCCTGAGCCATCTCTCCAATGTCCTCCCCTTCCACTTTTTGAGACAGGTTTTAGCTAAAACATGGTATACAGACCTATGATCCCAGCAACTCCGGAAGCTGATGCAGGAGAATTTAATTATTGGAACTCTCTTAAATATTATGCATGGTGCACAGGAGGCGGTCAGAGGGCAACTTTCAGAAATCATTTCTCCTCCTTCCACCATCTGGGGCTTCCAGGGCTGGAACTCAGGTTGCCAGGTTTGTAAGTAGGCACCTTACCTGCTGAGCTATGTCACCAGTGCAAGAGCTGAATTTCTGAGGCCAAAGATGCAGTTTAAGGCCAGCTTGGTCAGCTCAGGAGATGTCGTTTCAAAAGAAAAAGAAATTAGGGAGCTAGGGATGGAGCTCAGTGCCAGAGCTCACATAGGAAGTCCTAGGCTTGATGCCCGTTGTGCGTGGTTGGGAGGGGACAGCAGGAGAGTCGTGCTTTGCTAAGTAACGCTGGCTTGGAGCCTTGCAGTTCCCTGTCTCTACCTAGGTGCGGGGATCTCACGTAGCCAGTGGCCTTTTGGTTGCCAAATGACCCTGGTGGGATGTTCCTGTTCAGGTGCCAAATGTTACTGGAACGACCATCCCAATGTTGTAGGGGTCTTGTGTCTGAAGATTGAAACCAGAACATGTGTAGAAGATGAAGGTAGAGTTTATTAGAGGACAGAAAGGCTGGAATTCATGGACTCTAGACGTGGAATGCCATGAGGGGCAAGTGCCTGGGAAAACTCATGGAGCTAGAAACAGACTCAGGGCACCCTGAGTGCCATGAGGGACAAGCACCCTGGAGAATTCATGGACCCCAGGCATGGAATCCATGAGAAGCAGGCAGCTGGAAAAGAACTCAGCCATGAGGAGTTAAGGCACCAAAGATGGCTGCCAGGGCCAGGCGTATTTGTGCACCTAGGCAAGCCCTGGGAAACTGGTTTTTTCTCATTGGTTAAAGCCCATTGGGGTCCAACCCAGTTGCTCCGGGGCCTAAGTGGGCTAGAGACCAAATTGTTTGTTCCATAATCCTCTCATAGGGAAGTTGGCCATCTTATCTTGGGGAGGATGGAGTCAGTTCCTCAGCAGGGGTGTTCTTTCAGGGAGATCCCAGCAGTGGGGGATGGCCTTCGGGAATTCCAAAGACCTTCAGAGATCTTTAGAGACCATCCCAGTATAGCTGCTCTAATCCTGCCTTATCCACTTTCATGGTTACAGTTGTCTTGCACTGATCCAAGGAAGTTTGTTTGTTTAGAAGGACTCTGATTCCACAGTTCCCTTCTGGCCCTAGCCAGACCGAATATTTGCCTTTTAACTTTATTTATTTATTTACTTATTTAGAGAGAGCTGTGTGTCCCCATGGAGGTCCAAGGGTGACTTCGAGAATTATCTTGGATTGCTTCTACCTCCTTTTTGCTTTGCTTTGGAATTTCCCAGGCTTTGTCCGCCCCACCTCCCAGGGCTTGAAGTGCAGGTCACCTCTGGTTCTCCCTGGAGTTTTTACTTGGGACCTGGAATCTGAACTCAGGACCTCCTGCTTGTGAGGCAGAGTTTTAATCCCTGAGCCATCTCTTCATCCGGAATGTTTGCCTTTTAATGTCCGGGTCTTTCTTCAGCATGGCTGGTTGTTCTGGCTTTTGTTTGAAGGGGATTTCTAAAGGTACGGTTGGTTTTCATTATCTCAGGAAAGTCCCAGACAAATTAGCATGACTTGGCCACCCTAGTCCCTGCCCAGAAGTGGAACTGCAGGATGGGTTTCCAAAGACAGTGCGAAAAGGACTGTGGGTCTATGCTTTTTCCTGCTGAAGACTTCTGAGCTCCATGGCAACAGAGAGCAGTATGTCTTGTGCCAGTACCCAGCACAGATGTCCCAGGAACAAGGGTCCTCTGTCGCCTGTTCAAAGACAGGTCACCTACTCAGGGTAAGGCAGGATTAGAGCAGTCATGCAGGGACAGTCTCTGAAGATCTTGGAAGGTCACCCCCCACTGCTGGGATCTCCCTGAAGGAACACACTCTCCCCAACTTCCCAAACCCCTTCCTTTATGAAAGGACATAGAGATTAGTTCTCCTTAAAGGATATGAAGATGAGTTCTTCTTTATAGAAACAGCCCTGCCTCCAGATGGGCCCAAGATCAACTGGGGTTCAGCCCCAGTGTGAGCTAACCAATGAGGGAAAGCCATTTCTTTGGTCTTATCTAAAGGCATAAATATACCTGACCTTAGCAGCCTTTGAAGCCTGCCCTTGTGGCACTCCACAGAAGAATCCACAAGTTCTCCAGGGTGCCTGCCCCTTAGGGCATTCCACGTCTGGAGTCCACGAGTTCTGTTCTTTCTCTCCTCTAATAAACTCTACCTTAATCCTCTATGCCTGTTCTGGTTTCCATCTTTAACTCTAAACACAAGAGCCACACAACATTTTGGCACCCTGGATTGGACACAGGCAAAAGGGATAGTCATCTATGTAATATTGAGACATATCTTTAGCATAGTGAAAGGATAACAGAAAAGCCATTTAGTTTAAAGAAACCCTCTCTCCTTCCCTCCAGTGAGATAGCCCAGTGGGTAAGGGGGCCTGCTCAAAAACCTGATGACCACGGTTTGATCCCAGAAAGCCTATGTGTGTATGTGACTCAAGTGAATGAATACTATAAAAAAAAAAAAGCCTTTTGTTCCGATAGAGTCTTAGTCTCTAGCTCAGGCTGCTTTAAGCTCATTGTGATCTTCCTGCCTTCACCTCCCCAACACTGACATAGAATCCCAGAGTCACTCTGCCCAGCAGTTCAAAGATCACAACCAATTTGATATTCTATTCTAGAATCATCCCATCAAATAGAATAAATGTTGGAAGTGCTCAGCAGAGAAGGTTGAGGTTTTTACACGTATTTATTTACTTGAGTAGGGCTTATCTATGTAGTCCAGTCTGGCCTCAAATTTAAGACCCTCTTCAGTGCCTGAGGGTATACCAGCATTTATGGGCATGCTTAGGACTGAAATTCCAGAGCTGGGGAGGTGGAGTTAATCTGGGCTACATCAAAAGTTCCAGGCCAGCCTGGGCTAAGGGAGACCTGGCCTATAAAAAACACAACAGAAAAAGGGCATCTGCCACCACACCTCACCTCTTTACTGTTCTTGGAGACATGAGCTCTCTGTACCCTCAAGGTGGCCTGGAGCACAGGATCCTACAGCTTCCCAAGCCTGGGGAGAAACTGGTTTCACAGAGAGGCTGAAGCAAGCAGCAACAGCCCACCGTGAGCTGGCATTTCAAGATGAAGTCCCTGGTGAGGTAAGGACAGCCAGGCAGAACAAAGGAAATAGCTGAGGGGTCACGGCCTTCCCGTTTCCCTGCATAAGGATTACCTCAGAAAAACTCCATTATTCTGCCAGTGGAAGCTACTGGGTTTAGGACACTGGGCTGTCATCTTGCTTTCCTGCTTTCTCAGAAGTTCTGATAAACAGCCTTGCTTCGGCTTGGTGCAACTGGAATGCTGGCCAGCCAGAGACTCCATTTTGATGTGTAGCTGGGTCTGCTGGGAGCTTATGTAGGTGCTTATTATTTATTTTTTATTTTTGTTTTTAAACTTTATTATTTATTTATTGTGTGTGTGTGTGTATGTGTGTGTGTGTGTGTATGTGTGTGAGAGAGAGAGAGAGGGCAGTGTGTGTCCCCATGGAGGACCAAGAGTAACTGCAGGCATCATTCTAGATTGCTTCTACCTCCTTTTGCTTTACTCTGGGATTTCCCAGGCTCCAACTACCAGATTGGGAAGTGCAAGCTGCCGCTGTCCCCCTCCTGGCACTTTTATGCGAGACCTGGGATCCTAACTCAGGACCTTCTGCTTGTGAGGCGGAATCTTAACCCCTGAGCCATCTCTCCAGCCCTAGGTGCTTACTTTGAAAAGTGACAACCTTATCACTTTTATTTAATAGCATATAACTTTCAAAATATGGGCTGGGGATCTGGCTCAGTTGGTAGAGTGCTTGACTGCATGCAGGAAACAGTACATAAACTCAGCACCACATAAACTGGCTGGGTACGGTAGTGCATGCCCCTAATTCCTCCTCAGCAGGGGAGGTACAAGCAGGAGGGGCTAAGAGAGACTTTGTTGTGCACAAGCAAACAAATTAACAAAGGCACAGATACATAAATGGAGGTTTCAGCAAAACCTCAGCTATGTAGTTGAGGATGACTAGTAACTTCCAATCCTCCTGCCTTTACCCCCATGTGCTGTGGTTGTAGGGGGATATATTACCATGCCTGGTTTTATGGGGTACTCGGGATTAGCTGCAGGGTTTTGTGTATGTTAGGCTAGAATACTACCAACTGAGCTACATCACCAGCCCCCCCATTTCATGTGTATGTGTGGGTTCATGTATGTTTATCCAGGTCGACATGTGTTGTGGGTGCATGTGCGTGTGCATAAAATGTGTGCATGTGTATAGGCCTGAGGTTGACATCGGAATCATTCTCTCTTCCACCTTATTTTGTTGAGGCAGGGTCTCAAAAATTGTGGGTTTTTATGTCCATGTTCTTGTGTTTGGGAGTTGAAAATTGAGGCCAGAACACACAGAGAGGATTAGAATTTATTAGAGAAGAGAAAGAATGGATCCAACATACATGGAGTCCATAAGGAGCAAGAGAGCTGAAGATGGCTGACAGGGTCAGGGATATTGATAGGGTGAGGCAGGTCCAGGAAAAGTGGCTTTTCCTTATTGGTTAGCTCCAGTTCTTTTTTTTAATATTTCACTTAGTGTGTGTGTGTGTGTGTGTGTGTGTGTGTGTGTGTGTGTGTATCAGAGGGCACTGTGTATCCCTGGGGAGGACCTACAGTGAGTTCAGGAATCATCCTGGATTGCTTCTGCCTCCTCCTTGCTTTGCTAGGCTACAGCCCTTTCCACCTGGAGTTTTTACATGGGATCTGGGATTTGAACTCAGGACCTTCTGCTTTGGAGACAGTTTTAATCCCTGAGCCATCTCCAGCCCCTAGTAAGATGTTTGGTCGGTTCATGTGGGATCCCAGCACAGTAGATCTTGTGGCTGACCTCTTGTTGCAGATGTTTCTTTTGAGGACCTTAACTTATCTACACTGATCCTTTCTGCATTTGAAGAGCTCATCCCCAAATCCTTTCATAAACTTGGTTGGAGGAAGTTGGTGACCTTATCTTTGTGGGGGATTAGAGCCAGTTCCTCCAGACTGATAGTATGTTCTCTTGGGATAATCTCTATAGTGGGGGGATGATCTTCAAAGACCTTCCCAACATGGCTACTCTGTTCTAAAACTGCCTAATAGAAACTACTTGCTTCTCCCATAGATTTACTCTGGGTAGCTAGCTTGCTGTCATTTTATGTAGTCTGGGATCTGAACTCTGGCTCTTTCTATTTACCCAGCAATCACTTTAACTGCTGAAGCATTCCCCAGCCTCACATCTATGAACTCCTTGTGTGTGTGTGTGTGTGTTGATATTGGTAATTGCAACTAGAGCCTAACACAAACTAACACTCTACCACCAAGGTTATAGTTCCAACCTTTTGGGGTAAAATTTGAGTGTCAATAAGGCAGGATTAGAGCAGCTATGCTGGGTTGAGTTTCTAAAAGACTTTGAAGGTCTTTGGAATTCCTGAAGGCCATCCCCCACTGCTGGGTTCAATCCTAAGGAACACCCCTGCTGAGGAACTGACTCCAATCTTCCCAGAGATAAGATGGCCACCTTCCCTAGGAAAGGATAATGGAGCTGAGCTCTCCTTATCCAACAAACAACCTGACTTCTAGTCCCACTTAGGCCCAGGAGCAACTGGGTTGGGCCCCAATGGGAGTTAACCAATGAGAAAAAGCCAGTTTCCCAGGGCTTGTCTAAGTCTACAAATATGCCTGACCCTGGCAGCTATCTTTGGTGCCCTTGCCCCTCATGGCACTTAGGGTGCCATTTCTTTTTTTTTATATTTTTATTATTTATTATTTATTCAATTGTGCGTGTATGAGTGTGTGTATGTATGTGTGTAGAACCACGGAAGGACCAGAAACGCTTCCACCCGGCGTCTATATGTGGGGTCTAGGATCCGAACTCAGGACCTTCCACCTGCAAGCAGAGGTTTAACCTCTGAGCCACCTCTCCAGCCCCTGGGGTGCTATTTCTTTTCCAGCTGCTTGCTTCTCATGGATTCCATGCCTGAGGTCCATGAGTTCTCCAGGGCACTTGCTCCTTATGGCATTCAGGGTGCCATGAAACCGTTTCTAGCTGCCTGCCTCTCATGGATTCCATGAGATCTCCGGCGCCCTAGCCCCTCTTGGCACTCCACGTCTGGAGTCCATGATTTCCAGCTTTTCTCTCCTCTAAAAAACTTTACCTTAATCCTCTACATGTGTTGTGGTTTCAATCTTCAACTCTGGAACACAAGAACCCTGTAACATTGGGACAGTTGTTCCTGTAACATTTGGTAATCCAGATGGGACATTTGGCAGAGGAAAGACTATTCCCACAACATCAAAACATCATGAGAAGGGACCTAGGAGTACTCCGACCATGTGTACATGTTGAAGGGAAATGGTCTCAACCGTCCCAATGTTGTAGGGTTCTTGTGTTCTAGAGTCAAAGATTGAAACCAGAACAAGGTGTAGAGGATTAAGGTAGAGTTTATTAGAGGAGAGAAACGTTGGAACTCGTGGACTCCAGATGTGGAGTGCCATGAGGAGCTAGGATACCCTGGAGAATTCATGGTGCCTAGGCATGGAATCCATGAGGAGCGAGGAGCAAGAAATGGACTCATGGCACTAGAGTGCCATGAGGGGCTAGGGCACCTCCAAGGGAGAGAGGCAGGCAGCTGGAAAAGGAACTCATGGCACCTTGAGTACCATGAAAAAGATGGCTGCCAGGGCCAGGCATATTTATACACCTAGACAAGCCTGAGAAACTGGCTTTTTCCCATTGGTTAATTCCCATTGGGGCCCAACCCAGTTGCTCTTAGGCCCATGTGGGCTAGAGGTCAAGGTGTTTGATTAGGAGAGCTCAGCTCCATAATCCCTTCATAGGGATAAGAAGCTGGCCATCTTATCTCTGGGAGGATTGGAGTCAGTTCCTCAGCAGGAGTGTTCCCTCAGTGATTCCAGCAGTGGGGGATGACCTTCAGGAATTCCAAAGACCTTCAAAGACCTTGAGAGACCCATCCCAGCATGGCTGCTCTAATCCTGCCTCATAAGCACCACGTGGAGGTTCATGAATAAAGAGAAACTGAGGCACAAGGAATAGACTTAAGAAAGAGGAGTGTGTTTAAAGGGGAATGCCTAGTGGCCAAGGGAGCCAAAGTTTAATCTTAAGGTGAGAGAGCATTAGAATAGAAGAGAGCTCAAGGGCAGAGAGGATAGGGAGAGAGCTACCCTGAAGACTTGTGAGTGGAGGAAGAAAGGGAGGAAAAGGCAGAGAAACCCAAGGGCCTGGAAAGCAGGAGAAAATGGAGACCCCGAGTGGGGGTCACAGTCTTTCATAGTCCTGGCCATTGCTAAGGATTTGCCCTAGAGTTACAAATTAGTGAAGACTGGAGGTGTGGTCTTTACAAAATGACCACCTGGCAAAGGTGGCAGCTTTGCAAAATGGTGGCTATGACTAACATTGAGTATCTAAGCCCAGACTGGCTTTGAACTTGAACAATCCTCCTGCTTCACTCAGCCTTCCATGTAACTGAGGTTGTATAGATGAGTGCCAATGTACTGCCCAGGTCCCTTTCTGTCTCTTTGTGCACTTTTCAGTTGTGTTTTGGTGTCAAGTGCATGATGGGAACAATCAACTTTGCAAGGCTGATGCTATAGAATCATCATTATAATGAAATCAAGGATCATTCTTCTGTGGGCAGTGCAGGCTGCACTGTGTTCCTGCTTCCCCTGTTCTTTTAGGTTATGCGATGTACTATTGCTCTATGCATGGACTTCAAGCCCCCACTCGGCTTGCCTCTTGCATCTATTTGTTTACTTATTGAGAAGAGAGAAGAAGTGAAAAAAGGAGAGTATATATATATATATATATATATATATATATATATATAATCAGACAGAGAAAGTATATGCACGCCAAGGTGGACAGGTAGAAGTCAGTTTTCTCCTTCCACCATGTGGGCTTCTGAGGATGGAATTCAGGTTCCAGGTTTGCAAGGAGGTGCCTTACCCATTGAGCTATCTCTGGTTCTCAGCTGAGAGCCCAGTGCTTCTATGGATCAAACTCAGGGCATTAGGCTTGGCAGCCAATGCTTTTACTTGCTGAGCTTATTTCTCACTAGCCCTGCCAAAGGTGTTCTGGTCCCCAAACCCACCACCCTCCTTTTTTCTTTCTCTCTTTCCTTTTCTCCCTTTCTCCTTGCCTGGGTTGCTAGCTTATTAATTAATTAATTAATAATTAATTAAATGTGTGTGTGTATGTATGTGTGTGTGTGTGTTACAGACAGGGCACTGTGTATCCTTGTGGGGGACCAAGGATGACTTCAGGAATCATCCTGGATTGCTTCTATCTCCTTCTTGCTTCACTCTGGGATTTCCCAGGCTCCCCCCACCAGGTAGTGGACGTGCAGGCTGCTGCCATTTCGGCCTAGCATTTTTTTTTTTTTTTAACGTGGGACTTGTGATCCGAACTTTAGGACCTTCTGTTTGTGAAACAGAGTGTTAACCCCAGAGCCTTTGTCTTAGTTAGGCACAGGTGTCCTGCAGGAGATTGTCTAGCTGATGGGGAAGACCCAGCCCATGACAGGTGGGACTAGGCCCTGGAATAAAATACAGAGAGCTAATTGAGAAAGTTGGCATCCTTGTGTATAGTTGGCCAGACATGCTGATCTGGCAAGTAAGGATTGTCCCTCTTTCAGCCATTATGTGGTGATGGTGTGGCCAGTTCCCTTGGCTCTACTCTCCTGTCAAGCTGGACTATGAACTTTAACCAGTAATCATAAGAAAATGAACCCCTCGTTTCCTTAAGACGTTTGATGGTCATTTATCAGCAACTGTGCAGGCGAACTGCATCACCATCTCTCCAGCCCTTGTTTAGTTAATTTTTGTTTTGATTTCCCTATTTAAAATTTTTATTTATTATTGCTGTACGTGTGCACATGATGTTGTGGGGGATGGAGTGTTGTTTGCTGCAGCATGTCAGAACACAGAGCACAACTTCTGTAGAATCGCTTCTCTCCTATTTGCATGTAGATTCTGGGGATCAAACTCAAGTTTGTCAGGCTTATGCAGCAAGCGCCTTTACCCACTGAGTCATCTCCCCAGCCCTGTTTCTGTCTTTTTTGGGACATGGTCTCAAGCTATAGCTCAGACTTGCCTAGAACTTGCTGGGTACCCCAGACAATCTGGGAACTCACAACACTTTCTGCCCTAGCCTCTCAAATGTTAGGGTCATAGGCAGGAACCCCTCATCCCCCCCCAACACATACACTGCCATCCTTCTCCTGATGATTCCCCCAGGGATACTGTGACCGTGTTTCCCATCCTGACCCCCACCGCAGTTGCCCAACTGATCTCTGAAAACGGCAAGTCAGATCATGACACTCTGCTAAAAACACACCCCGTGGCTTTTGCTATTAGAGTAAATTACAAACATCTTTTACAGCCACCCAGCAAGAGCCTGCACGCCCGGCTCTGACCTTTTCACTGTCTACCAGACATTTCCCCCATGCCAGCCCTGAATTCTGTGTTGGTGAAGGGGTACTAGGTTACTCCGGGACCTAAAAGGTGCGTGAAGCAACACTGTCAGAGATAAATGTCGGGCGAAGAAAATACATTTGTGTATTAAGGGTATGTTACCATTCAAATGAAAATCCAGACACTAGGTCCTTTGTAATGAGTGAGCATGATTTCAATTTCTCTGAAAGGACTCAGGAGAACCAGGGAACCCTGCAGAGAAGGAGAGTGGAAAGAAAAAATCTCACTCTGAGCCTTTTATTCCACTTAGGCAAAGTGAATAAGAATCCAAAGGCCGTTTTGCTAAATGAGTAGTTCTCTCCTGTGCTGTGGTCAGTTGTTTGTCTTCTTTCCGGTCTGTAATTGTCTTATATGTACGTGTGTGAACACTTATGTGTACATGTGGTATATGCCTGCTGTGTGCATGTACATGAGTTTGTGTGTGCACACGTGTATATGTATTTGTGCATATGAGTGCATGTGTGTCCATGGTACGTGTGCATGTATGCGTTTGTGTGCATGCATTAACTTTTATTTTCCGTCCCCCTTCTCCCCTGACCTGTCCAGATCATGAACTCACCAGGTTTGTGAGCAGATGCCACGACTGCTGAGCCATCTCACTGGCCCCAGAAGACAACTTTTGGAGCCCATTCTCTCCTTCTAGCTTTTGAGTTTCTAGTATTGAACTTTGACAGTCAGACTTGTGCGGCAAACCCCTTTCCCCTGCTGAGCTGTCTTGCAGACCCCACATCCAAGTTTTTGTGTGCATGTTTCCAGTTGATGTGGCATGTTTCTGTCCAAAGCAGCTGCATTCAGCACGGTGTCCCACCGGACTCTGTTGATCCAGAGCATTTGCTGGCAAGAGTCAAAGACTCTTCGCAAAGGTGAGCCTGTACTAATGTCCTGACGATTCATTTTTATTCCTGTTTTTTAACTTGGTTTATTTATTCACTTGTGCCTGTGCCTGTGTGTGTGTGTGTGTGTGTGTGTGTGTGTGTGTGTGTGTGTGTGTGTAGGACCAAAGGTGACTTAGGGATTGCTTCTAACTCCTCTTTGCTTTGCTCTGGGATTTCCCAAGCTCTGTCTACCAGGCCCAGAAGTGCAGGCTGCCTAGCCTTTTTACATGGGACCTGGGATCAGAATTGAAAACCTTCTGCTTGCAAGGCAGAGTCTTAACTTCTAAGCCATCTCTCCATCCTCCTCCTTCTTATTTTTGGAGACAGGGTCTCACATAAGTCAGGTTGGTTTCAAACTTGTTATGCATGGAGTTGTGGATAAACTTGGAATTCCTGAGCCTCCTACCTTTATCTCTGGATACCTCAGTAGTTTAGGCACGTAGCACCACATCCCACTTCTGGGTTTTGGGGGAAGGTCTGTGTCAAACCCAGAGCTTTGTGCATGTTAGGCAGGCACTCTGCCAACTAAGCTATATTCTCAGCCTTTTTTTTTTTTTAGATAGGGTGTCACTCTGGCTTAGGCTGGCTTGGCACTTTGAGAAGCCCAGACTGTCTCCAGTCCTCAGAGACCTCCTGCTTCTGGACTGCTGTGATTACCGGCCCCAGACAAGGTGGTCCAGGCCTTGAACCTTCCCAGCCTCCTACTTTGGCCCCCTGAGTATTTGGTGTGGAACATATTCTCTCCTTCTATCTTTCGAGTTCCTGGTATTGGACTCTTGACAGTCAGGCTTGTGCGGCAAGCTCCTTCCCCCTGCTGAGCTATCTCACAGACCCCACATCCAACTTCTGCCTTTTATTTGTTTGTTAACTTGGAAACCCCCCTTCGGAGCTCTCCAACCTTCTAGAATTTGAGCTTTGTAAGAACCCATCTGCCTGGTCCCCCTTCTGTGTCTTTAAAGGTTTTTTTTCCCTTGTGGAAGTGATATAACTCCAAGTTAGCTAGTAAGCGACCGCACATCTCTGCACCAGTTTCTCCTAGGCGATTTTTAGCCTATATGCTGCCATCTTTGCAGGGCTCCCCCCTCTTCTTAGCCGGCTGATGACTCATTGAAGGAGCGTGGAAGTTTCCGATGGTGATGGTGTGAGCCTCAGGCTCCGTTTCCTGTCCTAGAACCAGAAAACCTGCCTTCCGTGACCTGGCTCCACCTCTTCTGGGATCCCTCTGCTGAATTCATGCTCAGGAGCTGTGTTTTCAGTTCCATTTTTGGTTTGGGGCCGTTGGGGAATCCCCCTCATTTTCTTGTGAACTTCATTGTTCATTTGAAAGACTACTTGTTATCCTTTACCTCGAATTTCCACTTGCTTTTGCAGCAGGTGCTTCTGTGTTTCTGTTATATATTAACACTGGAGATGAACGTCTTTCCCCCACCACATTCAGGGTCAGCCTCTTTCTTGGTGGCTCTCAGTATTTCAGGCATTTGTCTTCCTGTGTCCTGCTTCCCCTGTCCCCTCAGCCCCTTGTACCAACTAGCTGATTCATCTCCAGTGGAAATCAGACAGGTCAACCTGGTTCCTGTTTGGTCAGATATTTTTGGGCCTCACCATCTCATCTGTCACTGGCTGGTGGTAGATTGGTTGGCCTTGGGGTGACACCAGTGTCTGACCCAATCAGCTGGAGTCTGAGCAGAAGTAGGCAGTCATATGTGACTTCTGCCCTTCCTGGGGAAGGGCCTGTGGGTGGGGCAGGCTCTGGGGCTGCTGGGTGCACAAGCTCAGCTGAGCAGGATCTGCAACCCACTTGATTGATAACAGCCAGAGGCGCTTTTTTTTTTTTTTTAACAACTAAATTCTTAACTTGCCTTCTCCATCCACCCTTGGCATAGCTTTATTTCCACATGTCTCAACACAGCCACACCTCTGCTGGTCCTACTCTGTAATTACCAAATAATGGGGGGGGAGAGCTTATTCTCCTAAATAAGCTCATTGTCATCGCTGGAAAACTTCAACTTCATTAACAACAATAAAAATGAACTGTGTAATTCTAGGTCCTGGTCACACAACCTCTGAAAGCCAAAGGTGCCCCAAACACAAACTGTCAATGTGTCCCAGTGAGGGGATATGCCTGATAGACTGACTAGGCAGGGTGGGGGGGATTTCAGGATGAAATAGTGTAGGCAGTTGGACATTTGTGTTACAAACATTTGCAGGGGTTGGGTATGTCTGAGCCCAGCACTGGGAAGGTGAAGGCAGGAGACTCAGAAGTTCAAGGCCGGGCTCAGTTACATAGTGACTCCAAGGGGAACTTGGGTAATATGAACTGGCTTTCAGCACACCAAGATGGGAAAAAATATATTTACTATGTAGCTGAGGGTGGCCCTGAATTTCTTATCTTCCTGCTTCTGACTCCTAAGCAATGGGTATACCCATGTGCCACGTATGGGTCACTTTGTCCAGTTTACGTGGTGCATAAAGCCACTGATTCATGCATGCTAGGCAAGCTCTCCACTTACAACTCTAGTTTTGAATTCTGATATTTCTGTGTGCTTATTTTTGAGGTGGGGGTTGCTGGATGCAACCCTGACTGACTGGGAACTTGCTATGTGGCCCAGGCTTCAGCTTGCTGGAGTTCCTTCTGTCTCAGCCTCCTGAGGGCTGGGGTAACAAGCCTTGTATCCTTACACCTGGGGAGATAATAATTTAGGGCTGGAGAGATGGCTCAGGGGTTAAGCCTCTGCCTTGCAGGCAGAAGAACCTGGGTTCAGATTCAAGATACCACATAAAAACACTGGGGCTGGGGGAGAGGGGGAAGGGATGGTGGCGACCTATACACCTCTGGCTCGGGAAACCACAGAGCAAAGCCAAAAGAACGTAGAACAATACAGGGTGATTCCCAAAAGTCACCCTTGAGCTTCTACAGGCACACACAGTACTCTGATACGCAAAGATAGACAGACAGACAAACAACACAGACACACACACTAGAAAGAAAAAAAAATTTTTTTTAAGATCTAATACCCAAAGTGGGGCAATGTGGCTTGGACACATAATCTCAGCATTTGGGAGACCAAGGCAGGAGGCACACTGCAAATGTGAGGCTGACTGGGCCACATAGGAAGCTGTAGGAGAAAACTGACTTCCAAGTGTTAGTAGGAGAGATCTGACTTCCAAATGTCCTCTGACCTTCACCTATGTACCAAGGGATGTATGTGTACCTCCAACCTCTCCTCTCTTTCAAATAAATAAATACTTTTTGGGGCTGGAGAGGTGGCTCAGGGGTTAAGCCTCTGCCTTCCAGGCAGAAGGTCCTGAGTTCGGATTCCAGATCCCACGTATAGGCGCCAGGTGGAAGCGGGGGTGGCCTGCGCTTCTGGTCCTGGTAGGGCGGAGCCTGCGAATCCCGGGGTCTACACACACAGACACAGGCACACACATACATGCGCACGCACACACACACAATTGAATAAATAATAAAAATTAAAAAAAATAAATACTTTTTAAAAGCCAGGAAAGATGGCATATGCTTGTAGCCCCAGAATTGAGGGGGTATTGGGAGAGGCAATGAGGAGGATAGAAGCAAGAGGATCAAGAGTTCAAGGTTATCCTCAGCTATATAGTGAATTAGAGGTCAGCCTGTCTTCACAACAAAACCAATATTAAAAGATTTCAGAAAGGAAAAACTAACAAACCTGAGATGCGCTGATTTCAAATTCATCCAGCTATGATGTAGGACACAGGCGAGCAGGCTGTAGCCGGTTCCAGGGTTGATTCCTGTTGGCAGTCAGGCCATGAAATCCACAGGCACAAAGAAATTCCAGGTTGTCAGTCCTCACCTGTTTAAAAAGAAGAGGCAAGAGGGGTTACTCTGAGTCAAAAAAACTCAGAGTATGAAAGAAAAAAACAAAACACAAAAAACCTCAGACTGCCCCCTTTGCTACCAGAAACGTTGCCGTGTGAGTCTGCTTAGAAGTATTTCCCTCTTGAAACCAGGCAACAAATAAGAGTATTCGCAGCCCTGTCTGTCTGTCTGTCTCGCCCCAGCTGCCAGTCCTGTTCGGGCATGAAGTGGTTCAGGTCACAGCCTCAGGGTGCAGCAGGTGGGTGCCAGCTGATTTTCAGAGTTCGTCTTCCCAAAGTGAGTTTGGGGCCTGCCTGGGATTTAGGTAGCCCCCTCCCCAGCACTCCTCAATGGCCAGGAGGCACAGCGGGAGGGAAAAGGGCAAAACTGTCACTCCCTCTTGCTTAGGAAGCCTGGGAACCCAAGTGTGAATATGTCACATAATCACGATCAATATTTCTGTTCTTAGGGCTCTCGCTATCTTTTAATTCAAAGAAGCTATAAGGCCAAGCTTTTTTTGAACTTTATTGTGTGTGTGTGTGTGTGTGTGTGTATGTGTGGTGGCAGAGGGTACTGTGTTTCTCTGTAGAGAACCAGGGTGACTTTGGGAATCATCTTGGACTGCTTCTACCTCCTTTTTGCTTGGCTCTGGGATTTTCCAGGCTCTGCTCTGGTGTTTTTAACGTGGGACCTGGGATCTAAGCTCAGGACCTTCTGCTTGTGAGGCAGAGTCTTAACCCCTGAACCATCTCTCCAGCCCAAACCTGAAACATGTTCGCAAGCAGATCCAGGAGATCAAAACGTCCCATCACGTTGGGGAGCACAGCCAGCAGATTCCCCTGGGAACACTCTGACCTCCACCTGTGCATGGAGGCATACATCCGTGACCTGTACTCCTTTCCTCTCTCCACCTTCCAGAGTCAGAAGTGCAGGCTGCTACCATTTTGGCCTCCTCTCATTTTCACATGGGATCTGGGATCCGAATTTAGGTCCTTCTGCTTGCAAGGCAAAGTCTTAACCCCTGAGCCACCTCTCCAGCCCTGAATAAAACTTAAAAAAGAACTTCAAAAAGTGCCCGAGTGTTGCTGCTGTTCAGTCTGAAGCCAGCAGGGCTGTGGTGAGCAACCTGGTCTCAGAAAAGCAGAAGTGCGGGCAACCATCAAGCCTCTTGAGTTCTCGTTTTGCCTGCCTCTCCAGCTGAGTGTGTAGCTCAGCACTCAGTGATTAGCAACCATAAGGCTCCTGGTTCAATCCCCAGTGTCCCAAGTACAGCAAAGAGAGAGTTGTGTATTCCCATGCACCCTAGGGCTCCTCTCCTACTCTATTACATTCAGCCACATTTGCTTATATGTGCCTTCACCTAAACCTGCATCCCTGCCTGGTAGCTTTCTCCTTGAAAAAAAATCATTCCAGAGTAAGTTCCAGGCAGGCCTATGTATTGTTCTGGAGTCACTCTCTAGGAGGCTGTATGTATCCAGGTTCTTGTATCTGGAGTCAAAGATTGATACCAGACCACGCATAGAGGACTAAGGTAGAGTTTATTAGAGGAGAGAAAGAACCCAACTCATGGACTCCAGATGTGGAGTGCCACGAGGAGCAAGGGCACCCTAGAGAACTCTTGGACTCCAAGCATGGAATCCATAAGGGTCAAGGAGCTAGAAACGAACTCACGGACTGCAGACGTGGAGTGCCGTGAAGGGCAGGCACCGAAGATGGCTGCCAGGGCCAAGTATATTTATACACTTAGGCTAGCCTAGGGAAATTGGCTTTTTTCTCATTGGTTAGCCCATATCGGGACCCGACTCAGTTGATCTTGTGCCCACCTCAGGGTCAAGCTGTTTCTTTTGATGGATTTAGCTTATCTGCTGTGGAGAACTCCTTTCCATATCTTTCATAAGTAAAGGGTTAGGAAAGGTTGACCACCTTATCTCTGTGGAGGATTAGAGTCAGTTCCTCCCTGTCCACAGGGGTTGTTCTTCCGGGGTAATCCCAGCAGTGGGGGATGGCTTTCCAAGACCTTCAGAGATGGTCCCAGCATGGCTGCTCTAAAACTATGACCTATCTGATGGGTGTTCTCTGGGTTGTTGTGTTACGGGTTGTGGTATGTCTCCAGGTTCTTGTGTTCCAGAGTCAAAGACTGAAACCAGAACATACCTAAAGGATTAGGGCAGAGTTTATTAGAGGAGAGGAAGAATGGAACTGATGGGGAGGGCTGCTCCAAAATGTTTTGTTCTTTGGCTGGAGAAAGATCAGGGGTAAAAAAATCTGTCTCGAAAGCAGAAGGTTCTGAGTTTGATCCCAGGTTCTATGTAAAAATGCCAGCAGAAATGGCTGCAGCCTGCACTTAGGATCCCTGGTGGGCAGAACCTGGGAATCTCCAGAGCAAAGCAAAGAGGAGGTACAAGCAATCCAAGTTGATTCCCGAAGTCACCTTTGGTCTTCCACAGAGACGCACAGTACCCTCTGATCACATATACATGCACACACTCATATACACATAAAATAAGTAAAATATACATAAGAATAAATTAAAAAAACAAAACCAAAATGGTTCGTTCTTGTGTCCGGGGATTGAAGTGGGAGAGCAATGTAAGAGGATAAGAGGAGAGAAAGAAAAGAATTCAAACTCCAGACATGGAATCTCATGAAGGGCAAGGAAGCCAAGAAAAACTCATGGACTCCTGACATGGAATCCATGAGGAGTAAGAGAAAGGCTGCAAAGGAACTCATGGATTCCAGACATGGAGTCCCATGAGGGAAAAGGGGGCCAAAACGAACTCAGACATGAAAATCCATAGAGGACAATGGAACCAAAGATAGCTACCTGGGTCAGGGGTATTTATAGGGTTAGACAGGACAGGAAATGTCACTTCTCACTGATTAGCTTCAGTTTGGGCAAACCCGATTGGAGGGGTTGGTCCCCTGCATCTCATTGGTTTGTCCATATTGGGGCCCAGCCCAGTTGATCTTGTGAGGGAAACTTCTGGCCTAGCTGTTTATTTTGAGGAAGTTAAGTTTATCTGCAGTGGAGAGCTCATCTCCATGTCCTTTCAAGGATTGGGGGAAATTAGCAGTTTTATCTCTGGTAGGATTAGAACCATTCCCTCCAGATTAGTAGGGTGTGTTCCTTCATGATAATCCCAGAAATGGGAGTTGACCTTCAAAGACCTTCCCACATGGTGCTGTTCTAAAACTGCCTAAATTTCCTACCTGACCTCAGCTAAAAGATCCAGAAGTGGTGCCTGTTGGATAGCTTTGAGGGAGATTGGAGTCAGGAGTGATTCTGACAATGCGTGGATGCTACTTGGAGGTCTGTGAATAAAAAGAAACTGACAGGAGGTAGAGACTTAAGAGTTTTTTTAGAGTTGAGGACATGGTGGCCAATCCATAATTTAGCCTTGAGGTGGGAGAGCATTAGAATAGAAGAGAGTTTAAGGTTGAGAGGGAGGGTTCCCTGAGGACTTGGTAGGTGGAGGAAGAGAGGGAGAAAGAACCCTGGGTGGGGGTCACAGTCTTTCTTGTCTTGGTATTTGCTAATGTTTTGCCCAGGAGTTGCAAATTAATGAAGTTTGGAGGTGTGGTCTGTAAAAAAAGACGACATGGCAAAGGTAGGGACTTTATAGAAGGACCACTGTGACTAACAGGACCTATTGGTTGTCTTAAAAACATTTTGCAAAGGGACTGGTGTACCTGTTAAGTTTATGAGTGGAAATAAAAAAAAATATTTAAAAAAAATTTTGCAAAAACTGGAGCAATCAGTGGGATGCAGTCTCCTCCCCTTCTCTTCCCTCCCCTTTCCTCCCCCTATTCTCTCCCCTTACCTTCCCTCCCTCCCTTCTCCCTTACCTTCCTACCCTCTCTCCTTCCCTCCCCTTCCCTCTCCTTTTCTGCTTCCTTCCTTCCTTCCTTCCTTCCTTCCTTCCTTCCTTCCTTCCTTCCTTCCTTCCTTCCTCTTTCTCCTTCTTCCCTTCCTTTTCCTCCCTTCCTTCTCCCACTTCCTCCTTCTCCCTCCCTCCTTCCTTATTATTTTCTTTTATTCCACAAGTATAAGTGCCTACTCTAAGCCTAGGTACTGGAGACACTGTGGAAACAAAACCAATTCCTTGCCCTGTGGAGATTATACACCAGAGGCAGCGATGGACCACACACATACACAAACACATAAACATACACACACACACACACACACACACACACACACACACACACAAAATGCAGATGGCGTGTGGGCTTGGGGTCACAGGCCTGTCATCTCAGCACCAGGGAAGTACAGACAAAGATCTCAAAGCCAGGCCAGCTACTGGATCATACAGTAACATCCGGCCTCTAGGCCAACCGAACAGCAACACGGATTCCTACTGTGCTTATCCGCGAGCGACAGTGCTTCCACCCCTTCTCCAGAGGAGAAGGAAAAAGAGGAAGAGGAGGAAGAGTAGGTGGTATTGCCAAAGAGATCTGGAGAACAATGTGAAACAAGCCAGATTAGTCAGGGTCTGGATTTTATCTCCAATATACTATCCCAAGGCTTCCAGGTCGGAGGCAGCATGACGAAACAGGATTTTATCAAGATCTGCCTTCTGGGGGGAATGGCTTGTGCAGGGTCCACAGGGAGAGTAAGGAAAGCGAGCAGCTGCAGTGGTTCGAGACAGTGTGAGCCCAGGCCTTTATCTCTGCAGCATCAGACACCTTGTTATGATTAGTTGATAGACAACATGTGGCTGATGTCCACCAAGCGCATGCTGGCGGTTGGACAGCTCTGTTGTGGGAACATGGTAATTGACACGACATAAGTCAGGTATAGTGATTCATACCTAAAAAGTCCAGCATGCAAGGCTGAGGCAGGAGGATCCAGTTCAGAGCAGCCTGGGATACAGAGTTCAGGGCCAGCCTGAGTTACCTAAACCAACAAGCACTGGGTATGGAGCTCGGTGGCAGAATGCTTGCCTTACAAGTGGGTTGGCTACTTGGCACTGCTGAGGGACCAAACCATGAAGCATGAGGGAATGAAAATCTTTTGGTGTTGTTAAAACACTGACAGTGCTTTGGAGAGAGCTAAGAAGACAGAGCTGGCACGTGGCAGGCCACACCCTACGGCAGCAATTAGGACACAGCCTCTGGAGGTGACATTTAGATAGTGACTACCTGGAGAAAAGGAGGAGTGATTTGAATGGGGGGGGTTGGAGAAGGGTGTTCCAGGCAGAGAAAACAATACAAGTTAAATCTTTGAGAATGGAGTGTGGGAAGTCTATGGGAGAGGCCCAAGGGCTCCGAAGTACTGGTCTGAAGTACTCAGGGCCAATGAAATCTCTCAGTGGATGAGGTGTCTGCTTGCAAACCTGAGTGTGAGCCTCAGAAGTCCACATGGTGGAAGGAGAGAACAGACTTTCTAAAGTCGTTCTTTCTTTCACCCATGAATGACAGTATGTAGGTACACCTCCCCCATCCTTCTACTGTCTCTCTCTCTGTAAGTGAATAAGTAAGCAAGACATGGATGAGCAGTAGAGTAGGTCAGAAGCTGGCCAGGCATGGTTTTGCATTTCCCCTGAACTGTTGCTAATCACTTCAGGATAAAACTGCCCAGTCACCGTTCTTCATCCAGCTTGGAAGCAGAGTCCACACCAATACCAGGGGCCAAAGGAACTGGCCACAAAGGCCTGCTGAGAAAGAATCAAACTTTCTTTGCCAGACCACCTTGCCCTGTCCCAGGATGTTGAAGAATGCCAGCTTTCTGAACCAATGTCTTCCATTTTACCCACCTGCCCAGAGAACGGCTCCACCCACTATGGGTTGGGTCTTCCCCATCAATTAGACAATCTCCTGCAGGTTTGCTCAGGGTCTAACTCCTACTAATTCTTTACAGATGTGCCCAGAGTTGAAGCCTTCCATCGCCAAACTGACACTTCTGTTTGACTATCAAACTCCTGCTGGGGTTTTGGAGGAGAATCTTAACCGGACTTGGTTTTACCAGGAACTTTCCAACTTCAGGAAAGCAAGAGGAGGGAAGAGTAGAGATTTGCAGAACAGTAGGGCAGCTACCGCCTGCCCCTGCTGTAGGCCACAAGGTTGAAATGCTGGAGGTGATGGCTCATCTTATTCCCACTAGAGACATATCATATGGATTCAACAGTATAACATGTGGTCTATTTTAACTTGCTGCCCCCAGCAACAAACAAAAATTCCTCTCCAAATTAATCCATTCACAGTGTGTTTGCATGTGTTCTATGCAAGTGCTTGGGGAGGTTAGGTCTAAAGTGCCTTCTTAGATTGCTACATTTAAAATTATTATTTTTGCTCTCTCTCACACACTGAGAGAGAGAGAGAGAGAGAGAGAGAGAGAGAGAGAGAGAGAGAGAGAGAAGAGAAAGAGAGAGAGAGAGCTGTTGATTAGTTAGACTGTCTGGCTAATGGGCTCCATTGAACTCACCTGTCTCTGCCTCCCCAGTGCTGGGTTTATTGACACACATATCTTAGGCACTGGGATCTGAACTCAGGTCCTCATGCTTGTACAGCAAGCTCTTTATGAAGCCAGCTAGCTGTCTCCCAGGCCTTCTTTACTTTTTTTTTGAGACAGTTCTCATGTAGCTCAGACTGGCCCTGACATCATTGTGTAACTGAGGATAACTTTGAAGCAGATCCTGCTGCCTTCTCTTGCCAAATGCTAGATTTTACAGGTGTGTACCATCACACCTGATTTCACTCTTTGATAATTAAAAAAAAAATTGGGGGTGGGGTGGGGAGAAAGAGAGAGAACATGTGCATGCCATGGCACACAAGTAGCAGTTAGAAGACAAGTTTCAGAAGTCAGTCTCTCTGTCATGTGAGCTTCTGAAGCTCGAACGCAGGTCGTCAGGTGTATGTGCAAGCAAGCACCTTACCGGCTGGGCTATCTCACCTTATTTTTATGCTTTGGTAATTTTAGGAGAGCAAAGTAGTTGCTTTGTAAAACGTCCCATATTCTGGATTTGTCTGATTATTTTTTCGTGGAATGCTTCAGGTAACCTTTTATTATTTACAAGAACTCCTCTTGCTCTCCCGCTGCATCACATCTCCGGCACAGAAGTGACAGCTGGGCCCCTTGCGGGTGACAGTTCAGCCGATCTCCGGGCTAAGGTGCTGTCTCCCAGCTCTCCCTATCGTCACGCAACCGTTCTCCCATGTAAGCTACAAATTTTCGGGGACCACAGTTGGCGACAGAATATACTGCGGCCTGAAAACCTATCACCCCAGTGGGGCGGTGTGCAAAGGGTCTTCAGGGCTTCTGAGCGCGTGCCTCAGTTTACCGCCTGGCAAGCGAAGCTGACCACGACTAGAGGCTCCGTGCTTGGCATACAGCCAGCGCCGCCGCCTACGTGCGGGCTGTTTCTGGACGCCGGCCAGCGCGACAGACGTCCAGCGAGGGGCCGGGCCCTGGGGTCCGAGCCCCGGGCGCCTGTGGCCACGCCCCCGCGAGCGGAGCCGTGGGCGCGCAAGGCCCCCTGGGACCCGTAGTGCTGGGCGTGGCCGCGGGACTACAAGTCCCGGCCGCCCCCGCGCCGCACCTTCGGCGGCGGCTGCCTCAGCCCCTCGGAGCACCGGCGGCGGCCGCGGCGGAGTCGGTGGCGGCGGCGGCCGGGGCCGAGCGGCGAGTTTCCGATTTCCAGCGGAGCTGCAGGAAGATGGCGGCGGGCGGTGAGTGGAGATAAAGGGGTGGCGGGGCCGGCGCTCCGGCGTTGGGTGGGCGCGGGCGGGCGGGTCGGGGTCGGGGCTGCGGCGCCTCCGCCTCGGGGCAGCTGGGGCCGAGAGCAGCGGGGCTGGGCGGCGGCGGGCGCCGAGGGTCGCCGAGGAGTTCGGGGACGCGGCCCTTGCCTCGCGTCCCGCAAGTTCGCGCTCCTGCGCCCCGGCACGGCGTTTCCTTCGGCCTCGGAGGCGGGAGCGGCCGCGAGGCGCGCGGCTGGAGTTGGGGTCCGGTGCCGCCGTCATCCCTAGGGGTCCTCCTTCCCTGCGCGGCCGGCGCTCGGCGCTCGCTCATTGATTCAGTTTGCAACCCCAGACAGGGCTTGCGCGGGCGGCAGACCGGCTCGGTGGTGTCGCGGGTGGAAAAGTTGGTGCGGGGCAGAGCCGCGCGTGTCGGGGTTCCACGAGGCCGGAGTCCGCGAGCCGCGCGCGGGGCGCCGCGGAAGGTGGAGCTGCGTGCGAGTCGAAACTTTCTTCCCCCCTCTCCAGGCGGGCACTTCCCTTCCTGGACCCTTAGAGCTCGAGCAGCGCGCTGCGGAGCCAGCCTGGTTTTGGGGATCGCCCCGGAGCAATGAGCCAGCCGCCGGGGCTTCCAGGGGGTGGAGGGAGACGCTTTAAGCGCCCGCTCCCCGCGCCACTCGCGACGAGGAAGCCCGAGCCGGTGCCGCCGCCGCAGGTTGTTGAAAGATGCTTGCGGGCTCGTAGCGCCTCCTCTATGCCGAAGTGCCGGGGTAGCCCGCGAGTGCACCGGCCGTCCGCTCTTTAAAACATTAAATTACTCTGTGTGTGTTTAGATTAGGGGCCCCGCATAGGACTCGCAACCAAAAGGTATTTAAAAAAAAAATCGAAAAAGGCATCTTTCAGTTCCTCTCCCGAGGCAGTCAGTGACCGTTAGCCTTTGCTCGGATGTCTTAGGCTTTGAAAAGACTAATGATTTTAGTATTTCCATTTGCAACACGCCTGGGTTTGATACCGAAAGCGGAGACTAGAGGGAACGGAAGAAAGGGGCGGTGTCTTGGGAGCTTGTTTTCTTTTTACCATCTTAAAACGTTGGGAGCCGCTATAAAAAGGCGCTTTTGGACTCCGTGCTTCTGTCGCTTGGGCCGCAGACACCCTTAAAGAGATGACAGTCCGCGGGGCTGTGGGAGAGCCCTGACCGCAGGGTTCATTGTTTGTAAGATCAAGCTGTTTGTAGCATGTAAAATGATAGTGAACACTATGGCCCCTGTCACTGGAGGCGGCTTCAAGTTGTGCATTTAAATAAGCAGTCGTCTAAATCGCCCAGACCCTAAATGATAGGGTGTGTTGCTTATCGATAGAAATGACTTAATTGTCCACTCAGCATTAAGAAAACAAAAAGAGGCACATGCCATCTTTTGGCAGAGAAGTACAATTTGTAGATGGGAATCATGGGAGGCTGCGATTCTAGAGATGTTTCTGTCGGAAAATGTACCTTCACTATGAGGTCTTGGGGACATACATCACACAATCAGTACAATCATCAGTTTTTTTTTAACTTTATTTATTGTGTGTGCATATCAGAAGGCACTGTGTGTTCCTGTGGAGGACCAAGGGTGACTTTGGAAATCATCCTGGATTGATTCCACCTTTTTGCTTTGCCTTGGGATTTTTCAGGCTCTTTCCACCAAGGTGGGAAGTGCAAGCCAATGCCATTTTTTTACCTGGCTGTTTTTACATGGGACCTGGGATCTGAACTGAAGACTGGTTTTTGAGGCAGAGTCTTAATCCCTGAGCTATCTCTCCAGTCCATTGGTTTTTATAAATGGTTTTGTAGCCTAAGTGGCCTGGAATTCCAAGTATGTAGCCCAGGCTAATCTCAAAACTCATGACCATGCTGCCGGTAGTCTGTTGGTCCTGGAATTATAGATGTGGGGCACCACACCTTGATAGGATTGCTATTTTTTTATTTTAAGTTCCATTTTAAAGTCACCTACTTAGAGACAAGGTCTAGATTTATAGTCCAGACTGGTCTTGGTTGAGCTGGATCTGTCAAGTGGGATTGCAGGAGTATGCTATCATGTCCAGCTAGAATGGAGTTTAGAGTTGGATCAACAGTTTAGTAAAACAGTTCAAGAGAAATAGAGCTAGGTAGTAAGGACTATATTTAATAACTTCTGGTCTGTATATTTTGAGTGCCAAACCCATGCTGTCTAATGAACCACACTAGCTAATTTCTCTGTATCTCAAGGTGATTACCATTGCATCCAAATACCATTACCTGGTATGGCAATGGTTTCAATAAAGCAACTCTGGGCACCCTCCTTAGCAAATAGTTCTTAGTAGAGAGGGAGTGAGCTGGTAAGTGCTGGATTCTGTTTCTGGGAGGTATTAAATAAAGTACTGCTTAGAACTTTTGCTTACAGTCTTCTGTGTTCTTGGGTGCTGGGGTTGAAACCCAGGATTCATGCAAGCTACACTAGTTGTGTACCGTTGAGCTCCACCCCTGCCCACTCAACGCCCTGCTGACCAGCACAGTCCTGGCTGGCCTTCAGCTCAAAGTGATCCTCCTGCTTCTCTCTGTGTCTAAAGTGCTGGATTACAGGTATGCACAGTCACACTCAGCTTGATCCAATCATTTAAGAGAAGGCTTCTTGTTAGCAGTTTACCTGAAGAAAAAAGTAACTTAAAGATGTAGTCTATGCATTAATGGTATGTTTCTAAAATATTTCCTGTGAATGAAAGGCTACCGTTTTTGAGAATCCTGTGGAAGTCTCTTTTAGCAGGACAGTGGAGCAATAAGATAAAAATAAACAACTATTGCCCTTTCCTAATTGACTGTTAGCATAATTCGCCTTAGGGTTTCTTTTTGCATTTTTTAAGTCTGTATAATTGTGTTGGCCAGAGGCTGTACAATACTTTTGAACTTTCAATTTGTTGCATGTTCAGAGGACTCAGAGCATTCAGTAGCTTCCAGTTTGTCTACACAGCCAATCGGCTTGTTTACTACAGTTGTTACTGTTAATATTCCCTGTGATTGGGAAAAAACAGTGTTCTTGTGGTGTCTCACTGTGGTGTCTCACACTGGAAATGAAACTGAGGCTGCTGTACTAACAGGTCTCAGTGGGCCACAGTCTTTCTTTTCACGTGGTTCAATGGCTCAAGTTCTGGGAGCAAAACCTTGTTGTTTTCCTTTATCTCTTAGTTCAGTCCATCGAAAGAGAAAGACGATTTTTAAGAAGGTGACCCTGTCATTTTTGAGACTGAGTGCTACAGGAAAATGTAAGGATTCTCTTGGTTGTTTATTAGGTGCCTGTGTCTGCACGGACATGTGTGCCATAGTGCATGTACAAAGTCAAAGGAGAGCTTAGCGGTGTTATTACCTTTATGTGGGTTCTAGAGATCACACTCAGGTCATCAGATTTGTGCTCCAAGGATTTTTACTTGCTGAGAACTTTCAGGCCCACATTTTCATTCTGTTGAGTGCTTTTGGGGCTGGGTTTCGAGATAGGGAAGGGAGTACAAAAAGCATTCAACAGTTAAAGTGGAGGGCTGCTCCATTGTAACAAGGCTAATGCGTTAATGATACATCTATATATGTGCTTTGATTTTTCTCCATTGCTTTTTAGAGAGGGATTCTGGGAGATTCTTTTGGGGGTTAAGGATACATTTAATCCACAAACTCATTTATTTTCAGTTTCTTAAAATCAAGTGGATTCTATTTGTTATAATCACCTTTCCCTTTCCTACTTTCTAGGGAACATTGTTGAACTACAGGCAAGTGGGCAGGCAATGCACAGCACAGACCGGAGTAGCCACAGACTGTATCACCTCATGTTGTACACTGCTGGGTTGCAGTTTGCGAGCATTTAGTGTGATCAGCACTGCTATGGAGTCCAGTTTGCAGTGGGCAATGATAGAAGCACATTTTAGTAGTAAACCGAGGCCTAGAGGAAGGGCGACCCACCTGACTGTCAAACAGATTTCACCTTTTGTAAAAGTACGCTGAGAGCAAATGTGCGAGTGTGTCCTGTCTTTTGGTCTTTTCTCTAACTTTATGAGGAACAGCTATGTCCTATTTTGCCTTTTCTGTTAATGAGTTGACATATTAAAGAAGACACATTTCTCTTCTGTTCCTTCTTGTGCAGCCCTTGTGTAGATAGGCGTGGTTCCTTGGGCAGAGGCTTTTAAGGGTAAAACTTCAGTTATGGAGCCAGACTGGCTACCCATGTGATAGGTAAAGTGCAACACTGGCCTAGGTGTCCATGGGCATGGGTGACCTCCCTAGGTCCACTGAAATGGGTGACCTGCCCCCCTGGTTGTCCATGCCATTGGTGACCTGCCCCCCCTGGGTATCTATGGGCATGAGTGACCTGCTCTCTAGGTGTCTACAGGCATGGGTAACCTGCCCCTGGGCTTGGCTTGGTTTTGAGAATCTGTAGTGGCTGAACCAGGTGGGATGGTGGGTGGGAAAGAATGGCCAAGTCAGCATAGTCCTGGGCTAGGATGAGCCTGTGGTCCATTGGACTTATGTACAGGTTCAGTCTCTATGCCAACTCTAGGAGGCTGGCTAAATTGTTTTGTTGTACTAGAATTAAACTATGATAAATATTGCTCAAAATAAGTTGGCTGTTTTGTTTTTGTTGGATGTGTTAGAAGAGCTGACGGAAAAATTACATTTATTGCATCAATGTGACAAGTGGTTACTCATGAACTTTCATTTTTAATTGTGCCAAAAGGCCCGAACCTACCGTAAGCTGGGAAGTTATTACACTCCACACACAGCCCTCCACCTGTATTTCAGCACCCCTTGGTTTTCATTAGTTTATTTCTGTAGTCTGATAAACTCTTTAGTAAGTGGTTCTATTGTCAAATGGAAAATTTCTCTAGGGTCTCAGCTGGTAACTTTCTGTCCCGAAAACTTAAAACGCAGCGTGTGCTTCATTTCAGTGTTAATTGTCCTGAAGTCAGTAGCTGCCTTGGCCCTTGGTCTCCATGCCGTCTGCGACACAATCTTTGACTAGTACAGTTTTTCAAAAAGAACTGATGGAATATGGTCTTTAAATTGAGAAGTACAGTTTTTTAGAATCATGTTTAACTTACACATAAGACAAGACTGTTCTCATGCATAGAACCTTGTTTTCCTCTGTCCTGTGCTTTCTAATTGGTGTTTACCAGGCTCAGGCATGGACAGCCTGCTTATGCCCAAGGCTGGCAGTTTCTAGTTTGTGTAGAGAATTTCGATTGCGTGCAGTAAGACAGTTTTGAAGCCATTCTTTCAGTAGATGTTCCGTGAAGGAGGGAAAATCTGAAAGGGAATTTCAAAGCAACCCAAGCAGCGTTATGAGTGGTCTGGTCCTGAGAATAATGCGGCGGGCAGGCAGGAAGCCTGCGGGTGAATTGTGGTATTGTTCCTGTAGCTCATGCATCTGAGAACGTGAGTGCAAGAGGAGAAAGCTTGGGGGAAAGAAAGGGGATCCCAATAGACGGAGCTGTCAGCATGAATACTCTGTGCATCTGTGGAAGCAGAATCCAAGGCCTGGTCTCTGCACTGAGAGCAAGCACTGCTCATGGTCCTAGTGTCTTAAAGGGACGTTTTGTAGGTGAGGTTACTTGCCATAGGGCAGAGCAGTATGACTCAGAACAGCTTAAATGTACAAGTCAAAAACCTTCTGTCATTCAGTAGTTACTTGGGAGAGAGAGCTAGCAGTGGTGGAGAGTTTGGAGTACTAAGTTTGCATTGTAAGCTTTGGGTAAGGCAGCTGCACTAGCCTGTTTTTATTTAATTTTTTTTGTTTGGACAGGATCTCCTATATCACTAGCTGGCATGAAACTTGCTGTATATACTCTCCTGACCTCTGTCTTGGGCAATCCTTCTGCCTCTGCCTATTAAGTGCTGGCCCCTGCACCGCTTGAACACACGTAACTAGGAAAGTTGATTCCACTAGGAGAAAAATGAACGCTCACATCTTACATTGGAGGGTTAGTGCCAGACAGTTATTCTATTAAATTTAAAATAAAGTCTCATCAGAAATTACTGAAATGGGATTCAGGGTCCAATTACCTAAGGGTTCTACCATTCTAAATGTGGTTGTGCACTTTGAAAGTCGAGTCTTCTAAATATGATGTGATGGCTCGTGACTGTAAGCCCTGCACTTGGGAGGTGGAGGCAGGAAGTCCAGAAGTTCAAGGTAATCTTTAGGTACATGGCATAAGGTTAGGCTAACTTGGGCTATTTGAGACGCTCTTTTCCTTATCCCCAAAAAAGTTTGTGTTGAAACTAAGGCAGGAGGTTTGCTTCAGTTTGAGGCTACCCCAGGCTCCATTCTAGACAGTCTCAAAAAGCACCCCCTGGCAATTTTTTTAAAAGTGTAATAGGTATACATGGCATGTATTGAAACATACCAAAGGATATCCAATAGTGGTTTCCTACGCCTCCCCTGACCAGAGGCAATTATAAACTTGCATCTACTTAAAATCTTTTAAATTCAATTCATTTTTCTCATGTTTTAGTAAATTTTATTTTGTTGTATGTAGTATAATTTTAGAGAAAGTGCCCAAGTGCGGAAGACACTAGAGTGTGTATATCTGTGGAAGCCCAAGAGTTACATCCTGAATTACTTATCTCTTTATTGCTTTGCTCTGAGGTTTGCCAATCTGCGTTGCTCATCCCAGGCCAGAAGTGTAGACTGCTGTCTTTTTCACCTGGCATTAGGTGAGATCTGGGGATCCGAACTCAGTTTCTTTTGTTTTTGAAGCAAAGACTAAATCCTGAGCCATCTCCCCAGTCCAGTCCATTTTATTTATTTATTTTTTTGCGGATGGGGAGGATGGTGGGGGGGGCATGGCATTCATCTCATGGAACACTAGTGGAGGTTAGAGAACTTTCAGACATAATTTTTCTCCTTCCACCATGTGGGCTTCTGGTGGTCAAACTCAGGTTGCCAGATTTGCATGTAGCCACCTTACCTATTCAACTTATCATGCCAACCTATTGTATGCTCTTTATTAAAAAACCCAAAACCAAAACTATAATCCTGCTGTGTAGCCTAGACTGGCCTGGACTCATGTGCTGCCAGGTGCTGTCTGTGCGGCAATGCACTTTTAAGTGATCAGGGGAAAGTTTTTCATGTGTTTTCCTACGCCCCCCCTGACCAGAGGCAATTATAACGAGTTTTTTTTTTTTTTATTACTATAAAGCTAAGTAAGTATCTTCATAGACATTTGTTTGTTCCAGTGTCCCATTATAAGCAGTGTGTAATGCAGTTCTGAAAGTGGAAAATTGGATCAAAAAATTAAGAAGATGTTGCTAGTATGGGGTGGAGCTCAGCAGTCATGCTTAGCCTGTCCTTGTTCAAGTGGAGTCCCAGCTGTGCTGAGTTCAGTGATGCTGTCAGTGTTCAAATCCAGCTGCAGTGTGGAAATGCATTTCGCTAATCTCTGGGTAACATGTCATTCATTCTTCCTTGCTTCTTTGAGAAGGGATTGCACGTAGTTTTCTTCAGATAAGAGTTTTACTCTTAGGCTCCTCTCAGACTCCCTGAGCAGCTGAGGTGACCTTGAACTCTTGATGTAGTCAGCCTGGAGCACCTCCATATCACACTGTTTAAATGGTATGCAATGGTGTTTCATTATGGCTGTGAGTTTCCCAGTAACAATGTTAAGCATCTTTGCCCTTATATCTGCTTGCTGTTAGCTTGCTTTTGTATTTGGCTGAGTGTGTTTATTCACGTCTTTCTTGTTGTTTATCTTCTTAATGGGTTAAATTTTTTTTTAAAGACTGCTTACTTACCCTGTACTACTCATCCATCCATCCATCCATCCATCCATCCATCCATCCATCCATCCATCCATCCATTCATTCAGTGTGTGTGGGTGTATGTGTGTATCAGAGGGTCCATGTGGAGGACCAAGGGCGACTTCGGGAATACTGGATTGCTTTTTCTCTGGTATTTTCCAGGCTCCACCCACAAGGGTCAGAAGTGCGGGCCACTGCCATTTCTGCCTGTTTTTTTTTTTTTTTTTAAATCATGGGACCTGGAATCCAAACTCAGTACCTTTTGCTTATGAGACAGAGCCTTAACCCCTGAGCCATCCCTCCAGCCCTAGATTAACTTTTTTTTCCCCACCCCCCGATTAACTTTTGTTGAACATTTAATAAATACTTTCCTGGAGTCTGGGACCTGTCTTATTTTGTAATTGTTTTTTGAAAAGATTAAAGTTTCTTATTGTTACAGTGGATCAATCAATTCATAGGTTTTCTTTCTTTTTTTCCTCCAATTTTGAGATAGGGTCTTGTTGTGTAATAATAGCTCTCTTCCTTTTATGTCTAATTTCTTTTTTTTTTTTTAAATTTTTTTTTTATTATTATTTATTCAACTGTGCGCATGTGCGTGTGTATGTGCGCGCGCGTCTGTGTGTGTGTGTGTGTGTGTGTGTGTGTGTGTGTGTGTATGTGTAGAACCACACGAATTCGCGAACCACCATGGACGCTTCCACCTCCTTCTGCCCCGGGATTCACAGGCTCCGCCCTACCAGGACCAGAAGCGCAGGCCGCCCCCGCTTCCGCCTGGCATCCATACATGGGATCTGGGATCCGAACTCAGGACCTTCCGCCTGCAAGGCGGAGGCTTAACCCCTGAGCCACCTCTCCAGCCCTATGTCTAATTTCTTTATATCAGTATCTATGTTTGTGTGAGGACCACACTATTTAGATTACTGATGTCTTGAAGTCAGAAAGAGTTATGTCTTCAACTTAATTCTTCTGACTGTGTTTTTTTTTGGGGGGGGGAGGGCAGGCTTGCATTTGTGTTTTTTTTTGGGGGGGGCAGGCTTGCATTTTCTTGTAATTGTTAGAATTGGTCCTGGGATGTAGTTCATTTGCTAAAGCACTGGATCAACTTCTGTGAAGACTCTGGGTTTAATTCCCAGCACTTCATAAACTGGGTTCGGTGATGTGCTGAGGTGGAGGCAGAGGACCAGAAATTTGTGATATCCTTGGCTATGCAGTGAGTTTGAGACTAGTTTGGCCTAGTTTTTGTGTAAGATGCTGTGTCACAGAAAACAAACAGAAAAGGCTGGAGTGTCATACTTTGTTTTCACATGTGTCTACCCTCATTCCACTTTTTAAAAAAAATTTTTTTGAGAGAGAGAGAGAAAGAAAGAGAGAAAGAAGAAAGAGAAAGAGAGACAGGTGTGTGCACTCATGCCTATGAGCCTGTGGGCCTTCGGGACTCATCCTGGATTGCTTCTATATCCTTTTTGCTTTGGTCTGGGTTTCCCAGGCCCTACCATCCAGAAGTGCAGGCTGCTGACATCTCTGCCTAGTGTTTTTACATGGTATCTGGGATCCAAACTCTGGTTCTTTTGCTTTTCCCCGAGAGGCAGAGTCTTAACCTCAGAACCATTGGATCTCTCCAGCCCCTGCACTTTCTTTTGTGGTGTTGAGAATTGAATCCAAAGCTCAAATACGCCTGACAAGTGTTCTTCCACTGAGTTATATGCCGACCCCAGGTTTCTTTTCTCTCTTTCTCTGTCTTGAGACAAGGTCTCAATATGTGGACTAGGTTCGATGTACTGATTGATACTTCTCTTGCCATTGCTTCCTCCTAGGTACTGAGATTGTAGAACAGTTCCACTGCACATGTCAAGTTCTTGATTTTTTTTAACTGTGGTTGTAAGTTGGATATGGTGATGGATGCTTGTATAGTGCTTGAGAGTGAAGACGGGAGGGTCAGAAGCTCAGGTTCATCTTTGAATACACAGCAAGTTTGAGGCCAGCCTGGGTACATGAGATCTGCCATTTCAAGAAAGAACCAGATGAAAAGCACACAACAAAGAAGGGGTTATACATAATAGTATTTCATTTACTTATGTATCTTTCCCAGAGGCAAGAATTTGCTAAGTAGTTGAGGCTGTCTTTGAACTTTACCATCCAGACTGACCTGAAGCTGATGGGCCTGCTCACCTTCTTGAGTGAAACTTTGGTTTCTAGTAATTGATTGCCATTGTATATATAGAAATGTAATTGTGTGTTGTCATAGTTAGGCACAGATGTCACTGGATAGTTGAGGGTTTGAGCTCTGGACACATTTGTAGAGAATTAGTTGTTAAGCCAAGAGCAAACCTGCAGGAGATTGTCTAGCTGATGGGAAGGGCCCACCCAGCCCATGGTGGCTGGGACTAGGCCCTGGAATAAATCACAGAGAGCTGATTAAGAAAGTTGGCACTTTGTGTACACTTGACCAGACACGCTGGTCTGGCAAGTAAGGATCGTCCCTCTCTCAGCCATTATGTTGAGATGTGTGGCCAGTTCCCTCAGCCTTGGTGCTGGTGTGAGCTCTCCTTTCAAGCTGAATGGAGACTGTAACTAGAAAATCCTAAGGGAAAATAAACCTTTTGCTCCTTTAAGCCATTTGATGGTGATTTATCAGCAACCATGCAGGCGAACTGCTACATATGTGTATGGGTTCATGCACCCATGCACCGGTACTTACTAACTCAACTCATTTTTAACAGCTTTGATGTGGTTTTGTGAAGATTGAATCTATATGTACATGAATTTGTTGCAGGGATGAGATAGAACCTTGTTGTGTAGCTCAGACTCCTCTGGAACTCTAGTAGGTTGCCCCTTGACCTCAGTCTTCCTGCTTCAGTCTCTTAAGTACTTGGATTACAGGCATGCTCCCCAGATCTAGTTTCTTTTTCTTGCTTTGTTGTACTAGCTGGTGCTGCCTTAAAGCGTTCAGTAGACTTTTGTCTTGTTCTCTGTATTAGTTGATGTAGCATTGCTGATTTGCTTTATAAATATAGCTTTTCCTCTTCACTTTTTTTTTTTTTTGGTGGTTGTGGGGGTGTTGGTGATCGAAATCAAGGGGTCATCCATGTTAGGCTGAACAGCACTCCTGGCCCAAATTTAAAGTAATTCCAGTTTGTTAGTATGTTGTGCCAGGCTTATTTGATCAGCATGATTCTATGAGATTCACTTATAGTGTTCTTATATCAGTAGTTCTGTTCAGTATTGTGTGTGCGCATGGTACTGTTGGGTAATGTTTCATTGTTTCTAACTTATGACTCTTATGAACAGAGTTACTATAAACATTGGAATACAGAAGTTTTAGTTGAAATGTTGTTTCATTTTTCTGGTACAAAAATACCCATGTAGATTTAATGCAAGAAACTGTGAGACTGCTCACATAAGAAACTGTACTATTTTACATAGTCTCCTTTCTGTTCTGCAGTCCCATCAATACTTGGTATTAGTATTTTTTTTAAAATAGTACCCATTTGATAGATACATAGTGGTATTTCATTATGATTTTAATTTAAAATTCTCTTTATCTATTCTGTGGAGTATCCATTTAAATCCTTATCTTTCTCCTCAGTCTTATGGTTGTGGATACTCCTGTGTGTGTGTGTGTGTGTGTGTGTGTACATGTGTGCAGGTGTAAGAGCTCATCCTCTGCTGCTGTTTTTAGGAGCTCTCTATCTTGTTTTTTGAGACAGGATCTCTTTTTTTTTAATTTTTTTATTATTTATTTATTCAATGGTGCATGTATGTGTGTGTGCATGTGTGTATGTATGTGTGTGTGTAGAACCATGGACGAATTCGGGAACCACCATGGATGCCTCCACCTCCTCCTTGTTTATCTGCCCCAGGATTCACAGGCTCTGCCTTACCAGGACCAGAAACGCAGGCCGCCCCCGCTTTTGCCTGGCGTCTATATATGTGGGGTCTAGGATCCGAACTCAGGACCTTCTGCTTGCAAGGCAGAGGCTTAATCCCTGAGCCACCTCTCCAGCCCCGAGACAGGATCTCTTATTAGTTTGTTTCTTGCTAAGACTAGGTTAACTGACCCAAGGATGTACCTGTCTCTGTCTGTCTCCTGGTATCAGGATTATAAGCATGCTTTTACAAAAGCTTTACCAACTGAATTATCTCCTTTCTTATTGAGTTTATTCTTTTAGAAGAATTCTTTTAAGGCACTTGGCCTTGGCGCCATTTTCGTTGCAGAAACTCCTGTGCCATGAGAATGAAGTGGAGGAAGAACAAGTACGCAGGCTAAAGCGCAAGAGAAGAAAGAAGAGGCAGAGGTCTCAGTAAACCAGCCTGACACACAGAGGCTGCCAGAGCAAATACAAGGAATGCTGGTGCCTAGAGGTGCTGGCACCAGATTTCTGGACTGTATGTGTGCTGCTGTCGATGACTTGACTCAGTGAATCTGGAACTTCATACCATCTGCCTACCAGGAGCACCTTAGAGACCTGCCTTGCTTACCACCCCAGCAGTCCACCTGTACAATAAATCACCTCTTTGCAGTCTCAAAAAAAAGCCAGGTTGCATGTTACTGATCTGTTCATAGGCAAGAGTTTATATATTTTTATATTTTTTCTTTATTCATTCTGAATATTATCAGATGTATTTTGTGTTTTTTTCCCCAGTCTTTTTTTTAAAACATTTTTATTATTATTATGTATTCAACTGTGTGCATGTGCGTGTGTATGTGCGCGCGCGCGCGTGTGTATGTGTGTCTGTGTGTGTGTAGAACCACAGACGAATTCGGGTGTGTGTGTGTGTGTGTAGAACCACGGACGAATTCGTGTGTGTGTGTGTGTGTATGTGTGTGTGTGTGTGTGTGTGTGTGTGTCTGTGTGTCTGTGTGTGTAGAACCATGGACGAATTCGGGAACCACCATGGACGCCTCCACCTCCTTCTGCCCCGGGATTCACAGGCTCCGCCCTACCAGGACCAGAAGCGCAGGCCGCTCCCGCTTCCGCCCGGCGTCTATACGTGGGATCTGGGATCCAAACTCAGGACCTTCCACCTGCAAGGCTGAGGCTTAACCCCTGAGCCACCTCTCCAGCCCTTCCCCAGTCTTTAGCATAAATGCCTTGCCCCATTTAAAGCGTGTAGTCACATGACTTAGTACATTCAGACACAGTGTGGTTTTAGAACATTCATCTCAGGAAGAAATTTCGCTTATTTGCTCTCCATTCTTAGCAGTCAATGAATATTTTTCTGGCCTATGTGTTTGTCCATTCTAGGCATTTCATATGAAGAATTATGGGTCTTTTGCCATTGGCTTCTTAGCATACATTCATCCAGTATAATAAAGAGCATATCCTCTTCCTTTTGGAGATGAGTTTAAGTATGTAGCCCTGCTTTCCTGGTATTGGAGATTGTGTCTTGCTGACATCTCAGGCATGTACCACTGTGTCTTGTTCCATCCCTTTGATTACCAAATCTTCAGTCTGATGGATGTATCTTGTGCTTGCTTCGTTTAGTTAAACCGAAAGTATGATGTTAGGTTGAATGAAAATGAGGGTTTTCTAGTAATCCACCTGGTTACGTGAAATTAACAGTATATCTAAGGAATGAGGTGCACAGTCAGTCCTTCATTTTATGTCCGTGAGTTTTGTGGAGGTAGATACTTGGCTCAGGATTGAGCAGAGAGAAGCTTAAGTGTATTCTGACCAAAAAAGGCTTGACTCATAAGAGAAACTCTGGAACTGGCTAAAGGCTGTATACAAAGGAAAAAGGAACTGGTCTGACATTGGGATTAAACATGTTTTATGAGGGGGCTGGAGAAGTGGCTCAGGGGTTACGCCTCTGCCTTGCAGGTGGAAGGTCCTGAGTTCGGATCCTAGACCCCACATATAGACGCCAGGCGGAAGCAGGGGCAGCCTGTGTTTCTGGTCCTGGTAGGGCGGAGCCTGTGAATCCCAGGGCAGAGTAAACAAGGAGGAGGTGGAGGTGGTCCATGGTGGTTCCCGAATTCGCCTGTGGTTCTACACACACACACACACACACACACACACACACACACACACACAATTGAATAAATAATAATAAAAAATTAAAAAAAAAACATGTTTTATGAAAGCGGAGAGCCTGAATCAAGACCATCCCTTCTGTGTAGAAAGGTGACCTCAGGGACACTTAGTTGAAATGGTTTTATGCAGAAAACTGTCTGGGCCTAGTGTGGCTTATGAACAACTGCAGAACATTTGCAGTTTAGCAGGATCTCAGATTTTGACCTTGAAGCCTGCAGAGGGACTAGTGGTCGTCCATCAATTGCTGTCATAAAAATAACTTTTCTTTAAATTTGAGACAAGAATAACCCTAGCTGTCCTGGAACTTGCAGTGATTCTTCTTCCTTTGTTTTCCAAGTGCTGGGATCACAGGCATGAGCATAGAAAGAACTCTTATGTACCTGTGAAAAGCTAGGGTTGGGGATTGTATGAAGCTTTCAAATTGATGGTGGTATATATATACATCCTATTTGATTGGTGATGTCTCTCTGTACTGATGTTCAAGTTCTTGGTTCTGTGTATATTGTTGAGGGCCATCACAAATGTTTTAAAGTTTAAATAAACCTTAGCACTAACAGAGTGGGTGAGAGGGCTCGAGCCAGTGAGTCTGATCATTGGACCCCACAAGGTGGAAGGAGAGAACTGACTCTTGAAAGTTGTACTTTTCGGCCCATGAAACAACCCCGGCTGAGGAGCTAGTTGCAGGTGATAGTGACTCAGAAAGTGACAGTCGTTTTTCTTTGGACAGAGTGTGTGTGTGTGTGTGTGTGTGTGTGTGTGTGTGTGTGTGTGTGTGTGTAGGTTGGCCATGCTCCCATGAAGGGTCCCATGTCGGTATGAACATACTAATAGGACTTAATGAATTCTTGAATGAAAGGACATGAAGATAGGAAAGTGTGTTGGGCTTGGAATGGGAGAAGTATGGTATGATAACACTGGATAACATTGTATAAAAAGATACATTGTCTACATATGAGATTGTTAAAGAATAAATAAAATATTAAGCAAGCAGACAAAAAGGTTGTCATCTTGATTTCCACATGTGCAACTCCCAAAATAAACAAATAAATTAAAAAATCAGGAAATGCTAAAAAACAGCCTTAAGACAAGTTATAAAGGCATGTTCTATAGACTGAACTCGGCTATGCAGGTCAGACTGGTCTTGAGCTTGACATGTGATCCTCCTGCTTTAGCAGCTTCTATGCTGTGGTTACAGGTGTGTGCCACTAAGTCCAGCTCTAGCCAGCATTCTTTTATCCACGTAAGTGGAAAGAAAAGTGGAAAGTGTTAATCTGGAATGTATGAGTTTTTAAACATAAATTACGTTCTACCGCATTTAACTGTTAAAATAATTTTAAAATTTTTAAATGGTTTGGAACTTAGTCTTTTTTATCATTTTTATTTAATAAAAATGAACCAATAAGTCTTTGTCAGGTCAAGATGTAGAACCAATAAGTCTTTGTCAGGTCAAGATGTAGCTTAGTTGGTTGAGTGCTGGCCTAGGTTGACCATAATACTGTTTAAGCTAAATGTAGTGGAACAAGCCTGTAATTTCAGTGCTCTATGAAGTGGAGGCCAGAGGATCAGAAATTCCGGGTCCTTCTTGATGGTAAAATAAGTTTGAGATTAGCCTGGGATGCTCGAGACCTTGTTTCACTAGTGTTAAAAAGCAAAACAAAACAAAAACACTAGTGCTGTATTGTGAAACATTTTGCCTGTCCTGTGAAGCCACTGAAAGAGTAGAAGCACTGCTGTCTTGCCTGTCAGTGTTCTTGTTCCCTTTTCATTTTCACATTTTAGGTTGTTTATTTTTGTCTTTTTGTAGTAGCATCTTATGTATCCCAGGCTGAACTTAACTGAACTCGTGGTACTCCATGCTGCTCCGTGCTGCTCCCGGGTTCTTGCTGATAGGTGTCTACAGGACATGTAGTACAAGTGGTTCTGGGGGGCAAGCCCAAACCTCTATGTCATGTTGCCAATGGAGTATGCTTCCAGCCCCGTTGTTACCTTGTTAATATTCTTCTTTACTTTAGGAATCAAGTCCTTGGCACATTTGGGGCAACTGAAAAATATAGAATGTATTGAAACTTTATTAAAGATGTATGAAACATATAGAAAAAATATAGATGTATAGAATTTTTTTTTCTAAGATGTACATTGTTTCTCTTTGTCTCTCTTTATCTCTCTTTCTCTGTTTTTTTAAAGAGGGATCTTGCTGTGGTTGCTCAGTCTGGTGTTGAAGAAGTCCCACTTCATCCTCCAGAGTATTTGGGACTGCAGGCTTGTACCATCACTGTTGGCTTATATGGAGGGACTGCTTCATAGTTTGTCTTAACTGGTCCACTGACTTAGCCTGTGATTGCTGACAGCATATGTTTTTGAAAAACTAGGGGCACAGCATACTATTTATCATATTTTAGTACTTATATTATTGCAACCACTTTTCTCTTAGGGTGAGACGCACCTGAGTATATTTAGTACTGTTTTCACCTTAATTTGAAGATACATGTAATTTTAGTTCTTTGCTGTCTGAATTACTTCTGTCACGCAGGATTTTGGAAGATTTTACAATTACATTTCAGAAAGTTAGTAAAAAACAGTGGAAATTTCCAGCTTTAAAAAAATGAGACTACCGGTTTAATAACTGCTTGCAGGAAGAAAGCAATGTGAAAAGAACCGCAGACATTCTGGACGTGAGCCCGTGAAACTGTCCACTATTTCCCATAACAGCATAGGCGAGCTTAGCCCACTGGAGTTGTGCAGCTACAGTTGCTCAGACTGGAATTTGAAGCTGCTCCATCAGTGATCAGATGGCATGTGGCCAGCTCAGGAGCCGGGTGTGAGCTCACACAGCTAAGACACTGTTTGCTTTATCTTTTCTTGAATGCTGCTGTTGCTGTGCTGGATGTGTCAACCTATATAGTTTAATAATTTCTGATTCTGAAACTCTTTATTTTCAGTGATTGTGAAAATATCCATGATAATGGATTTATTATGCATGTGAAGCAATATGATTTTTTTAAAAAATTGTTTTAATTTGTGTGTGTGTGTGTGTGTGTGTGTGTGTGTGTGTGTGTGTGTGTGTGTGTATCTCAGAGGGTACTGTGTGTCCTTGTAGAAGACCAGGGGTGACTTTGGGAATCATCCAGGATTATTTCTACCTCCTTTTTACTTTGCTCTGGGATTTCCCAGGCTCCCCCAGGCTCCGCCTGCCAGGGCTGAAAGTTCAGGCCACTGCCATTTCTGCCTGGTGTTTTTATGTGGGTTTTGTGATCTGAACTCAAGACCTTCTGCTTGTGAGGCAGAGTCTTGACCTCTGAGCCATTTCTTCAGACCTAATATGTCATTCTTAACAACATAAGTAAATGCAGTTTTATAGGGTTTATATTCTATAGGGATCTCAACCAAGTAAATATTTTTTAAAAATTTGGATAAGTTCAAAACTCAGTTGGCATGCTTCAAGAAAATACTTAATATTTTAACATATTTGAATTTCTGTTGATGTCTTAAAAGATCAGTAGACAGTCTAATAAAATTATATTGTGCTTTCCTTGGGGCTCTTTCAAATTTAAAGGCAAATAGTGTTACTTAATTTTTCTAGGTTACCTAGTTCAGAACCCTAGTACAGCAGAGTATTGGAGAGCAGATCGAAAATAGTCATTATAATGTTCATATCTTGCGTGGTAAGGTTTTATGAGTTAAACTTTTATTCTTAAATTTTAGTTGATTCACTTTTGAGAGTGTTGCTTGCTGTCCCAGCTAGACCTGAGGTTCAGGCTTAAGTCACCCGATGCCTCAGCCCTCCGAGTAGCTGGGACTTTATTTAGGCTTTCACCACTGTGCCTGGCTTTAAATAACTCTTTCAAAGGTATGCATTTCTCCAGTGAAGAATGTTAATTTTCAGAGCGACAGCAGATGTGTTTCTGAATCACATAGATTTTAGAAATAAAGTCCTATCAGTAAGTTTTTTTGGACTGTTCAGCATAGGTTTGAGTAAGAATACGTGTCCTCACTCTTGTCTGCTCCTCACTTGCTAAGTCTCCCTTTCCTTTTGACGGTCAGTGTGTCTAACTGACCTCTTCTTGACTTCCCCTTTTCAGCCCTCATTAAATCTCCCGACTGTTTTATCCTTTCCCCTGAGCCCGAATTTCCTTTTGGCCTGTGGCCTTTCCCTCTGCCCACCTTCCAGTCTTCAGGATCCTCACTCTTGGAAGCAAGTGTTTTGTGTTCTTGGCAGATCATTTCCTTTTTAGTCTGACCTCTCAAACACCCTTATCCTTACATTTTCCAGATTCCTGCAACTTTTTCTCCTTTTTTGAGTCACAGTTTCATGTAACCAAGACTGGCTTTGAACTTCCTCTTTATCTCTGACCCTCTCTGATTATAGGCCATTGTATACCCTTGTTCCCCAGCCTCCCAGGTTCTCCCTTGTAGCCCAGGCAGCCCAGGGTGGCCTGAAATTCATGTAGCCCAGGCTGGTTTTAATCCTTTTATCAGCTTCCTATGTGCTGATATAGGTGTGAACCACCACTCTTGACTTCAAATTAAATATATACTAGATAAATTCATTGAATGCCAATCATGTATGGGCTGATCCTCTAGGCATTAGGGATATGCCTGTGACAAGATGGCTGTAGAGAAAACAAGACATGTTAAGGGACTGGTGTGTATTGAACGGGGGAAGGGAGGAGAATCTGTTTCATTTAATTTTTTCCCTGGTGGTGCCATGGATCAACCCCAAGGTCTGTGTATATCAGCCAGCCCCTGAAGTTTTATGTTGAGTTGGGTGGTCATTTAGGCTTTTTGAGAGCGATGTGAGCAGTGAGTCAAAGGAACTAAGCCCGTGGGTACTGGGAAGCAGGGCTAAAAATGGGAAGCATTGTATAGGGAATAACTCGTGCAGAGTTCCCTTCCTGCTAGGATTTGAACCTGGGCCTTGCACATACTAGGCAAGCTCTCTTATCTCTGAGCTATATCTTTAGCAGATGTATTTGGGAACTAGCTTCCAGTGTATGTTTCATAGACTGCCTGGTTTACCTGCTTCTGCCTCCCAAGTGCTGGTATCACAGGCCTGTACCACCACACCCAACAACACTTCTGCTTTTTATTTGAGCAAAATGGGGAACTCCACAAATTAGTCATTTTGGTTATTCTAAAAACATCATTGATTTCCTTTCCAAAGAATTTTTCATTGTAAAAGCAATTAATTCATGTTCTTTTTTTTTAAATTTCTTTTATTATTATTTATTCAATTGTGCGTGTGTGTATGTACGCGCGCACGTGTGTATGTGTAGAACCATGGATGAATCGGGAACCACCATGGATGCCTCCACCTCCTGCCCGGGATTCACAGGCTCCGCCCTACCAGGACCAGAAGCACAGGCCACCCCTGCTTCTGCCTGGTGTCTATATGTGGGATCTGGGATCTGAACTCAGGACCTTCTGCCTGCAAGGCAGAGGCTTAACCCCTGAGCCACCTCTCCAGCCCTAATTCATGTTCTTGTAGAAAATTTAAAAATACACAAAAGAAAAAAGAAAACAAAAACAATCCAATAATATCATCTGTTGAAAAATAATATGTGTGTAAAATTTTTTGAAGATTATCTCATGCTGTAGTCCAGACTGATCTCAAATGTGGGGCAGCTCTCTTGCACATCCCACATTCTGGGGTCACAGGTGATAGATCCTATAGAACATGTGTGTATGTTTCTAGTCTTTTGCTTTGCATTAGTACCTGTACACATTGTTTCTTGCGCTGTAGCATTTTGGCAGGGCAGGTGAACCCAGTTAGGCTTTGAAGATCCTGAAGCTGTTTTGTGGAGAGAGACTGATTGCACAAGACTGGAAGCAGAGTTGACTTAGTAAGATACTGCATTGACACAAGTAAGAAAATATGGTTGTAGAGATAGAGGCCAAAAGTGGTCAGAGTATCTGCATGTGTGGTGTGTACATGCACACGTGCTATGTGTACTTTGAGATGTTTCCCTGATACATTTCCCAGACGTAGTTACTTGATCATCCCCCCCTCCAAAAAAAAAAAAAAGGAATATGTACTATGTTCTGTTTATCTGTATGTGTGAAGCAATTTATGCGGGGGTGTTGGGATAAAGTAGTAAGGGGTGAAAGTAATACTGATTCATATATTCATATTTTTTAAAATATATTTTATTTATTTTGTGTGTGTGTGTGTGTGTGTGTGTGTGTGTGTGTGTGTGTGTGTGTATCAAAGGGCACTGTGTGTCCCTGTGGATGACCAAGGGTGACTTTGGGAATCATCCTAGATTGCTTCTACCTCTTTGCTTCCTTTTGGGATTTCCCAGGCTCTGCCCACAGGCCTGGAAGTGCAAGCCACCACCATTTCTGCCTGGCATTTTTATGTGGGACCTGGGATCTGAGCTCAGGACCTTCTGCTTGTGAGACAAAGTCTTAACCCTTGAGCCATCTTTCCAGCCCCATATATTCATATTTGTAACAACTGTCAACGAGTGAAAAAGTGTGTGGTTTTAACCCTTCTTTCTAAGGAACTTACTGTCTGGGGGACTGAAAAATATAAAAAGAGGTGACTAGGAGAGATTGAAAAACATTGAAAGGACTAATGAAAGAAATCCAACAAGGCAATTCAGGATGCACTGTCAGCTGAAACATGTAAATAATTGCTTGAGGTGGGGTAGTCTAGAAAAAGGATTTCAGTGTATTCCTGGGAGATATTGAGATGTTTTCAGTTAATGAGGTATGTGTGGTAGTCATGGAGGTGTGTATATGTGTGTTTATTTTGAGGCCCGAGAATGATGTGTTGGGTGTTTTCTCTATCATTTTTCCACCTTGAGTTTTGAGGGTCTCTGACCAAATTTGGAGCTTGGCCAGTTCTGCTAGACTGACTGGTCAACTTGTCTCTGGGAACAGATGGTTCCTGCCTCCCCAGTGCTGGGGTTGTAGATGGCTTACCACACTGCCTCACTCATGATTGCTGGAGATCGGAACTCATTCCTTAATGCTTGCACAATATGCACTGAACCCTCTCCTGGCCCCTGCATCTTATTTTTCTATGTAGGATCTTTTTTTAAAAAATTTTTAAAAATTTATTTAATTGTGTGTGTGTGCACATGTGTGTATGTAGAACCACGGGCGAATTCGGGAACCACCATGGATCGCCTCTACCTCCTCCTTGTTTTACTCTGCCACAGGATTCACAGGCTCCGCCCTACCAGGACTAGAAACGCAGGCCGCCCCCACTTCCAACCGGCATCTGTACGTGGGCTAGGATCCGAACTCAGGACCTTCCACCTGCAAGGCAGAGGCTCAACCCCTGAGCCACCTCTCCAGCCCTCTATATAGGATCTTATTGAACCTGATGCTCACCAACTTTATAGGCCAACTGGCTAGTAAGCTACAGGGATCTGCTTGTCTGTGATTCTTCCCCTTGATCTGCTTGTCTGTGATTTCTTCCCCTTATCGACATTGCAGCCCTGGAATTACAGACCAAGTCTGTGCCAGACTTTAAGTGGGTGCTGGGACCTTTTGAAACACACACACACACACACACACACACACACACACACACACACACACACTTTTACACACAAACAAAAAATAAATAAAAAATGTTGAAATTGAACTTTCTTGACAGAAATTAGTTTTTACATTACTAGTCCTAAAGTCCTTTTTAAGCTCGTCTTGTACATTTCTGTAGAAGTTAAGTGGTACTCACTTTCATCCTGGATTGCTTCTACCACCTTTGTGCTTTGCTCTGGGATTTCCCAGGCTCTGCCTTCCAGAACTGGAAATTCAGGCCTGTGCCATTTCTGCCTGGCATTTTTACATGGGATCTAGGATCTGAACTCAGGTGTTTCTCCTTGCAAGGCAGAGTCTTAACCCCTGAACCATCTTTCCAGCCCCAGTTTGCCATTTTCAGGTCTAATTGAGCAGCATTGAAGTACTTTTCCTTGTTGAGAAACTACCCTACACTATCAACTTCTGGAACTTCATCATTCCAGACAATGCTTTGGTATAGCAGTTTTAATCTGTTTCTGTAGTTTTCCCTTATTTAGGAGAGCACATGAAGTTTTTTTTCAACTCAGATATACAGAGTTCTTTGAATCTATCGCGGGCTTTCTGAGTAGAGGTTGATCATCAGATGGTCACCTTATGGTAGTTTCTGTTTATCAGAATTGAAGAGGTAGTTAGTTTTTTCTGAAAGAAGAAACAAAATCTAAAATCTTTTATATTTATTTAAGGGGATAGTAATGAAGGCACACACGTGTCATGGCATATGAGTAGAGGTCAGAAGACAACTATCAGAAGTTCATTCTTTCCACATGGGATTCCGGGTATAACTCAGGTTGCCAGATTTTTGAGCAAATAACTTACTTACTAAGCTATTTTGCTACTCCAACAAACATTTTTTAAAATTTTTTTTATTATTTATTCAATTGTGTGTTGTGTGTGTGTGTGTGTGTGTGTGTGTGTGTGTGTATGTAACCACGGACGAATTCGGGAATCCCCATGGACGCCTCCACCTCCTTGTTTACTCTGCCTTGGGATTCACAGGCTCCGCCCTACCAGGACCAGGCCTCCCCCCCCCTTCCCCCTGGCGTCTATACGTGGGATCTGGGATCGGAACTCAGGACCCTCTGCCTGCAAGGCAGAGGCTTAACCCCTGAGCCACCTCTCCAGCCCCAACAAACATTTTTTAATGATAGTTTGCTGCTTTAAAAAAAAAAACAACAAAGGTCTAAGAGATGTGCTTGCCACATAGCAAAAGGAACTGAGTTCACATCCCTGGGTATGCTGGGTGTGTATGGCAGCCTGCCCTAGTATTCTGACTCCAGAGCAGTTGGATTTAAAATTTGAATTGAAAAAATTAAAAATATTTATTCTGTATGTGTTGTGTTTATCAGACAGCATGCACCCATGGAAGCCCAAGGGTGATTTCGAGAATCAGCTTTTCTTGGCTTTGCTCTGGAGTTTCCCAGGTTCCACCTTCCAGGGCTGGATGTGCAGGCCACTGCCATTTCTGCCCAGTGTTTTTACGTGGGAACTGAGATCCAAACTCAGGTCCTTCTGCTTTCAAGGCAGAGGCTTAACCCCTGGAGCCATCTATCCATCCCTAAATTTAAAACTTAATTAACCCCCGTTCTGGGTTTAAGTAGACCCAGGCTTAAAACAGTAAAGTGTAAGAGTGGTAGAGCATGTTTTCTAATAGCTTCAAGCCTACAAACACACACACACACACACACACACACACACACACACACACACACACCATGTGCAATGCATACAGATATGTGCTTACCCACATGTAATGCTATACACACATGTAATCATGCTACACACACACACCATAATTCATACACATGAAAAGAAAAAATATCAAGTGTTGAAATCAGTGACATGCTTTAATGTAACTTCCGTTTCTTAGTCCACTGTGTTAGCAAGATTTATTCATAATTTTATGAGCTGAAGATGAATGGGAAAGCACTTATAGCTGAGCAGATTAATGTACAATGATGAAAAGTATACCTCATGTTTTTATCAAGTTTTTAATATGCTTATGTTTTGAAAAATCACATCTGTGGTTATATTAACAGAACAGATTTCTTTAGCACTTTGCCTTCAATCAGATGGAATGTGATGATTTCAGCTTTGTTATCCTCTTGCTAGAGTAGGATGATCAGTGAAATAGTTTAGGAATAAAATAATAGTTTAATTTTTTGTTGTTGTTTTCTGAGATAGTCTCACCGTTGCTGAGGATAAGCTGCAACTTATATAGCTCAGGCTAGCCTCATCTCTCAGCAGTACTCTTCCAAAACAGATTCGTATTCCGGGAGGAAAAGCAATTGTAAAATTTCATGCTGGAGTTAGTAAAGGAAGAGAAATGTAGTTTCTTTGAATGGGTAAAAGTGACTGGTGGCAGCTTGTTAAAGATGTAAATACTCAGACTGTCATGTTCTAGGCATCTGGCTGTTGAAGGTTCTCTTGGTAAGGTATGTGGAAAAAAGTGTGTGCAGGCTCTGTTGGTAAAAGACATAAATACCACACTTCTAGTGGTCAGGGGGCACATGCATTGACAGAGATAAAGATGTAGTCAGCGTGTTAACACTTGTAAATGCACATTCCATGCTTTTAATTCGCCCTCTTTTTGTGTTTTCTTTAATACTTGTAGGCTGGAAGGTAAATGCTAAGCCCTCCCCCTGATAGTCTCAGCACTGGTCTCCTGTGCTGTCCTCCTGCCTCGGGCTTCTAGTTATTGGGATTTCAAGTGTGTCACCATTCTGGCTATTTCATGTTGACATTGGTTAAAAGAACATCGAAACAGTGCTGATTGTATTGAAAGGTTTTTAAACATGCGCTTTTCAAAAATGAATATTGGTTCATATTGTAGCAATATATCTTGCCTTTTTAAGAAACAAAAAAGAAAAATCTTTACTAGATCCAATATATACTGTAAAGATAACTTAATATATCTTCTTCTGTGAAGAATAAGTAGGAAGGTTGATTCAAACATTTTAAGAGAGCTGTTTATGTGTCATCCCCTTTCCCCCCTCCCACACTTACCCCCTAAGGTGTGGATGAGAAGGTCCATTTCTCTGGGTTTAAAAAATTCCCCATGTACCAGGCTAGGCCTTTTGCTGAGGATGAGGCACTTTTGTGGCAGCGTTGCCATGGCGACTGCCTTCCAAGTGCTGCCTCAAGGTCACTCATCACTCACAGCACTGAATACTTGGATTTTGTTAGGGAAAAAAAATCAACTCAGGAGATCAAATGCAGTTAATTATTATGTTGGATTATTACACAGGCAATTCTAGAAAGCATAATCAGTATTCTTTGTTCACGGTATTCATAAACTGTATTTTCTTTGAATATTGAATTTTAACATACCAGATTGGAAGGTTAAAGTAGGCATAGCCATATATTGTAATATCCTGTTTTGTTGAAGTTATGATTGTTTAATATAGCAACTTAATTTTATTGCACTTACAGCATCAAAACAAGTCTCCCTCCATATTTGCTAATTCATAGAGACAATAGAGGTACAGCAGTATTTTGTTCTTTTTGTTAAGGTCAGTTGACGTTACTGGTGAATTTGGCTGTTGTTCATATGAGAACAGGCTGTTTATGTTTTTTCCAAACTAGATTTCAGAGATCTGTGATCCATTTGCTTCTATGTCATGTGTACTTCATATCTATCATGCTGCTGTTAATCTTCCTTGTCCTCACTTTTTGAGTTGTAACCTTTGAGTTAAATAATGATTTTGTCAGATTGTCATGTACATTTATCAAGCAGTTTTTCAAGGAAGGAAAATACGAAACAAAATACCCCCCTTACATTATTCTTTCTTCTGGATCTTGTTCTAGGGAGGGAGGAAATCAGGATGCGTGGTTCTTCCATTAGTGCTCGAAGGTGACTTTGAAATCAGAGAGAAGGCATTGCTGTATAAAGAATGCTACTGAAACAAGCAAAAAGAGTGTTCTATCATCTGGCTGGATTTTTTTTAAAGCTAATTAGACTGTAACTGGTTACTGTACTTTCGGAATTGGATGAATTGGTTCTTATAAAGCATTTCTGTCTCTGCTTTTGCAGAGCAGACACCTTTGCAGTGTCTCATCAAAATAGTTCTACATGCTTGAAATTTAAATGAAGCACTCTATAGATAGTATTGAAGATACGCTAGATCTTGCATGCCTGCTAGTGTCCTGTCATCTGGGCTTGCTTATGGAGCAGTGTGTTTCCTGATGTTAGTTTTGCTAATTTGGAAAAATGGATTTGTAGAGTTGTGATTATGGGGCAGTGGGATCTAGAGAATATTAGGCCCAGTTCTCTCAAACTGACCCTCCATGTAACTTTTACTGGGAATCTGGTCAAGTCGCTGGCTCCTCTATGAAACAAGTTGATCCCAGTCATAACAGGCATGTGGCACTTCTGTTTTGTGCAGTAAAATTGAGATTATTTCTTGGAATGGAGGAGAACTGCCATTGTTACCAGTGTAAGATGTGAAACTTCTGTGTAGATTGCATTCCAGGTACATTTTTTTTTGAGAATTAAGGTAGAGTTTATTAGTAAAGAGAAAAGTTGGAACTCATGGACTCCAGACGTGGAGTACCATGAGGAGCTAGAGTGCCTCCATGAGAAGCAGAAATAAAACAGAGCTCATGGCAATAGAGTGCCATGAGGGTCTAGAGAGCCTCCAAGAGAAGTAGGCAGCTGGAAATGGACTCATGGCACTAGAGGGCCATGAGGGGCTAGATCATCTCCAGGTGCATTTTTAACCAGGCTGTATTTAAGAGAGAAGACTTTGAGAATGTGGCTGGGCACCTGGCAAAGAATTTTTTCTTTTTGATCTTTTTGGGCACTTTTACTTTGGAGTTCTGGCTGATCTGGCACTTGCTGTGTAGAGTGAGAATGAAGAATATATTTACTTTTTCTTTGATGCTTTCTCCTGATACAATTAATCTCAAGATGGTATGCATACTTTTTGAAAAATTTGCTTTTTATGTATGTGAGTGTGTACCTGTGAGTTTGTACCTCTGTATGTATCAGATGGCACTATATGTGCCTGTTGTGACCCAAAGTGTGTGCTTTGCTCTGGAAATTCCCAGGCCCTATCTTCCACTGCCATATCTGTATTGTATTTTTATGTGGGATCCAGAACCCAAATTCAGGTCCTTCTGCTTGTGAGGCAGAATCCTAACACCTGAGTCATTTCTCCAGCCCTGATACTCTTCTTGTTTGGGTAGGTATGATAACTATTTGAGAATTGTTCTTTGGGAAACTAAAGTATAGTTTGTGACACTTTTCATGGAACATTATGTGGATGATGGTCTCATCAGGAGCACACCAGGTGCTTGATTTGTTTCCTGTGTCACAGTGCCCTTGTTGGAGACGAGAGGACAACTTCCTGGAGTTGGTTCTCCTGCCATGTTCTGGGGCTTGAACTCTGCTTGTCAGGCTTGCACAGCAAGTGCCACTACTTGCTTGCTGAGCCATCTCACCAGCTCCTGTTCTCTAAACTGATTTCTGCAAGAGAGTATTATTTTTTTTTTCTCATAAGATTGTGTTCTATTTTCTTTGCACTAGAAAATTTTGAGGATCAAAGGTATAGGGTAACTTGAAATCATGTACCTAATAAATGGTAGTGTCAGATTTTAAGTCCCCATCTGTTCTTTTTTTCGCATGCATGTCTGTGTGTCTGTGTGTCTGTGTCTGTCTGTCCTCGTCGATGTCCTGCATCAGAGGGCATTTCTTTGTGCCTGTGGAGGCCCAAGGGTGATTTTGGAAATCATTCTGGATTGTTTTATATTCTTTTTGCTTTGGTCAGAGATTTCCCGGTCTCTGGACTTCCAGGACAGGAAGTGCAGGTTGAGTTTCTTCATGGGATCAGTGATCCAAACTCAGACCTTCTCTTTATAAAGCAGAGGTTTAATCCCTGAGCCACTTCTCCGAACCCTCCCCCCATCTATCTTCAAAAATGTTTCTATTTCTAAAAATAGTTCTCACATTGTTATTAGGGTGAGAAGACCATCTTCAGTAGGTGCATATACAAATTCAGAATATGCACGCTTCTTTAAAAAATATTAACAATGCTTCAATCATCTGTTGTCCAAGCATCTTTTGAAAAGTATCTTTTAGGGTTGGAGAGAAGGCTCAGGGGTTGGTATGAGGTGAAAGGACCTGAGTTCAGATTTAGGTCCCACATTAAAAACAAACAAAAACAGACAAGTAGATGAACAGTTGTGATGAACAGGTGAAGTGGCTGTGACCTGCATTTCCAGCCCTGATGTGTGGAACCCGGGAGATCCCAGAGTGAAGCAGGGATGAAGTAGAAGCAATCCAGGATGATTACTGAGGTCATCCTTGGTATACAGTCCCTTCACACACACACACACACACACACACACACACACACACACACACACACACACACACAAAGTCACACCTTTTGGACTCTGGTTTTAGCCAGCTGTTTTCTCACTTTGTGAATCTGCAATTGTAAATTGGTATTGTGGTTACTGGCAAACCTTTGTAGAACCAGTGTAACTTTAGAAAGAGTAGGGAGTTTGGTAGATAAAGCTCCTGTAATGAAAAGCCACAGACAGGACAGCTGAAGCAGCATGTTTACTTTTTCATGGTCAATAGAAGACAGCTGCGGTTAGAGGGGATTCTGAGCTTCTTTGCTATACTGTAGATGACTAGCTTCTTCTCTGTGTCTTCACACAGCTGGCTCTGCTCTTAGGAAGACATTGGTCATGTTGGATTAGAACCTACCTCAGTACCTCACTGTGACCTGTCACCTCTCTTCTCCAGTGGAATCCCATTCCAAGATCCTGGAAGGGAGGTTGGATTTCAATTTTTTTAAAATTTTTTTTTTTTTTTTTGAAATATGAGTTGGGAGATCATCTTAGTCCTCAACCTAGGTCATACTACCTTTCCATATTTCAGGTACTTTATGTTTGTAATGAATTGTAACCAAGTGTTTACGACTTAATGGTATTAAGAAATGCTTTATAGCATAGTACCTGTCTACTTAACATAAACTTATAGTTTGGTCAGTAATTATGTTTAATTTGTGTGTGTATGTATTTGTGTTTGTTCATTCATTTGTTGGTGGATGCAGGAGGTCAGGAGACAACTTTCTTGGGAGTTGATTCTCACCCTCTACCTTGTGGGTCCTAATAACAAATTCAGGTTTCTGGGCCTTCCTTCTTTCTGCTGCTGTGAGACAACACTCAGACTCAAGCAACTTAAGGGGAGATTTATTTGGCTTACAATTCCAGAGGAAAGATACTGTCCGTTATGGTGGACAACAAAAGTTGAAGGTGCCTCAGGTCATACCATCATAGAGGAGAAGGGGGGGAGGGGGAAAGAGAAAGAGAGAGCAGTGAACTTTGCAATCAGGGTGGGGCTGCCCAATTTCAAGGCCTGTCTTTTCTGTACATTCCTTCCTCTAGCACCTCCTAAAAGTGCCCTTACCTTCCTGAACATTAGCTGACTAAGGCTGTAAGCACATGAACCTGTAGGGGACCGACTCACATTTAAACTTCGGCAGTGCCTTTACCTGCTGGCTCTCAGTGTTTAAAAATTAGAAAGTGTGCACTTAATAACCATTGTTGTTCTGTTGAGAGGCTTTGTGTGGCCTGGCTTGACTTTAAACTCCTGATCCTCCTGCTTCCACCTTCCAAGTGTTAGGATCACAGGAGCATGCTCCTCAGCCCTCATTCTTGTCTACTTTCTGTCACTTTTTTTCTTTTTGTCTGTCTTGTGTCTTGTCTTTATTTTCCCTTCCCTTTTGTCCTTTCCCCATTTTCTCTTTCTTCCCTTCCTCCCTTTCTCTCTTCTATGTAGAAATCCATAGTTAGAAAATATTTTTAATAAATAATCTTGAGAACTCCTGTTTTATAGCATATTCATTAGGTATATAGACAGTTGGTCAAAGTAATCTTTAATTTTTCAGTGAATTGCATGTGAATTGCTTGTGAATTTAAATTTAAAACAAATTCAGACTTAATATTGAGAACCAGCATGTTTTGGGTGAGGTCGTGTTGTCTTTAAAGAATTTTCATGTATTCCCTCTTCAGCTTTGGATAAGATTATGCACAGAAATAAACACATAACATGAAAGTTCTATCATTATAATTATGTATTTTGATTTTTGAGATAGGATTCTACATGTTTAGGCTAGCTTTTAAGTTAAGTTTGCAGTTTTTTCTTCTTTCTTTGGGGATTACAACTGGCAAACTCTGAATCTTTAGCTTTGAAAGTTTTAGGCAACTCAGCTGTAAAAAACAAGTTACAAAATTTGACTGATTGTGTTATATACAATTACTACGTAATTTTTTTCCTCTCAATACTTGTGGTTTAAAAATTAATAACTTGTGGAGTAGTTTTTTTATTTATAGAAAGATTAAGCAGTAAAGAGTTCTCATTTACCCATTTTCCCCGACTTTACTATGTACATTTTTAAAGTTGTTTATTTGAAGGGAGGGGAGAGAGAATACTGTAATGCAGGTGTAGAGTCCAGATGATAACTCTCAGCTGTCTGATCTCTCTTACTACGTGCACTTTGGGAATGGAATTCCCAGGTCATCAGGTTTTTGTACGTGTGCTTTTACCAATAAGCCAATCATGGGCTGCTGCTATTGCTATTTTTTTTTGTACCAGTTTGGTTTGTGGTACATGTTGCAGTTAATGAACCAACATATCTTTGCACGTGTGTGTATGTGTGTGTGGGGGTTAGGTTTCATCCTCAGAAATGAAGTCATGGTTCTTTGAGACATGGTCTGTCTGGCCTGGAGCTCACCAGTTGGTCTAGCCTGGCTGGTCAGTGAGCTCTATGGTTTCTTGTATCCAACATCCTAGCAGATTGATGTTATGAGAGTATTTTCTCTTAGTTCATTGTTGTTCTCTGCTTAATCTGTGCCCCTTCCTGCTCTAGTACTGGTGATTGGATTTGGGATCTCGTACATGACAGGCAATTATTCTGCCTCTAGTTGTTCACTTAAACCCTTAAGATTTTTAATTTCAGTGCAATTTAAGGTCACAGCAAAATTGAGAGAAAATTTCAATGATTTCTCACACTGTCCATGAGAGTAGCGTCTTGGTTGAAGTCAATGAACCCACATTGCACAGAACTGTAATTTTAGTAAAAGTTCACAGTGTATATTAGGACTAAGTCACAGAATGTTGTTATTTTCTGTGGGTTTGACAAATGTATAGTGGCATGTATCCACCATTACAGTGCCAATACAGAAGCAATTCACTGCGTCCTAAAAGTCTTCCGTGTTCTGCTTGTTCATCTTTCTCTTTCCCTGTCCTCAGTTCCTCACCCATTTTTGTCTCCAGTTTTCCTTTTTCCAGAATGTCTTTACATTACACCATATAGTACATTACAGTCTTTTCAGACTCTTCTCTTTCTTAGTTATAAGTTCTTAAGTTTTCTCTGGGGGTTTTCATGACTTGTTAGCCATATTTCTTTGTAGTGGACCATTATGAATAAAGCTGCTTTTTTTATAAATTTTTTTTATTATTATTATTTATTCAACTGTGCGCATGTGCGTGTGTATGTGCGTGCGCGTGTCTGTGTGTGTGTGTGTGTCTGTGTATGTGTAGAACCACGGACGAATTCTCGAACTACCATGGGCGCCTCCACCTCCTTCTGCCCCAGGATTCACAGGCTCCGCCCTACCAGGACCAGAAGCGCAGGCCGCCCCGGCTTCTGCCTGGCATCTATACGTGGGATCTGGGATCCGAATTCAGGACCTTCCGCCTGCAAGGCGGAGGCTTAACCCCTGAGCCACCTCTCCAGCTCGAATAAAGCTGCTTTTAAGCCTCCATTTTTAGACTGTCTTGTGAGAGTTTTTCAGCTCCTTTGCATAATAAACGAGGGGTGAGTGCTGAATCATACATTCTTTTTAAAATTTTTTTATTATTTATTTATTCAATTGTGCATGTATGCGCGCATGTGTATGTATGTGTGTATGTATGTATGTGTATGTACGTGTGTGAAGAACCACAGATGAATTCGGGAATCACCATGGACGCCTCCACCTTCTTGTTTATTCTGCACCAGGATTCACAGGCTCCACCCTACCAGGACCAGAAACGCAGGCCACCCCTGCTTCTGCCTGGCATCTATACGTGGGGCCTAGGATCCGAACTCAGGACCTTCCACCTGCAAGGCAGAGGCTTAACCCCTGAGCCACCTCTCCAGCCCCTGGATCATACATTCTTAAGAACATAATTAGCTTCCTGATTTGCCAATCTTCTGACCAGCTTGTGTTCTGATCATTGGTGAACAGGAATTTCTGTTGCATCCTTTCCAGTTTTGATGTCATGTTCTGGAATTTGGCCATTCCAACAGGCATATTGTAGTCTCACTGTTGTTTCCATCTGCATTTCTCTGACAATATGACACAAAACAACCCCCCCTTATGTATTGTTGACTGGCCTTGGAATTGCAGAGTAGGACCTTGAACTCACAGGTTTCTTGTCTCCACCTCACAAAGTTGCGTGATTTTATAGACCCGTGTCATCGCAGATAGTCCTGGTCTTTTTGTGCTTGGAATAAAAACCCCGGGGATTTTGGCACTCTAGGCATGCTAGGCTGAAATTCATCTCCAGACTCTATTTTTTTGAGTTGGTAGATGAGGTCTGTTAGGTAAAGAGTAAAAATTTTGTATCTTTACTAAAAAGATATCTTTTATAAAAAGGATGAGGAATGTTTAAATATATACAAATCACTATTTTTGTCTCATTTGTGAATATAAAAGGATAGTTAAGATAATAAGGTAGTTTTGAAAAATTTTGGATACTTTCACAGCTTTTTTTGTGTGCATGTGTGTGAATGAGTTTGTGGGGTGTGTGCGTGTGTATGTCTGTGTATATCAGAGGGCATTGTGTGTGCCCATGGAGGCCCGAGGGTGATCTCGAGATTCATTCTGGATTGCTCTCTTTCCATTTTGCTTTGTGATGGGGTTTCCCAGACTCCAGTTTCTGGGGCAGGAAGTGCAGGCCACTTCCATTTCCTCCTTTTCCTTCCAGCAATATCACAGGGGTGAGGATGGGAGTGGGGGGTGGGGTGGGGTGGGGATCGAGAGGTGGTTCTGCTGGCAAGGCAGAGGCTTAACTCCTGAGCCATCCCTCTCCCTCCCCATACCCTTCTCTTTTTAAAAAGACTTCTAGAAGTAGATTCTGGACCAAGAAGTTTTAGACACTGTTTTATTATTATTATTATTATTATTATTATTATTATTATTATTATTATTATTTATTCAACTGTGTGCATGTGTGTATGTGCGCGCGTGTGTGTGTGTCTGTGTATGTGTAGAACCACGGACGAATTCGCGAACCACCATGGACGCCTCCACCTCCTTCTGCCCTGGGATTCACAGGCTCTGCCCTACCAGGACCAGAAGCACAGGCCGCCCCCGCTTCCGCCTGGTGTCTATACGTGGGATCCGGGATCCGAACTCAGGACCTTCCGCCTGCAAGATGGAGGCTTAAGCCCTGAGCCACCTCTCCAGCCCCTAGACTACTGTTTTCCTTCTGTCTTATTTATGTTTTTATTTAAGGTCTTCCCGTATAACCCAACCCTGCTCTTGAACTTGAAGGCTCTCCCTGCCTGCTTCCTCAGTGGGAGAATTACTATCCTACCTGGCTTTTTGTTGTTGTTGTTTGTTACTATTTCATTTATTAGGGGTTTGCATGGCACACAGGTGTTATTTCATGTGGATAGAGGTCAGAGAACAACTTTTGAAAGTTAGTTTTCTCCTACCATATTGGGTCCTAGGGATTGAACAGAGGTCATTATGTTTGTGAGCAGGTGCCCTCTTTTATAAAAGCTATTGACTGTCTTTTTGAGGTGTCTTAGGAATCTTTGTGTCTTGATATACATTCCTACTAGTCATAGTGGTGTGCACCAGTGATTTCTAGACGATGGGTAATTGGGTAGTCTGGGTTATACAGGGAGATCCTGTCTCAAAAAAAAAAAAAAGTTACTATTTTTTTCCCCCATTGAACTCCTTTTTTATTGTTTCATGCTTTCCCAATCCCCATAGGTGCTGTGCCTATTTTCATTTTTTTCCCCCCTTCTGTGTGTGTTGTGTCTGTGTGGCTGGGTATATAAGAGGGCACTGTGCGTACCTGTGGAGGCCCAGTGGTGGAATCATCTGGATTTCTCTACATCTTTTTTGCTTTGCTCTGGGGTTTCTCAGGCTCTACCTTCCAGGGCCAGAAGTGTAGGCCCACTACAATTTCAACCTGTGAGTTTCCATGTGATTTTCAGATCCAAACACAGGTCCTTCTGCTTGGGAGACAGAAGCTTAAATCCTTGAATCAGCTTTCCAGCCCCCATTTGTAACAACTACTACGAACTGGTTCTTTGCCCATTTTTTTCCCTATGAGGTTGTCTTTGCTATATTTATAGAAAGAAATCTGTACATTCTAAGCATAAATTCATAATCTGTTTATAAGTTGTTGTTCTCTATCACCTTTAAAATAAAACTTTATTAAAAGTTGCAAAACCAGAATGTCTTTCATTTTCCTCAAGTGCTGACATTTTGTATTTGTTTTCTCTCTTTGAAAACCTGGACAAGTATAGACATAGAGCTGTTCTTTTTCAGTTATCTGAAGGGGAGTTACAGACATGCCACTCTTCAGTTTACTTCAGTATGTCTTTCCTTAAAACAAAGAATTCTTTTATAGTGTGCTGCGTTTATCAGCATTGGGAAATAGTGTTAATTATCCCAGTAATACCGAGTTCAAGAAAAGACACCTGGACTTGATGTGTTGATTCCAGTTATCTTTAATCTGAGACAGATTACCGTAGCATGTAAGCCTAGACTGGCTTGAAACTAATTTTGTAGCCAAGGGTGACCTTAAATTCTTCATCATGCCTCCACCTTATGTGCTGTACTTTTGGAGTATAAAGATTAGTTATTTCATGGAAGTACCTTTATTTTGTTTTGAGACAGGATCTCTCTGTCTTTCTCTAAATGAATGGATGTTAAAAAAGTATATTAAAAGATTTTTGTGTTTATATCATCATTGTAAACATAAGCTGGGTGTGGAGGACAGGTTTGTGATTATACATGGCACTTGCTAGATTGAGACAGAAGTATTATTACAAGGTTAAGGCAGTTTGAGCTAAACAGTGAATTACAAGGACAGCAAGGGCTTTGTGATAGAATGTTTATCTGATATTCCCAAGACCCTGGGTTTCTTTTATCCCCAGCATGAAAACCGAAAAATAGATCCATATGAACCGGGCATGGGGGTACACATTTGGGATTGTAGAACTCAAAAAACCGAAGCAGGAAGATTAACACTTTTTAAGGTCAGTCTGTACCTAGTGAGACCCTGTCTCCAAAAAATCAAAACCAATAGAACAACACATGAGTGCTTTTTCTGACTTTAGGAACCTGGGATGTAATTCACAGTTGATATTTGATAAGTAAGATGGGGCATACAAAACTTCCGTTTTTTTCTTCTTTCTCTTTTTGAAGGGTTAAGCGGCAATAATGGAATGTGTAGCATTCCTGATATTTTACCCAGTTCACTGAGCTGGGTGTCGGACTTCAACAAGTGTTTCAGGCTAACTACTTAGTGCAGTAATCACATAATAAAATTCTTGTTAATCTTTCTAGATGAATTTCACCTAGAAGATGGCATTCTACTTGCTGGTAATCTTTATCTGAGGGTGTTTGAGTCCTTTCGAATACAGGCACGATACTTGTGTTAATACTAGTAAGGCAGAAGTCACTTGAGTTTCAGAATAAGTTTCATCAAATATTTTCTGATAAGTTTTCCCATGAATTTTGGCCGTGCCTGGATTCAGATAGAGGAAAGGAAATTTGACTCTGGTTGTATTTTCCTTGAAGACTTATTTCATTTTCTATGGAGACTTCATCGAATACTAACTAAGTTAACTTGGATGTCTGTCATTATTGCTTAATATTTAGTAAGTTGTTAATTATCAGCAAGGACATTTTGATATAATTTTGACATGAACATAGTACATATTGAATTACATTTTTTTAAATGTTAAGAACTAGAAATATTTTCCACTTAATATGCCAAGATCACTGGGATTTTTTTTTTGCCACCTCCTTCCTCTTCGAGTTTGTTGTCTGTGAAGATAGAATCCTGACTGCGTTAATAACTACCATCACTGAACCCTTCCCCCAGCTGAATGACAGAGCCTGGTTTGCCTGCAGCTGCAGTAGTAGGCATCTTTCAAGGAAGTGACCTTGGCTTGTATTAATCAAATTCAGAACACACAGAAAGGCTTCTTGCTAACATGCTGACGTGATATAAAATTTTATCGTATCCATTTTCTTTCAAAGTGAGGCCATTTTGTAAAAAGATACAGAGATGCCTCTAATTAAAATGCACACAGACACACAGACACAGACACAGGCGTGCACACACACACACACACACACACACACACACACACACCTTCTGCAAATCATTTAAAAAAGTTCTGTTTTTAAAATTATAGACTTTGGGCCAAATACACATAAATTTACATAATGGGGGTTTGGGAACTATTACAAGAAATTACTTGTTATAATTTTGAGTTAAGGAAAAAATGCAACACTAATTTTATTTATGATTTGAATATTTATATTAAATTGTATGCAAACTTTCTGTGCTGAGAAATAGAGTGCATATTATACTCATGGCCTAAGACAGTTTTATAAAGTAAGACACTGTATGTTGGTTACTGTGACTTCAGAAATAAGTGGAATCAGCTTTTCCTGGTTTGGATAAAACCTGATATTCTGTATCAAATAATATCTTGTATGAAATATAGGTTGGTGCCTATAGCAAGTATAAGCTTAAATTGAAGATTCTAAAATTCATCCAATTAGTGTATTAATATTAATGAGAATATTTTTCTCCATTTTCACCTGTGTATGACTACAGGGTACGTGCGTTTTTGCTGTATATGAGTGAGTGCCAGTGTGCGTGGAGGTCAGACTGACAAAGAATCAGCCTCAGTTGTCTACTGCGCTGTTTGGAAATTGTTCATTGGGCTTGTTTGGCCAGTTTGCTCTAGGAATTTCATTTTGCATTTGTTTTGTGTATGTGTGTGTATACGTGTACATATGTATGTATGTATGTGTATACCTGTCATGGCTTGCATGTGATGGTCATGACAACTTTTGGCCCTGGTTCTTTCCTCTGTTCTTTGGGTTCTAGGAGTTTTGAATTAGTGCACTTTAATCAAGGCAAAGCAGCTCATACCTACAATCCTGCTACTTGTGAGACAGAGGTAGGAGGATTGTCTCTAATTTGAGGCCATTGGGGTCTAAAAGAGTAAGACTGTGGCTCAAAAAAAAAAACAAACCAGATCAAGTCAAACAACAGACAGCATATTAATCAGGCCGGTTGTAGACTCCTGAGCCCAAGCATCCTCCCAGCTGACTTCTCAAGTAGCTTAGCCTACATGTGTATACTCCCTTGCCTGTGCTAATCTTCATTTTTATCCTTGTCAATGGACACAGTATTGAAAATGGTATTTAATGGATTTGTGTATTGATCTCTGTATTTGGAGGAAATTTACATAAAAAAATATTAGGAACAGTTGTGTTTGTTGCCAAAAGGATTTGCCCTTGAGCGTGATGGATAGCAGATTGCTTGTTTGGAGAAAAGAAACAGGGAAAAGAAATGTAACACTTGGAAGCTCTTCCCACTCTTCTGTGTGCAGGCTCACCTTGAGAAAAGGACAGACACCTGTGTATTTGCTTTAGTAACTTGAGGAGGTGGGGAATCTATGCAAATAAAATAGTGTAAATACTTAGAAATGTCTTTATTAGCAGTTTATTTTGGGAGAGAAGCATTTACTAGAAACAAACCAGCATTATCTTTTATCATACTGTAAATTGTTAGAGCTGTGGCCTCCTGGAGGAGAATCTGTCCTGAACCTGCCTAAACTCGCTCTTTGTCTTGATACTCATTAGTATCAGACTGGGTTGTTTGAGACTGTAGGATAAAGAAACCAATTTCAAAGAGAAAGGATAAATACTCAGTTTTCTCCTCAAACACCTGTTTGAAATAAAATTGCTACCTTGAACTTTAGCTGTTCATCATTGCCTTCTTTTTCTACCCCTTCTGCCTTTAAAGAAAAGGAAAAAAGAGCCTTACAAGAGAAGAATGTGTGCAATTCTGGTAGCCAATGAGTTAATGTTCATTTGCAGCCTGAGGGTCAGCTGCAGTCTCTGTTTCCTGATTGGCTGCTAAAAGGTGAAATTGAAACCACTGTAAACTTTTGACCCTGTAGCAGTTCTTGTGGAAAGTCTTCCACTGGCAGAGCCCAGGGCTTCCTTTGCTCCCCTTCCCACCCAGCTCTCCCACCCTCTTTTCCTGTATTTATTTTGTGTGATCGTGCAGGACCGCATGCAGTTTTTCCAAGGGGGGTGGAGGGCGCAGAGGGAGTAGAGCAAGCACTAGCGAGCAGTTTGCTGGCCAGCCTTGTCTCATTAACCTCACAGCAGCCACAGACAAGCGGCCAGTTCATAAATTGATTTGCCACTGGGATTTTGTTTTTAGTTCTCTCCTAATCTTAAGATATTTAAAATCACAACAGAATTTTTAAAAATATACTTTTATTAAATTTTAAAGTTTAAAAAAAAATTTTAAAGTTTATATGCAGAATACTGGGTTTTATTATGGCATTTTCACCTAAGCCACTATCCTTTTATCTAATTCAACCCCCCCCCCATGTCCCTTATCCCTCTGAGGTGGGAGGAGGGGGTTCAGGGAGTGGGGCTAGTCTGATGGCATGTTCATTGGTTTGTTAGAAAAGGTATGACACAATTTCCTGGATATGTGGAGTTAAAAATAATTTTTTCTTTCAGCTCCCTTAATATACTCCTTTATGTATCCTGTGTCCCATATAATTTTTGAACAAGTGACCAGTGTTACACAGAAGTAACATTTCTCGTTTTTGGGGTGGTCCTGGGAACCTAGGTCTTTGTGCATGCTAGACAAGTTAGATAAGCGCTCTATCACAGAACCTGTGATACCTACTTGCTTCAGAGACAGTGAAGCTCAGGCTGGTCTGGAACTAACAAACCCCCACCTTAGTTTCTCCAGTTCTGCACACACAGGTGTGTGCTGCTGTGTGCTGCTGTGTTTGTCTGCTTTGCCTTTTATTATAAAGGACTCAAGTGGTGTGTGGACTGTAATACTTGGGAGAGGCCTTAATCTTGTGGCAAGCCAAGGTGAATGGTACTGGGCTTAACTTCACGTCTGAGTAGTGCTTTACAGTCATTTTTTTGTATTAACTACCTCTGGACTCTGCTCACCACTTTGGTTGTTTTCACCCTGACTGGAGCAGTGTGGTGGGTTGGTGCTCATCAAGGGCTTATGTTAAGGACTTTGTTTTCCTTTTATAGACTTAGAGCACATTTATAATGGTCCTCTTTCCTGCTTACCAATAACAGGCAGTCACCTGTTTTTATTTCATTGTGAGATGCAGTGCCTGGTACAGCAAATTAAATTTCATGTATGGGACAGTTCATGGAGTTGGACTTTACACAACCTAGGTTTTCGAAGCTGATGCTTCTGTTTTCATTGTATCATTTCAGTATTTAGGTTGTCTTTGCCTAGAGAAATAAATTATCTTCCTGTGTGTCTCTCTGTGTCTGTCTGTCTCTGTCTGTCTGTCTGTCTGTCTGTCATGTCCCTATGGTGTGTGTGTATCAGAAGGTATTGTGTGTGCTTGTGGAGGCCCAAGGGTGACTTCAGGAATCACCCTGGATTGCTGTACCTCCTTTTTTTGCTTTTCTCTGGGATTTCCTAGGCTCTGTATTGCCAGGGTGGAAAGTGTAGGCCACTGCCATTTCCTCCTGGGATTTTTACATGGGATCCGAGTTTGAACTCAGGACCTTCTGCTTGCAAGGCGGAAGCTTAACCCTCGAGCCATTTATCCAGTACAAACGTCTATAAATTAAAAAAAAAAAAAAACTTCATTTATTTACTCCGTGTGTATGTGTGTGTGTGTCCGTCCGTCCGTCCATCCAGAGGACCAAAGATGACTTGTGGAATCATCCTGGGTCTCTTCTATCTCCTTGCTTCCCTCTGGGATTTCCCAGGCTCTGCCCACCAGAGCCAGAAGTGCAGGCTGCCACTGTTTCTGCTTGGCATTTTTATGTGGGACCTGGGATCTGAACTTCGGATCTTCCGCTTACAAGACAGAGTCTTAACCTTTGAGCCATCTCCAGCCAAAACACCTATAATTTTTAGATGAAAGTATCGAATAAATTATGAGAAAGCTAGACTCTTTTTTTTTTACTCTGCCCCGGGATTCACAGGCTCCGCCCTACCAGGACCAGAAGCGCAGGCCGCCCCCGCTTCCGCCTGGCTTCTATACATGGGTTCTGGGATCTGAACTCAGGACCTTCCGCCTGCAAGGCGGAGGCTTAACCTCTGAGCCACCTCTCCAGCCCCCAAAGCTAGACTCTTTATAGTTTATAAAATTGGAATAAGTGAGTGATAGTGCATATATTATTTTTAAAAGATTGTTGTTTTTTATGCATACCTATGCTATATCTCTTTCTTCTCTTACAATGATTAATGGTATTTAAAAAGTTTGTAATTACAGGGCTGGCTTAGATAGTAAGGCACCTGCTTAAAACCTGGAGACCCGAGTTCCATCTCCTGATGCTCACATAGTGGGAAGAAAGAGTTGACCTTAGGAAGTTGTCCTCTGACTTCCACCAGCAAAGAAAAAGTGATTTTCTAATACTGACTGTCCGCTTTTTGTCCTAATGGTGTCTCTTGTTTTTTGATTGTCTTGTTATGTAGTCTGGCCTGATACTTAAGATCTTCCTGTCTTAACCTCCTCAATATGGGGATTATAGGTGTAAGTCACCAGGCCATCATGCCCACCCTCCCTTCTTCCCTCTCTCCCTCCCTCCCTTTCAATTAAATTTGATTTGCGTGTGTGTGTGCATGGAGGCAAGAGATCAACCTTGTTTTCTGAAACAGAGTACTCTCACTGGGACCCGGTGCTCACCAATTAGCTAGGCTGAGTTTGAGCTGCCTCTACCTCATAGCACTAGGATTGTTGAGTGTGGCAATGGAACCCAGGTCTTCATGCTAGCACAGCAGCTACTCTGCAGATCGAGCTAGCCATTTCCCCAGTCCTTCTAGAAGTTCCAGCTCTCTTCCCAGCTTAATTAAACCTTCTATAGTGAAATGGAACAGCATCAAAACTTCAGCTAAAAACATCAGATATATTTAAAAACAAAAGTGATGGCATTTAATTTTGCTGTGTCTGGAAATTCTTGCTCAGCTATTAAGTAGTTTTTATTTGGTTAATAATAGAGGAATTTTTGAGCTTTTATATTTGTTGACTAGTAATTTATGAACTTTTTCTTAAGCCTTGAAAGTTTTATGAATGCTACGTTTGTCAAGGTTGACTCTGAAATAAGTAAAAGGAATGAACTTAGTAGATCTGGCCACTGAAGTTCTGTTCCATAACTATCATGCTAATAGATGTGCGATTGCAGATTGGAAAGTGCATTTCAAATCCTCAATACAAAGCTGGATTCTGGCATATTTGTAAGCTGGGACTGTAATGTGATTGTAAATAGGCCTGTAAGTATATGCCATTAGTGCTGCTATCTGCATTTTCCTTTTTCCCCTTGAGATAGGGTGTCATGTACCCCAGAGTGGCTTCATGTTAGTTGTGTAGCTGAGGATGATCCTTCTGCCTCCACCTCCCCAATGCTGGGGTTAGCAGGTGTGTGCTATCACCCTTAGTTTTCTGTGATGCTGGGAATAGATCCTCTGCACTTCACGTAAATGTTAAATAAGCAGTCTGTGATTGAACTCCTGCCAGTGCCATCCTCTTCTTTGCTGTCCCTTCCCTTGTAGCACAAATTACCTTTGGGCATACCATGGATGTGATTGGTGTCTTGATATGGCTACCTCTAGAATCAACTTATGTTCAGATGGTAGCCTTTTTGTTACATTTGGAAAATTTTCAGGGGAGGCAAATGTGTTTTATTGCATACTACTCTAGGATTTGTCTTCATGTTTCTGTTTACAAAGTATTTCTTTTGGGTAATTCACATATATTCTTCTTGCTTAGGATGAGAAAACACCTGAGATTTCCCCCTTTCCACACCTGCTCTCCTCCTCCTCCAATTTCTTTCTTATGTGGTGGATATTGATGAGGTTTGGCACAAAGATATTAGGTATTAGCTTCTTTCTGTTAGGTATTAATGCTGTCTGTAATTGTGTTCCACTGAGCTTTTGTTTCAGACATATGAAGTCCTTGCATGCGCTGAGCATCCATGTGTTTGGACATGAAGCTTGCCTCTGGCACCTTTCCTTTATGTCTCTCAGCTTCACAAGTCGCTTACAGATTACAGTCTGAACATCATTCCTGGCTTTCTTTTTTTAACCAGAAATATTGTAAGGCATTTCCTCAAGTTCCTCTCAAGGCATTGTACTTGTGTCTTATTGAGAGAAGGGAGCTGTGAGAAGGATTAATTCATGCTGACTGACACTAAGCTTGCATGACGGACAGTATAATTGTCTAAAACAACCTCTTTTTTATGTATTATTATTATTTTTTGTCCTTAGGATCAAAATATTTGCCGAAGAGGGGACTCAGAGACTATTAAAAACAAGCTCTACCTGAACTTCATCTGACTTGCCAGCCAGGTAATCCATCTTAAATTTTTTTTTAAACTGAAGGTGCTGCCCTGTTCTTTAACTTGAACTTGTGTGTAGTGTTTCCCTTTAAGGATGATGATAGTTAAATGAGTACATGTAGATATATCGTGCATGTAAACCAGAAACAAGCATCAGCTTGGACAGGTGAATGGAGAAAGCAGCTCTCCCTGCCCCAGTGCAAATGATCTGAAGGTGTCAAATCAAGTCTGAGTGCGCCTCCTTTTCTCCCTTGTGAAGACACTTGCAGTATGCACCAGCCCATTTCTTCTGTCTTATTTCACAGCTCAAATGCTGAATCAGAACAGGAAAAACTGAGAGAAGAAATTGATGAACTGCTGTGAAACAATCATCTTCTTCTGGCTACTCCTTTGGTTAGCTGATCTCCAAATCTGAGTATCCGAATCCCACCCACTCCCTTTGGTACCTGCAGTAAACCAGCTTTATCTTGTTTGCTGTTTACATGTCTTTTACATTTGTTCTACTTTCTGTTTTTAACTTTAGTTACCTCTAGGCCAGGACCCAGGATTTCATGCCCGTGGACAAACATCTCCCTTTGTGCTTCCTCTTTTACTATTTCTATCCTTCATTTTGCTGGAAGATTTTTGGGATAGCTTCTTCTTCCTAGTTCTTAGGTAGAGTTACTGGCCTTAGGCTGCAGTATCTCTGTGAAAGTCTTCAGTTAGCAATGATATAGACATGTTCTGTGATCTCAGCATAGCAGAGAACTGGTTCTCATTTAAAAAAAAGAATTGGAATTAATTTCATAATTATACACGTTACAGGAAAACATTTATCTTGTGTCAAGATTCACTCACTGTGCTGTGCCTCCTGCTTTTTTCTCTTTCTCCTTCTCTTGTTCCCCCCCCCCCACTCTCTCGTCTGAACACGGAGGGGACAGGTTAACACCCAAGACTTTCATTGCATTTCCAGAAATAGGATAATTCTTATATAATAATAAGATAGGTAACAGCTGGATAAGCGAACACAGAATTGTGTTCGTATTCTGATCTTATTACCTGATTTAATAAAGACTGTTCATCTTCCTACTTCCTATATAGAATCCAACTTGGGGTCAGATACTATACTCAGTTATTATTTTATGTCCTTTTTCCTGGGATATTCACCTCCTTTCTGTATCTTTTTAATTTTTCTCACTTTTAAGTTCTAGTTTTAAAATATTATAGGTCAAGCCTTTGCCTTGCAAATAGAGTTTGGATCCCAGATCCTTTGGAAAAATGCCAGGCAGAAACGGTGGTGGGCTGTACTTCCAATCTTGGAAAGTGGAGCCTGGGAAACCCCAGAGCAAAGCAAAGAGAAGGTAGCAAAATCCAGGGTGATTCCTAACATCACCCTTGGGCCTTTACAGATAACACACATTAGTGCCCCCTAATACATACAGATACACAGAGAGACACACACATAGAAAAAATTGTGTGTGTGTGTGTGTGTGTAAAAATGTGCAGGACTAATTCCTCTCACCTTGTGCTTTGGGCTCAGCAACTGGCTATCATGTGTGGTGGCAGATGCTTCCCTGCTGAGCCGTCTCACCAGTGTTTTTCTCAAATCACATAAAATCATGGGTTCCATTTGGGCATTTTCATGGGAGTGTGTATGTATCATTTATACTTTCTGATCTGTCTCCCTCTAGGGCCTCAAATCAAGCTTGTGAGCCTCCTTCCTCTGTCTTTCTCATGCTAGACCACAGTTAACATGCCATTGAGATGTGCTGAAGGCTACAATACTCTTCTACCCTCCTTATTCCCTTGAATACAGTGCTCTTCACTTTTTGTTTTATATTTTATTTGTGAGGGGGTGAGAGAGAGAGAGAGAGAGAGAGAGAGAGAGAGAGAGAGAGAGAGAGAGAGAGAGAGAGAGAGAGAGAAGAGAAGAGAGAGAAGAGAGAACACTTGAACCAGAGTACAAGAGCAAATGCATGTACCATTGTATGTGTGACAGGACAACTTTGGAAGTATGTTCTCCTTCCACCGTATTGGCTTTATAGGAAGGTTTGAAATGGGGTAGAGTGAGTCTTTAAACACTTTCTTGTTACTGCTGTTTCGACTAATCTCATCTTTTGCTACAAACTTAGAATTACTTTGCCAATCTTGTCCACAAGATTTCACAGTCTAGTCAGGTTACTCTGAGATTATTTGTCTCTGTGTGGATTTCTTTCTCTCTTTTTCAAATTGTGTGTGTGTGTATGAGAGAGAGAGAGAGAGAGAGAGAGAGAGAGAGAGAGAGAGAGAGAGAGAGAGAGAGAGAGAGGGAGAGAGAGAGAGGGAGAGGGGGAGAGAGAGAGAGAACGAGAGAACGAGAACTCAGGCCGCCACCATTTCTGCCTGCTGTTTTTATGTGGGTCCTGGGATCTAAACTCAGGACCTTCTGCTTGTGAGGCAGAGTCTTAACCCCTGAGCCATCTCTCCAGCCCTCTGTGTGGGTTTCTAATCCCCTTTGTTGTGAGATAGAATTTGCTTCTTGATAGGTGTGGGTAGTGATAGTTAGGGCCCTAGTTGCTGTTCCCTCTGTTTCATCACCTTTAGTTAGCACCATGGCTTTAGTTAGCACTACATGATTTCCAGTATCTGACAACAGTTTATTTCTGAAACTTAATCAGCCATTCATCACAGGACAGATCCTGTTTTTCTCTCATGGTTTACAGTAGAAGCATCAAAGTTTATTTTTTTTTTCTCTGTCTCCTGTGTCTATGTCTAGACATCAGATCCTTAAAAAACCCTCAAACCCAAGACCTTGTTGCTTCTATAAAGAAGTATATGTTCTACCACTGAACTCCATCCTTAGTCCTCAAAATTTATTTTGAACTCATAAAAAGACTTCTTGTGTATTTTTTTAAAAATAAAATCTTCCATGTTTTGGCCTTTAAAATAATATGTTTGTTAACCATTAAACTTCTTTGAACCTTTTTATATAAAATAGCCCTAGAACGCCCTCTCAAAAATCGCTTTATCTATCTATCTATCTATCTATCTATCTATCTATCTATCTATCTATCTATCTATCTATCTATTTAATGGATATATCACAGGGTACTATGTACCCCTGTGGAGGGCCAACTGTGACTTGGGAATCATCTTGGATTGCTTCTACCTCCTTTTTGCTTTGCCCTGGGATGTCCTAGGCTCTGCCCACCAGGGACAGAAGTGCAGACTGCCACTGTTTCCTCTTGGTGTTTTTATGTGGGACCTGGGATCAGAACCTAGGACTTTCTGCTTGCAGAGGCTTTCCCTTTGAGCCACCTGTCTAGCCCCCTAAAAAGTTTTTGTAAAGAATATAGTCTGTCAGTGTGATAAGATACCTCAGAAGAACAATGTAGAAAAGACAAGCTTTGATTTTAGTTCATCATGGTTGACTAGTTCTGTTGCTTTTAGTCCTGTAGCAAAGCAAAGATGTTGGGGGAGGGGGACATACTGACCTCCTGAGAGAATAATGGTGGAGGCCTAGAGATATGTCAGGGAGCGTGTGCTTGCGCTTGTGCTGGCTTTAGCTCTCCTAGTCATCCAGTGTTTTGGGACATACCACCCATATTAAAGGAAGGTTTTTCCCTTCAGTTTCTGTCCCACATATCAACTGTGTCTGCTAACCATTTCTCTGACATATAGAAGTATGATTTGCTAATTTCTTAGCCAATTCCCACTACAATCAAATAACAATTCAGATCAACCTTCCTAGTGTACTTAGATAAAGGAGTGATAAGGTAATCACCATTGGCCTTCATATGTAATGGTTAGTTAACTCCATTTGTACTTAAAAAAAATTTTTTTTTATTATTTCTTCAATTGTGTGTGTGTGTGTGTGTGTGTGTGTGTGTGTGTGTGTGTGTGTAGAACTATGGGCAAATTCGGGAACCACCATGGACACCTCCGCCTCCTCATTTACTCTGCCCCAGGATTCACATGCTCCGCCCTACCAGGACCAGAAACGCAGCCCCCCCCCCCCCCCCCGCTTCTGCCCCACGTCTATCATAGGGTCTAGGATTCGAACTCAGGACCTTCCACCTGCAACGCAGAGGCTTAACCCCTGAGCCATCTCTCCAGCCCCATTTGTACTTTTTTAATTTGTAGCAGTTGGAGAATTGATATGAAGAAATTAGCATTGGTTTTCCAAGTTGTTACTGCGTCCTTCACTTTGATTTAATGTTGAATCAATAATTGTTTTGATTGTAAACTGTGCTATTAATCCCATCTTTTAAGTACAAGCCATAGTTATTAATGGAAATCTGTGAAGCAACCCTTTTTTAAAATACGGATCAGTTGAATTGTTTTGTATGTGGGGGAACTTGAAGCAGTTGGTCACATTGCATCCACAGTTGGAAAGCGGAGAGTGATGAATGCTATAAAATTTGTTTTTTTTTGCTTGTTTGGTTGTGTTTTTGAGACAGGGTCTTGCTGTATATTCATGTTGTCTTTAAATCCACAATCTTTTCGTTTGTGTCTCTGGAGTGTAGACTTTACCTTCTTTGACACAAGCAACACTGTCCAAAGTGTTTGTTGATACAATCACCATCTTTCTATTCTTGGTAGAGCCAGATGGAGATAAAAATTGTAAGTATTTGTTCATAAAGAAGACAGCTTTTATTGGGCTTGGACCAATTTGCACAAAAATATCCATTCAGGACTGCAGATATAACTCAGTTGGAAGTGTGCCGCATCCGTAGGGCCTTGGGTTCAATTTCTAGCAACACACACAATCAGATCAGTAGTGATGTAGCTCTCACAGTACCTAATTTTGAAAGTTAAGAGATATAATTGGCCAAAATATCAGCTTAGCAATCTTTTTTTTTTGTTCCCCGCCCCCCCCCCAGCTTAGCAATCTTTTAAGTAATACTAAGTATTCGTTCATTCGTTCGTTCGTTCGTTTGTTCATTTATTGAGAGGGGGAGAAGGAGAAAAGGGGAGGAAGGGATTAACATATGCATGTCTTTGCCCACAGGTGGAGGTCAGAGAACAACTTACTAAAGTCTGTTCTCGTCACATGTTTGCTTCTCGGGACAAACTCAGGTCACCAAATTTACAAGCAGGCATCTTGCTGGCTGTGCTACCTTGCCATTTGCAGCCTAACAATCTTAGAATGAATATGTGTGCATGTCCAGTTTGTACCATTGTTCCCAATGCCTCCTCTGTTTTAATAAGAATGTATTTATTTATTTGAGAGGGAGAGAAGGAAGAAAAAGGGGTGGAGGAAAGAGAGAGGAGAGAGAGAGAATACCAGAGTGATGTCAGAGGACAACTTTCTGAAACCAGTCTTTTCTTCTGCCTGTGGGCTTCCAGAGACCAAACTCAGGCCATCAGGTTTAAGAGCAGTCACTTTATCCACTAAACTATCTCGCTGACCCATAAGAATGTTCTTGAATCAGTGTAACATTTAATGTATGAAGTCTGTGGTATTTGGAAGTTGATATTGAAAACCAACTTTTGACCTCAAATAGAATTTGTTGTGTCTAATCATTGTGTGCAGCTGGTGGCTTCACAGTCGCCTCGTCTAGATTTTTGCCTTCATGTATTAATTAGACACCAGTGCCTAGCAGCTGACATGTCATGATAGTATGATCCTTATTTCTTTTCATCCTTTGAAGCAACTTGGAAAGCTTGCCTGTGCATATATGCTTGTTTTAAGTGTTGGCTGCATTTCCACCACGAAGTGCTTACACTAATATAAGAACCCAAGTATAAATTCTTAGTGGACTCTGTATAGTAAGCATACTTTGAGCACATACATCTGAGATGGAGGGAGCAGGATGTTTAATTCATTTCCATGAGTTTCATCTTCACACAGCTGTTTACTGCACAGTGAAAATGTCATTTGCTCCAGGCAGCAGTGTCTGTAACATGCTATGACCTGGCCCTTGTTTTCATCTCCATACTTTACAATTTGTTCAGGATTCAGTAGATGAACCTCTTTAATTAATCACCATGCATCACTATTCTGCTTGAAAAGGTGTTTATAGGGCTTGTGATATTTGTGACATGGAGTTGAAATATGCTTAGTTTTAACTTTTCTGGGGGTGGGGGCATGTGAACATGTGTATGCTTGCAGTTAGTCTGCATGTTTGCTGATAAAATTATGACAAAATTGCTTAAGGGAACAATGGATCATTCTCTTAGTGATAGTCTGGTTATAGTTCTTAGTCCAGTTGGTAGGAAAGCGTGCACCATCACTTTATTAGTCAGCATTCTCTGAAGAAACAGAATCTATAGAAATAATATATATAAATGTTTATTAAAATGACTCACAATAAAAAAATAGTGTACTTCAAAGTAGCCGCCCACAGCCACCTCACCCTTGACCAGAATGTTTTACAAAGCCAGAAGATCCCTTCTCTGTAGGGTCGAAGATGCTGGGTTCTGACGTTGGTGAAGAACAGCTGGGCTCCAACTCTGATGTCAGGGATGAACAGCGAACAGCAGCAAGGCCTAGAGGCCAGGTTCCAGAAGCAGTGGGAACAGCAACAACATAGTGGAAAAGATGAAGCTCTGAATCAGCCAAGGATGGAGGCAGCAGCAGCAGCAACAACAAAAAAGGCCACGATGCTCGCACTGTGGACTCCACAGGAAGTTGACACAGGATAAAGGAAGAGCAAGTTCCTTATTCTTGCACTTCCTATTATCTGGTCCACTACTGGAAAGTACCACCCACTAGGGTTCGGTTTTCCACAGCTATCAATCAAGTACCTGCAGACTTGTCCAGGGGCCATTCCAACCATTAACCCTCCACAGCTGCACTCCAAACAGTCTGCAACTGTCAAGTTGACACCAAAATGCAACCATAACAATCACCAAGGGGCCGAGGGAACTGATCACACCATATCCACATAATGGCTGAGAGAGGAATGATTCTTACTTGCCAGACCAGCATGAGGAAGGATGCCAAATTCCTCAACCAGTTCTCCATATTTTATTCACCTGTCTAGGGCTAGTCCCACCCACCTTGGGCTGAGCCTGCCCCATCAGCTAGACAATGTATTGCAGGTTCTTTCTGGGCTTAACTCAACTACCAGTTATCTACAAATGTGCCCAGTTTGAACCCTTAACCATCAAGTTGACCAACCTGTACTATGACAGTATGTCTATCTGTGTTTATGAGTCTGTGTGCCACTGTGTGTGCCTGTGGAGGCGCAAGGGTGACTCCGGGAATCATCCTGGATTGCTTGCTCTCTCTACCTCCTTTTTACTTTGCTCTGGGATTTCCTTGGCTCTGCCCACCAGTGCCAGAAGTACAGGCTGCCGCCATTTCTGCCTGCCATTTTTTAGGTGGGACCTGGGATCCGAACTGAGGACCTTCTCTTTGTGAGGCAAAGACTTAACCCCTGAACCTCTCCAGCCCAGCTTTGTCATTTTTAAAACAGAGAAAACGTGGGGGAGCTTTGGAGTCTGCCTGTTGATTAAGAGTGAAAAACAAGGACTAAAAAAGGGGAAGGAGAATCTGCACCAATAGTGAATTTAACAACCAGGTACTTTTCAGTTTAAGGTATACATTTTACTTTGTTTCTCCTTGTTCCCGCCTTTCTCAGTGTGCTAAAGACAGAAGAAACAATTATTAGGATTTTTTATACAATTTTTTATACACCAGGCACACGTGCATACTTTTTCTGTTTTTATTTTTTTATTTTTTTTAATTTTTTATTATTATTATTTATTCAACTGTGTGCATATGCGTATGTATGTGCACGTGCGCGTGTGTGTGCGCGTGTGTGTGCGCGCGTGTGTGTGTGTGTGTGTGTGTGTGTGTGTGTGTGTGTGTGTGTGTGTAGAACCACGGACGAATTCGCGAACCACCATGGACGCCTCTACCTCCTTCTGTCCCGGGATTCACAGACTCCGCCCTACCAGGACCAGAAGCGCAGGCCGCCCCCGCTTTCCGCCTGGCGTCTATACGTGGGATCTGGGATCCGAACTCAGGACCTTCCGCCTGCAAGGCGGAGGCTTAACCCCTGAGCCACCTCTCCAGCCCCCTTTTTCTGTTTTTAGAAACTGTAGGTTGATAGGTTTCTTAGTTGTGGCCCTGTGGTGCCCTCATTTCAACTTGACCTTGTAACAATTTCTATGGTTTCCTCTTCTGCTCACTCGAGTATCTCACAGTTTGTGGCACCATTTGGCTCTTTTTTTTCCCAGTCCCAAAGGATTCTCTGCAGTCCAGCTTTCGAACTGAGATATGATAAGAATTGAAAAATGGATTTCCTTAGATGTTTCATACTTTGCCCTACTAAATAAGGTTATCAAAAACAAGTAAAGTTTTGTTTCAACCTTTCTTCTTTTCCTTCTCATGACTACCTTTGCCATGGCTGATTGAAAGGAACCAGAAAGGTAGAACTTTGAATACCTTCCATCGATGAAGCTTTTATGTATGGACTTGTCTCTTTGTCTTCCCCACCCCAACACACAGGTCAAGCTTCTCTTCAGTCCTTCCCTCTACCACACCATTTCTTTTGTATGCTTTTTTATTTTTTATATTTTTATAAGAATATGGATAAAGAAGAAAAACCTTTAATTTGATACTGTAGAATTAAATGTTTAGATTAATTTGTGATAGTCTACTAAGATGAATAAGTATGTCAATTTGGGATTTATATTTTGGGTCAGGCCTTTATGCAGGATGTCTTAAATTCTTCCCATGGGTGTATGTGTGTCTTAAATACTTTCTCTAATGGGCTTGAATAGCTAAACCTTGCATAGTGCTTTAAGAAGTTTTCAATAAATCAATTCAATTTCACAGCTGCGGTTTAAACAGTTTTTTTAGGTTGCTGTAACTCTCAAAAGAGTTGCACAGAAAGTTCCCTTGAAATGCACTTAATGTATGTCTTGCAAGTCAGATGAACAAGGCTGGAGTGTGGAGCCACAGCTTGGATAGCCAAAAGTTCTCGGCCCGAACATTTAATCTGAGCAGACCCAAGAATAAAAAATGCCTGTCAAGCTATTTTAGGAAGTAGTTTTGCCTTTCTGAACTCAGACTTTCATCTTGCTGTGTTAGCCACTTATTGTTCATCTCAAGTGGGTACAAGGGTTATGGCTCTATGAGAACACCACAGAGGGTCCTGAAGAGCAATGGTTGGGCTTAGTCTGCGGAAGGGAAGAGTTGCCACAGCTCCTTATACAAGAAGAGCCCCAAGTACTCCAAGCCTCAAAAGTACAAACCCTACAGCTTTCAGTGCTTTTATGACAGGCTGAGGAATGTTCTGCTAGTTGACTGGAGATAGTGAGACACCATTCAGTGGTTTATTTTGAATTGTATTGGGAACACAGTGCCCGGACTTCATCCCCCCTTCCCCTAGTTGCTGTGTAACTACAACTATTCCTTCACCCAGTATCCATACATGGGAGAAGCAGAAGGTTATTGAGGCATTTTCCATCTGTAGTATGGGAATAATAGCATGTATCTTCAAATGTCATTGTGGGATCATAAGTGTGTGTGAGCAGCTCAGCGTGGGACTGTCACAAGTAACCCACTTCCTGTTCTCTTACCAGAAAAAGTAAAATAACTTGGTCTGTTTGCCGGTTTAGATTTACTGGGTAACCCATTTTGGTACAATATAGTTTTTCTTAAGCCCCAAAATAACTTGTACAGAACACTGGCATTATTGATATTTTTCCTTTTGGGCAAAGAGTACTACTATATCATTGTCCATCTGTCTAGTTTGCTGTATGGAGTTAAGCTTTACCCTTTACTCTGAACCAAAGGAAGTTGGTTAATACAGTTCGACTTCATATTAAAACTTCAATAACTTTTGAACCAGGGACTATAAATTTTGAGTACTTGGGGCTGGAGAGGTGGCTCAGGGGTTACTCTGCCTTGCAGGCGGAAGGTCCTGGGTTTGGATCCTAGACCCCACGTATAGAGACTATCCCCTCCCCCCCCCCCCCGTTTATATGGATCAGAGGACACTATGTGTGCCTGTGGAGGTCCAAGGGTGTCACCCTAGATTGCTTCTACTTCCTATTTGCTTTTCTCAGACTCTGCCTTCCAAGACAGGAAGTAGTTTGCTGCTGGCATTTTTATGTGGGATCTGGGTCCAAACTCAGGACTTTCTGCTTATGTGGCAGTTCAGAACCAGCTCTCCAGCCCACCTGTGTAGGTTTATGACACACGATTTCATAGACGTGGATTACTTGGAACAACTGTAGATTGTATTAACTAATTTCTATTCTGTTCTTCTGTGTATGTTACGATTTTGAATTGAATGCACTTAGAATTTAGAATGAGTTTACTATAATAGTCTGTGGATATATATATGTGGTTGTGTATGTGTGTGTTTGTGGCAAACACATACCTCGTGATTGATTCTTGTGCCATTTCTCCTTTGAGGTTGAGTTTTTCTGTACTCCAAATTATCTTTTTTTAATACTAAACTAAGTTGTAATATGTAGTCAACAGTTTCTTAGGCTTAAAGCTTCAATGGCACAGTCCACCATGCTATACACTCCTTTCTTGTCCTTGAATTTTCTTGTCATTCATAGGTGATACAGCTGATTCTAAGTTAACATGGGTAGTGTGTCAAGGTTTTTCTAAATATAAGAACTTTCAGAAGAAAACTGTCCCATCTATTTAAAAATGGCAAAAAAATTTCATAATAATTATATCTTGTGTGTTTATGTAAATGCCATCACCACAATTATAAGTTAGGGTTTTGTATTAGTCCTTTCCAGTGTTCCTGAGGATTAAGAATTTGAGAGGAAGTTGGTGGCAGACACTGTAAAGGCGTTTTCCAACTATGTTGATTTACTAAGCAAGAGCAGCCATCCATGTCAGTGGACACAGCAGACATTAGGTTTCACTTTATAGACATAAACATTCTTAACATAAATGACTCAGACCTTTCCTATTAACACTGATAATAGGTTTAGTGAGGTTTTTATACATTTTATAAAGGCTTTTTTGCATTTCTGGTTCTTATTGATACAATTTATGCTGGTAAGAATTATTATGGTAGCTTTGTTTTGGAAATGAGGAAGAACTTTCAGGTGCTGGACTGATAGGCATGAGCTACCATGTATGTCCAGCTATGGCAGCATATACTTTATCAACTGTAGAAGTAAAAATTTAAAGTATAGGACAAAACTAGCAGAATTCTGTGAGTGAATTATGGTTGAATTAATGAATATGACTTAATAGATTGAATGTCTTATTAATATTCAAAGTGCTTACTAGCTACCCATTTTGTGTTTGGTACTTTATAGTACAGTTAGATTTCACATCAAAAAGTAAGATATGTTGAGAATATATTATAGACTCAAGTTACATTCAGGTTAGCTGCTATTCATGGAATAGTTATTTCTCTCAGTTTTAAAGTTGACTATGTTTACAACCAGAGTAAAAATGCTATCTGTAATTCTGGAATAATTTAAAACAAAGAGATGTTATTATTCAGTGGATGGTTTGCCATTCAGTTCAAACTGCTTTTTGAATGAATCACTTGGGAAACCAATGATAATGTAGCAGAGTAATTATATTTTTGTACTTAAAAAAAATCAGGTTTAAGGGCTGGAGAGGTGGCTCAGAGGTTAAGCCTCTGCTTGCAGGTGGAAGGTCCTGAGTTTGGATCCTAGACCCTACGTCTACGTCTACGTCTACGTATAGACTCCGGGTGGAAGCAGGGGCGGCCTGCATTTCTGGTCCTGGTAGGGCGGAGCCTGTGAATCCTGGGGCAGAGTAAACAAGGAGGTGGAGGCGTCCATGGTGGTTCCTGAATTCGCTCATGGTTCTACACAACACACACACACACACACACACACACACAGGTTTAAAGGTCTGGGAAGATGGATAAGGGGAAAACACTTGCCTCCCAAGTGTGAGAACCAGAGTTCTGATCCCAGTGAGCCACATGAATTCTGGGCAGGCATAGTTGCCTTGCGGTAATTCAGTGTTCAGAATGGAGAGGTGGGATGCCCAGAGGAAGGCAGCTATCTAGGTGAATGCTTGAGCTCTGGGTAATCTCAGCACCTGAAAGGTAATAGGAGAATCAGGAGTTCAAGGTCAACCTGGACTATATGTGTACATAAACATTCTCTCTCTCTGTCTGTCTCTCTCTTTCTTTCTCTCCCTCTCTCTCATCTTTTAAGTTTGATCATGTATTAACTTTTTTAATCTTTTTTCCAGTAGTATTGTGCCACCTAGTGGAAATGTGTCCTTAGTCTGTCTCTTGCTGCCCTGTCAAATACATTGTAGCATGAAAAATTCTCCAGCATATTTGTTTGACCTTTGTTAGTTGACATCGAATTCTTTTTTTTTCTAAAATGCTTTATTCTATCCATTTGAAGTTATTCTTTTTTAAAGTTTTTTTTTATTTATTCAATTGAGTGTGTGTGTGTGTGTGTGTGTGTGTGTGTGTGTGTGTGTGTGTAGAACCACAGGCGAATTCAGGAACCACCATGGACGCCTCCACCTCCTTCTTGTTTACTCTGCCCCGGGATTCACAGGCTCCACCCTACCAGGACCAGAAACGCAGGCTGCCCCCGCTTCCGCCTGATGTCTATATGTGGGGTCTAGGATCCAAACTCAGGACCTTCCACCTGCAAGGCAGAGGCTTAATCCCTGAGCCACCTCTCCAGCCCCCGACATCGAATTCTTAACAGCAGAAATTGTCTTGTTCAAACAAGTTATGATAAACTTATCATATGTGAAATCTTATTTAATGAAGGCTTCATAGATACCTAAAATTATAAGCTATCAAGTTAAAATTGGCTGTTATTTTTTTCTGTATTTCTTTTTCTGTCAGTCAGTATTTAAGTAATTAGTGTATGGGTCAATAACATCCCTCCCATCACCCCAAGAAGTTCATTGTTTTGAATCTAGGTCTAAGTTGAATGTGGGGAAGTTTACAGTATTATTTATAATACTGGTTTTTTTTTTTTAATATAACAGGTGAAACATTAGATGTTGAATATTAGTGAAGTGGTTCAGTGGAAAACAGTGCTATTCCAGGAAAAACTTGCCTGGTATAGGATTAACTTTGTGTGGTGTGCGCATGTGCACATGCACAAGAGGGTATTTGGATATGTATGCCTGTGGAGGCCCATAAATGACACCGGGAATCGTCCTGGATTATTCTACCTCCTCTTGCTTTGTTTTGGAGTTTCCTAGGCTCCTCCTTCCATTCTGGCCCTGCCAGAATTTCAGGTCACTGCCATATCTGCTTGGCATCTGGGGATCTGAACTCATGTCCTTTTGCTTGCAAGGCAAAGACTCAAACCCCTGAAAGGTCTTCTCAGCCCACAATAAACTTTTATTTGTATTTTGTTTGGTATAAGTAAAATTCAGAATTTTGTCAATACTGTAGACTTGTTCTCTTATTATTATTAAGCACAATGAATGAAGAGTGCTTGTTTTCATTAGGAGGTTGGGGTTTTAAAATGGCCTAGAGGGGCTGGAGAGGTGGCTCAGGGGTTAAGCCTCTGCCTTGCAGGCAGAAGGTCCTGAGTTCGGATCCTAGACCCCACATATAGATGCTGGGCGGAGGCACGGCCTGCGTTTCTGGTCCTGGTAGGGCGGAGCCTGTGAGCCTGTGAATCCCGGGTCAGAGTAAACAAGGAAAAAGTGGAGGAGGTCCATGGTGGTTCCTAAATTCGCCCGTGGTTCTATATACACATACACGCACACACACACATTGAATAAATAAAAATTAAAAAAAAAATGGCCTAGAAAGGCCTGGAACCTGCTATGTCACTCAGATTGGTCTCAGACCTGTAATCTTCATTTGTCTTAGCATTTGAGCACTGGGATACAAACCTGTGCCACCACACCAAGCTAGGTGTGCACATTTTGGGTAGGACCTGGGATATTACCATCTCAGGTTGATCATTTTGCATAACTGAGACTGGCAGGGTTCTCACCTGCAGTAAAACTGGAGAGAAAGAAAAAAGTCTAGAGTGTAGCTTCTGTTGTGACATACTTCACACCAACATGAATATGTACTCATAATACCAATGAGATCATATATATATGCTTTAATGCTTTTCTTTTGTGTGCTATTATTCCTCAGTTGCTGATCTATGTTCAAGATGAGTGGATTAGGTGAAAGCTCCTTGGATGCACTGGGCACTGATTCACGGAAACGCAAATTACCATGTGATACTCCAGGACAGGGGTAGGTGGCTTAGTTTAGATGCTTGACTATGACTCCCTATTCTACTCATTTTGTGTGGTGGATGGATAATTGTTGAACTTTTTTGTTATTTACACTTTTGTTAGGTTTTAAAAAACATTTTTATATAAATGATTTTTGCTTTGTGGTGGCTAGAGTGTTTATGAATAGAATGTAATAAACTCATATTTTAACATTTGTGTTTATAAGTTTAGATAGAATACTGTATCATTGCACATTGCTGCTCTAGGTATGGAGGTCAGTGTTTTGGACAGTGGAAAAATAAAGTTCTACATTCCATAAACTGTCATGTGTTTTGTTGTTATTGGGTATTTCCTTGCCTGTATCTCTTTTCCAGATGAAAATTCTGAGATTAAAATTTTCAAAGGCACCTAGGAAGCAGAAGGTGCAATTGAACTGATGTCTGCGTGAGTTTCTGCTACACCGTATTTTGCTGCCACGGTGTTTGCCTACTTTTTGTAGGTCAGGTTTAATAAACCATAGTGTAGAGACAGGTTCTGCGCACAGCTTGCTGTGGGTGTGTATCATGTCTTCTTTCCCCTTTCAGTCTTGCCTGCAGTGGTGAAAAGTGGAGACGAGAGCAGGAGAGCAAATACATTGAAGAACTGGCCGAACTTATTTCTGCAAATCTTAGTGATATTGACAACTTCAATGTCAAACCAGATAAATGCGCGATTTTGAAGGAGACAGTGAGGCAGATACGGCAAATAAAAGAACAAGGTAATACAATGTAAGAAGAAATATGAAAATCTTTTGGAAGAACCTTCTTGATTATGCTTAATCACATTCTTAATCAATTTTTGGTGTTGGGGGCTTGAATGCCGAGCACGGTCTCTACCACTGAGCTTCCAAGGATGATCGGAAGAAGGCTACTGTTGCTCACCTGTCAAATGCCGGCTCGAAGAAAGTCAGTGACTAGTTACATTTAGTAGCATGCCTTCTTCTTTCCTGGGTGACCACTGAATTTTTAAATTCTGGTATCCTCCTTTCTGGGACTGATCTGTATCTCTGTGTACCTGTCTGTGCATTTGATTTGAGTTTATTCTGTAGACAGGATGAATGTAGTCTGTAACTGAAATGTGTGTGCTATCTATAATAATGCTTCTATATTTTTAGGAAAAGCCATTTCCAGTGATGATGATGTTCAGAAAGCTGACGTTTCTTCCACAGGACAGGGAGTTATTGATAAAGACTCTTTAGGACCACTTTTACTTCAGGTGAGTGTAGAAATTGTCCCTGTTCAGAGCATGCTGTATTTTGGCTGTATGTGATTCAGCTTTGGAGGGAAAGGTGGTGGGAGAAACGAAAGCAAGAAGGAACTGTTTTTCCCTGTAAAACATAACTTGGTGTATCTGATTATAACCGTAAAGTATCCCTATTTAGAAGGTCTAGTGGAGGAGAAACCCTCTTCCAGAGTTAAAATACATCTGCAAACTAAGAAAGTAAACACACAAATATAGAAGAAGTACAAGAGGAAGAACAGGTCAGAATTTTATTAAGGCAGCTCGATCAGAGATAATATTACAGACCTTTATTGTGTGTTTTCATATGATTCCACAGCTCTATTTTTCCTTTCTTTGACATTCTGCAGATTGAACTCAGGGCCACATACATGCCTCGGGGGTGTGTGTGTGTGCGCGTGTGTGTGCGCGTGTGTGTGTGTGTGTGAGATTGAACTCAGGGCCACATACATGCCTCGGGTGTGTGCGTGTGTGTGTGATTGAACTCAGGGCCACATACATGCCTCGGGTGTGTGCGTGTGTGTGTGATTGAACTCAGGGCCACATACATGCCTCGGGTGTGTGCGTGTGTGTGTGATTGAACTCAGGGCCACATACATGCCTCGGGGTGTGTGTGTGTGTGCGCGCGCGCGTGTGTGCGTGCGTGTGTGTGTGTGTGTGTGTGATTGAACTCAGGGCCACATACATGCCTCGGGTGTGTGTGTGTGTGTGTAGCCCAGGGTTTGCCTGTCCTAGATACACATTTTCCTCCTGACCTCCACTCTTATCTTAAGTACTGTATTCCTGAGGGATTTTGTTTTACTCACAATGTTGTTGAGCCTCACGTGTATAGGCGAGTGCTCTGTGACTAGCTGTCAACAGCCTGTGAAGCTGTTTGAAGAATTAAAAATAATGCATTATATTTTGAGCCATTGTCTCAGTGGAGCTGTGTAGCTCACAACACAGAATGTTTGGCTACAAGGCTGAACCGAAGCTCTTCACAAAGCTGACTTACCAACTTGTTTTGTTTTGTTCGTTTGTTCCAACTACTTTTTGACTAATTTTTAAAGTTATGTTTTATTCATGGTAGTGTATTTGTTCCTTACTGATGCTTCTTCCTTAACTAACTTCCAGTGCTGGAATTTCATACACCTACCTCACATCCATCTCTTTCTGGTTTTGGAGAACAGGGTATTGCCAACTTTTTTTTTCTAACACATTTTATTTTTTTCCTAACCACATAAGCTCAGTAGGTACCCCCATCCTCCTCTATTCCCCTCTTTTTCTCCCCCCTCCCACTCCTCCTCACATTGCCAGCTTGAATTCAAACCTATCATACTCCTATACTCCTGCCTCTGGTGTGTGGCACCTCCCCCATAACAGTATATCATTACATCCAGGTCAATATTTTAAAAATTCCTAACTTCTCATATGAAGATTGTTATTGGATGAGTGACCTCATTTCAATTTAAAAAAATTAGATTATAGGCCAGTGAGATGACTTACCAGGTAAAGTGCCTGTTGTGCAGGCCTGGCAGCCAGCCACCTGCAGGTTGAGGCACATGCACTTGTACACACACTCTATCGATAATAATAATTAATAAAATCAGTTAGATTTTAGCTCAGATTTTATTCATTTTGTTTTTCCTTCACATTTAAATTCTTTTTAATGCTTCATTGACAGAACTGCTGAGCTGTAGAACTAGTCCTCTTTTTCAACTTTTCAAAAGCCCTGTACTCATGATGCCAATGTTCATGAAGGTGATGGTCTATATTATTTCTATATTTAAATCAATGGTCTCTCTTTCTTCCCTCCCTGTGTTTTACCTGTGACTCACACTGTTGTATTGGTTGGCTAAGGCTGCCATGACAGATTATCACAGAGAAGGGGGCTTGAGTAGACTTTGGTGTTTTTCGGTTTTGAATCCTGGAAGTCCAAGATCATTGTTTAGCAGTCTGGTTTATCTCAAGTCCTCCCTCCTCCTTGGTTTGTCACATCTTCATGTGGTCTTTTCTTTGTGGGTAGCCCTGATGTCTTATTGACCTATCCTTATAAGGACCCTAATTATATTGATTAGGATGCTTTTTTTCTTTATTTTGTGTGTATGTCTGTGAGTGTGTATGTGTGTGTATCAGAGGGCGCTGTGTGTGCCTGTGGAGGACCAAGGGTAACTTTGGGAATCACCCTGGATTATTCTATCTCCTCTTTGCTCTAGAATTTTCTAGGCCCCATCTCTCAGAACTGGAAATACAGGCCACCACCATTTCCTTCTGGCTTTTTCTTTTTTTTATGTGGGGTTTGAGATCTGAACTTAGGACCTTCTGCTTGAGAGGCAGAGGCTTAACCTCTGAACCTTTTCTCTGGCCCAGATTAGAGTGCATTTTAATAATTACCTCCTTTAAAACTCTGTGTGAGTACATTTATATTTAGTGCAAGGCTTCAAGTGTATACATTTTGCAGAGGATATAGCTCCTGTAACATTCTATGTTAACATGCATATTTTAGGCTTTGGATGGTTTCCTGTTTGTGGTGACTCGAGACGGGAACATTGTATTTGTATCAGAAAATGTCACTCAGTACCTGCAATATAAGCAGGAAGACCTGGTGAATACAAGTGTCTACAACATTTTACATGAACAAGACAGAAAGGATTTCCTTAAACACTTGCCCAAATCTACAGGTAGGTTCTTTCTTATTTTTGTTTGATTTTGTGTGAGAGACTGGAGACCCTGTGTTATTCTTCTGATTCCTGAGTGTTAGAATTCTTAATGATGGTCTTGCCAAGTCACTAAATTAAAAAATACTTTTAATTTGTTTTCCAAAGTTAATGGCGTTTCCTGGACCAATGAGACTCAAAGACAAAAAAGCCATACGTTTAATTGTCGCATGTTGATAAAAACAACACCTGATAGTCTTGAAGACATGACCGCCAACCCTGAAGTGCGCCAGAGATATGAGACCATGCAGTGTTTCGCCCTGTCTCAGCCTCGGGCAATGATGGAAGAAGGGGAAGGTCAGAGTGGGTTTGGTGATGTGGGTGTTCGGCCTCCTGTGGCTCTTATAACCTGCCCGTCCTTTATTTTTATTTATTTATTTATTTATTTTTAATTGTAGACTTGCAGTCGTGTATGATCTGTGTGGCTCGCCGAATTGCTACAGGAGAAAGAGCTTTTCCATCAAACCCCGAGAGCTTTATTACTAGACATGATCTTTCAGGTAAAAACTGTGTTCATGCTCACTGTAGAAATGGTTGAAAGAAGTTTATTGTTTCTATAGTCTGCACTGTTTCAGTGCTAACCACTATGAAATTGAGTAAATTGGTAAAGTTCCCAAATAAAAACACTTCACACCCATTCTAATTAAACAAGTTTTCTAAAGTACACATTTAATGAGAATTTCTTAATATTGAGAATAACTTTTGATACCATCATGAACCCTTAGTTTGGTCCTTTTTTGGGGGAGGTAGAATGAGGAGATAGCACTCACCATAACTTTTCTGGCTGGCCTGGAACTCAGTGGTAGACCATGTTGATCTCACATTCATGAACACCCCTCTTGCCTCTACATCCTGTGTGCTGTGATTATAAGAATTAAAGGCATTACAGGTGATTAGCTGCATCACAGTGGTATTCATAATATTCTGAGGTTGAGGTAGGAGCATTGTGAGTTCAGGACCAACTTGAGATAATCTCAACCCCCCTTCCACCCTTCTCTCCCCCAAAATGACATCACAGTTGTTAAAGCGTTCAGCATGGTGGGATATTACCATGTCACATTTAGGGGCAGATGATGACACATGCTTTGTCTCTGAGAGGAAGAACAGAGACTTCATGGTAGAGACTCTGGCCTGTTGTTCAGTCATGGCTCCTAGAACCACAGCTGAGTCTGCTTGACTGGAAAGCCCGTTCTCTGTGTAGCAGAGACCCTGTTGCATCTTTTTAAATAAAACAAAAATCTTCTATATGCTTGCGTAAGTTTTGCAAATGAAAAAGCAAAAAAAGGGACTGCTTTGTGTTTTAGTGTCAGTCCGTTTACATGGAAATTTTTCTCTGTTTACTTGCCTTTTGATAAGTGTGATGACAGGGCTCTGTGTGTGTGTGTGTGCTTGTATGAGTGGGGATCTGGGGGTGTTCTTGACACTAGAACTTAGTGTGAAGGCCAGAGATCACCCTTAGGTGTTGTCCTCCTGTCTACCTTGCTCTTTGAGATAGGGTCTCTCACAGCACTTGGGATTATTGAATAGGTTAGACTGACTGGTCAGCAAGTCCTGGGGGCTCCTAACTGCTTTTGTTTCCCCATTACTTTGTAATTACAGTTGCACTTACTCTCAGTTACCTTCTTAGGGGTATGTACTGGAGATTGAACTCAGGTCCACCAACTGAGCTATCTTCTCTAGCCTGGTGGCAGGAATTTTTATGTGGCATTTAATCCTTTCAACATCAGTCAACCTCTGCACCACTTAAGATTTGGTGCCTTGATTTTCTCCCTAAGTAACTGTATAATTCTCATAAAACCTTTTCATGAAATGACCAGCATTTAAACAAATCGTCTCATGAAATAGTCACTATCATTTCAGATTTAGAGCTATCTTATGAGGTTAACTGTTGTTGGCTTCCAGTTATCTGCTGTACAGAGTTTTGTTGTACTCAATAATGTTGTCTTTGGCTTCTGGAAAGATTTTATCCTTTCTCCCTGATGTGAAAGATTTTATCCTTTCTCCCTGATGTATTTCATTCAGTAAACTTTTCTTTGAGCATCTATTTTATGTTTGACATGTGGCTTAAGGCTAAGCCTAGGGGAGGCATGTGAGGACAGACTTTGCCTAATCTGTGTACACAGTTCACAAATGTTTACTCTTTTCTGGAATGCATTTGTTCTTTCCCCCTAGTCACTCCCCTAACCTTTAAGAAGAGTATTTGTCACCATTAAAACTCTGAAGTTTGGTCTGAGCATGTAGTTTAGTGGTGGAGTACCCGCCTGCATAAGTGAGGTCCTTAGTCAATCCCCAGCGTAGCCTAAAAATAGTCCTCCACGTACCTACCTCCCTCTGAATTTCAAAGTGAATTCTTGAACTAAAGGCATGTCTTTGTCAGCTTATTCCAGTTTAGTTCCTTTTTTATCCTAGATAACTTTCCTAGAACTTCCTTTTGCTGTGAATGCCAGTTTTCTTGTGAAGTAGGTTTTCATCAGCACATTTGCTGTTGGTAGAGAGGATGGATGAGTTAATAAGTTTTTTTCTGTGCCTTTGCCAGCTGAGTGAAGTCATAATTTACATCATCTTCAGGATTTGGTAGCCTGGTTGGTCCCCAGCAATCTTCTGACTCATAGTATCGTCTACCCATCTCCCAAGTAAAACCTGCACAAACCACCAAATAAATATTGACAGTCTTGATATCAATATAAGCTTCAATCATAGTTGGCCAGTTTTTAACCATGGTTGAACCTTTTGTCCCGAGCAGTATCCATGCCATAGATGTGGGTCATCTTTGACCTGGTCATCTTCAGTAGTTTCTAAATGTGGCGTCATGTTGAAGGTCAACAAAGTTCCTTTCAAAAACACAATTATGGGGCTGGAGAGGTGACTCAAGGGTTAAGCCTCTGCCTTACAGGCAGAAGGTCCTGAGGTTGGATCCTAGACCCCACGTATATACGCTGGAGGAAGCGGGGGCGACCTGACCTGCGTTTCCGGTCCTGGTAGGGCGGAGCCTGTGAATCAAGGGGCAGAGTAAACGAGGAGGTGGAGGCGTCCATGGTGTTCCCCGAATTCGTCAGTGGTTCTATGCACACACGCATACACGCACAATTGAATAAATAATAAATAAATAAATTAAAAAAAAAAACAAAAAACACAATTATTCCCTTTCAAGGCATTCATTTTTCACAGCCTTGATGTGTTTATCAGATCATCTGTGCGTTCGTGTGTGTGTGTGAGTGAGAGTGAGAGAGAGAGAGAGAGAGCATATGGATGTAGAGGGCCCTCTATGATGTTTCTGCCTCTTTACCTCGTGACCGGGTCTCTTCACTGCTGCTGTTAACCCAGACTGGCTGACCTCTGAACTTCTGGAGATTCCCTAGTCTCTTATCTTTTTGGTTCCCAGCCTCACCCAAAGGCTAAAAATATCACCCTAAATCACCTTATTAAAACTACTCAGAGATAGTCAGAGATGTTCCTTTTGAATCCCCCAGTTACTGTTTTTTCCAGGAAATTTCAGGGGTTTTAGGAACTAGATGGAGAAAGACACAGGAGACACAGGAGAACATGTAGATGTGTGAGTGTCCTGCTCAACTGTGCTTAGGAATAAAAGATAAAAATAGAAGAATTTGATTAGAGAAGGCCAAGTGCAGCTCAAGTCTGTTTCACTCTCCACTGCTGTGTTAATAGTGAACATCTTCATGGGCTCTGACTCGTGACTTATGTTTGTTCACTAGGAAAAGTTGTCAATATAGATACAAATTCCTTGAGATCCTCTATGCGGCCTGGCTTTGAAGACATAATCCGAAGGTGTATCCAGAGATTCTTTAGTCTCAATGAAGGACAATCATGGTCCCAAAAACGTCACTATCAGGAAGGTAAGACGCTGGCAGTCGCTCCCCGAGCACTAGCCATGCATGCAGCCCTTCTTATTCTGTTGCATGTTTGACAGTATGGGGGAGGAAAATGATTCTTCAGCCAAGTTACTTTGTTTATAATTTTTTGTGCATGACCACACTTTTAAAAGCTTTGTATTTGAAGTATAATTCCTTTCTATCCTTTTCTTCATTTAAATTTGTCTTGCTAATTACAGATACTAGCAATAGTGTATTTTTTTCCCAATAGCTTATATTCATGGCCATGCAGAAACCCCAGTGTATCGGTTCTCCTTGGCGGATGGAACTATAGTGAGTGCACAAACAAAAAGCAAACTCTTCCGAAATCCTGTAACAAATGATCGTCACGGCTTCGTCTCCACCCACTTTCTTCAAAGGTGATGATAGGTTACTGTGCAGTCACCCCAAATGCACCCATGTTTGAAAGATGTTTTGTTTAATTAATATACAAAGGGAAAGATTTAATAAGAGAAAAATTGTTGATTTTTGTGAGCTGAATTTAGATTCCCAGATTACTTTTTTAAATTATATTTTCATGTAAAGATGAATATTTCCCACTAAATAATTATGTCTTGGGAAAGCTAGGGATTGTGAAAGCTAACGATAAAGAATCTATAAAGTCTGATTACCTCTATTACTTACCGTTCATGTTTAATAGTGTGTTTCTATTGCTTTTAGGGGGTGAATTTAAAAATAGAGAATAGTAGCTATTGGTGGTATTAACGATAAAGGAAGACATTCACTCATATCTGGAGGTATTTGTGCAAACTTTTAGCTAGAAACATGGCAGCTCTCGTAAGGCCTCAGATACTAAAGAGGGGGGGTGTTGGAGCCACACAGTGTAGAACGTGTTATTCATTTAGTTTATCTGGTTTATTAAAAAATGTTAGGGCTGGGAGTTTATCCTAGTTGATAGTACATTTGCTATCATTCACAGACTCTTAGGTTGGATTCTCAGTACTGCGTATGCTGGGTATGGTGGTATATACTTATGATCTTCACTCTTGGAAGGTGGAAGCAGGAGGATCAGAAGTTTAAGATTAACCTTGGCTACATAGAAGTTTGAGGTCTTCTTGAGCTACATGAGATTTTTTTTTTTGAGATATAAAATAAAGTAAACAATTAGTCCAAGTGGTGCAAACTTATAATTTCAGCCACTTGTGAGGCTGAGGTAAGAGGTTCCCACAATTTAAGTTCAAGGCCAGCTGAGTAACTTAATGAAATCTTCTCTCCAGTAAAAAGTAAGAGAAAGCCGAGGATATATTACACCATCAGAATGCTTGGTTAGCGTGTACACCTGGGTGCAATTTCAGAACCACACAAAAACGGGGAAAAATTTGGATGGTAATCAGTAGCTAAGTTGCATTTTACCGAGGTTGCCAAGATTACTGTAGAGACCACTGTTATTCACTCTCTCCTTTTCCAATCCTCTAAGCATTCTTGAAATTTTTAGTAAAAATTTTGTGTGTTTCTTTGCAGAGAGCAGAATGGATATAGACCAAACCCAAATCCCGTAGGACAAGGCATTAGGCCTCCTGCTGCAGTATGCAGCATGAGCATGTCTCCCAGCCAAAGCTTGCAGATGCTGGGCACCAGGACGTATGGTTTGGCGGAGCCCAGCAGTACGGGCCAGATGAGTGGAGCGAGATATGGGGCTTCCAGTAATGTGGCCTCACTAGCCCCTGGCCCAGGCATGCAGTCACCATCTTCTTACCAGAACAGCAGCTATGGTCTCAACATGAGCAGTCCTCCGCATGGCAGTCCTGGTCTTGGCTCCAACCAGCAGAACATCATGATTTCTCCTCGCAATCGTGGGAGTCCGAAAATGGCCTCCCATCAGTTTTCTCCTGTGGCAGGTATTTACTTTGATACTTTCTTTTCTCCATTTTCTCTTTACATACCACTATGATTCTAACTGAGTTAAGTTTTATAATAGATACTGGAAGTAGTGTTTTTTTACAGTGCTTTATAGTTTAATTCTTCTCTTCCCCAATCTAGGTGTGCACTCTCCCATGGGATCTTCTTGCAGTACTGGGAGCCACAGCTTTTCCAGCAGCTCTCTTAGCGCCCTGCAAGCCATCAGTGAGGGTGTAGGGACTTCTCTTTTATCTACTCTGTCTTCACCAGGCCCCAAATTGGATAACTCTCCCAATATGAATGTAACCCAACCGAGTAAAGGGAGCAGCCAGGATTCCAAGAGTCCCCTAGGTTTGTACTGTGACCAAAATCCAGTGGAGAGTTCTGTTTGTCAGTCAAATAGCAGAGATCACCTCAGTGACAAAGAAAGTAAGGAGAACAGTGGTGAAGTCACAGAGACTCAGAGAGGTCCTTTGGAAAGCAAAGGTCATAAAAAATTACTGCAATTACTCACCTGCTCTTCCGATGACCGAGGTCACTCCTCCTTGACCAACTCCCCGCTGGACTCAAGTTGTAAAGACTCTTCTGTCAGCGTCACCAGCCCTTCTGGAGTCTCCTCCTCCACATCAGGAGTATCCTCCACTTCCAATGTGCATGGGTCTCTGTTGCAAGAGAAACATAGGATTTTGCATAAGTTGCTGCAAAACGGGAACTCCCCAGCTGAAGTAGCCAAGATTACTGCAGAGGCCACTGGGAAAGATACCAGCAGCACAGCTTCTTGCATTGAAGGAAACGTCAAGCAGGAGCAGCTGAGTCCTAAGAAAAAGGAGAGTAATGCACTTCTCAGGTATTTGCTGGACAGGGATGATCCCAGTGATGCCCTTGCCAAAGAGCTGCAGCCCCAGGTGGAGGCAGGCGACAGTAAGGGAAGCCAGTGCAGCAGCTCCACCAGTGCCACTCGAGAGAAAGACTCAGAAGTCAAGACGGAAGCCAGCGAAGAGGTGACTTACCTTCTCTCCATTCCAGCTCATTGTTTCCTCATTTCTGTGTTAGAGTACAAAATTTTCTTTTAAAATTAAGGTTAACTTTAGAGTAGTTAATCTTGAGCTTTTATTTCTTTATATTTTTATTGTCATTGGCCATTAGTGAAGTTGTCACCATGTACATTAGAAATGCCAAGCATGTGGGCATCTTCTGAAATGTAGCTTTTAAGTAACTCTTGAGTGACTATTTTGAAATTTGTCATGGTGGGTTGTTCATGTTGGAATGAGAAGAGTAGGCTGATCAGGCTATGGTGGAAGTTAGTAGGAAAATATTAAGTTTGAAGTAAGCACATCATTTTGATTTTTTCCTAATGATAGATTTCTTGGGTGCGATACATTCTGTTTCAGGAGCATTGTCAAAAGAGGAATATATAAAAAGAGCTGAAGGGCTTCTGGAGGTTCATAGCTGTGGTATTCATTGCATCTGTAGACCAAAGTCATAATAACTAAACAGTGTGTATGATGTGTAGATGTCAGGTGACAACTTTCAGGGGGTGGTTCTCTTCTACTGTGGGTTGTTGTGGGTTGTCAAGATCCAAGTCAAGGTGGCAGGCTTGTGTGGCAAATATTTACCTACTAAGCCCCAGAGACCCTTTGAGTGACACTAGCTTGTCACTAATCACATTGTTAAGAAAGTTATAGTTTGTTGTAGATTTCCATCAGCTGATTGTGAGTTCTGCAGTGACTAGTAGGGAATGTAGTGTTAGAGCAAACAGTGCTCCATTTGAAAGCACCTAACTTAGTGCTTATGCTAGTGCTTTGAAACAGGGAGATGAGGGTGCCGCCAGAGAAAGACATCCTAGAGGCAGACATTATTTAAAACATCTGCTGTATTTTTGTATCATTTCAATGTGACGCATAATGCAAATTTTTTTTTTTTAATTTTCAGGTATCTGGAGATTTGGATCATTTAGATGCTATTCTTGGTGACTTAACTAGCTCTGAATTTTACAGTCCTGTGTCTACAAATGGCAATCATCCAGGGACCAAGCAGCCAATGTTTCCAGGATCCAATTCTCTGGGTAAGGCAGAACTAAACTGGGTGTGGGTAGGTGTGGGTATGTGGTCTTACTGAGGAGTCTTACTGAGAAGCCCAGGCTGGCAAGGAGCTCACCACTTCAGCTCACCAGTACCGGGATGACAAGTACAGTAACTGTGCCCACTACATTTTGTTTCCAGTGCTTAAAGAGTGTAGACACTCAGAAATGTCCTAATCAACATTAAAAATAAAACAAAAAAAATCTTTTCAACATAGCCACATGTATACTAAAACCAGGAAGATGTATACATATACCTTATTTGTAACCTGAAATCACATATTCTGCCTTTCAGTTTCTTACACTGATCGATTGGTAGTGTGTGTGTTAGATATTTCATTTTTCCTCTTCTTTTTATAAATATTTCCTTTCTAAACAATGTGCCAGTAACCGTGATACTTAGAGAATCTGTATGCAGGCCCTGAGACAGGTGTTTTTCTAAGTACCTGGCCTTTGGTGCTTAAGGAATCATTCTTCATTTTTGCCTTTCGGTTTTTGCATAAGCTTTCTGCTGTTGGAAAATGTTCATTCATCTTTTTATCTCTGTTTCATCAGCTGAAGAATTTGTAAAGTATGATAGTTGCTGTTAGTTATACTCTTTCCTGAACTGAATCTGATAGATGATCAGATATGTAGAAGTGGATAGTCAGATGGTCCAGTAGATAAAAGAAGATGGTTAGGAAGACATGATTTTTCATTCAGTATTTGGGCAGAACAGCTTAATTGATCATATTTATCATAAAATTGTGAAAAGAGGATATTCTTAGTACACATGGACGCTCCCCAAGGAATTTGAAACACTGGTGAGTTCCCTCCTTTTCCCCTTCTCTGTGATACTGGGATCTGAACCAGGACTCCATGCATGCCAGGCATGTTCAGCCTGCTGCTTTCTTCAGCATCCGGTGGAACAATAAGAATGACCATATTAGATGGTAGGAGAGTGCCCATGGCTCACCTACACTGACATTACTGTTTCTACTTTTATTTGGATGCAGGCTAGTTTTTATTCCTTTTTCTTTCTGGCTTAGTGTTTATTTTGTAAAAGAAGACAGTGTTTGTAAGAAAGACATTGTTTTGAACTTTATTTTTCATTCATTCATTCGTTCATTCAATCATTCAGAGTGTGTGTGTGCATGCGTGCATGCGTGCACATATCAGAGGGCACTGTGTGTCCCTGTGGAGGACCAAGGGTGACTTAGGGAATCATCCTGGATGGCTTCTGCCTCCTCCTTGCTTTGCTCTAGGATTTCCAAGGCTCTGCCCACCAGGGCTGTAGGTACAGGCCATTGCCATTGCCATGTGGAACCTATGGAACCTACTTGTGACGCAGAGTCTTAACTCCTGAGACATCGCTCCAGCCCTAGAAAGGCATTTTTGTGTGAGGCGGTGGTGTGTATGTCTTGTAATTGATAATTTAACCGTGACCTTATCAGGGGACATTAATATGCTGCACTTCTGTGTTTTCAACAGGAATGAGAAGCCCACAATCTGTGCAGTCCGTCCGTCCTCCCTACAACCGAGCAGTGTCGCTAGATAGTCCAGTTTCGGTTGGCTCAGGACCTCCAGTAAAGAATGTGAATGCTTTCCCCATGTTACCAAAGCAATCCATGCTGGGTGGGAATCCAAGAATGATGGACAGTCAGGAAAATTATGGTGCCAATATGGGTAGGTTGCTTTTAGTTAGCATTTATGATTTCAACTTAGAGAAAAACACATTTGAAATATCAAAGGCCATTTAAATACTGAGATCAAGTAATAGTTTTATAAGTATCAGCACCGTGTGTCTTGGTTATTTAAACCCTTACAGGATATGTTGGTTTAAGACATGTTTGTATCCTGTAATGAGTTTATAGGAGCAGTAGCTTAGTACACAATGGCTCTACCTATATCAGAAAATTTTGTTGCGATGTGAAGTGAAGACCTGATGATTTGTAACTGTTTTTTAGGAGGACCAAACAGAAATGTTCCGGTGAACCAGAATCCTTCCCCAGGAGATTGGGGCTTACCAAACTCAAAGGCCAGCAGGATGGAGCCTGTGAGTTCAAATGCCATGGGAAGACCTGCAGGAGATTATGGTGCTGCTTTACCCAGACCTGCCACTGGTGGCTTGATGGCAACTTTGCCACTTCGCTCTAACAGCATACCAGGAGCAAGACCAATGATGCAGCAGCAGCAGCAGCAGCAGCAGCAGCAGCAGCAGCAGCAGCAGCAGCAGCAGCAGCAGATGCTTCAAATGAGTAAATAGTCCCTATCATTACAAAAATTGCATATTTTATAGTAGCTTCTGCTATTGGCCTATTTGAAAATTCATACTTTTTTTTTCTCCCCTCCAGGGCCTGGTGAGATTCCCATGGGAATGGGGGTCAACCCTTATGGCCAAGCAACACCGTCTAATCAACCAGGTTCCTGGCCAGAGGGCATGTTGTCTGTGGAACAAGGTCCTCTCGGGACTCAGAATAGGTGGGGCTTCATTTTGTGGTTGTAGAATATGTCAGCACTGGATGTAAGCTTCTGGACGGGAGCTGTTGTGAAAGAGAAAGGGAGAGATTCTCTTACTGGGGCAGAAGAGCTGAGCTGTCAGCCTCAGGACTGGCCACACTCAGGCTTTCTAGGGCCTTTCTGTGACACCTGACTTTCACAGTGGTGATGTCCACTGCTTTTATAAGTGGTCTTCACACAGAACGCCTCAATTTTTTTTTCTGAAAATTAATCTTTAATGATTGGATATTTATCTTCTAAAGTGTTACATAATTATATAATTATATATCTATACATCTATATATGTATGTCTGCCTGCCTGCCTGCCTATCTATCTAGTGTGTGTGTGTGTGTGTATGTGTGTGTGTGTGTGTCTGTCTGTCTGTTTGTCTGTCTGTATCAGTATCAGAGGGCACTGTGTGTCCCTGTGGAGACCCAAGGGTAACTTTGGGAATCATCCTGGATTGCTTCTACTACTTTGCTTCACTCTGGGATTTCCCAGGCTCCACTCAGCAGGGCCAGAAGTGCAGGCATTTCTGTCTGGCATTTTTTGTTTGTTTTAATATGGAACACTTCATGAATTTGTTTGTCATCCTTGTACAGGGACCATGCTAATCTTCTCTGTATCATTCCAATTTTAGTAATATGTGCTGCGAAAGCAAGCACTCTTTCTGGCATTTTTATGTGGGACATGGGATCCAAACTCAGGACCTTCTGCTTGTGAGCCAGGGTCTTAACTCCTGAGCCATCTTTCCAGCCCTCGATAGTTATTTTCTAAAATTACTTCCCATATTTCAGTGGTTAGAATGGAAACAAACCATTTTATGTAAAGATTGTGGGTTCAATCTGTCTGTTCTATCTTTTTAATTCATTTATTAGATTAAACTCAAGGGGCCATGGTCACTGTCAACCCAAACCCCAATTCTGTAGTAAATTAAAGAAAAAAGATGATTGATTTTTTTTAAGTTTATATTTTTATGTAACTGCTTCTCACCTAGTAGAGAGGTACAGAACTCTCTGAGGTCAGTGTGTATCTCCACACCCTTTCATTGTTGGCCAAGCACCGCATCTGCTACAAGTGGGGATGAAGTTTGGATCACACTTGGCTTCTCACCTTCTTCCAGACAGCCCAGACTGACCTCAAACTTGCAATTCTCCTGCCTTAGCCTTCCTAGTGCTAAATTATAGGCATGTGCACCCTTGTCCAGTTTACATATGTTAATGCAAATTTTGTGGGCCAGGCGCACAGTTTTTTGGCATCTTCCAAACTGCAACCATTGATAGATAATTCAACATTGCCATCCTGTCTTCTGCTCTTTGGCCAGTTTCCTCCATTTTCCAAGGATTATGACTACTATCACTTGTTTCAATTTCTCTCTTAGGCACATAACCTTCTCCTCTTTCATTCCTCCCTATTTCTCACCTTCCCCCATTTCTGCTTTCCCTCTAAACCTAGGATTTAGCACTTACAGTGGCTACATTTAGCGATTTGAGATAACCTGGTGAAGTTTTCAAATGTGGAACTTAGTGTAATTCACTGCCATTTTCCATTTGGTGCTACTTGGTTTATTATTTGTGCTTGCAGTATATGATATATCACAACTATATATATTGTGATACATTAAAACTATAGTGTGTGGGCTGGAGATGTATTTCCAGCTCATTTGGTGTAGACAGTACCTGTATGGTACCTACAAAGCTCTGGGTTTACTTCCAGCACTGTATAATAGACTGGGTGTAATTGTGCACACATGTAGTCCCAACACTCAGTAAGTGGAAGCAAGAAATCAAGAACTTCAAAATTATTTATCCTGAGCTGTATAACAAGTTCGAAGCTAGCTAGGGCTACATGAGACCCTTTCTTTAAAAAAAAATTATAGTTTTTCTATTACTGCCCCCTTTCCATAACTTTATGAAAACATTTTGCCATCCACAAATCTGTTCTTGAAATAGGTGTTCTTTGTAGTGACTTTTTAATTTAGATTGTGTGTGTAGACACTGTGTAGGAGTCTGCATTCAACAGTAAACAGAGATTGAGGAGACATGAGATTGACGCATACACAGGGAGTATTAGGCTAGCTAGACCCTCTCCCCACACTCCCAAATACCCCCAAAAGTAAAAGCAAGACACACACATACAAACTCATCCCCCCCACCTTACCTACTTTACTGTTTTGTGGCCCTACCGACATTTGGCAAGGTTTACTGCTGACTTATAACTCCAGTCCAACAGCATGAAAATTGACTGTCCAGTCACAAGGCTCAGGGGTTAAGCCTCTGCCTTGCAGGCGGAAGGTCCTGAGTTCGGATCCTAGACCCCACGTATAGACGCCGGGCGGAAGCAGGGCTGCCTGTGTTGTGTTTCTGGTCCTGGTAGGGCAGAGCCTGTGAATCCCGGGACAGAGTAAACAAAGAGGAGGTGGAGGCGGTCCATGGTGGTTCCCGAATTCGCCTGTGGTTCTACACACGCACACCCACACGCACACGCACACGCACACGCACACGCATGCACAATTGAAAAAAAAAATTAACAAAAATTTAAAAAGAAAATTGACTGTCTTTTTTAGGCCTCTCCTTAGAAATTCCCTGGATGATCTCCTTGGGCCACCTTCTAATCCAGAAGTCCAGAATGATGAAAGAGCACTGCTGGACCAGCTGCACACGCTCCTAAGCAACACAGATGCCACAGGTCTTGAGGAAATTGACCGAGCATTGGGCATCCCTGAACTTGTAAATCAGGTGAGTTGCATTGATGTGGAAGTAAGAGAAAGTATGCACATTCACACAGCAGCTAGAAGACTTGGCTGTGTATGTTCTGCTACTTTTAAGAAAAGTCCCTATATTTTTGTGTTTTTCTCACTACTCATGACATTGCATTCATTAAATTTAGGAAATATACTTCACAATGTTACAGTTTCATAAAGAGGTCTATTTTAGACAACCAAAGAAATGGTTAGTGAAATTTTAGTTTTTAAAATTCTACCTCTTAATTTTTTGGTGGTAGCTCAGTATTAGGGTACACGTTTACTATATGAGGGGTTACTGGTTCAAACCCCAGAGATGCCAGATGGAAAAGAAAACCAAAGAGTTAATAAAGTGGTGGTGTTACAATGACTTTTCTTGAGTATCTATCTTTTTTTTTTTAATTTTTTAAATTATTTATTCAGTTGTGGGTGTATGCATGTGTGCGTCTGTGTGTGTGTGTGTGTGTGTGTGTGTGTGTGTGTGTGTGTGTGTGTGTGTGTGTGTGTGTGTGTAGAACCATGGACGAATTCGGGAACCACCATGGACGCCTCCACCTCCTCCTTGTTTACTCTGCCCCGGGATTCACAGGCTTTACCCCACCAGGACCGGAAACGCAGGCCGCCCCTGCCTGTCTATACGTGGGGTCTAGGATCTGAACTCAGGACCTTCCGCCTGCAAGGCAGAGGCTTAACCCCTGAGCCACCTCTCCAGCCCCGTATCTATCTTTTGTAGCAGGCTATTTTTACCTTGTTCTGAACAACAGTTTCACCTCCAGTTTCTATTTATATACCCATCTTAAAAAGGTAAGCCATTGATAAATGCATTCTTAGTGGCTGTTTTATTTAGATGATATATGTGAGCATTGTTTAGGTTTCTGTATTCAGTGATAAACAAGAGAGATTGGTAATTTCTCAGTTGTTTTTGGAAATAGATATTTATTAGAAATTTCATAGGAATGTTGCAAACATGACCGCACGATTAGTCAGCCATAGTTAATAATGTGTAACTAACTGGCTTTATTGAAAGATGTGGTATTCTGAAGAATGGAGAATTGCTATGACAGGACAGAGTATCATGAATGCCAGTTCATGCAGTCAGGGAGAAGAGTCCACAGAGCTTTGAAAAGGTGAACGGGTCATGGAAATGGAGTGTGAAAAGTAGAGGGCATATAGCACTTCGTTTCACTCTGGAAGAAGGCTGCCTTTGAGCTAGCTTTGCATTGTCCTGGAGGAGGAAAGGAAAGCCAAGGTGGCATGTTTGTTTTGGTGGGTAAAAACCTTGTGGAATTTGACTTATGTTTTTTTCCATACTGTTTGAGATGGTTGGACATTTAGATAAAGATGTTGGGTATGCATCTGTGTAAACAAAAAGGAAGTCAGAGGGTTTTTTTGGGGGGGGGAGAAGGGAAGCAGGAATAGACATTTGATAGCTAGGTAACCATCTAGCTGAGAACACCCAGGCAGGCAATGGGAGAAAAGAAAGACTGAACTCTCAAGTGACCACCCAGGGAAAGGCCAGCATAGTGGGGGAACCTGGAGGACCCTGCAGAACACATGTGGTGTGCTTTGTGGGCAGACTTACCACAGCTGGTGATACACGCTTAGTCGAGAGAAAGTATAGGAGCACACAGGGCCTGGCAGGCTCTTCATTCCTCCTTGAATATTCACTTTCTGTTTTTCTGTCACCTGTTTTGCCTTACTTTGCATTAGAACTGTAGCCCAGCTCACAGCAGTGAACACTTGTAGATGAGCAATCCTCCTGCCACAAATACTGCGACCTTTGGCTTTGGCTCAGCTGATGAATATATATGCCCTAGGGGATGAGGAGTGTCTTTTTGTGAGGAGGGAGGATTTATCTGTCAGGTCAAAATCAGCTCTTCTGCAGACAAATAACTTTTTAAAATCAGCCATTCTGTATACATTTATTTGCTACTGAATATTAGAATAACACTTTTTTGGGCAATTTTTGGGAAAAAATTAGAAAATCTAATTATTCTCACTATCACACATTAGCCAAACTGCCCAGTATTCTTTCTGTCCCCCTTCACATGACTGTGTTTCATCCCACAGGTTCTTTCCCTCCCTCCCTCCTCCTCTTCCTTCCTTCTTCCCTTCCCCCCCCTTCTTCTCAAATAAATAAAATATAAAAGTGATGTAGGCCTAAAAGAGAATAAGACTCTAAACTCCAATGAATGACGGTGAAATGAGCCAACATGAGAATGTATCAGTCACAGATTTTATTTTATACTTGGCTTGGGAGATCTATGTTTATTGTACAGAATCCTGGAGTAGCGTACTAATCCACATCAGAGATGCTTCATGTGGAAATACTTGAATGGCTGTGAGATTATGTGCTAGGCACTGGGCCATAGTTCTGTACATAGAGGAAGAATTTCAGACAGTAGTAAACCTGGTTTTTCTGGAATTTCGAAGTATCATTATTGTTTATGTGTATCAGCTGTGTTTTCTTCTTTAGAGAATTTGATTTTTGCTTGTTTTCTCAGATGTATTGTCCTCTTCATATTTGATGTTTCAGGGACAAGCGTTGGAGCCCAAACAGGATGCTTTCCAAAGCCAAGAAGCAGCAGTGATGATGGATCAGAAGGCAGCGCTGTATGGGCAGACGTACCCAGCCCAGGGTTCTCCAATGCAAGGAGGCTTTAATCTTCAGGGACAGTCGCCATCTTATAACTCTATGATGAGTCCAATGAATCAGCAAGGCAGTTTTCCTCTCCAAGGAATGCACCCGAGGGCCAACGTCATGAGACCAAGGACAAGCACCCCAAAGCAGTTGAGGATGCAGCTTCAGCAGAGGTTACAGGGCCAGCAGGTAAGAATGTGTGCGCTTGGCTGCGTCCTGAAGTAGCTCTCCCTCTTGGCTGTCCTTCTGCCTTTCCTTCAAACCTTGCGAACTCACCTCTTTAAGAGTTTATTTATTGTGCAGATGCTTCCTTGTTGAGGAGTGTTTGTATTAGAATTGAGAGCCTTTTAATGGTATATTCTGTTGTGTAGGTCAAAAAGTAAAACATCAGAAAAGATTGTTCATGGGAAAAAGTGTTTCACAACTTTTGGAAGATATTTTCTTTTTACATTGACCAAATATTTAAGCCATCTTGATTTTTTAAAAACTTTTTGTTTTGGAGAGAGGGTCTCACTAAGTTTCCCAGGCTGGTTTTGAATTCAACTTGATCCCACACAAGTTTTGAACTTGTAATTCTTCAGCCTCAGTCTTCCAAGGTTGGAAGTACAGGCATGTGCTGCCATATCTTCTATCTTCAACATTTTATATGGAGCTTCTGCTTCCTAGGTATTATCAAAACTATTAACATTCTGAGGTAGAACTTCTGTTTTCTCTTTAACTCCCAAAATGTTTTAAAATTCAGGTTATTTCTATGACCACACAAGCTTTTACATGTGTGAATTCTTCAGTCAGCTGGAGCTAAACCAAGTTAGTGGCTGAGTGGATGAGTTTAGGATCCAGTTAGCTAGAGAGCTGGGCCCCAGGAAAAATGTTTTTCTTCTTCTTCTTTTTTTAATTTATTATTTATTCAATTGTGCGTGTATGTGTGTATGTGCGCGCGCGCAGAAACACGGACGAATTCGGGAACCACTATGGACGCTTCCACCTCCTTATTTACTCTGCCCGGGGATTCACAGGCTCCGCCCTACCAGGACCAGAAACGCAGGCCGCCCCTGCTTCCGCCTGGCGTCGATATGTGGGGTGTAGGATCCGAACTGAGGACCTTCTGCCTGTAAGGCAGAGGCTTAATGCCTGAGCTATCTCTCCAGCCCCAGGAAAATTGTTTTTCATTTCTTCCTGCTCCAAGTTATTTTTGGGAAAGAGTTTTCTTCACTAGTGTGTGATGAAATAAAGCTTCTAGTGTCTGAACCCTGAAGAGTCCAAGTATAGAAGCCACACGGAGGTGCTCTAGTTTCCTCCCAATGCTAAGCATGGTCTTTCATGCCAGCCAGAGCCTTGCCAGTATTGTTTTGGCTGAACGTGAGAGCAGTACGATTTCGTTTAGATGGGCCTTGCTAGCCTAGTGTGTTGGAGTTACTGTCTTGCCCTCACTGGGTGGTGCTGAGAGCTTGAGGTCCATTGGGGCTCATTAGCATGTTCTGTTGCATCTCAACCAACTCATCTGTCTTCAGTTTCTGAATCAGAGCCGACAGGCACTGGAAATGAAAATGGAAAACCCTGCTGCTGGTGCTGCTGCTGTGATGAGGCCGATGATGCAGTCCCAGGTGAGCTCCTGGGAGAGGCCCAGCTGCCACCCCAGCCCAGGGCTTGCCCTTTATGGGGCTTTGGTCCACGTTCTAACAAACAGATAATTCTGAATTTCTTGAGTAAGAATCTGCCCCATCACACTTTCTCTCTTCCCTTCTTTTCCCCCAGATATTTTACTTACTGCAAGAAAGTTAGTGAGGGAGAGGGAATGGTAGAGGTAAAAGGAAAGAGAGAAAGAAAGACACACACACATACTCAGAATGAGAATGCTGTGTCACGCAGGAGGAGATCAGAGAACAACTTTTGGAAGTCAGTTCTTTCCTATTATGTAGGCTTCCTGAAATGGAACTGTCTCCATGTTTGCAGGAGGCACCTGAAAGCTATAGGGATTAAGAAGGAAGGATAATGCGCTCTGATGATACACCTCTGAGGGATTCCACTCCCCTAGTGCCAGGGCAGGTGGCTGCTCTAGCCAGGGAGGAAATAGTACTAAGGTAGTCAATCCCTCGGTGTTCAGGAGGCAGTTGACCATGTGAGCCATTGCTGGAAATAGTGTTCGTAGTTTTTTCTTTTTTCATGTGACATCACTCTTAGGCCTCCTTTTCTTGATAATAAGTACCCTGTATAAGCTGAGCTGTTGTGTTTTCCTGTTAGGTTTGCTTTTTGGAGATGGTTTTCCTTAGCTCGTAGAACTCAAATTATTGCCTGTCATTCTTTGTCACATCAGCACCTTACCTTCTTTATAGTTTTCTCCTGGTCCACCTGTCCTTTCACCTTCTGAGGCGTCTGCAGGAGTGTAACCCCATCCTTTTCTGTCGTTCTTTGGACAGGCTTCCCCTCATCCCTCTACTGTCCAGTATGCTCCCGGACATCCCCACCCCTGGTTCCTTCTCCTTCCATCTCTTCTTCTTATTTGTCTGTCTGGCTACGTCCTGTCTGTCTGTCTGTCTGTCTGTCTGTCTGTCTGTCTGTCTGTCTGTCTGTCTGTCTATCCATCTAATCTATCTACCTACCTACCTACCTACCTATCTAATCTATCTTGTTTCTGAACTGCCTCTGCCTCCTAAGTTTTGGTATTATTGGTGTGCTTGTCACTTGTGGTATTCTTTTAGAATCTGGGTCTTATCATGTAGCTGTCTTCAAACTCTTGGCAGTCCTTCCACCTTCACCTTCAAGGTGCTAGGATTATATCTTACCCTACTGCTTTTTTGGGTGGCAAGGACACATGGACTAGCTGTGTCACCTATGGTAGCATTGCAGGTGCATGCCACCATGCCTGCCTCAGAAAGCTTTTGTAATAATAAAGAGTTGTGCATTTCCCTTTTCTTTTACTTATAAATAGAAGTAGTAATAAGATAATAGTAATACTACTATGTATTATTTGGGCACTGCATAAAACTGGTTGCTGCTTTCTTTCTCTGAGCTTGTAACTGTTTCCCCTGGGTGTCAGCAGAGCTTCTTGAATGCCCAGATGGTTGCCCAGCGCAGCAGGGAGTTGCTGAGTCATCACTTCCGGCAGCAGCGAGTAGCGATGATGATGCAGCAGCCGCAGCCGCAGGCCTTCAGCCCGCCCCCAAATGTGACTGCTTCTCCCAGCATGGATGGTGTTCTGGCAGGACCTGCGATGCCGCAAGCTCCACCACAGCAGTTTCCATATGCACCAAATTATGGTAAATCTGATGGAGACCATGCTTGTCCCTACATGCTGTCCTGAGAATCACTATAGCACCACCGGCCTGCTGATGGAGAACCCCTGCCACTCCCTTGCTGCCACCAGAAAATCGAGGGCGAGGAGATAGCTGTTGGAGTGAACAGGACAAGTTCAGATTCCCTTAGACCCCTCTAAACAAATACTGGGTGGCATGGTGGTTTGTCTATAATTCCAGCCCCATAGGCTGAGCCATGGAATCCCCAGAGCAAGCTTGCTAGCTAGTCATAATGGTACATACTAGGTTTAAAAAGACTCGGGCCCAAACAATAAGAACAGTATCACATGGAAAGCAGGCAGATACATATATATGTACTCTATATGCTTGAAGGCAGAGGAGTTGAAATCATGAGTAATGGAACACAAAAATGTTTGCCATAGTCCCCAAGTAATTGAGTGTAAATTCTGTCGTATGGTTTGTTTATCTGTGTCTTATTTGAGAGAAAGCTACCCTATCCAGTATAGAAGAACTATTTACTCTCAGAATATTTGATCAGCCAGTGGGAGGAATCTGCTTCAAAGCTCTGACTTCCTTTCCTTGATGACTTGGTCATTGACTGCAGATTCTGCTTTGGTTCAGCCTCTGGGAGTGACCATAATAGGCCAGGGCTGAAAGTATCTTTTGGGGAGTGCATATTTCAAGATGTAACCCTGTCCTCTGGAGAGTCCCTTTTAAAAAGAAGAGTCACTGAAGTAGCTGCCTTTCAAGTTGATATAGATTTGTCTTTTTGTAGTAAGTCTGACTTGATACCCTCTACCTACCATCTTCTCCTTTTCCTCCTAAAATGAGAGGTAGGTGCCTGGCATACTAGGGCATAACTTCTGAGCAATCAAATTTGTTTTTCTTTCTTTCAAGGAATGGGACAGCAACCAGACCCAACCTTTAGCCGAGTGTCTAGTCCTCCTAATGCAATGATGTCTTCAAGAATGGCTCCCTCCCAGAATCCCATGATGCAGCATCCCCAGACTACACCCATGTATCAGCCTTCAGAAATGAAGGGGTGGCCATCAGGAAACTTGGCCAGGAACAGGTAATTAAAGAGTGTCTTTTTTTTACGCCAAGTGGGGATGATAAGTACGTCTGTTTCTTAGTCACACTTTTGCATGAAGAGAGACCTGGTTCATAGTAGAGAATATCATTTCGCTTGTTGGGAGTTTCCTTTATTCTACGTGTGCCTGTGTTGTGTTTGTGTATACGAGGGCACTTCAGTGTGTGTGCCAGTGCAGTGTGTGTGCCTGTGGAAGCCCAAATATTAGAAAATATCATGTAGTATCTTCCCTGGGCAATTCCTGGGCGCAGGGACATTTGACCAAACTGTGATAGATTGTGTGACCTACAGTAACTGCAGACATAATACTCCATTTCTTTGCAGCTCCTTTCCACAGCAGCAATTTGCCTCCCAGGGGAACCCTGCAGCATACAGCATGGTGCACATGAATGGTGGCAGCAGTCACTTGGGACAGATGAATATCAACTCTATGCCCATGTCTGGCATGCCCATGGGTCCTGATCAGGTATGGAAATCTATTTCTTAACCTTTCTCAAGAAATTTTTCTTTTTTAAAACAGCCAAACCTCACCTATAATCTAAAAGTCTTTGATAGTTTGTAACTTAGATATGTGACTTAAAAAAGTGGAGTGCTTTTTTTTGTTTTGTTTGCCATTTTTTTTCCCAAGCATTTGGCTGAAAGCAATTTGATACCAGTATTGATGCACACTCTATAAAGTGTCAACAGGCCAGCCACAGCAGCCAGAATGGTATAAAATTGGGTAGATACAGAGCTGTCTTGTGTTATGTTGAGGTGTTTTACTTGGGTTTTCTTTTGATTGTCATAGAAATACTGCTGACATCTGTACACCAGGACCTCCAAGAAATCACCATACAATGGCACACTGCACAAGGATCATCGGGAGATGAAGAGTTGCTGTTCAGACATCTAGCTTGGAAGCAGGACCAGCTTGTCTCCACCAGGGAGACAAGTGATCCATGAGCAGGAAATCTTCCTGATTCCCCTGCTTCCGTGTATGATGGGTTTGAGCAAGTGCTTTCTTTATATCCTGTCTCATTAGGAATGAGATTCTGCAGATAGGGGTTTTTATGATCATGGCCTGCCTGCATCACTTCCTTTTTGTTTTGCTAGCCGAAGTCTTTCAAAAATATCTAGGTGGGCTGGGGTCTCTCTAGTGATATTGGACAACCATAGTCTACCTTCAGGTGTTTAGATACTGCCACGTAGTCTGTGTTGCTGGTGTTTCTGCCTTCTTGTCCTTCACAGATGGGGTTGAGTTGTTGTCTCTGTTCTCATGATAGACTTGCATCCTAATGTGAGACATCCAAGGATTTGTCCTGGATATTAAATGGCTGGCAGAAGGGAACATGAAAAGACAGTATTTTTGCAGCAGCGGCAGGCTTTTCATATACTGACGTAAGCTGAGCGCACTTTATTTAAAGTCATGGAGAAATGCAATATTCTTGAGGCCGTGAGGAATGGGGACCTACATTCCTGGTTTTTGTCTGTAGCGACCTGCTAGACAAGAACTATGATTGTTTTTTGTTTTTCTTTTTAAAGTACTGGCGTCACCCTTTGCCTATATGGTAGAGCAATAATGCTTTTTAAAAATAAACTGAAAATCCAAGGCCAGGTACTGCATTCTGAATCAGAATCTTGCAGTGTTTCTGTGAATAGATTTTTTTTTTTTGTAAATATGATCTTTTAAGATAATTGTATTATGTAAAGTAAAGTATGTATATACTTTTTTTTTTTTAGGTCACAATAGCTCATTTTTACAGAGTTTGTGCAGCTAAATATTTAATGGCAATTTCCGAAAGGTTTGTGTGGTGAGACTCCAGACAGGAGATTGCTCCTTGCTCCTCCTGAATCCTGGGGCTTCACTCTTCAGTTCCTTAATCAGAAATGCTTTTAAAGTGGTCATTTGTTTAGATATAGGCATTTACATTGTTGTCTTTTTTTTTTTTTTTTTTTAATTCTTCTACTGGAGAACTACGCACTTTGCTAATTGTGGGAAAGGATAGATATGGGGAAATGAGCTTAAAAATACCCAGGAGTTTAAAAAAAAATCAAGCAATTAGATTTCAAAGAGTTGTTTTGGATTTTAAGCAGTCTGTAAATTAAATAGAAATTTAAAAATTGATTATATTAGCTTTTCATTTTTAGGAGTGATTTTGGTTGCTAGGACCTGAACTCCGCATTCAGATTGCAGGTGTGAAGCCTCGGTGTGTGGTTTTGGTGTCTGCTCAACTCTTTTCGTCATTCTGCTAATTGGTGTTTCACTACCTCTCTGAACTAGGACAGCGGCATGCTTGGCTCCTAAGCTCAGAACAGACCTGCAGTGCTGCTGTCTCAGCTGCCCGAGTGGACGCTGCTCGGCTCCTCCTCCTGCCCCACCACTCTGCTGCTGCTACTTAACTCTTCTAGTCAACCTGCAGTGGGGGAAAAGTCAAGTTTAATCCCTTTTAGTTGGGTTATTCTTAGGGTCTAACAGTTGAACAAAATTGTATATTTCAAATGTTTCTGCCGGTCATTTTCTAGTAATAATTGAGAGCCAGTTAATTTTTTTTTCTAATTTCACACTTTTAGCCCATCATTCTAGATGTCTCTGAAGGGACAGCCTATCACTGAATTTCTTTGATGTACTCATGAACAGTTCAAGTCATTTCCAGAGCTGCCTCTGGTTGGCTTCTTTCCAACAGTGTGTAGACCACTATGAGCTTGCCCTCTGACCGGCCCACTGTCCCCGCTAAAAAATAAACCCCATTGGAGATCGGCAAGCTTCCACTGTGTGGCCTCAAGCTCTCCAGAACACCTCCTCCTATCTGTGGACAAGGCTGAGAGAATCTCATCTTTAGCCCGGTGCAAATCTGCGTAACTCTCTCCTCAGCGGTCTAACTCCAGGCTGACTGGATGGCAGCCCTCTTTTTTTGTATGGGGAAAAATGAAGTTTATTATGTTTTTATATCTTCTACTTGTTGTTATTGGTGCAAATTCCAAATTTGATTTTGACTAGATGCAATCTGCGTGATACTTGTTGTGACCTTTATTGCTCTTGGTCTTCTGGGTAACTCTGTACACCTGCTGCCTACCTCTCCTTCTCCAGCCCTTCTTAAACATAGGTGTCTTGTTCGTGACAGTAGAAGTGATCTTTTCACCTGCTTTTAGAACGTGAGGTATTTCCAGTACCTACTTTTTTGCTAAATCCAAAGATATATAAATAAAAACATCTATTTTATGAAAGATCAAAGTGATATTAAGGAAACACATTTCTTCCTTCAAAAAATAAGTAGAAGTTGCATTGTTGGTGTTCATGTTTTGATGCCACTCCCTAACTGTGCACCTGGACAGCAGGCGCACGACACCCCAGGGCAGCCCACTACAGCTCACCAGTGTTAAGTGTCTAAGCTGAGTTGAGGGTGAGTACTGTGGAAGATAATAGTTCTAGAGGTTCTGTCATTCAGAGGAAAGTCAGCAGGAACGTCGCCAGTTGCCTACATGCCAGTCCAGGTTCCTTTTTATTTGCAGAGACCACGAGCTTTATTCCCAAGTAGGGAATTTAGCTTTCGGCTGACCTTGTGTCCCTGTAGCAGAGAAACAAGTTTGACCTCCAGGCAAAAGATTTCAAAGCCAGCAGGGTGCTTTCTTTCTCTTGCCTCCCTTTCCCCTTCCCTCTCAATATATGGAGTTATAAAGAAGCCAGAAGTGCCATTCCGAGAGCAGCGTGTTCTCAGGAATTGACTCACGTGCAGCATCAGGAGTGAGTTCGGCTTCGGTCAAGTTATGTGTGGCATCATTTAAAAACTGAAGTCATTCTTCACACAGTCAAGAATTTCAACCATGTGGGCTGACTCGTGAGATGGAATGGCGAGCTATATGAGTGCTGTGCTGACGTTTGGATGTCTGTAAATAAAGGTTTCTATTTCAAAGTGAACTCAGCATGCTTAACTCAGTTTCAGCGCCATGGGAAAAAGGGGAGGGTGGCAGTGCTTGAAGTTGAAATGTGGGTGTCTCCCCTCTTCCTCCCCAGCCCCGGCCAATTTGGGTATTTGAAAACTGCATGTTCTGTAGAGACTTAGGCTGGCCTGAGCCATTCCCCATTTTAGACTCTGATAGCCACACATCAGTTCACGCTACCGGCTAACGTGAACTGCTTTGCAGCTGAAAGATGCTGAAAGTGAAGACCTCAAAAAGCTGGTGTGACACTTACCTGGGTCCCTTAATAATCAATAACTATCTGCTCCCCTTTCAAAGTTTTCCACACTGAAGGCCTCTTCTTATTTTTTTAAAAGTATTTCAAATACTTTAAGAAAAAGCTTAAACAGTAAAAACTCTCAAGATGGTCTTTTACAAAATTCAGATTTTCATAACAATAGGTGGTCACTGGCTAGAGTTTGAACATTGAACAACACTTAAACTACAAAATTCATTTATAAATACAACGTAGAGAAAACACAGGCCACATCAACTTGGTTTCAATACCTTGTGCCAGTTCTGGGATGGCTAACAGAGGAATACACAGCGTGATGGTGTACCATCAAGGACAGAAACGGCCACAAGGGCGATTCTCATTACACTGGCCGCAGCGTTTATTGAGGTTCCCCTGTGAGCGCCTGTGTCGGTTACATGGAAATAGTCTCTTCTATACAGTGAAGGCAGTTTCAGAGGCAGCTGGGGTTGCGGTGCTGGGTAAACAGGACTGTTTTTGTGCTATGGACGTCACAATGTGTGCTGCCTCCAGCCGTGAGTTGTCCCTATTCTGCTGCTTATTTTCTTCCTTGTGATGGATCAAAAGTATTAGGGTTCAAACAAGCTTGTTCCCCTTTATGACTGGGGGAAAAAAACAAAACAAAACAAAAAACCTCAGTGACTTTTACCCTTGGAGGAAGTTCCCATGAGACTCAGTTCTTTTTCCCATGAGAATCAGTGCCTCAGGCAGGCCATGGTTACTTTCTGATGAGAAGATGGATTCCTTTTAGTTGGTGAGGTATAAATCCAAAGCCGAACGGGCAGACGCAGGCTTCCAGAAGTCGCTGCTCCTGAGGGTTGTCCTCTAGAACTTCTGGGTGGACTGAGTACAGGCCCTTGTCCCTCTCAGGCTCCTGGCCTCCAGCAGGGAGCTGCTGAGTATCCCATGGTTTTGCACGACCCACACCCTCATGAGAGGCCTCTGGCTTTGGAGGTCATCTCGGCTGCTTAGCCTTCCCAGCCTTCCCACAGCTGTCCCCTGCGGAAGAGAACAAGCTTTTGAGGATTATTGTGTCACCTAGAATGTTCTACTCAGTCCTACAGCAGTGCAAGTGTTGCTTCGAGGCTGTGGCTGCCAGAATCAAGTGTCTCCAGGTCATCTGGAAAGAGTGCTCACTTGGTCATTCAGCTGGCAAGAATTTGGCATATGAGAGAATGTGAGATATACATTCTGGAACCACTACTGAACTGCGTAGCAGGTCCACCATGTACTGCATCCAATTTCATACTCTGTAATTGGATGATATACCGCATCCACTATGTGCTATATCCAATATATAATTATATCATGTTTTAGTAAAACCACATAGTTTATAAGCATGGAGAAGGCTGTCTTCTGCAAGTAGACCAGAGGTCACCAGCACAGCTCTCTAGGATAGGTGGAAGGTTAGTTGCCAGTGAAGACATGTTCTCACATCTGCACCTCTTAGTTCCTGTAGGGAGCACAGCAGCTCTCCCGTGCAGGTGAGGGAAGCTCTGCAGATTGCCAGTCTCCACACAGCCCCTGCTGGCCTTTGTTGATACTGGAGTGATGATGTAGGGTGGAGTTTGGAAACCAAAACCTAAACTACTATGTAAGGCGTGTGCCAGGTTGGGGCGTTTGCAGCCACAGCCCTCAAGTGTGTGCCAACTGTAATAAGTACTTAACTGTTGCTTCTAAGTCGCAGCTCACTTGAGAACAATAGTACAATGTCTATCTAAAATAGGGAAACATATTCACATGCTGTCTTACAGGAAAGACTGTAACTGCTTACCTTCTCAGCAATGGGAACAGGGTGCTTGGCAAAAGGAAGCAAGTCAGGAGTTGAGATGGTAGCTCAAGGTAGACCCCTGGGTTCAACCCCTGGTACTGAAAACTCCCAACAACAAAGACAGTAGCAGCAGCAGAAAGGAAGCAAGTCAGAACCAGATTTCTGTAAACTGCTTCCCCAACTCACAGTGATTTGGAAGAAGGTCTCTTCATTTCTGGCCACTTTCGACGCTGAAACTGCCTGAGTTTTCAAGTGCCAAAAGGAAAATGAGTGTTAACCATTGCGAAGCAAGAAAGCCATTCCCAAAGAACTATATACAAAGAAGGTCTCAGGTGACACCTGTTACTAGTGGGTCAGGCAGACCCACGTGGACAGTTTTCTCAACAGGTAGAACCTCACAAACTGACTACAGAATAGGCCCAGACAGGGGAACTCATCCAAGCTGTAGTGACAAAATCAAATACCTGTATTGCTCATAGCTTCCTCCATCTTGAAGTCCTAAACAAAACAGAAACAGGTCAGAGCAGAAATGGAAGCAGCAGTGACAAGCTTTGTAATCGCCTTCTAAGAGAAAAACAACCCAGATCTGCCCAGGCTTTTGGCATGGTGCTGGGATACTGATAATGTTCCTGAGTCAGAACTGTTCCCACTGATGAGGCCCACCTTAGGCGGGGAGGGGGGTCTAAAGGGCCCTCACGACCAAGGGCCTGAGGAGGATGGGTGGGCGGGAAGGACCTCTCTCAGCCGGACTCTCAGGGAAGCTCCTGAGGAGGGGGCAGTATGCCTAGGTACTGGGTGAGCATCAAATCTAGGACAGTCCTTTCAAAGGGCTGCCATGAGAATTTCTGCCAATGTGCGAGGAAGCACCAGCACTGTTGTTGGTACAGTGTTTTCCATGTGATTACACAACCATCCTAAAAATGGTTCGTGAGCGCTGGGTCTGGGGGTGTCAGTGCCTCCCCTCTGCAGCCACGTTTGCTCTTCCCCCCATGCTCAAATTCTTCATAACCCAAGCAGACGGAAACACCTGGATTCTGTCTCCTAAGCTACTTGGTCACTTTCCTTTTTCCCAGGAGGCACTGTAGACGCCTCACTGCATTCAGGTCGGAACTCCCCAAAGGGCCTGAACAACCTCCCGCTCTCTGACAAGTCTAGTAAACACTCGACTTCCCCCTTCCAGTGTTTTTCACCTTGAAATATCTAGTGGGTATCCTCAACTTTGGGTTGCTGGCTTTACCTTATTCTCCACAAGCTGAGGAGTTGTGGGAGTCTCCTTTTCTGTTCCTTCTACTCCTGGTCACTATGTTGTGGGCTCCAGCCCTGGGTTCCAACCCATCATCACCCCACCTTCCCTGCTCTCAGCCTACTCCCACCTCCATCATCCCGGATGACCACATCCTTGGCCGCTATTCACCTGACTGGTTTTTAAACATAGATTCACCGCCCAGGTTAAAAAACCCTCTGGCAACTTCAGCATCCCTGGGGAATTCTGCCTTTCTCCCTCCATCTGCAGCCCCTGCCCAGCCTTCAACCACACTCCCACCAGCCAACATGCCAACTACATGTTTTCTCAGTGGTTGGCTCTAGAATGCCACTCCCCCCTTCCCGTGGTAACACTGTTCCGTTCTTGCCAGTGCCCCCCCACCCCCCAGACCCTTGCACTTTACCTGTTGCTCATGCCTTTGCTTTACCAGAACCAGCGTGGCCCCAAGCTTAAGTTCTCGTGCATGTTTGATGAATGAATGATCAGGGGGAGGAGAGTGACGTGAGAGGTGAAGTCTGTGCCCGTGTAGATGGAGAAGGTCCCCAGAGAATGCAGCTCTAAACACCAACTGTGCCACAGACAGGGGGTGTCCTGGACCTTCGTGGTGACTGACAGTGATTCTGGGCTCACTCCTTAGGGCTATCCTGTCACTCCTGAGGGCTACCCTGCTGTCTGTGTGCCCCGTGAGGGGATGCCTGCTCACCCAGATCCATGTTCCGGGTACGGGGGTTACACTGCTTGTAACCCTTACAGCTCCTCAGCTCCATGAGTTGCACGTGCAGCTGGTTGAGGACGTCTCTGTCCAGCGTGTTCACTGCGTTCATCAGCTGCTCTCAGGAGAAAGACCGTCTGTCAGCAAGGAGCACCCAGGGACCCCGGCCCCCACCTCCTTCCCTAGGCTGAGAGGGGAAGTTCTAGGGGTCATCTTCCACACCGCAGCCTCTGCTTCTGCAGAGGTAGAAGTACTCCGGAGGTTGAAAAGACTCCCTTTGGCAACTTCTAGCCTTCATACATGCATATAGACATGCATGCACATGTATACCTATGTGCATGTGAATATGAAATGTGCATGTATGACATCACGCATCGGCACAAACGGGGAAGCACTATGTCGAGTGCGCCACCGGTACATGCTGAGCAGGTGTTGATTTTCAGCACCCGAGTGTGCAGGGTGGGGCTGATCCTGCATCCACAGTTCTGGGGATAGGCACGCGGACCTGCCAAGCCTTGTGGCCAATACTGAGATAGAGGAAAGGGTGGCACCACAGATCACAGGCTCGGGTGACGGATGCGCAAGGAGCCCTGGGCCCAGCGGTCTCTGGATTCACTCTTTGAGACTTAATGGGACTTGGTCATTCCCCAGGGGCAAGGAATCCAGCTGGCAGCACCAATGTCCCCCACATTCCCCTTTCCTCATTTCTCTGGTGTCGTGTGTACCTGGTAGGGGTCTGTATTGAGGTCAAAGTACTCTAGGAAGCCAGTGGCGAATTCACAGAAGAGGAAGTTGTGGGTCTCGTTGATGGTCCTCATGCACCAGTATGTGTTATTGTTGGCGCTGGTGCAGGCGCAGAAGGGCCCCACTGCCAGGGGAAGAGAGAGTGCTCTGAGTGTCTGCAGGAAGATGTCTGTCAGACATGGTCTCCCTCCTGAGCCCACGCCTTGAGGACCAAGTGATGAACTGATGTCAGGTGTTCCTAGGAGAGCCCCAGGGTCTACTGGGCCTCCCTGTCCCCTCTGTCCCCGGTGGCTCACATGTCCAGAGAGGTGCAGTCTGCCAGTGCTGGTTGTCGTGGGTGAAGCACGTGAGGCCCGGCATGCTGCACGTGTCGTTATTCTGCAGCCGTTTGAGCAGCTTTCGCAGTTTCTTCTTGCGTTTCTGTTCCCGCAGCAGCCACACCTTGTCTTTCTCCTGCAGACCCTTCCTAGGGGCACACGGGACCACACACACTTTGGACTCCTGAGGGATCAATGACCCCAAACTCTGGCCACCCTAGTGGACAAGTAGAGTCATCAACTCCAAGTCCCGCAGCCCTCCAGGGTACAGGGCTCAGACCCTTAAGTTCCTCCCGTAGCTGGCTTCAGCGCCCCCTGCACAGAGCCTAGGCAGGTTAGGTGGCAATCAGAACTCGTGCTCACACCCTGCTTGTTCCTTCCTGGGTGCCTACTGCTTGCTGTAGCTGAAGTGCTGCCCCTAGCCATACAGGAGCCTCTGTAAGCATTAGGGGGTGGGCAGCTTTTGTAAGGGTTACACTGACCTCACCTTCTGGGGAAAGCGGACCAGGACTCCTTTCCTTGTCAGTTTTAGCTACAGGCGAGGAGTCACCCCAAGGGCCATGCACCTCATCCCTGTGACACGCTGGTCCCTACCTGAAGGGCTGCAGGCTGGAGCCTTTGTTCTTGAGGCGGCCTTTGTGTTGTGCGTGGGAACTGCAACAGACCCCCCCCACACCTCTGGGTGTCACAGATTTGCAAAGCACCCTGCCAAGAGCACATTCCTCCCCAACCTGTCCTCTTAAGAGAGGGCACCCCCTTCCCTTGGGGTGGCAGCTCCCTGTCTGGCTTGAAGGCTGAAGCCCAGACTTTACAAGGTCGGGGTGCCTCTAATTTTGCCCAGGTTAGAAGTTGGGCTTCATGTGGCATGAACCTTGGCCTCTGGGGTCACTGTGTTTGGAAGGAGCCAGAACTGGAGTGAAGTTTGCCAGGCTTCCTGAGACAGTCTTCGGTTTAAGTCAAGTCAGCATTCTGACACATGCTTGGGAGCCGCATCCGCGGGGTGACAGCACTGGACGTTGCAGACAGCCCGTTTCTGTGCATGGTGCATGCCCACTCCAACATGCTGGGGGTCCCTGAGCTACTGATGTGGACCTTCAATCACCCAGCCCAGCAGCGAGCAGGCATACATCTCCCCATGCCGGGACATGGGCATGGACAGGACCATCTGGCTCAGTCTGGCCACCTGAAGGGTGTTCCATGTGCCCACACTGGCTGATGATGTTGGTGCACGTTATTATTAACTTTAAAAAACCCCTAAGAAGTCAGGAGGGTTCAAACCCAATGGAAGGGTCAGTAACGATCGAGGTGCTTGTTGCCTGAAGGACTGGGCCCGGGAAAGTGAGGGGCCCTGGACCCCCCCTTACCTGATCTTGTGGCAGTCACACTCTGCTGGCCGCTTTTTCTTCAGGTGCCCCCGGACTTCCCTAAGGTTCTTAATTTTGTTCTGCAGGGTTTCGATCTGAGGGAAGGAGCAGGAGAGGAGGCTGAGAAGCTGCGTCAGGCTCCAGCGAAGGAACCGACTCAGTGGAGCTCACTGAGGGCCAAGGTGACTGTTAAAAGGACTAACTTAGAAGAGACATCGTGTAGGTCCAAACTATCACGAGGCCACATTTTGTTCTCAGCCAGCTCACAGGCTCTGGATTGGAACTGTGGCCGCCTGTCAGGAGCTGGGATTGATGCTCCTTCTGGTGTGGATGCCATAGGACCTCTCCTCTGGACCCAGCCCCCCGGCCCTCCTTGTGTACACCGAGTGCCACCAGCCCGGGTGGTGCGAGCGTGAGCGCCCTGCCAGCTGCCTCACCTCGTGGTCAATGTGCAGCTTGTGGTCCTTCCAGGCCTGTAGGGATTTGTAAAGGTCGAGGTCACACTGGACCGTGTCATTCTCAAGGATGTAGCACCTGTTCAAGAGAAGGGGTCAGTGTGGCCTGCAGGGTGAAATACAGCCTGGCCGGCTCCCCGCTCCTCCCCTTCTGTCTGGACTCACCGGTGGGTCACTTTGATGGGGTTGGGGGCTGAGTAGTCTGGGAGGCTTCCGGTGCCGCTGAAGCCTCCACCATCCTTCTCGTCCTGGTCCTCGGGGAGCCCTGGCCAGTGCCGCTTGGTAAGGTTGCGGGGCCGAGAGGGGTCATCCAGGCCCACGTGGTACACCTCCCCGTCCACCTCGATGGCCACGGAGCGGATGGAGCGATTGCGGGCATAGCTGGCCTTGTACTCTGTGGGTATCACAGAGGGTGGCCGTGATTAGCAAGGCTTGGTCAGCCTCCCACCCTGACGGCATGGCTCTACTCCAAGCACGAGGCCGAGTGCTGCCTGAGACCTTTGGGCACGGGAAATTCCTCACCTGCAAGTGGGTCTTGCAGGCAGGGGAGGGGCTACCAAACAAGGCTTGGGACATTTCATGAGTTACCCCTGGATGACAGTGTTATGGTGCACCTGCCCCAAGGGATGTTCGATCAACAGGGAGGGTGGAGTGCTAGGTCACACCGGGTCATCCTGCAGTGTGGTAAGGGGATAGGGTAAGTGACACCGGGGGTCTGGGACCCCAATCAGGCTTTCGTGTGAGCTGCTCCAAGCAGGGAATCTGGGACTCACTCAGCCTTCCCAGAAGGGGGCAGGCCGGGTAGATGATCCGGTGTGTGGGAAACAGTCTAGATGTCATGGGGCGTGTATGTGTATTTGTGTGTGTACATGTGTGCATGTGTGGATGCATGCGGAGGCCAGAGGTCCCCCTTGGGTGCTATTCTTCAGAATCTATCCACATCATTTTCTGAGAAAGGCTCTTTCGTTGGGATCTGGAGTTCAGCAGCTAGGCTAGGCTGGCGGACCAGGATCTGTTTCTTCCTCGTCTGTGCGGGGGGTTGCAAGGAGGCTCCACCCACGTTCAGCTTTTCACACGGAGAGTGCATGCTGGTAATCAGCACAAAGGACGCAGACACAGGACGTGAGGGATCTGAACTCAGGCGCTCAGAGTTGAATGACAGGTACCTTACTGATTGGGCCGTCTAAGTTTGGCGACGTTGTTGACAGAGAAAGAGAGAGAGAGAGATTGAACACTGGGAAGATGACTCAGGGGTTAAAACCTTTGCCTCCCAAACGAAAGGACCTGGATTCAAAAATCTGAGGTAAAAATGCCAGGCAGATATGGCAGCGGCCTGCAATTCCAGTCGGGGAAGGTGGAGCCTGGAAAACCTCAGAGCAAAGCAATGAGGAGGCAGAGCAATCCAGGATGATTCCTGATGTCAGCCTTGGGTTCCACAGGCATACATTCAAATGCCCTCTTGTATGCACATCCACACACTTATGTATACATACATGAGAGAGAGAGAGAGAGAGAGAGAGAGAGAGAGAGAGAGAAGAGAATTAGGCAGCAGTCCAGATTTCCAACTTCTGTAAAGAAATCGGAAAATACAATTGGGTGTACAACTCTGCAGGGCTGGGATGGCAGAAGCCATCCTTAGGGAGGAGGTGAGAGTCCTGTGGTCAGCTACAGTTCCCATAACTCCTTTTTGATAAAACTGCCCCCGGACTGTGGTCTGACAGAGCTCCACTGAAGTGCCTAGTCCGGACCACTAGGTGGCGAGCAGGGAGGATAACTGGCTCCAGCACCCTGTGATGGTGTTTAGGCTACTGAAGGTGTGTGTGTGTGTCTCCTTTTTCCAAGAGACCACACCCCAAGTTCCATCTTTCCACATTTGCCTTCCATCTCTCGGATCAGAGGTCCCCAAGCTAAGCTGAAACCTGGACAGCTGCCCATGGGTAGATATGGTTTCACTGGACCTAGTCGTCGTCGTCCCCCCCCCCCCCCCGCGTCCCCCTTCCCGTGCACTGAGGTCACCTAAAGCACAACAAGCTCATGTCACTCTCCCTCTGGCTCTCTGCCACTGTCTGGGTTTTGCTATGCAGACCAGAATGACCTCGAAGCCTACCATCCTCCTGCCTTGGCTTCTGGAGTGCTGGGGTGACGGGCAGAAGGCATCACACTTGGCACTCTCTAGTCTCACAAAAACGAGACCTACCAGCCCTCCTTCCTGTGCACTGCACAGTTCAACTCCCCCGGCACATTTCACCAGTCAGACATACTTTCGTTAATATGTGCGTTTGAACTCGTGTAAACAGCATACCTGGGCTTGTCCCAGAATGCTCCTCTCGTCTTCTGGAGTCTCCTCTGGGTTGACTGGCTCTGCCTGGCTTCTGCTCACAGCTGCACTCAGTTCCTCTTGATGTTGGGGGGCAGGGTTTTGGTCCCCCAGGCACCACAGGGGGGATTGCAGGATCCCTGGCCTCTACCTACCATATGCCAGTAGCATCTTTACCACTGTTAACTGTGTCAGCCCCAAATAACTTCCCTTGGGGACCGACTGCCTCCAACGGACACTCCTCTTATCTGGCTTCTGAGGATGAAGATCAGTCCTCCTAGGGGGAAGACTGTTGGGTAGAAGATGGGGCTGGAGTCTGCGTGACCTGTCTTTGGCAACATGCCGGGGGGGGGGGTCACCCCATTGCACACAGGGCCATCGCAAGGTACTGACAAGGCTGTGCCCCTGGCTGAGGGTGAGGGCCCTACGGTTAGCTAGCTTCAGCTTTTCTCTAGACACCCACGGCATGGGGCGCAGTCTGAGCCTCAAGGACCAGTGTGAGTTAGGATCATCTACCGTGTCATGTATTGAAGCAAAGAGACACTAACTGTGATTGAGAGTAATCAGCTTAGCAGCTGCTAATCATCTGGGAAGGAAACAACAGGGCGCAGTAACTAGATCTCGGGGACACAGCTCGGCTCCATGGAGGGCATCGGCCTGGGAGCCCACCACCTCTGCACACTTGCATGTCCAGTGTCTGCAGGAGGAACGGAATGCGGACGCGCAGCCAGATTCTACAACAATACAGTGGTGGTTGCCGGCCATGGGAAACGGACAGACCAGGTTTAATGATTAAGACAGAGTTTCAGTTTTCACAAAAATAAAAGTCAGATCGGTTGAAGAGACAGCCCAGTGGGTAGAGACACTTGCCATATAAGTTCTGATGACCCGAGTTTGAATCCAGAACCCATATAAAAGTGAAGGGAGGGAACCAACTCTCAGAATTGTTCCACCATGTACTCCAATTCCCCCATGTATATGCGCTACAATGATAAAGTAAATTAAAAAACTGTTCTAACCACAGCATGAATGTATTTAACACTATTGGGCTGAAGATGTAGTGCAATAGGCAAGATGATCAGTTTTATGTGCATTTTATCACCATTACTAAAAAGGAGGACCCAAATTTCAGTTTTGGCTGTCCTTAGGTGGTTGTTGATGGTGGGGGTCAAAGAAATGGCTGCATCCAACACTGCCCAGCTCTGAAAGGGACATGTCCGGACAGTGACTCAGGTGTTTAGGAGCCCACCAAGCATCTGTCGGTTCCTCCCATATGAAGAGTCAGGGCTCATTCATCCCAGACCACCAGGGGAGCAGAGCTGAGCCTCCCAGGTAGGTCCAGAAAGCACCTGTTCTCTCTCTCTCTCTCTGACCTGAAGGGAGTGATGTGTAAACTTAGGTAGCTGCTTTAGCAGGGTGGGGCTCGTCCCGCTCTTCCTAGGTATGACCTGTTCTTGCTGTTGGAAGGTCTAAGGTTCCATCAACAGCTACGAGCCTGTGGCTCCCTCTGCACAGCACGGCTTCCACCGTGGAGCCGGAGCCGTCTGGGCGCTTCTCCTACTTGGCAGATGCTGATGGCTCACGGCCAGTGGCGTTGCAGCTCCTGGCTGAGAGAAGCCTCCTCACCCTCCTGCTCTCTCCACAGCACATCGGGGGCTCCCCTGCGCCTAGCGGCTCTAGCCAGCACCTCAGTGGACTTGCCACACTCAAGCACAGAGGTGCGCACCACGTGGGCGGATACTTGGTGGCGGGGATGGGACACACCGGATATGCAGACTGAGGGACCTTGCGGGGCTGACTGTGGGCTACAGGTAGATCACAGGAGCAAGGGAATCAGAGGGCTGACTGTACCCTCCAGTTCCAACCAGACCTGGCCACTTCTTCCACCATCTGACTTCTCCCCGGGGTCTTGCCTTTGAGCTGGTAGATCTGCCTCGTCTCTTTTGCCCCGTCCAGGTCAGAGCCTTGCCTGGGAGAGGGCACCAGGCCTGCAGGGCCTTGCTGGCCACGCGTTGCTCTGCTTGGCTCCTGCTTGTCCTCCCCACCCGCCCAGTGGCCTGCCTGCCCCTCTAGAGTGGTGGCCTGTGAGGGGTTTGGCTTTGTCCCTGAGTCCCGGGGCAACACCTGGCCCCGGAGACAAGTATCTGTGGAGTTGTTTGAACAACTGCATGGGGATCCCCAGGGTCCCCCCCCCGCCCCATCCTACCCTATTTGTCCGACTGCAGCTACTTACTCTTTTTGAAGAACTTCTTCCGGCGGCCAGCCAGGCCCAGTTTGTAGTCGCCGTTGTCACAGCTGCAGGCCTCGCTGCCCTGCCCGTAGTACTTGGGCACTAGGTTGGAGAGAGTTCTGCCGCGGCCGCCGTCACCGAGCCACACGGGGCCTTTGCACTTGTGTAGCTTCGGCTTTCCCGAGGCATCCTCCACACACTGCCATTTCTGCAGGACACAGCAGAGCCTTAGGCGTTGGGGCCGCTGTGACCCCCACACCACATCCTCTCGCCTCTCCCTGACCGTGCCCAGTCTGCACCCGAGGCTGCCTGCTGCCTTCTTCCTGTGGCAAGGTCACACACCACAGAACACGGTTTCTCCGACAAGAGCCTGCCAAGAAGGGAGTCACCTCCTGTGCCAACCTAGCCAGCTCCTGGCAGCGCCTGGCAGGGGGTGCCGGGCGGGCTCCTCACCTGCCCCACCTGCTCACACGCAGTCTGGTACTCGGCACGCTGACACAGGTCCTTCACGCGCTGGTACCTGGGCAGGAAGTTCTCTTCCTGGGCATCTACCTTGTCGTTGTCCCTCTTGTGGAGCAGTTTACTGTGGAAGAGAGGGAGCCCGCTGAGCTGGGAGGAGGCCCCCGGGAGGCACGTGCTCACATGCGCTCGCCTGAGCTGTAGTTCCCACTCAGTTCTCTGGAGGACATGGATGGTTGCATGGACTGATTTTTTTAAAATTGGGATTTTATAGGAGCCCTTCTAGAGGGTCCAAACTGCAAGGAATGAATGAATGAAATAATGAATGAACGAGCGAACAACAAAAATACTTATAGGCTGGACCAGACAGATGGAGAGGAGATCTGCGATTTTTGCAGTACTTGCTCAACAGTGGTGCCTGCCACTCTGGACACAGTACCTGACTTATCAACATGGAGTCCCAACCCATCCTTCCTCCCAGGCCCTGCCCATCCTCCTTCCCAAGCTCTGCCCCATCCTTCCTCCCAGGCTCCGCCCATCCTTTCTCTCAGGCCAGCCTACCCTTCCTCCCTCCCAGCCGGCTCTCACCCTCTCTCCACCAGGAAGGAGTCCCTCCAGATCCGCAGCTTCTTTTTCAAGTGGAATCTGGAAAACAAGCAGTTTTATCCTCCCACCTGCAGGGGCCCCCCTGTCCTTCTGACCCTAGGAGGACAGCACTCTGAGTAAGTCAGTCTGGTCAGTAGGGCCTCAGTGGAATGGTGGTCATAGTAAGTGACCAGCGGGGTGCTGGGAAGGGTCTCGCATCCTGTGGACAAGAGCCACTTCTCCAAGAAGTCACCCTGTCATGCCCCCCCCATGGCTTTCTCTCGTACAGGTTAATGAGTCTTTGGGAAGAGGGAGGGAGAGGTGGAGGGACAGTTCCCTTTGGTTTGTGCAACTGGAGTGTGTGCCACATGAACTACACCGTCTTTCCCATCTCACAGGTGGGACGCACCGAAACTGAGGGACAACGTTCCACTCTGTCCCGGATCCCAAGCATCCTGGCTTCCAAGCCAGTGTCCCTATACTCTAGACACGTCCACTTCAGAACCTTCCAGCTCCTTTGGGCCATAGAGGAATGAGGCATTCCTCTACAGAGCAGCCAGATGAGGACCTTGAACTCCCTTAGGACTGAACACCCTGGGAGGCAGTGGAAGACTCAGAGGAAACCGAGATGGATAAGAACCACTGGAGGTCCGTTACCCTGTGAGCAGTTTCAGTGCTGGCCACCAGGGGTCGCTTCTGCCCTACTTTTCTGTTCCACCTTCTCAATCCACTTTCCACCCGTTTTATTTTTTTTGTTCACCTTTTTGCGGCTCCCTTCTGCCTCTGAGCGCCCCCTGAGAACATGTTCCCATCCTGCCATTGCCACTTATGCCATAAAAGCCATAGATGTGGCGATGAAGAGTCTGAATTTCTGGGAGTTGCACTCAGACCCGTTGCCTGACCATCCAGCCTCTGGGAGTCAGCTGTTGAGTGGTCAAGCAGTAAGCAGGACCAGTGGGCTGGATCCGCTGCAGAGGGCTAGGACAAGACCAGCTGCGTGCAGAGCACAGTACGTGCTCAGTTACGCGCTGCCTGTGACGCTGTTATTTCAAGCTTTGCCTTGTGTTAGTTTTGGGAGGATCGTTGACTCGGCTGGGGAGATGGAATTTGAAAGGATGGTCCTCTCCCTCAAGGCCAGTGATTAACAGGGGGCACCCTAACTGTTGGCAGTTTTCCAAGTTCTCGTGGCTGGATCATGTTAACACAGGCCGGGGATCCTTCATGTCCCTCCCTGAGTCTGCTTTGTTCCCTTGGTTTTGGTATGTCTGTATATGTGGTGTTCATGCCTGTGTACGTGCATATTTGCATGTGTGTGTGTGCATTGCATGTGAATGCACATACTTTGGTTTGATTACTTTAGCTAGTCCGCTTGCTCCAGAGATACCCTGTCTCTACCTCTCGCATGCTGGGACTACGGGGGGGGGGGCTCCATGCCTACCTGGTATTGTATGGATGCCGGGGATCTGAACTCTGACCCTGGTGCCTGTGTCACCAGCGCTATAGCCATGGAGCCGTCTCCCAGCCCCTGCCCTCTTACCTGTTCACGGGCTGCTCTGTGTCCAGCAGCTTGAGGATGGATTTCCCGTCCATGTCTGCAGGGATATCCAGCCCTGCGATGTCCAGGATGGTGGGGGCCAGGTCAATGTTGAGAACGATGTGGGGGTTCCTGGGGAGGCAGGTGAATGAGTAGCTGACCACCTGGACGGTGGCTTTGCTTGTGTCGCAGGCAGCTGGAGGTGGAATGGACCGGGGATGGGTACCTGCTGACAGGCTCCAATTGGCAAAGGCTACCTGCCTAAGAGTACCCCAGGTTTTGGGCTCTCTTGTCCTGACCTTGGTCCTCTGGGGGCACACATTTTCTTTCCCATGGCGTTCACAGACTGCTCTGAGGGCTCAGGTAACCAGGCCTCTCTTCTGAGGTGTAAAACAGGGACAAACACTCCACCTTGTATTGTGGCCATGTAGTGTGTCTCATGGCTGAAAAGGTGGGTGCTAAGACCCAGAACAGTACATGACCCACAAGCTGGGGCTGGCCACATCATAGTTCATATTATGGGGGCCACTGAGACCCAAAGACAAGAGCGCCTGTGTACGGTCACTGCTCTCTAGGCTTGAACTCACATAGCTTGCTGCCTGGCACCATAGGCCCATGTCCAAGGTGGCCCCACGGGTGCCCTTTCAGGAGGAATTCGACTTAGGCACTGGAGAAATGGGAGAAATAGGAATCTCAGCTGCTGTAGACGTGCCCCGAGCCTTGGTCTCCCTCACACCTGATGTCATAGTTAAGCACAGGTGTCAACTTGACCGTTGAGGGTTTGAGCTCTGGGCATAGTTGTAGAGAGTTGATGGTTGAGTTAATCCCAGAGCAAACCTGAAGGACATTGTCTAGCTGATGGGCAAGACTCAGCCCATGGTGGGTGGGATTAGGCCCTGGATAAATCACAGAGAACTGGTTGAGAGAGTTGGCATCCTTCTGTTCACTTGGCCAGATATACTGGTCTGGCAAGTAAGGACTGTCCATCTCTCAGCCATTATGGTGGCCAGTTCCCTCAGCCCTGGTGTTGGTGTGTGCTCTCCTATCAAGCTGGACTATGAACTGTGACCGGACTATCGTAAGAAAGTAAACTCCTTGCTCCCTTAAGCTGTGTGATAGTCATTTATCAGCAACCATGCAGGCGGACTGCAACACCTGACTTGTGCTGGGGCGAAGCGGCCATGGTTGCTGACCTTTTATGATTTCCTAGCGCTCTGTGCCAGGCTGTCATCTCAAAGGTTTAAGCGGGGAGAACGGTTGGCTGAGGGCTGCCGAGCACGTGGTCCATAAGGAGGGGAGACATTCGCTCTAGGACGTAACTGCTGATGTCAGCTGATAACTAGCTCCCCAGTCTGGCTCTGGGGTACCTCCCTGGTTGTCACCAGACCAGGGACTGCCCAGCCACAGCGGAAATCAAAGCACCATTCATTCCCACATGCTGGGGACACAGCAAGACTCTGGGCTTTGGTAGCACACGGCCCGGCACGAGATCTGTTTTCCCGGGTGCTCACGGTCCCCGACTTCTCCTGCCTCAGCAGAGGGTTGTAAAGCCTATCGGGACCCACCCCAGGTGACACGATGGCCATTTCAACAGGCTCTGGGGTTCACATGCCAAAAGCGTGGCTTGGTTGCTCCTTTGGAGCTGGTCAGAGCCCAGGGCCTCCCGGCGAGCCTGAGACCGGGTTAGAGTAGCAGGTAGCACACTTACAGAGAGCCGGCCTCCACGTTGGGACCCCTCACATAGAACGGGACCCTGATGTCGAACTCATAAGGCATGGACTTCCCCTTCACCAGGCCGAACTGGCCGATGTGGTAGCCGTGGTCAGCGGTGTACACGATGTAGGTATTGTCCAGCTCGCCCGTCTCTACCAGCATGTTGTAAATCTGCAAAGAGGCCCAAGGTGAGGGGCAGGGCTGCTGACCCAGGGGGAGTCTTGTCATTTTGCTTCCCAGACTGCTGCGGCCCATGAACACCGGCCTTCAATAAATGCCGCGGAGTGAGTGACGGACCAAACACACGGAGCCAGAGGTGACCAGAGCAGGGCTTCGCAGAACTCGCTGCATTGGGGGTGAATGGAAAGACACCGGGGCCCATGAACCGTGTCTGAGGAACTGATTTAAATTTGACTGTGTTTTAATTCATTTAAATTTAGATAGCTACGGATCACAGAAGAATGTGTGCTGTCCGCCCACACGAGGGAGGAGGGTTCGGCAACGCAAAGGAAATGAATTCTAGCGTGTGCCATGTCACTGATGAATCTTATGACATTCATTGTGCTCTGTGAAACAAGCTAGCCTCAAAAGGTCATGTTTGGGGCTGGGGAGACGGCTCAGGCGTTAAAGCCTTTGCTGTGCAGGCAAAAGGACTTGAGTTCAATTCCTGAATCCCACATAAAAATGCAAGGTGGCTAGGGTGGCCGTCTATTCTTCTGGACCCGGAAGGCAGAGCCTAGAAAAGCCAGGACCAAAGCAATGAGGTGAACAATTCAGGATGATGTCGCTCTTGGGTCTCCACAGACACACACAGGCAAATGCACTCTTCTATGCATACCTACACACAGATATACACACATCTCCAAAATATCTGCATGCACGAAAAAAAATCAAATTTTGGAAGACACTGAAATCTCCAGGGGGCTAGATTCATGCTGTTAGGGAGCTTGCTGCTGGGCACTGGGGTGGGGTGATGATGGGAGGGGTGATGGGTACACAACTCTGAGGATATTAATACCGTAGATTTGTATATTTTAACTGAGTGAATTATAGTATGGTGAACAATTGCTCACAAAGCTGTCAGAAATAGATAAAAGGTGTGGAGGCTCATGACCTAAATCCAGCACCTGAGGGGCTGAGGTAGGAGAATCATGGGGCTTTATGTCTGCTTAGGTGCTGGAGTGAGTTCTAGGCCAGTCCTGGCCCACAGAGTGAGATTCTACCGATCTTAAAAAAGAAAACAGAAAAAGAGGGCCAGGAGACAGCTCAGCACAAGCAAAAAGGACCAGAGTTCAGATTCCCAGGGCTCATGCAAGGTGCTATGTAGGGGTCTGTAATTCTGGTGCCTCGGAAGGCAGAGAAGGGGATTCCCAGAGCAAGGTGACTATCGAGAGTAACCCTAATAGAAAACCCTGGGTTTGACCACAGACCCTGCCTGAGAAACACAGTAAGGTGGAAGAAATGCAGGAGATTTCTGATGTCAACCTCAGGCCTCTGCAAGCATGTGCCCTCACGTGCATGTGAACCTTTTCCACATGTGCCACATGTGAAGACAAGTATGTGTGTGAGCATGCGCGCACACGTGCGCGCGCACACACACACGAAATGGAGAACTAGAAAAAAAGTTAAAGAATAGAAAACAAAATAAGAAGAAAACCAGCTGTCCACGGTCAGCTCCATGAAGGAGCTCATGTGTCATTCCCACGACGGAGAAGCTTTCGTGTAGATCGCTCCCCACCCTTCCCTAGCCCTACGCGGTGCTTGGCTGCCTGCCTTCTGTCTTCTGACCCCTGCGGCTGAAGACCCCTGGACAGCTCCAGGGCAGAGCCTTCCTGCCCGGCATGGCCGGGAGCTCCCACCCAGAACACGCACGCTGGGGTGGGACCTACCGTCTCCATGGAGTCGTCCACGGACATGAGGGTCTGCAGACGCTTGCGCTGCAACATGTTGGTGAATTCCATGTGGATGGGCTTCATGGGGCCCGTGTAGCGCATGATCCAGTGCTTGTCCGGGTTGGGTGCATAGTTGTAGCTCGGCGTGCTGGAGGGAAGCACGCACAGGTGATCAGATGGGGAGAGAGGGGTGCCAAGGTCCAGCCCCCGACCACGGCACTTCATACTGCAGACACTCAGTGCAAGGGGGAGCTTGCTCCAGCTGGGGGCAAGTGGACCCTGGCGTGGGAAGGGCTCTGTAAACCCCATCTCTACGTTCCTCTCTGTGGGAGGTGTGCTAAAGACGCCTCTAGGAGAGCGGATAACTAGAGTCAGCCCCTGCCACCAAGAAGGGCAGAGTCTCAGTATAAATCACCAACGGACTGTCTAGATGAAGGCTGGCCTCTGGATGCTGTGAGGGATTATCTGATTGATGTGGGTCCCACCCAGCCCATTGTAGGGGAACATTCCCTGGCGAATGGTCCGGGTTGCATGTAGATGCACAGAGTGAGCAAGAAAGCGTGCACTGACTCAGGGCTCTCCACTCCTGCCGTGGATGTGATGCGACCAGTTTCCTCAAGCGCTCACCGCTGTCACTTTCCCGCCATGACAAACTGTAACCTGGGATGGTGCGCCTGTCAAAGTCTTTCTCCCTGTAAACTGCTGGGTCAGAGAGTTGGTGGCAGCCATGTGTCCTGGGGCTAAAGACTCAGGAGTCCTTCCAAAGGGAAGAGGCTTCGGGTCAGAGTCTCTGCAGGCTCAGCACCTGACACTAAGTTCCCATCACTGCTGCGCATGCGCTGTTTATTTTTCAGCCCTGGGAGATGTCAAGTGGCTGTCACTGTGGTGCACGGGAAGGGAGAGGCGGCAGAGAATAGTTATCTGTGTTAGAGTCTGGTTTGAAGAGCAGGAGATGGATTGAAAAGCTGAGCATGTTATAAGCATGCACACAAGGCTCCTGCTTGGAAGATTTGCACCTGCCTGCCTTCATCTGGGATAAGCCAGGTTTTGTTTTGTTTTTTAATTTGTCACAATTATTCTTCTAGTCACGGCGTGCTCTCCTTTTTAATTGGAGAGGAAACAGGATTTGAGAAGGGTGGAAACCATGGCTGGGCTCTGGCTACTTTCCGTGGCCAGTGGCAACGCATGTGGTGACCTATGCTGACCACACCTGAACCTGGCTGGAAGGACCTGCCTGCTGTCATCTCATCTAATGCCATAGTCTAGGTGCAAGTGTCGCTCTCCTTGGGTGAGAAACGGGGCAGCTGTGGCCCGGGGGGGGGGGATTAACTTGCCAAAGGCAGAGACCTGGGTTGGACCCCTAGCCACTGAGATGCCCTGCGTTGCTGTCCTGTCACCAATGCCTCCCTCGTGCAAGGGCCTGCCTGGCTTCCCTCAATCATTGGCATTTAGGTGACACTTCAACCAACACACTCCTCTCAGGGAAGCTAGTAGCTTCTGGAACTTTCCAGATGTTTCCAAGAAGCAATGGATCCATCCTAAACCAAGAACAACATTTGGGTAAGGCACACTACTGCCAGGAGGCAGCATTGTGTGTTTGTGTGTGGGGGGGGGCAGGGTTGATGTCTGGTGTCTTTTATTGCTCTGCACCTTATTTTTGGAGCAAGGGCTCTCGCTAAGCCTGGAGCTTGCTGATTGGCTGGCTACACAGGCTTGCTAGCAAGTCCTAGGGGATCTTCCCGTCTTTGTCTTCCTAGCGCGTGGATTACAGGCACGTGCCACTGTACCCACACACTGCATACGTGTGTGTCTGTGCATCAGAGGGCACTGTGTGTGCCTGTGGCAGCCCAAGGTGACGCCAGGAATCACTCTGGATCGCTCCACTACCGCCTCCTCTGCTTTGCACTGGAGCTTCCCAGGCTCCGCCTTTCCGGGCTGGAAGTACAGGCTGCTACATTTCTAACTGGTGTTTTTTACATGGGATCTAGGATCTGAACTCAGGACCTTCTGCTTTCAAGGTAGAGGCTTAATCCCTGAGCTATCTCTCTGGCCCTGGGTCCAACTTTTTATGTGGATGCTGGGGCTCAAACTCAGGCCCTCATGCATGTAAGCACTTCACCTTCCCAACCCCAAGGGGGCACTTATTGAAAGCCTGGCAGATGGTCACAACCGGAATCTCAGCTCTCAGGAGGGTGAGCAGGAGGTCAGGACCTGTGTGGACTAGGCAGTTGAGACCCTGTCTGGAAGCACAAACAAACAGAGAAGTGACCATCTCTCCAACTGTCCACTGGGTCTGACGGCACTCGAAGGCCTGGTCCCTTCAGCAAGGGAAGGGAGAAGAGACCGGCTCATCAAGGCGGGGTCAGCACTGTCACCAATCTGCCTGTCTCCTGCGGCTGTCAGTTGACTGACAGGAAGCAGGGCGCGAAGGCTCCTCTGTCCCTGGCTGGCTGAGCTGCAGCCTCCTGGGGCTAAATCCTTCTCAGCCCACGTGTTCTTTGATTATGAGAAACGCTGCTGTCACCTGCAGTCAGCTCAGGGCCTGACCCCCTGTAGAACATTCTTGGAGATAAGCCCCTTCGGAGCTGGAAGAAGCTGCTGGGGCAGAGCCGCACCGCGGCTGGAGGATGAGCCTGCTACTTTCAGGATCACCTGGAAGCGATTGTCAGGAATTGGTGGGAGTCGCTTCCTCCGCCTTTGACTTTGGGGACATGTAGGGTAGTGGTGGGGGGGGGGCAGAAGTTGCAGAGGTAGATCCCTCATGGGGCTTACGGTGGCCAACTGGTCACCTGTCCCAGGTTGGGCTCCCCAGGGGCCGTCGGCCTGTCATGAGATCCCAGCTGACCTCAAACACCTGGAGGACATCTGGTGTGTCCTAAGGGGTCCTGAGCTGGGCATCCCCTGACCTTCTGCTGGGGAAGACAAGTGACAGACCCTGCTGTCTAGTGCTATTACACTTCCAGGTCACTTGTTAACCACGACAAGGAACCAATACCCACGGGTCGCTGTGGATTGAAGGACCAGACAGCGTGTGCCAAGCACAGGGCCTGTGACAGGCAAAGGGAGCATGAAGTCTGTGAGGGTTAATACTGGCCACCAGACAGGCCTAGAATCACAGGCCTCTGGCCTGTCTGTGAGGGAGTTTCTAGACAGGCTTAACTGGGGAGGGAAGACCCACCACTGGGGGGGGGGTGTCCCAGACTGACTAAGGAGGAGAAAGCGAGCTGAGCAGCAGCATGCATCTCTCTCTGCTTCCTGACTGGGGGTCCAGTTGCTTCTATCTTCTGCCCCAACGGCCTCTTGCTATGAGTAGCCCCCTCCCCACACCGTCAGCCAAGATAAAACTCTTTCCTCCTTCAGTCGCTTCTTGTCAGGTGTCTGCCAGAGTGAGAGAAAAGTAACGAATACAGACATCTTCTGAGAAACATGGCTTTCAGCGTAGGGCACGCACGCACACAGGGCGACAAAGGAAATGGAGGAGATGGAGACGCCACTGTAGAAATCATCTCCTGCTGTGGTTGGCTGGATCTGTATCCCAGAGTCACCATGGATGAGCGGTGTGCTCCTCTGTGTGTGTGTGTGTGTGTGTGTGTGTGTGTATGTGTGTGTGTGTGTGTGTGTGTGTGTGTGTGTGTGTAGGTGGTGCAGATGGAGGCCAGAGTCCAACATTGGGGGGTCATTTCTCAGTCTTGAGAGTTGACCTTGGACTGAGCTTGCTGACTGCCTAGGCTGACTGGCCATCAAACTCCAGAGATCCCTCGTGTCTTGTGTCCCCATGGCATACCACCATGCTTTCTATGTGGTGCGGGGGCTTGAACTCAGATTCTCTTGCTTGCGTGAAAGACACTTCCCGGACTGAGCTGTCTCCCTTGCACACCTCCCTTCCCCCGCTGTATGTGTGTTGGGATAGTCTCATGTAGCCCGGGCTGGCCTCAAGTTCACTATATAGCTGAGGCTGGCTCTGGAGCCCTGGTCTTCTACCTCCCAGGTGCTGGGTTCTCAGCCCCAGGGTTCTTTAGCCAGGAGGAGGCTCAGCTCCATCACCACCCTGGGGTGACGAGTCCCAACCCTCCCACCACCCACGTGATCAGCCCCCAGGCAGAGGCTGAGGCTTACATGTGCTGGGAAGCATTGGGGAAGAGGCGGGAGTACTGGGGGGCGGAGTCCTCAGGGCCGTGGGGCGCTGCGTGGCTGATGACCATGAGCACGGGCCTGTGTGGGTACATCTTCTTCGACGTGCGGAAGAAGTTCACGCTGTCGTTGGTGATGAGGTCCGTGAGGTAATCCTGGATGGGGCGGGGGAGGAGAGAACAGTGAGGGGAGGCGGGCTGAGTATCCTCCGTGCCCCCGGTGCCATCTAGGTTTGGGGGACACAGCAGCAAATGTGGCAGCTGAGCCCTGCCTACAACGGAGCCGCCCGTCTAGAGGCCTTCAGACGGTAATAAGCTTGTGCAAAACACAGAATGGGGCTCAGCCTAGAGATGAAACTAGAGCAGAGAAGGGAGAGCAAGCGCGGGGGAGGGGCTGCAGTCTGCCGCTGGTACACCAGAGCTGTTGCACCCCTAGCCCGTGAGCTCACTTTACTACGTGGGTTTGGAACAATGAGCATGCTTGCGAGTAAACATTGTGCTCATTTGAGAGAGTGTCTGCTCTGTAACCCAGGTGAGTTTGGAACTTGCAATCCTCCTGCCTCAGCTTCCTGCACACTGAGACAGCAGGTGTGTAACTCCTTCCCCCCGTATGACTAGACAGTTTAAATAAAGCTACAATTTATACCCACTCCTAGGACATTTACAGCGTGGCTCAAATATGGTCAAATGCTTTTTTCTCTTTGTGTGTGTGTGTGTGTGTGTGTGCACGTGCATGTGCACAAGAGGGCACTCAATGCGTGTGACTATGAAGGCCCAGAGGTGACATCAAGAATCAGCATGGATGGCTCTCCCTCATTATTTTGCTCTTTGGTTTCCTAGACTTGGCCCTTTGGGGTTGGAATCGCAGCCGCTGCCAATTTCTGCCTGGCATTTTACATGAGATCATGGATCTGAACTCAGGTTCTTTTGTTTGTGAGGCAAAGGCTTCTGACCCCTGAGCCATCTCCCCAGCCCCGACTCGGCCCAGTTTTACAATGGCAAAGAGCCACAGCACGGACGAATCTCATCAGGTTTTGTAGGGTGAGAGGAGGAGGCTGTGGAAGGCTAGGCGTGACCCGATGCTATCTATCTGCAAGTCCAAGGACAGACATAACACTGCTCCACAGGAGCGTGCAATCTTCTCAGGGAGCCTGCGTGGGAAGCACACACGTTGCCTTCAAGATACTGGTTGCCTCTGGCATAGACAGAAGGTTCAGGAAGGGTCACGGTGACGTTCTGGCCTTACATTGGGAACAGGGGACGTGCCTCTCTGGGCAGCCCAATGGTTTGCAGTGTCAGTAGCTGTTCAGCTCAGTGCCATCCACACAGTTGGCTCTGTCTGAACTCAAGCTGGGAGTTACATTAGTGGCTGGTGGTACGGTGGGTATGCTACAGGTCTGGGCCTCTCATCTCCTGGGTCTTCCTTTGCAATGCCTGCTTCAAGAGATCTGAGAGGACACCTGACATGTCTCTGCCCCACCTCCAGACCCTTGCCATGAACTGGGAGGGGATACTACCCCAGCCCGCTGTTAGCTCATGACTGACCTGTGAGAACGAATCAGTCTTCCTATAATGCTGAGGCTAAACGCAGACCAGCAAGTGAAAGGGGAGGGGACATGGATAAGGTGGAGGAGGGGGCAGCGTACAGCAGGCCTGGGAGCCGGCCACTGACTGAATGGTGGGGTGCCCAGGAGAGGGCAGCAAAGACTCTTGGTGAAGGGAAAAGGGTTCAGGAGAAAGAGACTGGGGTGGGGAGAGCTGAGCTCAGGTCTGTACCTGATAACTTTTGATTCTTATCAGCTGGTTCCAAACATAAAAGCCCTTCTCAGGCTGGAGGTACAATCAATGTCAAGAAACGAACCAATCCTGAACCTTAACTCAAAAGACAGAACAGAGGCCATGCCATGCCTCCTCCAACCCTCAAGCATTTGTCCTGCCTCTTCCTGTGCCAATGCTGCCTCGCTTTCAAGGTTAGATCACTGGACCTCTTCTGAAGCTCTGGCTGTCGGTGGGACCTGTGATTTGCCTCTGGGATCCGTGACTCAGGACCCAGTGGAAGGAGCTCAGGTAAGGCCACAGCTTCCTCTTGCCCTGGACCTCCCGATAAAGCCCTGAGGTCAGGAGTGACTTCTGCCCACAGAGGCATCGTGCCACCTAAGTGCCAGGATTTGCAGGGGCTTTGCCTCTAGGGCTCCATGCCTTTGAGAGAGGAGAGGTCAAAGGAACACCACCCTTGTAGGGCTGTAGGGACCAATGTTGATCTCTAAGGGGGGGGTCAGGTTTCCTGAGACTAGATTTCTTTTTTTTTTTTTTAATCTATTCAATTGTGCGTATGCGCACATGTGTGTGTATGTATGTGTGTGTATGTGTGTGTGTGTGTGTGTGTAGAACCATGGATGAATTCGGGAACCACCATGGACGCCTCCACCTCCTCGTTTATTCTGCCCCGGGATTCACAGGCTCCGCCTGAACAGGACCAGAAATGCAGGCCACCCCCTCTTCCGCCCGGCGTCTATACGTGGGGTCTAGATCCAAACTCGGGACCTTCCATCTACAAGGCAGAGGCTTAACCCCTGAGCCATCTCTCCAGCCCCTAGATTTGTTTCTTTAGAGCAGGTATGGGTGTGTGCATCTCTCTTCCTCTCTCCCCCTCTTCTCTCTCTCTTTCTCTCTCTCTCTCTCTCTCTCTCTCTCTCTCTCTCTCTCTCTCTCTCTCTCTTTCTTTCTTTCTTTCTTTCTTCTTTCTTTCTTTCTTTCTTTCTTTCTTTCTTTCCCTCCCTCCCTTTCTCCCTCCCTTCCTTTCTGTGTGTAGAAGCCAGAGGTTGATATCAGGTGTCTACCTCTATTGCCCTCTACCTTATTTTTTAAGATGGGGTGTCTTAAAAAATAGCAATAGATTCTTACTGACCCTGGAGCACTGGAGTTCAATGGTTCAACTAGACAGCTGGCCAGTGAGCCCCAGATCCCATCTCCTCCCAGCGAGGGGGTTACAGGTGTATGCCACTGTGCCCAGCTTTTTCACTTGGTCCTCATGCTTGACAAGCACTCTACCAATCCCATCTGCCCTAGGAGCACATTTCAATAGGTGAGCCAAGTTCTTTTTGCTCTGCTCCTTTCTAGGATTCGTCTTACATGCCTGCACCTTACCCACATGCACTTTACATGCCTGTACATCACACATATGTATCTTATATGCCTGCGCCTTATATGCTTTTACCTCACACACATGCACCTTACATAATGCACCTCATAAGCCTACACTTTATACATATGTACCTTATATGTCTACACCTCACACACATGCACATTACATGTCTGTATCTTACATACATGTATCTTACATGTCTGCATCTTACATTCCTGTGCCTTACATGTTTGCATCTCACATGTCTATACCTTACACATATGTGCCTTACGAGCATGCCAGTGTGTCTATGTTGCATGACTGGAACACTTTATACACATGTGCCTTATGTGCACACCAGAGTGTCTGTCCCATGGCTGCTGGGCGCCTGATGCTGGCACTGGGCTCTCTGGATGATCCACCTCCAGGATCTGAGTCGAAGACTCCCAGTTTCCTCACTAGTATCCAGACCCAGGTGTTCTGTGTTGGTGACATACAACAGGCTAAGTCACAAGAACGGACCTGGAGTAGGGGGCTTCCAGCTCCCTGGCCTTGGCTGAAGCCCGAGTTCACTGCCAGAGGCCCCTTGTTACTGTCAGGATTAGAACTCTGGACCTGAACCAGCTCTATTTCCACAGTCTCCTGCTGTCTCTGGCATAGCATAACTGGGACCTTGGAGCCCCTATGCTCTGTCAGGGAGTTCTTCCCATTCACGTGTGGGGTAAGGGCAGGAAGCAGGGAAGGCAGCAGACAGCCCCAGGAGGACCCCAAAGATCCTGGGGATGGCTGTGGATGTGGGATGCTCGAGATGAAAAGTGTTTTTTTAGGACATAAGTCAATGTTCCCACATCAAGGCCGGAGGGAGACCAACAGTGTGTTCGTCGGGCACCAGGGGTTGTAATTTCTATTTCTGGGGGTCCAGCAGGGCCTTCACCTCCTCGCCAGACCCCTGGGAAGCACTCTTCCTGGGGTGATGGGTCTACGTGCGTTGGGTGAGAGCAGGTATGTGGGAGCTGGCGGGCGCTCCACAGATGGCCCATGTGGCTAAGGCCAGGGCCTGCGTCCTGAGACCTGCATATAAGAAGCAGGTGTGTCAGCCCCAATGACTGTCAGGTGGGGGGGTTGGGGGGACCCCAAATGTGCTGGGTATCTAGGCAGAGAGCAGGGGGTGTCTGGCTATTGAGCAGGGAGTCAGCCTTCTAGCACGCTTGTTCCTGGAGGAGGCGCTACTGCTTCTGTGAGTGTGGCACCCAGAAATGCTGTTCCTGCCTGGCATATTAATGGCTGAAGGACAGACATGTGATCGGGTCACAGCCAATGAGAAGCAAGAGAGTTGCTGGGATTCCCAGGAAAGAGACAGTTATGTCTGGACAAGAATCTATTGCTATGAGGGGAGGGGGAGTCTGGGAGTCAGCTGAGGAGGGAGGAAAGCAGCAGAGAGAAATGACTTTGGAGCCCCCCCCAGTCCGGTTCCAGTGGCGCTGATCCATCTCTACTGGACAACAGTCTAATAGACCACCACGCTTCCTCCTCAGGGAAGCTGCTGTGACTTAGGGTCTCAGCAACCACTGGAGGCCAGCAGGGCCAGAAAAGATTAGCTCTGAGGCTGAAGGCAGGTGGAGAAGACTTCTTGGAGAAGGTGGGCTTGGATGCATGCACGGCAGCAATGCCTGATCAGGACTCTGAGGTTGTGGGAATAACAGGGGGTGATGAGGAGACAGGGCCTGCAGGTTTGTGCTCATGTGCACGTGCCTGTGCGCGCGCGTGCATGCCTGGGTGTTGCACTAGAGTGAGACGTTCTGATTTTAAAACTTGTGTACATCACTTTACACTTTAGATGGCATCTTTCCGTGCCTGGTCGCGTCTGTCTCTGCTCGCTCTTTGATAGCTGGCACAGTACCAGGCATATAGCAGACTCTCAATCAATACTCATGGTGGGATCGAGTAATAATGTCACTGAATATGATCAGTTTTCTCCCCTGTAATGGTTGGCAGAGCAGAATCAGGACGTATGAAACATCAGGCACAATGCCTAGCACATAGTAGGCGCTCAGTAAGTATGAGTGTTATTAAGCATGTGAGGTGTGCCCATTTTCTAGATATGGGAGTTGGAGGGGGTGGCAGATCCCAAGTCACCTGTGTGTCAAAGGTGGGGGCTGAGAGCCCGAGTCTACTGATCCCAACTCAGCCTCTCACGTCTTAGAATCTGATTCCCTGAGGGATGTCAGCAAACAGAGGGAAAACGACAGACGGCAGATCCTGAATCAGATGTTCTTGCTTCAAGCAGGATTTTATAAATTCTTTTTATTATTATTATTATTATTATTATTTTTTATTATTTATTCAACTGTGCGCATGTGTGTATGTATGTGCGTGTGTGTGTGTGTAGAACCACGGAGGAATTCGGGAACCACCATGGACGCCTCCACCTCCTTCTGCTCCGGGATTCACAGGCTCCGCCCTACCAGGACCAGAAGCGCAGGCCGCCCCCGCTTCCGCCTGGCATCTATACGTGGGATCTGGGATCCGAACTCAGGACCTTCCGCCTGCAAGGCGGAGGCTTAACCCCTGAGCCACCTCTCCAGCCTAGGATTTTATAAATTCTACAGCAGCTGCACACAGTTACAAGAATCAGAGTTTACAGGTAAAAAAAACAACCTTGTGGTTTTCATTGAAAGGTCAGGAAACCTGTTTTTTCCAGGTCCATATTACTAATCTTGGCCTAACCAAGTCTGCAGCTCCCTGTGTCAGACACACATTTTTCCACAGTCCTTACTCCTCCCTACTGTCAACCCTGCCATGGCTGCTCTGGCGGTGTGACTGCCTGGTCCCTGGTAGCTTCTGCCTGTGGATCTATGACGCAGGTCAGGAACTGTCACACTCATCCTGGTGGCTGGCGCAGTGAGCCACGCCCAGGGCTGGGGGTGTCAAGCTGACTGGGCAGGTGGGCGGCGCAGAAGCAGCTTGCTTCCACTTCCATAGCTATCGATGTGAAGCATCACTGCCTGCTTTCCATCCTCCTCCTCGTGCTCCTCCTCCTCCTCACCATTATCATCTGAGCCAGGACTCGGCACACTATAACCCATGGGCCAAGTAAGACAACTGTTGGGTTTTGTTAAGAGACTTGCTTTTGGGCTGAGGAGATGGCTCAGTGGTTAAAGCTTTTGCCTCATAAGCAAAGGGACCTGAGTTCGGATCCCCAGATCCCATGTAAAAATGCTGGGCAGATGTGGTAGCTCATCTTTAATTCTAGCCCTGGAAGGAGGAGCCTTGGAATCCCTAGACCAAGCTGGCTAGTTAGACTAGCACTAATGGGGTGCTGTGGGTTTAATTACTGGCCCAGGCTCACAACAGTAAGGCCGAAGAACAACTGAGGATGATTCTTAATATCACCCTTGGGTCTCCAAAGGTACACACACTCAAGTACACTTGAGTACGCACGAGTGCGTATGCACATGTATGCCCACTCACATGCAAACACATACACCTGCACACATATGTAATATACACGTACATAAAAGAAAACGATTTCAAAAAGAAATTTGTTTGTATGCAGTGGGTTGCAGCTGCCGTGGCTGCGATATGACGTGAGCTGAAAGGCTGGTCCCCAGCCTTGTGGCACCATGAGAAGGTGGAGGGACTTAGGGCTGGGGGAGGCTCAGGGATTAAAACCTTTGCCTCTCAATCAAAAAGACCTGAGTTTGGGTCCTCAGAGCTTAGGTAAAAATGCTGTGCCGAGATGGCAGCATCCTGCAATTCAGACCCTGGAAGGCGGAGCCTGGGAAACCCTAGAGCAAAGCAATAAGGAGGTAGAACAATCCAGGATGATTCCCAATGCCACCCTTGGGCCTCCACATGGGACGTGCTCCTGAAAGGGACACTGGGTCTCCGTTCCCCTCTGCCACACGCTCCTGCCGCGATGTCCTGGCTCTACATGGGCCCAGAATAGCAACAAATGACTGTGGACAGAAAACTTTGAAATTGTGTGTGCAAAGAAACCTTTCATCTTGTTAAATTAGTTCCCTCAGGTCTTTGGTGACAGTGATGCAGAGCTCACTGACAGCCTCACCTGCCCTTTTCCATGTTCTCTGTGGCTGTTATGGTACGGCGAGGCTGACCTGAGAGGCGGCCGCACCGGTGACCACAGGGTGTGTGGGGGGGGATATTTGGAGGAGGTCTAGCTGGATCTGGTCACGTGTTCTAGTCAAGAACTGACCAACCTCTTATGTACTTTCCGTAAGAATTTTCTGCTTCAGCTGCATATTAAAAATCTAACTCTCGGGCTGTAGAGATGGCTTAGGGGTTAGGACTCTGCCTCGCAAGCAGAAGGTCCTGAATTTGGATCCCAGGTCCCACATAAAGGAACCGCCAGCAGAAGTGTGGCGGCCTGCACTTCTGGTTCTGGTGGATGGAGCAGGAAGAAGGAGGTAGAAGTAATCCAGAATGATTCCCGAAGTCACCCTTAGTCCTCCACAGGGACACACAGTGCCCCTCCCCCACTTCTCTTTCACACACGCACACAGAGTAAATAAATAAATAAAGTATTAAAAAAAAATCTAACTCTCTTGGGGCCAACAGGGTAGCTCAGTGGATATGGTGTCTGCTCACAAACCTGGCGACCTGAGTTTGATTCCCAGAAGCCCACATGCTGGAAAGGAGAGAACTGACTTCTGAAAGTCGTCCTCTGTCTTCTACCAGTGTGCCATGGCGTGCATGCACGCAAGCATCTCAATAACAACAATAATAATAATAATAATAATAATAATAATAATATTCCCTGAGATAGAAACCTCTGCAGCACAGGGCAGCGATGGATGCTCAAGGTCTCACATTCAATCAGCTGTGAGTCGTGTGTGAGCCCCAGGAGGTCAGCCCCCCATACCCACTAGCTGGTCTCTGCTGAGCCTTGGGCCTCCTCCGAGCCCTGGGGGAGGGGAGGGAACCCAGCTTACCTTGGAGTAGTCGAAGCCATGTTTCTCCTTCACCCCGTTCCGGCACAGTGTGTAGTTATAAAAACGGGAGTTTTTCAGGAGTCCCACCCACTCCTTCCAGCCAGGAGGCACGTAGGAGCCGTTGTATTCATTGAGGTACTTCCCGAAGAAAGCTGCAAGGGAAGCACAGGCGGGTGAGGGAGCAGACCAGTCTGGCTTGTGCCTGGCACCCGGTGTCCCACGGTCTGACACCAATACACCTTCTACAGCAGAGCACAAGCCAGTCAGGCGCCGGGACCCTTCTCGTGTGCCCTGCTGACATGCACCAAATAAAACACAGAATTACAGAAATCAAGCTATTTTGAGATACAACTATAAAACAATGTTAGAAGAATTTGCCGCAAGGTGTGCAGCCTAGAAAATAAAGACACAAAAGCAAGACTTGTAGAGAGCGACAAAGTACTCGCCGAAGTAGTGCGGAGTGAACATGTTTGACTTTGTGACAAATGTAACAACTGTGGTGGGGTACTCAAAATACCAGAGATCCCCCCTTTCTTCTTTTTTCTTTCTCCCTCCCTCCCTCCCCCCCTTCACCACGCCTCCCTCGCTTTCCCTTCTTTTCTCTTCCTTCTCCTTTCCTAGGCCCACGCTGGCCTAGATCTTGGGACGGTTCTGCCTCAGCCTTTTGGGTGCTGGAATCATAGACATGAACTCCATGCCCAGCTGGCCACAGCGACGGGAAGATTTCTGTGGGTGCCTGGCAGTCACGTGGGCCAGGGGCTGGTCTCTGCTCCTGGAGCTGCGGGGAGTGGGGAGAGGAACAGCTCCCTGGAAGGATGTGGGTGCCAAAGGGAGGCACAGAGAAGGGAGACACCTGCGTGGGAGGTGGAGGAGGGGGAATGGAGAGAGCCCAGCATGCGGGCGCAGGCGGGCAGCTGCGCCATCTGAGTCCCGGTGGCTTCCAATACTCAGCGGGAGACATTCTTAGACAGTGGGGGGCCTCCCAGAGTAGGGACTGAGTGTTCCTGGCTGGGTGTCAGGAGTTGGCTGGGTGGGATCCCTTGGAGTAAAAGGCACCCACAAATCCACTAGGGAGAGGCCGTCAGGGCCTGAGGCCAGCCTTTCTCTTTTTTGGAGCCTGGCCAGGCCACGCCTTGCCTTTCAGATGGGCAGACCTTGCCACAGGAGACACCTAGCAGGGCCTCTCCCCATTCTGTCATAGCTCAGGGGTCCCTGGAGGGCTACCCGTTCTTCAAACCTCCCTCCTCCCACCATAAAGAACCATCCAGATACAACCACAGACGTAGGGAAGCAGAGAAACGCTGATCTTACTTAAAAACCTCATCTACCACCGGTCCTGTGGATTCTCAGTTCTTCAGGACCGTATGTACCAGGAGATCAAAATAGGCCCCTGGAGGTCAAGCCCAGCTCAGAAAACCAGATTTGGATGCTAAACCTTCCATGCCGACCAGGTTATCAGATCCACACTGGCTCCAATCTGCCCACTGTCAGCTTTTCTGCTCTATTGGCTCAGAACTTCACCAAGAGATGAAATGGAGCCCCCCCAGCCCCCCCAACCCCCCCCCCCGTGAGAATCCCAGCACTGTCTTTCTGGAGTAGAATATATATATATATATATATATATATTTTTTTTTTTTTTGAGTAGAATATTGAAGCCACTGAAGGCCAAAGACGAAACATGATGAAGTAGTGGGACAAGTCGCAGAGTTGCGCTCCCAAGAGGGGCAAAACTTTTAATGGTGGGCTGGGAAGATGTGCCTGCCCCCAAGCGTGAGGACTGGACTTCAGAGCCCCAGAAGCCAAGCAAAGCCCCAAGCAGACGTGGTCACCACCTGTCATCCTATCATGCGGGGGGGGGGGGCAAAGACAGGGAATCCCCAGGGCAAGCTGGGGAACGGGGCTCACCTGAGAGACACCCGCAGCGGGGGATGAGGACAAAGGAAGGGACGTCACTAGCGCTAACAGGGATGAAGAAGGGTGACAGGTTCCTCCAGAAGGAGTGTGGGTGCAAGGGGCGAGGTTCTAGGGTGGAAGCAAAGCTTGGTGGGCGTTTGAGGAACCCCAGGAGGGTAGAGGAGGGAGGCGGTGACATGGCAGGGAACCAGGCTGGCTGCTCCGTGGTGGGAGCCTCAAGGGGTCTGAGCATGGCAGAGATTGAATTTCTTGTGTGTTTCCCTGGCAGTGCAGCTGCGCGGCCTTTGATACCTCTGGAAGGGGACCCGAGACCACAGCTCGACTGTAAACACAAATCAGCCCCTTGGTGCACGGTGAGGGTGTGTGGGAACCAGAAAGGCCCACGGAATCCCACTGGGACACTGCACCCTGGCCCAGCCCCTCGAGTCCCCAGCTGGGGATCCCACCGGCTTGGCCACAAAGATGGAGACCAAGGTCTTTGTGGGGACTGCGTGGCTTTGAATGCCAAGGTGAGCAGCTGTGTGGATGTGGGGGGGATCCGCGTTCCTGGTGTGCACAGGTCTGCGGGGATCTTTCACTCCCCCTCCATTTCTCCAAAACACGGAAGCCAGAGGTCCCCCTCTTGCTTCTCTCTGACCCCCACCATACAAAACTCAGAATGATCTTACGATACCGGCTCCACCAGGCCCTAGAAACAGGGCTTCAGCAAGAGGCTGTTAGTGTCAAATTAGATTTTGCTCCCGTTTGATTAGATTTCCTCAAGGCGGTTTTCAGAATGGTTATTCCGGCACCAGAAAAGGTGGGAGAAGCAAATTAGCGTGGGGGGGAAGGAGGGGCACAGGAGCTTTAACCAAGAGAATGAGCTAGAATGAAAGCCAAGATTAGAAGCACATCCCCACATAGTAGTAGGACACTTAGATTCCCAGAGCTGTGGTGGCTGGACTGCTCAGGAGGAGGGGCCAAGGGTGCTGGGATGGAGTTGGGGGTGGGGGTGGAGAGACTAACTTGGCCGCAGATTAAGAGAATGATGCTAGGCCAGGAAAAACCATGGTTAATGTGCCTGGGATGGCTGTCCCCAGGGAGCAGGCTGGCACCCCAGAAAGAGCAGGACAGGCTACCTCTGCAAGCCAGGTCCTATGGCGGAGATTCCTTTTGCCCACCTGATCCTGACTGTGATCCAGTGGGTCTGATGACTTCATTATTTAGGTAAATGAGGAAAAACTTTAATTCTGGCTATCTCATTATTTAAACAAATAAGGAAAAACATTAATTCCGGGCTACCGAGATAGGTGCACAAACCTCAACTTCAGAGAGTTTGTTTACAAAACACCCTTCACCTGTCACCATAGCCCATTAACTGACTGTGTGAAGGAGAAACTGTGTGGCCTGGACACTGCCCCTGAGATGCCAGAGGGGTGCAGCTGAAGCCAAGAGTTGTCCCCCACACGACGGACACACCTAACCCAGGGACCAACGGCTTCTGACCACGGGAGGCCTGGACGCATTATATGAAAATCCTGTGGGTATATGCAAGCCCACAGGAAGTAATGCTGTCCAAAAAACACTAAACACCAAGCAACCCCCCTCCCCAGTCCCTCACTAAGGGAAATCTGGTAGAAACTTCACAACACTGAAAGGTGGGTATCCCTGGCAAATCCTTCACGCCTGCTCTCTCTCTTTTAAACCTTTAAAAATATTTTATTTAGGAGAGAGGGAGGAAGGGAGAGGGAGAGAGAGAGAGAGAGAGAGAGAGAAAGAGAGAGAAAGAGAGAGAGAGAGAGAATATACATGCTAGAGCAAAGAGCGACTTTCAGAAGTCAGTTCTCTCCTTCCACCACATGGGTTTCTAGGGACCAAATTCACATCTCCAGGTTTGTGAGCAGGTTCCTCACCCCCGCGCCATCTCTCTGGCCCGCTTTCTCCCTTTCATCTCGAGACAACCTTGATGCATGAGCCCGGGCTGGTTTAGAACTCTTGATCCTCCTGCCTCTGCCTCCCAAGCACCAACCCTACGGGGAGGCACCTTGGGGCCCAGTTCATTCCATTTTCTGATAACTTGGTTTCTCCATTCCAGGTAGGCATAAGTTCAGGGTGCCTGAATGGAGGAGGCTCCTGGGAGTGATTCCCAGCTCCCAGTGGGTACCAGAAGCTCCTTCCGATCTCCAGATGCTGCAGGAAACAGTTTTGCCAGGTCCCGGATGCAACTGTTGGTAGCGTGGTGCTGTGTGGCAATGTACACAACCATCCTGCACACTTCAACTGGCCCTAGGCTATTGTGTAATGCCCAACACGACGTTTGCTATATGAACATGACCGGTCGTTGTTTAGGGAACAGAGGCAGGCAGAAGAAAACTTGCACATGCCCAGTGCAGACATGCTGTTTTGAGCATTTCTGACTGCATGGTGTCCGCAAATACAGAACTTGCAGAGGTGCCTGTGTGCAGCTCAGGGGTGGCACAAACAAGTGCCCACTGAGGGCTACATGTCATTGCCACAACAGGGCTGGGCCCCAGCTTACCTGCGTCCTGTTACCCCTCCGTCCCCTGTGACACCAGATGTGGGAACCCATGGGCACTCCCCTCGCATTATGAGTACCACCGCCCCAAGCCCCGCCCAGCACTCGCTGGGCAGGCGGCTTGGTGCTGGCAAGCGCCACCAGTTGTCACGGTCCACTTGTCTGCGTTAAGCGCTGCTGGGGAGCCATTTGGAGTGTTACGGGGAGGCTCGGGCCTTCTGTTATCTCTCCCAGCCCTGAAACAAACTCAAATCGCCTCCTAACGATCGTGTTTGTGGTCTGGAAAAGCTGCATCTGCGGCAACTGGGGATGGAGATGAGCTGGCAGGAGGCCTGGGGCGGGCGGGCGGCGGGCACGGCAGGCAACGTGGCAGGTATGAGGGCAGCTCAGGGGACACTGTACAGGAGTCCAGGACATCCTCAGATGGTGGTGTAGAGGGTGTGTGCACATGTGCAAACGAGTGTGTGTGGAGGCCAGAGGTCCACACTGAGTAGACGGGGTCTCTCACTGAACCCGGAGCTCACTAATTGGCTAGACGAGCTGGCCCCCAAGCCCGAGGGATCCTCCCATCTCCATCTCCCTGTGCTGGAATCACAGGTGTTACGCCACTACTCTTGGCTCTCATGTGGGTTTGGGGATCTGAACTCAAGTCCTCCTGTTTGTGCAGCAAGTCCCTTGCCCACTGAGACATCTACTCAGATCAGGATCCCTTTTGGACCTCTTGGGCTCTTTAGCATCTGTAGGGAATGGTCAAGCCCAAGATCTCCATTTCTTGAAGACGGATGCCAGGGGCATCCCTTGCGGTCTCAGTGCAATGTGCTCCTATTCCAGCATAGCTCTGTGCCTATGGCAGCATAGATGCCAGCCTATGTGGTATAGTCGTAGGCTGACTCCTGTTGACCTTCCCGCAAGGGGCAGGGATGGATCTTGTCCTGTCTGGGTTCAAGGGCAGAGGTGTTTTTTACATATTCCTTCCTGTTATTCAGAAGCCATCTAGATATTGATTAGGACCTGTAAAGGAAGGCACAGAGCTTTATCATTATAATTGTATCACCATGTTCCTGAGCTGTTCTTTCTCCACCCTGTATGGGGCCATTAGGGCCTATTAACATGTCTAAGGACAGGCAGGGCTGCATTTTTGGTGGTGGTCCCACCTGTCGTGGACTTTGCACCTGCAGTCTGTCACTGTTGATGTCATCACTTGCTGATCCCCCTCTGGTACCCCTCAGGATTGCGAGGTGAGCGTGCTGGCCATGGGGCCCTGCAAGCATCCTTTCCACTGGTGATGCAGAGATAATGTGCTGCAATGGCCAGGGTTGGGCCTCTGGTTGTACCCTGGGTCTGCCGGCCCCTCTCCACGGCCCCTCTCCATAGGACCCATGCAGGGTGGGACGTTCCTCTGTCGATGTGACAGCGGTGGCAGGGCGTTGGGATTCACTGTACACTCATGACCGAGCAAGGCACCCGCTAAAATGAGATGGTCCCAGGTGCATACTGTGGTCCACTGGGGGAGAGGGGTGCTATGGAGTCACTGTGCACCCGCTCCGGAGAATGTCCCTTCCCCCATCCCTGGTCAGCAGGGAGGGGCTGTCCACATGCCCTCATCCCACATGCCACCCACGCCAGACATCTGAGACTAATTAAACAACCAGTCCAGAGTTTCACTATCACGGAGCTGAAGTACTGAATCACACGCGGCTGGATTTTATTAAATACTGACATGTCTATATGGTGGTTTTGCTCTGTAGTTTGAAATTGATACACGTGTGCGAGGTTCCCACCCCCCTCTTTTTTTTTGTCATATAATCTTGGAGGAACCACTGATTGGTGTTGCTAAAACCTCCAAGGTCCCTAGTGTCAGTTAAGAATTTAGTGTCCTTTGGTGCCAGGCGCGGCTGTGTGTCCAAGGCTGCCCGACAGACTCTGTTTGGGGCTTGGATCTTGAGGGGACTGTTGTTCAGGAGCTGCACCCCGAGTCTTTACGGTCCTTGCTTGTAACCCTTTCCTGAACCCCTGTTTAGAACTTGAGCCAAGTAGGTGAGCCCCCTGGGTGATGCTGTCCAAAGACAGACAGAAGTTTGTAGGAACTGGGAGTGGAGCTCAGTGGTAGAGAGCTCGCCTCAAATGCACATGGGATCCTGGGCTGGACAGGCAGAGAGAGGCGCAACTCGCCCTCATGCCTAGACTTTGGCTTCTACTCACAGTCATCCCCAGATGGCTAGAAGAACCCTCAAAACCATCACCCCACCCATTCACTGACTTGCCCTGGATTTGGTGCTTAGAGACCACTGTCTCCCTAAATACCCCAGAACCTTTATACCTGCTCCTCCCTCTGCCTCATACACTCGCCTCCTCTGTCTGTTGGATTAGCTCCTCATTGTATCTCAGGCCAGACGTCGCCTCCTCCGAGAAGCTGTCCCTGCTCCCCACCACCAGGCTCTTTCTTCTTCCCATAGTGTTCTTGGCCATCGCCTTAGCCATGTACCTGTTGTGGTTCTGGGAGGTCCAGAGACCTCTCCGTGCATGTGTCCAAGACTGGATACCTGATGAGCAGGAGCTGGCTGGGGTGGCCGGGCCACACTTCACACCTTCAGGCCAGAAAGGTACCTTCCCGTCTAGTTCCAAACACTATTGACTTAAGTATTCACAGGAAAATACGTGCTAGTGACAGACAAGGAGTGTGTGCATGTGATGGTGGTGGTGGTGGGGCAATTCTCTTACGATTCCTAGTTATAGTTCTTAGTCCATCGTGGCAGGAGCTCACACCAACACCAGGGCCGAGGGAACTGACCACATAATAGCCACATAACATCTGAGAGAGGGACAATCCTTACTTGCTAGACCAGGCTGTCTGGCCAAGTGCACATAAGGATGCCTCCTTTCTCAAATAGTTCCCTCCATTTTATTCACCTGCCGTGGGACTAGTCCCACCTTCTATGGGTTGGGCCTTCCCCATCCACTAGACAATCTCCTGCTGGTTCACTCTGGGCTTAACTCAACTACCAATTCTCTACAAATATGCCCAGAGCTTGAACCCTCAACCATCAAGTTGACACCTACGTTTAACCACCTATGTTTACCTTGCTGGAGATAGGTAGAACAACACGATGTTGTTCCACCCTGTGTATACCGGGTCAGCCAGCCTGCGAGCTTCGAGGACCATCCTGCTTCTGTTTTCCATATGGCCACAGGAGCCCTGGAATTACTACTGTGTCCAGCTTTATGTAGGTTCTGGGGATCTGAACTCAGATCCTCATGCTTGCTCAGCAACTACTTTCCCCACTGCACCATCTTCCCAGTCTTCTCTGGGAAGGGATACAAACGCTTCTCTATGGAGTACTGGAAGTGCTTGCCCAAGACCAGATGTTAGTTTCAGTGCTGGGGAGGCCTCTGAGACTCCAGGGGGAGGCACTGTCAGGCTGCACGCAATGGCCACTGACTCACATCTATTAACAGAGCCCAGCCCGCAGAGCCCAGCCAATGACAATAAATACTGTTTTCCCGGGCAGTCGGGAAGGTCAGGGCCAAATGAGGTAGAACGTGCTTTGAAAGCCCAGCCCGACCCAAGTAAATGGCTTCCCACGCAAGGAGCCTGGGAAGCTGAAGGGGGTCATTGGCCCCTCGTTCCAGTTGTCCCAGCCTCATCATACGTGTTGCTGGTTTTATGCCTAGACCACCATACACTGACTGCCCTCCAAACCGGCTCATCACCAGGTGTTTCAGACAGGCTTACCATCTGTTTCCCACCCACTCCAGCCAAGGCCGGGCGCACCTACCTGCAAGGATCTTCTGTGTCTTTGCAGCCTGACCTTCCTGCCTCCTGTTCCCATAGGCTACAGTCTCTCCTGCACAGTGACCAGGAATGTCCCTTAACTTCCAACTCAATCCTGCCACTTTCTGCCCCAACCCTCAGCAGCTTCACGTCACACTTGAACGAAACCCAGAGTCTTGTGTCACCCCTGTCAGTTCTGTGTGACTGCTCCCCCCCCCCGCCCCCACCCCATGATCTCATCTCCACTTTCCCTTCAGCCCAAGGTATCCCAGCCTAGCAGACCCCTTTCCCCAGTCCTTAAAGCCCACTCCTGCCCCAGGGCCTTTGCTCTAGCAGGACCATCTTTCAGGTACCTGCAGGGTGATTCCTCACTTCTGCCAGAGGTTTGGTGGGCCACACCCTTGACCCTCCTATGAACTGGTTTCTCCTGCTTCCTGACTTTGTTTCCCCACCATGTTTATCAGCTCGCAAGGCGGGGAAGGGGCTCTGTGCGCCTGGCTTCTGCTATGTCCTCGTGGCTAGATCAGTGCCCACCCCCCCACCCCCCAGCCCTCAATAAACCTCTTGGTGGGGAGGGGTGAGGAGCTAGCAACAGACCCAGCAGACCCTAGGCTGCAAAGGCTGAGTGAACCACAGCACATCCAGGGCCTGCAGGATCTCACTGCCCCTCACTGCACACAGTTCAGAGCACAGTCAAGCGGAGCAATACTGAGAGGCTGGTCAGCCATTGAGGTAGAACAAGGCAGCATAGACAGGGACCGGGCTCGGAGGAGAGGGTCGGAGGGAGAATCTCAATCTGGGACTCTTGAGTGGCATGCAAAGACACAGAACTGGATGTGATCACCCGCCCTGGGACGGGATCTCACCATGTAGCCCAGGCTGGCCTTGAGCTTACGGTGGCTCAGCCTCCCGAGCGCTGGGCTTCCCAATGGGCACCGTCACTGCAGCCGGGAAGAGGCTGTGTGTGTGACCTGCTGTCTGGAGACTTCAGGCAACCCGAGAACTTGGGCATGGTTTTCCTTTCCTTAACCTCTAGTGCGGCCCAGCTGCAGCCAGAGATGACAGTGCTCCCCGGGGACAGAGCCCGGCACAGAGCTGGGCACATGGTTCCCAGGGAGATCACGGACATCTCAAAGCAGCGCTCAGGCCCCCAGTGCTCTTCCTAGCCTCGAGGCGTGGGACCCGCCATCATTGTGGGGCATGCAGCTCAGGCCCCCAGCGCTTGACGCTCACTGCATGCCTTTGTGATACTGGCCTTGATGCCCACGGCATGCTTTTGCAATGTTGGGTGTTTCCTTACGTGTTCTGGAGGGGTGCAGGGAATGGTGAGCATGACTTCTGGTTCTGCGCACAGGAAGCGGGTGTGCTTCCCCAGTCCCCTGCGTCCAGCTGCCGCTATGCTAGACGACTGTGCCTGTAGGTTAATAAACAGGGGTGGCTGTGGCTCGAATCCAGCTGGCTGGGGTCCCTTCAGAGGGTCAGGAACTTCTTTGGGTAAAGATCTGGATTATAATTTCTTCTTCTTCTTTTTTTTTTCCTCAAGATGGGGTTTGGCATTAAATAAAGCCAGAACTCTGTGATTCTATATGCAAAGGGCTGGGGCACGTCTAAGAATAGACAGTAGACCGGGTTCACTTGTACGGTTACGGCATGGCTGTCTCTTGTGTTTGAAGACACTAGGCTGACTAAACTCACTATGTAGCCCAGACTTGCCCTCAGCCTCTGGAGGGCTGGGATTACAGGTGTGTAGTACTCTGCCCAGGCAACGTGTGACCATCCTGCAGGCATAAGGTCCCGATGCAGTTACTCAGCTGCTACCTTGAAGCTGAGGTGGAAGAGACAGTGACTAGGTCTATAGGCGTGGCTGCTTGCAGATGAAACTTCATAAAAACAAGGGTCGACACTAGTGTGTGTGGGTGTATGTGTGGGTGTGCATGTGTGTGTGTGTGCATGTGTGTGTGTGTGGCCCCTACCAAGCTGGGATATTCCCAATATTGGCAAAGTGTCATTATCTTGTTTTTATTTTCTTTTCCATTGTTACATTTATGTGTGTATATATGTAAGTATGAGTGCACATTTGCATAGATGCATGTGTGTGTGTGCATGCATGTGGAGAACTAAGGGTGATATTAAGACTCATCCTCAATCTCTCTTCCACCTTATTCTTTGAAACAGAGTCTGAGGCAAAAAATGCAAACTGTTAAGTTACTACTAAACATAAGGGAAGATGAAAAGTTACTGAAATGCCAACGGTAGTCAGTGAGGAAATTTCAAAGATACCATCCCCAAGGCCTGAACCTGCTGTCTGATAAGAGTCACATGTTGTTACCCCTGCTATTTAGCAAGCATTGTGCTAGCTTCTGCTCTGCTTTAGTATAGAAATAAAATGCGCGCTCAACTCAGGGCTGGGCCCTTCAGCTCTAGCCTACCAGTGAATAAATCCTGTCTTCTCCTCCCACAACAAAACCCAGAGCTCCTTGACAGGGCTAGTGTAGCCAGCCTGCGCTGGGGACTCCCGGTCTCCACCTTCCAAGGCTGGAATCGGGGGCCAGCTGCTGCACCTGTATGACATTTTACCTGGGACCTGGGATCTGAACTCTGGTCCTTTTGCTTGCACTACAGGTGTGTTAACCACCAAGCCGGCTCCTCAGGCCTCTTGTTTGTTTTTAAAGAAGCCGGGAATCTGGACTGGAGATGGGAGGGGACTGTAACTGTCAGATTTTAGAAACAACTCTACAACCGAGATGAAGCACATCTGGGGTTGATGCTTGGACTCCGGCCATGTGATGACAGTTTGCAAGATCCAAATTGGGTCCCAAGGGCACAGAACCTGAGAGACCGGGAGAAATATGGATCGTACATTTGGTGCCCTTCAAGGACCCTGAGTTGGGCAACTTCTGCCAGTGTTCAGGGTTCTTGGAGCTCCTGGTCTGAGCAGCAGAGAAGAATTCCACAAAGCTAAGGGAGAACTGAGGGTCCCCCAAGCAGACACACACGCAAAGAAGCCTTTTGGCAAACTTCGGAACACTATAAATATCACACGTGACATGCCACAGGCCTGAAGTCTTCAGCTTTTTTGGCAGACAAGGCTGGAAGAAAGAAATGTGTGAAGTAAGCCTGGAACCCCACAGCTCGGGGCTGGGGGGGCTGGTCTGCTGAGGCCATAACTGTCTCTTTTCCTTCTGCTGTTCTTGGGGTCATAGCGGGGGGCCTTTTTTCTCCTTTCACTGAAAACACTAGTAGCAAAACCCTCATGCGGGGTCAAAGCAGTAAGGTTACTGCTCTGGATGCCAAGCATTGGAGTAAGAACCCAGCAAGGGGGGGGATGTGATTCTGCCCCAAGGAGGTGTCTCCTGGGAGCAGGGGGCTGGGGTGCAGAAGCCACCCAACCTGCCCAAGGGAGATATCTGTGGTTGACCCTTTCACTCTTCCTTCCCCTGGTGGGTGCATGCTCCTTCGGGCAGCAGCCACCATGTTGCCTAAGACTATTAAGATCACACTGCTGACTGCTGATCTTCCTCAGAGACAGAGGGGCGGAGAGAGGCTGGAGTGCACGTGCCCACCCACGTGCCTGTACAAATGAGGGCCGGGAGGGGCTGGGATGCACACGCCTGTGTATGTGCCACCCATGCACAGGTGCTTGTACGGCCCCTGTGCCCTCACGCGTGAGGATGGGAGGGGCCTAGAGTGTATAAGCTGAGGAAGACTAGATGAGGGACTTCCTCTAGGCAGCAGTGAGGACCCTGAGCCAGGCTGTGGTAGCTGCCCCTGCTCCTGTCAGTAACCCCCACCTTGGCTTCCGTGAGCGAGCCCAATCAACTTGTGGGTTCGTCAAGTCAGAGCTTGGTGTAATCGTTTCTTTGGTCTGTTGCAAGATGGTTGTGTGGCGTCTCCCAGGAAAAGTAGTTCACACAGCACTGTTTTGAGGCAATGTCTCTAGCCTAGGCTGGCCTCTGAGTGACTCTGTACCCAAGGATGACCCGCCTCTGCATTGCTGAGTTCGCAGGGGCACCATCCTGTCCTGCTCATGTGCTGGGAGCGAACTTGGGGCTTCCCGCGCTCCGTAAGCATTCTACCAACTAAGCCGCAACCTGCTGGGTTTCCGCGGCAGGTATCTGCCGCCTCCCGTCCCGCCTAGCACCCACTCAAGTGACAGGGGCCTCACTTCCCCAAAAGAGAGCCAGATTCTCCCTACCAGTAGGGGGTAGGGAGATTGCAAGGAGGGAGGAAGAAGTTTAGGGGGATAGTTTTCAGTCTACGTCCAGGCTAGACAGCCTGACTGAAACCTGGCCAATCAGGTACTTTCACCCTGCCCACTCTGATTTGGATAAGGGAGACATGTGATCTCAGCTAAGCCAGGGAAGCTTCTTCTGGCACTGGGCTAGCTAAGAGGGTGAGATCTGACCGTACCCCACTCCTTCCCCTACAGGACACTTCCCAAGAACAGAGCCAGCCCCAAAAAGGATCCCAGAAGCAGAGATGGGGCACTGACGGCGCTGGGCAAGTGCCTGAGCCACCCTCACTTCCGTTGCATGTGGCTGTGGGACAAGTGAAGCAGACACCCACGTTTCAGCCAGGCCTGGTAGTGCGGGCCTGTCACGGCAGCCACTTGGGAGGTTGAGGCAGGAGGATCGCAAGTTCAAGGCCAGCCTGAAGCGGTGGAAGGGAATCCGAGGTCTGCTGGGTAACTTGGTGAGACCACCTCAAAGTGAATGGAAGTCTGGAGGTGGCGGCGAGGAGAGATGTCAGCAGGCTCGTGTGTGCGCGACCCAAGGGTCCCCCCCAGTACTGGCGACCACAGCAGCAACAGATGAAACTAAGTCAACTAACGAACCAACCCCGATTCTGTTTGGCTGTGCCGTCTTCAAGCCTGAGGTCTAGCGGTCAGGCGTTCATTCAGATCTTTCCAGACACCCGGTACCTGCCAGGCGTCGCGCAAGGTAAGGAACAACAAGCCAGAAGCAACTTCACACACAGCTAAGGCAGTTCCAAAGGGCGCTGAGTCTTAAGAGGATAAAGCAGGGTGTCCTGGCAGAGGGTGACTGGCTAGGGAGTGCTGAGCGACTCCCCGGGAAAGGGGGGGGTGGGTAGAGGTAGACCAGGGATGTTCTTGAGGAAAGATAAGTAATGACAAGGAACCCTGGGGGTAAACGGTGTTTTAGATAGAGGCAAGTGCAGAGGCCCTGGGGCAGGACAGTCCTCGGGATGCTTCTGGAGCAGCAGAGGGGCCCGGTGGCTTGAGGGCGATCGCAGAGGAAGCGTGGGAGGTAGCAGGGTGGTAGCCAGTGAGCGGCCAGGCAAGGAGCGAATTCATCTGAATAGAGAATAACGGCACAGAAGGATGGGGTGTGTGTGTGTGTGTGTGTGTGCGTGTGTGTGTGTGTGTGTGTGAGAGAGAGAGAGAGAGAGAGAGAGAGAGAGAGAGAGCGCGAGCGAGAGAGAGAGCGAGAGAGAGAGAGAGGGACAGAGCGGGACAGAGAGGAAGAGAAGAGAAGGCATGCACAGCACTATGATGCACAGCTGGAGGTCAGTTCTCTCCCGCCACCACGTGGAGCTCCTGGGGACTGAACTCGCTCAGCTCACCTGGCTTGCGAGCAGGCGCCTTCCGGGCGGAGCCACCTTAGGGGCAAGACTGCCACTTTTCAATCACTTCCCTCTGACAGGGAGAGGGCTCGCTTCAGGGACAGACCCTGTGGCTTGTGTCCCTGTGGAGGACCAGGGGTGACTTAGGGAGTCATCCTGGATTGCTTCTACCCTCTTCTTGTTTCCACTCTGGGATTTCCCACGCTCCACCCACCAGGGCCAGAAGTGCAGGCTGCCGCCGTTTCTGCCTGGTGTTTTTACGTGGGATCCGAATCAGGACCTTCTGCTTGGGAGACAGAGTCTTAGCCCCAGAGCCATCTCTCCAGCCCTCTGCCAACTTTTAAGTGTGGTTTTATGCAAAAGGAGAACACGGTGGAGCAGAAAAGCCTCAGGAGCCGTCCCATCAGCGGACCCCTAATTATCAGCTCGAGCAGTCTGACACCAGCTGATCCTTCACAGAACTGTTTGCGGTGCCATCCGTCCGCTGTCCCTTTCCTGTGACAGATGTCTGCCAGGCTCCCTTATTTTCCCGGAAGGAAATCCACAGATAAAATAACATTTCCTCGTGGCCGCGGTGCAGCGCTGCTTGGTGGCGCCGGCACCGGGACCGGGCGGCCATGGGGTGGCGGGCGGAGGGGGCGCCAGTAGCGGCGGGGCGGCGGGGCCCTTGGGCTTGGCCCGGCATGTCGACGCCACCCTGAGCGAGCGCACGGCGGCGGACGGCATCGGTGCTTTTCTCACTTGTCAACTATGGAAATGGAGCAAGACAAGATGAACATGAGTAAGGAGCTGAGCCCCGACTCAGGCTCATACCGCTGCTCAGCGTGCCACGGGGACAAGACCTGGAGCTACACTCACCCCATCCGGGGCCGGGCCAAGTCTAGGAGCCTGTCGGCCCCACCCGCCCTGGGCAGCACTAAGGAGTTCAGGAGGACGCGCTCTCTCCATGGGCCATGCCCGGTGACCACGTTTGGACCAAAGGCCTGTGTGCTGCAGAACCCTCAGACTATCATGCACATCCAGGACCCCGCCAGCCAGCGGCTGACATGGAACAAGTCGCCCAAGAGCGTGCTAGTCATCAAGAAGATGCGAGACGCCAGCCTCCTGCAGCCCTTCAAAGAGCTCTGCGTGTACCTCATGGAGGAGAACAACATGATTGTGTATGTGGAAAAGAAAGTGCTGGAAGACCCTGCCATAGTAGGTGATGAGAACTTTGGACCAGTAAAGAAGAAATTCTGTACTTTCCGTGAAGATTACGACGACATTTCCAACCAAATAGACTTCATCATATGCCTGGGAGGAGACGGCACCCTCCTCTACGCCTCCTCGCTTTTCCAGGGCAGTGTGCCTCCTGTCATGGCCTTTCACCTGGGCTCTCTGGGCTTCTTGACCCCATTCAACTTTGAGAACTTCCAGTCCCAGGTGAACCAGGTGATAGAGGGGAATGCTGCCGTTATTCTGCGGAGCCGGCTAAAGGTCAGGGTGGTGAAGGAGCCCAGAGACAAGAAGACCGTGCACAATGGCCTCAGAGAGAACGGCCTGGACGCCGAGGGCGGGAAGCAGGCCATGCAGTACCAGGTCCTGAATGAAGTGGTGATAGACAGAGGCCCCTCTTCGTACCTGTCCAATGTAGACGTCTACCTGGACGGACACCTCATCACCACTGTGCAGGGAGATGGAGTCATCGTGTCCACCCCAACGGGCAGCACAGCCTACGCAGCTGCGGCTGGCGCCTCCATGGTCCACCCCAACGTGCCAGCCATCATGGTCACGCCCATCTGCCCCCACTCGCTGTCATTCCGGCCCATCGTCGTCCCTGCAGGGGTTGAGCTGAAGATCATGCTGTCGCCAGAAGCCAGGAACACTGCATGGGTGTCCTTTGACGGACGGAAGAGGCAGGAAATCCACCATGGGGACAGCATCAGCATCACCACCTCCTGCTACCCGCTACCCTCCATCCGCGTCTGCGACCCGGTGAGTGACTGGCTCAGGAGCCTCGCCCAGTGTCTTCACTGGAACGTTCGGAAGAAGCAGGCTCACTTCCCGGAGGAGGAGGAAGAGGAGGAGGAGGAGGAGGAGGAAAGCTAGCCTGCACTTCTCAGGCCCGGCCTGAGCCCCAATCCTTGGGGTCTCGTCTCTCTCCTGCTCTCCGGCCCACCCTCTGGCCAACCCGGCCACCGTGGAGCCATGTGGCTGTTCAGGGCTGTCCACGTCCCTCCTGCTTCGTGGGGAGAGCTTGTCCGCCTTTTGCAGGACACATGGGCTTTTTAACGTTTTTAAATCTGACTTTTTTCACTTCTAAAGCAGCAAAGGGAGCACTGGATTGGGTGCCCTGCCCTGCCGCGAGCCCCTTCAGATCCTAGGCCAGCAACTCCCATCAATCAATCTGTCGAAATTCTGAGAGGGTCAGAATGAATTAATCTGCCCTTTGATACTGAAATAAATGTCTCAGCCAAAATACCCTCCCTTAGCTGCAGTACTTTTCCCTGGATCCTGTTCCTTCTCCGCTGCAACTTTCGGGGACACTAGTGGTCTGCAGTGGTTGGCAGGGCAGGCGGCCTTGCTGGCTTCTGGAGGGGCCAGGTGCCTTGAGTCAGCCCAAGACCTCTGGCTCCTGTGGCAGAGCAGGTGAGGCAAAGTCCAGCCCGGCCACCAGGCAGCCCCACATTCCTCACTCAGCAGGGCACCAGCTGCCGCCGGGACATTTTAAGTCCTATGTATACTTTTTAGGGTTGTTTTAAACTTTCTGAAGTGCATACGTACATATTTTCTTGTACACACTGTGTGTCCCTTACCCGGTGTTTACATGTGTCCGGCCAGTGCAGACGGACAGGGCCCATGCTCGCAGCCTCGGCAGCGGCCACAGAGTGTGAGAACGACACTCAGTGGAGAACTCCAGCCCTGTGGCCTGCGCTCCTTCCCTGGCAGGCAGGCTAGTGGCTGAGCAACAGCCACCCTGGGTGGAGCCGGTGGGCGGCTGCGGCTGCGGCTTGGCGTGATCCCACCCCTCACTGTTCAGTTGCCCCCGCAGGGACTGGCTGCAGGTGAAGCCAAGTTCTCTTGCTGCCAGCAAGGGCTCAAAGCCGTGCAGAGCTGTCTGCCCTGAGTGATCTTCTGCCCACCATTCCTTGGGTCCCTGTGGCCTCGGCCTGTGGAGTTCTAGAGGTGGCCTGTCAGGTGTGTGCTGTGACCTGTGGCTGCGACTGCAACAGCCTGCTGTGTCCAGAGGGGGTGGAGTTTTGAGCTCAGGTCCTGTGTCCAAGCAAAAGCGAGTATTGCTGTCAGACTAATCCAGAATACATGGGAGTTTTGACACAAATTCTTAATGTTTCATATTGTTAATATCTTGGAAATTTGTTAATTGTTGATGAAGGCCTTATTACTATTTTCAGATCCTTTCAATAAATAAACTTGTTTAAAAAAAAAAAAACATTTCCTCAGCATGCCATCCCCAAACCCTAACCGCAATGTCCAAGAAAGGGAAAAAGCAGAACGGTTTATAATAAAGATTTCACATCCATCAAGGAGACAGATGAAGAGCATAGTCAGAGGCCAGCGCAGTGTCCCAGGGAGGGTGACCCAGGTGAACGCAGGCTGGGGGCACCTGCAATTCAGACCCTTGGGGGGGTCATCCCCATCTTTTGGTGAGATTTTCAGATAAACAGACTCAGAGCAAGGAGCATAAAATAAGCCACCGACGAGATGATGTGGTGGGAAGTACAGAAGCCACGTGGACTGCAGGGCGGCGACGTGGGGGTCCTGGAAACTGCAGAGCAGCAGCCCAAGTTCTGGGTCCCTGTCCCCAGGAAGCACCTGCCCCACAGTACCAAACGGGCTTTCATGGACTCTGCCCCACAGGGGGTACTTCTCTCTCTCTCTCTCTCTCTCTCTCTCTCCCAGGTCTAGGTAAAGGCTTGCAGACAGGTGTCCTGAGATTGAATCCTTCTTTCTTGAGTGACCTGCTGTTGTTTTTTACAAAGCAGGGTTGAAGCCCTGCGGGTGGGCATGGCGATGTGTGCCTGTAATCCCAGCACTTGGGGAGGTGGAAGTAGCAACACTGAATGTTTGAGGCTAGCCTGGGCTACACAGGAAGCTGCTGTTCCAATCACCTGACTACAGGTAGAGGCTGCGGTCTGCATGTGCACCCCAGGCCCTTCCCTACCTTCCCCCTTGACTCCTCTGCAGCATCCTGGGTGTGACCAGAGAGGCCCACGCCGACCAGAGCAGACCCCCAGGGTGGTTGGGGAACTGTGGGGCCAGAAACACTTGGCATCCAGTCGACGTGGGTAAAAGGCTCGGGTACAGCCTGCATTTTTATTATTATGCCTGTTTTTGTCTTTGAATCAAGGTCTTAATCTGTGGTCCAGACTTGCACTGAAGGTGTGACCATCCTCTTGCTCAGCCTCCTGAGTGTGGGCCCATGGGGCTTGCTCATCTCGTCTCTAATGTCTAGGTAGCCCAGTGGTCTCTCAGAAGTGGTTTTGTTGGGTGCGGGTCCACCTCATGCCATCTTGGAAGCCTTCCCATGACAGAGCCTTCCGACCCTGGAACGCTCGCTTAAGGTGCTGAAGTCTTCACTTGCCTCAGCCCTCTGGTAGTCTTTCTAGAATATTCTAAGTCCCTGCTTACTTCCAGATGAGGGGGGCAGAAGTCCCTCGGAGCCTCTGGCGGCTTGGCAGGCAGGTTCCGGTGTGTTCCCTGTGACCTTTGGTCACGTTTCCTTTCTGACTCCATAGACATTCATTCTCCTGCTAAATGTGGGCAGTGGCCCAAGAGCGACCTTGGCAGGAAAAACTCCATGGAGCCCACGCAGTGCCAACCGCACCATCTCCCACTAAGGACAACAGCCCGTGGGCAGGAAAGGGCTTGGCCCGATGACCCCCAGTGAGTCCTTGAGGCCTGAGTGGAGGTCAGCAGACCGTGACCGTGACTCCCTGTTCTCCCGTCTATCTTATCAGAACGATGGGGGTTCTGTGACCCAGAAGATGGGGTGTCGGTGGTCGGGGTACAGCCAGGGTGGTCCTTCCAGATAGAAATCTGAGCACAGAGAGAGCCAAGAGCCACCAAATGACAGAGGCAGAGTTGGGGACGTGTGGTGACAAGCCACGGAGTCACAGGTTACCAGAAGCCAAGGAGGCGGGGACAGAGGCTTCTAGAACCTTCAGAGCCAGCGTGGACTTGCAGACGCCTGATGGGGACATGTGGCTTCCAGAGCGACTGGAGTTGAAAGTATCTCTTGCTCTAAGCCTTGCAGGATGTGGCCCTGTTTCTACAAGTCCAGAAACCAGCGCACACTGAGGGACACCCTGCCCATCCGGTGTGTTTCCTGTGACTTTTGGTCACGTTTCCTTTCCTAACTGAGCTGAGGGATACATGTGGTAGATGCATGGGGGCCGCTCTGGGTCTCCTGAGGACACCCTGGGCCAGCAGGTGGGCAGACAGGACGCAGCTGGACAGGGGAAGAAGGGACTGTGTGTGTGGGTGTGGGTGTGAGTGTGAGTGTGTGTGTGTGTGTGTGTGTGTGTGTGGAAAGAAGAGGCAAGCGTGCAGGAGCGAGAGAAGGCCGTCATTGTACACGGGGACAGCTGCGCCAGGGTCCAGAGAGGCGTCCAGGCAGCTGACGTCCTCTCTTCTGTGTGTGCAGAGGAAGAGGGAGGAGGAAAAGCTGGACTGGGGAGGAGGGGGAGTGATAGGGTGGGATGCTGGCCCCGGAAGGGATGCATATGCCCATGCACACCTAACACACACACACACACACACACACACAGTGGCCGCTGGGGACATGGGAGAAACTCACACAAGAGCAGGTTGTTTAGAAGCAAGACAGTCAACAATCACATGGGGAAAGAGCCAAAGTGGGGGTTCTAGGAAGTAAAAGCCCTAGAAGAAGCATGGGAGGGAGAGATGCGATGTAACATGAGAGAACGCAGGACAGACACACAAGGGTCTTCGTGCTGGTGCTCCAGAGTTTTTAAGGACAAGGCAGAAAGGAGCCGGGGGTGGGGGGTGGGGGGAGAGTGGGGGTGGGTGGGACGGACTGAGTGGTCACAAGACTTCTCTGAGTGTGTGTGTATGAGGGCATGCTGGAATATAGGCCATGCATGTAAGTGATTGGAAGGTTTTAGTGGGAAAGAGGAAATGCAAAGGCCCTGAGGCAGACCTGTGCCAAATGTCGCTGTCTGTACAACAGGAAGGAGCTGCTGTGGCTGGAGAGACCTACAGGGAGTGGGGAGGCCAAGAGGAGGTGGGCAGAAGGGGTGGACCGCAGTGATTCTAGGCTAGGTAGAAGTCATAGACTACTCTGCAGGGCACTGGGAGGGTGAAAGGGCACAGCGGGGATCCAGAAGGATCTAAGACAGGCTGGGTGGGGGTAGGTGAGGATGGAGGCAGGGCGCCCTGGGAGGGGGCATTGGAGCTCACCTGGGGTGAGGAAGGCAAGAATCTTTGAAAACACTATGTAGTCATGGGGGATTCCAGAAGGTGCTCCTGAGAGACTTAGGTCTCCAATGTGAAGGAAGTCATATCCGGAAACACCTGTTCACCAGGGGATATTTATCCTGCTCAACCTGGTATCTCTGTCTTCATCCAGGACCCCCACAAAATACCGACACTGATGACTGGAGTAAGAGGATGGCCAGGTGACACTGAGGTTCACCAACCAGGGGTGGGAGGGGGTGGCTAGAGGACCACCCCAAACCTAGGCTAATCCCTTGGCAGATCATAAGCAGGAATAACATGCTAAACAGGGTGCCCAGGGGACAGTCACGTGACAGGAGTCAGAGGGGTCCTCGATTACTGCCTCCCTCAGCCCCCAACCCCCAGGCTTCAACCCCAAAGATGCACACGGCCCGGCCTGTCCTTGCCCAGGGACAGCAAATCCCTGTCATGCCTGACACCTGCTAGACAAACGACATTTTCCCCAGCAGACACTTGGCTACTGCAGCTGTTTCAACATCAACTCCTCAGTTGCAAACACAGCTGAACCTCCGTTAAGGAGCTTGGTGGATGGGGGCGAGGCTCAGCTGCTGGAGTGCTCACTACCATGCAGAAAGACCCAGGTTCAGAGCCCAGCACCGCATACACCGGGCCTGGTGTACACGTCCCCCCCCTTCAAGAACTGGGGAACCAGAGACAGGTCAGCATTACATGAAGAATTTGAGGCCCTTTCACACGGGCAGACAACTTCAAACCCAACTCAGCTGCCCTAGACGCCCATGCAGACATGGGGTGTAACCTGGCTCCCAGCCCAACGGGAACAACTGGCCTTCTGTTCACTAGAAGCAGTGACTGAGAATTCAAATCTGAGCCTCCTAGCTTCCAGGGTAAAGAGGGAAAATATTTAGGGTACACAGACAGACGTCAGTGCTTTTGAGTTTAAAGGTTCTAGAATGTGTCCTGTATGGAAGGGCGTTCTAATTTACCAACGTTCTCAATGCACTGTGTGGACAGCTGTCTACATCTGACACGATCGCGCTCCTGACTTCAAAGTCAAAATGCTGGCAGGACAAAAGACACCACCTGGGGAGGAGACGGCTGTGGGATGGAATGTGTGAACTTAAGGATAAAGGTGGGAATCGTATTTGAAGAGTGTTTAGTTTTCTCTCCCGGCCCGGGGATTGCACCTAGTATCCCTCACTGCTGTACGAGCATGCTTCCACTGACGCAGTAGTACCTCCCCAGACCTGCTGCAGGACGGGGTTTCATGAAGTTTCCCAGGCGAGACTTGAACTCACTTTGCAGCTGCCTTTCAACTGTTGATCCCCCTGCCTCAGTCTCCTAAGTAGCTGGAATGTCAGGCCTTCGCTCCAAGTCTGACTTGGTGACCATTTGTTCTTGAGGTCACTCCTGTGTGGGGCTTCTTGACACTGACCTTTGCTCCACCATAAGCCCCAATGTTGTAAGAATCACACAGTCAGTCCCCTCAGTCTGACAGACTATCCCCTATGCCTCTGAGTTCCCACAGTCTTGGCTTCTGTTTAATTAGGCCACCAGCCCCTGATTTCTGACCCGACAGACTCTTATTGGGGGCTGCAGTCACTTCGCTATGGAGCCAAGGGCTGATGAACATTTTGGGGGTCTTCCATGGCTCCTCTGGTTTCCATACCAATCTTTCTGCCCACCTCCACCCTGACTTTTTTGGTCTACAACACTGGGTTTTAAAAAATACTGCAGCCTTGCCATATTACAATAAACCAGATTTCTGCCAAAAAACTCAAAGCGTCGGGATCCTCAAAGCTGCAGCTCTAAGCAGTCACAGCTGTCACTTCCAGCCCTGAGTGGCAGGTGCCCCTTTCAAGAGCAGTGACGTCCAGACCCCCTAACCATCTCAAGCTCTGGGTCACAATATCCTCTGGCACATGCTCTCTGCAGATTCCAAACACCAGGGATGGTGTCTCTTTCCAGATGCTTCTGGCAGGGGGAAGTGCGTTCAGGGGACGCATAGCACACAGCGGCGGCGGCAGCAGCGGCAGCGGCGGCAGCAGCAGCAGCAGCAGCAGGCTGCCAGGCCCGAGGTCACTCCCTCCCAGCCAAAGCAATGCTTTGTCACCGGAGGCTCCCAGAGTTACAACATTGGCTCACGGTATCTGGTTTCCCAAGTGCCCTGGCTCCTTGCCAAGGAGGGGAGTGTTTGTTATTTAAACTCCAGCAAGTTCAACGAGTTGAGTCTGGAGGGTTTCTGATGGAGCGGCTGGCAGGGAGGGAGTGCGCCTTGACGTCCACCATCAGTCTGGAGGAGGGGTCTTAGGCCTGAGGCAGGCCCTGTGCCAGGGAGATGCCCAGGATACCCTGGCTGCCCAGGGGCAACAGTGTGGACAAAGGTCCATTGCTAGAGTGACCCATCATCCTGGTTACTCCACATAGAGCAACAGTTAACTGTGTCTGCTCCTCTTAAAGGTTATTCTAGAACCTTCTCCCATGCCGATGGGCTCAGTCAATAAACAGTCTCTGTGCACTGGATACGCTAACGGAAATGCAAACAAGGTGCTTTGAGCCCTCCCTCTCAGATTTTTTTTATTGTAAATCAAATTTTTTAAATCAAATTTCTTTCAAAATGGTTGCTTTCTACGTCTGTTGCAGACAAACTTGTGTTTTCTGCTTTCTCTGCACAGATACAAATTTGGAACTTTGGCAGGAGATGAAAAGTATTCTTTTGAGAACCCAGATTCATCTTGGACACCAGCATAGTGTGTGTGTGTGTGGTCACACCCCTGAGAAGCTGATCAAGCAAGGCATGGGGGGCACCTCCCCCTCTAGGAGGCCCTGAAGTCCCCCCCATCTGCCCCACCCCAGTCCTCACCTGTGCGGTAGCCGGTGCTATTGAGGTACACGGCGAAGGTGCGGCTCTCGTGCTGGGCTTGCCAGGAGGATGAGGAGCAGTTCTCGTTGTTGGTGTAGGTGTTGTGATTGTGGACATACTTGCCCGTGAGGATGGAGGATCGAGAGGGGCAGCACATGGGCGTGGTCACGAAGGCATTGATGAAGTGCGCCCCGCCCTGCTCCATGATGCGCCGAGTCTTGTTCATGACTTGCATGGAGCCTGTAAGCACAGGGCACGGGTAAGCAAGGGGCTGCTGGGCTCTTCACTCCCCCCCCCAAAAAAAATCACTCATCACCCTGGGTCAAAATCAGACTTAGGGAATCCACCACTGGCAGAGATGGTCTCCCCCACCCAGGGGGCAGGGTCCTGATCCTAGTCCCCACTAGCTGTCACGTTGGGGTAAGTAAGAACTTGTTTTAAAATGAGTCTAGAAATAAAACTCTGTTTTGAATATAAACACATTGTCTTTTTTCAGAGTATTAATACACACAGATTTCTTTTTTCCTGGAAGCAACCACCATATAAAGGGAGGGAGGATTACACTTTCTGTTTTGCTTGGAACTTTCCCAAGAATTGTTCACTCTTACTGAAATCTGGTCACGCCAAGGCCTGGCCAGGCTTCTGAGTATCACCCAGCTCAAATGCTTGGTCCCAGCCACGCTGACTCCTTGGTCCCGCCCCGACCCAAATCTAACCGATCCAATTCAGCTGCATCTCCTCTAGGAAGCCTCTGGGGCCCCTCAGGTTTCTGAGGCTGAGATTTAATTACACACACCAGGCAGCTGGGTTTCATTCCTGCCTGTTCATATCTTTGTGGATTGAGAGCGGAGGAACATGCTGAGTGAAGGAGGAGGCAGGCTTGTGTGGAGCCCCACGGTGATGGAGCTGTCTCGTGTGGCTCTGGGCAGAGGTCACCGCCAGGCTCACGGCTGATCTTCCCAGTGCGGCCACACACCCTCGTGGAGAACAGATGTATGTGTCAATCTGCATTGGGTGCCCGCGTACAGAATACTACCCATCCTTCCTCTCCTCCAGGGATGGCCAGTCTCAGTTTCCCCTTCTCCTTGAAGTTCATGGGGTGAACTGAAGGGCGGTATCCCAAAAGAACAGATGATAACATGCACCCAGAAGTTGAAGTTGGGGTCTCACATGAGCAAAGTATGTTAGATCTTCATTCTGTGTTGTTTGGTTTTGGTTTGGTTATGCAGTGCCGGCTGACCTTGAACTCTTGGCGATCCTCCTGCCTCACTCCCCAGACTTAAGATCTTAACATGACAACAGCCTGGCTTACCCAGGCTTGCCCAATCCAATGACAAGTGTCCTCTTAGGAAACGGAAGAGTAGACCTTGCAAGGGACAAAGCACAGCTCTGCTGACCCCCCCTTAACTTGGGGCATTTGGCCCCAGGGACCGTGAAAGAATACTTCTGTTGATTTCTGGCAGGTTCCTGGTGATTTGTAAGGCCTCTGTAGGGCGCCCACACAGCTCGACAGGCATTCCAGCTCAGAGCCGTGTTCCTCTGTCACCCAGCAACTCCCTGGAGACTGGGAACAGATCTGACGCGCCCACTCTCAGGGCTGAGCACAGAAAGGAGATGTATTTGGCTTCTGCCCTGTCTCTGTCAGGATGGGAAGGAGTCAGCCAGAAGCTCTGAGGCACAGCGAGCGTATCTCTTGACCATCGGAACTTTCTGGTAGTTTTTCCCTGTCTAGGAATCAGGCCCAGATTCCTGACTGAGGATTAGAGACTTCCGGCAACCTTCCTGTCGTCAGGGGCTTCCGTTTTCCATTCTCCTCGCTCATCTTGGATGCCTAGGTGTGCGTGCACCCGAATGTGCATTCCTGCGCGTGCATGTGCATGTGTGCGTGCATGTGTGCGTGCACAATGCACAGCATATGTGCAAAACTCAGAGGCCCCTCTTGGGTGTTGATCCTCACCTTCTAGCATTTGTTTGAGACAGGCGTGGGACTTTGTCACAGAGGTTGAGAGAAACCCCACCTCTGCACAGAATACGGGGTCTCGCCGTGGAGGAGGTGAGTCAAGGGGCTTTGTGTTCAGCCATATCTAGCAGTCTGTGGTGGTCTGAGGAGGCTGGTGAGTGGCGGCCTCTGCCTGACCGTGGGCCCAGTCTCTCCTTTCATTGAGTCTGCTGATGCCAGCTGGCTGGCACCACCCATCTGCAGCAAGGACCCCCTGGTCCTCTTGGGAGGGCTTATAACTGTTCGCGGCCTGAGGATTCCTGCTCAGTTTGTGCCACAAAGCTGGTTTTCACTTCGCTTGGCCGGGAGGCTGGGATGGAGACACTCTTGGCTTCAAGACAGAGTCTCGGACAACTCCCTCACTGTTGATGTGATGGGGGGGGGTCACCCACTTGTTTACTGTTGGGATCCTGAGCGTAGCTGAGCCTGGCACATGGCGGGTCAATAACAGCCACTAAATTCACAATGCAAACAGCCATCCATACTGTTGGGTTTCCCAAGCTGAGCCTAGCTAGCCAGCTTTGTGTTCCTTGACAGCTGGTATTTTATGTTCTGTATGGGGTGATCTTCCTGTCTCCCCCTCCTGAGCACTGGGATTGCAGATGTGCATCACATCTGTCTGTGCAGGGCTGGCAAGGAACTCAGGATCTCGCCGCTTGGGCTAGCACTTGGCCAACTGGCCCCACACAGTGGGTGTTTGAACTCCAACTTTAGCTTGAGCAGACCAGGGGCTCTGGAGTTTGCCACACTCCCCAGCACCCTTGGCAAAGCGGGTACTGCATCTCCCCACTTGCATGCCCACCAGGCCCTGCAAGACATCGGCACGGCTACCGATCTGAGGGCTGAGTTCTGGTCTGACCCTGGCACGGCAGAGCGTGTTATAGCTACAGTGATCATAAATACTAATGGCAGGCGGGTGGCTGTCATGGACTGGAGTGCTCCCCCCATGATACGTGATGTCCTTCTCCACAGCATCCTTTTCAGAAGAGGGCTGCTTGCTGATGCGTGAGGCCTCACTGTGGGGCAGGTGGCACTTGAGAGCCTAGATCCAGGCTTGTCCACGGCAGAGGCAGGCTGGGCAGTGTCGCCGTCATGAAAAGCCCCAGGCATGCTGTGCAGGGGTGGCAAGGGCGTCCCGAGGAAGGTACACGCTCCCCACACCCAATGAGACCCAGGAAGCTCCCCTGGGAACCCAGGTAACCACCTGTCACGACATCCATGGAAATACAAGGACCCCTCTGCAGCCCCCAAGACGTCCCTTTAGCTGACCCCAGGGGGACTGCTATAGTTTGGGGCTCTGGGGAGGTGGCCCCACGGGCTCGTGTTTGCCTGCACACTCCTGCGTCCTTAGAATAAGCGACACCTTTTCCTTCGGGTAACACGAGCCTGTTCTTTATGATGAGGTCACGCTCCATGGGTGCTCGCAGCTGAAGTAAGAGCTGGACAGGTGCCAGAAGCCTGGAGTCTGGCGAGAGCCACCCCCTCAGTGACATCACCCAGCTAAGGCACCTGACAGACAGTACCCACGTTGCAGCTGCCCTCTGGCTGCCTCCCTTCCCCCTGGCCACTCAGATACCATCCCACCTGCTGGGGTCAGCGCGATTTCCACACATGCCCCGCGAGCCAAATCTGCAGCTCTCTCCAGAGCGCATCTACCACCTGGGAGAAGTAGTGACCTCCCCCGCCCTCCCCTGCCTTCCCCCCCTCTCCCCTCTCTCCTCCCTGCCCGGAGGATGCTCCAGGAAGTGGCTAACACTCCTCCTCACCCCCCTTCCATCCAATCCAAAGTCACGGGGCCTCTGCTGACCAGGTGACTGGGCTCCCAGGCCAGCCTTGCCCTTTCCTCTGCAGCGAATGCAGGGGTCCCTGTCCCCTCCACTCCCTGGCTTTCTCGAGCTTCTCTTCTTGATGTCACACCCCTGGCCGCCACGCCCCGACTCTCTCCCTGGCCCTGTTGTCCCTCCTTTGGTATGGGCTTCCTGCCTCACATTCCTGTGTCCTACACATATATTCATGCTTTTACACATATATTCATGCTTTTACACATATATTCATGCTTTTACACATATATTCATGCTTCTGTACACACTCCCCCCATCTTGGAACATCAGGGCCCGAGTCCCAGAGGCTTGGGTCTGCCTGGTATAGTGTTGGGCCCACCGTAAATACTCAGGCAGTACCACGTCTCCTTGGATTCTCAGTGATTCAGGCTGAATCCCTCCTTTGACTGTGGGTCATTCAAGTCTCTCAGCCTCTGGGGTCCCAAACTGACTCTGCCCAGCTGCTGGACTCTTCTGGAGACACCAGGAGGCTATCACCCTGGGGCAGCCGGGGGCAGTGTGTGGAAGCCTCTCTTATATTCCAGGGCTGAAACCCTGGGCTCAGGTTTCATGTCCTCCATGCCTTCAACCCGCCACCAACAGAAGAGAGCCGGGCCAGTCCCCCAGAGGCACAGGTCCCGGGCCAGAAGGGCGGAGTCTGTGTGTAACAGCGTGACATACGACACCTCCCCTGGGCACAGTGACCTGCTTTATTGAAAGTGCGCCAGCATAAGACGCTCTACCTCACAGCTGTGCCATGAAAACACATGACCTCATGGCTTGCCAGGCCCAGCCCCACGGCGGGCAGCAGCGTGGATGGCGGCCACAGAGGGAAAAGAACTAGTTTTCATGTTTCACACGGGCAGCCTGCCAACCCAAACCCCGGTTTGTCCAACATAAACCCGGGCTATGTAGACAGAAACACACCGATTTCTTGCCATGATCAAACGTTCTCACAGCAGAGGGCTGGGTGGGCCCCCATGACATCCCTCAGTGACACGGATGTACTCATCCCCACCCTATGAGGCTGAAATTTCAGGGTGCCCACCCCGACTTCTGGACATCAGTCTCCCCATGACACACAAGCTGCCCATCATGTGGGGGTTCCCAAGCACCCCAGTGTGATCTTCCCATGCTACAACCCTTCAGTAGCAACCCACAGGACTACTGTGATGGACCAAATATGCTCGTCACCTATTTCTCATGAATCATGCAAGCGGCACAGTCATTGTTTGATAGGCTGAGGAGATGACTCAGTGAGTAGGGAGGGCGCTTGCCTAACATGCACAAGGCCCTGGGTTCGAGCCCCAGCACTGCACAAAGCAGGTGTGTTAGTGCAGACCCGTAATTGTAGCACCCATTGGGATGTATAAAACAGGAGGTCATCCTGGGCTACCAAGTGGGTTTTTTTTTTTTTTGAGGATTAAGGTAGAGTTTATTAGAGGAAAGAAAGAACAGAGCTCATGGACTCCAGACACGGAATGCCACGAGGGGCAGGCGCCTACCAAGTGGGTTTTAAGCCAGGCTGGGCCACATGAGACTTTGTGTCAAAACAAACTAATGAACTAATGTTGTCAATCTACCATGGGAGGCCGGCTGTCTCCCCATCGTCAGCTTCAGGGAGTGCTCAATGAAGGTGCTGGATTTTACAAGGCTGGTGACAGAACCCAGGGCCTCATGGAGACTAGTCAAGTACTCTGTAAATGTGTGTGTGTGCGCACGCACACATGTGTACCTGGAGCTCATGGATTTAGCTGGTTATCAAGTCCTAGGAATCCTCCTGCCTCCGCCTCACTGGTGATTGGATGACAGGTACAGATGGCGACATGTGTCTTTTCTGTGGGTGCCGAGGAGCTGCCCTCTGGACCCCAGGCTTGTGCAGCAAGCGTTTACTCGCTGACCCCTCTCTCCAGGGGCTTTGGAGAATGAAATCTGACTTGCTTTCTTTTTTCTTTGCCTTTCCTGAGACTGGAGCAGCTCCCGGCACCTTCCTGTCCTGGGGGCCACCTGGGGGAGGGGCTCGCTGTACCCTTAGACAAATTCCGGAGGCCTTTTGGATGGATCCCTAAGGAGATGATACCTAATAAAAATACTTGTGTATATTTTTTAACACTGTAGGTAAACAAAGTCTGTGATGGTTTCCTTGAGAAGAGGAGATTGAGTGGGAGGGTGGAGTTAATAACCTCAGAGTCTCAGTGGGAGTTTGCAAGTGACTGTCTCTTGCAGTAGACATACTAGTCGTCCTCCATGCCGAGAGGACGGAGAGTTTCTGCTACCCCCGAAGCCACACCTTGCCATCCCTTCAGGCTTTCTATTGAGGGCGCCCCCTTCTCATCCAGAGTAAAAGGCAAAGGCTACCCCTTGGCTGATAAGACCTACAGGGACCCAGAAGCTCAGTTTCTGATAACCTACCCCTTTCCCTCACTTTCCTGCTTAGGCCTGCTTTCCTGACCTAGCTGCTCCTAGAATTCACCAAGCTCACTCCTGCTTCAGGGCCTTTGCACCTCTCCACGTAGACTCTCTGCAAACAGCAGGCCCCCGTCCTCTGCTTATCTTCTCATGGACTCTGGAGAAAGGGTTATCTTGGCTCTGAAATATTTGAAAGTTACCAAGGGGACGATTCCGGGAAAATTGAGCTCACAAGGGTAGATAGTGGGTGTCCCTTGAAGTAAGTGGCCTTCTCACCTCCTGCCTTTTATCTGGGCTCCAAATAATGTAGCACGGAATGTTCTAGTGGTAGTCTGTGGACTACCTACAGAGATCACAAACTCCAAACACGCTGTTACAGTTGAAGGAGACAGGCAGATGGCTCCCAAGGGCTTAGCCATGGTTTCTCAATGCCCGAAGAATATGTCTCTCTGTTTGCATTGTGCGAAGCAGGACATTTTTCTAGGGTAACATGGTGGCCTTGAGGGTACTTGGCTTTTCTGCATCCAGAGCTCGTGACCCCCCCAACTAACTCCACGCATTATGCTTCAAGACTGAGCGGGAAGAATGATTATACAGACATACACCTTACATACACCTTCCCTGCTACTTTGAAGGTTTGCTGCCCCTTCTGATTGTCAGGAGCTCTTACAGACAGAGACGGTATAAGGGACTCAGTGCGACCCTCACAGGGTCAAAGGGGCAAGCTGGCCCTAGATTTCCCCTTCTGGTTTTCCTTCCTCCTTTCTTCCCTCCCTCCCTCCCTCTTTCCCTCCCTCCTCTTTCCTCCCCTCACTTCTTCCTTCCCTCCCTTCGTCTATCCCTCTCTCTTTCTAAGTTGTATTAATATATGCAGGTATGTATGGGGTGTACACGGAGGTCAGATCACTAGGGAGTCATCCTCCGGAACACTGTTCACCTCCTTTGATACAGGGTCTCTCACAGCCTGCGGCTCGCCCATTACGCCAGGCTGGGGGGCCGTGAGCCCCAGGGATCCTCCTGTCTCGGCCTCCCCAGGACTGCGATTGTAAATGTGACACCACGCCTGTCAGCTTTAAGTGAATTCTGGGGGGTACCTCAGGTTCTGAAGCTCGCGCAAGGGGCACTCTATGGGCTGGGCCGTCTCCTTAGTCCATTTTTGGCTGAAATCGTGAACCCCATAAAGCCTTTCCTCCCACACACTATTTCTGCAGATGTGGTCACAACGCACACAATCCAGCCTCATTCTAAGTTGCTTTTCTGCATTGCCAAGTGTCCCTGAATGTCCCCAATTGCACAGAGATCTGTGGGCTTCCTGCACCCAGCCACACTCAACACCTGGCAAGAGAGGGGACATGTTTGCTTCAAGAGGTCAGAGGGACCCTGGGGACAAACAGCAGTGACCGGATGCCTCACCTGACAGGTCAGGGGTGGAGGGGGTGGTGTATGTGGGGGTCCTCGGGGCTGTGCTGCCTGTGACCCACCAGATCCAGGGAAGTGATTCTCCACCAGGCTGTCTCCTGATGAAGCCCCAGGGAACGAGTCGACTCCCGGGTGTCGCAAAATCAAGCCAAACACCCGGGCTGGCTGCAGCTGGGAAAAGCCAAAGCTAAAATGGTTCCAAACTCCCAAATCAACTGGGCAGATGCCGAGGAGGCCCGTGCCAGATTCCACCATTTCTACTGCATGGTCTGCTGGATCTGCCACAGAGGCTTCTGGGAGAGAACGCTGATGGAGTGGCTCTCAGTGAGCAGAGGCAGCTGACGGGACCCCACCATGGTATGATTATGGGGACTCTGTGATTACTGGTCACTGCCTCTCTGAGACGCTAGCCAGGAACCCCCAGCCTTGGCCTGGTGGTAGAGAAAAGAAATGGAGGCTGGCGTCTAAATTCCTCCTGCCCTCTCCCCGTAGGTTTGGGCAGCGGGTGACAGCACTGTTGGGTGGTCCTGCCTCCAGATTTCAGGAGTTATGGGATACCTGGCCATCTCCGGGGCTTTTCTATGTCTACTCATACCCTAGCCAAAATAAATAAATAAATAAATAAAAAAAAGTTAAGCCCTTGTGACTAATCCACATCTGCGGGTACCCTACATTCCTTGCTGAGATCACACAGCTCCCTAAGTCCTGATTGCGTTCCCCATGAGTGCCGGGCTGAGGTCCTCCAAGACGGATGATTTTCCCTCCTGTGGCCTGGCCTGTGGCTGGGACAGCCGGAGCACAAGGTCACCTTGCAGACAGGAGCTATGGGATGCCGGATGCGGATGGCCCAGGGGGTGGCCGGAGAAGTCCCTCTGCTCTGAGTCTCCAGTTCTGGGACGCCACCTCCCAGGACTCCAGCGGATAAGCCAACGGTGACTTTCATGACTTTCGCTTTCTTTTCCAAGAAGCCAAACTTCGTGGAGCCAGCTAGCTTCTGGAATTCCAATGACTCCCCCTAAGCACTGTTGAATCGAGCCACACCCCTCCAAAAAAAAAAAAAAAAAAAAAAACAACTGTGCAGGAATGTGCTTGGCAGACTGAACCCCAGGGTGGGGCCCTTCCTGAGATAACCTGCATCACATGCCCTCCTTCCTTCAGGGTGGGCCCCAGGAATGTCAGGCGTAGGGGGCAGCCAGAGGATGGAATCTCCCCTCCACCCTATCTTGGTGCAGAGGCCTGGGCTGCCTGCCATCTCCCCCCATGCTATGTTCCTAGCTCGCCTCTCTCTGAGCTATCAGTGAAACTTGTAAAACAGGACCTTCTCTCCCAGGGGGGGTGCTCTGCTCACTGGGGTGGTGTCTGAACCTGGTTGGGGGACAAAGGAGGGGCTACAGCCCGGGCACCTCGCACACCCAGTAAAGTGCAAACAAGCCCTTGAGCTACACACCAAGCGGCCCAGCCCACTTGTCCCGGCTAGTGCGAGGAGGTCACCATACATAACGCTTCATCGCTAGACCCCCCTTCCTTGCTCTGCCTACCTCAGCACAGTTCCCATCCTGAGTTGTGTGGTTCGTGTCTTGGTAATTAACTCTGGTGCTACCACACAAGCTCAGCGGAGTGCCCACTGTGGGACGCCCTTTGGCATGCAGTAGGTGCTCAATAAATACCGTACATAGGCAGTGAGGCCCAAGTTGCATATCCTGCTAAAGATGCACGACGCTTCTTGACTGTCCCTGCCTGCTTCACTTCTTCCGGTGCCAGCCCCTGATTTACCTTTAGGGAAACCCACCCACTCCGTCCTGCCCTCCAGATGATCACACTGGGCAGTTGTCTCTCGACATGGTCCGTGGCTGGCCAGATGTTCTCAGAGAACACTAGACCCAGAAGACTCAGTTTCACAGCTGTCATTGGCTCTCTGCCCAGGAAGGGCTCTTCAAAGTGCCAATGTTGGCTTGGCCAGTTGGCCAGAGGGTGGAGCCGTCTCACAGCAAAGTAGGGGGGTCAATGGAGGCACAGGTGACACTGAGAGTTGGCATTCCTGGGTCCAGCTGTGCCTGAAACTTGCTCAGACTTTGGATTTCCATGCTTCGATGAGAGTGCTGACTTCGGGCCAATCCTGCTTGAGTTGAGTGCCAGGAAGTCACTTGTCAGTGGGAGAAGAGATCTACACGCCTAGCCGAGGCACACCAGATTCTTGTTTTGTTTTTGAGACAGAGCTTCTCTATGTAGACCTGGTGGGCCTGGAACTTGTGCTCCTCCTGCTGCTGCCTCCCAAGTGCAGGGGTGACAAGCATGTGACAGACACCAAGCCTGGCTTCATTCGTGAGATGTCACGACTAACGGGGCGCCGTTTGCCTCTACCTCTACCTGCGGCCCCTCTACCTCTACCACCCCCGACAGCAGGACCCGTGTGACTCTCCTGGGCTCTCAAGAGCCCCCCGCCCCCGAGCCCTGGAAAATGTCTGAAGTTACCTGGTGGGAGACCAACCCAGCCAATGCTGGGGTCCAGAAGTGGCCAGGGCCTCCCTGGAGCAGACAGTGCCCCAGGACCTGGGGTCACAAGTGTCTCTTCCCACTGTCCTGCTACGGTCCCCCACATTTCTCCATCACTCTGAAAGCATGAGGGCAGGCTCGCTACTCACGCACCAGTTCTCTGGGTAACCAGCTTCCTGTACTGGGACTCCCAAGCAACAACTAGGCCCCCCCGCCCAGGTACTCCAGGATGAAAAACACAGGGATATTCGCAGCGGCTGAGAAATATAGTCAAGGGCTGGGGAGACGGCTCAATGGCGAAAGCGCTTGCTGTGCAAACAAAGGGCCTGGAATTCGGATCCCACATAAAATGCAGGGGGCAGTGGCAGCCAACCTATCATTCCAGCCTCAGAAAGCAGACTTGGAATCCCGAGCAAGCTGGCTACCCAGATCTGCCCTGTTAGTAAGAGGCATAGACTGGGAATCCCCAACAAACTGGCTAGCCAGACCAGTCATTATCAATCAGTAAGAGGCATAGACCGGGAGTCCCCAGAGCAAGCCAGCTAGCTAGAACAGCCCTATCCATAAGCTCTGGGTTTGATTAGAGACCCAGCCTCAAAACAGTAAGGTGAAAGAGCAAGTGAGGATGATTCCCAATATCAACCATGGGCCTCCACGCACACATGCAAACTTGCATATAAATGTGCAATGAACCCCCACATACACACGAAAATGGAAAAAGCAAAAGAAAAGAAGAAACAAGTTTTGCACTTTTCCTTTCCAGCTCCTCAGGGGGGCCTCTGGACCAGACCCTAATGTAAGTGCACAGCTGTCCCTGCTCGGGATTGAAAGGAAGCTTGAGATGAGCTCAGCCGACAGGCCTCCAGCCAGAGGCCCCTGGAGTAGCTGCGCGGACGAGCAAAAACTAGCAGCTGATGAATGCTTTAGGCCACCCTCTGCTTGCTGCGTGCAGTGACTGTGAGATGACGTGTGCTGGACTTTTTAGGAGTGTGTGTTATCGATCTGGGCCTGTCTGGTTTATAAAAAGCCCAAAGCTGCATCAATTCTTCCTTCCCTACCCCAGCTCCTGACAGAGGCTCAGGCAGCTTCAGAAGCCAGGTCTGCGGGGCAGAGGGCCTGGCTCATCATTGGGGGCACCGACCTCTGCCTTCAGTGCTGCGCATGGAGCTGCCATGCTGCAGAACAGAAGGGGCTCTGACCCCACCAATCTTTTGGAATTGCTCATTTGTAATGAGTAAAAAAAGACTTATCTGTAGACAGCACCAACAACCACATTTACAAGAGCTGAAAATCCCACAAACACCCTCAAAAGACCAAGCAGAGCAGGGGTGAAGACTAAGAGATTCTGGGCTCCAATCCTGTTGCACCACATTCTTGCTGAGCAACTTGGACAAGTGGCTTAACTCCTCTGGACCTTAGTGTAAAATGCAGCAGGTGGATTTCTGTAGTCAGCCATCTTCTTGTTCTCTTCTTTTGGGGACCTCATTGCACCTACTGTTCCTTGCTTTCTGTTGGCTTGAGTAAGAGCTGTAGGCACAGGGCTAAGAGATGACTTAGAGGGCAAGCCACTCGCTGTGCAACTGTGAGGACTTGAGTTTGATTCCCAGAACCCATATAAGAGCCAGATGTGTAGCACGAACATCTGTAATGGAGCGTTTTGATGGGGAGATGAGGATAAAGACAGGTGAACCCCCTAGAAGCTCTTGGGACAGCTAGCCTAGTGGACACAGCGGAAGAACACAGAGACCCCCATCTGGAACAAGTGGCCGGTGAGGACCTACATCTGAGATCATCCTGGGATCACACCCCTCTCCACAACACGCAGATATACATACTACATAGACACATGCACACGCACGCATGCACACACCACAGTTACAGAGTTGCAACGAGGAATATAATTAGAGTTGAGCCTTGGGGGACAGGGATCCACCAGGATTTATTCTGGAGCCCCCTCCTTTCCCCCTCCCCCTCCCCTGTATCCTCCTGGTGTTGACAGAAAGCTGGAGAGGACTACTTGCAAGTAGAGAGACCTGCAGCTTGTGGGGGAAGCCCGTGGCTTTGCTCAGGAGAGAAGGGACAGAAAACAGCTCAGTGGTGACCAGGGACGTGTCCCCTTGGCCTGGGTCAACTTATGATGGGGTAGAGAGGGGATGATGGTGCCAGGGAAAGGCTGGGGACCAATCACCTCCACGATCAGCACTCACATGTGGACAGACTCGAATCTGCCTCCCACCAGGAGACGCACCACTTGGCTGTGGGGACAGTGCACATCCGCAGTCCCAGGAATCACTTACCCAGCTCCACGTCCTGGTCATCAGTGAGCACCAGGACGATGTTGGGCCGGATGTTCCGTCGGTCCCGCTGGAAGCGGCCCTTCAGGCGGGGGTGGGATAGGAAGGCCGAGCTCCCGGCCAGCAGGGAGAGAAGCGCAGCGGACAGCAGCCAGGGCAGCAGGCCGGGGGGCGCCATGGGTGCGGCTCGCTGGCCCCAGGTGCCTTCCCAGATGTGGAGGATGGGGTGGCGTCTTGTGGACGGGGCTCCTTCTCTCTTCCCTCAGGACCTGGAGGAGAGGGGAGATGGGAGGTCAGTACTGACATCGAAGAAGCCCCTCCCTCGCTCAGCGGGCTTGCTCAGGATGGCTGCGGGCGAGGGAGCATCACTCATGGGCCAGGGCAGCGCACATCAGCAGCAGAACTATCTAAGAACTCTCCTATGTGCGGTGTGGCCCCCACACCGGCCAAGACCCTGGCTCTGAGCAACCCTCTCCATTCTGAAGACAAACCTGCCCAGAAAGAGCAGGGACGGTCCTGTGACAGGGACGGGCCATGGGCCCCTCTGCCTGACTGTGGGACGGTGTATAGGGGGTGACAGCATCAGCAGGGAGCAGCCAGCCGGGGCTTGGGAGGCCCTGGGCTGGGAAGGACACCCAGAAACTTTGGGCTGTGCAGCTATGGGGTTCTGTCCCAGACCTTCTGGAGTCAGCTACCTATGAGCAAGCCAGAGACGGGCCTCAGTTTCCCCAAGCCGTGCTAAAACTCAATCACACAAGCCCCTTGTCCTTAGATCCTGTGGCTGAACAGTTTGCAATTACAGACTGAGAAAATGACAATGGAGAGTGCTGGGGAGAAGGATCTGCCTCATGAACAGGAGGACCTGCCCGTGAACAGGGGCTGGGGGAGGAGGACCTGCCTGTGAACAGGGGCTCAGGCATCTCCTCCACTAGGTGAGCCTGAGTTGTAAGCAAAGGTGGTGGGAGGAGGGAGGGGCAATGCCATGCGGCACAGTGCATCTGCACAGCCTATGACCTTGCAGGAGCTCCTGGGTGTGGCCCCTGAGCTCTACCCAGAGCCCTCCGTGAGGCACTGGATCTTGCAGGGCTGAGTCACCTGTATAACATCCAGGGACAACCCCCTTCTCCCACCATCTAGGGCTGCTTGGAGCGACAGTTAAGAGAATGGGCTAGCCTCGGTTTCCCTGACTGCCAACTGAGACTGAGGGATGAAGTGGGTGGCCCAGGAGCAAAGGTGGAGCCAGGCTGCCTGTGGGGTGAGCTGCAGGGCTCCCCAATGTCCACAACCCCTGCCATAGGCTCCCTTTCTTCTCATGCCACAGTCTGCTCCCCCAAAATTCCATCTCCCAAATTCTTCCATCCAAGGTCTGGGCCCCTCTTCCTGCTACCCTTCAGCCAGTCCTTGCTTAGCAACCCTCTCCTTCCACTCTCTCCCTCTCTGTCTCTCTTCTTTCTCTTTCTTGAGAAAGGGTTTCTGGGGCCCTGGTTTGACCTTACGAGTGCACCATGTAGCTGAGGATGACCTTGAACATCAGATGTTGCCGCCATGTGTTGTGATAGGCTGATGGGACCTGTGATCTGAACTCAGGACCTTCTGCTTTTGAGACAGAATCTTAATCCCTGAGCCATCTCTCCAGCTCTAAATAGCTTCATTTTAAAACCAACCTACAAGTCAGGTAAGGTGACCCTTGCCTGTCAATCCAGCACTCAAGAGGCTGGGGCAGGAGCTTTGCAAATTTGAGAGCTTGTCTGGGCTTCGGAGCAAGTTCAAGGCTGGTCTGAGCTGCACATGAAACCCTGAGTCCGTAAGAGAAGAGACACAAATACACGTTCCTGAGACACGAAGCTCTCTCAAAGCCTTTGTGCAAAACAGGCCTATTGCCCGTAGAGCGGAGCACATGGGCTAAGGAAGGCTGACTGCAGCCCCCACTGCCATTCCCATGGGGACCCCAGCCAGAGTCCCCATCCTCCCACACGCGCTCTCTGGATGGGGACACTAGCCAGCACTAGGAGCCCCAGCACAGCAGCACCAATGCAGACTTGGTGTGGAGAGGCCCTGTGCTACCTGGTTGGTCCCTAGACTACTAGACTCCTCCTGATTGCCCCCCCCCCCAGCTTAACAGTCCCCAGGAAAGAAACACTATTAGGGGCTCTTTGTGCTTTGCACTCAAAGGCGGTTACAGAAACGTACATGTGTGTTCCTCTAGTCACAAAGCCCACCAGACTCAAGAGTCCAATTCCCACGAGACACAAGGACACCCTATCACAGGAGTTCTCTGACCAGAACTCATCCTAGCGAATGCTTCTGAAATGCTTCCTGCAGGCTGGGGCCCACGTCCCAGCTATTTCACATGCCATCTCACGCGTAGATCTACTCAGGGACATCACACTCACGCGAGTGACAAAGAATTAAAATCATGTCCCCAAGACTGTAGCAGATGAGTTCCATCCCCTCCCCCCCATTCTGGCCTGTTTCCTCATGTGCCCAATGACACAGCAGGCAGACAGGTGCCTCCTGGGGTCTTCCTGGCTCTCAGCCGGTGACATGGAGGTACAGGGGCTCCGCTGGTCTCAGTAACCCTTCCTCCTTCCGGATGGAGCCTGAGCTCTGCAACCCGGGGCTGTGGCATGAGAGGGGCTAATTATCCATCAGCTCGAGCCATCCGTGGGTCGATTTTTGATGAATTCCCCTGGCTCTGGCTCTTCCTGGCCCTATGCCAGCCTCTCTCCGGATGCCCAAGAAATCAATTAACAATGACACGAGAGATCCTGCTTGCTCCCCCACCCCCGCCCTCTCTTTTTGCTTCTTCTAAAAGAGTCACCATGGCCGCGCCGAGTGCCTGTGAATCTGAACCGTGTCACCCACCATGTTCTCAGACACCATCTCTCCCACTCAAGGTCAGCCCAGTCCCCCCCCCCTTTCATCCTGGCTCTTCTCACAGACCTTGGCAAGGGCTCCCCAACCCAGCACAATGTCTCGGGAGCATGTGGGGGATGTCGCCCCTCTTCTGACTCTGTAGAGGAGTGAGCCCTAGCACTGCTGTGGGGGAACACGGGGTGGGGGTGGGGGTCTCATCTAGGCTGCCTAGAGACGCCTGCTCTCCTCTGAGTCCCACAAGAGGAACAGAGAAAGAAATGGCCAGTCCAGGGCAGGAACGGGGGGGGGCACCTCTACAGGAGGTAGAAGAAAGGAATCACGAGGTGTGCAGAGCTGCCCAAGAGCCCTGCCACAGACCCATGACCTCCCATGTATGAGGAAGGGTGCTTGGTGGCAGGATTGCCCCACTACAAGGGTGACACGCTCTCCTTATGGGATCCTGTTTTACCTGCACCCACTTATATAGCCAGAAGATCCTACACAATCTGCTCTTTGACTTCTGCCCTTCTGCCCATCCTCTCTCCCTCCCATACTTGGCTCCAGCCATGGAGCCTCCGTATCTGCCTGGCATGTCCCCACCCCAGGACCTTTGCACTTGCTGCTCATTCAGATAACTCCCAACCTGTTCCTCAATGCCTCCCAGTTTCTGCTCACCTGCCATCTTTGCAGCCACAAGGGAAACCTCGGGCTCCCTGGTAGCATGGCCACCTCTTAGCTTGCCATTCTACCTGCCTCCCTGCCAGTCTGCCCCACCTCCAGAAGGTCACCTCCCTGAAGGCAAAGATCTCTGCCAGGGTGGTGCCCTTCCATAGCCTATCACCTGGGGCTGTGCTTGGCATCTAACAGGTGCCTAAGCTATTTCCTGACTTACAGAATGTTCTCCCAGCTTCCTCCTCGTATTGCCCCCCTTCACCCTCCCTGGTGCCAGAGTAACATTCTCATGCCCTTACACCAGAGAGAGTGCTGCTGGGTGGACTGTGGCCCCGCTGGGGGCAATCAGCACCTCCTGTCTGTCTCTAGCTCAGGGACTGGCCAGAGTCAAGCATGGGAGGCTGGTCAATGACGGGGCAGGGGGTGGGGCTGGAGACGGTGGAAGCCGCACTCTGGGTGCTCATGGGATTCCTTGGAGAGGGAGCTGGTGGACAGTGGGTGCAACCAAGCTGCACCCAGTAGCCAGCCACAGCTCAGAGACGGTCCTCTGTGGGTGGCAGCAAGACGCGCCCACTGCCGCAGGCTCTGACACCACCTCATTCAATTTCTTCCACAGCACCCAGACTGAGGGGCGAGCGGGCAAGCAGCTGGTATGAGATGCACCCAAACATTCTGACCCCAAGTGCCTGCTCTGGGGTGCCCCCACCCACTGGGAAACCAAGGATACCAGGACCTGATACTTCCTGCGGTTCAGTGTGTCACTTAAACAGAAGCGAAGCTGCAGGCGGATCCCCGTGGTGGAGGAGGTAGGGTGCATTGAGTTGCTCAAAAGTCATGAAGCCCCAAGACTCAGAATCACTTGGAAAGGGGTGGAGGGCAGAAGCTCAGGCTGAAGGGACAGAGTGTGGAGAGGAAGGGAAAACATGCGGTCCAGTTGTCCAGCAGGAGACACACATCCCCCTATGGCATCTCCCCTGCTTACTATCTATAGCCTCCCCTTGCCTCTATGGCAGCGTCTAGGACCTTATGTCCCCCTTCTAGGTTGGGGATCTTGGCACCACAGTGGAATTCCAAGTGGAGACAGAAAACCAAAGACTCCCACAAGCTGTGAAACAAGAAAACGGCCCTTCAGAGGGGAGTGGGGAAGAAGCTCAGATCCGGAGACCAGGGCTCGGGTTTGAGGAGTATGTGTAGGGGACCGGAAGCTGCAGGGATGGACTCTACTGCCCTGGAAGGTTCTGTGCGTGGGCACGGGTCTCAGTGCCGGGGACAGACAGCGGGGCTTTGAGGGTCCTGTCTGGCAGAGGTAGAGGGGCCTCTGGGATAGGCAGAGGGGCTGCAAACAGGCTGAGAAGCCCAGGCAGGGTCTCCTGAAAAGCTGGAAGGTTCACGGTCGCAGCTAATGCTTGGGAAGTCTGAAAGAACATGCTGGAAGTCTTGGGAAGCTGAGTGTACAGACGGTCTGTGTCGCAGATGGCCAAGAAGCCCAGGATTCCTGACATTCGCACGCCTGTGCATCTGCTTAGTTCAATCTCCAGGTGAAAATCTCAGCTGTTCTGGAGGTGGTGGGGTGGAGGGGAATGGGGGGGACGGGTGTAGGCAGACCATGCAGGGGAAAGGTGGGGAGCACGCTGAGCGCCGGCAGCCTGGGTTGGATGAGCTCTGCTGCGGGCTGGACATCGGGTGTTCATGATTTCTGAAGCTGCAGTGTATCAGTGTCTTCGACTGTAATGTGGGGACAGGGATGCCCCCAAACCCAGAATTGACTAGAGTCCTGAGGTTAAAATGCCGAAGATTTCAGAACGGGCCAGTCAGTACACAGCAAGTGTACAATTAGTGTTGGGCTTCGGGCCATCCTGCATTCTCTCAACCATTTTCCATAACAGCACCCGATTTTTATTTGGGGATCCTTTCCTTCCCCTTCTGTAACCTTCAGAGCCAGCTGCAGAGGTCTAAGGCTAGAGCATGAGATCAAGACCTGAGCCAATCAGAGCCTTCTAATCCCCCTGCCTCAGCGACTCATGATGAGAGGGCAGGTGCTTCGGTCTGGCTGGTGAGGAAGCAGAACCCATGATCTCTAATGCAGATTCGGTCAGCGTTCCTCTACGAGGACTTGGAGATCCAGTGCTATCTTGCCGTGGGTGGAAAAGAGGCCCACCCAGGGAGAGACCCATCCTGCGAGGTGGCACTGGAAGTCCTGGGGGAAGGGGGGGGGCTGGAGACTGCCCCGTGGCGGCTTCTTTCAGGCTCTATAAACGCCCCTGTCCTGGTGTAAGCTGTTTCCTCTGGCCAAAATTTCCACCCACTCTTCTGGGACACGCTCTGGTCCTGTTCTTAGGTTGCTGGGAGTTCTTTTGTCATTTACCACCACGGTGAACCAATGAGGCAGGGCAGGTGGGAGGCAGAGCCCAGACCCAGGTGGCTTCCTCCCAAAAGCCCCTGCCACAGCTGGGTCACCTGATGCTCTGTCCTCCCCCCATGCAGAAGAGTGGTGGGCCTGGGAATCATGGGCGCTGGCCCCGACTTTCCCCCTCTGGCTGTGACTTGGGTCCCAGGATCTGGCAGGCTGACTGTCCCCAGCATGGTTATAGGGAAGGTAGGTGGAACCTGTGGAGGAGGAGGGGCATTTCCTTGCCCCGCCCAGGCTTCTGGCCTCTTGTGATCCCTTTTCTTACATTGTCTGGGGATTTTCATTCTGTGTCATCTCTACCCTGGTGGAGGATGCTAAATGCTGGGGGTCCATCCCAGATGGTTAGCTCTCCAGGGATCGGTCGCCAAACAAGCTGCAGGCCACAGGAGGCGGGGCGGCAGAAGGAGGTGGAGCCCAGGGAGGCTGGCAGTGTGGGAGGCACGTGCAATTTTAAACCGGGTGTGGTCAGCCAGAGACTCTCAGAAGGCAAGACTGTGCTTCAGGGTGTTGAGGGGACCCACACGTGCCAGGGCCCTGAGGCAGGAATATGCCCAGGTGCATGAGAAGTGGAGTGGGTGAGAACAGATAGCTGGATGCGGTGAGAGGGTTCAGAGGGGTGCACCTCAGGGATCTGAACAAAAATGTTACCAACCCCTCTAGCTGTGCCTGGAAGAGAGACCGCAGGGCGGGAGCAAGGAGAAGGTCAGGAACCAGCAAGCGGCAGACTCCGCCGCTGTTTTGTGAACAGGTGAATGAATTACCAGTCCGGCATGATCATTCTCCCCCAAACCTGGAATCAAATCTTGCATCTGCTCTACGCCTGTAGCCAAGGCTGGTGAGGCAGGGCTGAGACCTCTGCCATCTGCTGCCCACAGAGCCAGCCTGATTTTTGATAGACAGGGTCTCACTATGTGGACCAGGCTAGCCTTGAACTTGTTGTGATCCTCCTGCCTCAGCCTAGTAGATGCACCACGCCCTGCATGCCTAGCTGTAACCACCAAGTCAGCAGTATCTCTTTGAATCTGGAGTTTAAAATAAAACACTGTCACTTCTTCCCACTTATTTCATCTCAAACGCTCGCCTCACTTATCAGTAGAAAAGATGCCACTGGTGGGCCCAGAAATCCCCACTCCAGTGTGGGACGTGACGGAGGGAGGTGGGCCTGATTCCCCAGCCATTCATTGCTGCTGATTGTGCTGTGGCCCGGAGTCCCCGCAGTCAGGGTCGATGTTACTGTCCCACATTCTGGGGTGAGCAGGGAGCTGCTGCCCCAATACTGGCCTCAGTGGAGAACCAGTTTGTGCACTGGTCTGTCTGGGACCGGAGGGGGTCAGGAGGCCTGCAGACTGGGACGGGGCAGGGCCTCTGGGATGGGGCTGGAGAAGGAGGACGCAGCGTGATTGACAGATACAAAGCTGGCAACTGCCCCCTCCCTACACTTCTAGGACAGCCCAAGCCCATGTCCCCTAGGAGCAAAAGAACCCCCAACAGAAAACCACTGCGACAGGTGTGTGTAGCATGGGGATCAGAACTCAGGACACCACAGTCAAGATCCTGCCCATGGATGAGGGGTCAACATCCCATAACTCAGGTCTGAATAATGCACTGTGTCTACATCCAATGTCATCTCTTCTCAGTGCATGCTGAAAGACACACTTCCACCTGGTCAGCGGTGGAACTAAACCTCATCAGCTCTCGTAGTTTAGCGGAACCTGCCCTATAAGAAGTCTTGGTATCTCTGGTCACTTTTGACAAAAGCCACCTATCCGAGGGGGCTTTCAGTTAAAGTTGGGGGAACATAAGCTCAAGATTCTCCAAAAGCCAAGTGGAGAGCAGAGTGAAGGATGGGACCCAGACTTCAGGGACCAAGGGGGGGGCCTGGACCATACTGCCAACGTGGGGCATGCCAGGCAAGTGTTTGTGAGCAAAGTTTCTAAGCAAAGGAAAAAAAGCACAAGCAAAGACCCTGCAGTGGGATCATACAGAAGGAAGACCAGCGTGGCAGAAGTAGAGAGAGTGACAGGCTGTCACAGCTGAGGCTGTACCCCAGCCCACACTTTGTGGGCAACCACGCCCGCTGCCCTTCCTGGGTGTTTAGGGGAAACGGGAATTAGATACAGTTCCCACCTCTGTTCTTTGTTCTTTTGTCTCAGCTGAGGACAAAGGCTGCCTTGGCAAGAGTTACAAAGTTATTTGTGCCAAAGGCCTTGGGCCAAAAGCAATAAAGTCCGGTTTGAACAGAGTCATTATTCACGCCTAATTGCCGCCTGGTTTTCAGTGGGGACTGCCGAAAGCAGGACTGACCATCCTGGCCCACTCGCCCTATTTCTTAACCCCAAGCTTCCCCAGCCCCGAGTACCTACTACACGACACCACTTCTTGTTCCGGATGCCGCTTGGTTTACGAAAAGCATCCTGGGATTAACAACACTACTGTTTCCTCACCTTCCCCCCAATGTCCAGCTGAGAATCCCCCCAATGTCCAGCTGAGCATCCCCCCAATGTCTGGCTGAGCATTCCATCCTGGACCAACGTCAATGGTCCGACCTTCTGAGAACCAGAGGCCAGGCGCTTGGAGGCCTTTGACCAAATAACACTGGAGGGCAGAGATGCGTGGTGAGCATGTGGATCACACTTCCTGTTCCTGCCTGTGTGCCCTGTGACTAGTGAGCAGTGGAGGAAGGCCATCCAGGGAGAGGCTGCAGAGACACTGTCCCTGTGAGCTGAGGGACAGCCTGGGTGTTACCAAGTGGACCCAGGACAGTGCTGGGAATGCACCTTTGGTGCAGAGGATGAGGTGCAGAACTAGAGGTGGGGGGGGCGGGGGGGGCGGGAGGGGTGTCTCTTCTTACCACACATGTCCGTCCAATGCTCCTTCTTTGGACAACAGCTCTGTTGTCTGTTATAGGATGCTCTACTCTATCATGCAACTGACCAGGCCTGTTGCAAAGTGTCCAGGCAGGACCTGCAGTGGACACCCGCCCCCCCCAGCTTCCCCCAGGAAGCTGACAGCAGCTCCTGCTCTGCCCTTTCCTAAGCTCCCCAGTTCCTGCGGCCCGAACCTCAAAGGCCCCCAACAAATCCAGTTCCACCTCGGACAGTGGGGCGGTGAGGTGTGGTGTCCGGGGCCCACACTTGTGCAGTGTCTACGCCCACGGCACAGGCCTGTTCTGATCCAGAGAAGGTAGCTGCTAGCGTGCTGGTCCACGGCGGATCTTAAGTCCTCTGAAATCAGCTACGCTGGAGAGTCCCACATGGCCAACTGGCCAAGGCCACTCAGAGAAGCGGCGCTCAGCAGGGCCCCGAGATAGCACATGCCCTGACCAGCACGGCCAGTTTGAACCTCTCAACTTGCAGTCAAGTAGAAACACCTGTCAACCCACAGGATCCTCAGAACACCCTGAGATCACCATTCAGGCGTTTAATCATTCATTCGTTCAATCATTCATTTGTTCATTCTCCAGGAAGCCGAGCAGGGGTGGCGGGAAGCCAGCTGAGCTCAGGAAACTCAGGGACCTGCTTGAAGGGGTTCCTGGGGTGACTAAGTGCTGCTCAGATTCAAACATTGTTTTTATGAGACAGGGTCTCGTGTATTGGCCTCGAACTCCCCGTGTAACTGCGTATGCCCTTGAAGCCCCTATTCTTCCTGTCTCCACCTCCCGATTGCTGGGGTGACGGGTGTGCACCAGTACCCCAGCATAAGATTTTAATATTGGTGCAGTGGGTTGTGCCTGGAAGTGGGGTCACCTGTGATGAACCCGGGGCCATCAAAGAAGAAAACTCTAGTCTCATACCTGTGTGGGCTTTGCGAATAGGGGAAGAGTGTCAGGGCAAGCACCATCCGCACCCTCGCCCCAGCTCAGGCAGGTGCGAGGAGAGAAGGGACGAGAGCGCTGGGCTCAGCGTAGCTTCAGGCCAGTGGCAAGAGGCACCCACATGACCAGATGCACCCTTGCACCCCCTTGCCCCATGTGTCAGAGGCAGCAGAAAATACCAAGCTCTAAAAAGTGCAGGCAATCCCTGCACACGGGAGACAGAAGCAGGAGCAGGAAAACCCTAGGCTAGCCTAGGCTACAGTAGAAGATTCCGTCTCACCTGTACCCCACCCTCGAATCTAGTCACTAAGTGTCTAAAAAGTTCAAGGAAAACTATGGGAGAAGGAAATAAAAGAAGAAAAAATTCCATCAGCCAAACACAGGCTGCCTAAGTTAGGCAGCTTGGGGGAGTATGTATGTGTGTGTGGGGTCCCCTGAATTCTCTATTCTGTGGCTGGGGTTGCAGGGGTGCCATTGTGCCAGGCTCTGCTCTGCCATGTGACGGAGTGAGGTGGGGTGCAGCCTCACTTTCTGGGTTCATGGAAGCTCGGAGCTCAGGGCTGGAGAAGTCTTGAGCCAGGGCTTCACAAGAGCTCCTGGGACAGGGTGGGCTTTGGGGAAACGGGGATGGGGGGCAATTAAAGAGGCGGACTTTGAATGTCTTAAAGGTTAACTTCCAAAACATCCCAGGGGGCCCAGCCCTTCTTGTCCCTGCTGTTACAGGAGCACTCCCCCCCCACCAGCAAGCCACTGGCTGAGGGTGACTCCAACCTGCCCTGCCCCCAGCCCTGCTTTCTGCCAGTGACAAACAGGTTTGGACTTTCTGGCCTGGAACAGTCACCTTCAACAAGGGCAAATCGCACATTCCCACCTGCGATTAGACCCGCAGCCTCCTTCCTTCCTGTCTCCTTTCTTTCAGGGGGGAGGAGGGAATCTCTCCTGAGCACTTCTGGGTGCTGGACCCTCACAAAGGGAATAAGGACCGAGGGGCAGAGAAATCAACCGATCATCTCAGGTGCTGAAGGTCATGAACAGAAAAAATGGTGTTGGGCTGGGGGAGATGGCTCATGGGGTTAAAACTTTGGCCCCACAAGCAAAGGGGCCTGAGTTCCGATCCCCAGATCCTCCAATGAAAAATACAAGGTAGAAACTTGGCAACCCTGGAAGGCGGAGCCTGGAAACTCCAGAGCAAAGCAATAAGCAGGTAGAGCAATGGAGGATGATTCGCAATGTCACCCTTGGGCTTCCACAGGCACACACACTCAAGTGCCCTCTTACACACACACACATACACACACACACACACACCACACACACACTCAGGATGCTGCGGAGGAAGAGAGGGCCAGGAAGGCAACAAGCCTTGGTTAGGTAGGGCAGGCTCTGTTACCAGAGAGGTGGCCAGTGTGAGTAGGGGCGCAATGGAGCTTTGAGAGTGTGGAGGGAAACGGGGAGGGTTGGAGCTCAGGGCAGAGGGGCACATGCCAGGATCCTGGGCTTTGCTATGGGAGTGCCAGCGGCTGGCACGGGAGAGGCTGCAGGCCGGCTGCCATCCCTCAGGATCCCTCTGGGACTCTGCCGAGGACACCACACCTGTCCCTTCTCTCCTGCTTTGGCGGTTTTGAGTGGCATGGATCGTTGATGCTCCTTGGGAATCTGTAAACGTCTTGCTGTCTGGGCCTAATCCCAAAGGTACACAGTTGGAATGTGACCCAGAACCCGGGGATTCCCCATCTTTCCGGAGATGGTTAAGAACTCCTTTCCCAAGATTCATGGTGACAAGGGTCACCCAAGACTCCTGGGGCAGACTCGGAGCCCTGGTCTAGAGGTCAGGCTTGGAACAGGAGGTGGGGTGGGGTGGGGTGGGGAGCAGGCTTGGAGCAGCTACAGGACCCTGGTGTGAGCTTGGGGGGTAACTTCTGCTTACTGCCCCCACACTGAGCTGAACTGTCCTTACTTGTCACAGGAAGGTCAGTAGCTCATGGGTTGAAGATATGGCTCAGGGGTTAAAGCCTTTGCCACATAAGCAAAAGGACCCTAGTTCAGATCCCCAGATCTCACATAAAAAATGCCAAGAAGTTATGGCAGCAGCCTATAATTCTAGCCTTGGAAGCAGAGCCTAGGAGACCCCAGAGCAAAACAATAAGGTGTGGTAGAATAATCCAGGATGATTTCTAATGATGTCACCCTTGGGCTTCCACAGGTGCGCATACACACATACACACACACAACACACACAAGTCAGTGGCACAAAGACCTAGTCAATCACCTCTAAAAGACCTCACATACATGAATACTGATCTGGCCAGCGTGGCTACCAGCCTTTCTGCCAGAACCCCAAGAATGGGCCACTATGCTGTCATGTGCTGCGAACAGATACAGGAGGTTCAGAGAGGCTGAGTGATTTGCTTAGCTGTGCACAGCTCCGGAGAGGTGAGCTGGGTAAGGCATTCTGGCCTAGACTTCTTCTACGGCAACACCATGACCAACCAGAATGTTCCTCCCAGCCCTGTTCCAGCTCCTCCTGGAAATCACTAGTGCCAAGGTTCACGGCCCTGTGCTGCAGCGGCTGGCTGGTGACGCTGGCATCATAGACCACGCTGGCATCATAGACCACGATACAGGTGGATGTGCATGGGATGGGAGCTGACAGCCCCAGGCAGCTCTGAGGTAGAAGCTGGGGCACACCCCCACACCCCACCTTCTGCTTGTCTGGGAGCTAGGTCCTTCCTCTGGCTCCAAGCCACATCACCCTAAGCCCAAGCTCTCCGAGGGGACCCCCTCCCTGCCCAAGGACACATCTCAGGATGTGTGAGGACTTCGGAGTTGTCACATGATTGGGGTGCCCCTGGGGATACAAGGATATTGGGCAATTGACAACATGCCACCTAGGGACCCAGTGGTGAACCTCTCTGTGTCTTCTTTCTTCAAGATGAGGTCTCATGTAATCTGGGTTGAACCCAACTCCCTATGCAAACAAGGATGACCTTGAACTTCAGTCTCTGGTATCAGCTAGCTTGCCTGCCTGCCTCCCTCCTTCCCTCCCTCCCTCCCTCCTTCCTTCCTTCCTTCCCTCCTTCCTTCCTTCTGTCCCTCCCTCCCTTCCTTCGTGTGTATGTGTATACAGAGGATACTGTGTGTCCCCATGGAGGACCAAGGGTGAATCATTCTGGATTGCTTCTACCTCCTTTTTGCTTCGCTCTGGTATTTCCCAGGCTCCGCCCACCAGGGCAAGGAGTACAGACCACCTCCATTTCCACATGGCGTTTTTTTTATGTGGGACCTGGGATCCAAACTCAGGACCTTCTGCTTTTGAGGCAGAGTCTTAACCCCTGAGCCATCTCTCCAGCAACAACCCCCCCCCACACTCACCCACCCTGGGTCCACTTTCTAAGAGCTGGATCAGAGGCCTATAGCCTTACGCTCGGCTTCCAGCATAATTTTCTGACTTCTGCCACACAACAGGTGGAAATATTGTGGGCAGTTTCAAAGCTGAGAACTGAACACATAAATAAGATTTTTTTTCTTTTTTGCATCATTTTATCCTATATTAACACAAACTCAGGAAGACCGAAAGTTTGCTTCACTTGGAAATTTTGACCAATTCCTCACTATTTTACAAATTCACATTCTGTGTGTGTATGTGTGTGTGTGTGTGTGTGGAAACGTATGCATGTAAGTGCATGTGTTGTGGCCTTCATGTGGTCTACATGTGGAGGCCAGAGGTCTATGTCATGTCTTATTTAATGGTTCTCTGCCTTATTTTTTTCTTTTAAATTTATTTATTTATTCTGTGTGTGTGTGTGTGTGTATGTGAGTGTGTGTTTGTTTGCCTGCCTGCCTGCCTGTCGGTCTGTCTGTCAGTCAGAGGGCAGTGTGTGTGTCCCTGTGGAAGATTACTTGTCCCTTCTTTTTGCTTCATTGGGATTTTCCCAGGCTCTGCCCACCTAGATTAGAAGTACAGGTCACCAGTTTCTGCCTGTGTTTTTATATGGGACCAAGGATCTGAACTCAGGACCTTCTGTTTACGAGGCAGAGTCTTAACTCTTGAGACATTGCTCCAGCCCCCCCACCTTATTTTTTGAGATAGTGTCTCTCACTGACCCCGAGGCTCGCCAACTGGGCTACGGGACTGGCCAACAAATCCCTGGCATCTCCCAGTCTCCCCCCACCCCCACCCCCCAGTTCTAAGAATCCAGGCACACATCTTTCCAGCCAGCCTTTTGCACGGGTGCGTGAGATCAGAACTCAGGTCCTTGTGATTGCACAGCAGGTACTTTATTGGCTGAGTCTCACCGCTGGAGTATCTGCCTGCAGTGGGCTGTGCTGGTCACTGTCAGGTGTTGGCCCCACTCACGTGGGCATCTGGTGTGTCACACCCCAGCCCTGCCGTGCTGCAGTTTGTGCTTATAATTACAAAGCACCATCCTTCCGGTTTCCTCTCATGTGCTCCCAGGGCACTTCACTGACTGCAATGCACAAATATGCTATCTAGGAACTTCTTTCAGGTAAACCTAGTTACAAACCAACCCGTCAGCCGTGGGAGGAGGGTGTTTGATCCGCTGATCTGAGAAACCCTGAGCTAAGTCAAACAGCAAAATCCCCCGGTTATCCTTTCTCGTGTTTGGTTTAAAAGTGAGCATCAAACCCAGCCCCGGGCCAAGGAGGCGGAAAGCAAAGCCGGTGGAGGGGCGGGTGTTGTCGGAAGGATTTTTGTTCTCTGGTTTAAAGGGACGGCAAGGAGTTCTGCCCTGTAGACCTGCTTGGCAGGGAGGCTTGATTGGAGCCCTGGCAGCCACTCTGCAGCCTAGAGACGACACAGCTAAAAAGGGAGGAAGGACAGAGAACAAAGGGCTGGACACTTCTGATGTCACTACCCCCAAGAGCTAAGCCTGGACTCTTAATTTGGTAAGAAATAAACAAAGACACTATGCCAGGAACTCCATTACTCGAAGAAAATGCACCTTGATCCATATTTAAGTGACCAGGACCTGTTAACAACCCAGTGGGCTTTCCCAAATACAGTCAGCTTAGCGGTTGGCCGTCAGAAGTCTACAGCAACCGTCTCCAGAGCAGACAGACACACAGCCAGTCTGAGACCAACTGTATCGGATCTGCCACACCTTCCTAGGCTAATGGCTGGCTCTAAACTCCACCCCTCTAGCTACTGAGGTGGGTCAAGTTCCCCTCGGGATCCAGGCCATGAGCCAGTAAGATGACCATCTTCCCAAACACATCTGGTACCCACCTGGTCAAACACATCTTATGCACTGTTGAGGGGGAGGTCCCAGGGGATGGCCTCTCTCACCAGCCCCCACCTCCCACCCCTCTCCAGGCCTTAAGGATTCCAGTCTGGGCTGGAATTGAGTTCCAGTGAGACCCAGGTGTGCAGAGCCGTGGGCTTTTCACAACATGGAGATACCACCTGACCACATGTATTTTGGAATCACACTGAGAGGCTGCTGAGAAACTGCAAAACATTGTGGTTGGTGAGAGAATCCAGCAGGGTGCTCTCCCCTGGGCTACAAGGGAGGCTCTGAAAGCCGGGGCCACAAAGTACCTCTATGCAGAAAACATGGTGCCCAAGCTGCCAGGACAGCTCCCCACCCCACACCCAATCCCAAGCAATTCCCTGAAGGCCCTGTGACTAATTCTATCTGCTAATCACCCAGCAATGAGGAGCCAGCCACAGGGGGCTCGGAACGCCAGAGGGGAGCAAGTGGGGGTGTCTGACAGTATTCACCAAGTAGATGCGGTAAAGGCAATGTGGGAAGGGGGGACAGTGGGACTATATCAGGGAACGAGCAGGTCTAAAAAACACAAATTCTTGGGGCTGGAGAGGTGGCTCAGGGGTTAAGCCTCTGCCTTGCAGGCGAAGGTCCTGAGTTCGGATCCTAGACCCCACGTATAAACACCAGGCAGAAGTGGGGGCGGCCTGCGTTTCTGGTCCTGGTAGGGCAGAGCCTGTGAATCCCCGGGCAAGTAAACAATGAGGTGGAGGCGTCCATGGTGGTTCCCGAGTTCGCCTGTGGTTCTACACACACACACACACACACACACACACACACACACACACACACACACACGCATGCACGCACGCGCGCATGCGCGCGCACAATTGAATAAATAATTAAAAAAATTAAAAAAAACACGAATTCTCAATGAGTCCCCCATTTAGATAATCAGTCTCAAACCATCTCGGACTTGCATATTCACATCCTTGGAGTTTTGGGGTGTCACAGTTGTGATAATTTGAAAATGTTTCCACATGAGGGTGCTCCGTCCCTAGCAGGCAGGACCACCCTGGTCTGGGAACCATGGCTCTTCCCTACTGTGAATCCAAACCTACCCAAGTCCATCATCACCAATCCTGCCTCCCTGGGGCTCCACTGCACCCCCCCAAGCATGATGTCCAAGGGTCTGAGCACAAAGCTTCCTTTCTCCTGGTAACCAAGACTTTTCTCAAACACAGATGTTCCCTCCAGGGCTTTTCCTTAATTTAAAATAAAGTGTGAGGGTCACAACTCTGACCTCCCTTCTCTTGCTTGCTTGCTGCTCCCCACTGGACTTCCGTGTCTTGGGTGGACTTCTCCCTACCTCAGGGCCTTTGCACCAGCCGCTCTCGCCACCCCCAACACTCTTTGCTCAGCCAGCTCCTTCCTAAACTTCAGGCCACAGCTCATAGTTTACATCCTGAGACCTCTCTAGATCACCTGCCTCAAATGTCCCCTTCCCCCCACAGCAGCCCTCACTGTGCCGTCTTTTTCTACACAGTTGTTTGTTTCCGACAGAGAGCTGTTTCTGAACACGTCTTGCCCCGGCCTGGTTTGCCCTTGGCTTCTCTCCCCCTGGAAGACAGGCCTAGCTTTCACACTGAGCTGCGTCCTTGGGCAGTGCTTGGGTTTCCTAGGTATCTACAGATAAAAACAGTCTCACGATGGGTGTGGGACCCATAGTGTTGGGGACCTGCACGGTATGGGGATGGTCACCTTGTTGAAGAGGAGGGACCATCAACAGCTCTACGTCCAAGCCTTCACTTACAGCTTTGTTCCCCACTGGCTTTTGGCCACAGAAGACACGGGGTCTGGGCTCCAGGGCCCTCTTTCTAAACCTTCTGCCCACCTGAGCACCCGCAGAGCAGCTGCTTGCTCCTTGGGACTTCGCATCTCCTACATGAGCACGTCAAGGTGATTCGTGGTGGCAAGCCAGGCAGGCAAACCTAGCTCCCAGAAGGTTGGGATCAAGGCCCGGCTGTATCCCTCACTCCACAGGCAGCTTCGTGAGGCGTCTGCTGCCTGCTGACTCTGCCGGGCCAGGGGGTTGGGGGTGGGGAGGTGGGGAGGAGTTGGGATGGCTCCCCTCTGCCCATGGCTGCCCACTTGCGTGGCTGCCTGCTTTCTCAGTGGCTGCGGTTCCCTTTTGCAGATTCTGGCCAAAACTCCTACCTCCTCCCTCCCCCACCCTGGGCTAAGTCATTTTCTCCAACTCATTCTTTTTTTTTTTTTTAAAGATTTTTTTTATTATTATTATTATTTATTCAACTGTGCGCATGTGCGTGTGTATGTGTGCGCATGTATGTATGTCTGTGTGTGTGTCTGTGTATGTGTAGAACCACGGACGAATTCGTGAACCACCATGGACGCCTCCACCTCCTTCTGCCCCAGGATTCACAGGCTCCGCCCTACCAGGACCAGAAGCGCAGGCCGCCCCCGCTTCCGCCTGGCGTCTATACGTGGGATCTGGGATCCGAACTCAGGACCTTCCGCCTGCAAAGCAGAGGCTTAACCCCGAGCCACCTCTCCAGCCCCTCCAACTCATTCTTCACTCAGTCCTGTGCACAAGACAGTGGTCTCACAGGACACCTTGGAGGATGTCACCCCAAAGCAGGTGCAGGGGTAGCCCCTCAGAGACAGCCTCTCAGCACCCCAATGACACTCACAGGTGGGATTTCCCTGGGTCAGCCACCACGCTAAGCAGTGCTTGTACTGATGACCTCCCCTCGTCCTTGTCCACAGATCAGGGATGGGTGCGAGGATCGACCCGTCACTTGTTGGATGAGAACACCAAGGCGCAGAACGGTTGAGTCACACACCCCCATGCCACCACTGGGCAGGTGGCCAGGCAGACGGGCTGCCAGCCCCACCCAGCCCCGGGGCTGCCAGAGCCTTCCGTCTGGAGAAGGAAGCAAAACGCAGCAGCCAGAGCAGAGATGGAGGAATGGAATCCACATCAAGACCTGCCCCCTTTTGATTTTGCGGGGGAGGGTGGGGGAGCTGAGAAAGGCTCTCAAGGTTCCTCATTTGGCCTTGAGTTGATTTCAGAGTCTTCCTTTCAGTGGTTTGCAAGAGAAAGGATTCTGGTGAAGCCCTTCCAGGAGAACACCCCTAACCGACATTCCATTCGCAGCCCCCACTCGGCAGCCGCAGCCAGCAGATGTGGGTGACATAGTCCTGGCTTCCAGCCCGTGAACTGCGGGGTCTGTAACCCTAACGCCCAACTGCGGGCAGCCAGCGCCTCTTCCCCTCTAGGCTCCGAGCAAGGTCTAGTTCCCTAGCAACCACCCCAATTAGGCAATCACGCCATTTATCAGGATGCCAATTAATTATAATGATCTTAATGATCTCCCAATTAGATAGCGCCTAGAAGCCGGCTGGATCATGGGCATCTGCCGCTTCCCCACCAGGACCAGTCCCCGGGCCAGGGGTCACCACGGAAAGCCTCACCTGCCACCGCCTCCCTCACAGGGCTGACCTGCCAGTGCCCAGGACCCACTGAGGCACTGCACTGCCAAACAGCGAAGGGTGTCCCTCCGGACTGTCTCTCCTCTAACCCCAAATCTCATGGTCTACAGTCTTTCTCTGAACCTCCCCTTTTTTTATCCAGATGGGGAGAAGGGGTCTGCAGGTATGTATTCTCCTTGGGTACCTACCCCACACTCCCAGCAATGATCAAGGAAGAATTCAGAAGGGCTTGTTTGTGCCAATGTCTCATTGGGCAGGTCTTTTCCCCCCCAGCAACTGGAAAAGGGGCACAGCACTGGAGGAGAGGGGTCCAGCGGTTCACTGTGGACCTGGACGCCGAGGGCTGCACCGCTGACCACTACTAACTAACGAGTCACAGTCTCCTTGTCTTTATCACAGCACCAACCTCGGGACTGCCTCTGGGGGTTTCTGCGTGGACATGCGGCTCATCCTCGCCTGATGGACACCCCCCCAGTACAAAACTTCTTTGACTATGAGCTGGTCAGAAAGGTGGACGCTCGACTGCTTCAGGAAGGACCTCTGGTCTCCAGCGGGGACAAAGTCTGAACCGGCTGACCCAGGGACCAGAAGCCGCCCCCTTGAGGCAGGTCCAAGCAGGTAAAGGTCACCAAGGCCAGGAAAAGTTAAGGGGGTGAAACTGTACCCGGCCCAGGGTCCCTGAGTGAAGCCGAGCAGGGGTGTCGGGTGGGGGGCACGCTCAGCACATGCGCACACAGGCACACGCAGCTTCTCTCAGGCCGGGCTTTTTTTATTTACTTATTTTTTTTTTACAGACCTCGAATCCTTCCACCCTTACTTAAGTCTGAAAACCTAACATGCTATTAGGGTTTCAGAAAAAGCCATAAATTCAAATGAGAAAACCCCAAGAAGGATACACAAAGCCACAGTGTCTCTCCGTCTGGGCAAGGACGGCAGCAGCACCGGGCTGTCTGGGCATCCGCTGGCTTCCAGGGCTCAGTATGCCATCAGCGAAGCCCACCAGGTCCCAGCAAGCTGAGGAGTCCAGCACTAAGCCACGCAGGACAGACTGTGCTTGTCCTAGGGGATAAGCAAAGCTGAGTGGAGCATCTTGGGGGGTGGGTGGTTTCAGGAACCCCTCCCTTTAATCAGTGGCGCTATCTTAATTGATCCTCCTTTGGGAAGAGAGTTGGGAGTCCCAGCAAGGCTTCCCCCTTTCCATTAACTGCAAGATAAGCCATTGGCAGAACAAACGTGGGGGTGTCTCCCAGGGAACACTGCTGTCACCTGCTGCTTGTCACCCCAGACAGTGGGCTCCCAGAAGGTGGGGGAACCGTGGGAAAGAGGCAGGGGACAGATGGAGGGGCCAGAGGGCAGGCCTCCCGGCAGACACAGGGAGCAAATATCCAGATTCAAACGTAAGCTGAATGTAATTACTTGGTTAATTAAATATTGACTTTTAACTCGAAAAGTGATTAAAACAAGCTGCGGGCAAGCCCGTTCAGGAAGGGGGTGGGGTGACTCTGAACTTGTAGTGAGTAGGGGGAAAAAGAGGGGGGGCGTAGAGACTACCACCGTCTGATCTATACAACCTTCCTACTGTGTGTAGGGGCATGACCCTCCGGGTCCCCTCAGGCAGCGGCCTGCAGGTGTCTCCACCTTCCCACCCTGACTGAGCACCTCCGATCCCAGTCTGCCTCTGGCTGGAGGACTACACATTTCTAATGGCGCGCCCCTGGATCAAACCCGGTTCCTGGCACGTGCGGAGCTCCGTAAACGCTTGTCGAATGAATGAATGAACTACTCTAAGGAATGTTAAAAAAAAAAACAACAACCCTAAATTCCGGTCCTCTCTGCAGCATCTGGGCCCAGCTTCTAAAGTCCTAGACGCCTAGGCACTGAATAGGTCTGCAGAGGGAAGGGTTCGGACCTGGCCTGGGGGGAAGTTTTCCAATCTTGTCTGTCTTTTCGGCATCCGCGAGTTCCCAGTCACTCGCAAGAACTGGTCCATGGCATGCCCGTGTCCTGCCCCGACAAGTCCCACGTGGCCTGGCTTCCCGCTGGCCCTCTGGGTCTAAGTAAGCCCCAAGGGGTCAACAAGGCCATGCCCCGCCATCGGCAGGCCCGGCGTCCTTCCCTTGGGGCCACCGGAGCGGCCGTGCCACAGGGTCAGGGGCGCGGCGGGAAGTCCTCGCTCGGTCTCCCCGCCCGCCGGCGGGGTCAAACGGGTCACCCCCCTGCGGCCGGCCGGCGCCGGGGCCTCCCGCCTGCCCGCCGGGTGAGTCCCACCTCCTCGCTGCGGCCGGAGCCCGGCGGTGGGGAGCGATCGGCTCACCTGGGCGGCACTCGTGGTCTTCCTTGACCCCGGAATGGGGGGACGTGGGGGGGCGGTAGCCAGGGACCCCGCGCCCTGTGCTCTCCACTCGCCGCACGCGCGGCCCCCGCGGCCTCACCCCGCGCGGGGCGCCGCTGCCTCTGCCGCAGCCTGGCCCGGCCGCGGGGCGCGGGGGACCCGGCGCGGCCGCTGCATCCTCGGTTCCTTCGGATCCTCCTCCACCTCGCCCGCCCGGGCCCCGGCCCCGGCCCCGGCCCCGGCGCTCCGCCCTCGCCAAAGTCCGGCTCCGTCGCCCGATCCCGCTCGGGCCGCCACGCGCTGCTGGCCACGGCGCGGGGAGCGAGCACCAGCCGGGGAGCACCACCCCAGGCGGCGCGCGGCGGGGACCCGGCCGCCAACTCCCGCCCCTGCCGGCCGGCGACCCCGGCGAACGCTTTACCTACGGCTCCGAGGACGCTCCTCCCGCCGGCCCGACCCGGCGGTCCCTTCGGCGCACGGTCCCGGCTCGAAGTCCGGCCCCGGACAGGGCAGCGGGCGGAGAGCGGGGTGGTCCCGGCGGCTCCCGGCCTCCGATGCCTCCGGAGCCGGCGGGCTGGCCGCGCTCCCGGCGCCGAGCGCGCACCCTCGCCGGGACACAGACGCACACTCACCCGCCACACACTCGCTCCCGCTCGCCCTCGGCGGAGAGTTGAAACAGATGTGCGATTCGCCCGGGAGCTGCAAACGGGGGAGGGACGCGAGCCAGAGCCGCGTGTGCGTGTGTGCGCGCGCCTGTGCCACCCGGACCTCGGGGGCATTGCCAAGAAATCAAATCTCGTCATCAAGTCGGGAGGGCCATCGATGGGGCCCTGTTCCGCTTTCTTTTTCGGCTCCCTCCGAGCTGCAAGGAGCCAAGTGTTCCTTGACGCGTGCGACAGCCCGGGCCAGGCGCTCCCCTCGTAATGACACGTTAATAAATGTTTTCTTTTATCTGCTTTCCCAGGGGCTCGCCCCGGTTTGCAAACACCCGACTGCCTTTGCTGAAAGCCCGGTGCTGCCTCTAAACACACACACACACACACACACACACACACACACACACACTTGCCATGGGAGACAACGGCTCGGGCTGATCCGCCAGCTGGCTCGCAGGGGGAACTGTCCACGCACCTCCGAAGCGCTGGGACAAATTAACTTGAGCACCAGCAGGAGCAGTAGGATTGCCCAGGCATGGCCCGGGAATGGGAAAGAAAGAACTACCCGGAGAAAATGGAAACTCAGACTGCAGGGGGCGCTGTCTGCGCGGGTTCCTCTGTGAGCATCGAAGAGGTCTGAGGGGCGCCTGACTGGCTAGGGTGGGTGAAGAGCCAGAGGCAGTGAACCCATCAATAGCTGGTAACTTACTGCTGAGGGTAGGGGCGGGAAGGACAGACTTACTGCAGAAAAGCGGAGGCTTTTTAAAGGGCTGACCCGACAGTACACCCATTTGACAGAAATGAAGACCAAGTCACAGAGAGGTTACATGTTAGCCCGGTGGATCCAGGTATTGAACTCAAGAAGCCTAGCTCTAGAGTTGTGCTAAGTTACTTGTTGCTTTCCAGTCCAGCGTCTCCACTCCCTGGTATGGTCTCTCCAGTTTCTCGTTGGTTAGTATTGGCAACTTTGATGAAGAAAACTACAGGTAGGATGTCCATGAGGATATACTGGGGGAAAAAACTTGTTGTGGCTTATCTGAAGTTTAGTTGAAGTTGGAGGGATCTAGACTCCTCTTTTTTCACCAATCCAGATTAATCTAGAATCTAAATGAGTCCTTAAACTTGCTTTTCCACATTGGGGTGGACCCCACCTGGGACCCATGTGTGGGACCCCACCTGGAATCCATCAATCTGAGCAGAATGTCTAGCTTGTTTGTTCCCTTTCATAGATCCCCTACCCCCCCCAAAAAAATTACTGGTGACTTCTTTTCTGTTATATCTGCAAGAAGACTCAGAAAGAGGTCTGGGGCAGGCCGCCCACTTGATTCAAAACTTCCAGCAAAGGTATTAGAAGCTAAAAGAATAAACAGGGCGTGGCAGCACACGCCTATAATTGCAGACAGCACTTGAGAGGTGGAGCATCAGAAATTCAAGGTCTTCTTTCCACAGTAAGTTGAACTAGAAGAGGTCAACCAAGTCTTGGAAGGTGAAATTAAAAAACAGAAAAAATTGATTTTGATCATTTAATTTAACATGATACAATAGTATCTCTTTAACAAGTATGGCATGCACTTACCTTCTTAGGACTGGGGAGGCTGAGGCAGGAGGATTGCTGGATGTCTGAGGCCAGCCTGGGCTCCATAGAGATTTCAGGCCAGCCTGGGCTGCAGCATGGCTCTGTCTCAGCATTCCAGTCTACAGCAAGAACAAGTACCACCGCACTCTTTGCTTGTTCTTTTCCTTTGTAATGTGATGTCATAGTTACAGCACGTGGGAGTGGGGGCTAACCTTGAATGGCTTTGGGAGACCAGACAGCTCAGCTCTGGTAAATTCTGTGGCAAACTGGTTTACACTGATTATCACGTGAAATTCTCCCAGCTAACTTTGGAGAAAAACAATGGGCGTTGAAAGAGGTGAAGGTCTTGCCGGCAATCCGCATGGTTGGCAGAGGAATGTCAGGCCTGGAGGCTGTGCCTGGCTTTGGGACTTGCTGGCCACTTCAGCAGCTGCTCCCTGTGCCCACAGGAACCGCGGGGTGGGAGAGGAAGGGAGGCCCAGAGGCAGACTGCTGTCCTGTTTGCTTTGGTGAGTGTGCAGGGGGAGCGATCTCACTACAAAGGGTGCTGCATGACCACGCCCCACCTTTCAGACACACAATCTGGCCCCAGATGGGTCGTGCCCATAACTTTTATCTGAAGCCTCAGGGCAGCTCCTGGTTGATCCCTTGGGGCTCCGTGTGGGAACAGGGCAGCGTGATTTGACTGTGTCTTACATGGTTTTCTAACTAACACAGAATGAGACATCTGCAGCTTGTCCCTCCTCATTCCTCAGGGGCGAGGGAGCAGAGCAGGGTGAGTCTTTTGTGTGTGTGTGTGTGTGTGTGTGTGTGTAAGCGAGTGCAGGTATGCAAGCAGTGCAGGCAGGAGTCCAGTGTGTGTGCATGTGCGTGTGCGTGTGTGTGTGTGTGTGTGTGTGTGTGTGTGTGTGTGTGTGATAAGTAAGGTGTTAACTTGGTGGTTGAGGGTGTGAGCTCTGGGCACATGTGGAATTAGTAGTTGAGTTAAGCCCAGAGCAAACCTGCAGGAGATTGTCTAGATATGGGGAAGGCCCAGCCCATGATGGATGGAACTAGGCCCTGGACAGGTGAATAAAATACAGAGAGCTGGTTGAAGAAGTTGGCATCCTTTTGTGTACTTGGCCAAACATACTGGTCTGGCAAGTAAAGATTGTCTCTTTGCAATAGTTACTCTTAACTGTTGCTGTGAGAGAGCACCCAAAATCAAACAACTTAAGGGAGAAAAGGAGATTTATTCAGCTTACGGTTCCAGAGGGGAGAAACAGTCTTTCATGGCAGAGGCGACACGGCTGGTGGCTAAAGCTGGAGGCAGCTAAGTCACTGCAGACATCCTGGAAGCTCAGAGCTGCTGGGTCCAGTAGGCCTCTTCCAAGTCTTCCATTCTAAGGTTCCTTTTATCTGGTCTGCTACTGGGAGGTTCCAATCAGATCTAGGGCTGGTCTTTGTATTGTAAATGTATTGATCTGGATCATCTCTTCAGGTCGGCTGACAGCTGATCTTAGTTAATGCCAGGTGTGGTCAAGTCGACAGCCAGGATTAACTATCACACCCACTCTCAGCCATTACATGGAGATGGTGTGGCCAGTTCCCTCGGCTCTGGTGCTGGTGTGAGTTCTGCCAACCTGGACAAACAACCATTACCAGGAATCATAAGAGAAAATAAACCCTTTGTTCCCTTAAGCCATTTGATGATCATTTACAGCAACCATACAGGTGAGCTGCCACAATGTGTGTGTGTCTTATGCTGGAAATTTCTTACTAGTGCAGCTACCCAGGGGATAAAGGGTCTGCAATGAGCCTTCCAGCCACATGTCTTTCTCTATTCTCCACAGTCTCCTGGTTTGGGCCTGAGGCACGCTGTTGTCCAAATACCCTCCAGACAATTGGAGACTGTTGCCCCATTCTGAGGCCCATGTCTGCCTGGATGTGTGAGAACCCTCCAGGCTCACGTCCTTGTCCACTCTGGCCTGGGTGGGCCGGGCGGTGGCCCCAGTACCCTCATGGCCTGCTGACTGCCCCATAGGGTCTGCGTCTTTTTCCTCCAGTGTCCCCTTTGTTCCTGATGACACCTGTCACCGGGGTTGTCTTGACTGAATAGTCCTAGACGACCCATGGGGCCCTGTCAGCTCCTTGGGCTGCCCAGCTGTCTCCCACTGCTGCTCTGACAACCCCACTTCTCCTTTCTGGGATCCTCTTGGCCGTGTGTTACCCAGACCCGCCCTGTAGAATCCTCACTTGCAGACGCCAATGGAAACTTGAGTCCTTCTTTCTGTGTGTTTCTGCAACTTAGGCTGGAACCCAACCGGATTGGCTGAACTTTCCCAGTGGTCACATCTGGCTCGGAGTCGGTGGGGCACCATGAGGGCTGTATGGGGTGACCTTTTCATATGTCTCAAGCAAAAAATTAGGGACCTGGCTAGCGGGAGGGAGGCTTGCGTGGGCAGGAGCCCCAAGAGCTGGGGTACAGATGGCTTTTATTTGGCACACACATTCGGCTGTGGCTCACCTCTCCCCTAGGATCCCACAGTCCCCCTGTGTCTTTGTGTGTGTGTGGGGAGGAAGGGAATCAAACTTCCCAGCTCCTGTGTGCAACTGCTTTTGCACTGCCTTTAGAAAGACAGATTCCGGGATCTTGTGCAATACTCTAAATCTGTGGTTAATTCTGCCGAAACCTCAGATAGACGCAAGCTGTAGAAATGCGTGCTGGCGTGAGGCAAAAACTGTTTACATGTCTTGAGATCCTATGATAGCGGACGCCAGCGTCACCTCCCTCGACAACCCCCAGCAAGGCACAGGACGGTGCTGCCACCCCGGGGCCAGCCCTCGGTCACGAGCAGGTTTCCCTTCAGCAAAACAGGGCTAATCTCAGTGCTGGGCCTGTTTCCCCTTTAATTACACGTAATTGTCTCATCTAATTTATTCTAACGCCTGACGCCTACAGGTGCACATTAGAAATCAAGGACTGGTTTGAGAGGTGGGAGGATGATAAAGGAATCCAATCGCCATCTCTGGAGTGATCTCAGAGGATGATGGTGATCATTCTCAAAGAAGGCGGGCTGCCCCGGCGACCACCCTGCCATTCAGGACCCTGGGTAAGTGGCTATGGTTGCTACCAGGAGACTCTCGGTATCATATCTGGAGACGAAGGCTGGAAGGTTTTAATTATGTAAATTCCGTGCTTTCTGCCACACCTACAGATGTCAGAAGGACAGGTGCAGTCGAGTGTCGCAAGAGTTAACCAGGCCCTGGGGCAGCGGGCAGCATGGCGTCTGTGTGGGCAAGGTGGCGCTCGGGAAATCTTGTTTTTCTTAGGGTGAGAAGCAAGACCCACTGCACCTCAGTGCTGAGATCTGAGTTCCCTCTGGGCAGCAAATCTAGTTTTGCAATCAAGGTCCGGAAAAGTTGCTTCCAAGTTTTGATCAGAATTCATTGACTGGGGGGTTCATCACAGTGGGATGATGACTTGGTTGTTCTGGGGTGGAGGAGCTCACCAGCCTGAGCTTGGGCACCTCTGGCTGGAGGTTCCTTCACTAAACCTCCCTAGGCAGGGGCGAGATCTCAGTGGCTTAAGCGCTTGCTGGGCAGGTGTGAGGACCTGAGTTCGACCCCCCAGATCTCTTGTAAAGGGCAGGGCATGGCAGTCAGCCCATAATCCCAGTGTTGGGGGAAGGGAGTGGAAAGGGAATGGAAGCTGGCCAATCAGCCTTGCCAGTCCAAGAGCCGCAGGCTCAGTGAGAGATCTGGTCTCTAAGAACAGGGTGGAGAGTGGCTAAGAAGGACACTCAGCATCCAGGTGCACACACGCATTCCTTGCTTGCACACATGTAAGCATTGACCCATGAGCATTTATGTATACAAGCATCACTTCAACGATTGAAAGCTGAGCTCTGGGCACACTGGTGAAGAATTAGTAGGCGAGGCAAACTCTGAGCAAACCTGCAGGAGATTGTCTGATTGCTATGGGAAGTCGTAGTCCAGAGTGAGAAGGATCATTTCCCCGGCAGGTGGGTAGGAGGGAGGGAGCTGGTTTTGTTTGGCTTTCTTCATTCAGCACACTTTGGCATTCAAGCATTCTGGCAAGTGGGATTTGCTCCTCTGTCAGCCAGCCCTGTGGATATGGGGTGGCCAGTTCCCTCAGCTCCTGCGTTGGTGTGAGCTCTCCTTTCCAGCTGGACTAAGAACCATAACCAGAACTATAAGCAAAGATACAACTTCTTGTTTCCTTTTTTTTTTTTTTAAATCAGTATGAAGACATGGTGCGACGCATATACACCCAAGGGGACAGATCTTCAGGATATTGAAGGTCATCGCACACTGAGATTAGTAACAGTGAGGTGCACACAGTGAGTGCCAGGCTGTGGGACGGGTGAGTGTTCACTAGACCACCACCAGAAGTGTGTTGCCGTGGTCCGCGGAGACTCTCCCTGCCTGGAGTATAGAAATCTAGGGCAACTGGGGGAATGATACTAGTTGAGTCAGACCCTAGTACGCCCAGACTGTAGTCTCTCCTCTCATGTGAACATTTGAATCCCAGGTACGACCATGTGCCCTACTTGGTTCTGATTCGGCCTCTCCATCTCTTTCTACTTTCTTGCTTTTTCCTTTCTTGGGTGTTTGTTTGTTCCCATGTGTGCACATGTTTGTAGGTGCCAGAGGCCAGAGTCTGGGGTCTTCCTCGATTGCTATGCACCTTAGTTGTGTAGATGCAGTCTCTCTCCGCAGCCAGAGCTCACTCATTAGGCTGGGCTGATGGACCAGGATATCTCTGCTTCCCCAGCACTGAATTTGTAGACTTGTGCTGTGGGGCCCAGGTTTTACGTGGGTGCTGGGGATCAAACTAGGGTCCTTAGGCTTATGCGGCAAGTGCTTTACTGACAGAGCATCTCCCAGCACCTCTTCTGTCCTTTGTCATGACAAAAACATTAAAAAAAAAAAAACAACAGCGGGGTTAGAAGTGTTTCTACCCTTTACCCAGAGTTCACAGTGGATGGCAGCCTCCACGTGGGCTTTATATATTGCTGAGTCCCTTGGATAGGAGGTTTAGTCTGAGTGACGCATCACCCCCTCAGGACTAGGGCGGGCATCTCCTCAGAACATGCTGTTTTCCCAGATGGTCTCCCCGTCATTATCCCAGCTAAGGAAATTAACAGTAATTCCATAATCACTCCCAGCTTGCTGCCATCAACTGAGCCATGGAGAGGTATTTTCCCCTTTCCTGCCTCAGGGCCTTTGCACTTGCTATGCCCTCTCCCTAGAGTGCTCATCTCCAGCTCTGCCAGCTCTTGTCATCATTCGGGGCTCAGCTCAGGCGTCATCTGTCCGAGATGGAGGCGGCTCCTCCCTGTGTGTCACCTGGGGATGTCTCCTGCTCACTCCACTGCCCCTCCCCTTTCATCTTCTTCCCACAACATGCCACTATCTGAGATTCCATTTTCATTTTATGCCACTGGCCGCTGCCTGTCTCTCTCTCTCTCCCCATGTTCCACCCGGCAGTAGCTTCAGGAGGCAGGAATTGAGTCTTCCCTGTCACACGCAGTATTCTACAGGTATTTGTTAAACAAAAATGTCATGGTTTGAAATGTGTCCCCCACAGTCTCATGTATTTGGCAAGGTCATGGCACCTTGAGAGGTGGAGCCTTTCTGGAGGAAGGCAGTCACAAGGGGTGGGCCTTGAGGTGGATTAGTCCCACCCTACCTCCAGGAGAAGTTTGCCTTTGCAGCAAGCAGTCTACAGCTCTCAGCTTCCAAGATGTCTGTGGTGACTTAGCCTCCTCCAGCTTTGGCCAGCCAGCCATGCCACCTCTGCTTTGAGAGACTGTCCCTTCCCTCTGGAACCATAAGCTGAATAAACCTCCCTTTCTCTCTTAAGTTGATTGACTTTGGGTGTTCTCTCACAGCAATAGTTAAGAGTAACTGATACAGAAATTGGTACCGGGAGTGGGGTATTAATGTGAGATAAGAACAGCTGGTACAAAGTGAAGTTGTTTGTGAAGAAAAGTTGGTACCCAGAGCATGGCCAATGCTGTGATGTGGCTTGTGTGCCTTTGGAACTGTTTGTTGGGAGAAATTTGGAGAACTTTGGGACTTTGTGCTGGGAAAGTCTTTGCATCTTGGCGGTTGGGCCAAAGGGGCCTTTCTCGTGAGAGCTCTGAGGAGAGCAATGCTGTGAGAGACGCAGGCAGTAGGAGCTCAGCTTGTGATGGTCCAGAGGGGAACAGAGACTGTGTTTGCAACTGAAAGAGTGACACATGGAGCCATGTGTTGGTCGAGAGTTTAGTGAAGTTTTGCCCTCATCCTGAAAGTTTACCTGAAATTAAGCTGGAGTGTTTGGCGGAGGAAATTTCAAAGCAATGTAGTCTTGACAATGTGATATGGCTACTTTTTAGTTGTCTTCAGAGTTATGAAAAAGAGCAAAGAATCAGGCAGGAAGAAGCAAAAACTAAGATCCAATGATGAAAAATACAATGGCAAACTTAAAGAGTTGAACCAGGAAGAAGCAGAGAACAAAATGGCTATTGAAGAGATTAGCTCCATTTGAAATCTGAATAATAGGAGAGGCCTTAGGTTGAGGGCAAGATCCTCAGGGAAGGCTCCCACTCATAAGAATGCAAATTCTTTCTGAAGACTGGAGCTAAAGGGTGGAGTTGCAAAGCAAGAGTTAGTTTCTCTTACCAAGCAACTGCTCAGGAGTGAAAGAGATGGTCAACATAGAGAAGCAGAATCAGCTGTGATTCAAGGGGGCCAGTCTTGGCAAAGTCGTCCACGTGGTTCTGGTTTTAGAGGCATCAGTGATGCAAGAGGGAGGAGATCATGGAGTCCTCCTCCAAGATTTCAAAAATTGGCAGAATCCAGGCATCATGAGGCAAGAAGCCTGCAGTTTAGAGGCCCAAGAAGGGCAGTTTGTGCTGTGGAATTAAAGCCTGGTTTGCCATTGAGAAGTAAAGATGTTAGAGATTCCAGACACAACGTGGGACACCTGCCAAGGAGAGCTGTATACCCTGGGAGGAGCCAGCTCAAGAGACCTATGTATTCTATGGGCAGCTGCATTGGAGGGGTGGAACCAAAGCCCTTTGAAACGGAGATGATTTCAAGGAGAGGCTCACCTGTTGGACTTGGAGCTGCAAGATTTGGAGTTTGTCCTGCTGGTTTTTGGTCTTGTTATGGACTGATCTTTCCTGGATATGCCCCCATTCCTTCCTTTTGAAATGGGAATGTTTATTCTGTGCCATTGTATGTTAGAAGTATGTAACTTGTATTTTGATTTTACAGGAGGCTTTGGACTTTGGACTTTTGGGCTGTGTTGGGACTACTAATGTAGTCTATGAAGACTTTTAAAGTTGGACTGAGTATAGTTTGCATAATGAGAAGGCAATGAGCCTGTGGGGGCCAGGGGTGAAATGTCATGGTTTGAAATGTGTCCCCCACAGTCTCATGTATTTGGCAAGGTCATGGCACCTTGAGAGGTGGAGCCTTTCTGGAGGAAGGCAGTCACAAGGGGTGGGCCTTGAGATGGATTAGTCCCACCCTACCTCCAGGAGAAGTTTGCCTTTGCAGCAAGCAGTCTACAGCTCTCAGCTTCCAAGATGTCTGTGGTGACTTAGCCTCCTCCAGCTTTGGCCAGCCAGCCATGCCACCTCTGCTTTGAGAGACTGTCCCTTCCCTCTGGAACCGTAAGCTGAATAAACCTCCCTTTCTCTCTTAAGTTGATTGACTTTGGGTGTTCTCTCACAGCAATAGTTAAGAATAACTGATATGACAAAAAGCATGAATCTTTTCCCGGCAGGACGAAGGGTAAAACTGGGCCAGGCCTCCAACTTTCCTGCCAAATGGAGACAGGGTCTACATCTGCGCCCCCTGGGGACTCAGGGCACACATTAGAATGGTACGCCCTGTCCAGCCTTCTTTGTATCTGGGACTGGCTAGTCTGAACCCCTGATTTGAATGAACCCCGTGTCAGGTAGATACAGGCATCAGCTTGACAGCTGAGGGGGGTAAGACTTTAGTCACACCTGTGGAGAATTATCTAATTAAGGCAAGCCCCAAACAAGCTGTGGGAGATTATCTAGCTGATGTGGGAAGGGCTGGCTCACGGTGTGGGAGACATTCCCAGGACAGCTAGGTAAGATGGAGAGCGATGGTTTAGTACTTTAGCAGACAGGTAGGCGGGCAAGTCCCCCAGCTCTATCCCTCTCCCAGCTCTTGGATCCTGATAGGCACGCACTCATTCATTCTTTCACTTATTCATTCATTCACTGTTCTCTGCTCTTGCTGGGGAGGGAGTGAAAACAGGCAGTAGAGGCATGGGGCGGGGGTGGGGCACCATCCTACTGTGGGAGGGGAGGTTCTGTAGTGATCCCCAGGATTCCCGCCCACCCCAGACTCCTTGGGTGTGGCTGGACTGTGAATGTACAAGTTTCACCTCCCAGTATGACGTTGAAGTGAGAGGATTTTTACAGATACAGCTAAGTCAGATGACTGAGTTTATCTTAAGGAGACGGTCTGCCTTGGACCTGGTTAATCAGGTGAAAGCCCCCAAAGGGAGCTTGGCTCTTTCTGGAATCCATTTCTCCAGCAGACATTGCAGGAAGAGTAAATTGTCATCTTTGTGAGCACACCCTGCCCAGCAGCCGATATCCAGAATTTGAGTCTGAGGATGGAGTTCAGTGGAACTGAGCTCGCTAAGCATGTGGGAGCCCTGGGTTCTATTCCCAGCACCGTTCAAACCAGGAGTGGCTGTGCATGTATGTAATCCCAGCCCTCCAGAGGTAGAGACAGGAGGACCAAGAGTTTAAGATTAGACCCACATGAGACATTGTCAAAAACAAAAACACCTCCCACAAGTTACCAAGTCCATGTGGTAACCCAGGAATGTGGTCTCGCTGACCTCTGTCAACCCCGACTTCATTTCAATCTGTCGTGACTCTGCACGAGGGTCAGGAAACTCATAGTCAGACTCCTGACCCTCTGGAACGGTGAGGAAATACCTGGTGTTTGTTTACACCGGGTTTGTGGTGACTCATGCAGTGCTAGAAACCAGTACAGATGTGAGAAGCTGGGTCAAGCTGGACCTGAAGCCAATCCCATCAAACTAGGATTGACGTCAACTATGTGAGCGACAGCTTCTTCCCCTTTGTTCCTTTTCACCTCGTTTCTTGGCAGAATTCCCAGGGCTGCAGCCCATGGGCCGGCCTATTTCACACTCTTGTCCCTGAGCCACTGACTAAGTGTGGGGACAGATCACATGGTACTGGGATGTGTGTGGTGGGATTCGCCCTTCTGTCACATGTCTTACACCCTGGTTTTGAGGATGCAGACATCTGTCTATAGCTTCTAGACACTTCCTGGTGTCTCTCCTGGGGGTTGTTCAGGGCTCGGGCAGCTGGGGAGTGTGTTATTGGCAGAGGTTGGCACACATTCTATGTAAAAGGCTAAATAGTAAACAGCTTAGGCATAGCAAACTGCATATGGTCTTTGTATATAGTCATTTTTTAAACAGCACTTTAAAAATGGAAAAGCCATTATTAGCCCACAGATTTCATGGAAGCAGACCACAGGGCTGAATCTGACTCGTGGGTGGCTGAGCTCTGTCTCGGCGCACTGACCAGAGCCAGGGGGTCCCGCAGAGTACCCACTCCCGAAGTGATTGTGGAGCTGAATGAACTGGCGTGTGACACTTTGTGTCTGGCCCGTGACAGTGTTGAGAGCTATTTTTGGAAATGTCGTTAATCACCCTCTTCTGCTGCTTGCAGATTCTCAGCCAGGTGCCTTGATCTCCAGCGTCAGCCCCTCATTTCCTGGGGAGACTGTAGCTCATCACAGGACTTCACCTTCTAGCTTCTGATTGCCAGACCCCATCTAGGTTGTCTCTTGGGGCATTTCTGTAGCTGACACCTAATGTTCCCGTGCCCACCCACAGGGTCTCCTGTGGTGTCCTGCAGGGAAACTGAGGCAGGAGTAGCTGACCACGGGCTGACTGACTCAGCCCCATTCCTGTGGTGCAAGGGGACAGCCACATTCAAATTCACGGCTGTGAGATCTTACTTGGAAATGAGCCTGGGATACAAACGACCCAGAAGAGTTCATATTTTGTGTCCTGACAGAAGGAAGAAATGGGGCCCTGGAGAGACACGGGGGGCGGAGGGGGGGTGACAGCCAGTGGGATTATACAGACACAGGCCAAGGAGCAGGGCTCATGCAGACGCGCCAGGAGTAGGAAGCGGCAGCAAGGATCCCAACCGTAAGCCCTTGGAGGAAACCTTGTCCCCAGAACATCTAGGGGAGACCCTTGAGAAGCTCCAAACCACCCAGCTTGTGACTATCTTTATAGAAGCTCTGCACATGGACACCCCTACAGTGGGAGCCCACCTCTCCTCTCCAGGAAGTGGATGGCTCAGAGCGAGGCCACATCTCCCCTCCAGGTGCATAGTGACAGTTGTGGAAATAAATGTCCCCAATACCTCCAGGGTGAGTCGGGAGCAAGGATCTTGCTGGAACCCCAAACCACTGATCCTGAATCACGGGTCAGCGCTGGTTCTGATCTTGGGTGTTTCTCTTAACAAGCTCCGTTATGGAGGTCTGATCTACAGAGTGTGCGATGTGCTCATTTGAGGTGTGCCACGTTGCCACAGTACAGCCAGGCTCTCTCCATCCTCCGGGACAGCTCGTTCTCACTCCTACTCAGTGGTAGAGTTGAAGCTCGGTGAGTCCACCGTGCTCAGAGGGAGTAGAGGGGTCCTCAGGCACTCAGGTGTCAACTGGCCTAGAATGAAAAAACTGGATGATATGTACTTGGGCCTCACGGCAGCTATGATATGACTTGGCTTTGCCCAGAGGTGGGTGTCTGGCTGGCTGCTGGAAACCAAGTCTTCGACCTGGATGGGCCTGTGTGATTACGGATGGTTCTAGAATGAGGTGAGGTGTGGCAGGGCATGGCTTATATTGGTTCCTAGAAAAGGAGCACTTAGTCCTCCTGGTACATAGATGCCCCGCCTGACAGGAGCTAGGGGCTAGTGTGGGAGCAGCAGAGCCAGGCACATGGGGGCTCTTTCCAGAATGGTAAAGCACTAGCTTGGAACTGATCCAGCCAGGCTAAATAGGACCCAGAAGCCGGTTCTTTCCAGCCTATCCTGGGAGGCTAGGAGAGAGACTGCAGCTCCCACAGTTAGTTCAGCCCCCAGGGCTGGCATGAGAGGGTCCCCAGGGCTCCCCTTGCCTACCTTGAAGCAGGACTTTGCCTTACCCTATAGATCTGGCCTGTGGGGTCCTCCAGCCACAGCCTCATTTTGACACCCAGACCCAGCGAGCACCATGGTGATTCCCAGTTTGTACTGACGTCTGTTTGGCTGTGGGAGAAGTTGGTGCCCACAAGGGCTGGTGGGCTGTTGACCAAGACTGCTGCAGAGGCCCCTGGGACAAGCCAGATTCCCTATCAAGAGAGAGAGAGAGAGAGGAGAGAGAGAGAGAGAGAGAGAGAGAGAGAGAGAGAGAGAGAGAGAGAGAGAAGAGTGTGACAGTGACCAGCTCTCAGATACTCACTGGGTTTATCCAGGAACTGGCTGCCAATAGTGGACTGGCCCCAGTTAAAACAGTGTTTCTTCAAGGACATTGACTTGTCCCCATACAGGGGAGGACTGGGATTGGACTCTGAAAGTGGACATGTGAAGACTACAACTGTCTCATGGTGTAACGTGGGGGTGGCTCTGCCCCCCCCCACCCCCGTGTTCTCTCCATGAAGTTGGGTCTGGATGCCCAGAGGCTGCTCTTGCTCCCCAGAAGACCAAACCTTCAGCCTTGGTGCTTCAAGGGATGCCGCTGTCTCGGGAACAGCCATTGCCTTCACAGCCTGCTCCAGATCATTGTCTGTGGCAGAACTTGGGGCTGGTAACTGCATCTCAACCACAGAGGTGTCTGGGAACTCAAGTTTCTGAAATGGACCAGGGGAAGAGAGGGCTCATTCTGGGGATCAGAGCAACAGGAGGTGAAGGGTCGGGTCAGGGAGGGGGCACAGGAGGAAACACAAGCTGTTGGATGTCCACAGACTCACAGGACACCCCCATCCTTAGTTGGTTTCCATTTGGGGAATCAAGGAGCAGAGAGGGCAAGGGACTTCCCTGAGGTTCTAGAATATTCATCAGCTCGGGCTGGAGAGGTGGCTCAGGGGTTAAGCCTCCGCCTTGCAGGCGGAAGGTCCTGAGTTCGGATCCCAGATCCCACGTATAGATGCCGGGCGGAAGCGGGGGCGGCCTGCACTTCTGGTCCTGGTAGGGCGGAGCCTGTGAATCCCGGGGCAGGAGGAGGTGGAGGCGTCCATGGTGGTTCACGAATTCGTCCGTGGTTCTACACACACACACACACACACACACACACACATACAGACACACACGCACATGCACACAGTTGAATAAATAATAACAATAAAAAAAAAAAGAAATTAGAATATTCATCAGCTCTCCAAAGGCCGTATTACATGGAAAATGATACAGATCGCCCCAGTTCCTGCCTTCTGATGGTGTTAATGCTGGCCTGGGCCCCCACTCAGCATTACCCTGTGTGGCCAGTATGGCCAAGGAGATGGCCATGCCTTTGCTATGTGCAGCCTTGGACCAAAGCAGGAAGACGGTCACCTGTCCATGAACACCCAATCATGGGAAACTCAGGGACAGAGGATCCGGCTGGGTGACGCTGGGCTGCCATTTCTGCATCTGTAAAAAACGGGCACCAAAGTCTTCCCATCCTTTGTTTCCCCAGCTGGGATTATTGTGTGTATCAAATGGGCGTGTGGCGTACATTAGAAGGATCAGCCGTCCAGCTGTACAGAGGGCCGGTCTCACCGCATTCACTGGATTCCACACCGACAGCTTTCTAAAGGATCCTGCAGCAAAGAAAGATGCGGCATGTGCGGCCTGCCGCCAGCAGCCTTTCCGAGGTTCCTAAGGACTCAGAAGCCCGGCTGCGGACCATTCATTCAGCGCTGTCCTGTTAGATAGTTACGAGAATCGAGATCTGTCTCTCAGACTTCACCACCCACCAAGGACCCTTAGCCAACACTTTGAGGGACCCTATAGCCATAGGCTGCCTGCCTCAGCCAGCGCAGAGAGAACATTGTTCCTGGGTGACCCACAGGCTTCGAGCTGACCCCACTTAGAGAACAGGAAGTCAGGCTGTGGCTGTCACTGAGCTCAGCGAGAAGGAAACGGCCGGTGACCTGAGGCCACTTTGGTCAGGGGTGGCCAGAGGGGACCGCGGCGTTGGACATCTTTGATGATGTGATCACTTATTCATTTATTTGCCAGATTTCTTGTAAGTTGCTACCAAGTCCCAAGAGCTGCAGCAGACACCAGGACCCAAAAGGATGATTTTGCCCACCTCAGCTCCTGCGGCCGACAGTCTGTCAGGCAAAAAGGTGTCAGTGAACCAGACCTAGAGGGTTAGGGGCAGAAAAATCTCTGTTCTTGCTGCTCCTCTTCCTTCTCCCCCCTCCTTCTTGCACACGCATGCACAAGTGTGTTTTGCACATGGGTAGCTGTAGTTGTATGTTCAGGCATGTGTACAAAAGGACGCTTGAATGCGTGAGCCTGTGGAGATCCAAGGGTGACTTCAGGAATCATCCTGCGTTGCTTTACCTCCTGGTTGCTTTGCTCTGGGGTTTTCAGGCTCCACCTTCCAGAACGAATTACAGGTTGCCACCATTTCCACTCGGCATTTTTATGTAGGCTCTGGGAATCCAAACTTAGGTCTTTCTGCTCGTGGGGCAATGACTTTAAACCCTGAGCTATCTCCTCAACTCCAAACCACTTATTTCTTAACCACTTCTTTCTTCCCCTTGCTGAGAGAAATCTGAGTTTTTCTGGAGTTACAAACCCAGGTGGATTGGGAGGCGGGGGAGAAGGGAGGCTCCAGGTCCCCCGAGCCAGAGCTTCTTAAAATGGACTCAAATTTTCTCGTTGCTGGGAGTTTGTGAGAAATCCAGCCTTGGGTTCCACTCCAGGCCCACCGAGTCAGGCTGGCTGCAGCTGCAGGCGGAACCAGCCATCTTTCTTCCTTCAGCTCCATCCCATTGGTTACCAATATGCAAATGTAGCCGAAGGCGGCCTGAAGCTCAGGGCTCTGGGAAAGCCCTCGTCCTCCTGGAAAGAACCAGTCTTCATGCCTCTCCCTGCCGCTTTGCTGGTGAGTCATGCGCACAGAGACCTGATCGAGGACGCCAAAGCCAGAGTGAGAGGATAATGTCACCGATGGGTTAGTTAGGCACAACAGGGCAGAAAAGAGCCCGAATCCCACGCCAGCCCTCTGGCTGCCTATCTAGAATGGGGCATGTCCTCAACAGATTGTCACTGTAGCCAAAAGCATTCACACCAGAATAAGCTCACGAGGTCCATCCTGATTGGGGCAGGGCGGTCACTTGTCTCTGACTTGTGCCCAGGCTGCACGCAATCTTTTTTTTTTTCTGGTCAGCACCTCTTAGGCATCTCTCATTCACTTTTGAACGGATATTCTTCCATTCGTACAGTGCTATAAAAATCTTGGAAAGCAAGTGCTGGTGAAGGTCTGGTCCCAACTCTCTGTCACCGCTGCCAGAGTTCCTTTCTCACCGCCATGAGGTGCCTTCTCCTCTCCGCCCCCCTGCAAGCTGTGCCCACCGTCTACCCTGCCTCTTTCCAGCATTGTACCCCTGTCTGGAGGCCCGGTTCTCCCATTCTCCCCCCTGGCCCGACTCCACCTGTATCTAGTTGGATCTGTGCTTCTCACCATGGCCCCCAGGGTCATTCCATTCCATGGTGCCTGCTGACTGTGGGCGGGTGGACAGATGGGCCACTCGGCAGTCGGGCACTTTGGGAGAACGGCGCCCTGGTCCTTTCTGACCTTGAGATACTGGTGGCTGGCCAGTGACTGAAGAGCGAGGGGAGAGCCATGCGTCCCGCTGCATCTGTCTTGACGGTGTATGGGGGTGATGGTTGCCCCTATCGGGCATCGATCGCCCACCAGGCTTGTCTCCTCTGACCTTCTGGATTCGCCTCTTTCTGTTAGTGACCCACATGGACATAAACACAGCACACAGGGCGAAAGGTGGCAGGACAGGGGAAAGAGAAGGGTTGTTGCTGGTGGTTGGGAGTGGGAGGGTGAGGAGTTCGCAGAGGGCTTTTAGCATGGATCGTGTATGAATTGGCTTCCTCTAAGCTGCAGGTAACAGATGTCCCTAGTGAATCAGGTTCTCCAGCGCCAGGGACTTATTTTCTCTCGTGACAGACATGGACTTCAAGATGACTTGATTCAGCAGCTCTATAGCGCTAGGTGACTCTGGACGTGGTGATCTATCAACTGTCGTGGCTTCGTTCCCAAACCAGCTATCCCCTGGGTCACAACGTGGCTGCCATCAGCAGCAGGCCCTGAGGGAGGCATGGGGGGGTTTCCTCCTTGGGACGGCCAGCCATCTTGGGCCTGTGCCTGGACCCGTGCCCGGACCACTCACGACAGCCAGGAGATTGCTAGATGTGAATACCATAGTCATCAGGGTTGTCCTGGAGCTGGGGGTCTTGACAGGGGTCCCTGAAGCACAGGGAAGGTAACTGTCGTCACACGCCTGGGCTGTGGGGACCACTGTGCCTTTAGATGACTGTGCCCGGCACCAACTGCATGGGAGCTCTAGGGGCAGAGCAGGGCTTCCTATGCCAACTCTCTCTTCTGAGTGCACAGACACCAAGCACACAGGGGTGACGTGGGAGGGGACATTGCCATTTGGAAGGCCAGGAGGGTCCGAGTGGAGCAACCGTCCCCAGGATACCACCTGGCTGCTCATCCCTGTCTCTGCCCTGCACTGTAGAAACAGGTTCTGGGTGTGAATCTGGATCTGTTGGCTACAGCATCCGGTTTGCTCATCAGGCCTGTCAGGTAGGTTGGGGGGGGACACAGAGGTGAACTGGCAGAAATGTCACCAAGGTGGGTGTCATAGTTAGACACAGGTGTCAACTTGACAGGTGAGGGTTTGAGCTCTGGGCACATTTGTAGAGAATTGATGGTTGGGTTAAGCCCAGAGCAAACCTGCAGGAGATTGTTTAGCTGGTGGGGAAAGCCAGCCTATGGTGGGTGGGACTAGCACTGAACAGATGAATAAAACACTGAGAGCCAGTTGAGGAAGTTGGCATCTTTCTGTATACTTGGCTAGACATGCTGGTCTGGCAAGTAAGGTTCGTCCCTCTCTCAGCTGTTATGTGGTGATGGTGTGGTCATTTCCCTTGGCCCTGGGTATTGGTGTGTGCTCTCCTGTCAAACCAGACTATCAGTAAGAAAGTAAATTTCCTCATTCCCTTAAGCTGTTTGATGGTGATTTATCAGTAACCATGTAGTTGAACTGTAATAGTGGGCAAGCTGGTGCCTTTTGGACCCAGGAAGGTGGTTTTGGAAGCTCAGAGATTGGAGGATCTGTCGAACTCTGCTTCTTGTCATTGCTTCTTTATTTGTCTGTGCTTGGGGAAGAGTTTCAGCCCCTTTCTTACCATGTCAGCTCCAAGAGGAAGGGGTGTTCACGCTCTTGTGGGGTCCCTGTGCCCAGTGCAGGTCCTGGTTCAGTGTGTATTTGCTGAAATAGTAAACTGATGTAAGGACAAGGGCCGCAATAGTGTCTGTCCCTGTCACTCCAGCAGCAGCAGCATGTTGACCAGGCCCAATGGATACCCATTGAATGAATGAATGAATGAATGAATGGAATCTCTAGTCCCCCAAGCTCGTGTGGCTGTCTCCAGGAAGCTCCCTCTCTGTCTTCTCTTCCTGTGCATCTCCTGGTCCTGCTGGTGCCCTGTCTGGGATGGGAGTGGGGTGGAGGTGTTGCAGCTTCTCATGGGACGGCAAATCCCATGGACTGGCGAATGTCTCTCACCTTGGATCCCATCTGGGCGGCTCGGCCCCATCCTCCAGCCTCTTCTGACTGGCCCACAGCCCATCTGGGGACCTCCTGGAAGCGAGTTCCCACACAGCCAGACAGGGTGGGCATCTAGAACTGGGTCGCTTCCTGCTTGCCCAGTGCTGAAAACAGCCCCGTCTGGGCCGCACTTGGGGAGACGGGTGGGAAGTGTGTATTTTTAGCAGGTGGCAGACAGCGCTGTGCCTCTCAGCTCAGCGCTTCCTGTGGGGGCTGGAGTCTCTGGTCACACTGGTGGTGACTGCCCAGGTCCCCTCAGCTCGGCACAGACTCAGTGTGGGAGAAGCAGCTCCATGGACATGATGGGGTTCCCTGGATGTCCCAGGCAGGGGTCTCTGTGGATATTGACGTCATCTCTGTGCACGGCCTTCTCCTTTCCCCCTTGTCCACTGGCAGAGGATTTGATCCAGCCGAGCCAGGACTGTCCCGCAGAACCTGCAGGGCCAACATGGTAGGCAGACCTGTTGAGTTGGCGTGGGGCTGGCAGGTCACCTGTCCTCACTCATGGCTGAGCTGCTCAGGGCTGATGCAGTCCTCTGTGTCCTGCACGTGAGTCTCACAGTGACCGGGAGCCCAGCTGCTGGAACCAAGACTGCAGTCGATGTTAAGGTTCCTGCGCACAAATCTGGGGACCTGAGTTCAATCTCCAGAGCCCCAAGTTGTCTTCTCTCTCTGTCTCTCTCTAAACATTCTTTGAAAAGATTACATTTCCTAGGTTGCTTGTGGCTAAAAACTGGCTAGTCAGGTATAAGTATTGTCTTTCTGTTCTCTCTCTGTTTGTCTCTATCTCGGTGTCTCTCTGTATCTCTGTGTCCATGTTCATCTGTGTCTCTGTGTGTGTATGTGTGTGTGTTTGTGTGTGCATGTGTGTGTGTTTGTGTGTGCGCATGTGTATGTCTCTGTGTGTGCATGTGTGTCTGTGCGTGTATGTACATGTGTCTGTGTATATGTGTGTATACGCATGCATGTGTATGTTGTTTGTGTATGTGCATGTGTGCATGACTGTGTGTGTGCTTGTGTCTGCATGTGTCTCTGTGTGTCTTTGTGTGTGTGCATTTTCTCATTGTCCTGAAGCTGCTGACTGGGTTACACTGACTGGCCAGTGGGCACCAGGGGATCCGTTTGCCTTTCCAGAGCTGAGATTACAAGCATTGCAACCACGCCTGTCTTTTTTCTAATGTGGATTTTGGGGGCCCAACTCAGGCCCTCAAGCTTACAGGTGGGCCCTTGGCAGCAGTGGCATGGTGGGAGATGGGGCCTCAGTTTCCCATCTAAATGGAGAGCAATTAACGCCTCTGTGCGCTCTAGTACTTTCGCTTGCTAGAGGGGAGAACGTTTACCTCCAGTGGCCCCTGGCAGAGGTGGAATTACTGGCTCAGGCAGTTGGAAAAAGTGTTGAAGACTGACTCAGACATGACAGTTGGTCGGCAGGGATTTTCACAGTGTGATTGCTTGAGTCACAGTTAGTTCTGGGGTGAAAGGACTTGCTATAAAGAAGACGCTGGCCCTGGGGGGGGGCACTGGTCTCAGGGGAGCTGGTCTTCAGAGGCGCTGATCTTCAGAGTCCTGGGGGTGCTGGTTCTCTGGGGTGCTGATTCTTGGGGGTGCCGGTCTGCAAAGTCCACAGGGCGCTGGCCCACGACTGCTTCAAGCTGTTCTGAGCTCCTGCAGTGTTTAATCTGCAGTGTCCCTCTGTCCCTCCGCTGACATTTCCAGCCCCATGTCCTCTGCTGTTCATGCATCTGCGGGCGTCCACCCATCCCTGTGGGTGAGGCTCCTGCAGCTGGTTTGTACCTTGCCAGGTTCTGTGTCTCTGGGTGTCTGGGAAGGACGCACCTTACAGCTGACCTTGGAGCAGCACAACGGGGCGATTTTACGGATGCCCTGGTGCCTGGGACGTTCCTGACCATGCCAGCACCAGGATGCGTTGCTTAGCAACCCCATCCCTCTCCCCACCCTGTCAGGGCTTTACCTTCTCATCCCCACTGTCTGAGCATCCACAGCTTCATGGGTTGACTTCAGTTTGGGGCTACGCATTCCAGCCCCAGTGGCTTTGCAACATCGTTTCCCTGCTGCGTGAACATTTCTGTTGCTGCAGCATCCTGGTTATGACAGACGGGTGTCTGGCTGTGTTCACCATCCTCCCGAGGTCACCTGCCTGCCCTCCTGGCGGGCAGCTTTAAGTTGGGATTAAACTTTTCACATACCACCTCATCACTCAACCTGGAGCTCACGGGGGAGGGGGGGCTGTCTCCTTATTTCCCATCTGAGGCTGCGCGGGGTGAAGTTCAGTCAGGAGATGGGACTTGGAGGTTAGCAGGAGACTTGGGAGCCTCTGGGTACTGTTGCATCCAGAATCCATATGCCTGGGGTCCACACTCCTGCTGTAGCTCCCTGCTTTTCCGTTAACAGCATTCTCCAGCCATCCTCTCTTTGCCCGCCATGCCCACCTTTTGCATGATCTTCGTTTGGCTTTTTTTTTCTTTTCATGAACCCATTTTTGGCATCACTGCCCCAAATCTATGGCAAAGGAAAGCTCCATCACCAGCACGAATGGGAAGCCAGCCTGGCTGGGGCTTTGAGGTAACCATGGAAATGAAAACAGTTGGCCTAAACAGACTGGCCATGCTTGCGAGAGGCCCAGGCTTGCCATTTCTGGCTCCGAAAGGGTGCTGAGCTCTGCACAGACAGGCGTGGAAGTCACTTTAGCTCTGATCAGGGGATTTTCTTTGAGGGAAACAGAAGAAGAGCTCTGTGGAGCTCAGGACTCCTGGTCTGTGCAGGACTGTGGGCTCTGAGTTTGTTATTTGAGGTGTCCAGAACTACGAGGAGGAGGAGGAGGAAGAAGAGGATGAAAAGGAGGAAGAGGAAGAGGAAGAAGAAAAAGAGGAGAAGGAGGATGAGCTAAGAAGGAGGAGGGGAGAAGAAGGAAGAAGAGGAGGAAGAGGAGGAGGATGTGATTGGGATTGGGTGTAGGGAAGTCTCCCAGGCAGGAGAAAAGCATCTCATAGGCAGAAGTGATGGGGGAGTCGGGGGCGGGTCCCTGGCCAGCTCAGACAGAGAGAAGCTGGTGTCGTGGAAGGGAAGGTAGAACAAGGTGGCCGGGAGGGGTCATCTCCTGCAGACCACCGAGTCACACCTAGTTCTGCAGGAAACCAGTGCCAGAGGCTCTGTTAATGCCACAGGGGCCCTGAGACCCCAGAAAGGAAGGCTGGAGTGAGAGAAAATATGGTGATATGGAGCCAGGCAGGGACAGTCCCCTCACGCCCACCACAGCGTGACCACAGGCTGTCCCTCCTCAGTAGGGGCACCTCGGCCTCCGTAAGGCTGAGCTTGTGGGATCCAAATGGTCGCTGGGATGCTTCGATCTGCCTGTGCTGACCCTGCCTGTCCTTCCCTTAGCAGTGACCCCCGGCTAGCTCAGGGACGAGGAAGCAACGATGAGACATGCCCTGGATTGGGTGTGGGTGGCCTTCCCAGCCCAGAGACCTGCAGGGATGCCCTGGGGGGTTCTTACTGCACCCACACCTGACTGCGGCCATTGACTCCTGCCTATCAACGCCTCCCCAGACACAAAGGGATTTTCATGTCTGCTGGTGTCAAGGATCCTGGCAGGTGTCAGAATCCCCTTCCATGACCCCAGCTCAGGGAAGGCCTCTCTGGGGCCCCTTGCTGTGAATTGTCCAAGGCTTGGGGGAGGATGCAGATGGGACTGGTCCTTAAGTCACACGTCCATCCCTGAGGGCTCTCAGTGTATTATATTCTCTTGTCTAGAGAATAATGACAAGAAAATCTGAGTTTGTTCAATGCAAACATAATTCGTTTGCTTTGAGACTTTTTTTTCTCTTTTTTTCCTCTTTTTTTTTTTTTTTTGGCAGGGACTCATGTAGCCCAGGCTATCTAAATAGCCGAGGATAACTTGAACTTTTGGTCCTGGCGGCAATCCTGCTGCCTCAGCCTTGCAGGTGCTGGGACCACAGGCAGGAGCCAGGACACCCATCTGAGCGGTGATGCACCCAAGAACGTGGAGGGATCCAGAGGTCCAAAGTCACCATGAGAATGAGAGTTTCTAGGAAGCAATGAAAGGGAGGAAGAGTTCCCATCAAAATTAAGGAGACACGACTATGCCGAGTATGCAGAACACTTGGGATTCCCTGACTCCAGAAACCAAAAGGGGCAGAGTACTGAGCTTTTAAAGATGTATGCAAAGAGAAGCCACAGACAGCCGACAGCAGGCAGTGCATCACGGTGGGGCCCATGGAGTGTGCATGTGGCCCTCAGCCTACTGCGTGGAGGCTAGTGTCTTAATGGTCTACCTCGGAATCGACGTGTCCGGCTCCAGAGCCAGAAGGTGTGGACACCTGGGTGCCAGGAAGGGGTGGAGCTGGTGACAGATGGAAAGCAATATAAGGGTAGGGGGACCAGAAGCTTCCAGATATGTCAGTGTCTGTCAGCCCAGCCCACACCTTTCCTAAGCCCTTCCTCCCTCCCTCCCTCCCTCCCTCCCTCCCTCCCTCCCTCCCTCCCTCCCTCCCTTCCTCCCTTCCTCTCTCGCTCTCTTCCTCCCTTCCTCCCTCCCTTTCTCCTTTCCTCCTTCCCTTCTCCTTCCCTCTCTCCCTTCCTCACTCCTTTCCTCCCTCCCTCCTCCCTCCCTCCCTCCCTCCTTCCTTCCCTCTTCTTTCTTTTCTTTTGACAGGGTCTCATATAGCCCAGGCTGGCCTCAGATTTACTATGTAGCCCAGGATAACCTTGGACATTTGATTCTCCTGCCTCCATTTCCCACATGCTAGAATTACAGGGACGTGCCACCATATCTGGTGCGCGTGGGGCTGGGGATGGAGTTGGGGGCTTCATGCGTGCTAGCAAACATTCTGCCAGCAGAACTGCATCTTCGGCCCCTTCTTAAGTGTTTCTTAGCAGCTGCGCATAGCTCTGCCCCGCCTCTGGGTCATATGGAACAGAAAGGAAATTTCAGGAGAGCAGATTCTGAAGTTCATTGGGTGTCCTGGGAGGCTGTCTGCAGCATACAGAGTAGCAACATTGGGCAGGGCAGGCTTTCTGAGGTGGGAGGAGGTCACAGTTGGGGTCCTTGAAGGCTGGGTGGGACATGTCAAGGCAGGAGCCAGAAGGGGGCTCCCAAAGGCAAAGACCAGGCAGACTCTATGGCCGATAGCCAGGAGGGACCTGCTGCAAGAGGGATCGGAGGCAACACCCTTGGGGGCTGGTGGGCACCTTTTGAAAATGTCTTTCTCTTCCTTAACGAAAATTGCACAGGGGTGGAAAGCATTGGCGTGTAACCCAGATCATGAATGTGTACCTCAAGGAGTCATCCCCAGGTGTGCACCCCTGAGCCCAGGAAGTCATATCCGGCAAACTGAGGCGGTTGGAATCCTGAGGGACTTGTGTATCTGTTCCTCCAACCTACAGGAGCTGGGACCCCCAAAAGCCTTCTGTTCCCTCCTGCCTCAGCTGTTCCCAGGCTTCCATGTGCTAAACTCTTGGATGGGGGTCCTGCTTGTGTCTGAGTGTCAATTTCATCTGCATCTGCCCCACTGAGTCACAGAATGAGATGCCAGACATCTGGAAAAGGTTGATCTCTCTCTCTCTTTCTTTTTTTTTCTCTCTCTCTGTGTCTCTCCCCTCCATATGTAATAGATGCAGGCGTCACACAAATTCTTGTTCCTTGGAAAGGGATATATAAGAAAGGATCTCTTCTCTTCTTCTTTTTAAATTAACCTTCTTTGCTTTTAAACTTTTTATTTATTTTGTGTGATATCTGTGTGTGTGTGTGTGTGTGTGTGTGTGTGTTCAGAGGGCACTGTGTGTCCCTGTGGAGGACCAAGGGTGACTTTGGGAATCATCCTGGATTGCTTCTAATTTCTTTTTGCTTTGCAAGGCAGAAAGTACAGGCTGATGGGACCTGGGATCTGAACTCAGGACCTTCTGCTTGAAAGTCAGAGTCAACCCCTGAGCCATCTCTCCAGCCCCCTTTCTCTTCTTGAGATGGGCCCTGATGTGGAAGTGGGTAGAGGTAAGAATTTCACATCCCTTTAGTAGTTGGGAAAGTTCAAACGAGAAAGGATTTTTAGTCTTTTCATGTTAATAACATAACAAACATTCTCTACAAAGAACGAAGCGCCACTGGAAGGGTCCTGTTGCACCTCAAATCACTGCGGTGCGCTTCCAGAGCGAGTCTGTTTTGCCCACAGAATCTTTGGCTCTAGACCAGGGCAGGCAGAGCTCACAGAGACCTGGAGTTAAGGGTTGAGAAGCTTCCCCCCAACCCCTGCCTGGAGTCTGATGTTCAGTCTAGAGAGAAGGAGGGGTCTTCCTTGAGGACTCATCTGGATGGAGGTGGTGGGTGGGGCCTGTTTAGGGTGGCTGCAGGTGGGTGTGGGAACATGGCAGACACAGAGGTGTGTTGTGAGATACCAAGGTGTTAGTGGGCACAGGCTCTTGCCACCTCCAAACTTGTTGGCTTCAAGCAGCCTTTGCCGTCTCTCAGTTTCCAAGGGTTGGACTTCCGGGAGCAGCTCTGCTGGATGGTGGGGCGCAGGCCCCATGGCAGAGCAGCCTCAGGCCGAGGCCTTGAGGGCTTATAAGAGCTCGGAGAGGGTCAGGCTCTGGACTTGCTCGTATGGCCGCCAGCCCGGGGCCTTGCTCCTCACCACGTTCTCCTATGCCATCACCCCAAATCTGTATTACACGGGAAAGGACAGCGAGTCCCTTGAAGTCAGCTCTCATGGGCTCTCATTTATTGAGAAAGCATTCAGATGGGCTGGGGAGATGGCTTAGTTGGTCAGTGCTTGCCTCGAAGCATTAGGACCGGAGTTCGAGCCCTAGAACCCACATGAAAAGGCTGTGTGATGGTGTGTACTTTTGTTTCAGAGTTAGAGACGTGAAGGCAGACAGATGCTGGGGCTCACAGGTCAGCCATTGTAGCCTGGCCCATGAGCTCTAAGCTAGTGGGAGACCCTGTCTCCGAGGAGGTGGGAGGTGTTTCTGAGGTGTTCTCGGGCCTCCTCCTCATGGCCTTATGCATATGCACACACATTACTTTCAAAAGTACTTGGTGAGCCCAGTATGAGCCAAGCATTGCTCAGGTCTCCAGGAATACAAGAGGAAAAACAGGCCCAACTCCCACTTCAGGGACATGTGACATGCATCTTAGGTTGGCGCCATATGCCTTTTAAGGTTCTTCAATTCAGGGCAAAAGCCTCCTCAATGCAGCGCAGCACAGAGAGCGAAGGGAGACGGTTCGGTGAACAGGGCACCCAGGAAGTGAGGCCTGGAGGGACCAGGCCTGTGGGAACCTGGCCAGGCTTTAGTTTCAGCCGGAGGAAGGTCCCCGACAGGAGTGGTGGGTGCAAGAACTGCCACTGAACCCTCCCTGCAGCCCAGCCTCAAGGAAGGGGCGGGTGAAATGAATTCCCAAGCCCGTCTCCTACCAGCAGAGTTTGTCTGGACGACCCCAGAAGAGACCGGCTTCCAGGGCGGAGTGTGGGGACGGAGAAGCAGAGGGTCGCCAGCCCGTTAGATAAGGAGGGGGACACTCAGGACAGGTCGCTCTGTGAGGTCACAGCCGAAGGAGCTGTGGGACAGAGAGTGTGGGCACTGAGTGGGTGCCCGCGTAGGGGACAGAGGGGTGATGTGAGCCTGCGTGAGGAGGGCAGAGAGAAGTGGTCTGGGGATAAGGTCAGTTCTGAGCCTTGCAGGCGCTTGTCCCCACAGCTCACTGCATTAGGACTTGAGTCAGGCATTTGGGTGTCCTTGGGATGATTTGGGGACAGGAAGGGATATAATCTCGTGTGTGTGTGTGTGTGTGTGTGTGTGTGTGTGTGTGTGTGTGTCAGGTTGGCGGGTATGCATGTATGTGTGGACATGTGTATAAGAAGGCACTTGAGTGTGTGTGCTTATAGGGGTCCAAGGGTGACCTTGGGAATCCTCCTCCATCATGCTTCCACATCATTGCTTTGCTTTGGGGTTTCCCAGGCTGTGCCTTCCAAGGCTGGAATTATAGGCCATTGCCATATCCGCCCATCCCCATATGACATCTGGGGATCTGAACTCCGGTACTTTTGCTTGGGAGGCAAAGACTTTAACCACTGAGCCATGACCTCTGATTTTAACAGGAGCCTGGTGCCTGCCTCGCAGGGAGTGGCCTGTAGGGGGCACAATGGAGATGCAGCTGGGAGCAGGTGTCTCTGGCTCCCACTGCATTGGGAATGAGGCCCAGGGAGGGCCTGTGTGCATAGTTCTGGCAAAGGAACTTCTCAATGTAAAATCCTCTGAGTTTTGAATCTTGGTTCCTATAGCAAGGTGAGTGGGTCAGATGGATCATGTCTGTTGGTGAACGTGCTGGGTGTTGGAGTCATGGTAACAAAATGTCACAGAATGGCTTAAACCATGGAGTCTAGAAATCCATGGAAACTACTCTCTCAGCTTGGAGTCTAGAAATCCAACGTATGGCGGGGCTGCTTCCTCCGGAGGGCTGTGAGGTCTCTGCCCTTGACTGGCAGGGGGCTTCTCCTTTTGGCCAGGTCTTCGTCTCCAAATTTGCTGATTTATTTATTATTTGAATATATTTATTTGTGTGCATGTGTGATATGTGTATATGTCTCTGTATGTGAATGCATATGTATGTATATATGTTTATGTGTTTGTGTGTGCAGGCACATGTATACATAAGTGTAGAGGCCAGAGGGTCAATGTTGGGTATCTTCCTTAATGACTTGTTGCCGTATCCCCCACCAGGCCAACCGGGAGAAGGAGGGAGAAACAGCGGGGCTTCGGGGCTGGGAGGCGAATGGGCGAGCCGGCCACAGGGTCACCACCAGACTCCGGGAATCAGGTGAGAAGCAGCAGTGGACGAGATGCTATAGATTCAGAGTCATTAAAGATGTTTGGGCTTATATAGGGTCAGAGTCCAATCAGGTGTTGCCATCCTTCCTGGGGGGGGGGCAGCCACCAATCATTTAACTGTTTACTAGGTATCCATTGCAGGGGCAGGTTACACGGCCGCTTCCCATTGGTTGTTTATCCCTCCACCTGCATGGTCCTTTATTGGGACCTCTGCCTGCATGGTCCTCTATTGGGACATGTCCGGAGCATGTCTGTATGTTCAGGCTTGTCCTGAATTCAAGAGCCAGGCTAGGGCCTCCCTGAGTCGGTAGTGCCACAATGACTGGCCACTTTATTAGAATTGGAAGAAGAGACACAGCCTATATACTTGCAAAAGAGGTGTTCCCTGGGGCTAGGCAAAGATATTGGGGGGGAGTTGTCCCTGGGACTGTTCAGGGCTCCTGAAGGTCACTGAGTTGGAGTCTTGTTTGTCTTGAACACATCGCATCTCTCTCTGAGTACGAGTAGAGTTTCCTGTCTCAGCAGGACCTGTGCCCAGAACCTCCTGCTTGCTGGCAAGCGTGTTTCTAAATTGGTACAGGAAGTTTGTGCAAGATACTTCCCACCAGCAGTGTCTTCCCTGGGTCCTCAAGAATCCCTGGATGCTGTGAATATGTGTCAAAACAGACTTTGGGCGTATGGTTAAATTGTGGATCTGAAGGCGGGGGGGTGATTCTGCCTTATCTGAGTGGGTCTCTGTTGCCACAGCAGCCCAGAGGGAGGCAGAAGTCAAAATCTGAGAAGGGGGGGGAGAGAGAAATGGAGTGAGAGAGCAAGAAAGTGAGATGGGGAGATGGGAAGAGAGAAGGAAAAGACAATTGCCAAGAGCCAAGGCTGAGTAAGGTCAGGAGATGGGGGTCTTCTCCGGAGCCCCAGGAGAACACAGCCCGGTGAATTCCTTGTGAGCTTCAGAATTGGAGGAGGATATGCCCGCAGGTGAGGGTAACTCAATCATCAGCAGCAGGACGCTGGCTGTGCTGGTGTGCCGCCTTCTGGCCCTTCTGACCCTCTGACTCAGCTGTGCACAGTGGGGGACAGAGCCATAGGTGATCCCGAAGGGGTCCCCTGAGTGCACAGGCTGAGTGTCTCGACTCTCGTTGTTCCCTTACCTGGGCATGCAGACCTGCAGACTGAGGCTCAGTGACACGGCTCTGTCCTTTATGTCCCCCTGTCGTTTGTCCCCATCTGGGTCAGCTGGCTCTTTACTGACCCCCATTTTATCCGCATTCTGTTTATCCAACTGGATGGTAGCTGGCCTCTTTTGGAGGCAAGATTGACATGTGTGCTAAGGATGGGGGTGGGGCATATTTCCAGAATGTAGAGACCTTAAAATGTACGTGGAGGCCAGGATCAAGAGCAGGACTCAATGATAATCCATGAGCTAGAACATTCCATGTCCACTGAGATTTGCTGCTATGGATAAGTAAATTAGTGAGCTTTGGGATTAGGACAAGCCAGACCCTCAGCTAGCAAGTCAAGGTGTGGCTTGCTCCCCTTTTCCGTTGGAGAGATCTTGGGGTGTCATTGGAGTTGTAAATTAGTGCCTGGGCCCTAGGGGCTTTCGTGAGCGAACTCAGCCACTAATAGACCAATTAAAGAGAAAAAGAGAAGTTCAGCAAAATGTAGAGGAAGGACATTTATCACTGTGGCCGTGTTGGGAAGAGCAAAGAGGAGGTTCAGTGACCTGCCCCACCCCAAGTCCAGCTTCAGGGTCCTGACCTGAGGTTTAGGTTTAAACAGAGCAAGAGGTCTACAGAGCGAAGCAGTCTGGTCAAGATGTGGTCTTGCCAACATCACTGACTCCACAGAGTCTCAATGCCCAGCTCCTAGGCCTGTCCTGCACGGTGTCAGGACTGCGTAAGCTCCTCTGGGAACCATGCTTGTCTTCTGGCTCATGCCAGGGTTTTGCCTTTGCCTTTTCCACTGCGAGATTCCTGGCCTGGGGGGGGGTGCCTCCAATTTCTTCCATTATCTCCATAGTCTGATAGCCCAGGGTTGGGGAACACCAGCCTTTCGAATACTGACAGGAGGGCTAGGAGGAACAGACATGTCCACTCTGCATGGTGCCCGAGGTCCCCGTAGCTGTCTCGCTGGGCAGCGAGGTCACACAGTGGCCTGGCTACGGGTGGTTGGGACAAAGAGGCAGGACTTCCTGGCTGCCCTTTGCAAACTTGCGGCGGAGGCTCCTTCCTTGGTCTGCGGAAGATGGATGGTTTCATTACTTGTGGCGCGCGGCAATAAATCTCTGTGTCGCTATAAGTGTGAGCTCTTTTCCTGAGTTACATGCCCCCCCCTTCGCTGTGATTCATCAGTTTAATCTTTCATTTACCTTTGATGCCCACTAATGGGGTGGAGGGGTGGGGGGAGAAGGGAGAGTGTCTCTCATCAGAGAATGAGAAGATAGGATTGCCTGATGTGGGAAGAGATGGGGCTGAACCGGGAGGCTCATAGTTCAAGGTAGCTGGAGCAACAGCAGCCTCAATGGGTGAGAGAGGAGCAATAAGGGAAGTGACCAGGACTGCCCTGAAGGGACCTCCATGCTTAGTCTGTTTGTCAAGAAAACCTCCAAGGGAAGTGGAGAAAATTCTGATACCCAGCAGCAAAGAAGCCAGAGCGTCCCCCGCCAGGGGAGTGTTGGCAAATTTAATTCAAGATGAAAAGTGTTCTTGTTTGTGTACAGTTAATTTCCCTCCCAAATGAAGCCTTTGTCTTTCGCTTGAGTGTTTCAATAGCAACCGCGTAATTAAGGCGGCATGCATAGCCCCCCTTGCAAAGGAGCCGTTTGCTAACACGATGGGGAAGCAAACACTGCCTGGATTGGTTCCTGGGGGGGGGGAGGGAAAAACTGGACAAAAACAAAGAATGGAAGAAAATACCTCAAAACAGAGACTCAGCTCTTGGGCAATGTCATAGAAATGCTGAGAGGTCTGGTGTGTGGACAGGGCACAAATGGAGGGCACCCCGTGAATGGAGGGCACCCTGTGAGCAGAGGGCCAATGGAGGGCACCCCGTGAGCAGAGGGCAAATGGAAGGTACCCCATGAGTGGAGGGAGTTGGGATCCTAGTCCCTCTATGGAAAGCTGTGAGGAGAAACACAAAGAAATTTCCAGAGACTGAGCTAGTAAGATAGCTCAGCATCTGTTTGCAAACCTGGCAACCTGAGTTCTATTTCTGGAGACCTCAGGGTAGAGTAGAAAACCAACTTCTGAAAACTGCCCTCTGACCTCCACACACATGTGCTCCACTCCTCCAAATTTAAAAAAAAATTTTAAAAGAAGTTTTCAGAAACTTTGGATATTGGAATCACAACTTCTTTTTTTTTTTTTTATAAATTTTTATTTTTTTTATTATTCATTCAATTGTGCATGTGTGCGAGTGTTGTGCATGTGTGTGTGTGTGTATGTATGTGTGTGTGTGTAGAACCACAGACAAATTTGGGAACCACCATGGACGCCTCCACCTCCTCCTTGTTTACTCTGCCCTGGGATTCACAGGCTCCGCCCTACCAGGACCAGAAACGCAGGCCGCCCCTGCTTCTGCCCGGCATCTATACGTGGGGTCTAGGATCCGAACTCAGGACCTCCCGCCTGCAAGGCAGAGGCTTAACCCCTGAGCCACCTCTCCAGCCCCAGAATCACAACTTCTAACACCTACAGAGGCCATGTGGGAGGTGTGTGTGAGTGAAGCCGGATGGGTTGTGTTGGCAGAGTGGCATGAGGGTCATGGCTTCGGTGGCATTGGGGAGCCGCACTCTTATTTTCTTTGAACTTTTCAGTCTTTTCAATTTATTTGCTTAATTTTTATTTATTTATTTTATGTGTGTGTGTGTGTGTGTGTGTGTGTGTGTGTGTGTGTATCAGAGAGCACTATATGTCCTTGTGGAGGACCAAGGATGATTTCGGGAATCATCCTGGATTGCTTCTACCTCCTTCTTGCTTCGCTCTAGGATTTCCCAGGCTCTGCCCACCAGGGCCAGAAGTACAGGCCTCCTCTGTTCCACCTGACGTTTTTATGTGAGACCTGGGATCTGAACTAAGGATCTTCTGCTTGCCAGACAGACCCTTAACCCCTGAGCCATCTCTCCAGCCCTATTTTTAAATGATTGCCTTTATTTATCTGGAGACAGTCTCACGTAGCCTAGGCTGGCTTTGCTCGACTCATCTAAGTTGGGGGGATGAAGGTGGAATCTGCCCCCTTCTTACACTTCCTGTGACTTCTCCATCTTCAAGTCACTCTGCTGCCCTCCTCCTCCTCTTCCTCCTCCTCATTTTCCTCCTCATCCTCTTGCAAGGACCCATGGACAGTGGGGTCCCCTGGGAAAGGGAGGCCTGAACTCCGGCGTAAGGCCAGCTGGCAGAGCCGCTGTGCCCTATGAAATGTGATCAAGGGAATCACATCGGGTGGCAGAAATTCAGGGGCCCAATTCAGGAGCCAGAAAAAGAACAGCCCAGTCAGAAGAGGCTGAAAGATCCAAACGTGGACTCCCCGAGTTGCAGGGAAAGAGATTCTGGGTCCCATTGGTGCAAAGTGAAATCCCACGTAGTAGCACATCTGCCAGGAGAGCAAATGACTAGATGAGGATCGTGTGTGTGTGTGTGTGTGTGTGTGTGTGTGTGTGTGTGTATTTGGGGGGTAATTTGGAACACCTGTCAGTACCCTGTAACATGGTTGGTAATATATGTGGCAGTGCCACATGGAGAAAATGATTTCCCAGCCTCTTAGAGAGTTAGACACATGCTCACCTTTGACCCAATGATCTTGGACCTCCTCAATCTTTATCTAGAAGAAGGGAAACTGAGGTCCGCTTGGAGCAGTTTACTTCCTAAGCATCACTTGCCCCCACGCAATGTCCATCGATTCATGCATGGCTCAACAAGACAGCCTATAAACACAATGGAAGATGAGACTTCTTGCCAGCCACTGAGGAGAAAAGACCTGCTGATGGAAGTAACATAGGTGGATCTCAGCGGTATCACACTAGTGCTGGGGGGATGCTCAGGGGTTAAAGCACTTGCTGTGTAAGCATGAGGACTCAAGTTTGTTTCCCCAGAGCCCATATAAAATACCAAGCGGGTGTGGCAGTCCACCTATAATTCTAGTCATCGAAGGCAGAAACTGGGAATCCCTGGGAAACTGACTGGTCCTATGTGAGCTCTGGGTTTGATTAGAGATTTGTTTCAAAAGAATTAGGTGCAAGCGAGTGATGAAGGGTGATTCTCAATATCAACCTCAGGCCTGCATGCACATATACATGCACAGCACTCACACTTGTGCCCACCCACATAAAAACACACATGCTATAAACTCCCACCTCTACACAAGAAAAACAGAAAGAAAAGAAACACTTCATAATAAGTAAAGAAAACAGACACAATGTGCTACTTCATTCACAAGTAATTCTGGAAAATTCAGAACTAAAGTGGCCATGAGTATTGGTTGCCAGGGATGGTAGGAAGTGGTGGTGGTGGGGGGGTGTATGTGTGTGTGATTGACTGCCAAGGGGCAGGTTGGGATTTTGTTTTTCTGAGTGAATGGAATCTTCTAGATCATGATTGCCATGGTGGTTACACCACCTCAGACACTTGTCAAAACGTATCTTGATGCTCACTTAAAAGTTATTGGCTTTTATTGTATGCAATTATAGCCCCGTAAAGCTTACTTTTAAAAGCAACTTTGTATCACTACCGTTAATGGGGAGTCAACCGCTTCTTGTCAAAATAGAGGCAACGGTAACATGAAAGACATGTATTTTAAAAGTAAACAAAATGACTATATAGATTCCCCACTGTTGGGCATAGCCTGACCTGGGTCTGTCTCTGTGGCTCTGGGGTTGTATCTGCAGATACACTCCCACTGCGCCATGGGAGACCAGAGCCGTACCAAGGGCAGTAAATAAGTGGTGATGTTTTTACTCAATGTTCAATATGGCAAACCTGCGGGGACTATTTGAGAGTGTTAGTCTACACTGGCCGGCAGCCAGAGGCTGTGTTTAGGGGAAAGTGATTCCATCTGTGGTGTTCAGAAAGCCCAGCACTTTGTAGCTCCTGGCCTTTGCACATGCTGTCTCTTCTGTTGGGAATTTCTGTGTCTTTAGATCTTGGCTTGGCCAGTCCCTTCTCCTCTCCTTGGGGGAGGGGTCTCCTCTCAAAAGCTATCCCCTCAGACATGCTTGTCTGACATCAGGCCTTGCTGACGCAGCCCCACCCTCGTTTTCCCTTGGACACAAAGCCTGCTGCTGCTTCTCAAAGCACTTTCATAACCAGCTCGGTGATTGAGCTTGCTTCTTGTGTGTGCTTGTCCTTCCTTCCCCGGGCAGGCACCCCTGGAGGATGAGGCAGGTCTGGACTGCCCAGTGTGGTTTCTGCAGAGCCCGCAGGGAGACCTGTCACATGGCGGGCTGTTTCAGTTTTCTGTGGCTGACCATAATTCACACCGAACTTGGCAGTAAAAGCCGTGCGATTTTATGTCTCCGCGGTTTCTGTGGGTCAGGAGTTAGGGTCTGGCTTAGCTAGCCCCCCCCCATCAGGGGGCCCAAAGGCCGAGGTCGGGGTGTGGCTGTGGTTTTTTTTTGCTGCACAGTCACAGAGTTGATGGAAGAACTCATTTCCCCAGGGGCCAGAGAACTTCCCAGTTTGTTTCTCCAGAGACTGTCTTTGTCTTCCATCCTCTCCCTTCAGAAATGTCTTGACTCTTTTTGGAAGGGCTTATCTGATGAGACCAGGCTCACCCAACTTCATCTCCTCAGGAGTTAAGTCACAGCTGAGATGATTAATCTGGGATGTCAATTTGAATCCTCTGTGAGCGGAGCCCTACAAGAAATTCTCCCAATGAGGTTCCTTGAGGCAGGAAGACCCGCCCACTGCAGGCGTCTCCACCCTCTTGAGAACATCCAGACCTGTATAAAAACAGAGAGAGCAAGAGAGAGTGGTGTGAGTAGGCATGCACCGATTCCTTGCTCTCTGCTGTTGATTGATTAGGGATGGGATTGATTAGGGATGGGATTGATTGATTAGGGATGGGATTGATTAGGGATGGGTGGGGCAGTTCCCTCCACTTCTGTTACTGTCACTTCCCGGCTATGACGACCTGTGGCTTGGATCTGGAAGCTGAACAAACCTTGTCCCCCTTAACTTGCTTTCCTCAGAGTATTTTGTCATTGCAACAGAAGAGAAACTCAGCCCACTGTCCACTGTTTAGAGACCTTGATGACAGCCTCAAAAACCTCTTCGCCTTGCTCTGTAATACAGTCACATCACAGAGTGAAATCCTTATTCAGAATTCCAACCTCCCTGTAAGAGAAGGTGTCTCGCAGGCTGCATGTGTTGGGGGTGAGGTGTTGGCGTGTGTTGGGGGGGCACCTGCAGAGAAGCCTGCCAGGATTCTCAGTACATTTATAGGACGGGTGAGACACCTGTGCTTCCCACGTGCCTTCCTTTGATCAGAGGCCTTCGTTCGCCAGGGACCCTTCCCACCATCTGTGCTGCTTGCTGCTTTCTTGATTGCCACAGTCTGTTGCCTTTGGGACTGGCTCTGAATTCCCTGTCGTCTGTGACTTTCTTACTGTGTCACTGCCTCAGGTTGATCACGGTCACAGGCTGCAGAGACAGGTGGTCTGAGGTACGGGGCATCTCAGACAGAGACATGCCTGTATGTTTGTATGCATGGGGTCGCACGGAGAATGTTCTCTGTGTAGATACCTTCATCATGGCTCTTCCCTCCCATTCTTTCCCTGTCTACAAGCGTGACTTGTATTCACAGCAAATAAGCAAACTGGTGGGCATCCTGTAACCCGAACAGCCAATTACACCAAGCACACATGTGAACACATGTACACCCTGTCACATGCATACTCACATGCATACACATAGCATACACATAAGTACACATATATACACACATGCACACACACCTGCATATATATGTAGATAGATGGATATATATGTACGTGTGAATAGACAGAGCTATGTACCCATGAAAAAAGATACACAGATAGACTGGCCTGGAACTTGTTGTGAGCTTCCTTTCTCTGCCTCTCCAGTGCTGGACTTACAGGTATTGCACCACTATGCCTGGCCGTGACTGGCATTCACTGTGACTTTTCTGTGTTTTGATGTTTTGGTGCACAAATGCTGCTCATTACAATCATTCATAGTATTCAGTAGAGTGACTGGGTTTGCACATGTGTAATGTACAATCTGTGTTGACCTCGTCTGCTTGCCATGCAGTGGGCCATATCATAGAGGTCTGTGTGAGTGCATGCTATGGCGTTTGTGTAAAGTCAAAAGCAGCGAATGATGTGTTCTAAAGAATGCGTCTCTGTCATTGTGAACACATCATGTTTGAGCTGGATCGTCAAATGGTTTAAGATAAAGGAATCACTCACATGTGTATGCACATGTGGATGTGCTTACATACACACATATGCCCACACATGTACATATATTCATGCACATTGTATACATAGCACATCCGACACTATGTGTAGTTATGTGCTCACACCCACGCACACACTGCGTGGACAAGTGCACTCACTATAAATAACATCAGGTGGGTGCAAGGATTGCTCAGTGCTTTCCGTGAGGGCTTTGATACAGAGAGCGTTTTCTGTGAATGTGTTGTCTTTTATTTAAGGTGAGCAGATTGCCTCCTCCTCTTCTTCCTCCCATCCAGTCAGGACATCTGCACCGTGAAAGGCAAGGGTGCTTCTGCAACCCAAGCAGCTTGGTGAAGATCCTTCTGGCCTTGCCATAGTGCGGACAGAAGTTCCAGTTAGAGCAGTGCTACCAACTGCATTGGAAGTTCCCTTCCCAGGGGGACAGAGAAGTTCAACTGGAACAAAATCAATGTCTCAGGAAAACCAAAACCAAACCATCTTTGGTGAGTGATTTCAATGAAAGATTTCTTAGTTGTGGAAAGTGTGGGTCTCAGGTCAAGAGAGAAAGTTCACGTCATTCGACTTGCTGTCAACACAAGTCTCCTCTTCCAGCAAGAGGCTCCTGAGGCCTTGTGTTCAGAAAAGGACTGTTCTGAGGCTGAGAGCAGGGATGCCAAGCAGCAGCCTGCCATCCACCTGGCAGTGGGCTGGTCCCCCGTATAGAGCCATCCTGCAGCATGCATGTCCCTGCGCAGCCCCATCCTACAGCATGCATGTCCCCTGCGCAGCCCCATCCTGCAGCATGCATGTCCCCTGCGCAGCCCCATCCTGCAGCATGCATGTCCCCTGCGCAGCCCCATCCTGCAGCATGCATGTCCCCTGCGCAGCTCCATCCTGCAGCATGCATGTCCCCTGCGCAGCCCCATCCTGCAGCATGCATGTCCCTATGTAGCTCTCATCCTGCAGCATGCATGTTCCCTGCGCAGCCCCATCCTGCAGCATGCATGTCCCCTGCGCAGCCCCATCCTGCAGCATGCATGTCCCCTGCACAGCCCCATCCTGCAGCATGCATGTCCCCTGCGCAGCCCCATCCTGCAGCATGCATGTCCCTATGTAGCTCCCATCCTGCAGCATGCATGTCCCTATGTAGCTCTCATCCTGCAGCATGCATGTCCCTATGTAGCTCCCATCCTGCAGTAGGCCATGACACCTGTGCAGCCCCCACCCTGCAGCAAGATTTGTCCCCTATGCAGCATCTTCCATTCTGACACAGGGTATGTCGTCTATGCAGCCCCTTTGTGCCTGTGAAACCCATTTTTAGAAAGGATGGTGGTGGTTATGCCCATGTGTTGGAACATGAGTGATCTGATGTAGGGGGGGGGGACAAGGAGAGCTGGGCCTGCTTGAAGCCAGCCATGTGTGCACCTGTGGAGGAAACCAGCACTTGTAGGCAGCCTAGTGCCTAGCCTGGCTGGGTTAACCTCCAGTGGATTTTTCCTGGGTAAGGAGGGTCCTCATGACATGCCTCTGGGCATCTTAGAGGGGCTCTTTGCTGGGGTGGAAGGGAAGCTGTGCAAAAGGGGGAGCAGTGGGATCCATCTGACCCAGCCAAAGACCTGGAAAGCATACGAGAGACACGGGGCCTACAAAGGAGTGGCCAGAGGAAGGAGGACGTGCCTGGTTTTGCCTAACAGCAGCTGGAAGAGATTCAGATCCTGCAGGGCTGCAGGCTTGTGTGAGGACTTGGGGACACTTTCTTCTCCCTGTAGATGACTTCCTGGCCACACTGGATGTCCCCGCAATGTGGGGAAATGAACAAAGTTCCTTGTGGGACAGACGGTCCTCCCGGCTCCACCTGTGTATCATGGGACAGTTTGCAGTTTTATTATTTAGCAGAAGTGGCACACGGCATGAAAATGACGTGCTAGCAGAAGTAAGCAAATCAGTGGAACACAGCGGCAAGGACGTCCATGAATGATTAGGGTCTGATGCGTGGTGGCCGCATCTCAAGAAGGCTCATCCTTCAGCCTGTCACCTCTGCACAGCAAGACCGCAGCAGACGGCTTCGATGCAAGATGCAATCTTATTCGTGAGGAAGCAAGGCACATCTATCTCCGCGACCTTCGCTGCTACACGCTTGCAATGATTCCTCAGAGCAGTGCTCCTGAGTCCCAACCTGGGAGAAACTATTATGTGAATCTCGTCATGTCATCCTTTGTCCTCCCTTACGGCTCATCTGAAAGTCATGGCAAGCTACTATAGCCACCAGGGCAAGTTCCTTCCTCGGGCCTCTAGAACTTTCTGCTGCCCTTGGTGATGACCTTTGGCTGCAATGTGGCCGCTCTCTCTGTTCCTTCTGGGGCTGCTCTGCGGGGCTGCTCTGCTTCAGGGGTTTGAAAGGCAATGTCTCCAACTCTTTGCCTATTGTTCCTTGGGCACCGACCTTGTTCCATGATGCCCCCACCTTAGAGAAGGACTCTCAAGATAAAGGTTGGGGCAGGTAAACACCACGATTTTGGATGTCAGCCACATCAAAGAAAGGCTCATTGGGTAAACCAGAGTCGCTGCTGCTCAAGAATCAGCGGTGATTGATGAGCTTGCCAGGGGCGTGAGGCCCCTGAGCTGTGTCCCTGGGGAAGAGGTACCACTTCAGAGCGTCAGGAACTCAGGGCTGCCCTCTCCTTCTGCCTTTGGCCTCTGCTCAGCTCCCAGGAAGTAGAGTCTTCATGGAGGTGACAGTGGGGTCCCTTCCAGTCACGGCAGTACCATGGAGGAGCTGGGAGATGGTGTCTGAGGTACAGCTCCCTCCCTTGCAGCAGGGCTTACTGGGAGGCCACTGTGAGCCCTTCCCAAGGACCCACGAGACCAGGATTGACCCAGAGTGCTAGGCTGGGGGTCGGGGACATTAGGGTAGGAAGATTCCTATCAGAAAACTCAAGTCATCCAGCATGGACTGTAAAATTTTTCCCCAGTCATCCACATGGCCCTGTGAAGAGGCCTCAGGCCAGGCCAGTGTTAGTAGATGCAGTGTGTATCTCAGAGGGATCTTTGGCCCAGGCATATCTGTTCCATTCCCACCTGCTGCCTGCTCTATGAACTGGTCCAGCCTCTGTCCCACACCTCAGGACAAACTACACAGTCCCGAAGACACTCCTTTGGTGTTATACAGTATAAGATAAAGGAGACCAAGGTGCAGCCTGCTCCTGCCAGTGTCCCCCAGAAGAGAGTCCTGACCTAGGGGTATCTCAGATATATCCTGGGGAGAATAGAGCTCTCTCCATGTTAGAAACATGTGTGGACTAGCTGCACTGGGGAAGTGCTGGGACACGATGCCCCGCGATGCCACATGTGAGGACAGCTAGGTCAGCCACTGTCACTGGTCTTATGTGTCTCCTCTCCCTCACTGATCCAAGATGGCTCTCCAGGCCACCAAGTCACATCACGTGGTCCCTTTGGTGGTTGCCAGGAAGCACCATCCCACACTCATCTTTTAACTGTTATGTTTCTCTCTTAGTGGGACAGGAAGCCATGACGCATCCTCATCCTTCCCCATGTTTAGCATGCAGGATGGTCAGCCTTTGACCAATGATAGTGCAGCTGAAATGAGATAAGATGGGGCCGACAGGCCTTCTTATATTATATAAGGCTCCACCATGTGCATCTGGGCTCTGCTTGGGGCGGGTCCTTGGCCAGTGTCTCTTCTCTGCAGGTCTAAGTTCCTTGTTCTTTTGTGAAGGACTCTAGGCAGGACTTTGAAATTGATGCCTATTGCTCTGGCTGATAGGAGGAAGATGGCTGAAGACACTAAAGGCTCAGTAGTGTGAGAAGGCCCCTAGAAAGTTCTGCAGGTAAAATGAAGAGAAGAGCACCTGGTTCCTATGGTCCTAAGCCCCCTGGATGTGCTGCTGTAGGACCTGGAATGGTTGTCTGAGCCTGGTAGGGAGTGGCTGGGAAAGGCTGGGAAAGGCTGCGGTGTGACACATGGCTTCCGCTCATGCCCACCATGGGCTTGCTACCCACATGCCAAGCAGAGAGTGTATTCCTAGCTGCTGACTGTCTGGTGTGCTGAGGTCCGGAAGGGTGGTCAGTGACCAGAAGTCTCTGATCAACCTAGGATCAGGATAAGCCTAGAGGCAAGAGGCCTCAGCAGAGAAAATCTGACAAGTGGTACCAATGCTAGCAACAAGATGGGTTTGTGTGAGCATGCACAGGTATAAGTGTGCATATGTATGAGTTTGCATGTGTGTGAGTGTGCACATGTGAGCGTGCACATGCATGAATGTGCATGCATATGAGTGTGCATGAGCGTGTGCACATGGATGTGAGTGTGCACATGCATCAGTATGCATGTGCATGGCATGCTTGTGTGTGAGTGTGTGTAGACATGCGAGCTTGCGCATTTGTGAGCACACAAGTGTTTGCCTGTACGAGCACTTGTGTTTGTGCGTGAGTGTGCATGTGTGTGAGTGTGTGTATGTGTGAATGTGTACATGCATGTGTGTGCTGGCTGTGTCTACATGAGCAAAGCTGCCAGGGGCTGGTTCTGATTTCCCCTCTTAGCAGCAGTTTTAGGGCAGCTGCAGTGAAAGGCAGCCTGGCTGGATGTCTGCAGCTCTGTTGCCATGAGACCTGCTGCTGTGATTGCCCTTAGGCCGGTGCTAGAGGCACAGCAGGCACGAGAGATGACCCAAGGGAGACACTGGGCACCCTGGTGCCTGACCTCTACTTGGGTTCTCTCACAGCCTGTAAGTTTGCAATTTTCTAAATGAAAAATGATTTTCATCATAAAAGAAATAAATATTCATTGTCAAAACGATCCCGTCCTTACCTTCTCTCGCTATGTCAGCTAGGAAGCAGTCGTGGGAGACAGCGCCAGGAGTTTGTCTTTGACAAGGATCATCTGTGCTCCATAGAGAGAAGCCGAGTGACAGGCATGCAGGCCGTTGCTGGCCTTTGAGGTTCACTGTAGTCCCATCCCAAGTAATGTGAGGGTTGGTGACTGTTTCTGATCATCACGATCCATTTCCTTTCCCCGATGCTGCTGACTTCCTTTTAGGATTTTCCCTCCCACTGGGCACTGCGGGAGTGGTCCCTGGAGATGCACTGCCTACACACCACCGAGACAGAGGACAGAGCCTTCTCCTGCTCCCTCTGGGTTCCTGGGTTAGGGCTGATCTGTCACAGGTGCTTTCCTGAGATTCTGGGTTTCAGGTGAATGAAGGAAAAAAGGGTGAAAGAAAGAAGAAGGGTGGTCGCTTATCTAGAGAACATTGGACAGGACCTTCTGGCTCTGGGTGGGAGATGCTATGCTTGGCCCCGTGGTTTCTGTGGCTCCACCAGGTTCCTGCCCTCATCACTCTGTGCACTGCAGGCTCTGTGGTAGGTCTGTTGGTTTGCTCCCATTGACTGAGGGCCTTGGCTACACGTTGGCTCATCTCTTGACAGATAAGGAGATCCTTCCACACCTAACATTCCTGCTTCCAGAAGACATGAGAACATTTTGGGGCCAACTTTTAAGGGGAAGAGGCTGTCTCAGGGGAGAAAACAAAGGTCACGGAAGAGGTAACTTTAGGCCAGAATAAAACCCATTCAGATCAGCTAGACGTAAGGAAGGAGAGCACCGGCCACCTGAAGGAAGTGAGAAGGGGAGGTGAGACTCAGGCCTGGCCTTCAAGGGGAGATGAGACTTAGGCTTAGCCTGTGGGGGAGGTGAGACAGACTCGGGCTCAGCCTTCAAGGAGAGGTGAAACTCAGGCTCAGTCTGTGGGGAAGGTGGACTTAGGTTTAGCCTATGGGGGAAGTGAGATTCAGGCTCAGCCTGTGTGGGAGGCAGGACTTAGGCTTAGTCTGTGTGGGAGGCAAGATTCAGGCTCAGCCTTCAGGAAACCAGCCATGACTGCCTTATTCTCTCAGGCTGTGGCTGCAAAATGGCCATCACGTGGTCCTCAAGTGTTCAGTTCCTTCCGTCAGTAGCTCTAAAGAGCTTCCAATTGGCTCCCATCAGGTCAGATGCTTTGCTATCATCCAGAAAGCTCCAAATGGGTGTTGGGGGGAAGGGGCACATGTTGCCTGGAGTCCATGCCCATGAGGGTATCTGGGAATTCTTAGTTCTCCCCAGAAAACTGTAGAGTGTGTGAAATGCGTGACTGTGGAATTCGGGCTCCATCTTCACACAAAAAGAAGACATGCAGAAGGTGCGGCTTGGTGGTAGAACACCCACCTAGTGTGCATGAGCCCGGGTGCCATCCACAGGTCTCTCTCTCTCCATCTTTCTCCCCCTCTCTCCCTCTCTCTCTCTTATATCAAGACTGTTATTTTGCTTCATTTAAATTTATTAACATATAATTACCATATCATAAAATTCACCCTCTAAAAGGGTATAATTGAGTGGGTTGTTAATATTCACAAGGTTGCAATCGTAAACACTAGCTGGTTCCAGAATGAAAATACCACTCTGTACCCGTTAGCAATCACCCACCTAGCTGTCCAATGCGATCACTACTTCGTCTTCTGATTCTATGGATTTGGATGCTCTGATATGTCATCTGATAGAATTGCTTGGCATGTGACCGTTCCCAACTGGCTTTTTTCACCTCTGCTGATACTTCTGAGAGTCATCCCTGTTGTAGTATGAATCATTACTTCATTCCTTTTGGCTTTAAATAAAGAGCAGTTCCCTTTTTAAGTAACATTTTTAAATTACCTTAAACAAACCAAATGAAGCCTTTTATGTTCCCTGTCCCCCTTCCCCTCTGCAGCCTACTGGTGTGACCACCTTAGATAGTCTAAGCTCTGTGGTGGAGCAGAGTAAACCACAGGCCCTTTGTACATGCCTGTTGGACCAAACACTGGTGAGACAGGACTTATGAACAGCTGCCCTGTAGCCTCAAAGTTTTTGTTTTTGTAATAGGAACAGCAGTTGAATAAATGTAGGTGATTCTGCAAACTCAGCCACCACTGCCCCTTTTTCAAAGGGTCTGCTAAAGATCTCTTTGTTTTGTTTACTGAGGAAGGTTTTTAAATATATATATTTTTAGGGAGCTGGAGAGGTGGCTGAGGGGTTAAGCCTCTGCCTTGCAGGCGGAAGGTCCTGTGTTTGGATCCTAGATCCCACATATAGACGCCCGGTGGAAGCGGGGGCGGCCTGTGTTTCTGGTCCTGGTAGGGCGGAGCCTGTGAATCCCGGGGCAGAGTAAACAAGGAGGAGGTGGAGGCGGTCCATGGTGGTTCCTGAATTCGTCCGTGGTTCTACACACACACACATACACACATACACACACACACGCGCACACACATACATGCACAATTGAATAAAATAATAAATAATAAAAAAATTAAAAAATATTTTTAAAAATTAATTTTTAAATTTTTCCAAGTTTTATAAGCATATTAAGTACTTATCCCTGTGTCCTTCCTTCCTTCTCCTCCTTTGCCCTCTTCCCTCTCTCTATCCCCTCCCTTCATCAATCCATCTCATTCCTTCCCACCCTCCTGCCTGTCTGCTTCTATGGGCCTCAGGGTTCCCTCTGGATTGTCTGTTTTAGTGGGGGTTCAGGCCTCTGTGGCAGACCAAGTGGTCCCTCCTTGGGCGGCCCCACTGATAGGGGCGTTCCTTTTCACCTGTCCAGCCCCAGGGTTTCTGCTGCATGCAATTATTGCTCCTGAGACCCTCCCTAATCTATGGAGCGTGTTGGCATGTGTCATAGTTAGGCACAGGTGTCAACTTGACTGTTGAGGGTTTGAGCTCTGGGCACAGTTGTAGAGAGTTGATGGTTGAGTTAAGCCCAGAGCAAACCTGCAGGAGATTGTCTAGCTGATGGGCAAGACCCAGCCCATGGTGGGTGGGATTAGGCCCTGGATAAATCACAGAGAGCTGGTTGAGAGAGTGGGCATCCTTCTGTTCACTTGGCCAGACATGCTGGTCTGGCAAGTAAGGATTGTCCCTGTCTTAGCTGTTTGTGGTGATGGTGTGGCCGGTTCCCTCGACCCTGGTGTTGGTGCATGCTCTCCTGTCAAGCTGGACTGAGAACTGTAACCGGACTGTTGTAAGAAAGTAAACTCCTTGTTCCCTTAAGCTGTGTTATGGTCATTTATCAGCAACCATGCAGGCGGACTGCAACAGCATGTCAGCCATCAAGCAGGTCTGGTAAGGACAAGTCGCACTCCATCGAGTCTGAGGAAGATTTTTACATAGCTCAAGCTGACCTTGAAACCACTATGCAGCCAGGGATAACTTTAAACTTCTGATCCTCCTGCTTCCAGCAGGGATGAAAGACATGAGTCACCACATGCAGTTTATGCTGTGCTGGGGTCTTGAACCCAAGGCTTCAGATGCGTTAGGCACGCAACTCTACCAAGTGAGCCACACCACAGCCCTAAAGATCATTTCTCAATCCTCCAGTGGAGAAGAGCGACGGAGCCAGCCTTGCTTTGAAAGGCACTTGACAATGCTGAGAATCCATCAGGCGCCCTGAGATTTTTCAATTAAAGTCCATCCTCAGCTAAAACATCTGCTCTATTAAATTCATCTCTCTGTGGCAGGCAGTTGTCCCCTGAGGCCTGTGATTGGGACTTTAAATGGCAGGATCTGTATTCGATGTGACCCAGCTTTTCCTCCAAGTCCTCAGAGACTAGAGCCAATTGTGCCTCTGACCTAGCTGGATATGTGGGGGAGGAAGGGGGGAATATTCTCCTGGCAGTGGGAACTTAGGTTTACTTTCCCTGGGGCATTTGCTTGAAGTGGAAGGTAGGTAGTCAGGGGTCGCCCTCTCTTTGGTGAGGTGAACCCCAGAGAACTTCCTCCTTCTGAACCTCAATACCTAGGGGACCAGGGTGGTCTGCAGTCATCAAGGAGGTGTCTGTCTCACTGCTCAGAGGCTGTTGTCATTTTGAGGGGTACCAACTGACTTAAAGAGAAGACCAAGGCTTGGAGTCTATCTGATGGGAATTTGTCCTGAATCCTGACACCCCTGTTTTTCTCTTCCTGATGCCAGACACACAGACAAGAAGTTAAGTCACACAGGGCCAGTAGAGGATCCTGTGGTCAGTGTGGGGTCAGGCGGCCCTTAAAGATCTTGTGCGTTTGGAGGATTTGTGTTTTTGTGGCCCTTCCTCTCTGGGTTTGCAATCAGCTCCTGGAAATGCGCTGGCAGTTTCAAGTCGTCTCCCCCATACCTTCCTGTCAAATAACATGTGCTCATTGCAGTCAGCCCTGCAGAGGAACAGAGATGGTTTTATGCTCACTCCAGCGCTCAGCTGGTGCAAAAGCCCTGGGAGCAGAGCTGCCAGCCTTAGGCTCTGGTTTGCTTCTTGGAGCGGTCAGCGTGGGGCCCATCTGTGGGGAGCTGGGTGCTATCATAAGACACAAGAAAATCACTAAAGAGTACCTGGTCCAAGCCATGTCTGGGGGTGCTGCCTTGGATGCTCATTCTGGAGAACCCCCGGTGTAGCCTCTGTCCCTTGGACAGGGGCAATCAGACTGAGATGGGTCTTGCCTCCTGTGGGCTCCTCATGGACAGCACAGACCTGGAGGCTACTCCCCCTCCAAGCAGAACTTGCCGATGGCGTCCTCTGATGACTCCACGCAGCAGAGACCGTGACTAAGGAGCAAGCTGTGTTTGCAGTGACCAAGCTGCTATGTCCCCAAGCACCTGAGATCATGTGACCCAGCTGTCTGTGGACTTTGTCCAATTCAGCATGCCCGGGTGAGAGACGCCACCTGATGCGAGTTTCTGACCCTGCGTCCTTGCGCGGGGACGTACCATGCTGACCAGGGGCTGCCGTCCTTCCCATCAGAGCTGCGGCCACCGCTGTCACCTGCAGCTGAACCAGATCCCAGCTGGAAATGAGTTCTTTCTGTTCCAGAAGCTTCTGTGAGGGCCAAGCACGGAGGGCAGGTGTGCACAGCGGTGCCGGTCCATCTTCCATTAGGCAACAACTTTGCCCATTAGGAAATTTTTTGTGGAAAACAAAATCTTGCATTTGCATAGTGTACATTTTGGAGGTGCCTCCTACATTTTACCTCGGACTTCACTCATCTCACCTACCCAGGTCCCTATCCTGAGGTTAGGTCTCTTTCTGGTCCCTGTTTCTTAATGAAAATCCCCAGGTTTCTAGTTACTTGTTTACAAGAACAGACTTAACTAACAGTGAGTGAAATTGCTCATCTGGGGCATTATGATGCCCAGGCGGGTCCGGAACCAAGCTCCAACTCTGCATCCTGTCCCTAGCTTATATCCTCCCTCCTCCCACCCCCTAGCTCAATTTAACCCAAGGCTCTTGGTGGGGAAGGGGGTCTTCTGCTCACCCCCTTCTCTACTGCCTCTGACTTCTGCAGGGAGGGGGCACTAGAGAGGGACAGGCCAGAGGCCTTCTGATTGATGACTCATTCTACTGATGAGTAACATACAAAACTGGCTGTCTCGAGGGGCGTGACCTTTATTCAGGAGACAGCATCTCTTGGACTTTTCTCTCAGGCTGAGGTTGCAGTTCAGTCAGTAGAAAGAATGATTGTCTGGCAGGCACCAGGACCTGGGTTCCATCCCCAGCATACCATAATAGTAATAGTAAATAGTAGTAATAATAATAATGCATTTTACCTTTTCTGTGGCAGACATCATTCCAGATACAGTCAGAGCTATAAGCAAAACATCTGATCACATTATGCTTCTGGCCCAAGCAAGACTAAAGTTAAACAAATGGCCACTAGGTTCATTAGAAAGCTCCAAGAACCATGGAGAAAATAAAACAGACACGGACAAGGAGACGGCTCAGTGGGTAGAAGCGCTTGCTGTGCCAGTCTGAAGCCCTGGGTTCGGATCCCCAGAACTCATGTAAAGACTGATCTGGTAGTGTGTGTGTCTGGACTCCTCGAACACTCGCAGGAAATTGGAGCTGAAGACCCGAGACCCTCCAGAAGCTCACAAACCAGCCAGTCTGACTCATGCAAGGAGAGACCCCCATGTCAAGCAGGCGGAAGAAGACTGACATCCCAGGCTGTCCTCTGACCCCCAAGCACATAAAGCAGATGGAGGAGCAGGGATGGGGTGGTGCAGCAAGGGACTCCCCAGGTCTGCTCTGCACTTCCTGGTCTTCAAGGCTGGGTCATGGCTGGGGTTTTCCTGCGCATGTCTTTTTCTCTTTCCCGGAAGCCTCTCTGTTCCTCAGCCTATGGGAATCATTGCTAAGGATAAACATCTCCCATGGGAACCCACCAGTGGGGACGACTCCAGTGGAGACGATTGGAGGCGGTTGAAGGTGGGCCTCTTCCCAGGGCTGTGATATAATGCCCAGACAAAAGCAAGCTGGGGTGGGGGAGGGTTATTCCAGCTCACAGTTGCAGTTCAGTCCATCATGGGGGGGGGGTCGTAGGGACAGGAGCCTGGGGCCGCTGGTCACATCACATACACAGTCCAGAAGTGGAGAGTCAAGGGCGAACGAACGCGCACTAGTACTCAGCTCTTAATTCCTTTTTATTCAAGGCTGGACTCCCTGTCCCCTAGCCTCAGCCCCAGGGAATGGTGCTGCCCACAGTGGGTTGGTTTCCCACCTCAATGGACCTGATGGAGATAATCCCCACAAGGATGCCCAAAGGCTCCTCTCCCAGGTGAGTCAGGTTGACAAGCTGCATGGAGCTGGCCACGGTCTTGCTGGGCCTGTTAGAGGGGTGGGGGCCCCTCCTTATCCAGAAGGCGTGTAGCTCTGGCCACGGTGACTGTGTTAACCGCAGAGATGTTCATAGTAGTGACGACAGTAGAACTCCCGCAGATGTCTGGCACTGTGGGGCCAGGCCTCCCACGCGCTTGCTTTTCCCACGACGTGAACGTGCTCCAGGGACTTGGGCTCCAAGACGTGCTGCCAATACCATCCCGCCCTCGGCTTGGTGCCCAGCCCATCCCGAGGGCTCCAGGGCTAGCCAGGCTGCAGATGTGGGAGTGGAAGCCAGTCTCACCCTGTGACATGTCATGTTGAGTGTATTACCACAGCAGGGGCTGACCGAGGCAGGCGCGATCTATCTGCCAGTTTGTAGGTGACTGAAATAATCGTGGGAAACCAGGTTCTTGCTCTCAGGGGCTCATGTGCTAGTTTTTTGAAGGGTGTATAGTGGAGCTTGAACTCAGGGCCTTGCACATGTAAGGGAAGCTTTCTACCCCCAAGCTACACACACGCTCCTCTTTTTGCTGTTTATTTTGAGACAGGGTCTTCCCATGTCCCTCAGGCAGGTCTTGAGCTCACTCTGCAGCCCATACGAGCCTTGAACTGGGGGTTCTTCTGCTTCCATTTTCTGAGTATCTGCGATGACTGATCTGTACCATCCGACTGGGGTTCATGGGGCTGAATTCTATAGAGAAGACTGATAAATGGATGAATGGAATTTATTACACAATAATAATCGCAGGTATGCAAACTGTTGCAATAAGAAGGTTCTTTGTGTGCGTGTGTGTGCGTGTGTGTGTGTGTGTGTGCGTGTGTGTGCACATGAAGGTCAGAGGAAGATGCACGGTGTGTTCCTCATTGCTGTCTGCCTTATCTATCTATTTATTTATTTATTTTGAGACTGAGCCATTCATTGAACTCATCATTTAGCCAGGAAGGCTGGCCAGCAAGATTCTGGGATCTATAACTTTGTACCCCAACTCTGGGATTATAGATATGCTCTGTTTCACATGGCTTTTATGTGGGTGCTGGGGATTTTTGAACTCGGATCCTCTTGATTTCACAGCAAATGCTCTTGCCCACTGAGTCACTTTTCTGACCCTGCAAAAAGTAAATTCTGAGTGCAGGGTAGATGTTGCAGTTTGCCTGCATGTTGCTGATAAATTCACGACCGAGCATCTTAGGAAAACAAGGGGTTTTATTCTGGCTTACAATTGTCCAGTTATGTTTCTTAGTCCAGCTTGGCAGGAGAGTTCATACTAATACCAGGAGCTGCGGGAACTGGCTACATCACACCCTTTGGTGAGGAGGGGCATACCTCACTAGCTGGCCTGAAAGTCTATCCAAGCATACTGAATGATGCCAGCTCCCCAAACAAGCTCCCTCCATCATATCCACCTCCCCAGGGAATGGACCCACTCACTATGGGCTGCGTCTTCCCTCACTAGTCAGACCGTCTCCTGCAGGTTTGTTTGGGGCTTGCCTGAACTATCAATTCTTCACAGATGTGCCAAAGCTTCGCCTGCAACTGTCAAGTTATACCTGGAACTAACTAGGGTAATGTCACAGAAACTTCTGAAACTAGAGAAGGGGACAGGACATAGTGATCTAACCAAGGGCAATCCAGATTATCCCTGCTACAGGAGTACAAAGGGTGGCTCCCACGTGGGTGGAAATTAATTAGCCAGGGAAAGCCAGATGGTGGGAGGGGCCTGTTTCAGGCACAGTGAGCTGGAGGCAGGAGGACAGAACTGTGCGGGGACTTGGTCATGTTCTGCAGGGGCTGCTGAGTGGGTGGTGAGGAAGACGAGCTGTGCAGAGGACAGAGCCAGTGTGAAGGCCCCCCCCCATGGGCAACAGAGAGGAGAGCACATGGGGGGGGGGACGGAGAGAGAGAGAAAAGGATCATGTGCTTCCTGAGAATCTTGGTGAGGCAAATGTGTAATTTGAATATTCACGTGCACAGAATGACCGCGGGACCCTTTCCTCAGCTGGGCGATAAGGTCACAAGAAAAGAAGACTCATACTAGGTTTTTACAGGTTGACTCTGAGGAGTAGAGGCGTTGGCAGAATGCAAGGCTGGTGAGAGCCCGAGGTTCTTGGCTTGCACGCGCAGAGAGGTGACCTCAGCAAACGCTCCAACCCTGTGCTCTGATCCCACTTTTCGTAAGGACGACGGTTTATGCTGCTCTGGCGCTTGGTCCCTGCAAGTGGCCTCCTTTTCCCATTGGCATTTATAGCAATTAAAACCCTCACTTGTCCTGGGCAAAGGGGCCTGTGGGGGTGATCCCAGCATTTGAGAGGTGGAGGGCACAGGATCGGAAGTTCAAGGTCATCTTCTGGTGCATGTTGATTTTGAGGCCCACCCAGATTACATAAGACCCTGCTTCACCAGCAATCAAATTAGCAAGCAAGCAACCCCTAAAAACTAAAACAACCCTTATCACTCACTGAAATAGCTGCTTATTTTAGTGCAGAGTCCTGTGACTTGCCAAATACTATTCCGGTATTGAGCCTTAACTTGTTATTAAGGTTTTTTGGGGGGATGTCCCTCAGAGATCATGCGTTTGAGCACCAGGTCCTTATAAATGGTGACCATGGAACTTTTTGTAAGAGACTGGGGAGCTTGATGGAGACGTGGGGTGGCCGGGGAGCAGGAATTGACAGTCTGCTTTCTTAGGGAGGTGACATTGGTGGTCTACCTTCCAGTCAAGAATCTTAGCCGCAGACTTGGTTCCCTTGAACTTCGCCATGCCTGCCCCACTGTGACAGGCTGTTCTGCTGAACCACAAGGCCAAATAGGTCCTTCTGCCTTAAGCTGCTTCTGCCAGGCATTTGTCTTGGTGATAAGCTAAGTACTGAACTTCTAGCCCCTTGTGGTTTTGCAAACATTTAGACTTCTGATGTAAAAGACTCTCATTTTTGGAGAAATCTTTAGAAGTATACTGAAAAAAAAATGCAGGGCTGGGGTTGGAGATCAGTGGTAGGGCACTGGGCTAGCATGAAATGGGCCTCAGGTTCAACCTCCCAGTGCTGCCAGGAGAAAAGAAAGGGAAAAAAAAACTTTAATGGGGCAACTGGCTCAGGGCAAAAGTGCTTGTCACCAAGCCTAACAATTTGAGTTTGATCCCCGGAACTCACATGGTAGAAGGAAGAACTGACTCCTGCAAGTTGCCCCCAACCTATACACATGTGCTGTGGCATGTATGTATACACATACTCATGTGTGCACACTCTCGATCAATAAATAAATGTAAAAAATAAGAGCGTTAAAACCAAATCTAATTCTACTACCAAGGGCAAGACCTCCTGTGGCATCTCGGTGCCCTTCTCCCTATTTCCTGTGCACGGCGGTGTGTGGGCAGCAAGGTCATGACTAATACAGTCTCATGTCTTTTTAATTTTCAATTTGCATTACATGTAATGCAAGTCTTTGTAATTCTAGAAGGATATCATACAAGATTCCCTTGTATAACTAACCCACGCCTCTTTATTCATTCTTTTCTTTTCAGCACTTCTTTGTGTTTCTAATTTTGGCTCTTATAATTTGCTGCAGTGGACATTTATTGTATTAGTTTATCATAACTCCAGTACAGAGTGCATACCTTCTTCCCTCCCCTCTCCTCCCCTCCTCCTCCCCTCCCCTCCCTTCCCTTCTCCCTCCCTCCCCTCTCCTCCCGTCCCCTCCCCTCCCCTTCCCTCCCTTCTTCTCCTCTCCCCTCCCCTCCCCTCCCCTCCTCTCCTCTCGTGTTCCAGGCATGAGTAGGCAGCTGGTGGTGGCTGATGGAGGGAAATGTTAGGAAGAGGAACCTCAGCCAGGAGCCCAGTCAAAGCACTGAGACCTGAATGATACCCTAGCCCCACTTTCTTTCTGTGCCTGAGGTCTCCCCGATACTCAGGAGCTCCCCTTCTGCTGCTCCCAATGGTTCTGAGGCTCCCCAAATCCTGTGACCTTGGGGCTGCTCTGCCATCTCACGATGACCCTAGGAGAACCTTTGCACTTGGGCCACGTGGCTCCATTGAGAAAGAGCATCGTTGGGCTTCCTTTGTCCACCTGCATCCCAGATGTCCACCGTGACTTGGTTAAACTGTTTCCTTAACCATCGAACAGAAAAAGAGGCTTTGCACATATGGGTGATGTTTGGAGAACACTGAGGGTGCTGAGGACCTCTGTCTGGTGCGGGGAACTGAAATCATGCACCCTCTGACATTCCCAGAGGGCCGCCTCTCAGAGGGACCCTCTGTCTGATTTGCTGTATCCTCCCCCGTCTTCCCTATCTTAGCAGTGCCTGAGCAGTGGCACCTGCAGGCCATATATGTGCATATGTATGTGTGAGTGTGTACGCATGCACACCTGTGCACATGCACATGGAAACTAGAGATATCCACATCAAGCAGCTTCTTTATCATATTCTACTATTAATTTTTATTTAGTGTGTGTGTGTGTGTGTGTGTGTGTGTGTGTGTGTGTGTCAGAGGGTACTGCGTGTCCCTATGAGGACAAGGGTGACTTCAGGAATCACCCTGGATTGCTTCTACCTCCTTGCTTTGCTCTGGGGTTTCCCAGGCTCCACCTACCAGAGCCAGAAGTGCAGGATGCTGTCGTTTCCTCCTGGCGTTTTTTACATGGGACCTGGGATCCAAACTCAGGATCTTCCGCTTGAGAGGCAGAGTCTTCACTCCTTAGCCATCCCCCCCCCCCGCCTGTTAGATGTCTGTTTTTGCTCTTGCTCTCTTCCCAAGGACCTTTCCTCATGCAGTCTCCTGCACATTCCCTGCTGTGTGGCTTCCCAAGCAGCAAAGGGACTGGAACAATGGCTTCCTTCTCCTGCTGCTTGTTTGGATCATTGCATTTGGGGCTATGAAGGAAGAATGCTGTGAATATTCTCATCCAGGTCCTCCTGTGCCCAAGGACAAGTGCTTTCCCGCCAGTAGTTTCTCCCCTGTGCTAAGTTTCAGTCCAGATCAGAAATGTCATTGGTATCATAGCCCACAACCCTCTCTCAGACTCGCGAGCTGCAGCTCACATCCTGGCTGTGTATTATGAGTGGGGAGGATCGGTTCCGTCCTGCTTTAAAGGAGGCTGATCTTTCCTCAATCCACCAGGGAAAGCCGCCCGCCTTCGGTCACACATTGAGAAGTGGAATTGCCCGAGAACTAGAGCAAGCCAAGTGTTTTTCTGAGAGCAGTTGTCCCAGTTTTCCAGCAGGAGAGTAACAGCGCGGTTTCTCCTCCCTCCTCCATGCCTAGACCTTCTTGGCTGGGAGTTTTTTTTCCCCCCTGTCTGGCAGTATCACGCGCTATCTCACTGCCCGAAGCTGAGGTTTTCTGTGTTTGTCAGCCATTCATTTCCGGCTCCTCTTCTGTGAAGAGCTGGGTCAGGGCCAGAGCTCGGATTCTATTCCTTGAACTTCTGTTGCTTTCATTTCTTAGGGAGTCCTTCATTTCCTCTGGACATTCACTCCAGTGACCGCTCGCCACCGCCTCAGGTCAGCCAATGAGTGTGCCTATAGACAGAGGCGAGCTGGGCAGAGGGGCAGAGGTATCAGAGCGCGGTACGCACTGAGGGCTACTCTGAGTCCCGGGGACCGGCAGACATTAATCCCCGTTTATATGTGTATACGTGTATGGGGTACATGCATATGTGCATGCATGCTTGCATGTTCATGAGTGTATGTGCACGTGAGCATGCATGCATGTGGCCCATGGCTGATACCAGGAGCCATCCTTGATTGCTCTTCTACCTTACTGTTTTGAGGTTGGGTCTCTAGTGGATCCCAGAACTCTTTGATGGGGCTAGTCTGACTAACCAGCTTTGCTCTGGGGATTCCAGTCTCCACTTTTTGGGGCTGGAATTACAGGTGGGCTGCCACACCCACGTAGCATAGGACCTGAGGGATCTGAATGTTGGCCCTTTTGTTTTTGTATATTTAACCAATGAGCCACCTCCCCAGCCTAGGCATGGAGTCTTAACCAGAGGAGCTCAAAGCCTCACTGGCCTGTTTCTATTATAGTTGGCTCAGGAGACCTCTTTTCTTCAATAAAACTTGACTTGGCCATCCCAGGGGTCTGTGTGTGACTCAGGGTTGGGCTCTCAGGATGGCCTTGACCCAACTACACTTGTCTCCAATGTGGTAGGTGAGGACCTGCTTGCCTGGCTCTCCTTAGTGATATCTCAGTCTGTCTCCTCCTGGTTCTGGCTGTGCCTGAGTCTCATCACACAGGGGCCTGCAGAAAGAGGTTTGGCACATGTTCGTGCAGCATCCTTTTAGAGATCGACATTGCTGTCAGGGAAGAAAGGCCGCCGAGCACGGCTGCACTCTTTGATGGCGAGCAGTTTTCAATTAAGCGAGAAGAAAAGAGCCGGGCTCGTGGCAGACACCTGATCTGCCTGCCAAGGAGCCAGGGTGCCCGGCTGCTGGACCATTGTCTATGCGAGCCGTGTTTCTCTTCCACAAGCTGCTTGGGAGGAGGAGGACAGGAGCTCGAGAGCCTTGAGCCTGGAACATGTGTGTACTCAGGAACATGTATGGAGGGACAGTGGGGATTCCACGGTCTGGCTGGGTGGTCTCTGGAAGTGAGGGAGAGGTCCCTGCTTGTGGGGTCCTCTAGCCCTTAGCACTTGCCCAGGTGCCTAGGGTGGGGGTGTAGACTGAACTAGACCACAGGACCTTGTGCAGTGATCCGAGGGCCAGGAGGTTGGGAGGCCTGGGCTCAGTCGCGGGTGTGAATCACCTGAGGGAGGAGCCTCTGGCCATCCCTGTGGGATTATCTTAGTCAGATTCATTGAGATGGGAAGACCCGTCCACTGTATGTGGCATCATGCCCTTGGTGGGGGTACTTTCCACCCCTAGCCTGGACATCCCTGGAGGTTGGAAAGACACGAGAGCATCCACCCAGGGGTCTTTAGTAACTGGCAGCGGCAAGCTTTGTGTACCTCGCCCTCTCACCATGGGGCAAGGTGATGAGGGGGGTCACAGGGGAAGGAGGGCTGGAGAGGGACAGTCCATTGAGTTCCTCCATTGGTAGCAAAGCCACCTGCCCACATGTCCCCAAGCACCCGGCACCTGGCAGAGTCAATGGTGAGGACTGGGCCCTACCAGGGAGCAGCCTGGCAGCCCCGAGTGCTGGCAGCTGCCACCTGCCAGATACAAGCCGAGTGGGTTCTGGGTACTCTTCCCATGTCCAGCCCTGAAGGGTAGTTTATGGCTGTGTCTATAGCAGAGGAAGCAGACAGTAGGGAAAGGGGCTTCTGGGTCACACAGCTGGCAAGTGGCATACGGACAACATGGGGGCTTGGGTGGCAGACCCTCTGATGGGAGACCACAGGAAGGGTGCAAGTAGAAGGAGCGAGCCTGTGTCCTCGGGCGGTGGGGACTCTGCTAAATCCTCAGAGAGTTAAGGCATCTGTGCAGCGAGACACAGACTTAAGGGGAATCGATAGAGCTGCTTAGTGGTTTGGGGCCATGATGCACAGTGGTACCTCTGCCTTACTGATGGAAACCATCATTCATTCCAGATTGTCATCTACAGGGTGTGTGCCGCACAGGGCTGGGTGGCTGGTGACAGACACAGGTGATGTGGACATTTCCCTTGTAGAGCCGAGGCCCGTTGCAACTGACAGATGTGGTCAAGGCAACCCGCAGGGGTCAAGCCGTGACCGCCGTAGGAGTCCATTACTCACTCTGTCTGGGTGACTCAGGGGACGTGAGGAGACAGCTCACTGTCCCAGCGAAAACAATGATGCTCCTCTTTCTGGGAATGTCTCGAGTGCTGGGGGGCCAAGTAGTGTTGAACCTGTGTTTCCACATGGACACTGGCTTGGGACAGGGACCTATGGTCAAGATCCCTGTCCATATTCTCTGACCCCAGGCTGGCACTTAACCAGGAAAAGATGGACAGATTCAGGTTAGTGCTGTTCCCACTGCAGTGAGCCAACCAGATCCCTCCAGAGGCCCCACCGTGCCTGGCCCACAGTGATATCTCTCCTTCAAGCACCAATTCCAAAGTCGGGAAGGCATGGATGACATGGCACGAGAACCTAGCCAATGACAGCCAGCTCACGGTACTGATGGTGTGAAAGTGCTGAGTGTGGATGTGAACCCCAAAGACGCGTGTCACCTGGTGAGGTCTAGTGTTTCTAGCAGAATGCTGGGTGAGGGGTGAATGAAATGACTGCCAACTCAATGACCCGCCCCCTTCTCCCAGCCCTGGAGGTGGGAGGGCGTGGGGGGGGGGTTGGGTGGGACCATTGCGAGGGAATCTGAATCTTGTCTACTCAGAGTTCTCCAGTGACTCCTGCCACCAGGGCCCTGGGAGCTGTGGCCGACATCCCTCACTCTCTGGTTGTGGAGCACAGCGAGTCCATGCCCCCACAATGGCGCTCTCACTTCTGAAGAATACCAGGCAGCAGGCAGCAGAGTTTTGCATCTGACATTCTGGGGGGACCGAAGCCACTGCCCTTTGTGAGCACTGACAGGGAGCAACTGGCTGCCGTTCTTCGCGGGCGGGGACATGCTCTGTCGCACGGCTTCCTGTGGCTTCATAAGCATCCGTGAAATTGGCCTGTGTGCTCCAGCTGGGCAGATTGCCAGGGCCACCAAAGCTGAGACCCTGGGGGCTGGGCCCCACCCTAGTCTGGCTCTGACTAGAACTGGGACTCTAAAAACAATCACCAAACAGCCGGGGTCCTGGCAGCTGCAGATGAGATCTCAAAAGCACTCTGGCCAGCTGGCATGGGACAGAACTGTCTGCCCCCAGCCCTTCTCCACTGGGTTGGGGCCTCTTGGGAGTAGCTGCTTTCATGTGGGAGGTGCTTTTAGGACCATAGACAGGCAGTCAGCTGAGTCCCCTTTTCTCTTCTGCCTGTTGAAGATGCTAGTGTCAGGGAGATGGGGTGCTAGGTGCCCCCTCTTGCCTCATCCTGGGACCCGGGTATCCAGAATGGTTGGTACAATACTAGCTTGTGATGTTAGTAGTGATCATTCACCTGATACTAGGGGACAGGTCTTTGGTCCCACCCGAGAGGGATCTCTAGATTAAGGTTGGCCTCTGAGGATGCTTATAAGGGACAATCTTGATTGCATAACGGATACGGGAAGACCCAATCCACTGTGGCAGGACCATGCTTTGGACTTCATCTCTGGATAAAGGTGGAGAGAGCTACCTGAGCACAGGTAAGCATGCTAGCCAGTAAACAAGCATGCATGATTCACACAAGCATGTAAGTAAGCAGGCTAGCATGCAAGCAATCAAGCAGGAAAGGCTGCAAGTCAGCAGGCAAGCAAGCATGCAGACATTGATTCTTCTTGATGGTGGATGTGATATAACCTTGGCTGGACTTATGGCAGGCAGACCATGGAACGCTTGAGGTATAAGCATCCTGCAGAGGAGGCAGCAGCTGAGAATTTGGTATCAGGGATTCAGTGGCAAGGGTTGAATCCAAGCGTCACCACACCCCAGTTCTGCTCATGGTGGGGAAATGTCTTGCCATCTTTGTTTCATTTTTTTTTTCTGCCCATAGAACAGAGCTAACTCTACCACTAAACAATACAGATGATCTCATGAGTTCACACTCATGAATCACTTGCCTCATTGTACGGTCCACATCCTCCCCATCTCTGAACTTGCATGGGTGTGAAGACATCTGTCGTTCACTGTGTCTCTAGCACCTGGTAAGGTGCTTTGCACAGTCTGCGGAGGCTTTTTCAATGATCACGCGGAATCCCTGAGGTGTGCACATGGAAGGGATTACAGATCGAATCAAATGAAACCCTCAAGCCTGGAATTCTGATGATTGACAGTTGAATAGTCCCACCTCAAAAGTGCATTGAGCTGAAAGCAGGGACTTCTGTGATTGAAGGGCCAGGGCAGGAGGAAAGACGTTAGTTTCAACCCTGTGAAAGATCAAAGCCATGCCCTGGGCTCTGTCATTTTCAAAGCTTTCACTAGGTACAGCTTATTTGACAGATCCCGGCTTCTTCCTCTGCTCCCACTCAGCGCGAAGTGGCCAAACTGGTCCCTTTCTCCTTGAGTATCAAATAATCTCATCAGATAGAATGGGGGAATAATGCAAATAGTTTAATTTCTACTGGACAGTTAGAAACCACACCCGCCACCCTTCCAGGCTTTTTACCTCACTTCCCTAGTAGCTCTGGGACGCTCATTAACAATGGAAGACTATAAAAAATTGTGTTTCCACCCATCCTTTCTCTCTTGTGCAGTGAGGTTGCACCACGGTGGCTCCTTCTCTCCTAGCCAAGTGCTCATGGTAGCTCTCTCCCTGTTCTCTCTGACCTCAGGCTATCTCCTCTACGCTAATCTTCTCCAACCTAAAAGCTAAGACCTCTTTGTCTCCTTGGACCAAGCGTCCAAGAGTTTCTCTTATTTTCAATAAAATCCCTGCTTTAACCTCAAAAAACAAAACAAAATGAAAACAAAAAAAGTAGAGAAGTCTCCATTTTTCTTATATGGGGAATGGGTTAAAGTTAGCCATTCTGTGCCATTTAATTCTGAATTCCCATTACCCTTTATAAGGAGAAAAATCAGAGCTTTGGAAGTAGTGCGGTGGGTGAAGTACCTGCCATTTAATTCTGGACTTGTACTGTTTTCAGAAGGAGAAAATAAGAGCTTGGCAAATTGGTTCAGTGTTTCAAGCTGCAAGCATGAGGACCTGAGTTTGGATCTCCAGAGCTGGATAGGGAGGTGCGTATTTGTAAGACCCATGCTGGGATAAGGCAGAGGCAGGCAGCTCCCCAGAGCTCCATGTTCGATGGGAGACTGTTTCAAGGTGGAGGATGATCAAGGAAGGTACCTATTGCTGACCTCACATGCACTTGCACGCATGTACAGCACATGAATACAATACATGCACACATACACACCATACATGTATCCACATGCACACAAAGGTGCATAGGAATATGCAAACACCACATATGTGTGTGTGCATGTATATACACACACACACTGCACGCATGCACTAGCCACTGTAGGCTATGGTGTCCCTTCTCATGTGAGTATCCCTCCTGCTATCCAGGGAGGAAGAAATTGATTTCCCCAAATATATGTAAGATGACTTCCTATTCACTGGGGTAGAAAGAACCAAATACAGAGATTCCTATCTTCAAGGGCTTCCAGAATCATAAGCCAGCCATTGGGTATTGTGTGGCAGATGCCTTAGGTACCCCCAGCCTCACTTTGGCATTCACTGTTCCCGTAAATGCCAAGAACATTTACAACAAGCGCCGGTGGATCCCTGCCTGAGAGCAGCCCTGGCAGCTGGGCATGTGTGGCGACAGACTGGACGTGCCAGGGAGCCCGTGCATCTCCAGGCGGTGGCGGACATGAGTCGGTGCTGAAATCTCAGCCTCCTGACCCTCTGAGTGGCACAGTCTTCCTTGATACTCTCTGATGGCATTGAATGCCAGCTGCCATGCTAGAACCCGTGTTACAGTTCATGCATGCAAGGCATGGTCCCCAAGGAGAGGTTCGGGGGAGGGGCTTTGGAGAAGCGACTGGATCATTGATCTCATCAGTGACTTGCTTTGGTGATGGTGTCTCATTTGATGTCATGATTGGGAGGTGGCAGAAAGCAGGAGAGCTGGCCTGACTGGAGGACACAGACCACTGGCAGGAACCTTTGAGGGGCATGTCTGGTCTCCTGACCTTGCTATCTCTGTGGCCATGATGCTCTGTCTCATCACAGGCCGATGGAGCCAACTGACCATTTGCTGAAACCCTGAGGCTACAAATCTTCATGACGAACTTTTCCTTCTTAGAGTCAGCTCCCTCAGGCCTTTTGTCCTGCATGAAAAGTGACTAACGACCTCCCATATGAAGCCTTGCTACATGGCTTCTGGGGTTTCCTCTGGCCTTGCACTTCAACTTCATTTCATGTATATTTCCATATTCTACATCCAAAGCAGATAGGACAGCATAGGGAGCCTCCATCCCATACCTCTTCCCCAGACTTGGCACTCGATCCCAACCTTGTTTTGTCTACACCACCGTAGGCTGATTTCTCTTCTCCTAATTTATGTTGAGGCCTAGACCTCACATCATTTTATATCCTTTAGTGAATGTTTCTAAAAGGTAAGGATTCTTTTCAAAGCCCAGTCACAGCATCCCAATCTTGCCTGGAAGGTAACAGGAACCCTTTCTTCAGCGTGAGGGAGCATCGGCGTTCAGGTCCCTAAGCCCTCATGCAGCACACCCGCCCCCCCCACCCCCCCCTGTGCCCGAGCACGGTCTGTCTACACTGTTTCCTCCATCTATTGTTAATCTATAATGATCCTGATATCCCACTGCGCTCCTGAGTACATGTGTGTATGCTTGTGTGTATTTGTGCACATGTATGTTTGCATCTCTCTCTCTCTCTCTCATACTCGCTCGTTCTCTCCATCTGTGTATGCTCAGACCATGTTCTAACAAAAGCCAAGTTTTTGACTACGGACTCTGCTCTAGAGGATGGAGCACTCATTTTTTCCACAGCAAGGTGGAGCACCTTCGTTGCACATTTCCTTTGTCTGTTCTGTTGGAAGGCTCAGGTGTCTCTGACTCACCAGCACCAGGAAACTCTGTCGGGATGGCGGGGCATCTGTGTGATCTGGGGAGCAGGTGTGGAAGTGCCACAGGCCTCATCACACCCCCCAGTTAAGAAATGGAGACAGTCCAGAGAGTGCATGTGCCGACTTCTCCCTTTCCTGATGAAGGGTGGAGACGATGATTTCCACGGACATGGGCCTGATGTGGTTTTTGTAAGCAGATGCGTATCTGGGTAGCTGAAGTGTGCCACGCTCTGGAGACAGGATGTGCCAGAGGCTGGCAAGTTGGTCCCGGTGACACAGAGGGAGGCCCAGGGCTGCTCATCCCAGCACAGTGTCCAATGTTAGCCTGTGTGGCTCGTCCTGCCGGGAGCGCAACTGTCAGGACAACACTGAACCAAAGGAGCATTGGGAACAGGTCAGGCTGGAAGGGACGGGACTCCGGAAAGTGGGACTTGGTTCTGAGTGAGCATGGCCCAGGGGAGTCGACTCCCTGAAGAGTATGTGTGCCAGGGTCTGAAAGGGAAGCAAGGCCCTGCCAACATGGAGCACATCTACCCAGGAGAGAGGAACGGGGTCCTGTGGAGGAGAGACCTGGGGCCAGGAGGGAGGGTAGGGGGAGTGGGAGTGGGTAGAGGGGGTGGGGGATAAGCTGCCAAGTTGTCATCCCTCTAGTGACAGTTCATTTTGCATGTTGCCTTGATTGGATTAGGAAATACTTTTAGAGTGTTAGTGAAACCATTGGGTGTATCTATAGGGATGTTTCCAGAGAGGATTAACAGAAGGGAAAATCTACCGTGAATGTGGGCTGCACCATCCTGTGGGTTCTGGAGAAAGCGCCCCAGCACAGCAACTCCTTTCTCTGGTTCTCGATCTATCAGGATGAGAGCAAGCAGTGTCCGTTGCCATGGATGGGGGCTGGTCCCACGTCTGCCTGTTCCCCCACCCCCATCTGCCTGCCCCTCACATCTTCTGCCCCTCCCGTGATGGATTATATCCTCTGAACCGTGAGAAACGACAAATCTTGCCTCGCCCCAAATCATTTTGGATAGATGTTTGATCGCAGCAGTGGGAAAAGCAACTAACACACACCTGTTCACGGAACTTCACCATACAGTGAATGGCGAGAACATGGGGTCTGAGAGCCTGATGCCTGGGTCAGAATGGCCCTGCTGTGGACTTCCCAGCTGCGCAACTCATCCTGCCGTGCCTCAGTTTCCACACACGCTGCACAGGCTTGTCCTACCTGAGCATCTGTGGTGGGGAATCACTGAGCCACTGATGGATGCATTAGGGTGGGGCCTGAGACACACCAGGGGACCGGGAGGTAACGGTGTTTGTCAGTATGTCTGTGGCTCAGGGGTGTTGGCAAGGAACATGGACAGACAGTGGGATTCCTGCCTGTCCCCTGATTTTCAAGTGGTCAGGCCTTGGAGAACTTCTTGCGTCTCGCAGTCATTTTTGGTTACCGGGGGACGACATGAGCATCTCTCATAGAGCCAAGTACCCTATGGGAATGTACTGAGTGCTGAGGGGGGCCCATGGGAAGTGGTCCAGCCAGCGTGCAGCACTCCCCCCTCCCGGTCACCATGCTGACTGCTTCCTGGAGCAGGCTATAGTACACCCCCCTGTGCTTGTCTGTTAAAAGCACATTAAGTGAGCTGGGAAGATGGCTTGCTTGGAAAAATGCTTGCTATGCCAGTGTGAGGACCTAGTTCAGATCCCAGCACCCACGTGGAAGGCCAGGTGTGGCCACACACACCAGTAACCCCAATATGATGGAGGTTGGAGGGAGGAGGATCCTTGGGATTTTCTAGCTACCAGCTTAGCTCCAGGCTCAGTGAGAAACCCTGTCTCAAAGGAATAAGGAGAGTGAGACCAGGATGCCGGACATTCTCCTTTAGTCTCTGCATATGTGGACAGTTGGAGATATCCCTCCCCCCATATAACACACACACACACACACACACACACACACACTCTCTCACAGCTACTCCCTCACAAAAGGAGTACAATACCTTGTGTTCCAGGGGAGTAGGTGTGATGCTCACTCAGTGGACATTTAAAAGCCACGGGCTGGCAGGCAGTCAGGCTGGTGTGCATGTGGCAGGCTTCACAGCGAGCTCTTGCCCACCAAGTGCCAGTCCCTGGTGAGGACAGATGGGAAAGATCTGGAGACCTAGCAGGTGTCTGGACTGACCCAGGAACTCAGGTAACCTGTGACCTTTGTTGTCTCTAACTAGACCACTTTACAAAGCTGGATGGACAGATGCTATTTTGTAGCAAATTGGCTCTGCTTTGCCATTTGCTATTGACCCCAAGCGGAAGCCCCATGTGCTGTGCGTAAGTTTACTTTGAATCTGTCCAAGCCACCTCTGCTCATAGAAAGACACCCGTGTGGAGTGTTTGGGTGACAGTTACCCCTCTTATGGAAGAAGTAAGCTTTGCTTCCTCTGGTCAAGTCTATGTCAATATCTCAGCAACCCACAAACATATGTGGGCTTGAGACTGTCTTTTGAATGGGGTTGAAAATCTTCCTGGAACTCTCACTAATTAATGACTTAAATAAAAACCTTTGATGCACAGTTGTTTAGTGTTTGGGTGATAGTTATGATTTTAGCCTTTAAACACTAGCCCAAACATCATACAAACAGAAATGAACTCTCCACTTAAATGACAGGTCCATATACATTGTGTGCACACTGTGAACCACTGTTCACGCCCGTGTGATAAACCTTCACAGACCTAATTTATTTTCCCTTTGTTCTTCCTTGTGGCCTACAGTAGTAGGCTGCAAGCTGCTGGCTCCTGTCTTGCTTCAGGTTTTTAGTGTTTGACCTCCCAGCCCTTGGTGATCATACTTCATTCAGTTACCCCAAATCCCCAGGATTTGGGCTTTTCTACACATTTTTTTTCTATACAATATCACACAATTTCAGGGTGACTCATCACCTCCCTCCAATAATTCTGTCGAAGAGATTTACATCTTGGGTTGTCTAAACTTCTGCCACGTTCATTTCTCTGTGTCCTGGGGTGTTTGCTCAGGACCAAAAAAAAAAAAAAAGAAGGTGCCATGTCCAAAGAGGCCATACTCAAACCTCACATAAAGCTCATCTGAGAGACCTCAGTGGACTAAGTAGAGCAGAGCAGGCCCCCACTCGAGAGTCTGTGGGTCCTTCCTTAGTCACACCCCCTCCCTGCAGATAGGGGACAGCAGGAACGCCTCTTTTTGTGTGTTCTGGTCGGCTCTGGTCGGCTTCGTGCAACGGAGGATGGGTGTCTCTGGTCCTGGAGTTTCGCGTTCCTTCTCTTTGCTCTGCATCTTCTAAGTCAAGGGACAGACACAGCCACCATCAGGCTCAACAAGACCTTGGGACATTTCCACGCTCAGCTGTCACACACTGAGCTCTGCAGACAGGCTAGGAGAGCGGGTAGGATCCCAAAGCTCCGCCACTACAGGAATGGCTCCCCACCCACAAGAGGGTTTCTCGGGTGTTTCTTTTTTTTTTTCCTCGGCGCTGCCGTATCGTTCCGCCTGGGCGGGATTCTGACTTAGAGGCGTTCAGTCATAATCCCACAGATGGTAGCTTCGCCCCATTGGCTCCTCAGCCAAGCACATACACCAAATGTCTGAACCTGCGGTCTCGGGTGTTTCTTGAAGAGGCTGTTATTATGTCATGTTACTAATCGCCTTCGGATATTCAGAAGTCTTAATCAACACCCCACAGTGTAGTTTGGACACAGGAGAGCATGGAGTATGCATTAGTTAGCCCCCCTGTGCTGCTGAGGTCGCGTTGTGGGCGTGGCAGCTCTGGAATCCCTGCCACGTGGCTCTGTGGGCACCCTGAGCCCTTTCTTCTCTTGCTGACAAGTCCAAGCCCATGTTTATCTGGGGCTGGGGCTTCCAGATGTGGCCTCTGGAATGTTGCTCAGGAGTGACACGCCCCTCTCTCTACCATCACCCAGAACTCTCTTCAGTATCTCTCCTGGGCACCCATCGACTACCTTCCCCTCCCTCTTGACTCTATTCATATTGTGCCACCTCATCTCTCGCTGTGTGCTGTGCATCTAGTTTTTAACTCATTGTTTCTTTTCTTTCCTTTAGAAGCCCACAGCTGTATACAGCTGTGTCTCTAATGCTTCGGACAAGCTCCGCACTCACTTGGTCCTCAGCCATACTTGCTAGATGGACATATATCTGTCCAGCAGAGACCGGCCTTGAACTTGAGCCTTTGGGACACTGACCAGTCAGTTCTTTTCCTGGCAATGGCCTTTCTGTGTGCTTGGGTCCAGCGTGGGTTGTCTAAGCCTGGGTCAAGTTGGGCAAAGGCTAAACCAGGAGGAGGACAGAATTCCTTTATCCTGCATCTGATATTCTCAAAGGGGGAAATGAGTATCACCTATGTGACTTCTTTCTCTTTCTCTCTCTCTCTCTCTCTCTCTCTCTCTCTCTCTCTTTCTCTCTCTGGCTCTTAGATGGCCTTTGATCTCACTTGACAGTTAAAGGGATCCTTTGTTCAAATGATTTGTGCATGGGAGGGTGACGACACAAAGATACGGAGGATCTATCTGTGTGATCCTGGGAGGGGCTGAGGCTGGGAGCAGGTGATGAGGAGCAATCAGAGAGGGCGTCACAGAAGTGCCAGGAATTGAAGACATGCAGGAGTTCACTGGAGTGCACCAGAGGGAAAATCATCTGGGAAGAGGGAGCAGGGTGTGCAAAGGTCCTGAGGTCAAAGAACTGCTAGGGATGGCAGAATGTGCTGCTCTGAGAACCTAAAACTGACTGAACTTTCTAGATGACTCGGCCTCCTATGTATGTCCAAGTTTGGTGCAGCCCAACCCATACCTCACTAGCCAACCCAACACAGTCCAACCCACCCCATTCCACTTAGCCCGCCCCACCCCAGCCAACCCACCCTCACTGACCCCAGCACAACACACTCTAACCCAAACCAGCACAGTTCACCCCACCCCACCCACCCCACTCCACCCACTCTACCCTATCCACCCCACTCCATCCACCCCACCCAACCCACACTCACTGACCCCAGCACAACACAGTCCAACCCAAACCACCACAATCCACCCCACCCCTCCAGCCCCACCCCTCCCACCCTATCCCATCCACCCAACACAACATAACCCACACCAACCCAACCCAACCCAGTCCAAACCACCTCACCCGGCCCCACCCAACCCAATACAGTGCACCTTATTCAACCCAACACAGACCATCCCACCCAACCCAACTCAGTCTACCTCATCCATCCCACCATAACCCACTCTATTCAACCTACTACAACTCAACATACCCCTTACCATCCCAACAGCCTAACCCTACCCACCCCAACTGCCCACCTACAACCCACTGCAACCCAACTCACTCCAACCAACCTATCACAACTTACCCAAAACAGCACGGTCAACCTGGCTCACACCAACTCAACTCAGTCAATCCCACCCAGTCCACCCAGCCTGCACATCCAGTCCATACACAGTTCACACACAACCCTCCATAGTTCACCCCAAGCCACCTCACTCAATCAAACTCAGTCTACCACAACCCACCTCATCCAACCCCTCACACCCCACCCAACCCAACTCAGTCTACCCCAACCCCCCCTACCCAATCCATTACAGCCCATCCCCACCAACCCAACTTGGTCCAATCTACCCCTCCCATCTGAGGCAACACAATTAAGCTTAACTCATCTTGTTTAACCTACCATGCCCACCCCAAATTACTCCATTCCAACCCAACACACCTTAACATGATCCATTCTGACAGATCTCACCCCACTCATCCCAACCCTAGTCAGTGCAGGACTGAACTGGTCAAGTACAAAGACCTGTGCAGGCTACGGAACGACACAGCCCTCTCACATTCTCTCAGCAAGGGAAAAGAAGCAGATGTCCTTATACAATGACCAGGTCATTCATTCATTCATTAACTCACTTATGTAGTCATCTAACAAGGACTGAGAACTTATAAATGCTGGATGATGTTGAAGCCCCTCTTCCATGGAGTTTATCCTGGAAGTCCACTTCCAGTATTGGTTGGAAGTAACTGGCTGGGCAGAGTAGGTGAGTTGCCAACACATTGCAGATGGGGACAGTGAAAAAAGCACAGGAGGTGGGGGTGGGGGAGCATCCCTGTGTAGCCCCTCAGATTCAGCTTCTTGACTCTTGTTAGGACACAGATCTGCGTGTGGAGGGGAGGTGGGAGTCGGCGGGGGCAGGTGCAGGAAGAGCAGAGCTGGGAGGAGAGCCACCCTGTGTAAGTTCTGGAGGGGGCAGGGTTCGTGCCCCTGGGGATGCAATGGGTTCAACCCCTCATCTTTAACTCACTGTCTCAACGGGCTCTTCTTCCTCTCCCTGGAGACTTCTGACAGGAACCAAGCATGGCCCACACCTAACTTCACTGGACTATGGAAGACCTTCAAAGGACCCCATCCTACCACAGGCCCTTCTTGCTTCTGCACTGGAGTCTGTCTTCTTGGCCTGTGCATGCCATGTCAGTGACTTGCTCTGGCACCGTGTCCCTCAGTCATTCGGCAGCTTTGGAGATAGGCTTTCAGATTTGCCTCACACTGGTCTCTGCATGTGTGTATGTGTGTGTGTGTGTGTGTGTGATGTGCTAATGCCCTCCTATTATGTTACTATTATGCATGTGTAAAAATGTGTTTTACACACACATATCCATGTGTTTGCATACATAAATGTGTATGTGGACCGCCCCCCTCCCCCCTCCCCCCCAGTCAGATGACCTGGATTTAAATTCCAGGTCAGCCACTTGCTAACTCACAATCTCAGATGAATGGTATCACTTCTGGGTGCTTCTGTGTCCTCTTCTGTCACCCCGACTTCATGGAGTTGATTGAAGATTCAATGGATCAATGTCTGTGAAGTTCTCAGGAGGGAATATAGCTCAGGATCGGGGCTACAGGAACATTGGCATTTCTGTTCCCCCCCCCCCCAGCCCCAGAGTCATTTGCAGTTCTGTGCAGGGTTCCCTCAGGCAGTTCCCAGGAGGGCAGCTAGCATGGCCCTGTTGTTACCTGGTTTGACAGCTGTGCCACCTCCCTGAACCTCACTTTTCTCCTCTGGAAAGTGGGACAATCTTTCTCCTTGGTGGGGCGAGGCTGCTGGCGGGTGACATGCCAGGGGTGCATCTTCCCTGCCTGGTCTCCACTTGTTCTCCAGTCACGTAGGTCCATCTTCTGATGCCCAGCAGCCCGCACACGTTCCTGCCAGCTGGTGGACCTTCATTTGGTGAGCATGCGTCACCCCCCCTCACTCCCCCCCCGTCAGACTTCCCAGACTGCTCTCCTCTGTAGGTCTTTGTCTCCCACTGGTCGCCTTTTGTGCAAGCAGTCAGTCAGTGGCCCACAGCTGGTACCCCTACTCTTCCCGTTGCTGCTACTGGAGTTATTAGGGCATCACAGCCTGGGTTCCGGCAGCTCCAACAAGCATAGCTCAGCCCTCCATTCTCAATGTGCCAATCAAAGAGGCAAGTAACGGTGAGAGCAGTGAGGAGATTCAAATAAACTTATCTGATATTGTGACACCAGGAAGAGAAATGGATAAAGTTCAATGACCCCTCAAGTCCATATTGGGGGCCCTGACATGAAGTTTAAGTTTAAACAGAGGGTCAGAAGTCTGCAGAGCTCAGCAATCTGGGTCAAGGTGTGGTCCCGCCCATCATGGACCCCATCATTGTCTTGGCATTCTTTTTTATTTCATCTCATTTATTTATTTTATTTATGTGTGAGTGCATGCATGTGCATCAGAGGACACTGTGTGTCCCTGGGGAGGACCAAGGGTGACTTTGTGAATCACCCTGGATTCACCTCCTTTTTGCTTTGCTCTGGGATTTCCCAGGCTCTGCCCTCCAAGGATAGAAGTATAAACCACCCTGCTCTGCCTGGTGTTTTTACTTGGGACCTAGAATCCGAATTCAGGACCTTCTATTTTCAAGGCAGAGTCTTAACTCCTGAGCCTTCTCTCCAGCCCCCCACAAGGCATTCTTACACATTGTCAGAACTGTGTGAAATCTCTTCCTAAGGAGGCAAGTGACAACTCTGGCTGGCACTAGGCTTCAGCCTTTTCTTTCCGCAGGCATGAGATTCCTGCGGGAAATTTTAATTCTTGGGTCCTGTCCTCCTGACAGTCTGATGGTGTGAGTGTCTCTTTTTAGATTATCTCCTCTCCTGCCAGCAGAGCTACACGGCTTGGCTTTGTAAATAAAGTCTTATTGAAACGGAGCCACCTCATGCTCTCAGTGCCCTGTCTCGGTGCCCTGTCTGGACACTTTCCTGCTCCAAAGACCTGGGTGATAGTTAAGACGGAGCCCATATGGCCACGGGGTCTGGACACCTACAGAAAGGTTCCTGGGCCCTCTTCTGCTCTGTGAGCCACTTGACGCCCAAGGCCTGGATTGGGTTCTCAGAAACACACGGTGTGAAGTGATTTCGGGAAGACAGAGAACTGGGGGGTTGGTGGTGAGGCAGGACACTTTGCTGCCTGGCAGTGCCGTGGTCTCCAGCTGGCACTGGCACTGGCACTGTGCCTAGGGTGTCCCAGGCAGAAGGTCAGGAGGTCAGAGAGGCCGCCAGGAGCCACCTCTCATGGTTTTGCGGGAGGTGGGTTTTCCCGTGTGGAGGGAAGAAGGCCCAAGGGGATCCGAAGCAGAAAAGCACTGTGCGTTTAGTCTACAGAGTCGCTCTGGACTTTGTCTGCATTTTACACCTGCCTCAATGGCTATTCCATTAACATCTTCCATCCTCAACCTTAACCTCCAGTGAACTGTCTGTGACCATGGGAACTCTTGCTGACCATGGCTGAGTGACAAATACCTTCTGTCCCTGGAAGCTGGCCTCGCTCACTCTTCCCAGTGCATATCTTAGTGACTGGGTGCTTTAGTCCCAAGGACCCCCCCCAACCCCTCCAGGAAGCTCCAGGGGTGAAGCAGGAGAAGCGTTACAGTTATGAATCATGCATATGTTCTGTCTTAGCATCTTATTTGAAACAGTAGAAAAACCAAGCAGAGGGAAAAAGGACTGTCAGCCACAGCCAGCTTCCTGCGGGTGGAGTCCGCAGATAATTAACAGGGGAGAGAAATTCCTCAATGTCAGGGCTACTCTACTTGCACAGGGAGACCCCTCCAGGAGCCTGCTGGAGATTCCTGTCACATGTGTTCCCCTTGAGGATCACTCCCTGCTCCTCCTTCTGAGATGCCCCTCAAGTAGGTGGCAGAGGAGGATGAGGAAGGAGCCAGTTTTGGCTGAGGCCTGGCTGGGGCAGCCCTTGATTCTAGCTAGTGATGAAGATCTTGCTTCCCATGGTCCCAGACTTTCTTGCTCAAGAAATAAATCATGAGACAGAGAGATGGCTTAGAGGTTAAGCCTCTGCCTCGCAAGCAGAAGGTCCTGAGTTTGGATTCCGGATCCCACATTTTAAAAAGTCAGACAGAATGGTGGCAGCCTCTATTTCTTTCTGGTCCTGTAAGGCAGAGCTCAGAAAACTTCAGAGCAAAGCTTATAGGAGGTAAAAGCACTCCAGGGTAATTCCTAAAGTCACCCTTGGGCTTCCATAGGCACACACAGTGCACACACACACACACACACAGTGCACACACACACACACACACACACACACACACACAGATATACATGCAAAAATAATAAAAAAAGAGAAGTAAATAATTTTCTGCTCTGGGGGTGGGGGATGGAAGAGGGGCATTCTCTGTCCTAGAAAATTTGGAGATGGCTCCAGTTGTGCCAGGAACAGGGCTGTCTCTTGGGCAGCGAGCTGCATTCATCTCCAGAGGCCTCACTATCAGCAAGACACTGCAAGGTTGGAGTAAAGGGACTTTTTGAAACCACATCATTCTTCTACAGAAATCCTTTGACTTCACAACGAATAAGGGGCCATGCAAGTGTTTGGAGGATAAGAATTTCACCATATGATGATGCAGAGAATGTTCTAGATAAACATTCTTCATGGGAATGGAGTCTAGTTGGAGCTCCTGTGGGAAGGGTTCCTAGTTACTTAGCTGACATTCATGTTTTCCCTTCTATGGCTTCTACAGCAGCTGCTTCAACTAACCAGAAAGTTCTAGAGACTGCTGCTTTGCTTCACTGCTCTCCATTTTTCTTTCGGAGCTAACAGAACCTAATGTCTACACACACTACAGAGCAGCTCCAAACACAGCCTGCTTTTCCCAGCCTCCTTTGCAGCTTGGTGTGACCACGTGACGGAAAGAGAAAGGAGAGTTGTAGCATCCAGGTAGAGTCCTGAAGGAGTGAGACTCTTCTATTCCAGCTCCCCTTTTAATTCATGGCTTCACAGCTCCATGTAAACGTGGCATTGGCCACTCTGGCCCTGGTACCTGGGCAAGACAGAGGAACCTAGGCCCACCGGGCTGCCATCAGTCCAGCCTGTGCTGCCCTCTCTTGGACGGTTCCACTGGGGAAAGCTGCAGCTGGACCAGGTTATCCCTCTAGACAGAAGTCTCCCCATGGTCCCCCAGCTGGCTCCCCCAGTGAGGCCACAGCACTCTACAGTAGATAGCTGATCACGCTGCCCACAGGGCCTTACCGCCCGCTGCCTGCCTCGGGCTCCAGGAGAGGATCCGAGCTTTGGAAAACACAAACACGAATTTTCTCTAGATTCTCCTCCTAAGCCACGAACGAAATCTCCACGCATGACTTCACTGTAATTGCTGAAGACAATTTCGATTCTCATTCCACACAGAAAATAGGAAAAGGAAAAAAGAATCTAGCAGATGGCCTGGGTCAGGTGCCCCTTCTTTCCTATACACATTATGGGGATACAAGAGGGCTTACGTGTGTACATGCACATGCACACATACTCATACATTTGCACACACACATGCTCATATACATGCACATTCAAGCATGTACATGCACACTCACACATGCATACATATACAGGCTCAAGCATGTATACACACATGCATACACAGACATGCTCACACATGCACATACATACATATTGAAGCATACATATATAACATGCACCTACATAACACTCAAACACACATAAATAATGCACACACGCACCTACAAACATACTTATGTGTACACATGCATACCATGCACACTTTCACTGAAACATGCATGTAAAGATGTATGCTCATACATTTATGTACACATGCTAACACAAAGTTACTCTGTGCAAAGTTTCTCCAGGGAGGGATTTCATGCACTTGTCACCTCCTGGACTGAGGCCTGGACTATGTTTCCACAGAAAGTCTCAGAAGCTATCAGCTGAGTGATGGATCTTGGGGTCACCTGTTCTAGGCTGCAGCTTTTAGGGGTCCCTGCCTGAGAGAGACAGAGATGTTCCAGAAAGCTGCCTGACCTTACCTTAGCTAAGGCACAGGCACCAGGACAGAGGCGGGGCCTGGTGAAGGGTGTGGCTAGAGCAGGGTGAGGCTAGGATGTCAGTCAAAAAGAGGCGGGACTATCACTGAAGGCTCATTATGGTGGCCGGAATGGGACAGCTTAGGTTTGGGGGACAAGTCAGGAAAGCTGGGCATGTGGCATGGCATGGGGGACCATGCAGGTGTTTGGAGGATGTTGAGGCCTCACAGAGCCCCTGCTCCCCAGGGTACTATCCAGCTCACTGCCATCTCCACCATTCGTCCCTGAGTGAGTCCCTCATTCCCGGCAAGTCTTCTGGTACCTTTCATTATGCATGACATGCATTAACCACATGCATCAACACATATGTGATGGTCAGTTCTCAGATGTTAACCTGACACCTAGAAGGTGGCTCTGGGCGTCTCTATGAGGTATGACACAGTTCAGGCAGGCCTCTGTGCATGCCTGTAGGAGACTGTATGGGTTGTATAACTGATGGGGGAAGACCCGGCCCACAGTGGGTGGGATCACCTCTGGGCAGGTGGATAGAGGTGGAGCTGGCTGAGCACTGGCAGGCAGCGGGCAGCAAGTTCACAGCCCTGGCCCGTGCCCTCTGCTCTTGCTGTGGATGGCACGACCAGTTCTCTCAGCTTTGATGCTGGTGTGGACCGTGAGCTGGATCGTGAGCAGATTAAAATCCTTTCTCCCCTGAGTGGTTTGGTCCAGGTGTTCATTGCAGCAACCAGTTACGGACTGAAACGAGGCCTTCGAAACTACTGAGAAAGGACTTAGGGTATTTGCTCAGCAGAATCACTGTTCTGCCCGGTGCCCCTGGCCAGGCCTGGTCTATAGGGTTCTGTTACACCCCAGAGTGTCGCCACGAGGAAGGAATGCATCGTGAAACAGGAAGCAGCCAGCATCCTGTCAGGTCAAGTGAGCAAAAGAGAGCATTCTAGTCCCTTCAGTGGCATTTTGTTTCATCTTTTAAAATATGGCCCATGGAGTCACCTACACAGCCTGAAAGGTATGTGGCTGCAGCTGGTGACAGAACTGCAGAAAATCTGTCACCGTACTCCGTGCTTGTCCATTGGTGCCCTCAGCCAGAGGATGTGTTAGGCCACGCCCCACCTCGGTCTTTGCCATGCACCCACTCGGTGTCTAAGGGGGGCCTTTCTTTCCGTCTACTCACCTCTTCCCATCGCTCAGCAAACTCTCACCTGCTACCACCACCGGTTCAGGCCTGTGGCTTCTTGCCCATCTCAAACAAGCCTGACCACGTCTCGTCCCTGGTCAGAGCTTCCAAGGCTCCTGTGACCCAAGTCATCACAGGCCCGAGGCATCTGTCATCCTCTCCCCGCTGTCGCCTGTCACCTCTCTGGTCTAATCTTCCTCTCTTCTCTTCCACCAGCCCCCAGGCAGCTCCCCAACTCCTCCCACTGGCTTATCAAGCCATTCTAGGCCATGAGGTTAGACTGGGAACCCGCCTGGTGTCCTGTCTCTGATTCTACATTATCATCCGCTCATCTGCGGGACTTGTATGTGCACCTGGTCATCTCTCCCGGCCCTTTGCCCTATAACAGTGTCTGACCTCTGAGGACCAGGGTCACCGGCTCCTGTGTTCTCAGTGCCTGGAACATTGCTGGCGGGAGTCACCCCAGATATGTACTGCTGCATGACTCTGTGCGTGTGTGTGTGTGTTATTTATGCATCTATGTGGGTGCATGCAGTGCACGTGAGTGACTGTGTGTGCAACGGCCAGAGGTCTACATCTGGCATCTTTCTTTATGGCTCTCTACCTTGTTTTATCAGATCACAACTCTCACTGGCCCAAGAGCTCACTGACTTGTTAGGTTGGCTGGTCATCAAACTCTTGTCTCTGTCTCCACAGTGTTGGGTTACCGGCAAGTACTGCCATGTCTGGCTTATACTTGGATTCTGCGGATCTGAATTCAGGTCCTTATGCTTGTGCACCGAGCGCTGGACCCCCATGGGCCATCTCTCCAGTCCCAATTCTGCTGCATGTTTGACCACATGAAAAAAAGAAGAGTACTTAGGGCTAAAGCAGTTTGGGAGGTAGCAAGGGGACAAGGGTCTGGGGTAAAAGTTCATACTTTATGTAACAGTGCAGGGATCGCTACAGCACATAAACAATTATATGTGCTGGTAAAACCTCACAGGAAGAACAAGTAAGAAAAAACAAAGTTCCTTTCAGGGCACTACTAAAGCAGAGGCTAGAAACACAGAGTGAAGGAGAAATCAACAAGGTTACAGCTCTTTGCCTGGTGTTGCCAGGAACTGGAAGATATATGGAGATATGTAAGCGCACGTGTGTGTGTGTGTGTGTGTGTGTGTGTGTGTGTGTGTGTGTGTGTGTGTTCTGTAAAACAGCTACCATTCTTTTCCTGGCTGCTTGAAGAAACGTTTTCTTCCTCAGTGGAGGGACAAATTCACAAAGAGTGAGATTTACATGCTCCGAGCCTCTAATTTCCTCATTTATCACTTGTCAGAGCCGCAGGCCCTTCCTCGGCCCACACGGGGTTTGCCAACAGCTAATGGCATCTTTTGCGCATCATCACAGTTTCAGAGAAAGATCTCCTAGGCTTGCGGGCCGGAAGCTATTGGTTAAGTGCATGCTTGTGGCCTCGCGCCCTCCGGGTTGGGCACCAAATTAGGTTGTCAGGGTTGGGTCTCCGGTCCTGTATCCATCCCGGCAGCCCTACACCCCTTCCTCTAAGACCAGGTAACCACGGAAACCATGCTAGTTCCTGTGGACGACCTCTAGCACTGAGGTGGGCTTTGGCAGCCAGGCTGGGATTTCTAAAATGCTGTCCATTTAAAAGTCAGGGATTCGACCAAAGCTTATTGGACTTTGTCCCTCAGGGAAGCGGTAGGAGGGGACATTGCTACCTGAGGGGAGGAGAGCGGGCTGGTGACATCCTGGGAGAGGCGAGTCTGGGCAGGTCTTCCAGGGCGCTAAGCCTCCTCGTTCCCTCGCCCTGGCTCCTCCATCTGTCTGCCACAAAGTCCAGCTCCCAGGGAGGTTCTATTCAGCCCTGTCTTGTCTCTGGTTCTTGTGACACAGGCATGCTGGGTAGAGAGCCAGGTCCCCTGGGTCCTTCATTCTGGCCAGCTTGAGGGCCACACACACACCACTCCTTGATATGACCAGCAGAATCCCAGAAAATGAGACAAAGATCTTTCAGCCTGTGAAACGCTCAGACACTTGGGACTCTGAGAGAGAGTAGAGATGGTTTATACTTGGGGACCGGCTGAGGAAGAGGAATCCGGGAAGTTTCCTCCCTCTGTGATGACAACTAGAAGACCCAAAGTCCGGTTGCTGTGGTCACAGTGAGCTCTGAAGTTCCACCTCACCAGCCATGGGACATGCGTGTGCTCCTGCAGGTGCCTTGGGGGCCAACGGCAAGAGAAGGCGCTGAGAAAGGGGGGAGAACACGCATGGTTGCTGAACCTCAAGATATCAGCTCGCCAGCGCCCACCTGGGGCGGCTTCCTGGGGCCTTTAGCGAATTCAGCAGTTCTGGATTTTAATTTTTTAGGCCTCCCTCACCCCTGTCCTAACCCCACTTTGGTAGCCAGTGTGCTCCTGGGCTCCTCAGATCCTGCTTTGTGCCCCGGGTGGCACAGTGGCTGGCATGGGGTTGGTGGACTACGAGTCAGCCTCACCTGTAACTTGATGCAGGCCTTGGCAGAGTGACCCGTGGGGGCAGGTGCAGGAGGTCTCTGTAGAGTCGTGGTAACTGTCTTCCTTGTTTGCTCCTTGGCCGGGGAGGTCCTGGCTTGGACTTGATTTGTTTTCGTCCATCGGCCCAGGCTTCCCCGCAGCTTGGGATTAGCTGTGGCCTCCTTCCTGCAGAGACTCTTACGGCCTTCTCTGGGGAGGATACCTTTCAGGGCTCTGGCTGGGGCTTCCTGTGACAAGCAGTCCGTCCCCGTTTCCGGATGAAGAGGCACTAGCTGGAGGACTGGCCCAGATCGCGTGGTGAGTGGCCACTAAGGAGACTTCTGCCTGCCAGGACTTCGCGAACACAGGACATCTCTGCTGCTTGGGGCCCTCTGCTGGGTGCCGCTGGCTGCTTGCAGATGTACAGGGATCCAGGAATCTAGGAGACTTGGGGTCCCTGACTGGCTCTAGAGACTGAGCGTGCTCAGCAGTGACCTCTGACCCCAGGCAGGAAGTGGGTATTTGTAGAAATCAGAGACCAGGGCAGGTCAGAATCAGGCCCTGGGGGACAAACAAAGCTTTTGTGCGGATGCTGCTGGGAGGGGCGGGAGCTTAATTATGATGTGTGTGGATGCAGCTCAGGGTGAGCAATTCAAGGGTGACCTTGGGGGTCAGGTCACAGCCTAGCAGTGTCTGCTTAACAAGGCAGAAAGCGCAGCTGCTCAGAGTACAGAGGGTGCCTCGCATGGAGCCAGCGGCCTCTGTGAGGGTCTCTAGTGTTGGGCGAGGAGGGGGACGCCGTGGGGGCGGCAGTCATCTTGGTTCTGCTCTGCTGCTCACTCACGAGCATTTTCCAAAGGGAGTCTGGCAACCCCAGCCCTCCTGGGGGTCTCTTTCCAGTTAGTTCCACGGTTATTGCCCTTCCCAAGTGAACCAGGGCATGGGTGGTGAGGGATGGGCCTTGCGTGGGCTTTGATGGGGACAGTGTGAGACCCTGTGAGGGCAACTGCACAGATGCAGGGCCGGGGAGCCCATGTGATGCTCGGGGGCAGACACTGGGGGGCATCTCCACTGTCTCAGGGCCAGCGGAGCCCACGCGGCCACGCTCGCTCTTTCACGTGTCTTCAGTCAAACTGACGCCTGTTTTGCAGGAGCATTTTCCGTCGTTATGAGTCTACCTGGATCATCCTGAAGTCCCAGGTGATCCCTCGGCCCTACACATTCAAGTGCGGAAATGACTATTTAGATGGAGAATGTGTGTTCCACCATCTGCTCGTGTCTAAACTCACGGGTCGCACAGAGACCCACAATACAAGGGACATGGGGGGACAGGGGCTGCTGCTCTCTGCCTGGCACTGCCAGTGCTGCGGATGGGGATGTTTCTGTCATGTGACCAGGTAAATGTCTGTCTCTGCAGAGAGCTGCCCTGAGCAGATACTATAATATTGCCACATTTTCTTTCTTACAGGCCTCCTTTACCCCAGCTGGTAATTTCCTTGTTTTTTCAGCAACATTTGTTGACAGACACTTTGTTATTCCCAAACCCTTCATCATTTAATGAATACCAGTGTTTCTCAAACTGTGTTGACCATAACCCATTATAAAAAATACATTTTACAGTGGGGGTTGGGAATATTGCTCAGCAGTATAGCACTTAACCAACACCTATAAGACCCTGGGTTCCATCTTTGATGCCATGAAACAAAATATTCTACATGCACGCGCGCACACACACACACACACACACACACACACACACACACACACACGAACATGGGAGTGCCAAAGGAGTCCATTCAGGGTATTGCTGTCTTCAGCCAGTCAGGAGAGGCAGAGAACTTTGCTGACCATAACCCATTATAAGAAATATATTTTAGGGGCTGGAGAGTTGGCTCAGGGGTTAAGCCTCTGCCTTGCAGGCGGAAGGTCCTCAGTTCGGATCCTAGACCCCACATATAGACGCCGGGCAGAAGCGGGGGTGGCCTGCGTTTCTGGTCCTGGTAGGGCGGAGCTGTGAATCCCCGGGCAGAGTAAACGAGGAGGTGGAGGCGGTCCATGGTGGTTCCCGAATTCGCCCGTGGTTCTACACACACACACACACACACACACACACACACACACACATACACACGCGCACGCGCACACACGTGCACACACACAATTGAATAAATTGAAATAAATAATAAAAAAATTAAAAAAAGGAAATACATTTTAGAGTGGGGATTGGGGATGGACAGACACATGGACACATACAAATTCACACACAAACACATACAAACTCACATACACACATACAACCACAGACATATAGAAACAGACATACCCACAAAAGCACACAGCCTCTTCCCACGTATGTATGTGTGTGTGTGTAGTGAAGTCCAGTAAATGCACACACACAAAGAGACATACAAACATGCAGGCACATACAAATACACACACAAACTCGTACACATAGAGACACACAGATATACATACAAACACACACATAAACATACATGGATACAGAGATACATGCACAAACATGTACACACACACACACACACACACACACACACACACACACACACCAGATATACATGAATCTCAAATTTCATGAAAGCAACATTCCTCTTTGCTAAGAACAGTGCTTTCTAGTATTTTCTACGTAATCCTAGTATTTAGCGCTGTGACTGCTGGCTGCAGACACTGACTGTGTTTAGCTGGCCCTTCTTTCCCACGGCCCTGCAGCCTCTGCCCACGGCTCCCAGTCGTCAGGGGTGGCTCCTTCTGACCAGCTGGCTCTTCTCTGGAGACCTGTCTTTGTTCCTCTCCTGACTTGTTTGCTCTCTGGCGGAGCTCACGTCTGCCTCTTTATTAGATTTTGATGGTCATGAATTACTTCCAAATTGCTTCTTTTTTTTTTTTAACTGAAGAAAACAATTTTTTAGGTGATTGTTATTTTATTTTTACTGTTTCTCTAAGAACAGAAAAAGAAAAGTAGAAAGGGATGATTACAGTAGGAAGGAAGTGGACAATAATTACAACATTGGACCTGGTTCTAGATGTGGCCAGTGGAGGCCAGATGAAGAGGCAATCGCCCAGCCAAGCGCATCCCTGTAGACATCCAGGCAATGATGGGGGTGTGCACTGTGGGTCCAGATCAGCCTCTCCTCATAGGCTCCTGTATGGCTTGAAATAAGCCCTCCATGCACACACATACTGACTCATGTGCTGAATGTTTGGTCTCTAGTAGCTGGTGATGTTTTAGGAGGTTATGGAAGCTTTCAGGAGGTAGAGCTTACACTCACTGCTTCCATGGTGTTCTACCCAAGTGCACGGGTCAAGCAATTGTGCACCAAACCGTCTAGAACTGTGCCAACCCAAAGTCTCCTGTCCTTAACGATGCTTACGCCAGACCTTCTGTTAGTCATGTGAAAGTAGCCGATACAGTTTTTTTGGACAGGATAATCCTATTTGGGGACACTCTGTGCAGTCTACCCACTAGACATGAGCACCCCAACATCAGCAGTTACCCAACAACTGTGACTCACAGTGTTAGTATAGTGAAAGGCCACCAGCATGGACCACATATCAAAAGTGATTGTGAAGGGACTTAAAGAAGCCGCTCAGGGGTTAAGACTGTGCCTCTCAAGCACAAGGACCTGAGTTTGGATCCTGGGTTCCATGGGAAAATTGCCAGGCAGAAAGGGCGACAGGCCTGCATTTCTGGCCCTGTTGGGCAGAGCCTGGGACATTCCAGAATGAAGCAAAAAGATAGAAGCAATCCAGGATGACTCCAGAAGTCTCCCCCCCCCACACACTACAAAATGATGGTGACGATGTTATGATGGACCATGTGTGGCATGTGGGTGCCCGCTGTCATCTCTTCAGTGTTGCCATCTGAGGTGCTCAACACATTGCAAACAGTGATCTTGGTGCTATGGGATCAGATGTGGCTGAAACTGACTTAAGATCTCGTCCTGGAGCTAGCTGGAGGGAGCAATTCCGGGACTCCCTGCACCTGCCGCAGACTGTGGTCAAGACTGACCTTCCCTGACATGCAGAGCCGGCTGGCATGGACGCCACCTTCCAGCTGAGCAGGCAGCGCCATCGGCTATGTGTTGGAATTTCAACAGCGCAGAGCCTGTGCGGAGCTGATGGGTAGAACTGGCAGAAATGTTACAAGAGGCCTCCACTCTGGCCAGCCAGGGCCCGAGGACATTTGCTTGTGTTTTCCTGCTGAGAGCTTTCTTAGCTCATCCTACCTGTGTTCCCACACTTCACTTGTTCCTCGGGGCAACGGTTACTTTGGGCATAAACTCCCAAGGGGTTGTTCCAAGAGCCTGTGGCCTGTGCCCAGGGCTCCACTGTGGTGCAGGGGCAATTTCTGGGTGGTTTTGCTTGTCTTTTCTCACACTGGATAGCCAAGTAGTCCATGGAGCCCCCTGCTACCTAAAACAACCCATGTGGGTGTTGGCACAACGACTTGCCAGCCGCTTCTTGGTCTTCTTGGTTCTATTTTTCAGGTTAGAGTCGGCTTCTTTCTGGGGATTAAGAGACAGCTGGTCTGAGTCCTGCATCCTGTACCCTCAGACGTGCTTGTCACCCTGACACCTTCACTGGGGAGCCCTGAGCTGTGCACTGTTGACGGCTGTTTGTGCTATGGGGTTTACAGTTAAGTAACCATCATTACCATCACCACCATCATCATCACATCACATCACCATCATCTTCACTGTCCCCATCTGTAATACCAGTACGCTCATCTCCCTCAGCACCATCACCAGTGTCACAATCACCATCACCAGCATCATAATCAGCATCCCCATCATCATCCTCGTCATCTACACCTTCATAATCATCATCACCTACACTATCACCATGGTCAACATCATGGTCAGTATCACCACCATCATCACCACCACCATCATCATTTACCATTGCTATCACCATTCTCACCATCACTATCATCATCCCCATCATTGACACTATCATAATCGTCATCATCTGTGCTACCACCACCATCATCATCATCACCATTGTCAACATCATAGTCATTGTCACCATCATCCTCACCATTGGCAACACCATCATCATCAGCACCATCACCTTCACTATCACCATCATCAACATCATCATAATCAAAACCACCACCATCATCATCATCACCATCACCACAATCATCACCATCATTACCGCCATCATGTGTATCTTTGGAGTAGGAGAACCAAGATCTTCCTACTGTATTAGGCATCAAGAGCAAAGGGAGCCAGCTTTGTGTCCCTGTCATAAATTGCCTGAGACAATCAACTTCAAAAGAGGAAAGTCTTTTTTAAAAACTTTATTCATTCATTCTATTCAGTGTGTGTGTGTGTGTGTGTGTGTGTGTGTGTGTGTGTATTTGTATCATAGGGCACATGTATTTTTCTGGAGGACCAAGGGTGACTTTGGGAATCATCCCACATAGCTTCTACTTCCTTCTTGCTTCACTTTGGGATTTCCCAGACTCTGCTCACAGGGCCACAAGTTCAGACCGCCTCCATTTCTGCCTGGCATCTTTATGTGGGACCTGGGATCTGAACTCAGGACCTTCTGCTTGAGAGGCAGAGTCTTAACCTTTAAGCCATCTCTTCAGCCCAGAAGCCTTATTTTTACTCTTAGCTCTTGAAGTTTCCATGGTTCTGTGTGTGTGTGTGCATGCGTGTGTGTGTGTGTGTGTGTGTGTGTGTGTGTGTGTGTGTCCCATATCGTGACAGGAGCATGTGGAAGAGGAACCACTCAGCTTATAACTGCTAGGAAGAGAGAAGAAAGAGGTGTTGGGGTCCCAGTAATCCCTATAAAGGCATGAGTCCACATAATAAGAGCATAACCCATGGCTCAGTGGGTCCTTGCAGGGGGACACATCAGAGCCAGCAGGACACCACACTGTGGTTGGGGTTCACATCTAAGGAAGGTGACACTGGGTAATATTCCAGGAATAAGGGGGTGTCCCTCCCAGGAAGGCCCAAGGCATGGCATGGGCTCGCCATAAAATATTGGATCACAAAATTTTCCCACACCACGCTGAGCGCTTAGTCAGTAAGTAGGATCGGCCTTTCCTGTTTCCCTTTGTGACCTGGGACAACGATGGGAATGACTCAAGATTCCTACTGAGGATGCCCACTGACCAGCAACGCAAAGCAAGAGAAGACAACCGTATCTCAGTACTAGATACGAACCAACACCAGTTACCACGCCTCTGTGCAGGGGCATCTCTGCAGCCAGCACTTGTTTGGGAAGGTGACTTAGCATGAAGAAAGCATCTGACTGACATCATGCAAAGAAAAACCCAAGGTTACCCTGCAGAATACACGTTCATGACAAGTCCTGCTTTTAGAAGCCAGGGAGACTTTTATTTGTGCATCAAAAACATTAAAGTTGATTTTTTTTATCTTCTAGGAATATCTTCTCAACTTTCCATCTGTCGCCTGTGCAGCAGCTGAGTAGCACTGAGCGTAAGGGGCTGAGAGGGGAGCAGAGCTGCGGGTGTTCACGCAGTCATCTTGTGTCATGGCCCCTGAGCCCCACAGACTCTGTGTCGGCCATGCAAAGCCCCAGGGTAGGGACCTTGCGTCCTCTCTGTCTTGGTGGCGCCAGGAACGCGCTCAAGGCCTAGTCAATAATTGATGACGAGGAGGCCCTGACAGAGGTCCCTTCCCTGTGGCAGCTGCTGCCTCCTTGGGGGTGTTCATTCATTTCACCTTTTCCATCACCAATGGATGGACTCAAAGCCAGGAGAGTGCTAGTGCTGGCTGAGAGCCGGAAAGCGGAAACGCCACACACCGGTGAAGACCTGCAAGGTACCAGGGCCTGGACCAGTCAGCTCTGAGGCCGTGAGCTCAAGAGTGCCCAGCGGAGGGCACAGGGAAGGCCTGGAAAAGCCGCCATGGGTGGGCAGGTGGACCCCAGAGCCGGTCGGTGCAGTCTCTGCTCCTGCATCCTGGCCTGTGGTGTCCACGGAGCCCCACCCCACCTGCTGGGGCAGGAAGCCGTTACTTGTCTGAAGGACAGGCTGTGGGAGGCTCTAGGAAGGATCCTCCTGGAGCAGATCCCAGGAGGGCTCTGTCTTCCCATCCCTCCAGCTCCAGGACCATGTCTCACCTCTGCCAACCATCAGTCCCTCTGCTTGGGTTTCCCGCCTGGTCCCTCCTCCCCTTGCAATTCCCTGGGGACAAGTAGTAATAAGGACATCATCTTCATTGTCAAGGGATTGCCCACTCTTTGGTGAAATGCTGGGTGAAATGTGGAGTCTACAGTGCTGTTTGGGTCTCTCAAGGAAGGCTGGTCCCTAACCCTGGGGAGGTCCAGAGGAGAATCTCAAAAAAAGCAATATCTAAACAGAAGCCAGAGAGACTCATGGGGTTGCCAGGAACCCCGGGATGACTTTTGGGTGGATGTTAGCACAGACCTAACCAGAGAAGCTTGGTGATGAGGGGGCTTTGGGGTATGTTGTGAAGTCTAGAAGCAGATGCAGGACTGCTCTGGGGCCATGCCCTTGGCTTTTGCCTCATGGTCACAAGATGACTGCCTTAGCACTGGGACTTATGAAAGCCTCTAAGACAGGAAGGGTCAGCCATCCATTGGTACCATTGAATATGAGACATTTCCCAGCTGTCCTAACCCTTGGCTCTTAACTACCAGTTCTACCCATGTCTTGCCCCTTTATGCCCTGCCTACTCTCTGGCCTCTATCTCTAGTTACTAGTACCTGCTCCACCTTCTGTCTGTCTGTGTTTGTGGGACGTGCTGGGGTATAACTGTCCTGTTTACCCTGTCCTGGGGGGGTCGTTCTATGAGTACCCTCTATATGGATCCCTGGGTTGCTCAGTGGGAACGAGGCAGTTGAGGCTCCCGAGGTGGGGGCATTGTGACTAGAGGAGGAAGGATTGCCGCCTCTTAGCACCCTGGGGACAGGAGTGTGACCACACCTTCAGGGACGGAGGTGGGTGACCCAGAGAGAGCACAGGGATGGTGGACTGCTCGTGTTTTCTGGAAGGCTCCTGAAGGGCAGAGAAACTTGCATTCGTGCCAGTTCATTACAGCTGTTAATTCTACACTTGGGAGTGAGGCTTGTAGGCACACCTAGGAGGAATTGCCCATTAGGCAGGCCTCTGAGCAAGCCTGCAGCAAGTTTTCTTAATTACTTTAATTGCAGTGGGGAGAACAGCTCACTGGGGGGAACGGGACCATTCCCTGGGCAGGTGGGTAAGATGGAGAGAGCGAGTTGGCATATGGGCAAGCTGGCAAGTAAGAAGCATTGATCCTTGAGATGGCTCAGGAGTTAAGGTTCTGCCTCATAAGCACAAGGCCCTGAGTTCAGATCCCAGAGTGAAGCAAGAAGGAGGTAGAAACAATCAAGGATGATTCCCGAAGTCAGCCTTGGTCCTCCAAGGATCACATGTGCCCTAGAAAGCAGCTGTAGACAGTCGCCTATGCCGGCAAAGCCTGAGCTATGGACCAGAGTCACCAGGAGCAAGAGTCGGGGAGGATCTGCACTCTTGGGCTTTCTCTTCACACGAGAAACCACATGGGAGCTGGAACAGCCTGGGCTGGAGCTGGAAGTGACTGGTAAGTTCACGTCAGGAAGGCAGCGCTCTGGGGTCGCTCTGCCAGTGGCTCCAGGACGCTGGGCTCTGCTCTGTCTCTCTGAGACTCTCCGGCCTTCACCTCAGGTTCCGTCCTGCTGGCTCGAGCATCCTCAGGCTGTGTCCACAGCGCAGGAAAAAGACAGCTGGGGGTTTGGCATCCCATCATTATGGAGGAGAGGGCATGGGGAGGTACACCCTGAACTAGGAAAGGGTGCTAGAGTCTGTCGGGAAGCGAAGGAGCCCTCTGGGCACCCGAGTTCTGTGGGCTTAGTGCGTGGGAGGGGGAGCAAGTCACACCCCCTCCAGAGCTCTGTCTCTGCTCATCCAGTGGCCCAGATACAGAGTGACTTATCCCCCCTCACCCTCCTGTTTTCTGTGCTCTCCTTCCCGGAAGGGTCCCTCTCTTGCTCCCGTGACTTTCATATCCTTCCGGATCTAGTAGATGCTTCTGCCCCTCCACTCCATGCACACCAGCCGTGTACCTGCCCCCCACTCCATGCACACCAGCCGTGTACCTGCCCCCCACTCCATGCACACCAGCCGTGTCCCTGCCCCCCACTCCATGCACACCAGCCGTGTCCCTGCCCCCCACTCCATGCACACCAGCCGTGTACCTGCCCCCCCACTCCATGCACACCAACCACGTGCCTGTCCCCCCACTCCATGCACAGCCACGTGCCTGCCCCCCATGCACACCAGCTATGTCCCCCACTGCATGCACACCAATCGTGCCATAGCCAGGGCTTCAGCCTCGGCACCTCTGGCACTGCTGGTTCGGCACAGGCTTTGAAGGGTGTTTGACCTTCTCTGGTCTTTACCCAGGGCTGAAAAGAGATCTTTGCCTGCCGTGAAATCAGAACTTTCTAGATGGTGGCCCACATCCCCTGGAGAGATGAGTTGCCCCTGAACCCAAATCACTAGGATTTGTTGCCATAGCAACCCAATTGCATTCTAACACTTAGTCAAAATTGGCATGTGTGTGATCCCCTCATGTGCTGGCAGGCTGGGAGAGCAGCCACATTGACCAGCTCTGTACTGAATATACTTAATACTGCTGGACACCTCCACACAGAGTCACCTCTGTACTTCCTCCCTCCGAAGCCCCTTAGCAGCTTGCACATCTGTATCTGGACACAGACACTGTCCCTCAGGCAAGGTGGTCCTTTTGAACTCGAGGTGTGGTTGATCATCATGGGGTATACGACAGTTCTCGGTGGGTCCACAAAGAGGCAGAGCTTCCTATGATCCCTTATACACACACACACAGCAGTACCAGCTATCTTCCCTGTCCTTCTGGGGACTCCAGGCACAGTTGCTTGCAGGTCTGCACATTCACAAGGAGTCAGGTATCAGTGTTGCTTCACAGCTTAGGAAACTCGGACCTAGACCATTCCCACACCTCGTGGACATGCAGAGGGAGAAGAGATCGGAGGCAGGTTTGTCCCACATCCAGCACAGGGTAATGCTCAGAGCCTTGGCTTCTTTAAGGCGTCAAGGTCTGCAGGACGGTCAAATGGCCACATTGTCCTGCAGCTGCAGGAAGTGAAGGCGCTTGCTGTCTGGACGGCTTGGAGCTCCCAATCCTCCTGCCTCTACCTCACAAGTGCCTGGATGTCAGGTAGCTGCCACCATGCCCATTTTCTGCAGTGTTGGGATAGAACCCAGGACTCCATGCCAGCTAGTCAGCGTTCTACCCACTGAGCCACATCTTCAGTAGTATGGAGTCTGAGTTCTGAATTTACCAGTGTGTGACTTGGCTCCATCCCCTGTGGTAATGGGACTGGCGTCTTGCTTACCGCCACTCTCAGACCCTCTGCAGAGTTCTGGGTAAGGACAGGAACTTGTGGGGACTTGCTTTATCTGATGGAACTGTGTTTCTTTGCACACTGATCACATCTGACTGGCCTTTGTGGAGAGTAATTGTGAGCACTTGTCAAGTAGCTTCGTGTTCCGTGAGTTGTGCGGTTTCCTACTGAGCATCCTTCCACAGATGCTATTAACATGACTATGAAAAGTCTCTGATCACCGAAGGCAGATGGTCCTGGTAAAATGCTTCTGTGAAAGAGGGTGAGACCTGGTGCTGGATCTATCTATCTAGCATCTATCTATCTATCTATCTATCTATCTATCTATCTATCTATCTATCTATCTATCTGGCACTTGACTGTGTGTGCATACATAGGCCCGAGGATGACTTCAGATATCATCCTGGTTTGCTCTACTTACTTACTGCTTTATTCTAGGGTTTCCCAGGCTCTGCTTTCCAGGGCTGGAATCAGATGCTGCCACCATTTCTGCCTCTCATGTTTATGTAAGATGTGGGAATTCGAACTCAGATCCTTTTGCTTGGGAGGTAAAGGCTTTAACCCCTGAGCCATCTCCTCAGTCCCTGGCTTTTCCTCGTGCCAAGCTTTTCAGTCATAACATATGCTAGTTTGGAAACCTGAGACACTTGTAAGGTAGAACCAAGGAATTCATAATACTGGTGGCCAATTTAAAATATCCATAAGGAAATTCAGTTTCATCAGAAACAATGTTGGGCTCTGGGGCTGGATCCAGCAGAGTGAGTTTCAGAGAATTTTTTAAATAGATTTTTGTTTATTTAATTGTATGTGTGTGCGTGTGAGGGCACTGTGTGTCCCTGTGGGGGACCAAGGGTGACCTCGGGAATCATCCTGGATTGCTTCTACCTCCTTGCTTTGCTCTGGGATTTCCCAGGCTCTGGAGGTGCAAGTTACTGTTTCCACCTGGTATTTTTATGTGGGACTTGAGATCCGAACTCAGGACCTTCTGCTTTAGAGACAGAGTCTTAAGCCCTGAGCCATCTCTCCAGCCCAGTTTCAGGGGATTTGATTCAGGGAGCAACCCTCGGAAGCAGCAAGCTGATGAGCCGACTTGGCCACAACACCCTCTGGGGACCAACCTCGGCCTGATGAATGGAGCCGCGCTGGGAAAGTGCCCAGCACCTGTCCCAGGGGTGTCGCCTATTTTCTGACAATTGGCAACTCTATCTGTTAACTACAAGTGTGTGGCGACAAGGAGGGGGCCTGTCTGCCACCCTCAGAGAAGAGGACAGTTACCCTGACTCCCACACAGTGCAGCTCTAGCAAAGCAGGGGGTCGACAGAGGAGGAGGAAGCTTGGGGATTTAGCCATGTCCCCGAGGATGGTGGTGGGAAACAGAGCTGGGGTTGGGGGTAGGGGGAGGTGGCGGGGAGCCGTGGCATCCAGCACTCGCTCTCTGAGGATCTGCGATGCTTCCAGGCAGCAGGCTGGCTGGCGTGAATGTGTTAAGATCCTGTCAGAGGACTTTGACATAGTTGAGCACGTTGGGAGGGTCCAGGTGGTCAGACATTTTGGAAAGAGTCCTAAGTCAGTCAGGACCCGGTGATATATCTCGATACCTGCTCTGGAGATTGAGGCAGGATCGTGAAATCAAGGCCTGTTGGGACTACGGAGTGAGTTCAAGGCTAGCCTGGGCAACTTAGGAAAGCCTGGGTTCAGCATAAAAAGGAGGGCTTGGGATGGAGCTTGGTGGTAGAGCGCTTGCCTAGCCTGCTAGCATGTACAAGGTCCTGGTTCCATCCTAGCTCGGATCCGTGGGAGGCCGTTGTTGAAGACCCCCTGTGTTGTCCATTTGCCTGCCTCCTGCCACCCAGGATGGGGCCAGCTCCTGTTCTGTGACTTCTAAAGTGACAGCGCAGAACTCACCTCTCAGGGAGGAGGAAAAAGGCACCGGACTGCTGGGGCTGCAGGCTGGTGACTGCCGGCACCCCATAGATGCTGTGCATCCGGCCACTGGGACCCCACAGATACTGTGCATCCAGCCACCAGCACCCCATAGATACTGTGCATCCAGCCACTGGGACCCACAGGTGCCGTGCATCCAACCACGGGCACTCACAGGTGCCGTGCATCCAGCCACGAGCACCCACAGATACTGTGCATCCAGCCACTGGGACCCACAGGTGCCGTGCATCCAACCACGGGCACCCACAGATACTATGCATCCAACCACGAACACCCACAGATACTGTGCATCCAGCCACGGGCACCCACAGATACTGTGCATCCAGCCACGGGCACTCACAGATACTGTGCATCCAGCCACGGGCACTCACAGATACTGTGCATCCAGCCACGGGCACTCACAGATACTGTGCATCCAGCCACGGGCACTCACAGATACTGTGCATCCAGCCACGGGCACTCACAGGTGCCGTGCATCCAACCACGGGCATCTACAGATACTGTGCATCCAGCCACGGGCACCCACAGATACTGTGCATCCAGCCATGGGCACCCACAGGTGCCGTGCATCCAGCCACGGGCACTCACAGGTGCTGTGCATCCAGCCACGGGCACTCACAGGTGCCGTGCATCCAACCACTGGCACCTACAAATGCCGTGCATCCAGCCACAGGCACCCATAGGTGCCGTGCATCCAACCACGGGCACCCACAGATACTGTGCATCCAGCCACGGGCATCTACAGATACTGTGCATTCTTCTGTCTGTGGCGACTCACAGAGCCAAGCTCAGAACTGCTTTGTCTCCAGAGATGACCCTTTTTAATGCCCAGAGTCACATCTCCTATGGGGTCTGCAGAAACATCCATGTCCTCTTCCAGGCAGGGAACCATCAGTAAATCACTGCATACAGGCCACGGAATGACAGAAACACTCTGGGAAGTGATGTCACATGACACTGCCCTCTGCAGGGAGGGGTTTCCACAGCTTCACCTGTGTGGGGAGAGCCGCCACTTGGGCACTGCCTGCCAACACTGTCTCATTGTACACAGGGGTGCCAGCCACACTCTAATGCACCCGTGGGTCCCATGAAATCGAATGTGCAAGGAAGAGTTTGCGGCATCTGAGAAGCAGCCGGCTTGGGATGGGAGCTTCCGTTGTCCAGGGCACTTCTGAGTGACTCTAGATGCTGGTGGGCACCCAACTGTCAGGGCAGGGTGTCCCTATACCATTCCTCTTTTTCCCCAGAGACCACAGCACGCACACGGTGGGGAGCGTGGAGAAGGACGACGCCATTTTCTTTGTCTCCTAGAATGAGCACTCACCATGCCTGGATGCTCACCACCAGAGACCTTCAGGGAACGTCAGAATGGGGGTCTCTTCTCTAGTGTCTCCCCAGCATTGAGTGAGATCCTGCCCGAAGGCTGTCTGTCTGGGGACTAGCCCTGATTCTGGGTCTCTCCTGGGACCGTCTACACTGACAGCTGACTCTCTTGCTATCAAATTGGTGCCCTCACAGAACACCCAGAGGTGGAGCTCTTGTAATGTGTGGTGGGTGAAAAGTGGGGTGGAGAGTTCTGGGAAGGAGACAGCCCCCAGGGCCTCTTTTCCAAAGAAGATCATGGTAGGTATAGTGCGAGGGTGGCATGTATCTATGTGATGTGTACTGGGTATGTACATGCTCCTGTGTACACGTGTGTGCAGTGTGTGGTATGTATGCTCGTGTGGATATGTCTTACTGGGGTGTGTGAATGTTCATGTATGTATTTATGTGTATAGGAAATGTACATATGCATATGTGTACACTGCATGCTGGTGTCTATGTAACGTTATGTGCAGTGCGCTGGTGTGAATGCATGTGGATCTGTCTTACTGGGGGTGTGAATGCTCACGCATGCATTTGTGTGCATAATGCATGTGTACACATGTATGTTGTATACGGTGTGCTGGTGTGCATGCATATGAGTGTATATGTAATGTGTGTGTGTAGTGTGATAGTATATCTGCATGGTTATGTTACCTGGATGTGTGCACGCTCATGTGTATAGTTTTGCCTCCATGAAGGCTCTGGAGGATCAGCCTCTGCACCCACATTCTCCCGTGTCCTGTAGCCCCCCTAGGAGTAGGTGGCATCTGGCTGCTTCACAGGGAAAGAAGATGAGTAGACAGCAAAGCCAAGGACACTCTGCAGTCAGGAAAGTCCACTCCGACTGAGAGGAGCTCCCCATCATCTCCAGGAGATGGTCCCAGCAGGATCTCATTCTTTTTGCTACTGTGGTTGGCTGAGGGGTGACCAGGTGAGCCAGTGTTACCCCAAAAATACAAAATTCACTCCACCGTCAAGACCAGTCTAGACCTGGCATGTGACCTCACTGGTTGATCAGTGTGAAGGGAGGACTGTTCCATTTTTAATAGACTTCATTTTCTTTTTTTTCTTTTTCCATTTCCGTGTGTATGTGTTTAGAGGGGTACGCACATGTGCTTAAAAGCATGTTCAGAGTGTGGGCTCGGCTAGCGAGAACCTGGGATAACCAGCTTGAAGATGAAGCCCTAGGATTCATACCTGGACTTTATGTTTCTGAGACGCATTTGCTTGCTTGCTGCCTGGCTAATAATAATAATAATAATAATAATAATAATAATAATAATCAGAACTCTTCAGGTGGTAAGCGATGGAAACTTAGGCAAACAGAAAAAGAGAAGTTGTTTTATAGAGTCAAAGGGTCATGCTTAAGGCATGGGTGAATCCAGGTGCTTGTGTCATGTATAGTTAGAGCCCTCTATTTGTCTCAGCCTGTGCTTTCCTGCTTAACACACTCCCAGTTTGACCCAAGTCCCCATACTCCAGTTGAAGAGAAATCACACTGCCCGGCTAAAGGTTTGGGGTTCGTCGATGGGTGTTTCCCATCCCTCTCCATAGCAGGGAGTCCTCTCCTAATATGCCAAGTCCTAGGATGACCAGGGCGCAGGCAGAGGGGAAGTGTGTGTCCTCTTTGACCAGGCTTCCTGGTTGTGACCCAGTTCAGAGGTGCAGCACCCCAACCCTGCTGGCACTGCCTCATGAAAGAATCTAGGAGCTCACCGATTGGTCCTCCCGCCCCAGTCATTGATGGCTTCTGAGCTCCTCGGGAGAACCTTAATCAGCCCTCTGGTCACTTGGGCGCATTCCTTCTTTATTTGCTGCTGGAAATTAAGGAACAGGAGAGGCTGGCTGGACTTACTGGATCTCTAGTCAGCTGCTCCCGAGTGGAAACTGGGGTGGTAATTCCATGCTCCCTGTTCCCTGAGCTCATGATCCAATTAAGGAGATAAGACAATAAAACAGCTCTGAATTCAGACATTCGCTGAGACCTGGCACGGGTAAAGTCCTGTCCTGGGATAGCATCAGGTGGTCACTGTCTTCTGGCTAGTGGAAAACAAAGAGGCCAGCAGCAAGTTCTCCGGTATGCTGGTATGTTCAGATGGCTTAGAACTCTGTAGGACCCATAAGGTAAGTTCCAGGCCTAGAAAAGGTTCTAGAGGGGGCTGGAGAGGTGGCTCCGGGGTTAAGCCTTTGCCTTGCAGGCGGAAGATCCTCAGTTCGGATCCTAGACCCCACGTATAGACGCCGGGTGAAGAGTGGAAGTGGGGATGGCCTGCGCTTCTGGTCCTGGTAAGGCGGAGCCTGTGAATCCCAGAGCAGAGTAAACAAGGAGAAGGTGGAGGCGTCCATGGTGGTTCCCGAATTCGCCCGTGGTTCTACACAACACACACACACACACACACACACACACACACACACACACACACACACACACGCACACGCACACACACACATGCCTACACCCATATGCACACACATGCATACACCCACAATTAATAAATAAAAAAAAAAAGGTTCTAGAAACAAATGTGGTCAAGCCGGACGTCATGACGAAGCAGGATTCCATCAGGCAAAACATTGGCAGTTCTGGTGATTCAGCACATAAGAAGCCACACAGTCGACGTTTCAAATTCACTGCAAAATGCAAACGAGACCATTCACCACAGAAGGAAGGTGAGTGGCAAGCACATTTTTGCAAAGTTAAAAAGCATTTTGGAATGAAATCATCCTTGGAAAGCTGGAGGAAAAAATCTGCCAAATCTGTTATAAAAAACCCATTATGTATCTCGAAACTCTTTGGGGATGTTTTATCAAAGGATCTGTTCCCAGCAATGTTATTTTGGGGCTCCATCTGATACCAGCTGACGAGCTTCTACTTAGCATTTCACTGGCTTTGAAAATCACAGCACCAAATCACGGTCTCTAACTAAGGCAGGGACCTGCCTGCGAGGGGAGCCTGATTAATACGTTCACGTCTTCCTCTCGAGATGGAGGGAAGCGATGCACGAGTCATTGATTCTTTCTGGGAAAAGAGGAAATGGGGGGGTTCGGGGACTCCCCTTGTGAACTGACCTTTGTCTCGGTCTTCCTGGATGTACACAGATCATCGAACATTGATCTAGCTCATGCCGTGAACTTGGGTGGTCTGTTTTTGAAGGAAGCTGTACAAAGGGGTCCTGTTCTCCTTCTCACAAGTGGTAGGAGAGACCACTAAGCCCACCTGAGGTACTCCAGGGAAGGATGATGTTTGTGCAGATGGAAGGGGGGGATCCTGACAAACTAAGTTCCACCAAGAGCCCAGAAAGAAGAGGACTCATGGTCGCAACACGGGGACTTCCTTTCCTGATAACTGCACAGTTCACCCAAATCAGGAGCCCCCATGATCCCTTTGGGGCCAAAACAATGTATTTCCCTAGAGATCTCCATAGCAACCACTTCCAAAACACCAGTCAAGGAGATCCTGACCCAGTCACATGACCTCCACTGTCACATGACCTCCACTGTTGGACTGGCACTGCTTATCTGCATTCATGTTTTAAGCTAGTTAAGATACTTTTTTTCCCTTGTTTTTGTTTATATATATATATATATATATATATATATATATATATATATATATTTAGTTAGTTATTTGTGTGTGTGTGTATCAGAGGGCACTGTGTGACCTGTGGAGGCCCAAGGGTGACTTCAGGAATCATCCTGGATTGCTTCTACTTCCTTGCTTCACTCTGGGACCTGGAATCCAAACTCAAGACCTTATGCTTGTGAGGCAGAGTCTTAACGCCTGAGCCATCTCTCTGGCCCTGGGCCAGTAGATTCTTAAGTTAGAGGCCAGAGAGATAGCTCAGCAGGTGAGGCACCTGATCACAAGCCTGGGAACCTGAGTTCAAAAGGAGAGAACTGACTGAACGTTGTCCTTGGCATGTCCACTCACACACCATGACATGTTTATTCTCTCTCTCTCTCTCTCTCATACTAAAACAACTTAAAAGGGATTCTCAGTGTAATTACCCACCAATGAGCTTTAAGTGATAACTATGCACTAGAGAATTAAAGCATGAAGGGCTGTTTTGTGAATGTGAGTAAACTGTGCCCAGATAATGCTGTCTTCAGCCAGTGTTTCCCAAGGCATGGGAGTCTCCATCTTCTTCCCGTCATGCGCAGCTATTGGTATCTGCACCACCTCTCCAGGGTCTGTCTCTCCTCTACCAACGCCACCTTCATCAATAACATGTCACTTTCATTACCGCCTCCATCTCAACCCTGTCAGCACCTCCACCCTCCCCAATAGTGCTGGCAGCTCTATCACTGCCACCACCTCATGACCACCACTTCCAGCATTGTCACCTCTAGCACCATTATCACCTTCACCATCATCATCATCACCACCATCATCGCTACTACTACTACCCTCCATAATAATGTTATCAACTCTATCTGTAACATTACCTTCACTACCACCATCATCATCATCACCACCATCATCATCATCTCTACCATCATCATTATCACCTCCACTATCATCACCTCCACCATCACCATCACCATCATCTCCACCATCATCACCTCCACCATCATCACCACCACCATCATCATTATCACCACCATCATCATCATCTCCACCATTATTACCACCTCCACCATCATCACCACTTCCACCATCATCATCTCCACCGTCATCATCTCTACCATCGTCATTATCACCTTCACCATCACCATCACCACCATCATCTCCACCATCATTACCTCCACCATCATCACCACCACCATCATCATCATCACCTTCACCATCATCACTGCCACCACTATCATCATCACCACCATCATCATCATCTCTGCCATTATCACCTCCACCATCATGATCGCCTCCACCATCATCACCGCCATCATCACCTCCACCATCATCATCGCCTCCCCAATAATGATATTAACTTTATCAGCTCCGTTACTTTCACCATCACCACCTCCACCATCTCTATCATCTTTGCCACAACTACCCCCCAATACTGCTGTGGACGTCATCACCACCATCATTTTCATCATCACCATCTCCATAACTCTCACCACCACCTCTTCCCTCCCTGATAACATCAACGACTTCGTCACCGCCATGGCCTTCATCATCCTCATCTTCGCAGTCTGAAGTAGCTCCTGTGAGTCACTGAATGAGGGAGTAGGAAAATGTCTTTCTACAACCAACCTCAAATACTGCCGTAATTCAACCCCTGGACTTCCTGGAATTAATTTCTCGATCAGTCAGGACTTCAAGCGTGCTAGCTTCTCTTTGTTATAGAAACCCTGCGAGCTGTCTTTAGAGAAGGAAAACCGCAGGCCTGTGGTGGCCCTAGTTCAGGAGGAATGCTTTGCCAAGAATCAGTGCTGGGTCTGACATTTCCTGAATTTTCTGTTCGGAAGTAGGTGAGAGAAAAGTGAATCACCTGCTGAGAAAGCAAATATAAACCCCCAGGGGGTTTCTTTTTCACTTAGAGTAGTTTGAATTCACCCCAACCTGTCCTGGTGTCCCCCAGAGTGTGGCAAATCAGAGGAGGGTGGCTCTTGGCCCCTACAAACACACGGACCCTCCTTCTCATCAAGCGAAAGTCTAAGGCTCATCTTAAACTTGCCGTACAGCCTGCATGCAGTTGGGCAAAGCAGATGGCTGCTGAGGGGGAGAGAAATGGAAACTGATCATAAGGGTGGTCCTAGGAAAAGAGCATCCTGTGCTGAAGTCTGAAATGCTGTCAGGGAGTTTCCTCAGCTCCCCAAATTCATCACCAGCTTCATTCAACATGCCTTAAGGTTCCCTTCCCAGTTAGCTGGATCATAAATGCTTTGTCTCTCAGACAAGAGGCCGTGTGGTGAGCTTCTTTCCTTTCTTCAAGCCACATGGAATTCATTATGTTAGAAACCTGTCCCATGTGCCCTTTCCCTTCAAGCGTCCTCCATGTACCTTGTGTGGACTGAGTGCTATGAGGGGGGAACAAGTGCAGGGGAGGAGAGGTGTGTCGACTTGGTATATCACCCAGGGATGCTTCGTGCAAAGGGGACAGGAATCACGAGACATGGACTCTTAAGGAAGAGGGACGAGCCAGATGTTTCTGCATAGTTGGAAAAAGATGGGCGAGGAGGACATTAGACAGGACACAGACCTGGGCGTAGATTTGTAAGGCACCAAGAGGATGCTGGATTGTTGGGATGAACCCACAGGCCTGGTCCAGCTATAGAGTGAAGCAGAAAGCAGAAAGGAGAAAGGGTGGGTTGGGAAGAAGGCTGTTGAAGATCTGTGGTGAGACGGACAGGTGGGCTGGGAGGGAGGAAGACACAGGAAGAACAAGTCAGAAGAACCCATGGGATGTGGTGTGAGCAGCCAGAAGGACCAGTCTAGTGATGAAGAGGAGGGGGAAGGTGTCCAAGTGAGCCCAGCCGCGAAGCCCGCAGGAGGACCCCATGGCCCCACGGCCGCCCACCCCCATCCTTCCCTGCAGCTGTTGTCGCCAAGGAGCAAAGCCTCCAGACGCTGCTCCCGTCTCCAGGGATAAAGGTCAGTGTCCCAGCAGCCGCCACTCTGATGCCGCCTGCACGCAGAGACCTTGATATTCAATGTGGAGCCTGAGCATTGATGAAATTTTCATTAAAGAAACACCGTCCCTTTCGCCGCCCTCGTTAGTCTGAGGCTTTGAGTAGCGGCCTAATTTGGGTTCGGTTTCCCAGAGATCTGAAGTCGGGAGTGTTATTAAACATTTAGATGAGCGATGTAAGTCGGGGCCTCCCTCTCCCCTCAAAGCCAGAGCGCCAGGGACTCTGCTAATGACCGCCAGGGAGTCAGGGCCTGGGAGCCAATTAGAGGATTATCTACAGTCGGAGGGAGGTCCCGCCCTCTGCCTGCCATGGCAAGGAGCTGATTGGCTCGCAGGATGCTCGATTTAACTAAATCAATGCAGAGTGAGAAAGTCATGCTGGTCCTCGGCCTAAGCGCACAACTAACAGGTGATCCGTTGTGCTGAGCAGGCCCCGCCCCTTCGGCACCTCACATCTGCCTCATTGTACCATAAGGTGGGTTGACCAGATGCCTGCTTGGATGGTTGTGCATGGCCTGAATCAAGTTAGAGAACTTGGTGCTGCAAACTGGTGTTTAATGAGCACTTGTCCAACATGTGTGATCCTGGGCTTTACATGCTTTATATGTGTGACCTTGTCTCATTTCCCCAAATATCTTACGAGACAGGGGATCTTACCATTCCTGTGTTATGGATAATGAAACTGACCAAGACGTATTAGATGACATTCAATGGCTATCAGCTAGGAGGGAGTAAAAGCAGAACTTGAACCCAAGGTTCTCAGCTCCAGAACCCCTGATTGTAAACCTTCAGGCCAAGTTCCTCTTATTGGAAGTACAACTTTAAAAAAATGGTCAGAATTTTCAAAGTGTGTATTTTCACATCAAACAACCGATTTGCTGAAATAACTGCTTTGCAAATGCTTGGTCTGCTTCCCACCACATCACAAGATGCTCAGAGAAGCGTTCTAGTCTGCTTGCTCCTGATAGGCATTTGGGTTTGTGAGTTCTGTATAACCTGGGTGCCTTCTTCTTCTTCCTCTTCGTCCATTGCTGTGTTGGTGCAATGATTTGACTCATGAGAAATCAGCTGCTGATGGCTCTTTGACCATGCTTATACCCAGAGAGGTGGCGAATACCTCCAGCTCCAATTCAAGAGTTGGCCTCTCGTTGAAAATACAAGGAGCCTGTGCATACTTGGTCTGATGGAACAATTACTAGCAAACAAAGCTGGGTGGGAGGATAAAGGAAGGAGGGCAGTGGGTGAAAATGCTTGTGTGTGAGCTGGTGACATGAGCTTGATCCCAGGATCTCACATGAAGGTGGAAAAAGAGAACCGACTTCCGAAAGTTCTTTGACTTCCACACCTGTGCACTGGCATTCATACACACACAAAATAGATCATTAAAAATAAAATAAGGGCTTCAGAGTGTAACTCATGCTGCCAGGACTTGGAGACCCATCATCCCAGAGAAAAATAAACCACATTAGAGTGATCCCAACACCCACCGCTTTGCCAAGTGCAGAGAGCAGAAATCAGCAGCCCAGAGCTCAAAGCCAGGCTTCCAGTTCTGACTAAATCTGACATTCAGTGCCAACAAGAGCCAGAAGCACCAAGAGAAATCTCCAGAAGCCTTGGCAGGAAGTTTGCCCTGTTGCCTCACTTCCTGCCCAGAGGCCTTCGCTGATGCAGAAGCTTCTCACAGCGCGGGACGAAGCTCAAAGCCAAATGTGGTATCACCGCTGTCAAGACACCATTAAGACAGAATCGAGTTCAAGGCTCAGCAACTCAGAATTCTGGAAAATTCAACTGAGGCAGTAAGAAGCATTGTCCTGGGAGGAAGGACAGACTGACGTAGAACCTGTACTAGAAGAAGACAGATGAGTCTTAAAGTATCTCAGGTCCTGCTGTAAATAAATGACCCTCAAGAAAAGACAACACAAAGAAAACACGCTGAATTTTCAAGCAGAACCTACTGCACTCGCAGGAAGATTCCTAGACATCTCGGGGGGAGGTGGGCAGAGCGAAGTGGAGACGAGAACCAGAGGACAGGAGACCCTCAAACACTGTGTGTTTGAGGTGGCCGATGACAGGTTTTACAATAACTGTTAGCAGCAGAAATGCAACTTATAAAACAGGAAGTGGAGGACTAGCCTCAAAGGGAGAAGAAAACGAAAACCATGGGTGATCGGCATTATCGATCCTTAGGGCACAGGGGAAGTGGATTGGTTGAAAACATCCAGGTCAAGGTATGGAATAAAAAAACCTAGAAAAGGTCGATGGAAAGGAGAAGGCACCATGAAGACATGGAAACGCGTGCAGGTGACATTCTATAAGGAGAGGAGAGTATGTCACTGCAGCCCAGTGTCAGGCAGTGCTGCGCGTGTGCCAATGCCCGTGGACCACATTATTTCCCAATCCCAGAGTTCCTAGCACACGATGATACCCAGAGATGCTTCACCACATTGCAGTACAACTGCTGTCAACTAAAGGCGGAGGGGAAATGTTTAACACCGAAGAGAAAAGCTGGTCTTTTCCTTCAAAGGAGAAGCCACACACACCACAGCCGACTTTTCCACGAGGATGATAGGGCCAGAAGGAAATGGAAGGAGCTGAAGGTAAACAAGGTCCAACCTAAGGTCAAAATGTGCTTCGACAGCATTTTGCAGAGAAGCCAAAACGGAGAGGATTATTGCAGGCAGATCCGCAAAAAAAAAAAAAAAAAAAAAAAAAAAAAGAGTCTAAGGAGCTCATCAGATGAAGGAGAAGTCATTTAAAAATTTTTTTATTATTTATTCAATTGTATGTGCATGCATGTGTGAGTGTGTGTATGTATGTGTGTGTGTGTATGTGTGTGTGTGTAGAACCACAGACGAATTTGGGAACCACCATGGACCGCCTCCACCTCCTCCTTGTTTACTCTGCCCCGGGATTCACAGGCTCCGCCTTACCAGGACCAGAAACGCAGGCCTCCCCCACTTCTGCCTGGCTTCTATATGTGGGGTCTAGGATCTGAACTCAGGACCTTCCGCCTGCAAGGCAGAGGCTTAACCCCTGAGTCACCTCTCCAGCCCCGAGAAGTAATTTTAAACAAAAGGGCAGACACAAGGAAAAGAATAAGGAACACATTGAAAGATGGATCTGTGGGCAAATTTCATCAGTACCTAAAACACCACAAATGATGTCCTGATGGCTCATGATACAGGGAGAATTAATCTGCATGGCGTGATGTCGATGTCATGAGCACCCAGAAGGCTCATAAAGGCTGTTCCAAAGTTCTAAGTTTTTTACTGTTCAGGAAGTAGTAACATTCACGCCATGCAGATTAATTCTCCCTGTATCATGAGCCATCAGGACATCATTTGTGGTGTTTTAGGTACTGTGAAATTTGCTCACGGATCCACCCCTCAGTGTGTTCCTTATTCTTTTCCTTCATAAGTGGGGATATATACTATCACCCCTGAATAATGGATAGATTAAATAAACAATGTAACTGAATACTACATCTTGTAGTTCAACTGCATGGTTGCTGTTAAAATTACCATCAAACAGCTTAAGGGAACAAAGGGTTTATTCTCTCTTACAATTCTTGGTTACAGTTGTTTGTCCAGCTTGGCAGGAATGCTCACACCAATACTAGGGCAGAGGGTATGCCATCTCCACATAACAGCTGAGAGAGGGACAATCCTTATTTGCCAGACCAGCATGTCTGGCCAAGTATACAAGGATGTTCCCTTTCTCAAATAGTTCCTTCCATTTCATTTACCTGTTCAGGGGACTAGTCCTATGTACCATGAGCTGGGCCTTCCCCATTCACTAGACAGTCTCCTGCAGAGTCGCTCTGGGCTTAACTACTAAATCTCTACAAATGTGCCCAGAGCTCAAACCCTCAACTGTCAGGTTGACACTTGTATCTAACTATGACACCACATAGTACGACTGAAAAATAGTTGATAATGCAAAATAAGGCAGGAAAGGAGAAAGGGCACACAAGTACCAAACTGTAATTGAGTAGACTAAAATTCTTTGAATAGTTGCATTAAACAGAAGCCCAAGGGAAGGTCTTATGTTTTCACCCATGGGTGTCTTTTGGGAAGCGTTTCTAAGGATGGGCTTATGAATCACCAGGGGGGCCGTGCACTGACTCCCCAAGCCTCACAGGAGTGTGGGAACGGGACTTGAAACTGGCTCTCAAGATATGCCTGGGCCACTCTTGGACAGAGAAGAGTCACTTGTTTGAGATGGGACGGGATAAGGACTAAGGATAAAATGTCAATATGTTTGTTTAGTTGTTGGGGCGCTCAGAACTTAGAAAGTGTACAAATCAACAGCAGGCAAACAACTATAACATAATCTCTGCCATCCTGTGGTTGACCCCCGTGGGGGGTCTGGCTGCCCTCCTGCATCTTAGCTCTGTGGAGCCTGGCACCTTGAGAGCACACCAGTTAGTGTCAGGGACCCACACTGGACAAGACTCCATCCAAACACGCGTGTGTTCATTTAATTCTGCAGCTCAAGCAAAGAAAGTTCTAGGCAAGGCTCAGCCCCGAGGGACAAGGAGCTGACGCTGCCTGTGGATCTGACACAGTCCAGCTGGCCCGGGGCGCCTGCTCCCAGGACCTGCGTGGGCCAGGTCTCCTCACACAGACGCAGGTGGCTGGCTGCCCAGGGAGGCTGTGGTTTCAGAGGCCCACAGCCCTGCAGGGGCCCTGGGTCCAGGCTGCTGCAGAGGGAAGAGACTCTGGCTGTGCAGGCCCGGGGGACCGAGCTTGTCCTGGGACTGAGGAGTTGGGAGCATTGAAGGAGGTCTCAGCACAGCAACATCCAGGGAGGTGCTGGGGGGGGGGTGAGCCAGGCCGTGCCAGCTTCCCTTACTACCCAGAGAAGAAACAGTGAGGAGCCACGGGTGACTTTCTGCTTCTGCCATTTTTGGAATCTCACAGCTAATTTTGATGACACGGCTCACAAATGGATGTACTTTCCGGGCCCCCGTAGTGCTTAAAATAATTAAATTTGAAAGACGCAGCAGTGGGAACGCCATCCTGAACGCATAAAGATTCAGAAGGACGAGAAAAGTCCAGAAGCTCCAGAGAGAAGGAGCTGAGCTCAGATGAGGCTCAGGCTGAGAGTGAAGGCTGAGAGCGAAGGCTGAGCGTCCGCTGCCCGCAGGGCCGCGGAGGACTTGGCAGACTGCAGAGCCGCCATCCAAGGGCAGAGCAGAGCGAGGGCAGAGCAAGGGCAGAGCGAGGGTGCTGCAGGCCTGCAGGAGGGCAGAGGCAGCTGGTCAGCCTTTCTCAGGAAGCCATGGGGGTCGGAGGCACCCAAATGAGGGGTGGGCAGAGAAGGGACCCTGTGGGATCCCAGGCTCAGGATGCGCAGAGTCTTCAGGAAGGACAGGAAGGAGCATGTGGGAAATGCCCAGGTGTAGTCACGAAACAGGCCAGAATGGCCCATGCTGAGGGTTATTGCCGGTCAAGACAGAACTATCCTCCTCCCGAGCATGGATCATATTACAGGTCAGTTATAGGCAGGAGGAGAATTTAGAGATAGCTACACGGAAAACAAAGGAAGTGGGAAAGATACATGTGCCACGGATCTCCTGGCCCCAGCTTTGTGAGGTACAATGGATAAATAAAACTTGTGGGGCAGGTGAGATGACTCAGTGGGCAAAATACTTCACAGGCAAGTGTGAGGACCTGAGTTCAGATCCCCCCAAGCCCATTAAAAGTCAGGCACATCAGCATGCTCCTGTGGTGGGGATGGAAGGTGGGGATGGAAGCAACCCTGGGAGCTCCCGAACCAACCATCTGGCAGACACAGCTGTGATCAAGGTGGACGGCGAGGACCCGCACTCAAGGTTGTCCTGACCTTCACACAGGTCCTGTGGCACATGCCTGCCCCATTCATATGAATGCCTGCATGAGTCACTCACACACTATGCACACACACACACACGATTTTTTTAAAAATTGTACCTGGGCTGGGGCTGTGACCTAGAAGTTAAAACCTTTGTCTCACAAGCAAAAGGACCTGAACTTGGATCCCCAGATCCCATGCAAAAATGCTGGTTGAATAGCGTTGGCCTGTAATTCTGGCCCTGGAAGGCGGAGCCTGGGAAATCCCAGAGCAAAGCAATAAAGAGGTAGAGCAATCCAGGATGATTTCCGATGTCACCCTTGGGCCACCACAGGCACACACACTCAAGTGCCTGCTTATATGTACACACATGCACGCGCACACAAATGTTTTTAAAAACTGTGCCTATGGACATGGCACGCTATGTGCACACTTCCTGAGGTGCTGACTGTGCCCCAGTGAGTCACACATGCTTCACCCCCATGTGGTTCTGGTTTTTCTGTGAAGCAAGATGGATAGCTCCTCTCTTAGCATATGTCTGTCTCCTAGTGGGCCGGAAGTCTGCAAAAGCAGTTCAGTTCAAGAACAAGCTGCACTGCCATCCGCTGCCATGCTCACACCCCACACACAACGTTTTTGCACATCGCTGGAAGTCTGCAGCCTCTGGCCCCGCCCCGTGTTAAGTTCCCTGCATGTGGAGACTGGCTGTGACTGCCTCAGGTGACAGGTGAGGGGCTTGAGTGCAGGAGGGACCCTGAGCTGACAGCCAAGTCCTTACAGGTCGTTTGGTAGCAGGAAAGCTGAAAAATGTTTTATCTTTTTTTTTCCTTTGAGAACAGAAATCAACGTTGGGAGTTGGAGCAAGAAGCAACATTTTTCTTTTATTAACAGTCATATAATTCTACAGTTTCGTATGACTTTGATAGAAAGTTATAATTAAGTCATAAAACGTATACACTTGGTATGTGATTTCATATGTAAATAAAACCATGCCATGCCATTTCCTAAGGCTTTTCTCACTCGGGGATGTTTTGGAAACGTGTGTTGATTGATCCACACAGTCCTGAGCTGCTGTTTACTCTAGAGTTCTTTTGTGATGTCACTGCTAGAATTGCTTGCTCATTTCATGCAAGAGATATATGCGTTGTTATCAAGCCTTCCCACGTGGAGGCAAAGTTATAGTGAGCTCCGTACCTAAGCATGTGTACGCATGTGTGTAGTGTGTGTATGTGTGCATGTGTATATATATAGATGCATGCATAAATGTGTGCATTGTGAACTTCTACATGGATGTGATGAGTTTATATATCTGGAAATTTCTGGATGGACACTTATGCATGCTCATATAGAGGTGGCCCATTCTTCAGCATGTTTAGGCAGTGCATTCCTGAGCATGCTCAGTCTTGGGTCTTACTTTAAGAGCTAGTGGATACTAGCTAGTGGGCATGCTTAGCTCAAGGTCACGGAGCACACATTTGGAAGATTAAAATTGATACCTTACTTGAGACGACTGTCTTCTAAGGGAGAATTCAGAAGCCTCAGCTTGGATTGGCTGCATATCGGCCATGCTATATTTAGTGAAGCTATAGCTATTGTGTGTGCATGTGCATGTTTACACAGTGTATGTGAACACACACATGCTTATGTACATGTGTATGCATGTACGTTTAGAAGCCAGAGATCATCCTCTGGTGTCATTCCTCAGATGCTGTCTACCTTGTTTTTGGGGACGGGGTTTCTCACTTGACCTGGAATTTGCCCCCTGAGTTGGGTTGGCTAGTAAGCCCCAGGGATCCACATGCTTCCATCTCTCAGGCGTGCACCACCACACTGGGCTTTCTGACATGGCATAGGTATTGAACACGAGTCCTGAATGTGTACATTATGGCAAGCACTTTACTGACTGAGCCGTCTCCCCAGCCCAAGCCCCAGGTGGCTGTCAAGACCTCACTGCCCATCCCTAGAGAGGAGCTGCTGTCCTTGGAAAGGTTAAGGAGGTCCCCATCTCCTCTCAGACTATTTCTGTGCTTCTCAGTGGGAACCACACAATCTCACTTCCCTTTTCCAACAAACCCATTAGCGGCTCAGGAGGACTCAGAGCTGCAAGAAGGCAAGCGCCAGTGTGGTTTCAGCCACAAACCCATCCAAAGGCCTCAGAGTGACTTGGGGATCTGTCTGGACAATGCCCGTGGCCTGCCAGGGAGAAACGTGCCCACATGCATTAGCAACCCATCGACTGTTCCGGGAACAGGTAGTCTTGGCGCTCCAAATTGACAGCATAGTCGCAACCCAATCGATCACACGGGCCATTAGGAACCGCGCCTGTCCACATCCGGGGAAGAGAAGCAAAGGAAATGGCTTTAGCCAAAAAATGCAGGGAGTACGAAAGCAGGTTCAATCAAAGGGTGACAAATGGTGACAGACTTGGTGGCTGCTCACACCTCCACTGGTTTGTGACTTATCTTGTCCCACACCTGCTGGTCTCAACACAGGCAGCAAGATGCAAAGGGACTTTGGGCTCTGAACCAAGGGACACCTGCAAAATGGCTGCCCTGCAAATTCACGCCCCCACACATTCATGGCCAGGGGCAAGCAAACACCAAGAGGGCAGAGAGAAGATGGTGGCCCCCCAGTGTTCGTCTTCTTGGCAATGGGGTTCCTGTGGGTTCTTTTACTCCTAGGAACTTGAAGCTCACCACCCCAGGCCAGCTGCCATGACTGTGTCTAATTCAACAATAATAATCGAGAATGGGGGACACTGGGTAGCAGTAACCTGGAGATTTATATTAAATAGGAATCGGTTGGGTCAGCCAGTAGTGATCTGCATTTAAACTCAGCCATTTGAGAATTTTCAGATGCAGGTATTTCTTTCACAGAAAAGTCATTCGAACTCTTAGAAAGAAGGAATGAAGGAAGGAAGGAAAGAAAGAAAAAGAAAGAAAGAGAGAGAAAAAGAAAGAAAAGAAAGAAAAAGAAAGAAAGACAAGAAAGAAAAGAAAGACAAGAAAGAAAGGAAAGAAAGAAAGAAAGAAAGAAAGAAAGAAAGAAAGAAAGAAAGAAAGAAAGAAAGAAAGAAAGAAAGAAAGAAAGAAAGACAAAGCAGAGCTTGAGAGACAGATCACTGGTTATAGCTCTCGCTGTACAAGCAAAAGAACCAGAGTTCGGATCTCACATAAAATGCTGGTTGGGTGTGGCACTCTACCTGTAATTGCAGCCCCAGAAGGCAGAGCCTGGGAACCCCCAGAGCAAGCCAGTTAGCCAGCCTGGCCCTATTGGCAAACTCTGGGCTTAATTAGATTCATACTCAAAATTACAAGATAGAAGAGTGGTATCACTCCCAGGCCTTTATATACTTATGCACACTGCACATGCACCACGGCACATGCACCCTCACATATGCAAAAGCATGTGCACACACATGCATGTACACCACACACACCTACACATGAAAATGAAAAATAGTGTGTATATATGGGGAGAAGGAGCATGCATGTGTAAGGAAGGAAGGAAGGCTGTACAGTTTTGAGAAGGTATGTATGGTTCATCATGGTGGGAGAGGCACAGTGGAGTTCCCGGCAGCTCACAGACATGGTGGTAAGAGTGTGGGCTGCTTGCGTACATCTCAGCAGATTTGGAAACAGTCAAGTCTGCTGTAACAAGGGCTGGGTTCATATAACTCAACCCTGGAACGACCCACTTCCTCTACCTAGATTCCTCTTAAAGGTTCTGCACCCTCTGCACATAGCGCCACCAGCTGGCCACCAAGTGTTCAAGCCCATGATCCCCTGGGAGACATAAGATTCCAAACGCAGCAGATGCATTACCTGGGGCTCTGGATCCCAGGGGGAGGGAGACAGAAGAGTTTCAGCGCAAGTGTTTTGGAAGTTGCCAGTGAATTTTAGTTAGCAGACTATTCTCGTGCTTCACATGGAACAATCTCATAGGCTTCACTTGCAGTTTAAAAACCTACCTTTGCGAAGTCCATCCATAAAATGTTTCTGGCTCTTTGGTCTTCTGGCCATGACACAGGAAGTAGGAGAGCAACAGTCCCCAAACTTGCCCTGGGGTTCTGGAGCAGCTTCTATGAGCCGCTCTGCAGAGCACAGGGTCTGGTGAACAGAGCCCTGCGTGGGAAAGCACCTCGGTTAGTGCCCGTCCAGCAGCCCTGGGTGCTCTCTGCCCTGGCGCTAGGGAGCCTCTCCCTTACGCGGCCCTGCTGCTCACCGAGGCTGCTCCACTCTGCCAGCTGCAGGAGGGCAAGGGGGGGGCTTGTCCTGGCCTCACAGCTGGAGAGGGGTGGCTGATGTCACCCCTGCCCTTGACTCCACCCAGGGCCCTTGATGTAACTGCACACCACACACATCCTCCAAGCCGGGCCCTCGGTCTCTTTCATAAATGTAACAGGCAGAGCTGATTGGTTGCCCTCTGCTCTGTTTATTCTCCAGCATCTGCTTCATAAACCTCTGGATGCCGGTGTTAATTTGTTTTTGGTGCTGTTAACTTTGCCTTCTGATTATGCAAAGCTTTCTCATGGAGCTCCCCACTGCCCGATCCCATTTCTAGTTGATATTTGTTGCCATCAGTCTTGGCCTTGACTGACAGCAGTGGTCTCATCTTCTCAATGCAAACACCATCAGGACTAGAGCCCCCTCCCTCACCCACCCCAGAAGCACAGTGTCTGTTGAGAGGGTGAAGAATGTGAATTAAAACAGTGGCATCCACAGCAACTGGAGCGCTGAGCTTAGCTGCTTTCTTCAAAGTGCATCAAGATTGAGAGGTGCTTAAAAACCATAAAAGCTTTATCAGACCCCTGGAGCTGCTCTGTGGGGTCTGTCTTTCTTTCCTGGCCATGTCGAGGATTGTGTGGCCCATGTCAATGGGCTGTTAGGACTTCAGCAGATACTCTGTGCAATTCAGCCCTGAATAAGACCTAGTTACTGGGTTTCTCCATGATGCCCTGGTCTAGACCCAAAGCCTCAAGCCAGGGCTGGGAGAAGACAGCTGCTGACACTATGGAGAGAAGTCACTAAAAAGACAGATGGTGAACCAGGAAGCAGCTGATGTTAAGGATGAAGGGAAGCTGGGAGTGGAGAAGTTGGGGTTCAAGTGGGTCTCCTCAGAGGCTGTTGGCACGGAGCAAAAACCAGATGATATCTGAAAATAGTAGGCAGGCTGATATCTGCGGGAAATGGCCCAGAGAGGGCAAACAGCAAGTGCCAAGGCCCTGAGGCAGGACCGTGAGTAGTATGTTCAGGCAGAGGAAGAGATGGAAAAGTCCGTTTAAGGTGGGCAGGTCACGCCATGTGGACCCTCTGCAGGTCCTGTGTTCCCCGAAGAGACAGCTTCATTGGAGCAAGGCTGTTCACGCCGTCAGCTGCAGACAGTGTGCTAGCTGGCCAAATAGCAAGATATCACAAAGTCAGAGTCTGAAGCCACACATTAGTCATTTTGGAGCGTCTGCCTATTACTTTGTTTTGGTTTTCTTTTTCTTTCTTTCTGGTTTTTTTTTTTTTTTTTTTGTGGTTTTGGGGATGGAACCCAAGGCCTTGTGCATGCTAGGCAAGTACTCCATTAACTGAGCCATGTGTCTAGCCCCCGTCAATTGCTTTAAGCTGGGCCTTTCCCCAGGGTTCCACATTGACTGGCTTAATTTCAGGCATATACTACCTCTAGGTAGTACACAGTCTGCTACCTTGTGGCCGGAGCGCAAAACCCTGTTTCCTTGATAGCTGTCTCTGATCGCTACTCTCTGCCTCTAGCCGTCCCCCCAGGATCAACGCCATGTGACCTTCCCCACAATTCCTACCTGAAGACCTCGGTGTTCAGCGGCTCACCTGATCTGGCCAGGCCCACCCAGACCATCTCCTCTCTGGCTGACAGCTTAGCAAGGGACCGATGTTCACGCCTTCAGCATTTCTGGCTGAGCTCCTGAGGGGGAATGTATTCCTCAGAGCAGGAAGCTCAGGGCATCTTGGGATCTTGTTTCTCACAATCAGTGAGAGATAGGACTTAAGCACTCAAGCCTCGCTCTGGGGGTGGGGAACAGAGACGGGAGACACCAGTGCAGACCCTGGAGGAGGCATTGACAGGTCTGTTAATGACAGTGTTACCTCAGTAGCCCAGGAAGTGACAGCAGTGGGTGGAGCTTGGGTATAAGGGGTCATTAGTGGATTCGCTCACATACTAATGCCTGGGAGGTGCCCCGAGCAAGGCTAGAATCCCAGGTGAGGGCCCCATGACTTTCCCTAGCTCAACAGCTCAAACTGGATGGTCTCAGACAAAGCTGGTGGCTATTGGTGGGAGAGAACACACTACAATAGAGGGGACAACAGAGAGTTTGTCCTCAGGTCTGTTCCCCACAGGTGGGTCTCAGTGCCTTCTGTTTCAAACTGCTGGATCTTCCCAGACTGTTCCAGAAGGACACAGATTTCCAATGAATTTGTCCAGCATCTATGGGGTTAAAGGCCTGGTACCATTTTGTTTTAATCTCAAGAACAACAACAACAACAAAAATCGGACACTTAGCTCTCTAGGAAGATTAAGACTGTTGTCCTGCCAGATCCCAGACTACAGTTTTCCATCTTCAAAGAAAAACACAGAAAAGAAAATGAGGCCCACATTCTCCTTTTCATTTATTTGATTTCTGGAAAAAGACCAAAAAAAAAAAAAAAATTGTAGCCGGAGAAAACCAGCGGCTGTTGTTTGGTGGAGGAATTCCAAACAGGGCGGGAATCGGACGCTTTACCAGTTCTGACTTGAATTAGAGGCAAGACAGATGAGTTTGAGCTGGTCCGTTAGGCAGAGGAAAGTCTGACAATGTCACTCGGAGCAATAAAGGTGCAAAAATGGTGCAGAAACATCTGTTCTCTTGAAATTAGCTGCTGGCAATGCGCCTCTCTCTTGTCGATGTTATCACCGTGAAATCCGACATCATCCGGGAAGGGAAACGAGGCTAATGGCCGGGTGACAAGCTGCCGCACACTCCAACAAACCCGCTGGATGCACAGCTCCTGGGGAGGATAGGGCTTCCCACCTCAGCCCCTCCCCAGCTGGGCATCGGAACACGTGCCAACCTGCCGTGCCCACCAGTCTCTGGGAGAGGGCAGATCGCCTGCAGCATGCTCTGGGTTTGTCCAGACTAAGAACGTCGAAACCGGCCTAGAAGCAAGCTCGGAGATGTGCTGTGGGATGTTCCCACCAGCGCAGCGCTCCCACCCAGCCACCAGTATGCTTCCTCTTTCAGTTTACGTAAAAGGTGTTGAGAGTCACCCAGGAGATCTGCTTTGAGCCAAACATGAGTCTGTGGCAGTTAATTCCAGATGTCATCTTGACACTTGAGATTTGAGCCTTTAAGCACACCCATTTGGGATTATCTAGTTAAGGCTAGTCTGTAAGATATTATCTAATTGTATGATAGATGTGGGAAGACCCAATTTATAGTGGGTGGAACTATTTCCTGACAGGTAGGTAGTAAATGGAGAGAGGTGGTTTAGTAATTGGCAGACTGGCAAACTGGCAGGTGTGCTTTGGTACTTGGCCCTCTCTCGGCTCTTGACTCTGGATGGGGGTGGCCAGTTGCCTTGGTTCCCGCCACTGGTATACTCTGCTGCCATGAAGAATTATCTCTTGACACTGTGAGCATGGAGAACCCCCCCGAATTCCTCTAAATTGTTTGGGTCATGTGTCCACCACAGCAATGGAACTATGAACTTAAGATTCAGTACCAGAAGTGGGGAGTTGCTGTGGAACTACAGAGTCTCACACGCAGCCAGCCAGAAGTCTGTGAGGGGGGATGTGGGGGGAAGGGAGGCCTCCTCTGTGCACCAGCCCTTCACCCCCACTGTCTTCTGGACCAAAAGATAAAGCCTCTCCACTTCTCTCAGCTCTTGAGTCTGATAGACATTGGACAGATGGCAGCAGGAGCACTGAGCTGCCCTGAGTGGGGCCGGGAGTCCTCTCTGCTGGGGAATGAGGCGGTCGAGTCCATGGCTCTGCCAGGCAAGTCTCTGTGTTTTTACTGAACACAGACCAACTCTGCATAGGTGACCATGATTCAGAAGGGCAGTGGAGCCAGCGGCTCTGCCTGGGATGCTTCAGCATCTCCTGCAGACATTGTGGGTTTCCATATTTGGAACTCTCAGTAAGAACTGTGCTCCCTGGGAGACCCCGTGCCTGGGCATCTCAGAATCCTCTACGGCTGGCACACACTTGGTGTCTGGGAGACCCTCAGGGTACAGGATGAACAAATGTCTGGGTCTCAGCTGGGCGGTCTCTGTGTGTTTCCTTGCCTGTTTAATGAACAGCACTCACTGCCATTTTCAAGCCATTGCAAACTCAGAACGTTCCCCTCTTGATTTCAGCAGAGGTCACCACTGCTGGGGCACTGAGAGTGACTTGTATAGTGGATCAGCCCTGCGCAGGAGAAGTGTGACCCATCTGTGAGGGGTGCCCCTTGGGCACGCTTGTCATTTTGGCCTGATAGCAAATTCTCTACTTTTTGCTCTTACACTCATCATGGGTGGGAAGGCATGTCCTATTTCCTCTTGGGCTTGTGCACAAGCTAAGGTGAGCTATCCATTTCAATGGGGATCAGGACACCTTAGAGTGGGGCCCAGATGAGTATCAACTTGCCCCAGAATCCTTGTTATCCACGGGCTGGTAGGGTTGACCTGGCTAGGAAACTATCACTGAAACCTTATGTTAGTGCTGATGGGGACAGTTGAATCCTGGGCCCCCCAGGGGATGAGTTCTTGTTGCCAGGACAACGATGATGCTATTTGCTTTGTCTTGAACTCTGGGGTGCTTCCCTCTGTCTTCTCCTCCCCCGTTGTCTGGGACAGGGAAGATAGAAGTTCCAAAGTGGAAGCCAAGCTTCTCACTGCATAAAGTCTCTTCACTAAAATGTGGGTGTTATAGAGGCCTTTAATGCCCGTGCTCAGCGCTGGATCAGTGACCCCCCCACAGGAGTGCTTTAGATTCCCATTGGGTGAGTAAATATGGGGGAGATGAATGGTATGTTTTCTGTGGAACTGCAGCAGCGAATAACAGGGTGGCAGGGACTACCACCTATGTAGGTGTCCCATACGGGCGCTTGCCATGCTGGGCTTAGGAGAGAGTCCTCCTGCTTATGTGGAGCACTGCCTTAAGGAGGAGGGAGATTTACAGACAGTCCTCTTGCACATGTGGAGCACTGCCTTGTGGGGAGGGGGGAGCTAGGGAGCAAGTCCTCCCTCGCACCCACAGCTCTCAGATACTCTTCAATTTGAGTCCAGAACACTGCATATCCAGGTTCTCGTTTCTTTAACTTTAACCACCCTGCTGCCATCCCCAGTATGCTCCTGGGTGACCGAGCACGTCAGTCAGTCGGGGTCCTCTGCTTGCTGACGGTGGAAAGCAGCGTTGGAGGTTGTGGCTTGGCGCTGGGAGCATAGGACGGGGGAGAGGGGTTAAGACACCAGGTTCTAGAAGGTGAAGAGCAGACTGCAGCCTGGGAAGTTTTTTCAAGTCACTTCTGTTCCTTGCGCTACCCATTCCAAGGTGACGGTTCCCAGACAGGAGTCATCTGCTCCACGGATATAGTAGCCACAGAGTGTGCAGGGGATTCTCCAGAGGAAGCCGAAGTCCTGGAACAGAAGAGCAGGGACCCGGCCTGCTGGGACACAGTGCCGCCCCCCCAGGTCCCCAAGCCTGTTTCCACATGCTGCACTTTGGGACCCTTCCAGGCTTGGTGTGCCTAACACTTAGTAGGAGCTTTGAGAAATAGTGAATCTGCTCAGCTTACAGCCAAGTCTGTCATTCAGTCTCATAACAGCTCATCTGTTGGAAAGGCGGCCTTACAATTCGTAGGCTGATGGAAATGGAGACGGGGCCTTTGGGAGGAGCCTTGGGTCCCGTGAGGTCATGTGGGTGGGGCCCACGGAGGGTGTTAGTGGCTTTGTAAGAGAGCAAGATCTGTTCATGCTGGGCACACTTGCTCTGTCTCACCAGGAAACACCAGCAGAGGATGTGATAGACCCAAAGCCCCCCCGGCAGGTCCAGCACCAAGCACCCTGACTGCTCAGCCTCCTGGGTTCTCAGCCTCATGATCTCAGGCATTTCGTTACTAATATCACCTCTGAGTGCCAAGGTCAAGGCAGAATTGCTCCTTTCTCCCTTCCTCCTCTTCCTCCTTCTTCCCTTTCCTCCCCCTCCTCTCATGGCGATTACTGCTAACAACCCAAAGAACAATTTGCTAGAGTCCATTTCACGTTCTTTTTCTCTTCGAGGTGAAATTATGCCTCATTTATTTCTGTGACTGCGTGGTCCAGCTGAGTCCTTGCCACGGAGTGGAAGGCAGGCATTGACATGAATGGAGGACTGAGCGCCTGTCAAAAGTGAGATTGCTCCAGTTAAAGTGACACATCCATCTTGGAGGGGAATGTTCAGACAGACGTTAAAAGGAAATGCCTAAGACTTGAAGACGGTGTATGGAGATGACAGGCAGGAGGCCAGTGGCCTGTTCACAAACCTGGAGACCTGAGTTCAATCCCCGTAAGCCCACATGGTAGAAGGAGAGGACCACCTGACCCCTACCTGTGCATCGTGGCGTGGACTCTACTGGCATTCAACCCTGCTTTTTACAGGGTGAACATCCTGCAGTGCTTCATCTTTACAGACAGCTTGACTAGATTTAGAATCATCATGGAAAGAAGTCGGGTTGGAGTGGGGAGGGGGATTCAGATTAAGTTAACTGAGGCAGGAAGACCCACCCTAATCATGAGTGACATCATCCTATGAGCTGAGATCCTGGACTGAATCAAAATGAGAAGGCAGCTGAGCACCAACATTCATGGCTCTCGAGTTCCTGATGGGGATGCCCGTGTGACCAGTCACCTCCTGCTCCTGCTACTGGTCCTTACCCACCAGGACAGACTGTACCCTCGAACTGTGGACCCACACAAACCCTTCCTGCCGCATGTTGCTTTTGTTGATATTTTTTTGCAACGACAAGACAAAGTTCCTAATATGTGTTTCCTCATCTGAAACTCCAGAATCCAAACAGAAACTTTCAGAATGCTAACATGAGCACTTCACATCCTGAAAAACTCCTTCACATTACAAGTATAGCATCAAATGCATTCCCAAATGCATTTGGCCTCTGGCCTACCTGCAGAAGGCAAATTGAAGCAGGACTGAACTCCACACTGAGACTCGAGTCTCACCCACCCAGGCTTTCCCACCACACACACGCTCATGTTCTAAAATCTGAAAAATCATCTTGAATTGGGCATGCTTCTAGCCCCAAGAACATCGAGGGAGGGATGTTCGACTTGCACTAACTGGTGTTTAGGGAAGGCCTAGGCATTCTACAATTCTGGAAAACAGTGGCAAGGAGAAAAGTCATGAAGTCAGTTGGTGGAAGGAAGCCGACCTGATAGGGAAGTTTTATTGTCTGTTAAAATGCTGACAGGACACGAGTGCTTGTGACTCACCAATCAGCTGTGGAATTCTTGTGGGAAATATTTCTCTCCTTCCATCCTGTGGGAGCTGGGAATCAAACTCAGGTCATCAGGCTTGGCGGCAAGTGCCTTTGCTCACTGAGACCATCTCACTGGCCCTAAATAATTTAGATTAATGCTCTCCATCTAGTTCATGAAGGTGATGCTTTTAGTCTTTTGAGAATTATTCTTAAACACACACACACACACACACACACACACACACACACACACACACGCATACATACACATACACACACAAATGCATTGTCTTCTAAAACCAAACATTTTCCATTATATCATAACACCAAGTTCATGTCTCAAATGCCTTCCCTTGGAGCAGCGCCTGGACTTCACATTGTGGGGATGTCCACACACCACTGGCTTCTTCTGTTTGGTTTCTTAACCAGGGAGTTGGGAACTGGACACTTTGCAGATTCTGTGGTTCTGTACCCTGAAAATCTGATTTTCAACTGGGAAACTGGAAAAAACACAACTGTGGAAAGAACCGAACTGGGAAGACACGATGCGGGGGTGGGGGTGGGGGTGTGTGGAGGAGCAAGGAAAGGGATTCTCTGAATAGCCTTGTTCCACCCCTCAGAGGAGAGGGCGGAAAGCTATGCTGTCTCCTTCGCAGCAGAGAGAAGCAATGTGATAAAATTACACCCATCCGTGGGTTGAAGACCCTCGATGTGTTGCTCAGAGGAGAGATGGGGGAAATGGCAACAGTTGTTGGTCTGTTCTGGAAAAGTACCAGACTTGGAGGGAGCGCGTGGATCACAAAACAGATGGGGGTACAAGGAAGGCATGGGGAGGTCTCTCTCAGGTGTGTTCTGCAGCATCCTTGTAAAATTTTGGGGTGCCAACAGCTATTGCACCCCCCCATTACTGCCACCTTCAATAGCAACTTTTCAGCTCTGATGAGCCCTGGAGTCCCACTGAGCTCCCTGACACGTAATCCTATCCGGCCACTTAACAAACACATGTAAAGAAGGTTTTCTGAGGGCTGCGTATGCATGTTAGAAAAATAACGGTCAGACCTCTGGGTTTAGCGTAGCCACCCACTGGCATGTCAGCAGGGGCAGCAAATTTAAATACAAATATATATTCGCTCATCTGATGATCAGGAAATTACTCGGGGATTGAACTCTCTTGTTAGCATCTTCAAAGGAGGATTTGCATAAGATGAAAATGATACGTTATCATGTGATGTTCCTTCAGATAAAAAGTAGCGGAGCCACGCATGTCTCATCAAGGGAGAACCACCTGGAAAGAGGGGAGCCAGACACACTGTCACCCCAGGAAGGACTTTTCACGGGCGGAAAAGAGACCTGCACGGAGGCAGGCGTTTCTTTGCCCTAGGGTTACTGGGGTCTAGATCATCCAGGGATACAATGGGGTTCCATGACAACGGCAGACACCTAGTTACTTCCTAGATTCTCATTCTCGTCTTTGTTCTCACACTCTCAGCATGGCTGCCAGCGCTCAAGCCAGCACGACAGGCATCTGCCTGCTGAGGTGGTCCCTTCCACAGTTTCCCTGGGAGTTTCACCACAGTCTTGTGCTTAGCAACCTGGGCTTGGATCTGTGTCTCATAAAATATTAGATACTTGAGTATTTTTTTTTTGCATACGTGTGTGTGTGTGTGTGTGTGTGTGTGTGTGTGTGTGTGTGTGTCTGTGCATGGTGTACAAGAGGGCACTTGAGTGTGTGTGCCTATGGAGGCCAAGGGTAACATTGGGAATCATCCTGGTTCGCTCTCTACCTCCTCATTGCTTTGTTTTGGGGTTTTCCAGGCTCTACCTTCCAGCCCAGAATTGCAGAATTATCTCCATATCTGCCCAGCATTTTTATGTGGGATGTGGGGAACTGAACTCAGGTCCTTGTGGGGTGGGGAGGCAGGAAATGGTTCAGTCAGTAAAGTGTTTGCTATGCAGGGATGATGATCTGAGTTCAGATCCTGAGAGCCCACATGAAAGGTGGATATAGCAGCACATGTCTGCAGTCCTAGTTCCAAGGAGGCGAAGAAAGAAGGATCTGGAGCTGGCTGGCTGGTTGGCCTAGCCAAACTGGTGAGCTCCAGGTTGAGTGAGAGATCCTGTCTATAAACAAAGAAACAAACAAATGACAGTGGCAGGGGAAGACATCTAATGTTGAATTCTACATCATCTACACATGCACACCCACAAACGCATACACATCAAACACCACATATACACATGCATACACAATTACCTTCCAATTTCTATTAGACAATGCAACAGCCCCCCCCCATTGCTCCTCCACCCCCAATCACCCTTCTTGTTCTTCCTGCCCCTGGAGAGCTTACAGGAGTTAAACAGGGTCAGAATCAGCCTGACCTGGAGTCTCCTCTCTGTAAGCCAGACGGACCTCCCATCCCCCCACCGCCTGCAGGAGGACTTGGACCTCAGAGCGCCTGGCCAATGAACGAAGGAACAAGCAAACGGAGCGCTCACCCACCGCTTTCCGTTGAGTCACCGCCCTGCATTGTCTGTACCGCAAGCCTTTCTGCAGACAGTTCATTGCATAAACAAACATTTTTCTGCACCTGAATCGGGCCAAGTGTTCCAAAGCGTGATGCTAATTGGCTGCAATGTCAACAAAATCAACACACTTAAACTAAAATTCTACTTCAAAAAGAAAAAATCATCACCTCAGGGAATCTGCTCACTCAGGTATTGAATATGCATATTTTCTAGTCGTTCTTTTTTCTTAAATTAAAAAAGGCCTCTAATTCTTTTTCAGAGAACTTCTAGTCCAGATCAAATGAGAGTCCAAAAGCCAAATTTAGACCAGAGGTGTGCGTGCGTATGTGCATGCATGCACGTGTGTGTGTGTGTGTGTGTGTGTGTGTGTGTGTGTGTGTGTGTGTGTTATTTATTGAGGCAGGGTCTTTCATTAAACCCAGAGCTTCCCAATTCAGTGGGCTGACCAGTGAGCCCCGGGGACCCTCCCGTCTCCACTTCTCCAATGCTGGGGTCACAGTGCTTGTCAGGGTCCTCATCTTTGAAGGTAGGCATAGGCAGTGCAGATTCAGCTCCTGTATTTGCGTGACCAGCGCTTTGCCAATTGAGCCATCTCTCCAGCTTTAGATCAAATATGTTTTTTAATGTTATTTTTAAAAAAATGACCACGCAGTAAAATTGCACTTTCATGGGCTGCAGGTCTGCGGTCCCATACATAGGCGCAGGACTGACACACACCCTTCTATCGCAGCAGCTCTACCACCTTAAAATTTCAGTGATTTTTTTTTCGATGTTTTAAGACAAGGAGGGAAATCTAACGTAGCCCAGGCTAGACTCAACCTCGCCCTCCTCCTGCCTCGGCCACTTGGTGCTGGAGTAAGAGGTGTGCACCATGGCACGTGGTGGCGCAATGTGTGACCTCTCTGTGGCAGCCTCTCTTCTCTCCCCCAACCATTGGCAGCCGCCCACCTGACTCTTGGTTTCTGTTATCTTCAGAATGCCATCTGAGTCCTTCCATGCCACCTGAGATGCCTCAGTGGTCCCTCCTGCTGAGTGAATTGTGTGTGTACGTGTGTATTCGTGTGTGTGTGTGTGTGTGTGTGTGTGTGTGTGTGTGTTTCCTCCTGGCAATGGTATGGTGCGATGTGTGTGCACCATACCATTGATGCACAGATACGTTCTTCTTGCTGAGTACCACTTCAGTGTCTGGCCACAGCATAGCCCGCTGTTTGTATAGAGAAGGAGGGAGGGAAGAAAGGAGAGAGAGAGAGAGAGAGAGAGAGAGAGAGAGAGAGAGAGCGCTTGCACATGCATGCATGGCACATGGGTGGAGGTCAAACGACACTTTTCAGAACTCAGTTCTCTCCTTCTACCATTTGGACTTCTGAGATGGAACTCAAGTCACCAGGCTTCTGAGAGGGCATCTTATCCACTGTACCATCTCTCAGGCCTCTAGGCTGTTCTCACATTCCCTTGAAAACCATCCCCGTCGTTTCCGTAGTGTAGTCACTATGAATAATGCTGCGGCGTGAGCACCCACAGATGCACATGGGCATATGTTTCCATTTCTCTTGGTCTACAACTGCAGGGCTGGGTGTGGCCTGCTGGAAAACACACAAGGAATGTTTTATTTCCACAAATAGTGTGGGGGGATGATGGGGAGGGGAGTAAACACAGTGTCCACACGCTGGTTGAGTTTCTTTCTTTCTTTCTTTCTTTTTTTTTAATAAAGTGAAGCTAAGTTTGTCATTTTTGCATTCACACCTCTGCAGGGTTCTCGCGCGCCCCACAGCTTACTCTTTGTGGAACACGTGCACTCATGGAGCTTTTGATTCCCAGGCCGTGGCTGCGGCTTGTCATCCGGCCACACACAGGGCACGAGCTCTCGCTTGTCCTCTCGCCTGCGCCCTAACAGGTCACACATGCTCTCGGCGAGGGCAGCAGTGACTGAGCTCAAACAATCCCCGGAGGCCGCCGAGTCCTGCAGAAGCATATTCCTCCCTGTCACCAGATGGCTTCTGTTTCCAAGTGGCTGTCTTCTTTGGAGTGGCCATGAGGGTCCACCTCTGGCGTCGGCAGCTGGAAACGCTCTTTATGGGACTCGCTGTCTGATGGCAGCTCCCAGAGGCCTGATGTTGCCACCTCTCTCCTTGGTCTGGAGGAATTTGGCAGCCAGCCATCCTTGCGGTCTGAGTCTAGAGGAAGCTATGGGCTATATCGGTCACTTTTCTCGTTACCAGCCGACTTCAGGAAGGAAGGGTTGATTGGGGCTCCCAGTTAGAGGGTATGGTCCATCCCCCCAGGGAAGACACAGCAGCAGAAGCAAGAAATGACTGGACACTTGCTATCTGAGAACAGGAAGCAGAGAGCTGGTGCCCAGCGGCCTTGCTCCTTCATTCAAGATCTCAGCCTATGGGATGGCGCCACCCAGAGTTAGGGTGGGTCTTCCCATCACGATTCACCTGATCTAGAAACTCCCTCACCTATAGTTAGGGTGGGTCTTCCCATCACGATTCACCTGATCTAGAAACTCCCTCACCTATAGTAAGGGTGGGTCTTCCCATCACAATTCACCTGATCTGGAAACTCCCTCATAGACAGGCCCAGATCCTGCCAATGAAACACCACCTTTGATGTTCAAATCTGTGCCCACTACATGGAAAGATATAAAGTGTGACAGGAAGGATAAGTGAGGTTACGCTGCAGTAACAAACAAGACCCATATCTCTGTGGCCTAAACAAAGTTAACAGAAAAACCACGTGCAAGCTGAATGGCTTATATTTTCCAAACCTTCACTCACATTTCTGGACAGCACGGACTGATCATCATAGGAGGCTCTATTCACCACAACCAATCAGAGGCCTGGGCTGATGGGTGTGGCGTGAAGGAGCATTGCAGCTTCTCCTAGAAAACAGTGCCTGTCACTTTTTCTGGCATTTATTTCATTGTCTGAGAGTGCCTGAGTGTGTGCAGGACTGTATGGGGTGGGGACGTGTGGGCGCCTGTGCGTCTGAAGGAAGCGGGTTTGGAGACACTGGCACGTGTGCCCATGGAGAGGATGGGTGTGGACAGGAATGAGGTGACTTAATAAGCAGCGTGACTCATGCGGCCGTTCCCTCCTGGACATTGTGGATTTTAGCAAATTATCCCCATGTTGATGGAGTGAAGAGAATTATCAGCGGAGGCCGGCGCTCTCTGTAATCGCATTTGCCTGCAGGAAGGCCGAGCGAGCATCTTCTGGGCTCCAGGCCAGCAGAGTCATCTCTGCGTCGGTTCCTCTGTCTCCCTGGGCTGTGTCAGAACCCAGCAGTGGTCCCGGGGCAGAAACTGGGCCAGAGGTTCAGGCTCCAGCGAGCCAGGCAGCCCTGTGCTCAAGACAGAGGCGCATCGGGCTGTGCTGCCGCAGGCTCAGGGCAGAGGCTGATGCCGCCGGGGCCAGGCGTGGGGCCGATGCAGCCTAGAGCAGGCGCAGGACGTGGATGCACGTGGATCCTGGTGAGCAGCGCTTGGCCCTGTGGCCCAATCAGCTTGCTGATGCTCTAGACAAGGGTGCTTGGCACCTCCTGTCTCAGGACATCCTCTGATGGGTGGATCGTAACACTCAGCTGAAGGCCCCACGGCCTCGGGTAATGTGAAGACTAGAGTGGGGAAAGGAGCAGAGAATCGGTGTTGATTATAAGAGGGCTCAAGGTCAGTTGAGTTTAATTATTCCCTTCCTAAAGGAAGGGGAAAATACAGTCCAAATTCTCCCTTGTCCTCAGCATTCCACAAGTATATGAATTATGAAGGAGAAGAAAGGGAAGAAAGAAAAAGGAAAGAAGGAAGGAAGGAAGGAAGGAAGGAAGGAAGGAAGGAAGGAAGGAAGGAAGAAGGAAGAGGGAGGGAAGGAGGAAGGAAGGGAAGGAAACGAATGTGGTAACCAGCCAGGACGGCTTTGCCTGGAATGTTTCTGGTTTCTCTCATGTGGAGTTAAAATGTGAACAACATTCTAAGACTACCCTCTGGTGTGAATGAGGCTGAACCTCAGGACAGATGTCCCCTGAGAGCAGGGCACAGACGACAGTGCAGTCTGTCAGCTGGCTAGGATTTTTTTCTCAGTTATCCCTAAATGCCCATCCCCAGACATGTTTGCTGAGCGCAGCAGCTATGACGGCTGGGGGTCTCACTCACAGAGACGGGAAGGGTGGGAGACGCCGTCAGCCAGACATTTGCCCCCCCCACATAAAAGCCAGACATTTGCCCCCCACATAAAAGCTGACTGTGGTGGCACATGATGGTGATCCAGTACTGGAGAGGCAGAGACAGGGGATCCCTGGGGCTCACTGGCCTGTCAGTCTAGCCTAATTTTGGAGCACTGCAGGCCAGCGAGAGACTGTTTTGAAGGAGGTCGCCGGCCTTCTGGAGGTTGACACCCGAGGCTGTCCCCTGGCCTCCACACTCAGGCACGCTCACGCGTTTGCATACACACACATGTGCACCACATCCACACTTAAAAAGAAAAAGATAGTTGACAGTTCTCCACCATACTTGTCATTCTTAGGCCTTGTCAAGTGTCCGTGCATTCCTCCGAGGAAACCCATGTTAGTTTCCTATTTTCATTACTGTCATAAATACACTACCCAGACAATTTAGGTGACAGAAGGCTTATTCATGAGCATGAGTCTTAGCTACGGCTGATCGCCATAGCAGGAAGGGAATTGGCCACACCACATCCCAGGAAGAGCTGAAAGGGGATCCAAACATACATCCTAGCTCGCCACTTCATGACAATCAACCAGGTTTTCCTCCATCTGATCTACTGCTTGGGCTGGACCAATCAACATCATTTAGATTAGTATCGCCATAAGCTTTCTCTGAGGCTTGAGCAATGAAAGACTTCTTCATAGGCATGTCTACAAGGCTCAGTCCTCGTTGTCAAGTGGACACCTGAAATTAACCATCACACTAGGAAACAACTCAATAGTAAGATAGACCAGCAACTCTACTGCTCCCGCTGAGTATGGCGGGGGGGGGCGGGGGAAGTGGGGGGGACGACTCCAGCTGATCCTCTGCCCCCACTCTTCTCTCCCCCCCAGGACCCATAGCTATAGTCTCTGTACCTTTCGGAAAAGTCGAATTTTGGTGTAGGTCAGAGTCAGTTCTGCTCATGAGGAAACATTTGGAAGCATCCAGGAACTCATATTATCATGGTAGGTGATGGCAGAGAAATTTATATTATATATTGTATATATTGTATCTCCAGGAAGGGGAGGGCAGGGTCAGGAATGTCATTGTGTGACCCGCAGTGAGCAAAGTATATCCTCACCACGGTGTCCTCCTGGCCCAAAGCTTAGACAACTTCCTGATTCCAGACTAGATCAAAGGCCGAGCTGCCTCTTAGGAGCTAAGGGTCGCCAGCCCTTTCTTCCTGTCTTAACATGGTGTTCTTTCCACTACAGAGCCCTGTGGGCCCCATATTTCTTGCCCGGCCTTCTTTGCAGCTAGGAGCAGTCATAAGACCTCAGACGATTAGTCTCAGCTAGCAACATCATACTTGGAAGGTGAGCCTCTGCGCATCTATGGGGAATTATCTAGCTAGGGTGGGCCTCTGAGCAAACCTGCAGGAGAATGTCTTGATTGCATAATTTAGAAGGGCAGATCCAGACCACGGCGGATAGGACCATTCCTGGGCAGGTGGACAAGATGGAGAGAGCTAGCTGGGCCTTGGCAGGCAGGCAAATAAGCATGCATTCATGGCTTTCTATCGTTGCTGCAGATGTCACGTCATCGGCAGCTCCAGGGGTCTGCCACTGGGACATCTCAGCCGGGCCCAGCTGTATAAAAGCTGAGCTGAATAGAAGGCTTTTGTCTCCTGAGTCATTTGGACTGAGGTGTTTGTTGCAATGGGTTATGGAATTAAAACAAGACCCAAGTTTGATAATAGAATAAATATTCCGGGATAGCAGGGCTTTCTGGGGAAAGTCTTTAATTAAATAGACGCGTAAGAACAAATGCCATTTCCTGCTTCTGAAAGCAGCAGGTTGAGGACAAGAGGCTGGAGCCTATGCAGCTATTTTGTGAGCATGAGGGGACATGCTTGAAAACCAGGCCAAGGGACGGAGGCAGGCAGAGCAGAGGACGATGTGGCGTGGCTGCATTGCTCCCACTCGGCTGCAGGGGCGGCCGCCGCGGTCCCTCCAGCTTGCAGCTTCCTACACGCGCACATTTCCACATGTGCTTTGCTCCTTACAGAGTCGCTCAGAAGCCCGAGCAGAGCCCCGAGGGACCATTCCACACACGTGCCGAGCCTTTGGTTCTTCACAGAACTCGTCTTGATCAGGCTGTTGAGCCCTCTCTCTTCCACACTCCACCTGAGGCTCCCTGGTGCACTGGGAATGCAAAAGAGCCTTTGGTTATGCACCACATTTGGCACTTTCATAGTTAGATACTTGACGGTTGAGGATTTGAGCTTTGGACACATTTGTAAAGAATTAGTAGTTGAGTTAAGCCCCGACTGAGCCTGCAGGAGATTCTCTAGTTCATGGAGAAGACGGCGCCCATGGTGGGTGGGACTAGTCCCTGGGTGGTGAACAAGACAGAGGGAGCTGGTTAGGGAAGTTGGCATCCTTTGGTACACTTGGCCAGACATGCTGCTCTGGCAAGTTGGGATCGTCCCTCTCTCAGTGGTGTGTGGATGTGTGGATATAGCGTCACCAGTTCCCTCAGCTCCAGGTTAAACATGAGCAGACACAACTCAGGGGGAATCCAGGGTTTATAAAGATAAGAGAAAACCAAAATGCATGGTTTCTGTGCTAGTGGGGTCAGCTTTTGGTGGCTGTGGCAGGGAATGGAGGTTCAGTAGGAGGCAAAGCCACTGGTCTTGGCTGGTTCTGGCTGGTTCTGGCTGGTCCTCGCCATCTGCCTCAGACTTGCACCTGACAATGGCTGTCGCAGCTTCCCGCAGCTGGAGGCCATCCAGGTCCCTGGGGAGACCGCTGTGCTGCCAGCTCCCTCCCCAGTCCTGACGGGGGATCAATAGACAAACCACAAGACAGGGTGGGGGAGCACCACAGGGAAGAGGGCGCGGTTACTCAGGAGCAACACAAAACAGGAAAGAATCGGCCTGGAGAGGAGAAGGCGAAGCAGGCTCCGGCCTGCCGCCGCAGAGCAGGATGAACCAGGGTCCTCAGCTTCTCTGCGCTGCCATTGGACGCCGAGGCCTTAAACCACATCAGGGCCAAGAAGATGATGGTCTGGGTCAAGGGTAGCGGCTCGAGGTCGCCATTGCCATTTGCAAAGCATTTGAGACCAAGAGAGTCAGGCAGTAGACACCTGAATACCCTTGTTTCCCCACAAAAGTCAGATTTCAGGGCTGGGGAGATGGCTCGGGGCTGGAAATCTTTGCCTTGCAAGCAGAAGGACCCGAATTCGGATCCCCAGATCCCACATAAAAATTCTGGGCAGATGTGGTGGGGGCCTGCAGTTATGGCCCCGGAAGGCAGAGACTGGGAAACCATGAATGAAGGAAGATGGTCCTGTGTGCCCTGGACAGGGAGCAGGGAGTGTGGGGACAGAGAGACAGGGGAGGAGGCCAAACAGGAAGGGCATGGTCAGGAAGGCCCGCGTGTCTGAGAGATTTCCCTGTGTCCCCCTCAGGAGAGATGCAGCTTTGATTTGATTCTCTTGTTCCCTCACTTCCCCGCCTGGCACCCCATCTCTGGTGCATCCTGGGCTGCTGACACTGGGTGAGCAGCTCCAGGCCTCTTACGGGCACTGCCCACATCTTATATGTCTTGACAATGGCGCCCACCATGCTGTTAAGAAGAAAACGTGTTACTATGAGCCAGGACACCTGGATGCCACACATGCCTTCTCCAGTCTCGAGATCTCTCTCCCCCCCTCCAGTCTTTTTCTCTCCTTGAAACCTTGGAGTTAGCACAGAACTGAGCCATTATTTGCATAAGACCGTTACCAAGTGGGAGAGAGCCACGCTTCTTCATGGGACCGCTTCTGAGCCTTTGACAAACGAGCTGCTATGGGGGAAACGAATCGCTGATAAGAAATCCAGAAGTCTCACTACGGGGGACCTTAGCTATTTGCACAGAGCAGCCAAGTTGACCAGGGTCGAAGCAGACGCACTCCCTCCCCAAACCGCCGCAGTGAAGGGGCAGCCGCAAATTAGGTTTGAAGTGGACATCGCCATCCTCCGAGGTTTCAGGGTGACAAATGGATGCGTCCCGAGTGCGGCGCAAACCTACTTTGCTTTCTTGGAAGCTATCGAGACTAATGAAGGCAGTGGCGCTCCGCAGCCCTGAATCATGCGGCCTGACACCCTCTGTGTAAAAACCCCTGGATCCTTCGCCAAGCGTCTTAATTAAGTTGCAACGAGAAGCGGCCCTGCAGAAACTCTTAAACACCTGCGTTCCTCGAGTCTATTTATTAATTACTATTTCATTTTCTTTAAAGCAAAATGCCATTAATTCTTATGTTATTTTTGATTTCTTTCTAATTACTAGTGGTTCCAAAGAAAAGTTAGGCAGCTTTGGCCCCCCAGAGCATCTTTTTTTTTTTTACTAGTGATGTTATCCTTTTTTTTATTTTTTTTAATTTTTAATTTTTTTTATTTCAGCTCATACAAACTTATTAGGTACACCAGTTCCCTCCCTTCCTCCTCCTCCCCCCGTACCCTCTGCTCCCCCTCCCCACCCCTCTCTCCCTCCCCATCCCCCAGTGCCTCCCGCCCCAATTCCCAGAGAGTCCTTTCTTGTGCATGTCTGATTTTCCTCTGGGCCCTCCTCTCCGATGACGTACAAGGACCAGTGGCCTTTCCCTGAACCCTTTCCCAGTGTTCCCCTTAGGTATAGGAACACTGCTGTGGCTGCCAATCCTTTACCTCCAAGGTTCTTGGTGCCTTTAGCAGATGCTAGACTTTGTGAGGTCAACAGTGTGTTGGACAATGCGCAGGGCATGCAAAGTCCAATTATGATTGCTTCAGCCCTAACTAGTATAGAGTATCTTATATATCATTGGTCCTCCCATCCTTTTGCTCTTACACTCTTACCGCCCCCTCTTCCGCAAATTTCCCTGAGCTTCAAGATGGGGAGAGATTAAGCTGGCCTAGTTCTAGGTGGTTGATATAGAGTCTCTAAAGTTCCCCCCAGAGCATCTTATAATGCTGTAAGCTGAGGAAGACCACCATCACATGATTTTAATGTCTAGGGACAGGAAAGGACCAGAAAGGGGGAGGAGGAAGGGGAGGAGAAGGAAAGGAAGGAGGGAGGGGAGAAGGGAGGAAAGAAGAAAGGGAGAGAGGGAGGAAAGAATATAGGAAAAGGGAAAAAGAGAGGAAGGATTGGGAGAGGGAAAGGGAAGAAGGGTAAATGGAAGGAAGGATCATCTCCCCCATGGGGTCTTTCTTGTTGGTATGTACTGCAGGACACGTGTGCAGAGGCAAACACATGCTGTGCTCAGGGAGCCATGAGAAAAATAAAGGTCAAGGTCTGAGCCCAGAGGACGCCCTTCTGGAAGGGACATCACAGGCTGCTCAAGGCCTCCTCGTGCCTTGATGTGAGCCCAAGAGTCCAAGAGAACCCTCAAATGAGAAGAAAGAGGGAAATGCATTAGAAGGCAGACCCTCAGTTTGGAGCATCCTAGATGATTGGTGGGGGGGCAGGCAGGATCATCCTGTCCCTTTGTAGGAAGGAATTCCCTAAAATAAGGCAGCGGACGGGACTTCAGCGTGTAGCTCGTTCCTTCATGCCTTCACTCACGCAATGGAATCACCACAGATGTAGCAGGGGCCAGGCGATGGTCTCAGCCTCCGAGGTGCGGATGGTAAGCGGCTCCAGCCGGGGCTCCACAATCCACTCAGCAAGGGACAGAAGGTCCCAGCCACGCTGGATCCAAAGGGTGGCACCAACTTTGAGTGGTTTTTGTGAGGTGCTAGGAAGGGCGTGCTGAGAAACCTCTCCTAAGAGAATCATGCTTAAGGTAAGTTAAGTTACATTAAGTATCTCTAAAGAGGCATGGCTGCCTGTGCCACTTTAAAAACACCAGAGACGTTAAAGAAATAGGACAACGAACACTAACATGATCTTTAAAAATACATAATCAAAACCGCCTAGAATTTTGGGCCCGGAAGGGGAGGCTGGGAAACCCCAGAGCAAAGCGACAAAGAGGTAGAGCAATCTAGGTGGATTCCTAATGTCACCCTTGGGCCTTCACACACACACACACACACACACACACACACACACCACCACCACCACCACCACCACCACCAACACAAAAAAAAAAAAAAAAAAAAAGACATGAATACGCAGGAGGAGACTTTTAGAAAGTTTTCAGTGGGAGCAGGACACAGGATGGATTGGTTAATACAGGGTGAAATGCCTTAATCTACTCTTCCATCCATTACACTATAAAAGGATAAAAAAACACTCCAATTCAGTTTTTCTGAAGAAAACGACATCAATCACTCACCCGAGGCCATGTGGCAGCTGGTGTCTGATCCACTACTGTCATCTTTGGTGTCTGAGCGTCCAGCCCCCTCAGCAATCTCTGTCGCCCCTTGGACATCAGAGGACTGAGTGTGACGAGGGATGTGAAGAAGTAAAACTCTCGTTTCTTTGTCCTTGTGTATTAAGGAGATAAGATCAGCCGGAACTCTGCGGCTCCTTAAGTTCCTTTGGAAACAGAACTGATTGTTGACTTCCCACAGCTGAGAAAAGAAAAGGAGGGAGAACCCCCCCCAGGGGCGTGTTAGTGAGAAGCTTCCCTTGGGAAGCGGTGACCCTGCACGGCTGCAATCCCCACACTCGGGTGGTGAGGCAGCCGATCCCAGCCTGCCTGGGCTCCTGAGATCCTGCGTAGAAGACAGACTCGAAAACAATAACGACATCACTGAAGGAGTGGTGGGGCCCAGACCCCTAAAGCCATTGAGGCCACAGCAAGGCAGAGGGTGACCTGGAGGGCCGGCCCACCCCTCATGCCTGTCTGTTCATTTCCTGGATCCTTCTTAGGATTAGTGCAATGTGTCTCAAACACCTGCACATCTTTCTAGCCATGTGACTAGAGTAAAAGTGGCAGGAGCAGCGGAGGAGCACAGCGTGGGTGACTTTCCTCCTCCTGTCTCCTCCTCCTTCCCACTCCTTTTCCTTTCCTCTGTCTCCCTTCCCCCCTCTCTCTTCTCTTCTTTTTCTTCTCTCTCTCTCTCTCTCCTTGTCTCTCTCTGTTTCTGTTTCTCTGTCTTTGTCTGTCTGTCTGTCTCTCTCTCTCTCACCCCCTCCTTCTTCTTTCAACAGAGTCTCATGTAGTTCAGGCTAGTTTCAAACTCATAATCCTCCTTCCTCCATCTCTCAAGTGCCTGCCCCCCCTCCCCCACAAATGCCTGGCTTCTCTTATGCTCTGCCTGATTAAGTATTTGATCCATCTGTGCACAACATTCCAGTGTCTGCAGTTTAGGTTCCAGGAGCAAAGTCTAAGCAATTCAGACTCAGTCGCTTCCATTACTTATTCATTTATATTGATTTTTTTTGAAGCAGGGTTTCATGTGGCTCAGACTGGCCTTGAACTCACTGTGTAGCGGAGGATGACCTTGAACTTCTGCTTTTCCTGACCACAGGCTTGACGTCCAAGTGTTGGGCTCACAGCTGTGTCCGCACTTTCTTGGTTTTAGGCGGGGCTATGGATGGAACTTAAAACTTGGTGCATCTAGACAAACACTCTACCATCTGAGCTACACCCCAACCCTTTACTGATGCTCTGAAATCGGAATTGTCTTGGGGTTTCTGCCCCAGTTCACAGTAGCGCATGACGTTATTCCCAGATGCATGGACTCCAACCAGTGAGAGATGGTGGTCCTTCCAGAGACGGTCACCATGTGCTGGGAACGTCCCCTGAAAGCTCCGGGCAGATGTGGACTGAAGACTTCACACACATGAGACTCCTCCCGGCCAGGTTCCACCAGCTGGCGGGTGCAGCTAACCAACACCCCAGCACCTATATATATGTGTGCGTGTGCGTGCGTGCGTGCGTGCGTGCGTGCGTGTGTGTGGTTTCCTCCTCATCTCCTAGTGATAGCCGACAGACCAACTGAACAAGAAAACACTAAATTTTTTTTTTTTTTTTTTGCTTCAGAAGAAAGGTGTTGGGTAGTAAATCAGGGGAGGTTCCCAACAGAGAATGTGTACACACAAACTCAAAACATGACAGGTGGGTGGACCACGAGTCCCTGAAAGTACTCGGTCCTGACATTAACAGCCCCAAGATGAGAGTATCTTGGAACTGGAAAGCTGATCAGAATGGGGACTGGTCTCCAAGACCCTTAAGTAGGACCAGAGGTTAGAGATGGGAGAGATGCACCAAGCCACGATGGGAGGATGAGCTGGAACCTCCACAGCGTGCACGGCAGCTCTTCACCATCGCCTGCATTTCCTTCGGTTGGCACATGGCTGCATGCCCTGGAAGACACATGTCCCAGCCAGGCTTGCTGGTGGGCGTGGCCACCGTGTCCTAGTCTGTGAGAGGTGAGTCCAGTGCTGGAAGTGAGTTGGAGGTGTCGTGGGCAGAGCATGCCCTTTCTTGGCTACTGTGCCCACTGCTGACCCTGAGCTGTGCCTGATTCAGGGGTGATGCAGTCTGCAGCGGGTGCCATCATGAGACTCTGCTGCCAAGCAAGGCTTAGCCTGGGCCCTGTGTACCAGCAGAGCCACGGTGCCAGCCTTGGACTCTACATCCGTACATGTCACAGAGACATGTTTTTATCCTGTTTGGAGGAAACTAAAGCCAGAGGAAATCTCGGATCTCATCTCTGTGGTGTTGGGGGGTTAGACACCTTGGGGGAGAATCTCAAGGGCAATGCTGGTTCTGCCATCCAGTCTAGTTGGTGTGAAACTCAGGGGCTGCGGGTCGGGGTGCGGCTTAGACTGGCAGAGGTGAGTTTGAAAGAAAGGTGGTTATGCAAAAATGGAAACCAGCAACATGAGCATTCATTGTCCTCGCCATGGTCAGCACGATGCCCAGTTCATCTGCTGGCTTTGGCAAGTGACAGGTAGGGCCGCAGGGCTATTATAGCAACGCCACTCCAAACACACGAGCAGCGTATCTGACGTGCTGTCATGATGGCTGTGGCTGGTCTCACCAGGTAACAGGAGCTGTTCAACTCCACAGTGGTCTTACCAGAAACACTTGGTCCATCGTTGGCCAAAATGTCATCATATGGTCTCTGACATGATGCTTTGCGGCAGTCATTTGCAGAGTGAAAGGAAGGAGAGACAATTTTGTGGATGTCACCAAGAGAAAGAGAAGCACCAAGGAACTGTGGCCAAGACCAAGCACTGGAATCCTCCGTGTGGAGGATTGATGCTTGATTGTCAGTATGACTTAGGACTGCTTGGGAGAGCGTTTTCTAGAGAGGTCTAAGTGAGGAGGGTCAGGCAGCACCATCCGATGGGCCCAGGTTCTGATCGGATAAAAAAGAACAAGATGACTGATCCTTCTGCTTCCTGCTCGTGGCTGCCATGTGAGCAGCCGGCACACGCTCCTGCTGCCGCGCCTTCCCGCCACAGTGGATCAATGGATTGTGTTCCCTCAAGCCACGAGCTAGAGAAAACCCTCTCTCCATTTAAGGTGCTTTGTCAGGTTTCTTGTCGCAGCAATGAGAAAAGTAACAAATACGTTCTCTGTGTACAGGCTTCTTAGCTGACATCTAGAACACCGCTTGGCCCACAAGGATAAGCCCTTGCACCATCTCTGCATACCTGTCCTCACTGGGGAGGGTAAAGGTGTTGGCAGGCTGATTTTGCAGGTGAGGGGATCCGGGCTCCCCAAGTCAGCTGCCTTTTTCTAGATTCCTCTAGAATTCTTTTTCCAGCTTGCTCTCGGTGACCCTCACTGTGGTCACATCTGGCTCTGGCAGCCATCTGTGGCAGTGTGAGTCACCGGGCATTTAGAACAACTGTCCTCTCTTCTCTTCTGCGGACATTCTCTATTTCATTCCTTGTTTTCCCAGCATGCAATGGGCATACACGGCCCCTTATGACAAACTAAGCCCTGACAAATTCTGTAGATTCATGTCTTTGTGTTCCCTGTGAGCTTAACAATGACATTGCCCAGACTGGGGCAGGATGCTTCCTTAGCACATGCAAGGCCTTAGGTTTAATCCCTAGTACCAGGGGAAAAAAATCACATAGCCATTGTCTAAATATTTATCACAAGTTTAATGTACATTAGTTATAACTCTGTGTTATACATAAACATTTAGAATATTTATATGAAATAAATAAATGGGCATGCTTGGAGTGTTATAAATATTGATATTTTAAGAGAAAAATGGTAATATAACTTTTCCAACTTTGCACAATTGAGCTCGGTGCCACTGGGATTGCTTGCACATCATAACTAATTTATAAAGAAAATACACATAGGCGCCTCGCTTTGTTGGGAATTTTGCATTTGTCTTCTTTCCTCCTTGAGTGTGAACTCCTCCGGCACAATATGATCTTGAAGTGTCAGACTCGTATTCTCAGAGGGCTTCTGGGGACGGCTCTGCTCCGTGTCCCTGCTGGTGACCATCCAGCCAAGGCATGTGACTGTGCTCAGTAGAGTACAAAACATTCATCTTGATTACAGCTGGCAGAGCACAACGGGTCAGAGTAACTCAGGTAAGTCATACCTGAAGATGACTCTGGTCCTATAAAAGGAAATTCTGTTTGTTTGACCCGGCCACTCTTTCAATTCATGTTTCTAGAAGAACTATTGCTTTTCTTTTTAATTTTATGTCCTCTGAGAGAGAGGGGAGAGAAAGCGAGAACACATGTGTGCATGCATTGTGTGCATGCATTGTGTGCATGCATTGTGTGCATGCATTGTGTGCATGCATTGTGTGCATGGATGTTGCACATACAGAGGTCAGAGGACAGCTTTTGGCAATTGATCCCCTCTTTTCACTCTTTGAGCTTCTAGGGCTTGAACTCAGGTCACCCAGTTTTCGGGCAGTCACCTTTTCGTGCTGAGCCGTCTCACCAGCTTTATTGCCTGTTTCAGGAGGCAGGTGTATCATCAGCTCTACCCGTAGTACATTGTTTTCTTGGTATAACCTCCTAAAGACTTTGTACACAGACAAGTAATGGGAGAGGCGACATTCTCTTGAGCATTTCTCAGTCGTATGGACTCGGTTATGCCAAAATCGCATTGTGCTTCGTTATGAAAGTATTTCAATACTTTCTTTTTAATGAAGCTCTTCCATTTCAGTGGAAGTGGAGAGAAAATTGAGGAAGGACTGTGACTCCTGTTATATACCTGAATGTGATCCTGCATTACTAAACAAAGTTGTTCTAGATCCTGTCCTACCTTTATAACTCTGGTACTGTGATCGATATCTGACCCAAACAACTTAGGGGACATGGGATTTTATTGGCTCCTGTCCAGCAACAGGAACGGAGGGATGCCTGATGGACGTCAGCTTGCTAACGGGTGCATCCGGGGTGACTCAGTGTAGCTGCAGCTCTCTCGGGGGGCGCTGTGGCTCCTTCGCACTCTATACATCTACCTACTCCATAGTCTAAAATCCTCTCCCAGCCCTGATCCTGTATGGATTTTGTTATGATTGGAATAGGAAATAAAGCCCGCCCAACTCTCGCTGTCTTTACCCACCTCTCCAGGGAATGGCCCCACACACTAGAGGCAGGTTCTCCCCACATCAGTTATGCGATGAAGACAATCTGCCTAGCGGCCTGACTTAAACAAAAATCCCTCCCACGGGTGCTCTCAGGCCCACCTCCCAAGGGTCAAGCTGACAGCCGAAGCTGACTGCGCAGCCAGTGAGACCAGTATTTCAGGATGTACCTTTGCCTGGTGCTCTGCAGGGCTTTTCCCTTGGAGGCTTCACGGTGAATGATGTCTTTTATTGGGGAGATGGTTCTTACCTGGGAAGCTGCTGGCATCCAGCAACTGGGTTCCGTCCCCTATGGGTTCCTGTTAGGTGTCAGAGGAGCCCCAACCAACCCTGGGCAGTGTAAGGAGAGTTTGAGCATCCGGGGTGACTCAAGGTAGCTGCAGCTCTCTCTGTGGCTCCTTCGCACTCTATACATCTCCCTATCTCCATAGTCTAAAATCCTCTCCCAGCCCTGATCCCGTATGGATTTTGTTATGATTGGAATAGGAAATCCTGCCTCCCCTTCTCTTCCAGGCTCACGTACTGAAGACTCATTCTCCATCTGGCAGGGATATTTTAGAAGGCTTTGGAAATTTTAAGAGATGAGACTTAGCAGAAAGCAGTAGATTCCTGGGGGGTATCTGGTCCCCTCCTGGCTTGTGATTCCACTTTCTGTCTGCTATGATGTGAAGAAGCCGCTGGGCTGCCTGTGCCTGCTGCCATGGTGCTCTTCCCAAGCGCAGGGAGCTGAGTAACCGTGGACTGAAATGAACCTTGAATCGGTGAGTAGCTGCTTCTGTTAGGTATTCGGTCAGAGGCTATGCTAAAAGTAGCACAGCCAGTCTGCCCCAGGGGCTCTGCTGCCCTTTGAGACTCTCTTGAGTCCATCCGGGTCTTCGTTATCTTTCCCTCACAAGCAAGCTCCCCTCATCCAGTGGTTTCATGTTTGATGCCACCCTCCCCTCTGACAGGCTGGTTTTCTACAGAATGGAAAGCAGGTATGTATGGAGGACTTGCTGGGCTATTGTTGTGATAAGGTACCCTGACGAAAGCAATTTAAGAGAGGAGATGGGAGGTTCTGGGGAGATGGTCTGGTGGTTAAAGCTTTTGCATTGCAAGCAAAAGGACCTGAGTTCAGATCCCCAGAACCTAGTAATTCCAGCCCTTTAAGGTAGCATGTGGGAATTCCCAGAGTAATAAGGTGGAAGAGAAATTAAGGGTGATTTCCAGTGTCACCTTTGGGTCTCCACAGGCACACATGCTCAAGGACCCTCTTATACACACACATCTACACATACATGCATGTACATACGCACATACATGATAAGAAAAAAAAGAGAGGAGGGGTTTATTTTATGTCACACGTCAAGGCATGGTCTATCATGGCAAGGAAGTCAAAGCAGCTGCTTGCACCGCATCCATACTAGAAAGCAGAGAGTGATGGATGCAAGCCAGTTCTCAGCTCATTTTCTCCTTTGTATTGGGCCTAGAAACCCCACCCAAGGAGTGGTGCCACCCACAGTGGGCATGTCTTCCCACCTCAGTTAACTTGATACTCCTCAGGGATGCTGGGAGGTTCTACTCCCGGGTGGGTCTAGAACTCACCAGACTGACCATTGAGATCCAGTCTCTCCAGGAGGAAGAGAAAAGCTGGATGTGTGTCAGCTGAGGGTCTGGAACCAATTTCCCTAACACCATTGGTGTCTGGGGCCCTTTAGAGAGAAAAATTGTGTAGAGGCTTCAGTACTGCATGATGTCGGGTAATGCAGGGCCCAAACACCCAACCCTGCCCTCTCAGTGCACTATGGCAAGGACATGGCTGGGAATCAACATGTATTCAAGGAAGCTGACCAACGCTTTTCCAGGATGCCAATGCAACGGGAGATTCCTGGGTAGCCTGGTATGTCTGTCACTTTCCAGCTACACCCCCTCTCCCACATCTGCAGGGAATCAAACGTCTCCCTGGGGCTGGCTGGAGGCAAAGTCAGGACACAAAACTCCCTCTCTGAGTTCAGCGGCCTCCCCTGAAGCGCAGCTTGTCTGCTGTCTTTATCCCCCAAGCTCTCTGCAGCTCTGATTTAGACATTCCAGACAAGCCGCCGTGCATTCTTTATGGCTGCAGTGGACAAGTGATCTCCAATAACATGTAAAAAGATAGGGGTCCGCTAGGCAGCGGCAGCAGCTGCGGCTTAGAGTGCAAAGCGCTGTCCACCTGCTGAAGCGGGAGATGTTCTTGACCACACTGCGCACTTGGCTGGAAGCCCTGGAGTCCATTACCTGAGATTCTTGTGCTGCTGAGACTTGGGGCTCCTGGCAGATGGCTGCGGGATGATGGGTTTGCCCCAGCTGCTGTCTTCCCCGTCCCTCAGAGTGTGTGCCAGACTCTGGCGTCCATTTCAACAAATTCATTTGTTTTCAAGCTCCTTTGATCCCGACTCAAGGCTGCAGAAAGCATCGGGACGCTGTCGCGGGCCGGGGTTCCAGCGTTTGTAGGGAAGTTAGAGGATGGTCCAGCTCCATCCACTCTTTCTCTCATCCACGTAAGGATGGACACCATGTCCCGCCTGGCTGGTGAGCGTCGGAGTTACTTTTCCTGCTGCTGTGGTAAAGATCTCTGGCGAAAGCAACTTCAGGAAGGGAGAGTTAGTCTGGCCTTCCATGCCAGGGTTACAATCCATCATGGCAGGGAGGTTATGGGAGCTGGAGACAGCTGGTCACATGGCATCTGAGGTCAGGAAGCAGAGAGAGATGAATTCTTGTGCTTAGCTCGCTTTCTCTATTTATGCAGCCCAGGGCTGGGGCTGCCCAGGGAATGATTGGGCTTCCCACTTCAATTAACCTATCGTGATAACCCCTCCCAGGCATGTCCAGAGATTCACCTGCCAGGTGATTCTAGAGCGCATGGGCTTGGCAGCTGAGGTTAACATCTCAGGGTGGGTATGCCCCACGCGAGTACTTTGTCTTGAGTGGAAGAGATGAGGCTGAGAAGTGTGTTTTGAGAAGTCTGATGGTGAGAAGCGCGTGTCCAAATAGGCATTGTGCATAGGCAGGGGGCTCAGGTGGGAGCCAACTTGAACCCACCCACAACTCCAGTCCTGCCGTGTGGAGCCCAGCCTGGATGGTCAGGCCAGGGAATTAAGGAACAAAGCAGAGATCCTGATTGAAGACTGTCTCAGGTTTCCCAGACTTTTGTCTTCTCTTCCTGGGCTGGCTATTCTCTCCTGATTGGTCCTTATTTGGTGCCTCATTTACATAAAACACCCAGCCAATCAGGATCCATCTATCTCTATGTCTCAGGATATCTGTCCCTGGCTCGCACGTGTTTGTTTCTCAGAGAAGGAAGATTGGAGACTTTGGAGGAAGCAGACAGGAGGAAGAAGGTAGGCAGAGTCTCTCCTTTGAAGTCAGCTCACCAGGATCACTCAGTGGAGGAGGAAGAGGAAGAAGACTGCTCTGAGAACCGGATGCCCGATGCGAGAGAGAGAGAGAGAGAGAGAGAGAGAGAGAGAGAGAGAGAGAGAGAGAGAGAGAGAGAGAGAATGTGTGTGTGTGTGTGTGTGTGTGTGTGTGTGTGTGTGTGTGTGTATGTGTGTGTGTAGACTCCTTTGAGACCTGTTATTCCCTAGGGCCTGGCCGTAGCTGTGGACTCCCTTGGGTTTCTACCACTCTAGCTTCTGCAACCTGCGGCTTCAGCCTGGGGACCTGTCTCTGCCTCTGGCTCTGTAAGACCAGGCCTCTGGCCGCAGGCAAGAAGTCACACGGGCTCTGGAGACTGACATGCTGGTCTTGATCTCTGTCTGCTGTTTCTGACTTCTCTTGGTCCCTATGCCTAGACCTGGGACCTGAGGCTGTAACATTTCTTTGATGCTTCTCGGAGCCATAACCGGTAAACAAGCCTCTTTAGTTGGCATCCCGCTGGAGTCAAGAGTTCAAATGTCACTTCTCTGAGTCTACCTGTTTGCCCATTCGAACTGTGACTTCTGGGTGGCAAATAAAAGTTCCCCTTCATCACTCTCCCCTGACTGCCCTCTCCATTCTTGGAGGGAGAGCAAGACAAGAACTGGATAGGAAATGGACTGGCTGGGGAACAGCAGAAACTCACCCAATGTTTGGTCCAGGATAAGAGCTCTCTCTGATCTGACCCATAGCCTCTTTATCTTTGTTCCGATTCCATCTGTCCGGAGGATTGCTTTGAAATCCACCTCCTGGTCTCTTCCGGTTTCAGCTTCACTAGCCCATAGCTCATCCAGCCAATATCTGTGGAAATCACTGTAAGTCAACAGCACCGGCGCTGTAATAGCAAAAAGATGAATTGGCTATCCTAGGGCACAACACACACGCCACCAGGCAGCTCTGGGGCTGGGAAAAGAGCACAGAGTATGGGAAGAAGAGCTCTTTGCCCCCATGTGGCTGGGAAAGGCCACTCTGGAGAATGGAGATGGAGGAGAAAGTTGAGTTTATAGCTGTATTCTAAAAAAGAACACACAGGCAATGGATGTAGTGAGTGCAAAGGCCCTGAGGCAAGGCGGCACCTGAACTCTTAAAGAGACAGCACCAGACTTTCCAGAATCCCAGAGACCAAACATCTTGTAAGTGCCAAGCCTTGTTTGTTGACCCCGTCATTTCAACCTTGGGAAGAGACAAGAAGTAGCCCGTGTTCTCAGAGAGTCTTTGGAGCCAAGAGCTTGCAGTCAGTCATCAGTGGGCGACTTGGGTAGTTTCAGGGATCACAGGACCCTGGGCAGTGACTTGGTCAGATTCGCAGTCTGGGCTGGACAAGGCCACCTTCTGGGGCTCTGTGTAGACAAACGTGATAGTTCTAGTCCCTTTTCCTGCCCTGACAGTCTGTGACTCACATTCCCATGCATACAAGACAGAAGTTTTAATTTGTTTATTTACAGCATTTAAAAAAATTTGTATGTATGGGGCTGGAGAGGTGGCTCAGGAGTTAAGCCTCTGCCTTGCGGGTGGAAGGTCCTGAGTTCGGATCCTAGACCCCACGTGTAGACGCCAGGCAGAAGCAGGGGTGGCCTGTGTTTCTGGTCCTGGTAGGGTGGACCCTGTGAATCCTGGGGCAGAATAAACAAGGAGGAGGTGGAGGCGTCCATGGTGATTCCTGAATTCGTCCGTGGTTCTACACACACATACATACACACATGCACACACGCATACATGCACAATTGAATAAATAATAAAATTTTAAAAATTGTATGTATATGTGTGTGTGTGTGTGTGTGTGTGTGTGTTGAATGCATGTGTCTGTGGAAGCCCAAAGTTGACTTTGGGAATCCTCCTGAATTGTCCTATCTCCTTATTGCTTCACTTTGGGATTTCCCAGTTCTGCTTTTTTTTTTTTTTTTTTTTTTTTTTACAGGGTCTTACTATGTGTCCCAAGCCTGAGTCTCGAGTCTCAATCCCCAATCCTTCTGCCTCAGTCTTCCATATCCTGGGACTCTAGGGGAGTGCTGCTTGACTCAAAAGACACTTTTAAAAGTGTCTTCTACTCCTTCAACAGCGGACCGAAAAACCTTTGGCCTGTGGACGTTCAGCACCAGCTTTCTGGTCCCGAAGACTCTTCTTGAGTCTCACCTTGACCCAAAAGCTCTGAAGGTTTCACTCTTCTCAGAAATTGACAACATTTGAGATCAAACTCACCCTGGGGCCTCTGTGTCAACACCAATCATCAGATCCTTTCCTGAGAACTGTCCTTGCTTTGAGTTTTGTGACATGTGTCAATTTCTGACAGCGCTCACTTAGTCTGGGAGCCGAGATAAGGCGATAGAAAGTGAATGTTTTGACATTGGTGTGCCGTGTCCTCCAAGCTCTGTGTTCACTGGAGAAAGACTTTGGAGGATAGAATTTTAATAGACACCAAATTATTACCTAACTTCAAAATATTTTGACAGTTCTTCATAGACACAGCGACAGCAAATATCTCGGCAGGAGTGCCGGAGACCCGGATGAGCCTGAGAACTGTGAATCCTAATTTCACAGTGATTGGAAAGCAACTCCTTCCTAATCTGCTGATTGTTTTAACTCTGTCTTGTCATAACAAACTGATCATGGGCCGACGAGATGGATCAGTGGGTAAGGCGCCTGCTTCCCCCAAACCTGAGGACTCGAAGCCCCCACTGGCAGAAAGAGAAAATTGCTTTCAGAAAGTTGCCCTCTGGGGCTGGAGAGATGGCTCAGGGATTAAGACTCTACCTCACAAGCAGAAGGTCCTGAGTTCAGATCCCAGGTCCCACATAAAAACTCCAGGCAGAAATGGTGGCAGGTTGTACTTCTGGCCCTGGTGGGCAGAGCCTGGGAAATTCCAGAGCGAAGCAAAAAGGAGCTAGAAGCAATCTAGTATGATAGTCAAAGTCACCCTTGGTCCTCCTCAGGAACACACAGGGCCCTGTGATACACACACACACACGCACATACTCACAAATGCACACACAACACACACTAAATAAAAATGAAAAAGAAAGTTTTCCTCTAACCTTTTCCCATGTGTTATAGCATGCATTCATGTTCCTCTCTCTCTTTTTCTCTCTCTTTACCTTCCCTCTCAAATAAATAAGTAAAAGAGAGTTTTCCAAAAATTGATCAGGTGTCCAGGATCTACTAATTGCCACAAACTGAACAGGTCAGAAATTCAAGATAAAGGACCACTCTAGGGTTCAGAAAGACTTGGGTTCTATATTTGATGGTTTGGACCAATTCCTTTTGCACAAAGCCATAATCCGTTCTGAAGCAAAGCAGTTTAAAGGACAAGTCCAAGCTGAGAGACGACTCTGTGGGTAAGGTCCTTGCTCTCAAGCAAGTTTGAATCCCAAAGTTCAAGCAAAGTCAGCAAAAAAAGTATGTTAGTACCCAGCACTCCTGCCGTGAGATGGGAGGTGGAGATGGAAGAATTCTTCAGACACTCGTGGGCCTCTTAGTCTGGATATGCTGTGGCGAACAAGAGAATCTGTCTCAAGTGAGGTGAAGGGTAGGTCTGATACCAAGGTTGTCTTCTGGCTAAGGCACACCTCCATAAGGGCAGAAACAATAAAAAGAAGGAAATTTCAGCTCACAGTTTCAGCAGCTGAGGTGGCCAGGGAGGAAAACGAGCTCAGACCAAACCAGGGGCGAGCTGTTCACCGGGAATTTGTGCTTGTGAGACCTAATCCCCAGACCTAGAGGGGCGGGAGTTGGGGGGACAAGGGAGGGAGGCAGAGAAGAGGTCCCTCTTGCATGTGTGCACGAACATAAACAGACATACACAGAAACATGAGAGGGGCTGGAGAGGTGAATCGAGGATTAAGCCTCCGCCTTGCAGGTGGAAGGTCCTGAGTTCGGATCCTAGACCCCACGTATAGACGCCAGGCGGAATCGGAGGTGGCCTGCGTTTCTGGTCCTGGTAGGGCGGAGCCTGGGGCAGAGTAAACAAGGAGGAGGTGGAGGCGGTCCATGGTGGTTCCCGAATTCGTCCGTGGTTCTACACACACACAGACACACACACACACACACACACAATTGAAAAAAAAAAAAAAGAAACATGAGAGTGTGATAGAAACAAAGACACAGACGTAGAGACAGAGACGGAGCCATAGAAAGACTCAGAGATGAAGAAGGAGAAGCAGAGAGATGCAGACAGACAGAGAGGTGGACATGTGGACCTAGAGACACAGAAGGGAATCTAGAGCAGAGACACAGTGGTGGAAAGAGAGGCAGAGAGACAGAGGTACTAATAGAGACAGACACAAAGAGATGCAAAGAAAGAGACGGAAAGATAGAGACATGCAGAGACAACCAGAGAGACAGAAGCAGATGAAGAGACAGGGACAGAAGGAAGAAGAAAGACAGACAGAAAGCAATGGAAAGAACCGCTCGGCAAGAGCCGCAGAAGTCTTGCGCTGGCTCCTGGCCGGAGCATATGTGGACGGCAGTTTGGGCACAGGATGAAAGCGTTCCCTGTCACCAGCCATCAGAGGAAGGCGGATGACCGCCGCTGCTGTGAGATGCCAGCGCTGTCTCTGAGAACAGCTGTGGTGAAACCCTGACAGTAGGAGCACAGAGGGGCCATGGGAAGGGGGGGGCTGGGGCAAGGCCCAGAATGTGAGGTCCCACAATGCTGGTGAGAGGCTTGCAACTCCCTGGGTGTGTGTTGGTTTCTGTGTGTGTATGTGCATGGGGTATGTGCATGCATGTGCGTGTGTGCGGGTGCACATGCACATATGTGCGGACAGGCGTGTGCACATCTGAGGTTAATGGCAGAAGTCGTCCACAGGCAGTCTCCAGTTGAACCCAGCTGTCTGTCTCCCCTTGCCTGACATTTACATGGATTCTGGGGATTTGAACTCTCTTCTCACGTCCATGCAGCAAGTGTCTTGCCCACTGAGCTATCTCCCAGCCTAGTGTGTTTTTATTCACTGGCCAGATGATTCTGCAACCCATGCCTGGGTAATCATCTTAGGGAAAGAAAATTGCTTTCAACTCAAATCCTGTGTGCACTGTGCAGGGCAGCGCCCACCATGTGACGGCAAACAGGGCAATAGCTCAGTAGTCCGTGGCAGGCGCCTGGCTAACCCATCTGAAGAGTTCAGTCCTTGGGACATGTTGCCTGGTGGGCACACAAAGGCAGGAAGTACCAGTTCGAATCCAAAGTGCATTCGTGTGGTGAGAAAAAGCATCTCATGGTGACACATCATGCATGTCTGTTTCTGTGACTTGCTCACAAGGAAAGTCACAATAGAGACCCGGCAAGGTGGCTCAGTGATTTGTAAAGGTGCCTGACGAGCTGGTTTGGATTCTCAGAATCATGCAAAGGTGTGTGTGTGTGTGTGTGTGTGTGTGTGTGTGTGTGTGTGTGTGTCAGAGGGCACTGTATCCCTGTATAGGATCAAGGGTGATTTGGGGAGTTATCCTGGATTGTTTAAACCTCCTTTTTGCTTCACTCTGCGATTTCTCAGGCTCCACCCACCAGGACCGAAAGTGCAAGCTACTGCCATTTCTACCTGGTGTTGTTAAATTTTTTTGTTTATTAATTATTCAATTGTGTGTGTGTGTGTGTGTGTGTGTGTGTGTGTGTGTGTGTGTGTAGAACCATGGGCGAATTCCAGAACCACCATGGACCTTCTCCAGCTCCTTCTCCTCCTTGTTTACTCTATCCCAGAATTCACAGGCTCCGCCCTACCAGGACCAGAAACACAGGCCGTCCCCGCTTCTGCTCGGTGTCTATATGTGGGTTCTAGGATCTGAACTGAGGACCTTCGCCTGCAAGGCAGAGGCTTAACCCCTGAGCCACCTCTCCAGCCCCTACCTGCTGTTTTTAAAAGGGACTCAGGATCCGAAATCAGGTCCTTCTGCTTGAGAGGCAGAGTCTTAACCTGTGAGCCATCTCTCCAGCCCGTGGAGGCAGATGATTCTAAGCATGGGGGGGAGGGGTGTGTGGCACTTATTCTGAATCCCGATTATGATGTCGGTTCTACAGAACAGTTCTTACATTAAAATTTATAAACTTGGGGATCACACAAAGATCAGATTTGCTGTGTCAGAATTTTTTTAAAGCTGATGTTTACACTTGCGCACACAATATTAGGGAGATTTCCTTAGAAATAAGGGGTGAGCGAGGCCTGGCATCTATAGTTCAGCCCAGGCTATCTTGGGTCAAATCCCTGCAAGGGGGTCAGGACTTGGGCGGCACACCTCAGAAGTACCATCAAATGTGTACCTGCCTATGAAAATGCAGAGCCAAGTCTGGCCCTTGACACCCCATTTCTCATCCCCCCCATCCCTGACCAGGATACACAAAAACAGTGGCCAAAGTGTAAAGTAGGAGGCTGAATGGCAGTTTTATTCTCAGAGAAGATGTTTATAACTGAAGGCTGAAGCCTTCTTTCATAACCAAATAAGTTACTCAGGATGCTGATAACAGGCCAGTCTCAGAGCGTCCTCATGAAAGTCCGTCTGTATTTAAAACCCACCCTTCCTCCAGCTGGCTCCCCGGGGGCCGTGGCAGGCCATGTAGTCTCAGAATCTTCTATGTTCTGTGTTTTCTCTCCCTCCTGATATGTCCACAAGGTGGTCAGATATCAGGCTGCCCAGCCCAAAGTGGGAAGGAAGCCAGGCTTTGCGATGGTCTTTCACACAACAGGCAAGCACACCTCGTCCTGGAATCTTCTAGAAGGAGGGCCGAGACACTGTTGGCATTTTGTAAGCCATCAATTGAGAATATCTGAAGGGAGATGGGAGCAACCTGGTGCCCACGGCTAGCTGAGCTCTTGGGTCGCCGGGAACTCTGTTGAAAGGATTCTCAGGGAAGAGGGGGACGTTGCTGTGATCCGGGGAGGTAGAGGCAGGAGGATTAGGAGTTCAGAGTCGTCCTTAGGTACCACAGAAGTGTGAGGCCAGGCTGGGCTACGGTGACCTTGGATCAGGAGTTCAAGGTCATCTAAGCTACAGCGCGCCAGCGAGCCTAACCTGAGCTACGTGAGACCTTGTCTCAAAAGAAAAAAAAAAAAAAAAAGGCAAAACAAAATAAATAAATAAAAAGGCAAAACAAAATAATTTTTCTGTCAGGAAAATTAGAGGAACTTCAGTTCTAGAGTCCGAGGTCTGCTGTAAGTTTCCCATCTCCTTGCCTCTAAGTGGCATGCCTACAAATTAAACTGAAAGACACCACAAAGAAGGAGGGACAGACTTGATTAACTGAGAAGTCCGAAGGACATAGGATACCGTTAAACAGAAACCTACCGTGTGATAGGCCTATTTTAAGATACATTTTTTTTAAAAAAAAATGTGTGGATCGAGAGGTACACAGAGAGAGGAAGAAAAGGGATGACAGAAATTGCCCTGAGATGGTCCTCCCACATGGGCCATTGATCCAAACGCCAGGTACCAGGCGTGTGAGGTCTTTTCATGGCTGTTGGTCAAAGAGGCTCCCCAAGGCTTCCGAGGCAACCTGGGCTGTTGCCTTGCTCTTGGTTGTCTATCAGAGCCTGGTAGCGAGACTCTGCTGCTGAAGACACCGCACATATTGATCACAGGCCACGGAAAAGACAAGCTGGAACTGATCTGAACCGTCCCTCCTGCTGGCTAGCTTTCACAGTACCAGAAGGAATGACTCAGGCTGTTTGTTGCCTGAGGGAGAAAAGCAGCCAGCAATCTCACTCAGCTGTGAACCAGTTACAATAGCAATCATTCCTGCAAGGGGGGCCCACGAGTGTGGAGTGCCGGTGGGGTCAACCAACTGCTTTCTGATTGGATCAGTAAAGAAGCCACTCTAAACCTGGCTAAGAACTTATAGGTAGGGAGGTCAGAGGTCCCAGGGAGGAACAAACTACTACTGCTTCGCAATCCAGCCATGATATCCAACTGCTTTCTAAGTGTTTACCGTTAACCCGTGGACTAGCACAGCTCTCAGCCCCCCAGTTGCGAAGCTTCCTTTGGCAATAGAAGGTGTTGCACCGAGAATGGCAACCGGCAAAGTGCAAAGAAATATGTGACTGTGGAGTATCTGTCCTCAGCAGGAAGGACATCTCTAGCACTCCCAACCTCAAGAATCCAGGAGGTCACAGAAAGCAGGGTGGTAAGAATGTAAGAGCCGGAGGATGGGGCGGGGTCCCGCAAAGTAGTGTCTTCCTGATGTGGCAGGGCTGCTGCACCCAAGAACTTTCTGCAGCCATCTTCACCCCACAGACCTGCACAAGATTTGGCCTATCAACATCTTCTCGTGGCAGAGGGGGAGACCACCTGACACACTACCCCTCCCTGGGGGACTCTCTTTTTGGACTTTTAAAAAATGGTTTATTTATTTATTATTTTGCACGGGTGCATGCTTGTGTGTGTGTGTGTGTGTGTGTGTGTGTGTGTGTGTGTGTGTGTCTCAGAAGGCACTGTGTGTCCCTGTGAAGGGCCAAGGGTGACTTCAGAAGTCTTCCTGGATTCCTTTTACCTCCTTTTTGCTTCACTCTGGGATTTTCCAGGCTCTGCCCACCAAGATCAGAAGTGTAGAGCGGTGCTGTTTTCTGCCTGGCGTTTTGACGTGGGATCTGGGATTTGAAGTCAGGACCTTCTGCTTGCAAGGCAGAGTCTTAACCCCTGAGCCATCTCTCCAGTCCTAGATCTAGGGGTTTTTAGCTCTGAACAGAAGAAAAGAATCCAGCCTGACGCAGCGTGAAGGGACTAGTGAAAGGCTGGCTTCTCCCATGGGAAGACAGTGGCTGTGGGATGGGGGGATTCTCTGAAGAGGTGCCTGATTGAAATGAGGACAACCAACAAGCCAGCATTAGCAGCAGCCAACTCGAATCAACACTTGATCGTGCCATTGGTCGTCCTCTAAGTACTGGTGTCAGTTAACTTGGTTTTCGCCCTATCCCTTTGGAGGGGGTGTTCCTCAGTGAAGGACCTGAAGTTAACCTGAAGGAACTTGTCCTGGCTCACCTGGGACAGTCCGAAATAAAGCTACTACCCCCAAAGCAGCTGGCAGGCCTCCACGACTCCGACTTAAGTCAGCGGACTCTGGGATCTGAGCATGTCCACGCGGCTGGAAGGGAGAGATGTGGCAGTCAGGGGACAGTAAGTGGGCCAGCGGGCATCTCCCACCCTGGTCTCCCTCTGTTTCCTAGCTGCTGATCCTCAGGGATCCAGGGAGTGACTCACTGGCCCTGCGTGTCCACCAACTGCTTCTGCATCCACGGCCGTGGAAAAGTCTTTCCAAAGAGAGTCGTCATTTGCATGGCAGTGCAATTGTGTGTCCGTTGCACAGCAGCGGACGGCCCGGAAAAGAAGCCGCTGCCTTGTCTCCTCTGCCTCCTGCTAAAGCCCGAGCAGAAAGGCTTCTATGGGTGCTGAGCCCGAGGTGGCATCATACTAGAGCCTTCTAATCTCCAGCGCTAATAACGAGGGATGCTGTCAGCACGCTGGGCCACACACACTTCTCAGGCTGGTTCACGCTGAGAACAGCACAGTCATTGTCAAGGAGACACGAGAACACTTGGAATGTTCCACGGGATAGAATACAAACGCTTCCTCCTCACACCGCACCCAAACCTGGTCCCGGGACACTTCGGGGTAGTGAAACTCTTAGGAACCTGGAAGAGGGTCGTGAAGAGAAGAGACGGGAATGGAAAGAGCTTCAGTTCCTTCCTTGCCCCCCGTTTTTACAAGGGGAGGCTTTATATTTTTCTTGATGTGGCCATGGATATCTGGACTCTTTCCAGATGCTTCTGTTGGGTAGAAAGGTGCCTGGAGGGGGTTCTGGCATGCCCCACGCCAGGCCCAGGGCCCCGTACTGCTTGGAAGCTTCCAGGTCTCCCATGGCTGGCAGTCCCGGCTCACATCCCCATCCGTCATGAACTGAACCAGGGCCTGTGTGCCTGTGTGCAGCGCTAACAGAGCCCGTCTTTACAGGGCTCCTGGCAGCAACACACAGGCCCGAGGAGTGCTGACGAGGAGGGCTGGGCTGGCAGCCTCCTGTTGTTTGCCCTCCTGTCTCCAGGTCCCTTCAGGAGGGCAGATAGACAGCGTGATATAGAACACCCCCCTCCCGCCCTCCAGAGAGGGCCGAGAATGTGCTGAGACCCGGCCTTCCAATGGACGCGTGGACATGAGCCCAACAGAAGTCTGGAGAAGAAAGTGGGCATGTGCCAGGAGTCCGTTCACCCCTTCTTCAGGACATGGAAGACTTGCTTGGTCTCTTTGTGTGTGGGGAAGCTTCTAGAAGCGGATAGACTATGGTCTGTGTTCAACCAGTTGCCGGGGTTCAGGGCCAGGGTTTGGTTGTTGACTGCCACACTGCATATCTGTGCTCACTGTCACTAGTCGAGCTCTCCTGCCTTTCTGCGCTCAGCAGAAGACTCCAGGTGAGTGCTGCAAACAGAGACTCTGCAGTGGCAGCTTCTCCCCAGAGGTTCCATCCGGGCCCAGAAGCCCAGCTGCTCACAGGGGGCCTCAACCCCTGCTTGGTGAGAGTTTAAAATGCTTTATCATATTTCAGGAGAAAAGCTAGCGGGGAGGGGGGGAGAGGGGAAGCTTGACTATGTACCCCACCAGCAACCAGATGTGGCCCTGGGGAGCCTAGCAATGGCACAGTCCTGTCTCTGACCAAGAGACTGGCACTTGACCAACTGGGCAGAGCTGGCAGCTGGTAGCCTCGCAGCAGAGTGGAGCATAGCATACCCGGGCGTGGTGTCTCTCCGGCCTCCCAGACGGGCACTGGGAAGGGATCACAGGCCTGGGCAGCTAGAGCTGACCACACAGGGCCTCAGAACTTGGGAGGGGATGCCATGTGAACTCTGACCCTGCTAGCAGGGAACGGTTCAGACAGGGTCACCAGGCAGGGGTGAGAGTGAGAAAGAGGGACTAGGATACAGGCACTGAGAGGCAGGTCAACCCCTCCCACCACACGCATTCAAAAGTGGGAGATGGTCCATTCTGTCCGGGGTCCATCCTTCATCTCTCCTCCCACAAGTGCCTTGAGTTTATAATAGTAATGGCCAGGGGAGGAGGTGGGGAGAAAGGAAACTAGATAACCACTGTGTTCCGTCACTGCCTTCTTTATCTTAGTAATCGCACCCCTCAACTTGCAGTGGCTCACTGTTGTTCAGTCTTCTGACGATTTTGTCCCAAAGGAGGACCGGTACCCAGAACATTCCCCCATCATAGGATGACATAGTTCTGTAACCAGTGACCATTGAGCGCCCATGGAGTCTCAGTAGCACCTCGAGATCTTGGCATTAGAACATGAACAGCCCCAGGCTGGGGAGACAGTTGTCAGCAAGGTGCTTACTGTGCAGACATAAGGCACCAAGTTCAGATGCCCAGCACACAAGACAAGCTTGACTGTGTATACCTGTGATCCCAACATGGGGGAGATGGAGATACCCCGGGGCTTGTCAGCCAGCTGCTCCTTGCCAGGGAGGGTTCAGGGAGGATGAATGTCCTGTGCATAAAGCCACCAAACCCTGAGCTGACACTTGAAAGAGGAGCATGTGCTGGTGCCCCTACCTGCTGGTGCCCCCACCTGCTGGTGCCCCCACCTGCTGGTGCCCCCACCTGCTAGTGTACTTTTCCTGCGGCAGCAGCAGCAGCGCTGTGTGGACACACCCCAGCCCTCAGGTGCAGCGACTCCTCTGGCGCCCTTTGCTGCCCTCACGACCCATTGTCCAGACCTCCTTGGGTCTCTGCTGCTGTGGATCCAGTTTCTGTCCTCGGCACCACGGCATGACCATGGCATCGGCCTCTAAGTCAGCCGTCCATCCTGGGTGTGGGGACCATCGAGTTCCAATCCTAGGGATCCAACATGCTGGCCACAAAGCTGAGGTTTAGGAGCAGGCTTCTGCAGCCGTTACTGCCAACACAGATGTGACTTCTGGTGACTGTGAAGTCACAGGCTGTCACTGGGTTGACACTATCCTTCATCATCCAGGGGCAGGACTCCACGCTGAACAGAGTGGGAAGAGAAACGGGCACTTCCAGTGGCAGTAAGGACACCGCCCCAGAAGGTACCGCTGCCCAAAGAAGAGAGCGTGAGGTTAGTGGAGTGGAGTTCCTCTCCCGGAAGAAGCTCTGGCTGGATGGAAGTGAGCGCTGGAAGGAGGGAGGGAGAAAGAAAGGAAGAAAGGAAAAAGGGAAGGGAGGGAGGAAGAAAAAAGGAAGGAACACAGGAAGGGAGGGAGGAAGGGAGGAAGAAGGGAGAGAAAGAAAGAAAAGAAGGAGGGAAGGAGGGACAAAGGAAGAAAGGAAGAAGGGAAGGAAGGAAGGAAGAAGGAAGGATGAAGAGAGAGAGAGAGAGGATGAAGGAGGAGAGAAGAAAAACAGGCCAGATGTGGTATCTTGAGATAAGTGGCGGCACTGAGAATCAGATACACTGAGGACCCACTGCTAGAAGACTTTGCGTTGAGTTCACATGAGCTCAGCTGACTCTCCATCTGCGCCCACACTTACGTTTCCCCATCCTGCAGTGTTATGCAAGCGCTCATCTGCTCTCTACTGGGACTTGGATGAACCCCACATTTAATTTACCAGCACATCTGGAATTTATTTTTTATAGAATGAGATATGGATTGGATTTTACATAGCTCATTATTCATGTCCACATCGTTCTTCCTGAACAATCCACCTTCCCCTGAACATCGGAGTGGCGACCTGCCTGACATGAAATCTTACATCTGTGCAGGTCTTTCCCTGAACTTCCCCTTGAATCTTCTTGTTGGACTCCAAATCATAACACACGCTAGTGATGGCAATCAATCCTTCATGCCAGAGTTCCGGGGGGGGGGTCAGAGGAGTGGGCACATTCATAATTTGTTTTGCAAAGCATGTTTTTGTTTTGCTTTGTTTGCCTACTAACATTCATGGCACCGAGCAGGAAAGGCACAGCCCAGAAGGGATTCAGGCACGTTGGGCTGAATGCAACTATGTTGATAAACTCACAGCATCTAGAGCTTCCATTTTTATATGCCATGGTGAAAATCATGTAAAAAATAGAGTCATTTCAGGAAGGCAGGAAACTAGAATAATAATAGCTCTGGGTTATATTTAGCTATTCTTCCAGTTTCTCTTCTGTTGCTGATATGAATGTGGGACTCAAGCAGCTTAAGGGAACAAAGGGTTTATTCTTGCTTACAATTCCTGGTGACATTTTATCAGCATGACAGGAAGAGTTCACTACAATACCAGGAGCCAAGGAAACTAGTCACACCATATCCACACAAAGAGCAGAGAGTGTCAGAATGCCTATCTGTCAAAACTGTGAACTAGTTCCCTCTGTCTTATCCACCTGCCCAGGACCTGCTATGGGCTGGTCTTCCCACATCAATTAGATAATCTCCCACAAGGTTGCCTTAATCAATTCTTCATAGGTGTGCCTAAAGGCTTAGCCCTCAATATTCGAGCTGACGCCAGCATCTCCCTGCCAAGACTAACTTTTCAAATTCGCTATGCACTATTTTCCTCTTGGTATCTTCCTGGAATGTCACATGCTATAGACTGAGAAAGATGAAGTGGCTAGTCCTGGCCTTCTCTCAAGGGATATGCTATGCATCTCCTTATTGGGTCCTTCCTTGCCACGGTTTTATTTATCTAGCTCTCCAAGTCATGCTGTGATAATAGCTAAGTGCTGTTTTAGCTATTTACATTGGATTTGTTTCCCACTTGGGTCTCACCACTGCGATAAAAGCCACTTAAAGAAGGAAGGGAGGATTCGTTTGGGCTCACGGTTTCAGGGTTCAGTCCATCATGGCAGGGAAGGGGTGACAGTGGAAGAAGTGGCAGCAGCAGCCGGAAGCACAGGCACTCGGCATCTCTGGTCAGGAAGCAGAGAGAGACAACGCGGGTGCCCAGCGCACTTGCTCCTGGCCATTCACTGTGGATACCACTGCCCATGGTCAGGGTGGGGCTCCCTCCCTGGTTAAACCTCACAGCCATGCCCAGAGGTGTGTCTTCTCCTTGACATTAAGGCCAGTCAAGCGGACAGTGAAGACTGACCATCTCCACCACTTACCCTTCAGTCCCCAGCCGCTGTTTTGTGTGATGGAATTTTGCCCCTTACTCTATTCCGGCATCCGCACCATGTATGTTCAGCAAGTCCCTCCCCAAGCCCTTCCTTTCCATAAACGTCCCGGCTTTGTTTCCACATTTCTTTCTGTGCGTGTTGCAATGGGCTGACTTAGCTTGCAAAATACCTGTGGATCTTGTAGCTCAATGGCCTGCAGGCACAGGGACTAGCTCCGGGTGCTCTGGTCAATTCTCTTGGGCTTTCCAAGGACGGTGGCTAATCCACCAACCTTCTAGGCACCCATCCCTATACTTTCCCCTGGCTGCCCGGGGTTGTCCGTCCTTTGTCATGGGCTGTCCTGTGGCACATTCCCGGCCCCATCCCAAATGTTCTTGCTTTGCTTTCTTCTTGTTCAGCAAGTGGGCTGCGAAAAGTCTTGGCTCCTGTTGCTATGTTAAGGGTCCTGAGATGTTAGGGGTCCTGTGTTGTCAGCTCAGAGGGGCCCCTCGTCAGCAGCCCTGAGGAACGGCTGCAGAACAGAAAAGGCTGAGTTCTTGTGTGTGGGCAGGGTCGGAATCCACATGCGTTCCAGGCAATTGTGCAAAGAGCAGACACATCTGGAATGTGGCCAAGGGACCAGCCAGTCCTCAAGCAGCAGCCCAAGCGGCGGCGGCCCGGCACGGTGCTCACAGAGCTGTGCGTTCCGGAGATTCCTCGTGCGTGAGGTCATTAGATGTACGTGAAGCCTTGAGATCTGGAGAGATTAAGCCATTTATTGAAGGTAACTCAGATAAAAAGCAGCAGAGCCTCGGTTCCTGTCTTGGGAACATATCCCCACATTCACGTTCCTAGTCACCACAGTCATATTTTGCACCTCTGACCTGGATCCCTCCTTACCTCGACCTTGTGGGGCACTTTCCTGACATTTTTCCTCGTGTGTGCATGCATGCACGGTGTGCGTGCGTATATGTGGGAATGTACACAAGGGTGCACTTGAGTGTGTGTGCCTGTGGAAGCCCAAGGGTGACAATGGGAGTCATTCTGGATTGTTCTACCTCCTTATTGCTTCACTCTGGGGTTTTCCAGACTCCACCTTCCAGGGCTGGAATTGCAGGCTGCTGCCATTTCTGTCCAGGATTTTTATGTGGGATCTGAACTCAGGTCCTTCAGCTTGCAGAGGCCTTCAACCCCGAGCTCTCTCCTTCCTGATTCCTTGTTGGGAGCCCTCCCTATGCTGACCTTGACATCAGAGGGCCTCAGTCTAACTCAGCGGCCATGAAGGTATCCTGCCTCTGTGAGCCCCTGCCTGGCGGGAACCAAGGCGTCCCCTGCACGCAGGGGCCTGGTTTCTTAAGGCATTAGCTGAAGACACTACCTACCTGTGAGGGAAACTCACCCCACACTCATGCGATACCTTGTGCTCCTGTCGGGGTTCAGGGCTGGCAGTGACAGGCTGTGGGGACCCTGTGACAGGGAAGGCTGCCCTCCGTCCCCCACCCTGTCCCACCCTGCCATCCCTATCTGAGCACTCACGTGGTCAAATACAGAATGACTTCGCGGTTCCTCTGAGACCCTCCTCACAGAATTCTGACTGCAGAGGACCAGACCGGCTCCCACACCAGCACCATCCCCCACCCTCTGCATGACTCAGTTTCCTCTCATCCAAAGACCTGTTCTTTCTTTTTCTTATCGGTTGATTGAGTGATGTGTGTGTATATGAGACAGCTTATGAGAACTGCTTCGCTCTTGTTTCTGTCACTGTGTCACTGTGCACCCAGGGCTGGCTTGCCAGTGAGTTATGGATGATTCTCCCATCTCCACCTTCACCTATAATAAGAGTGTTGTGATTGCAAGTGTGAACCTCATATCCAGAACTTTATGTGAGTTCTGGGGATTGAACGCAGGTCTTCAGGTTTGTGTGGCTCGTGATTTATTTCTTTTCCTTTTGGCATGTGGCGCATCTCTGCGTACACACGCATGTGGGTGTACTCCTCCGTGCAGGTGCATGGGAGGCCAGAGAACAACATCAGATGTTTTCTCAGTTGCTTCTCTGTCTTGTTTTCAGAGAGAGTCTCTCGCTGAACCTAGATGTATAGATGTGTAGGTTAGAACGGCTGGCCAGGGAGCCCCAGGATTTGTCCGTCTTTGGCCCCTCCCTCTCCAGAGCTGGAATCCAATCCATCTCTCCTACCACTATTTCTGATTTTAAGTCCTATATGGGTATTTGAAGAGAGGGACGGATCGGTGAGGCCCAGACCCTCCAACCCTTCTGTCCAGCGCTCTCCGTTCAGGCCAGTCCTCCCTGATCTCTCTCTGGGCAGCAGTCACAATGTCCACTCCCAGCCCTCAGGCCCCTTCTCCTCCTTCTATGTGTGGGCAGGCTTCCCAAGACCATGGCAACAGCTGTATTTGAAACACGGAAAGAAGAAACCAAGAGTTTTCAAAATGCAAACAAATGTTCCGAAGAGTGGAAAGAATGTCTCCCATGACAGGAGCTCGGTGGGCATCTTGACCCAGGGGCAGCTTCTTTTCCAGCCAGGCTTAGGTGCAGAAACCGAGCCAGGCCTTGAGCTGAGACTCTGATCATGTGGGAAAGAATTAAGACCTATTTTTATCCAGCGTCCTGGTTTGAGTCTGCAATATGTCCCCTTGGGTTTCTGGTTTGAATGCTTGGCATCCATCTGGCAGAGCTATTTTAGAAGGTTCTAGAGACTTTGGGGGTTAGAGCCGAGTTGGAGAAAGGTAACCCTGGGGTGGGGGGAGCAGGTCATATTCTCCCTAGCCCCTTCCCTGCCGTTCTTTACTTCCTGGTCCACTGTGATCTGAACAGCCTTCCTCCTCCCCCAATTCCTGCTGCTGTGAGCTGCTCTGCCATTACTTTCTGGACAGGATGGCTGCATCCCAGAAACCACAAGCCATGGCCACTGTCTGTCAGGCAGCACCCCTGCAAACCAAAGGTCAGGAGCACATCTGACATTCATCCACAGATGAGGCGGGTCCGTCAGTCATCACAGGGACTGTGCCCAGGATCATGGTCTACCAACCTTGCCTACCTCAAGCCAGTGACTCCCCACGGTCCAACTTCTCTGACCTTAGCACTAGAGCTTGGTGTTCGCTCTCCTGGCTAAAAGGAAGCTAAGTGTACATTCACGGGGGAGGTTGATAGAGCATTTTCTTCATTGTTTACTTTTTGGTATCTCTATTAGTCCGCTTTCCATTACTGTAACAGACACCTAGCATAATCAGCTTGGAAAGAAGGAACTTCCAGGGATGAAGCGCAGGTTGCCAGGTTTGCGAGCAGAAGCCTTACCCATCGAGTTATCTACCTGGCTGGGGCATTGACATTTTTAACTCAGTGTGAATCGATTTGCACATGTGGCATGAGGTAAGGCCAGGGCCTCTTCCTTTTGCGTGTTGTGTCTGATTCTCTCAATGCGTGAAGAGACTGCCCTTTCCCATTGCATGTTCTTGGCACCTCTGTGGAACTCGGGCCCAACACATAGTGTGGCGCCACGTCTGGGCTCTGGGTGCCTTTTGCTTTGTGTTTGCATCTGCCATTGCATTTGAATTATCCTAGCCCTGCAATGAGGACATGTTTCCAATTTTATTCCCTTTCAAGATTTTTTTTTTTTGATGGCTATTTGTGGTTCCATATGAATTTGAGAATGGCTTCTATTTTTGTGGAAAAAAAATGTCGTTAGGATTTTGATGGGTATGGCACTGGTTCCGAAGATCGATGGGCCATGATGACGTGGTAGCAGCTTCGACGGTCCCACCCATGGGCGTGGTTGTCCTTCAGAGTGTGTTTTTGTTCCCTCCATGGGTATTTTATAGCTTTCAAGGCAGTTCTCCCTGATTCCCTCGCTTTATGCCTAATCATTTTTATTATTTTGATGTTGTCATAAATGGGATTGCTTTCCTGACTGACTCTTCAGATAATTCATAAATGCCATATACAAAGGCTACTGACTCTTACCTACCCACTGGCTTTGTGTTTTGCAACTTCCTGGAAAAGCTTTTTGTTTGTTTTGTTTCCCCCTGTTTCTCATAGGTTTTTATTTCTCTTCCATGGCATCATTGAGGTTTGTGTGTATGGGATCATGTGACAAGCCGTTGGGGAACGTTTTGCTTCTTCCTTTCTGGCTTGGGTCTACTTGATTTCTTTTTCTCGCCTAGTTGCTTAGGCTGGAACTTCTAGTGCACTGTAGGAGAGAAGTAGTGGGCGTGGCATCTTTGCTCACAGAAGCGGAATATAGAAGGGCGTGGTCAAGAGCTAGGGAGGGGAGGCAGGGACCCGCTGCACAGCAGACATTAACTTTCAGTTGAACGAGATGAAAAAGAGTCTGGAGATTCGGGCACGCGAAGAACAGTGTTCATTGTGCCCTGAATGCAAACGACAGACCCATTCAGCATCCTTAGCACAGCTTCACAGGGAAGGGAGCTGAGGGCCGCGTCCTTCCAGCAGAACCTGGGGATGGTTTTCTAAGCCTGACCCACTGTATTCTTCAAGAACCTAGCTCCTGGGGTCAGGAAGGTGGCTCAACAGATAAAGCACCTACCTGCTTGCAAACCTGGGCACCTGATTTTTGGAAGCCCACATGGTGGAGACTGAGAACTGACTTTTGATGGTTGACCTCTGACCTCCACCCATGTATCATGGTGTACACATCTCTCTGTCTGTCTCTCTTTCTCTCGCACGTATAAAATACATGAAAAAGAACCCACCCCTACTTGCTTCCACGACATTCTTGCCTCTTTAGTTTTCCTAACAATGAACACACTGTTTCTATACATTCAAAAAATTTAATAAATTAAATACATTTAATAAAGAAGTTCAGCCCTAAAAGATTGTTTTTAAAAAGCCCATTTGGTGCATTGCTTTAACTGGGATGCACGTAGGGGAAGGCAGGCTTTTCAAAAAGCAGACCCAAGAACTGAACTTCCAGCAAGTGGGAATGGAAGGAGGGCAGGTGGTCGTTTGCTAACAGCCTTCCTGTCTTCCCCCCACAATCCCATTCTGCGTGCTGGGAGGAGGACAGATGCAGACACGAGCCCCCGTCCAGAAGGCCGGAGCAGCTGGCAGTGCACCAGACAAATTAAATCTCTATTGGCCGAGGCTTCTAGAATTTTGTGGACTCTTCATTTTCCTCAAGATTCAGTCTTTGAACTCACACTGGGCCCAGAGACTGGACAGAAAGCAGCCCCAGCAGCCTGTGCTATGTCTCCAGTCATGGTCGCTCACAGTCCAGGGGTCGCCACGTGCTCGGCCCGGCTTGGGACGGGGAGCGGTGCGGGCTGCGCAGAGCAAGGCCGGGCGTGCATGTCTATCGTGTTTCTGCGACATGGGGGATTAGGTTCAGCTCATTGCTGCATTCCAAGGGCCTGGAAAATGGCCAGCTCCTGAGTGTAGCTTAGCTGCAGGAGAAACTATCAGAACTCACTTAATGGAGGAGGGGGGAGGAGGGATGTGGTGACCTTGAGAAGGTGCTGCTGTGTACCCGACAGCTCTGTTTCAGGTGCGTGTGCACGTGTGTGTATATTTGTGTGAAGGCCACAGGTCAACTTCGAGTGTGGCTCATACCCACTGCGGTTTTTTCACAGGGTCTCTTGAGATCTGGAGCTTGCTTTTTTCACTAAGATCACTAGCCAGGGAGTGCCAGGGTTCCTTTTATTTCGGCCTGCACAATGCTGGCACTACAGGTGGGTGCCGCCACATCCACGGAGGATTCAAACTCAGGTCCCCATGCTTGAGTGGCAGACACTTTGCCAACTGAGCCATCTCCCCAGTCATTGTTGTAAAAAAAATCTGTCTATCTGTCTGTCTTTCTGTCTGTCTGTCTGCCTGTTTGTCTATCTATCTGTGTAAATGTGTACACAGGCATGTTTACAAGAGAACCTAAGTGGAGGCTCAAGGATGACATCGGGAATCATCCTGGATTTCTCTACCTCCTTATTGCTTTGTTCTGGTTCCACCTTCCAGAGTCAGAATTACAGGCCAGCCCTATCCTCTTCCCCCACTCTCTGGCATTTTTATGTGGGATCTGGGAATCTGAACTCAGGTCTTCTTGCTTGCAAGGCAAAGGTTTAAATCCTGAGCCACCTTCAGCACCCTGTTTTAGAATTTTTGAAGCTGTCATGTTCTCCTTGCCTCAGCATGCAGAGCTTTGCCTTGCCTTGCCTGCCTTGCCTTGCCTTGCCTTGCCTTGCCTTGCCTTGCCTTGCCTTGCCTTGCCTTGCCTTGCCTTGCCTTGCCTCTTTTCTTTTCTTTCCCTTCCCCCTCCCTTTCCTCCTCTCCTTCTCCCTCCCCTCCTCCCCCCTCCCTTCCCCTGCCCTCCCCTCTCCTGCCCTTCTCTTTTCTTGACAGGCTCTCACACAGCAGTGCAGGCTAGCCCTGCATTCACTGTGTAGCACAGGCTGCCCTCAAAGTCATGGCAATCCTCTTGCCTCAGCTTCCCAGGTGTTGGTATTCCAGGTATGTAACGACATCTTTAGCACATATCATCCTTGGGGAGAGTGAGTTGGGCCAGAGCTGAATCACATGATGACCCCTAAAGTCTTTTCCAGTACGCCAGACTGTCTCTGTCTCTCCCCCACTGAAGATCAGACATCTTTCCACCCCACTCCTCTGCCACCACCACTGCATGACCTGGTGGGACCCTTACAGCACGGCTGTCTCACTATAAACCAGGGCCCCCGAATCCAGAGGACTGTACTGTGAACGTGACGATGTCACTGGGGGACTTGGGCATGAGCAGACCCATGCATGCACCTCTCAAATCATGTCACTCCCTGGCCGGTGGGAGGCCAGGCCTCACTGGACATCAGATTGCCTGATATAAAAAGGAGGGCTGGAGAGACAGAGGGACAAACAGACAGACTGACAGACAGGCAGACAAACAGACAGATTTTTTTACAAATGACTGGGGAGATGGCTCAATTGGCAAAGTGTCTGCCACTCAAGCATGGGGACCTGAGTTTGAATCCTCCGTGGATGTGGTGGCACCCACCTGTAGTGCCAGCATTGTGCAGGCCGAAATAAAAGGAACCCTGGCACTCCCTGGCTAGTGATTGCGTTGTGGACTTCATGTGACCACGTGACCTGTCTGGGAAGCTGGAGCTCCACACTGACTTTGCTGCTGTTCCAACGCACGGTTGCTTGGCTGCTAATGAGAAAAACTGCAACAACAGCAGAAGCGATAAGGCTCTGCTTGTCTTTAGAAAACAAAACAAAAGCAATTTGGCAGTCAGCACCCAGGACAACTGCGGAGGTTCCACGCCGCCAGCAGGAGGCTGGATGGATAGATGCCTTCTCTAGCTCCAGTCCCGCATCACTGATGGCAGATGCCTCATGGGCCCACAGTGGCTTCTGATATGCATACTTAAGTCTGTCTGTCCTGTTAGCAGCATCCAATTAAGTCTCCTAGATCACCTGCTCAGGCTTTGCAGACAAGAAGGATTTTTACAAACTTGTTACTTAAATGTCAACATATTCTGGATCTGGGGAGAGGGCTCAGTGGCTAAAGCCGTTGCCTGGCAAGCAAAGGGACCTGAGTTTGGATCCACAGATATCAAGTAAAAAATGCTGGTTGGATGTCACATCCCACCCATAACTCCAGCCCTGGAAGGCAGAGCCTGGGGATGCCTAGAGCAAGCTGACTGGTTAGATCAGTCCTTATAGCATGCTCTCTCTGGGTTTTTAGAGAGCCAGCTCATAGGATTATTGTGGAAGAGTGATTAAGGATGATTCCAAATATCACCCTTTGGCCTCCACAGGAAGGTACAAACAAATGCATTTGCGTACATAAACCTAGCCACGTGTGCATCCGCACACAAACATGCGTGCACCCCACATACACATTCTTGAAAGGCAAAATAAACAAATGCCAACATACTCGGCCGTGAGCTGAAATCATGTGACAGTCCATGCCTGAAACCATAGGTCTTGGGAGGCTGGGCAGGAGGACTGTGGATTGGAGGTTAGCCTGGGCTAGCGAGACCCTGACTCACACAAAATAAATCGCTGAAGATGGCTGTTCTCAGGTGCAAGGCAGAAGAGGGGTTTTTTCCCCTAGAAAGCCTCATAACTTGATCGATGATTATCGGCCCTTGTGTGTCTTTGCTTGAACCTGACAGAAAGGAAGAGCAGGGGTCTCCTCAGCAGTGGCACGCCGACCCCAACCGTGACCCTGTCCCGGGGCAGTAACTCTGTCCAGCCTCTCCTCCTCCCTCCCTTCTGGCTCTGCTCAGCTTCTCAGCCTGAGCAGGAAGAAGAAAAAAAAAAGAGAGAGAGAGAAATGATTTCACCTAATCTGCCAGGTCATTTTCTCCGAAATTGCTTTCCTTTTAACCTTTTTTCATGGGGATCAAAAGGGAACAGGAGTGGCCGCCAAATTGCCTTCTCTGCCCGGCCTGCTCTCGGGAGGGGGCTGTCTGAAAGGCCAATGCCTGGGGCAGGCGGCTGAGCGCTCTCTCCATCACTGGGCTTCCACGCTGCTCTGGAAAACAGAATGACCACACGAGTCACAGAAATGCTTTTGACTCCGGCCCAGGAGAGAGCCGCAGTTAACCTGGGTAAGAGGCCGGGGCTCACATCCGCGATCGCCCAGGGCTCACTCAGCTCAAGTCCTTTGAAAAGTGGCTTCAAGGGGAACTCACGCTGTGGAATCAGAAGTTTGACTGGACTGGAGTTTGAGTCTGGCGTGGTCTCCGCTGGCTGTGGCGCCTAGATGAAGATGCTTGGCCTCTCTGCTCCCGAGGATGCAGGAGTCCAAGGGGCGGCAGACTAAAATACTAAATAACATAATTCCTCCCAAATAGTACGTTATATTTAGAACATTTAGCTGAATAGAACGTTTCAGCCACAGACAGATTCTCTTAGTATTTTAATGCATTATTGATGCATATTTACAAACGAACCCAATGTGGTACGTCCCCATCGTGGGTGGTATTTGTATGTGCACACGGGAAGATGCTCAAGAGAATAAAGCACACACTTAGAGGGGAGCATACCCTCTAAGGGGAAGGGGTGCTGTATTCAAAAGACTAGTTGGGGAGCTTCAGCTGTCTCCCGTGTGCTACGAAGGAGAGATGTCGGTTCTTATTATTCTGTTTTAAATATTCATTTACTTATTATTAACGAGTGGGGGATGGAACTCAGAACCTCGATATACTAGGCAAGTGCTCCTTCACTGAGCCACACTAGCACACCTGTTTCGTATTTTTAAATGCTTCTTGTTTGTTTAGACCAGGGCTCCACTACCTCAGCACAGATGATCCTGGGCCTGGGCGCCTCTGCCGCATGCTACCCTGGCACAGGGGGGGAAAGCAGCTCTGTCCTTTCCCGCTTGATGACTTTGATGTCTTGGAACAGTTTCAATGTCCCTGGCTGAGAACCAGAAGTCTAGGGAAAGCCATTGGAGGACGGACACACACACACACACACACACACACACACACACACACACACACACACACACAGGATTAAAAAGAAAAAGGGAAAAATAAAGCCATTGGTTCAGAAGCAGCAGGTGACTTCCTCCAAGGTCACAGAGCCTGAAGGGAGGCAGCTCTCTGTTCCGTCCTGCGCTCTTTGCTGTTCTCTGAGAGCTCTTGGGTCAGCGTGCGTAGGGTCAGGAATCATCAGTGGACCTGTAGCAGTAGAAATTAATGGTGGGAACACTATCCTTTCTAATGTTTCATTTATTTATTTATTTGAGGGAGAGCAGTAGGAGAGAGTGAAAGTAAGAGAGAGAGAGAGAGAGAGAGAGGATGCACATGCTATGGTACGTGGGTGAAGGTCAGAGGACAACTATAGGAAGTCACGTCTCTCCTTCCACCATACGGGCTTCTGGGATTGAACTCAGGTCACGGGGTTTGGGAGCAGGGTCCTGACCCACTAAACTCTCTCATCAGCCCCAGGAAGGTTGTCTTGAGCGACATAACATTCAACACTAAGTGTATGGTGACCATCAGGCCCTGAGCACTCACACGCAGGTCAATTACTCAGTTGGCCACGCCCCTCCAGGGCCACCTGTTGGGTGAGATGCAGAAAGTGGATCTGCTATTCTATCACTGGCGACCTGTGATTCACGCCTGCCTCACAGGGATGAAGTGCGACAGAAACAGGGAGAAGCAGGAAGAGGCTGGGGGCTTTCCCAGAGGGGCCCTCAGATGCACCCATTGCTGTGTTACGACTTAATTTTAACACACAGCTGACGTCCAAAGTCAAAGGAATAGATTTGACCCTGATTCTTGGGAAAGCTCATGAAGCGAACAGAATTCTTGAAGGAAATAAAATAATGAAACAGCATCTCAGACCCAGAAAACGTCATTCTGGGAGAAGTTCTATCTAGGAAGATTTCTCGGAGGAGGAAATCCTAGGTCTGTCTCAGCGGAGCTTGGAGGGAGGGATGGGACCAAAGAGGAGCAGAGGATGCCCGGGGGAAGCGAGGCTGGTGGGACATGCAGCCTGCTGCAGTGGGCAAATTGCACCTAATGGCGCCATCGGGAAAGCCGGGGTCACCGGGGCTCTTTGGAGTCCCCCAGTCAGAGACAAATCAGGAATCACCTAGCACCCAGCAGAGAACATGTTACGTCCATGTCAGGACCAGGAGTCTGCCTACGTGCAACAAATGTTTATGAATATTAATAACCATTTGTTCCCACAGGACCTACAAATCAGTTAATTAGGGCCCTGTCAACCTGTTTATATTATCTATAAATGGAAACCCACTGGCAGCCAAACATGAAATTAAGGGAGCTGAGAGTGGGCCGCCACGGCCCCTGGATAAATGATGCCTCCGGCTCCCGCCGAGTTCTCCCCCGGCCTCGGCAAGGAGGTGGGCACCGCTCCTCATCACGGCCCCTTGTTTTAATCAAGTCGGTGCTTACAGAACGCTCGTGATAGACAGTGCTTGGGTTTGTTCGAAGCGTGCGGAGAGTGATTTCAGGCTGCTGGGAAATTAGCTCCAATCCAGCCTCACAAGAGAGCATTCCTCCACACATCAAGAGGCCCTCAGGTGAGTCATCAGGCCCCACACCAAACTCTGATTACCCTGGGGTGTCAGTTCTCTCCATCTGGCCTTTCTGGTATGATGAAGCTGGAGCAGAAGGGGGTACCGAGGCCAAGCAGGGTCAGGCCAGTGTCTGCCCGGGCCGGGCACAGGGCATCCCACACATCTTACGTTCTTCAGAAGCCACAGGGTTCCAGAGACTGCAGCAAAGAGAGACCGGCAGAGGGAGGGACAAGGCTGGGACAGAAAGATTCCTTCAATGACCTGCGCGTGCCGAACACTGTGCTGGGGCTAGAATGAGCCACGCAAACATGACCAGACACACGCCGGGTAGAGAACAGCACAGAACCAGGGCCACGAGGGGCTGGCGAAGGGAAAACTGAGTCTCTTAGCTTATCATCCAGTGCATTCTCCCTCAAGCTTTCTTAAAAAAAAACCTTTGTAGAAGGAATTCTTGGAATTGAGTTTCCTTTCAATAAAAGACTACATTACCTTCCAATCTTACCTTTCCCCCCCTAAAACAATAAATCCCAAGAAGCTGGTTAAAATGGAGATGCAAAGCTTGTTATCAAAATGTGATCTAATCAGGGACTGGGAGATGGCTCAGTGGCTAAAGCCTCTGCCTCGTAAGCTAAAGGACCTGATTTCAGATCCCAGATCCCAGGTAAAAATGTCAGGGGGGTGTGGTGGCCCACCTGTGATTCTGGCCCTGGAAGGCAGAGCCTGGCTAGCACTAATGGCATGCTGTGGGTTTAGAGACCCAGGCTCACAACGATGAGGCAGAAGAGCAATCAAGGAAGATTCCCTACATCCTCCTTGGGTCTCCACAGGCACACGCACTAAAGTGCACTCATGTATACACACACACACACACACACACACACACACACACACTTATGGCCACCCAATGCAAACACAGACACACTCACATAAAAACACACACAAGCATCCCATACACATACAAATGAAACCCCCTCCCCCCCAAAAAAAAGAAAAGGAAAGAGAAGAAAAAGAAAATAAAAATGACCTAATCGAATGTGATCCCTCCAGTGGCTAGGGGGGAGCTGGGCCCCAAGTTCAGGTCCTGGTTCAAATCCCAGCTCCACTGTTTATGATCTCCTCACAACAGTCTCTTTGCTCTATGTTCTTCTCTGTGTCTCTTACGGTCACTCACCATCAGATTCAGGGATCCCTTGATGCCCTTCACCTGTTTTCCAAATTAGGTCCTGTTATATAGTCACATGACTTTCCCTGGGGGATGTGAACAGGTTTCTATTTCCTTCAGACCATGGCACTGATAACAGAGTAAAAGAATGACGGCACCCAAGTCTAGCTTGGGGGAGTCAGTGAGTTTATTGGGGCTCCCGACAGAAGCATGCAGACTGAAAGGTCACAGCTGCATCACTGAGAAGCCCAGCCCAATGTGCAATGACTCTCAAGAAAGTTGCAGCCCTGGAGCACCTGCATCGTTCAAACACTTCCCACACTTTGCACTCAGCCCTGCAGCCCAGGGAGCTCGCTGACTCGGAAGCTCCTGCACATTTTGCATGTGGCTCAGCAGAATTATATAGGCTGTCGCAGCCTATATAATCTCGATGGAGGCTGGGGGACTTGTGAATCTTGTCTTGTTTCAAGAGCTCCCTGAGACTTGCAAGTGCTACTTCGCAGGTTCTGTTCACAGAGGTTGGGGGGCAGATTCCACTCCTCTTGAAGGCTGGCGTTCAGCCCCCAGCCTAAGCCACAAACCAGGATGGGTCAAGGAAGCTGCTCACTTGTGCGCAACGCTTTCTGCGGCCAGGACAGCCCTTGTGAGCTGGAAACCGAGACCCCCACACAGCAAGCCATCTGCTTCCAAAGCCAGAAGACAGTCTCTAGAGGCTGAGCTCCCTGTTGCCCATCACACTGTGTTCTGGATACAGATGGACAGATGACACTAAGGAGACCCCTGGAGACTGGCAAAGGCTGGGAGGATGAAGGTAGATGGCAGGCTGTCCAACTTCTATCTTCCAAGAGAGTAGAGCCAGACTTCCACGCAGAACGCTACAGTGATTACACTGGGTGATTGTATTTTTCCTAATCAGCCACGTGAAAGACATCAGCAGCCCGAGAATCGGCAGCCACTGCCACCTCCAGGGAAGGTGCGTGGGTCATGGGTTCTGATTTGGGGAGCCAGGAATGCAGGATGTAGCCTGCGGTGATTGAGGGGAGCAGCGGCTGCCCCTGAGGCACAGCTGCGTGTGGGCAGGACTCCCGGGTGCCTGCCGCTGGCTCTTGAGCCTTGCTCTCATCAGCCCAAAAGGAGCCATCAGCGAGGGATGACGGGCACCATAATTCTGCGTGGATGATTGCGGAGCGACGCACGGTTCCGGCTGAGTGATGCCGAGCAGCGGTGGCGGGTGATGTGGGGACCCACGGTGGAGATTATGATGGGGAAGCCGAATGCATTTTCTCCCCAGGTCTAGGCTGACCGCAAACAAGGCTCTGTGGAGATGCTGATAAAAAAGCAAATTATTTTATTCGGCTCACAATCAATCCCAGCTGCAGACTGCACAGTCCCACCAGAAATAAGTCATTAGCACTTATCATCCAGGGCTGAATTCTTGGAGGACCAGTAATCTTGCAGGAGGCAAGAAGTCATTTTAGAGCATTCAGTTCCAGCAATGCACGCCTGCCCATCCTTTTTCCTGAGGACCGGCAGGCAGGCTGTCTTGAAGTATTTGGGTTTGAGTAGTGAGTCCAAACTTATTTTCATCAAAAGGAGGCAGTTGCTGGAGAGACACTTGTTGTTCTAGGAACAGGAAACTCTGTAATGAGCTCCTGGGTTGAATGTCTATGTCGTGGGTATTATTGCACCCTACCGGTGTCTGACATTTACCACTTTCATTGGTCCATCTCTGTCTGGCCTCTACCATGGAATGAGAAGTGATGGATGGATGTGTCATGTGACCGGAGGTGGCCCAATCACAGCATAACCTGGACGGCTTTGGGCATGACTGAGAGGCTGGAATAGCAGTTGCTGTGAGGGGAGGAGTATCCCAAGGTTCTTTCAAATGAAACCAAGAGCTGAGAAAAAGAGAGGAGTGGGGCCGTGGTTATACTGTGGAATCCAGATCATCAAAGTCCTGGATCCAGCTGCACCTGAAGCCACAGGACTTAAACATTCTTTCACCCCAGTGTGCTCTATCTGGGTTTCTGTCACTTGTAAACAAAAGGTTCCTGACAAATACTTCACCTTGAGACCTTGTCCACTCCAAAACACCTGTCCAGCCCACAGCTTCCTCCTGAGATGACAACAGTTGGATGCCCTTTCTTCTGTTCAATCAGACACACGCCTAACTGGGCTGCTCACCACTCGGGCCTCTTTTCCTCTTTTTCTCACGGACGTGTCCCAAACACACACACACACACACACACACACACACACACACACACACACACACGGAAATCTTTCCCCATGGGTCCCTCCTGAACTCCATCTTCCTTCCAGACCAAGGCTGACCTTCTGAGAGTAATGCTAGAAGTGACCAGAACACACACACACACACACACACACACACACACACACACACATGAAGTGAAGCCATGTGTTAACTCTGACCTTAAATCCTCTTAGGGAGAACAGGAGTCTCTCTCCCTTTAGTCACTGACATAAGAGGAAAGTAGAATTTGTAGCATGGCCCATTCTTGATCTTGGCATTTCAGATATTTCTTGGATCAGAATAATTTCAGGGGACATGGTAGCTGGACACCTTGAGTCTAATTCCACTGGTGATCAATTTACTGACCAGCATTCAGTACTGGTACATTACCAAGCTCTGTGCTGGAACCAGTCTGTGGTGACATAGCTTTGGGCTGAGGGTGTGTGAGTCCTTGTTCCTACCCCATGGGAGGCATCCTAGTTGATCATGATGTTCCCTCCTGCTGGAGCTTGTAGTGGGCTCCAAATGCAACCTGGTATCCTGGGTAGCTCACCTTAGGCACAACAAGCTAGATTACACATTTTTCCATGGTGAACAAGAACCACAAACCTTCTCAATTAGACTACAGGTACTCACTGGTGGTCTACCAACCTGCCTGAGATCACTTGCTCCTCCCACCAAAACTATCACAGGTCCTCCCACCTTTAACTCAGTTTTGAATGGATGAATTCTGTTACAGGTATGAATTGGGCATCTCTGGCCTCTTCCCATATTATAAGTTGAATGTGTCACCCCATCATTCGTGTGTTAAAGTCCTGACCCCTAATACTTCAAGTGTGACAGCACTTAGAAAGAGGGTCCCAGTGATGTAATTAGTTAAGATGAGATCATAGTGAACTGGACAGACCTTTCTCCAATGTGACCAGCATCCTCCTCAAAAGGTGGATTTGAACATAGATGTGACATGGGGAGGCACACAGATGAAGATGAACTCAAAGATCAGGTGATGCTTCTGTGTACCAAGTATTGTTTAAAATGTGAGTCATCTCCCACAGGATCATGTGTTTAAGTCTTTAGTTATCTGGAAAGATCCTGGCATCTTTAGGAGGTAGAGCCTTGCTGGAGGAAGGCAGTCACAGGAGGTGGGTCTTAAGATTGGGTAGTCCTGCCCAATTAGTTAATTAGTCTACTCTTCAGTTTGCAGCTCTCAACCTCCATGATGTCTGCAGGGACCAAAGTCACCTCCAGCTTCTGCTGTCTGTCATGGTTTTTCCACCATAAAGAACTATCTCCCTTATGGAACTGTAAGCTGAATAAATCTCCCCCCCCCCTCTTTTTTTCCCCAGAGCTTCTATCCAGGGGCCTGTAATAGAGACGCCATTGTTAATAATTTCCAATCTTAACTTCTAAAGCAATTAATTGGCTTAACACAGGATACCTTTTTCTTTCTTTAAGTTGTTTGAGCCCCAAGTTGTCTCACAGCAACACAAAGCACTGATATAGAAATTAGTACCAGAAGTGGGGGTGTTGCTTGGGACAGAGAATCTGGTAGGAGAAAGTGAAGTGTTTGTGAATCTGAGAGACAATGGTACTGAGAAGCAGAAAAGCATGACCATTGCTGTGATGTGACTTATACAAGTCTTTGGGCTTGGTTATTGGAGAAATGTGGAGAACTTTGGGACTTTGAAGTGGGAAAACATTTGCATCCTGGAGATGAGGCCTAAAGGGCCATTCTAGTGAGAGCTTGGAAGAAAACAATGCTGTGAGAGACTCAGACAGTGGAAACCCAACTTATGATGGTCCAAAGGAGAGTAGAGACTGTATTGGGAAGTGGACAAAGGGCAAATGGAATGCTGCTTTGGCTGAGAGTTTAACAAAATTTTGCCCTCATTCCAAAAACTTGCCCAAAGTTAAGTTTAAGTGCTTGGCAGAGGAAGTTCCAAGATAATATAGTTTTGAAGGTGTGGCATGGCTATTTTTAGTGCTCTTGTTCAGAGAGGAAAAAGCATCAAGATATCAGGCAGAAAGAGATGAAAACTGTGAGGTTTGATGAGGAAGAATGTGAAAGCAAGGTTAATCAGAAGGCAGACAGCAATGTTAAAGAGATGAGTTCCATTAGTGAATCAAAGCCTGCTCTTCATTTGGATAATAAAAGAGACCCTACCCCGAGAGCAAATTCCTTTAGGAAAGCTCCCACTCATAAGAATGCAAATTCTTTTGGAAGGGAAGAGCTAAAGGTCAGAGTTCTAAAGAAAAGTCTATTCTTCCTCTGAAGCAGCTACCCAAGAGAGATTCTTCCAGTTCAGAAAAGGTGAATCAGCTGTGATTCAAGGGTGCCAATCTCCACCTGTGAGTTTATAGTAGAGCCCGGCAAAGTCATCCATATGGTCCTGATTTTAGAGGCATCAAAGATGTAAGAGGGAGGAAGTCATGGAACCTTTCTCCAAGGTTTCAGAGAATGATGGAAGCCAGGCAATGTATGCTAAGATTGGGAATTCTGCAAAAAGGCCCAGGAAGGAGTTACAACCTGGCTTTCTATTGAGAAGTGAAGATGTAATAGATGCCAGAACCAATGTGGGACATCTTCCAAGGAGAGCTGTACATCATGGTAGGAGCCCAACAGAATGACGTGTTCTTCAAGCAGTTGTACTAGAGGAGTATAACAAAAGCCCTTTGGAACTGAGACAATTTCAGCAAGAGATTCATTTGTTAGACTTGGAGTACAGGATTTGGAATTAGTCCTGCCAGTTTTCAGTCTTGTTATGGACTGATCTTTCCTGAATATGCCTTGTTCTACCCTTTTGGAATGGGAATGTTTATTTTATGACATTGTATGTTAAAAGTATGTAACTTGTCTTTTGATTTTACAAGAGGTTTTGGGCTTTGAACTTTTGGACTGTTTTGATACTACCAATGTAGTCTATGGGAATTTTAAAGTTGGACTGAGTATGGTTTGCATAATGAGATGGCAATGAGCCTGCAAGAGCCATGGGTGAAATGTCATGATTTGAAATGTGAGTTGTCCCCCACAGGGTCATGTATTTAAATCTTTAGTTTGGGAAGGTCATGGCACCTTTAGGAGGTGGAGCTTTTCTGAAGTAAGTCAGTCACAGAGACAAAGGGAATGGATCTTGAAGTTAGTTAGCCTACTAGCTTCAGTTAGTTAGTCTGCTCTTGAGTTTGCAGCTCTTGGCCTCCATGATGGATGTGGTGGCTTAAGCTACCTCCTCCAGCTTCTGCCATCTGCCATGTCATAAAGTACTGTATCTCTCCTCTGGAGCCATAAATTGAATAAGTCTCTCTTTCTCTTTTTAAGTTATTTGAGCTTCAGTGCTGTCTCACAGCAGCACCAAGAGTATCTGATGTACAAGCAATGCAAAAAAAAAATTATCAGCAAGCCACAGGAGATGCCTGCATAGACCTTAACAAGGAATCAACCTTAGCTTAGCATGTTAGCACATGCTTGCATCCTCAGAGCTCAGGAGGCAGAGGCAGAAGGATAAAGAGATGGAGGTCAGCATGGCGTAACCTCAAAAATGAATTTAAGGCCAGTCTGAGCTACCCTAGGGAGATCCTATTTCAAAACAATAAAACACAGCAAAAATAAGGAGGAAAGAAGAGGAGGAGGAGAAGCAATCAACCTGGATCTTGGACTTGCAGCCTCCAATGCTGGAAGACAATGCATTTCTGCTGTTGGAGACCCATCAGCGGTTCCTTGCTACAGTTGGTACTCCACTAGTTGCTAGGGGCAACCTCACTCCATGTCATGCCAACTCAACATATCTCTAGACCTTGTCAAATGTCTCCCAAAAGCAGAAACATCCTCCATTGAGAACAGCTTCTTTATCAGGAACATGTTCTGGCACAAGTGTCTCTAACCAGCCTGCTGTTCCCACTGACTCTGCTGGCCAAGGCCACACCTGGGTCCTGCAGGATGGGATATCATAACAGTGTACCTTGTTTCATCCAAGAATGCAAGGTGTTGGGGAGGCTAACCCCTCTCTCATCATTCTGAGGAATCACACCCTCTCTCCACCACTGAACCCTGATCTGCTCATATCTGCCCCCCCCTCAGTTCCCCATCTCTGCTCCTTAGTGCCTGAAGCACTTACACCCATTTGACACTGTAACTCACTTGTGGTGTGTTCTCTGCACCATCTGCTTCCCTTGGTTACTTACAGGAATATGGGTGAAGGACCACTTACAGAAGCATGGGCAATGCAGAAAAGGCAGCTGCATCACCAAACAGCCCATTCCAGTATGTGTGACAAGTTGTGTGTTCCTGGAGCTCCCTGCACAATATGCAGACAGCTCAGTTGGTCCCAGAGCTTTGTCTCCCCCCAACAAATGCACAGAGCTTTTATTACCTTGGGGATCTGTCTCGTGAACCTTGTAAATTTCAGGAACTTTCTTAGCCTTATAAGCTTTGTTCACTTCCTGAGCCTTGTAGGTAGGTTTTCTTTGCTTCATGCTTCCCACTTCCCTCCAGGTGAGGGGGAAAATATTTCCATTCAGAGGAATTAGCTACATGGCAGGATTCACCTTGCTTCATGTGGGAGTAACAGATCCTGTCAGCTATGTGGACATGGCTGCTGTCTTCCCCTTCCCAAGTTCAGTAGCTCTCAGATGCAGCAGGGATGCCTGCTGAGGCCAGGGAATGTGCTGGTTGCTATGGCAACACTGCATTAGGATGCAGCCCTCCTTTCATTAGCGCTGTCATAAGCAGCTGCCTCAGGAGTGGGTGCAAACAGTGGCCGCTGGGAACTTCCCACTCACCCTTGCTCCAGCCCACCCTCCTTTTCAAACAGCTCTGGAAATAAGTGGGGTTTTCATTTGTGTCATTATTGAGCAACCCTCGTGTATCTGAGCTTGAGTGCAGCATTTTCCCTCCAAGTGAAAATGCCAAAGACATCCCAGCAGAGCAACCCAGGGCATGTGCTTGGAATCTGCCATCTGCCCCAAGTCCCAGCCCTGTCTCCATCCCCCCAGTCTCTTGTTACACACGGTGGGTTTAAAATGTACCTGCAGGTGCCTCCACAGCCTCGCCTCCAGTAGTGGTCTTGTTTCCCTTCCATTGACCATGGATGACTAATCCTCATGTTAGCTGTCACTGTCAGGTCAAAGCCTGGGTCCAGGCAGTCCTAGCAACCCAGATCCAGCCACCTGTTCTCAGACGACCAATTAAAGAGGCAAGTGACAGTAAGAAGCAGAGAGAGGAGAGTTATTCAATGTGGTCACACTGGGAAGAGAAACAAATGAAGAGGCCCAGTAATTTCCCCCTCCAAGTCTGTGTTCAGAGTCCCCACACGAGGTTTAGGTCTACATAGAAAGCGAGAGGTCCACATAGCCAAGCAGCCCTGGTCTAGGTGCAGTCTCACCCATCATTGACCCTACTTTGTCTCAGTTCCAGTATCTCCTGCAAATTATTCTGACAAGTTGTAGTAACTGTGAAATTTCTTGCTGAGAGACAAGCTCCTTCCTCTGGCTAGCATCAGGCGTCATTCTTTTCCTTCTCCTAGAACAGGAACAGAGGCAGGACTAGGCCATGTCTGACTCTGGAATATCGTCACCCTTGTCAGGATGGTTACACTCCGAGGTGAAATGTGGCTACATGACACTAAGAATTTCCAAGGCTTGGCTGGAAAAGATCCTGCCTCTTTATGTTCTTGGACAGTGGGGTCCCTGGGCCACGTGTCCCATGATCAGCTATCCTGAGGTTGTGCTAGTCCATATGATGGTGTAGAAATAGAGATGTGCTGTGTGAGTTTCCTTGTAGAGACATGAGCAAACATCACTCCACCTAAATAGGCACCGATGACAGATTGAAGAAATGATCCTACCTGAGTCAGTGAGCCACTGAGTCCAGTGGAATTGCTTATAAGAGTATAGGTGAGGGGTTCCTTAGAGAAGCATAGGTGAGAGATTGCTTGCAGGAGCATAGGTGAGGGATTGCTTGCAGGTGTGTAGGTGAAGTGTTGCTTACAACATGGACAGGAAGTGCAGCAATGAGAAGTCAGGGTGGGGACTATAAGAGCTGCATCCCTAGAGCTCCCGGCATGACCCTCAGGCATCTGGGCAGGTTGGAGAGTCTCTTTCTGCTGCAGTGATTGTCACTACTTACAACCCTGGGGGCGGGGCCTCATGAACCTTGTAAGTTTCAGGAGTTTCCTGGGGCTGGTTAGTCTGGTTTAACTTTCCGAGCTCTGAGCCTCAGGAGGAAATGCTTCAACTAAGATGAAATGGCTGTGTGGCAGATGGGGAGTAGCCACTGGCTGTGGTCTGAGCATTCCTGGAGACCATGATGGGACCCTAAATGCCTCATCCCAACTCAGCTCCCCCAAACCACAAACACAACAGCACATAAAGCTTATTGCTGTTTGCACGCCATAGATCTTGGCACAAGATGCTCGGCAGCAGGGCATAATGGAACACTATACAAATATGAATGTGGTAAACCCCAATTCTTCATGGTCCTCATCTGTCTAAGTGGGAATAGTCCTCCATAGGCAACTTGGGAGGAGGCAGTGTGTTAGCAAGCAGCCCTGGGTAGATGGAGCATCACAGTGTAATGGTTGCTCTTAGCTATTGCTGTGAGAGAGCACCCACTGTCAAACAACAAGGGAGAAAAGGAGATTTATTCAGCTTATAGCTTTCAGAGGGAAGATACAGTCTTTCATGGTGGAGACAGCATGGCTGGCCGGCCGAAGCTGAAGACAGCTATGTCACACCCATCTGAAAGACTGAGAGCTGCAAGACTGGAAAATCTCTCTTCTTTTCTCCTCTTCCTCCTCTTCCTCCTCTTCCTCCTCTTCCTCCTCTTCCTCCTCTCCTCTTCCTCCTCTTCCTCCTCTTCCTCCTCTTCCTCCTCTTCCTCCTCTTCCTCCTCTTCCTCCTCCTCTTCTCCTTCTCTTCTTCTCCTTCTTCTCCTTCTTCTCCTTCTTCTCCTTCTTCTCCTTCTTCTTCCCAGTCTTCTGTTCTGTGGTTCCTTTTATCTGGTCCACTACTGGGAGGTTCCAGTAGGGTCTAGGGCTGGTCTTGTAATGTATTCATCTGGATACTCTCTCCAGGTGGTTTGACAGCTGATCTTAGTTAATACCAGGTATGGTCAAGTTGACACCTAGGATTAACTATCACACAGTGTAATAATCCAGCAAGTGGGCAGTGGGCCTCAGAGTAGGACGGCAATGGGTGACTTGGAGGCAGTTGGTCCTCCTGTGTCCAAGATTTAAAGCAGAAGAAAAGAAAGAGAAAGGTGTGTGTTGGGGGAGGGGGACCTACAAAAGCCATTCTTCTACCCCTGTTCAGCTTGCGGTGCAAAGTTCCCAGCCTGGCACCTGATTTACTACAGGGACTGCTGCGAACATTCTCACGGCTGCCTCGTTTAGCGGCAGCCTGGCTACCCCACCTCGAGTAGCTTGCTCCTTTTCACTTGGGTCCCTTCGGGAATCATTGCTTTCCCACACATTTCAAGCAGTCACGCTGCGCTGACGGTGGACAACAGTGGGCCATATGGCAGATCGTACTTCATCGACTGTCCCCAGTGAGGGAGACAGAATGTCATTTGGGTCCCAAGCTGTTGCCACTCTGGTTAGCGCTACCCTCATACAGATGTGCAGATGATTTTGCCCACCTGGGAAGAGATGTGCGTCTTGGCTCTTTGCCTCTCTCGAAGATGCAGCGTGTCTTGTCTCTGATTTCTTTGCTGGTGACAGATCTTGTGGGAATGGAAGGTGTTAGATGGGAACGTGCACAGTCAGGAAAACTTCTTGGAGGAGGAGGAGAAGGAGGAGGAGGAAACTTCTGGCTTAGGAAGGGGTTTGGTTGGCAGATGGGAGCAAGAACACTGGCATCCCAGGCCGGCCCACTTCCTCAGCTGGTGTCATAGTTAGATACTGGTGTCAACTTGGCAACCGAAGGCTCTGAGCTCTGAGCACAGTTGTAAGAAATTATTACTTGAGAGAATCCCCAAGCAAGCCTGCAGGAGTTTGCCTGACTGATGGGAAGGCCCAGTCCATGGTGAAGAAAATGGAGAAAACTGGGGAAGTTCCATCTTTTGGTGTACTTGGATGCTGGTCTGGCAAGTCAGGATTGTTCCTCTCTTAGCATTCTTGTAGATATATCCTGTGGATATAGTGGTCAGTTCCCTCCACCCCTGGTGTAAGTGTGGACTCTCCTGCAAAGCTGGATTAAGAGCTGTAACCAAGAATTGAGAGCCAGAATAAAACCTCTTGTTCCCATTAGCCATTTGGTTGTGAGTTTCTTGGCAACATGCACAGTACCTGCGACAGACGGACATGTCATGAAGGCCAGTTACGTGATGGAGTTGGGGAGGGCTTCCCCTCTGTAAAGGTGGACCACCCACCTTCCACTATAAAGATGGCTATCCAACTACAGCTCAGTAGCCACCACAGACTCGGTGGTCACAGTCATGAGCAGGCAGTCCTGGCAGAAACACTGCCACACACTCAAGTTCCAGAAGGAGACTTTCAGTATGGACCACACAGATCTTCTGCGTTCTGCCTGCCATGGGCTGCCTGCTACGGGCTGGGGTCACTTAGTCTGTATTTATTAAGCAATGGGAATGGACATTGGATGAGGCTCTGGAGCAGCTCATAGGAAGACTGTCTTCGCTTACATCCACCATCCCCAGCACAAAGGGACACAAAGAGGCCTGGGATCCAGAGCCCTGAAGTAGTCAGGATGGTGAGACAGTCACCCCAGATGTGCAGCTCCGTCTGTTCCTAATGAAGGAAGGTCACAGCTCCATTGTCATAGCCATGTGCTGTACAGGTAATGAAGCTCCACTTCCCACAGAAAGCCTGGCTGACGGATGAGGGAACCGAGGTCAGATACTCTCCCAAGAGACAACATTAGCCCAGGTGCGACTGCAGAGGACATAGGATAGTCAAAACAAGGTTAAACCCAGTCACTAGGTGAAACTGTTTAAACAATAATGAACTTAAGTAGAAATCCAATTTCCAGCTCTTCTAGAAAAATCTGAAGATTTGGGTATGGTGAGTCCATGTATTGGCACACAGTGATAATCCTATGGATTATCAGTCCCCCGTAAACCTGGCTCACCAGTTCAATTAGTCCTTACACATTCCTATTTCCCTGCTCCTTCATGTCACTGACCTGTTCGTGAAAGTGGCAGTAAAATTAATGCTCTACTCTGGTTTGCAAAGACTTTTTACAATAATCAGTTACAAGTTTCTTCTTTTTAATATTTTACTTTATTTGGGAGAAATTGGGAGAAAACAGATGTGTGACTGCCATGACATGCTGGTGGAGATCAGAGGGCAACTTTCAGAAGTTGGTTCTCTCCTTCTATCATGTGGGCTCTGGGGATTAAACTCAGGTCACCAGATTTACATGCAGGTACCTCTACCCACTGTCATAATTAGGGACAGGAATCAACTTGATAGTTGAGGGTTTGAGCTCTGGGCACATTTGTAGAGAATTAATTTTTGAGTTAAGCCCAAAGTAAACCTACATGAGATTGTCTAGCTGATGGGGAAGGCCCAGCCTGTGGTGGGTGGGACTAGACCCTGGAATAAAATACAGAAGCTGGTTGAGAAACTCAGCATCCTTGTGTACACTTGGCCAGACATGCTGGTCTGGCAAGTAAGGATCATCCCTCTCTCAACTGCTATGTAGAAATGGTGTGGCCAGTTCCCTCGGCCCTGGTGTTGGTGTGAGCTCTTCTATCAAGCTAGATTGAGAACTGTAACCAGACAATCATAACAGAAAATAAACTCCTTGTTCTTTTAAGCCAATGGTAATTTATCGGCAACCATGCAAGCTAACTGCTACACCCACTGAACCATCTCACCAGCCCTAGCTATGAATAAGAGTCTCAGTCACATGGCTAAAGGTAAAGATATAACCAAAGCTAAGTAGGCCACTGTCTGTCTTCAGGGCATCTGGGACATAAAGAAGCTTTCTGAGCTAGCACAGGCTTCTCCCATCACATGGAGAGAGGAAGAGCAAGGGGGGGGGATCTGGCTGTGCAAGGGGGATGAATAGAAAGAAGTGAGGGCTTCAGAGGGGAGAAGGTAGGGTCACAGCCAGTTTGGAGCAAGAGAAACAGTTTGTGCAAGTTTGGCAAAGTCTAATAGATTCATCTAGAGCTCCCAAAACACTAATGCTTGTGAGTGGTTATTATCTGGAGGCAAAATGGGCAGAAAAAACTAGAGTGGGACAGATTGAAAAGGAAGGAGAGGATGGAGGAGAAAACTTGAAAGGGCAAGCAAGGAAAAGCAGAGAGCTGGAGAGGCAGAAGAGCATCCAAGATCCAACAGGGAACTTGGAGAGCACTAGGCTGTAGCAACTGAGGACTCCAGAGTCTGAGGCAGACAGGAGGAGCTGCTTCAGCTCTTAAGACTATTCCAGCAGCTGTTCCCATTGGGGTCCCCCCCCCAGTCCTTGGCACCAATCTCCAGACTTATAGGCCCCAGCATGCTTCACTAGTCTGACACCCTGGGCCTGTGAGACTCCAGGCCCAACATTGTGGATTCGGAGCCAACATCCTCCCCAGGAAGCTGGAGGGACCAGATGTGCTTGGTGATCTCCATGGAGACCTGCCAGCTGAGCAAACTCTCAGTGGCAGAGGCCTCAAAGCCTTTGTCTTTACTGAGTTTTTGATGGTGTGCACACACTCTAAGCAGCTCTAGTGACACTGAGCAAGTGTTCCTTCCCACACACTCGGGGTTTGGTTGGTCAGGCCCCTCCTCCCCCCAGATCAGGACAGGTGCATGGGGCTCCGTGACGAGCTGCGAGTTTTACTCCACCTGTCCCTGTTTTAACACGCCAACCTTAGCTCCAGTTCCAGCAGATCTGCCCTGGAAGAGAAAGAAAGCTATGGCCTCGACGTGGTTCACACGAGAACGAAAGCAAGTTTGAGAGATGGCAGCAGGTGGCTAAGATACGACATGGTCATTCAAACCTTCCTGGGCACTGGTGGCGAACGGCTGGATGCGATCCTGGAGGGAGCCCAGCGCTCAACACGGCGAGAGATAAATGCCTTCATTCCGGTCCAGGAGACAAGTCTGGCTGACAGACGAGACTACGCTGAGCGTAGGGGGCGTATACGTATGTCACGCGAGGCAGGCAGAAAAGCATTTCTGAGCTGGTGGCAGGCAGAAGGGGACCTGACCAGAAAGGGTGGTCGAATGAGAGAACAGGGAAGAGAGGTTCAGGAGGAGGGAGCCACCAGCTCGAAGCTCCAGAATGTCCCTCATTCTGTGTCTAAAGCACTCACCAACCATAACTGCAGTCACCCACTCACCCCAACTTCTCAGCTTCATCAGGATGGAGGATGACCTCCTGCCCCAGGGCAACCTCTGGAGACTCCCATTGTCTTACAAGAGCAAGGCTAGAGAGGAGGCAGAGAGCATTGTGGGAGGCTCAACAATGACTGGTTCGCCAGCCTTTGCGCTGGGTCTTTATTATACCTTAAACCTCAGAGTCAACAACTTCCTAAGGTGCCATTGGCAGTGCCATACCCACCCATCACCCGGGCAGTGCCACCTGTGTCTCACTAGATTTACATCAGATATCTTGCAAGCGAGCTTCATCCTGGGAGAATAATAAACCAGACCTTACTATGAGTTCCTTTGCTTTTTTAGATGTTGGGGGGCATTTTCGAAAAGAACAACTTTCATCTGGCCAACACTTGAAACCCACCAACAGAGGATCTTGGGGAGATGCTGTTCTGGTCCATCCCCTGGGTTAATACACAGTTGAGGCCCCCAGACCTAGAAGGATTTGTGAAAAAACATGTGATTGGTGGGCCACGCATTCCTGACTTGCATTCTGTCCGTCTGGCTGGATTACTCTCAGCTGACATCTGGGCAGCAGGACTGGTTGTCTGGGTCACTTAGAAGTAGAGATCATCAAATTGTGATCCTTCTCTTCCTCTGTGTCTCTTTCCCTCCTTCCTTTTCCCTCCCTCTCCCTTCTCTACACTCCTCCATCACTCAAGCAGAGTTAGAAGCTTCAGTCTCAACTCACTATCAGCAGCTGAAAGAACCCCTCATTCATCTGTGCTCACAAAGAGACAGCGGATTCCAAGACTCCGCGTTGTGGTTTGAATGTGAAACATCGGAAGCTCCTGCGTTTGAACATTTGGTCCTCGGCAGGTGGCATTGTTAGGGAAGGTCGTAGAACCTTTAGGAAACAGAGTGTTGCTAGAGGAAGTGGGTTCTGGGTCAGGTCCCCCTTCCTGTTCACTCTGCTTCCTGACTCCAGACGCAGTGTGACCAGCTGTCTTCTTGTTCCTGCCACTTTGCCTTCCCTACCTGCCGCCGTATTGGAAGGACCTCCATGAACGGCTGGGCAGAACAAACCCTCCTTCCTGTTGCAGGTTCTCTGCTGCTGCTGAGAAAACACCTCGACGGAAGCAACGTAAGGGAGAAAGGGCTTATTATTTGATTTATGGCTCCAGAGGAGATATTAGGGCAGGATCATGGGACAGATAGCATGGTGACAGAAGCAGGAGACTGGCTCTGTCACAGCAGCCACCAGGAGGCAAGAGAGAGAGGGAAAGGGGATCAAGGGCTGGGTTATCCAACCTTGAGGCCCACCCCAGTATTGTGCCTTCTCTAGCAAGGCTCCACCTTTCCAAACAGCATCCCAAGATGTGGACCATGTATTTAAACACATGAGCCTACAGGGGAGAATCCATTTTCGAATGCTGATACTCCTTTCAGTTATTCCTGTCAGTATTTATTTGGTCACTGTAAGGGCTGTTTGGAACCTTTATCACATCAGATGTGACCCACACCGCCTCCAGCAGCCCGCTGTCGAGGAGACAAGAGAGGCATTTGCTGACCCATAGCTAAGCATCAAGAGACGGAGGTCTGCATGCGTGGCACCCTGCAGGTCCACAAAGACAAGCAAAGTCCTGTCTCCACAGATCTCATACCCTGCAGGGAAACTGGGTTAATTCACAAACAATCTGACATCTCCCGAAACATGAATGAATGAGTCACTGGTCTCCGTGATTTTCCATAGGCATATTTCTTTACATCCTTCCAAGCCCAGCTTCCCTCTGCTTCCCCAGCCCCGCCCCCTCCCCCCCATTCTTCATCCCTCACCACCCAGGCCACCTGAGGCGGGCCTTGCAACAATTGCCAGCAGTGCGGGAGTTTGATGAGCAGAAGCAGATGAGTAAGCCTGTGTTTGTGCTCAGAGTCGGACTGGAGATGTGCTGTTTGCAGGCAACACTTGACGAGTGGGCATGCTGATGGAGGAAGCTGGGGGTGGGGTGTCAGGGTGCACTAGATTGCACTCTGTAGGTTGGAACGATGTTGTCTCTGGCAAGTGCAATGACATAGTAGGAGGCTTAGTGGCCCATGAATATGTACATGTGCTTGAGTGACTGTTTTCTAAACACATGTGGAGAAGAATATGCATGAGTGTATTAGTGCTTGTGGATTTGAGTGTGTATGCAAAAGAGCATAAGTGTATTTGAATGGAAATGTGTGTGTGTGTGTGTGTGCGTGTGTGTGTGCATAGTAGGCAGACTACACACACTCAAGCATTCCCTGATTGGCAAGGATGGCTCACAGATCGCTGTCATGCAGGTGGCACATGGCCCAGAACTGCAGAGCAGGGTGACCTCTGGGGGAAGAAGAGGGGAATGCCCACTAAGAGCTCTAAAGACTAAAAGTCCCACTATGTGTCCTGCTTCCTGATGTCCCTGGGCCATTGCAGGGAAGGCCCCAGGTAGAGTCTAGCTGTGGCCACTTGTAACATCTGAGGACCCACCTGGGGCTGCCCAGGCTGCTGCTTTCAGCCATGGTCCCTCCAAAGTCTTTCTCTGCAGGGGACCTTGAAGCCCTGAAGCATGCACTTTGCACAGACCCTGCCCCCCCCAGCTGAGTAGCTATCAGAGGCCACTCGAGCCCAAGAGTATCCACCCAGATTGCCAGGCCGCCTGGCCCAACACAGTGTGGTCATCTTGTTCATAAGCAGCTTCAAGCCTGGAGAGAGAGCTTAGTGGATCGGATCACAAACCTGGTGACCTGAATTTGATTCCCAGCAGCCCACATGACAAGAAGAGAGATCAGACTTCCAAAAATTGTCCTCTGACCTCCATCTGTGTACCATGACAAGCATGTATTCTCTTCTCTCTCTCTCTCTCTCAATAAATAAAAATATTTTAAAAATCAACTTGGCTTCTCAGTTGCCTGGTCCCTGTCATAGGCAACGTAAAACAGCCCGGTTCAGGACACGAAGAAAGCGAGCGGATGGGTCCTGTGAAATGTGAACCATATCCTGAACCCAGGGATCAGTAGCATTGGCTGTCAGTATCACAGGAGGGCCACTTGCTTGCTGACAGACTTCCCCTGGGGGTTTCAGGCTCCTCCTCTTCCTTCCCATTCTCCTGAATCTTTCCTGGTTCCCTCCCTGTGAGCCATCTTGGAGTCTCGAAACACCCACAGGATCATTTTCTCTGCTCCCCTCGTCTTAAATGCTGTGCCTGGCATTGACCCCATCTTTCACTCTCCTCCCCTGAGTTTGTTGCGGTGCCCAGCAGGAGTGAGACCTTCAGGCCATCTTCTGATTGCACCCCAGGAGCCTGGCTCCCCCGCAGTGTCTCCTGCATTCCCACCCTCTGCACTCACTCCAATCCCCCCACCTTTTGTTTCCCCCAGAACAGTGAGCAGGTGGGTCAGGCTGACCACAGAGCTCTGTGCAGTGCTCTGGCTGGCTCCCTGCACCCTCCCGCCAGTCCACCCTTGGCAGTGTGTCCAACTGCTCAGAGGCCTGAGACTGTGATTTCTATGTCAGAAAAGTCCCCTGGCTGATGTCCTAGCTCCTTATCATGCACTGGGGAAGAGTGGACCGGGTGGGCATACCCCTGAGTGAATTCCATGAACTCATCCACACCCCTGTGCCGTGGCCAGAGCGGTAACAGTTGGGGCAGAGTAGGGAGGGCAGCACGGTGGTCCTGGGCTTTGGGAGCAGCAACTCCTCTCTCCGGGCCCATCCAGGTCACTGCCAGCGGTGAATGGAGCTTTGAGCCCCTGCGCTTGGAGACTTGGTCAGGCTTTGATGAGTAGTTCCAGATGCCCATCTGCACAAAAACAGATGCCTTCCAGGAAGGCAGGCCCAGCCCCCAGCTGGTCTCCTTTCTGTGCAGCCGTCTACTGTGATGAGATGCCCTAGCCACAGCAGGTCAGGCCTGCTGAGTGGGATCCCCCAAACCCACGTGCTTCTGGCTGGCAAAATCCACAGCTTAGGAGAGATGCTTTCTCCAAGCCCTTGTGCTTTCGTGTGCGAATCAAGATTTCTGCCCTCCCTTACAGAGAGGCAGGCGTTCAGCATCCCACCGAGTCCCTGCTGACTGCACGGCAGAACCTCTTCAGGAGAGACAGGCTGCACGTGGCCAGATGGGCAAATCAGGGACTGGATCAGTCACTTGACCTCCACAGGGACTGGGGACACAGCGTCCATCCCACAGTGGGGCCCCCAGCTCCTTCTTGAAGCCCCCTGTGACTGCGATGTCATGACGCGCCACGCTGGCCTTGCTGCCTACAGGTCAGTGCACACGGCAGGCCTGCTGTCCTCTCTCTGCACGTGGTCCCCAGCGTGTGCCCGGAGAGCCTGGAGATGCAGCTTCCGCCTCTCTTCCAGCTCAGCATTGAATGATTCTAGAACAATTGAGAGCCACCTCCCATAGGAGACCCTCCTACTTCCACACCACACCATAGGTGGCAGAGAATGAAACCCACATAGCTGGGAGCCAGGCTGGGCCAGACCATACCCTAAAGTCCTTCCTTTTGTTCCTTCACGAAGTGAAAGACACTTCGGGACCCAGGGACTCTGCCTTGGGCTGTTTCATTCGCTTGCCTGACATCTGTGTCCTCCCATGACCTGATCCTATAACGCGCTGAGACCTGTTACCTGTGGGTTTTGACCTGGAGCCTGAAATCTTCCATCCGAGCTGCCTGAGGTCTCTTCCTCCTTGCATGTCAAGAGCCATCACCTCTGAGTCCACACCCCCCCACTCCCTTCACCCCTACCATGAACACATCCTTCACCTCTATCCTGCACGCTCCCTTCACCCCTATTCTGCATCCTCCTTTCACCTCTACTCTGAACCCACCCTCCAGCTCTCCCTTAGCACCTCATCCAGATCTGACCTTGGATCATGATCGAGGCCAGGCCACGCCTCTAGAGAGTTCCATTTCTATACCAAGTCCCAGGCCTGTCCAGGTGCCCAGCATCTACCCAGCCTTTCCTAACCAACAGCCACGGGGACCTTTGAAAAGCTCAAGCCAGACCTCGCATGGTCCTGCATACTTTAAAATTCTCCAACCATCTTTCATCTTATTCCAGGCAAAAGTCCAAGCCTTCCATGGCCCCTGAGACCACCTTAAGAACTAAGTCTTCACCTTGCCTCTGGGGCCCACCCCTGATCCCACTGGCCCCTTTGCTGTTGCTCTAGTGCCCAGACATACTCCTGCCTCAGAATCTTAGCTTGTATTTCTTCTTCCAGCAATGCTTCCCCTCTGGGTGTCTTCAAGATTTCTACTTCACTTCCTTTAGGTCTTTGGCCAACTCTGCCCTTCTCCCTAATCCACTGACTTGAAATCGTGAACCATGGGGACAAGAAGAGATGCTATGACAGAATGACAGATTCAGTCTCCCAAGCTGGGTGCAGTAGTATACTGTCACCCCAGCACTCGAGAGGCTGAGGTGGGGCATTCGAGGCCAGCCTGGGCTATCGAGCTATAGACCTTGTCTCGAAATAAAGCAAAAGTACACAGAGCTCTGGGGCAGCACGCTAGGGGTTAAACCCCGGATGTGCCAGCAAGCAGCTGTGTAAGCTGGGACAAGTCACTTTCTCTCTGTGTGTGCTGCACCCGCCCACCTACACACAGCAAGGACGGGCCTGAAGAGGGGATTTTGGGAGTCGGCCGGACCAATGTGTAAGACAACTGCTGCATTTATTTGCGTGGGGCTTTATTCCTGCATTGCTCTGGGGAGAAGCAGGTGAACCAAATCCCAGGGGATGTGGCCTGCAAGCATAAGCCGAAGCAGCAGCACCCACCACTGAGTTGCTGGTTGCAGGGTCCATCATCGTCAAGTTCCTTGTCTGACAGGACAGCCGTGCTAGCGACACACACAGGCCCACGAAAATCAAACCAGCTCCAACCAGAAAGAAGAGGAGCAAACAAATTAAGCAGACAGAAAGAAACCCCGAGGGCTGTGAGCACAAACAGGGTTTCCTCTTCACAGGCAGGTGGTCCTGCCACGGGGAGACGGCTCCCCAGCGGAAGTGTGGGGGGCATGGGCTTGGAGAAGAGGGACAGTGCGGAGAATAGGTGTCTCTGGCCGGGCAAGGACTCAGCATTCCTAGGAATCCTGGAGGGCTCTGACCGTTCTGGATGGGCATTTACAAAGCAAGCTGGTTAAGAACTGAGGCCCAAGGGCTGGAGAGGTGGCTCAGGGGTTAAGCCTCCCACTTGCAGGCGGAAGGTCCTGAGTTCGGATCTCAGATCCCACGTATAGACGCCAGGCGGAAGCGGGGGCGGCCTGCGCTTCTGGTCCTGGTAGGGCGGAGCCTGTGAATCCCGGGGCAGAAGGAGGTGGAGGCATCCATGGTGGTTCGCAAATTCGTCCGTGGTTCTACACATACACAGACACACACACACGCGCGCACGCGCACATACACACGCACATGCGCACAGTTGAATAAATAATAAAAAATTATATATAAAAAAAAAAGAACTGAGGCCCAAGTACTGGCTCCCTGGGAAAGTGGGGGGCCCAGCTCCTTTCTCTGTCCACATGTGTTTGTTCATCTCTCTTTTCCAAGAGAGCGCCAGATATTCCCACAGCCTCCAGGGTCGTGAGTGTGCGTGGAATGAGCAAACTGTGTGTGTTTTACTGTTTGGAACACTGCTTTTATTTTTTTTGACTGTGCTAGGGGGCTGTCCTGGGCATGGCCGTGGGAGGGGGCGGGAGCCTGCGGATCTCAAGGTGAAGCCCAATGACTTCCACCAGTCCTGACGCTCTGGAAGCATTTGGAGCCTGGGGCCCATTCTTGGCACTTGCCACTTGGCACTGTCAGCATCTGCACTCCTGTACTTGACTCAGGGCTGCCCAGGCAGACACAGAAACAGTCCAGAGGGTTTTTTGACAGCGCTACTCTGAACCCCTCCATTGCAATTTAACCCACACCCCCATTGACTCCATCCGTTTAAAAACAATTCTCTCTACAGCCTCAGGGTTCACACCCAGCAGCCATCCAGCACCCTCGAGGCTTCAGCAGAAGTGTAAAGTTGGGCAGCTGTCACTGCCATCTAAACCAACTTCATCATCCCCAAGGTGCTTTACGGACCTGCTAGCAGCCGCTCTGTCTCCAGGGACGCACTCAGGATGGTCCTTCATGTGCATGAATCACACCAAACGTGGCCTGGGGTCTGTCTTTTTACTTTTCTGACTCACCATATGTTAAAGGCTCATCCCCATGGAAGCATGTGATGGTGCTTTGGGCTGGTTGTTATGGTGAGCAGCAGCGCGTCCTATGAGTGGAGCACAGTCTGTTCATCCCATCACGGTGCCGTGGTGCATTTGTGTCGTGTTGGTTTGTCTTTGGATGTGGTCTTAGTAGCCAGGGCTGGTCTTGAGCACCTCATTCTTGTGTCGCTGCCTCCAAGGCTAGCAATGGCAGGTGTGTACCATTATGTCTGACACGATGGTGCATATGAAGGAGATAGGGAAAGCAAGACAGAGAAGGAAAGAAGGAAGGAAGAAAAGACGGAAGGAAGGAACAAATGAAGGAAGTAAAAAGAGAGAGCGAGAAAGAAAGAGAGAGCGAGAAAGAAAGAAAGAGAGAGAGAAAGGAAGAAGGAAGAAGGAAGGAAGGAAGGAAGGAAGGAAGGAAGGAAGGAGAAAGGAAGGAAGGAAGGAAGGAAGGAAGGAAGGAAGGAAGGAAGGAGAAAAAGAAAATGAAGTAAAGAAGGAAAGAAGGGGAAGGAAGGAAAGAAAAGAAATACAAGTAGAAATAGAGTCAAAGAGAGAAAGTGAGAGACAAAGAAATAGAGTTAGATAGATAAATAGACAGACAGACAAACAACAGATCCCCACTCTCTGCTTAGCCCTGTCTTTCTGGACTCTCCCCTTCCCTGTACCTCCCTGTTTCCCACCTCACCGCCCAGAACCTTCTGCCACATGTTAGCCGTGAATCCTCAACAGAGTCTCAGGCTGTGTCTCTGAGGGGAGCCACAGGCTTTACCCCGAGCCAGGCACTGATGGCCCCAGATGTAGGGAAGGGCCCACGCTGGGAGGAACGTCCCTCCCCCGCCCCCAGCACATGCTGCTCACACCTCTTGGGCCATATGTCACTGATGTGAGATTTGTAAATATTTTGTACCCAGAAACCATCTGCAGATCTAATAGTGAGGGGCGCTGTACAATTTGTGGCATAAGGTATTTACGGGATGTGTGTTAATTACTCCTGTGCCAAAACAAATCTCGTTCTTTAGAAAAGGGGTGTGAGGTGGAGGTGGGAATCCAACCCCCCACCCTGCGTCTATCTGTGGTCTGACTTTCTGTAGTTTCTATTACCCACAGATAACTGCGACCCAAAAATACTAAGCGTGAAATCCCAGAGAGTAAACATTTGTAAGTTGCACACCGCGCTCTGTTCTGAAGCTTCTTACTAGATGTCACTCGTCCCCTCGTGCAGCGTATCCACGCTGTATGTACCACCCCCCTGGGAGTCATGTGCTGACCATCTTGGTTTCCGGTCATGGCTCTATGCGACAGTGCTTGGGGTTCACATTTCTGTTTTCCTTGATTACTACTCAAAGTGCATAAGCACATACAGTATACTATCATAACTGCTCTAGTCTGGATTGTTCTCATCGCTTACTGTGCCTGGTTTACAGCCTGTGCAGGTCTGTGTGTGTGCAGGACACCTGGAAGAGTGTCATCCTGTAAGACTGTGGCAGAGGGCGGACCCAGGGAAACTGCCGAGAATCCAGAATGCTCTGGAAAGGGCGGCACACCATGAGGCTCTGGCGTGGGAGGAGAGTGAAGCCCACGGAAGTCAACAGCCAGGCCATGCAGAGAGAGAGGCCGCAAGGCGAGGCTTGCCCCACCACTGCGCCTCCAGCGGGAATTTCCTGAGCACCTACTTTGTACAGGCAGAGTGCTGGGCTGGGGCCCAGAGGACTCCCGAGGCCCTGCTCTGGTGGGGGGTGTTCTTGTTGGAAGACAGGGGTAGGGGTAGCGGACAAGTTCATTCAAAGCCAGTGTTAATAAAGCTCATAAAGTGACGGAGCATAATCAGCAGGGACTAAGAAGGGCTCCCTGGAAGTGGAGGTGTTTGGGCTGGGCGGCCAGGTCAGGTGTCTCCCAGTGGGTGAACAGAGGTGCGGCAGCAGTAGCCACGAATCGCTCAGCCGGTCCTGCACACTGCTCACCATCCTAGGAGGCTGTGCTCAGCCCATTCATCTTTTCTTTCTTTCTTTCCTCCTTTCTTTCTTTCTTTCTTTCTTTCTTTCTTTCTTTCTTTCTTTCTTTCTTTCTTTCTTTCTTTCTTTCTTTCTTTCCTGCCTCCCTATGTGTATGCATGTGTGTTTACATGTGAGTGGGTGTCCCATGTGTATGTAAATACAAAAGGGCACTTGAGTGGAAAAACTTGTGGCCACCCAAGGATAGCATCAGGAAGCATCCTGCATTGCTCTACCTCCTTATTAGTTTAATCTGGAGTTTCCCAGGCTCTGCCCTTTGTCCAAGGGCCAGAACTGTAAACCACTGTCATGTCCACCTGGCATTTTATATGTGGGATCTGAACCCAGGTCCTTTGGCTTGTGAGGCAAAGACTTTAGCCCCTGAACTACCTTCCCAGCCCCACAGCCCATTAGTTCTTATGACAGACACTAGTCTTTCCATCCCAGTCCAGCAGCCTCCTCTTCATCTTGGGAAGCATAGGGACAGTTCCCAGTCCTCTTTGCAAAGAGATGCTCCCATGAGCCTTAGACTCTCCTAAGCACACGTGGCCAGAGAAAACTTCCGAGCAACCTCCGAGGCACCTGGCTAGGCTTGGCCAATCGTAGTCACTGTCTGGCGGCTGTGGGGTGATCCTGAGGGAGAGGCCAGGGTATTTATTTCTCACCATCTCTCTCTGCCAGGCCCAGGGTCTCCAGCTCTCTCTATGGTCTCCTAACCAGCCCTAGCCTGTTCTGACCACTGTGTGGTGATGAATTACTTTCTTCCCTGCGAAGACGAGTGCTCGGTCGCCGTCCGCCATCTGCCAGCTTCAGTGTGGTCAGGAGAAAACAGTTAGCTCATTTACAAGCAAATATTTGGAAGGTGAACTTGCTGGAGACTCGTCCAAGCAAGTTTCCATCCCATAAAGGCAAACAGGACTCAGCACTGTCCCCCACAGACCTGCCATTTAGCTGTTAAATGGAAAAAAAGTATCTGCTAATGACCTTGGCATTCCGGAGATTGGGAGGAGGCGGGTGGAGACGACTCTTGCAACAAAGCACCCAGTATTTTGGTGAGCGTGCGTGTGATGAGCTGCAAGGGTGGGGTACCAACGCACATCCCAAATCAGGCTGTTTCTTATGTCTGTGAGATGGACAGCTCCAACCAGCCCTGGTCCCAAATCTGAACCCCTGCATGTCCTTCAGACACACTCCAATCCCAGAAAGACAGGATGAGGATGAGGAGGGCGGGTCTGCAAGTTTTATTTCAGAACATTGCCCCAGGTCGTGAATCCCAAAGGCTTTTACTGTCCTGGTAAACAAAGCTTGGTTACGTCTTTCTAATCAGCCCACCAACATAAGAAGAAGGAGAGAGGGGAGACAGGGAACCCCCGATTCAGTCTGACCAGGCTCTGAGATGCAGCCAGCCACTCACTGCATGAGATGACCTGGGAGAACTTTGTCACTGTCTCCTGCACCCTATGTCTCTTGAAAGTAGCTGTCTCTCCTCCGTCTTGGGCCAGCTGTGTTCACGGGCCCATACAGGTCCACCTCGCCTACCATTGGCCAGTCACGGGTCCCTATGCCATCCACACTTCTGACCAACTGGACACATATCCTGACCTCCCTGTTTCCCCCAGACATCTCACTCATTAGAGAATGTGGTATGCGCGCTCTCCCATATCGCTTGTTTGATTTTCTGCGGTTTCGGCAATGTATAATAAAAAAAAGAGAGAGAATTCCAGAAATGATTGGTCCATATGTTTTAAATCATATGTCACTCTGAGTAGTGTAAGGAGGTGGTCTTACTCTGGCCCACTCCATTCACCCTGCATGTGCAGTGTAACCTGTGTGGATGCTGCCTGCCCATGACTCACTCACTCACCTGTCAGACGGCGCTTCTTAACTCTATCACTAGTCTTCCTTCCTCCTCCCACACAGGCATTGCATCCCATCCCAACTAACAAGAAGAGTGAGGACAGAGCAACATGATGAGAGACAGAGAGAGAGACTTTTGCTACAGGATACGGGCTAATTGTTCTGTGTTGCTATTATCTTTCTTCTCTCACCAAGCCTTTTCATGCATTAAACTTCATCCTGGGCATGTACATTTGGGCCAGCAATAGGCATGATGTTAGGTGTCCACTTGGGGGTCTTGTGATATGACCCTGTAGATTAGGGGACTTTTGTTCTTAAGTTTCCAGCCTTTATTTGAAGGGTACGCATCATGTGAAGAGGCTCATGGGTGATTCTGGAGGTCTGTCTCAGTACACAAATGGCTCAGGAAAGCCCTAGTGTGGCAGCACTCAGCACTGGGAGGTGGAGCGTGTTCCTGTTATGGGTCTCAGGCTGTGCTATGTGCTTCCGGTAAGTAATTTTACATCATTTATTATAGGGAAGGCTCTTTCGATTACAACCTTCAGCATTTATTTCTGTTTATCGCTTCCTACTTTTCTTTTAAAGATTCTTTTTGTCTGTAAATTGATACTTTCTTCCCTATGGATGGTGTGTGTGTGTGTGTGTGTATAAAACTTTTCTCCTTGTTTTTGCTTCATCTCACTCTTTTTCCTCACTGTTCTCCCTTCTGGCCCCAAAAAACTTCAAGACAACTGGTCAACCCCCCCCACACACACACATGTGGTCAACTGGCTCTTCCTGGAGTCTTTGGTCTGTTTTGAGGAATTCTGCCTCTGTCTGCTAACAAAGCAGGCCAAGAGGGAGGATCAGGACCCTCCTTTCCCAACCTGTGATACATCATTTTCTTCTTCCTTGCTCAGAGGTCCGTTTGCCTAACCTGTATAACTCTCACCATCCAGCAGTCCACCTTCACTGGGTGAATTCTCCCTCGTGAGCCCTCAGGCATCAGAAGCTTAAGTTCCTCGCTCTCTCTCTGATTCTCTCTCTTTTTCTCTCTGATTCACTCTTTGATTTTCTCTCTCCCTCCTCCCTCTTCCCTCTCCCTCTTTCTCTTTTTCTCTCCCCCTTTTTCTCTCTCCCCTCTCTCTAGTTCATTTCCCAGCCTCATCATTTATTAGCTACATCATCTTGGCCATGTACTTCATTCATTTGTGGCTCAGTTTCCTTTTTTGTAAGACAAGGACTGACAAGTGTCCTGGTGTTCTTGTTGCAGTGGTGAAATTCGGTACAACATGCCGAAGCGAGCTGGGCACCAAGCCCTGATTCTTAGTAACAGCTGTGTTATCTCATCTTGGTCTAGTTTGAAGGAGGAGTGTAAGGACGCCCTGAACTGAAATACTGATTTTTTAAAAAATAAAATAGCTGTGACTTCAGGTTAGCATTCCAGAAAGTGACATCCCAAGGGTCTGGATTTATGAGTCATTCCAAAGAAACAACGACATGTGTCAAGTGCATGAGGAGAGCTTATCGGTGCATTTATAAGCAGGTTTCAGGATTTCTCTTTATAGATCAGCCAGCTCTCTCTAGCCCACGACAAGGGGTCATCTTTGCAACAGCAAAGGAGGAGCAGCTTCTGAATTGAGCTCAGTGTTCACAAGGGTGAGACCTTTGCCCTCCCACAGATGCGTGGATGCTCTCCAAGGGAGGGTGTCCCTGGTCACCTCTTTCCAGGCTACTTCCTTCCAAGGACAACTATCCCAGGTCACTTCCTTCCAAGGGAGCGTGTCCCTGCCACTTCCCATGCCACCCCCACCCCAGTGCCCTGCCCTGTCCTGACTGACCCCCATCCTTTCTGGATCTTCCCCACCAACAAACTCTGTCTCTGGAGCCCACATCCTCATACAAAGCTGTTTTCTAAAACCTTGTTTTCCCTCTAGAGTGGCTGGTCTCCAGCAAACAGAGTGATGGAGAGGGGACGCTTTGTCGAAGAAGGATTAACTCGAAGATTCAGTCAGGAAGAGCACCACCCACCCCAGTGATATGAAAGTGCCCAGTTCACCGCCCCCCCAACTCATCTGGAGCAACCTCCTCGCTCGGTCTACCTTCCTCCATTCACATGAACTGGATTGAAGGTGCATATCTGGAGGGTGTCAGAGAATCTCCCCCAAAGACCCTCACTACCTCTTGGCTAAAGTAGCACCACACACTGAAATCCTAGTTCATTTCTCATTCTTTCCTGTAATTGGGCAGAAGTCTTTCCCAGACTACAGAGTCTCCCTCTGCACCCTCAGCCTCTCGGAGCCTTGAGTTTCCTGGCAGGAGGAAATAATTAGGCCACCACGCCACGACAGGATCCCTGTCTAGGGAAGCAGGCTCTATAATTGCCGGTCCATCAGAAGGTAGGCTGACTATACGCCAGAGCCCAGTGGAAATTTCCTCAGCGTGCTGTGCGTAAACAGGTCCATTTGTTCATTCACCGAGCCACAGTTCTTCAGAGGCCCTGTTTATAGTAAAGAAAGAGGCAGGAAGCTTTGCCCTGGCCGGCCGCCAGCTCCACACCTACGGAGCTGTCAAGTTCTCCGCGCCGCCTCGCGCGGGAGCTCAGATGTTTATGTTGAGATGGGCTCTGAAGCCAGAAGGAAAATATTGTCTTTGGATGCGCCAGCCAGAGACGTGCACGATGGACCCACGTCCTCGGAGACAAGGAGGCTAGTGTGTGTTCCAGGGCGGGAGCAGGAGACGGGCCTTAGATGGGCAGGGGGCTCACAACGCCCTTTTTTCTGTGCTTTTGTGTGTGTGTGTGTGTGTGTGTGTCAGGTACATATGTGTGGAGTCCTGTGTGTGCATGTGTGCTGTGGAAGCCAGAGGACACCTTGGGTGTCATTCCTGCTCAGGTGCCACCCACCTTGTTTGTTGAATTAAGGTCTTTCATTAGGACCTGGGGCTTGCTGATCTGTTTCCACAAGTATATCATGTGTGTGCATGCATGTGTGCCAGTATGTATCTGTTAATATGTGCATATATGTGTATACATGCATGCATTTGTGTGCAACATGTATTTGTGTGCAACTATGCATTTGTGTGCATGTGTGCACTTGTCCATATGGATATCTGTGTGTGGAGAGGTGTGTACACGTACATATGCGAGCTGGGGTCGGCAAGCCTCAGGAAACCGCCCATCTCTCCTCCCTCGTTGGGATTGCAAGCACAGGTCACCATGCCCGGCTTTTGTAAGTGGACGGAAGGAACCAAATTCAGGCCCTCGTGCTTGTGCGGCAAGCCCTTTGCCATCTCCCCGCCTGCCTCCCAGCTCCTGTGTCTATGCAGAGCGCACAATGGCTTTTCGTCAACAGCATGCAGACAGGCAAAGAGAAAAGATGCGAGGTCACGACCTCAGCTCTTGGGACTCTGCCTTCAACTTGTGCTCAGTCTCCTTTGGAGTTAGAGGAGGAAAAGGAAGCCCATCAGAGACCTAAAAGTTGGGTACTGCCCAGGTTCAGTAGCTAAGATTTACCGTTTACAAGAGCAGGTTCGCTTGATGGTGGCTTTGACAGTGCGTGGGGTGTCACAAGAAGGGTCTTGTAGGGGCTACAGTTCATAGGTCCAAGTTCAGGAAACTCAACTCAGACAAGCAAAACAAGTGAAGCAGGGAGGGAGCTGTGTGTGCACACATGTTCATTTGTATATCTGTGTAGATGTGTGTATCTGTGTGCATGTGCATGTGTAATGTATGTGAGTGCTTCTGCAAGTGTGTGCATGTATGTGCAGGAGCGTGTACATATGCAAGTTTGTGTATGTGTGTACAAGTATGTGTATAAGCATGCATGTACACACATGTATGCAAATGCAAGTGTCTGCATGAAGGAATGGATGTGTGATTTGTTGGTTCAAGGTTCAGAAAATCTAAGTCAAGTCAGAATGAAGAAATCAAGGATTTAACTGGGTTTTATGTGTGCTTCTCTGTGTGTGCACATGCATGCCCGTGTATATAAAGCTATGTGCATATACATGTGTATGTGTACATTTGTATATGTGTGTGCATACGTTTATTGTCATATGCTTGCATGTGTATATTTCTATGTATGTATACATGTGTGGGAGTGTGTGCTTGTCAATACGTGCATATGTGTGTATGTATGTATGTATTTGTGTTCAAATGTGTATTTGTGTGCATGTATACATAGATATTTGTGTGCATGTAAATAGATATCTGTGTGTAGAGGTGTGTATGTGTGTATTTGTATGTGTGCTTTTGTGTATGTGCATGCATGTGTTATCTTTGTAGTTGCATATGTGTCTATGTATGCATGTGTTCATGTGTGTACAGGTTGTTTTTAATGACTGTGTGCATGTTTGGGCAAGAGCATGTGTGCATATGTACCTGTATATGTGTGTGTTGTATGATTGCTTGTATATATATATGTGTGGGTGCAGGCATGAGCATGTATATATGCATCCATACATGTAGTTGTATACAAATGTGTTAGTGTAGGCAGATATGTGTTCATGGTTTGCATGTTTGTGCATTTGTGTGAGTACACATGTGAGCGTGCATGTGCATATAAGTGACCCCACAGGAAAACCCTACCCCAGGAACATGTTGCTCTGGGGCGACCTCAGGAAAAGTGACACAGACACCCACAGAGCCATGGAATGAAACACCTGGGAAGGGATCACTGTGGCCTCGGTTGAGCTGCTAACCTGGGGCCTTGGTTTCCACATGTGTCCGTGGGGTCTGTAATAGCACCCAAGACTCTCAGGAGCGAAGCCACATGTGGAGGCTGTGTCCCGGCCCAAATCTCCACTGTGTCCTTACAGCTTTGTGACGTCGGTCAGGTTCTTCCCTGCTCTGAGCCTCAGTGCTTCTCTAGAGCTGAAGCAACACGCGGTGGACGCTCGGTCGATGCTTCTGGAATAACATAATTAGAAGGATAGTCACAGGCCACGGGGTCAGTCCTGTCATTCTCATTTTCCAGATTGGAAACTGAGGCCCAGCAATGGAGGATGGGGGCCCAGCGATGGAGGATGGGGAGCCCGCAGTCTTACCCAGTGAGGAAGACTTCCTGCTCCACCTCGCAGACTCACTGGAGCACAAAGCACGATTTTCAGACCCGGATTTAGAGACATAGCCATCCACTCCTCGAATTCGTCTAAAAATAACCCTCCTTCCAGGGCCCTGGGGCCCTCGGGAGGGGGAGAAGCAGCGGAGCTCACAGCACTGCCCACCCTGCATCAGGCCCCTTTGGCTCCTCACCATCTGGTCCCGCCTTGGGACCAGTGCCCTCGCCAGCTGCACCTCTTCCCTTGGTCAGGGACAGATTTACAGCTCCCAGGCCTCCCGCCCTGGCCACATGGGCGTGAGTTTGCCATTGCCCCCAGCCCCATCCCTCCGCCTCTTGCCTTATGGCTCCCAGAAGGCTGTTTGGCTGCGGTCCAGATTAATAGCTTCTTGACTTCAATGGTCAATTCTCTGATTTGCCATAAAATTGCCTTGGATCGCGCCCCAAGGACAGTGCTGGGAGAGGGGGTGCAGAACTCACAGTTGCTTGCCCGCATCTCCCAGATGGGGACTCCCCCGCCTCCCTCTGACTACCTGCCGTGCCGCCCGCTGCTGGGTGCAAGAGTTGGGTCTCACCCTGGGATCACTCCACTGATCCCTCTTCCAGGGCTGCTGTGAGCTCAATTCCAGTGCTAGCTAGTTCTCAGGGGAGCCTCTGAGTACCCCATGGTTCACAGCCCACGGTCCCTCATGCCATCCCATCACCCCATCTTCAGCATGCTCTCTGCTCTCTTTTGCATCTGAGCTTTTCTTGTTGCATTACTGATGGGGTTTGACTGCCACATCCATTCAGGAGAGCGACCCTGTCTAACTCAGCGTTGCTTCCCTTGACCTTGAACCCTGCCTGGTCTGCATCACACCCTCAGGACTATCTGAGAGGTCAGCGAGGGAATTCATTGTCTAAGATATAATTTGCTATGAATGGGCTCACTATGGTATTTTATTATTGCGTGTGTGTTTGAATATGTATGTGTTTTGCATGCGAGTGGGTGCACATGCGCATGTGGTCGTGTGTACAAGAAGGCACTTGGGCGTGTGTGTCTGTGGAGGCCCAAGGGTGACATCAGGAATCATCCTGGATTGTTCTTCCTCCTTATTGCTTTGCTCTAGGGTTTCCCAGGCTCTGCCTTCCAGGGCCAGAGTTATAGGTCACCACCATATCCACCTGGAATTTTTATATGGGATTTGGGGATCCGAACTCAGGTCCTTTTGTTTGTGAAAAAAAGACATTAACCCCTGAGCCATCTTCCTAGCTTGTTGGTTTTTTTAAAAATATTTATTTAAGAGAGAGAGAGAGAGAGAGAGAGGTATGTATGTGGAGATCAGAGGAATCTTTTCAGTGTTAATTCTCTCCTACCATGTAGGATTCAGGGATCTAATTCAGGTCACCAGGAGGTTGAGATACATGTTTTGATTCCTCAATACGGTTGAAAAAGAAATCTTATGACATTTTCTCAGAAAAATAGAGGTTTACATCTGAGAGGCTGGTGACACGTACTGTTTGACACATACGGTTTGTATGAAACAATCCATCAGTTGTTTCTACTCGCTTGCGAAATCTCTCAGGAAAAGGAATATTGTCTCTATGCAAGCAATCTCTACAGTAAGAAGTAAGTGTGTGTGTGTGTGTGTGTGTGTGTGTGTGTGTGTGTGTATGTGTGTGTGAATTCTTGACTCTCAGCCAAGCCAAGATACAAACTAGATCCTGATCATTTGTCATGCATGCTACACACATCATGCGGGGCGCACAGGTCATGCATGCTACACACATCATGTGGGGCGCACAGGTCTGGGGCATGTGGAGTGCCCAGTTGGCCTCTTTTGGCTGCTGCTGAACGCCTGCTGCGGCTGTCAGGTGGACTGCGTGACTCTGGGGTCCGGCAGCTCACGCCCTGCCTCCCCTGCAAAGGCTGAGCTGCTGCTTGCAGGGCGAGTGGCTGCAGTGCTCTGCCCAGCCCAGAGTCTCCTCATTGAGGAACCCCGAGAGTGGCGGCCTGTCCCCAGCTCCTCCAGGGGCCTCCACTGCCTTGGCAGGAAGAAGAAGCTGATAAAGGGGGTTGCAGGAGAGCCGAGGCTCCACCGTGGGGACTCAGCCCCTGTAGCTACCACAACTAGTTACCCTCCCCCAAGATTCCTATAAGTAGATGACCACCAATTCCTATTCCATTGTGCACACAGTGGTGGTGGGGAAACGAGCTGGCTCTCTCTCTGCTCTGCCTCCCAGAAGGTCAGGTTCACCACATGATGTACACCCAAGGGGTGCTGCGCCTTCCAGCTGCTTCTCTCCACCTCCGCTTCTGAGTCAATGGCAGCACAGGCCTCATCTTTGTGAAAGCAGAGAATGGGGTTCCTGTGATTTTGGGGCGCTGTGCTCTGTCTACACCACAGCTCCAGAGAGGTCCACCAGGGCAGGACAGGCTGTGTGCTATCGCATCAGGACTCACTGGAGTGTGCGTGCGTGCGTGTGTGTGTGTGTGAGAGAGAGAGAGAGAGAAAGAGAGAGAGAGACTGTGTGCCTGGGCATATTCTATATATCCGAATGTGTTTAAATGTGTATATCTGACTCTGCAGGAATGCATTCTGTATGTGTATCTGACTGTGTGTAGACATGTTCTATAGGTTTACATGTTATTGTGTGTATATCTGATCATGCATGGATGTATTCTATATATCTGCAAGCATGTATGTGTATCTGACTGTGTATACATGGGCATACTCTGTATATCTGTGTGTGTGTCTGTACATAGGCACAGTATATCCCCATCGTGCTGCCCTGGAGCCCCCTGGATGGACCTTCTGCTTGTGGACCTGGGGGCTTCCTTTCCATGTGAGATGTGCAACATCAATAAGGGATGTCTGTGACGTCATCCCAGGAAGTCACCCCAACAGAGAAAGGAAAGTGATGGTATTAGGCCCAGGGTCACCGGCCTAGGATGGCAGTTTCTCTGCAGGCTGATGCTGGGGCTCACAGACCGCTGAGTTCAGAGTTCAAGGTCAGCTGGGGCTACTCAGTTTCACTGTCAACATGTCTAAGAGAAGACAGGAGGCTGTAATGTGGTTTCATAGTGAAGTGCTGGCCTAGAATTCAGCCAGGACACAGCTTGGTTGTAGAGTACTCCCTGGACTCTTCCAGTTAGGGACGGAAGTTATGGTCCAGTGATAGAGCACTGGGTTAGCATGTGAGACCCTGAAATCAACGCCCAGCACAGCAAGACAGACCAATGTGATGGTGATGGGGATTCTGGTGGAGATGTTAATGCTATCGGTGATGGTGATGGTGATTCTGAAGGTGATGATGGTGACACTGATGGAGATGATGGTGACACTGATGGAGATGATGGTGATGGTGGTGAGGAATTGTGGGCTCAGATGCTGGGGAAAGACACTGAAGTCACGGGATCATGAAGGCCTCTTGAACTCAGTGGGCCTTCAGGACCTGGAGGACCAGGGCCTGTGTGGCACCAGGCAAGCATCTACCCCTTATCCTTGGCCCTCATGTTCCCAGCTGTAAATGGGGATTTTTGTCACCCACGCTTTGTGGGATTCTGACCACACACATTTTCCACTGCTCTGTAAACCAGGAAGTGTTTGTTCACCAAATGTCAGGCCTGGTGGGCCCGTGCCAAGCGGCCATAACACTGGTAGGCGAGCGCTCTGTGCTCCAAGTCACTCAATCCACCTCACGGCGGATCAGATGATGAAACTGCTGGTCACTTCACTTATTCTCTAAGCTCGTCCAACCTTGGGGGCTGTTCTCTGGCCTGTCTCTCTGAGCCAGGCACTGTGCCTTTTCTTCTCCCAGTTGCCCATGTGGCTCTGGGCAGAATCTGGCTCAGAGAAAGAACTTGTCATCCTCCACTCTGCTGGGCTGCATCTCCCCCACAGCAACAGAGAACAGAGTCTGTGAGAAAGTCAGGTGCTGGTCAGCATCTCAGGCCAACAGGAGACGGAGCAGCCATTCCTGCGGGGCACCCTTGCCACATCCGAACATGCTGCAGCCCAGCTCACCTCCTACACTTTTCTCTGCCCAATGTGCCCTAGGTCAGGGAGTGTGGGTTGAGTTAATCCAAGGCAGAGAAGCCCGCCAGTCCCCCTCATTTGGGTCCTATATGGAAGACATAAATTCAGCAACGTGTGCTTGGCTGGCTGCCTCCGTTTTCTCCTAAGTAGCAAATTTATGGGACTCACACGCACCTGGGCAATTATTTCTCAATAATTTATGGTACCAAGGTGCCTTTATCCCTGATAAATCCAGCGTGTGTGGACCAGCAGGTGAGTCAGTGCATTTCCTGGCATCGGGAGGCAGCGATGCCTTTTTCTCAGTGACTTAGGAAACTTGGGAAGACAGAGGCTTTGCATAATGCAGATCCTGATACGAACATACTTGGTCTGACTCGCTGTGGATGCAATTAGAGCCATGAACACCAGGAGAAATTCTTCCTCCCGAGACAAGCGAGGTCTGCTTAGTATGCAAAGCAGCAGTTATTTGAGACACAGGAGCCCAGGAACGTGGTTAGCGAAGCACCCAGTTTGATTTGCAGCTTTGAAGCATTCAGAGATGAATAAAACATGGAATTAATTGCCGAAGAACTGTCACCAGCCGGCAGGAGAGCCGCGTACTTTGGAAAGCAAAGTAAAACACAAACAGAAACACAAAAAGCAAGAGTGGGCCTGCCCCGAGCCCCAGGAACAGCAATTGGTCCTACCTGGAATTTTCTTCCATGAAGACTGTCTCTGCAGCCTTCAGATTGTTACCCCACAAAACCCTCTCTGCTGACTCACCCATGGGAAGTGCTTCTGGTCTAACCTTATGGATTTCTCTTATCCAGTGAGTAAATATTTACTTAGCACCTGCCACGGGCCTAGTATTCACTCTCCCAGGTGCTGGGGAAATAGGTGGGAACAGTACTGCTTAGGGTCACCTTCCTGCTCTGAGTGAGTGAAAGAGAGACAGCTGAGCTAAGAAGACCATCAGGGGAGAGAGCATTTAAGCCCTGGGTCTGTCCTTAACAACAGCAAAAGAAAAGGAAAGGAGATGAGGGGAGGAGAGAAGAGGAGAAAGGGGGAGGGGAGGAGAGGGGAGGTCAGGCACAGAGAAACATGTGCTATAGCCAGAGAGTTCATGGATATTAGAGAAACAATAGTCAAAATTCAATAGTCAAAATTGAGTGGCCAGGGTAAGAGGGATAGTAGAATCAATGTCAACAAAATCCACTCTTCCAATTCATCCTTCCATCCATCTAATCATTCATTCTTCCATCAACCCACCCACTCATCCAACTATCCATCTATCCACCCATCCATCAATCCATCCCTCTGACCATCTATGCCATCCATCTATCTACCCTTTACCCACCCATATCATCATCCATCTTTCTACCTATCTATCCATCTACCCATCTATCCATCCAACCAACTACCCACCCACACAACCATCCATCCATCCATCCATCCATCCATCCATCCATCCATCCATCCATCTATCCACCTGCTCATCATCTATCTCTCTTCATTGTCTTTTTCATATTATGATAAAATACTTGACAAGAAGCAGTTTTGGGGAGGAAGGGCTTATTTTGGCTTGGGTTCTGAGAGGATGCAGTCCATTGTGGAGGAAAGGCAGGGCAGCAGGGATGTGGGACAGCTGGTCACAGGCAGGAAACATAAAGTGGACAGGAAACAGGATCAGGCCATGAAACTTCAACCCCTTCCCCCTCATGATCCACTTCATCCATCAACTGGGGACAGAGTGTTCAGACATGAGTCCATGGGGCGATTTTACACAAAACTGAACCATCTATCGTGCATCTCCAAATATTTCATTCACTGAACACATATATTCCCAAGCTGCAATGTGAACCACACCTTGCTGGTGCTGACCCTGGGAGTCCAGTGGAGGCCATTGCAGGTGAGATCCTGGGGCTCACATGCCTTGGTAATATGGATATTAAGAAAACACCACAAACACACCCTTACCCATCTACCTATCCATCCTTCCATTCATCCTTCCATCAGAAGGGAGATTTCCAAGCATGATGGGGAGATGAAAGAGCGACGTGGTAGAGAAGGCACCAGAGAGGCATCGGGAGCCCTCTCAGGATAGACAGCAGTGATGGAGATGGGCAGGGAAGTCTGGGGGTCACAACCAGCCCAGCAGAATTCTCACATCAGCTCTTGAGCAGTGCTTGTCTGCTCTGTATACCCACTGTGCACATGGGCAAACAGAGGCTCCTTGGCACAGGGTCCTGTTCTGTTCCTGCCTCCTTCTACAGTCTGGGAACCAGGGGAGAGAAGGAGCTCCCTGTCCTCCTCCTCCCGGGGCATCATGGGCCGTGGGAGGGATTGAAACAAGAGCCATCTATGGGGCCTCCTGCCTGGGACCACGACCAAGCCCTCGCTCTGCGCTGGCCACATGGGGAAGAACAGATGGATTCTGGGAGCTGAGATATGGAAGGGGACACCCTACTCTCTTCACAGCAGTGACTGTGGGGCAAGGGCCTGGGGTTCTCTGGGAACGCCACACTGAGCCTCTTCTCTGGACCGAATGGCTGGCAGAAGCTCCGATGGAGCCCAGGGCTGGATCCCGCTCTACATGAGCTGGTCAGGCTGTGGGTGGAGGGCCTGGCTGTAGAGGAGGAAGGGTGGTATCTATGGATTCTGTCGACCCCCTGAACTCAGGCCCCCCAGGCTGGGGCGGCAGCTGCCCCCTGTAGAGCAATCCCTGGGTTCCTTTTCCACACAGCCTTGGGGCCTCTCGGGACCAAGAAGTGATCCCGTCCACTCCTCTCGGAACATTCCAGCATTCCTGTTGTACCCAGAGAGAGAGAGAGAGAGAGAGACAGAGAGCGAGAGAGCGCCCAGTCCTGAGAGGACACAGAGGTGACTGTGTCCAAGGCCAGGCCGTGTCAAGCATCCTGATGATGGCCCTGTCTCTTTCTCATTGGCAAGATCCTCACATGCCTTGTTGAAGGAAGGGGTGCATGGAGGAGGGAAGGGGGGTGAGGCTCGCTTGCCCTCCCCAGCCCCTGGATTGTGAGGTACCTCTCTGCTCTGCTCCCTGCATGGGACTGGGAGGCTTTGCACGTGGAGGGGACATATTGGTTCACGTGTTGTTTCAATACGTGCAGCGCTGTGGTGGAAGATGGCCGCCTGCGGACACAGGCCTGGAGTGCGGGGTGCTGGCAGAGGCTGTTTGACCACAGCTGCCCGGCTGCCAGGTATGGACTGACATAACCTGCAGTCACAGCGCCTGGTGAGGCTTGCGTGGTGACCGTTGCCTGCCCCACTCCCACCCCCACCTCCATCTTCATGTGACAGGCAGACGGGATCTGCTGTGGGCTCAGCCGCCATCTGCCCCTGAGAGCTTTGTGCTTGTGAGCCAGGGAGGGGGCAGCTCTGAGGGGAGACCAGGGAGCAGGGAGAGTTGGCAGGGCTTCTTTGGGGGCTGGGGTACCTGTCTCCATGGTGAGCAGCCCTTTCCCGGTGGCTCTGGAGGCGCTCTGGCTTCACCCTGGTCTGCAGCGGGCACTGGGCCTTCTCAGCTAGGCAGCTGGGCACCAAGGTCAGAAGCGGCTCCTGCTGTGGAGGGTCCCAGGCTGTGCTGGCCTGCGTGAGAAGCCGCACCCCACAGGGTTCCCTCGCACATGTCCCTGGGCTGCATGACCTGGATTCCCAGCAGAGGTGGCAAGAAGCGATATGGGGAGGGGCTTTGAGGACAGACAGGGCGATGGGCCTATCAGAGCCTCCGCAGATGCATGTGTCCACTGAGAGAAGAGACTGGAGTGCAGCCACTGTGCAGTCATTGCTCCAGGAGATCTGGGGGTCCTTGAAGCCACCTGAGTCCCCCACACTCACCAGACACTACCCTAAGTCTCTGCTGCCTTCCCAGGGTCCCGCCCCTTTTGAGCAGATTTAGAGGGATCAGCAAGGGACAGCCGCTGGGAGAGAACGTGCTGCCCACAGCTGCAGGGACATCCAGGGTGAGCGTCTGGTGACCGGGCAGATGGGTCATTTACCCACTCGACCTCCGACAAGATCTAGGCCATCCATCATCAATATATGAAAATAAAAAATAAAATAAAATTGACAATGAAAAGCAGTAAAGGGGAGGTTTTCGATGTGGTCGCATGGGGACGAGGCTAATGTAATTATTTCCAAAGTTTCTTTCTGGGCTTTTGCCTTGGGATCTGGGCTGTAGAGCGGCTGAGGCTGTGCATCACTGTGAGATTCTGCCCTCCGTTGCTCACATTACCCCAAGTCTCTCATTGGCAGTGATCGGGACAAGTTGTCAGAGTGTCGGAGAAGAGGGATGGATTTTCCAGAGTGGGATCAGCAGGATTAAATCAGGCTGGGTCAGAGGGGATCTTGGAAAAGCTGAAACCAAGTCAAGTTTATTATGGAATCTATATACCATTATATACCCTTCTATACCATGACTCGGGATGACATGGTGCAGACAGATGACATCATATACATTGCATCATAGAAGACAGCTGAGGGCGAGATCAACATTAGGTGGAATCACCACCCACATAGCCCCGCCAATCTTCAGATATGCTAATATGTATTAAGGGCCTCAAAAAACAGGAAGAGATATGCAGAAAACACCTTGCCTGGTGTCCAGTTTTGAGGTAGGACAAGAACCACCCTGGCCCTTCTGGGAAGGCCAGCAGGAGGCAGATCTCTACTTGGCACAGGTGATCACCTGCTAACCACTGGCGGCCATGAGGACCCATCAACCACCTCAAGAAACTAGAGCTTCAGTGTTCCCTACACTCGTCCTGACAGGCAAGTGATGTGGGAGAGGGGGACGAGCTTATAACCTAGACACCGTCGGCAAGGGTGAAGGTAGAAAGACCCAACATGGTGGCTCAAAGTGAGCTGTCCTGAGGGAACTGAGAGACCAGGCCAGGCCCAGCCACGCACAGGGACAGCTCAGCGCTCATTCTTTTGTAATTAAGGCACAATTTGATCACCCACTAAAAATGAGGTTCCGAAGCTAACGCTGAGATGAGTCTTTGGCGTTGGTGTGTTACATGTTGTCTGGTGTCTTCTCGCCTTGCTAGACAGAAAGCAGGAGAGCGGATGTTGCAGTTCACCTGCATGGTTGCTTATAAGTCACCATCAAGTGGCTTAGCGGAACAAGGGGTTTATTTTCTTATAATAATTTGGTTACAGTTCATAGTCCAGCTTAATGGGAGAGCACGCACCAACATCAGGGCTGAAGGAACTGGCCACACCATCTCTACATAATGGCTGAGAAAGGTATGATTCTTAATTGCCAGACCAGCATGTCTGGCCAAGTGTACACAAGGATGCTGACTTTCTCAATCAGCTCTCTGTATTTTATTTCAGGTTCTAGTCCCACCACCAAGAACTGGGCCTTCCCCATCAGCTAGACAATCTCCTGCAGGTTTGCTCTAGACTTAACCACTAATTCTCTACAAATGTGCGCAGAGCTCAAACCCTCAACTGTCGAGTTGACACCTGTGCCTAACTATAACAGGGGGAGCCACATAGAGCCTTCTCTACCCCCTTCCTAGGCAGTAGTACAGTCTTGAGAGCACCAGGGAATAACAGTATAGCAGCCCCAGACCTATGGGTCCCCAAACTGGCAAGGCTGGAGAGGGGCCCGGAGGGTACACTTTGGAGCTGACCTGGCCAGCAAGCATGCTGTGCGCTCTCAGGCACGTCACTGACCTCTGAACTCCTGCAGAACTTAAACATGATCACGATGTCCTTGATGGGGACTTGCCCCCTCTTTAGGTCTGGATTCAGATGTCTCTCCTGAGTGAAGCAGTCCTCGGTCTCCCTGCTTAAAGCCCCTCTTACCTTCTCGTCAGATCACCTACCCTCCCACAAATCATAAAAGCTTTTGATGTCTTGACCCTGCCTGGAAGCTGGTGTGACATACAAATCCCAGAGTGCAGGCTTGTTTCTCTCTCAACTGCTGGGGACATTTGGGACACACATGTGTCACTGGGGTCATTAGCGAAGAGTGGGAGGGGCCAGTTCCATATGTGATGGGCTGGGCCAGACATAGAAGTGGGACCCTAGGCTTGGCAGAAACAAAGAAGATGGGGGGGGGGTTGTATGATATCTTTTCCTTACAAGCAGCCCCCTCTGCCCCTTCTCTCCTCAGCTCTCCCATCTCACCAGTGAGTCCCCCTTCTCAACCCATTTCACAGTTGTCCAGCTGCACCCCATTCTCTTCCTTCGTTCAGAGCATGGTGTCAGGGAGATGAGACCCATTCTCACATTCTGGACAGCAGGAAGGACGAGGTGATGGCGCTCCCAGATTTGGTGTTGATGGAGTCCCAGGTTCGGGCTCACAGCCTCCTTGATGAGCATGGGGAGAGGCTGGGGGAGGGGGAGAGACCAGCGCTGTGTGCCTCTTTCATACTTTCACAGGGGAACTAATCCCGTTTAGGAACGCTAATCCGCTTTCAGAGGTCCTGCCTCCTGGTGCCTGCGGGCTAGAGTTTCAGCACAGGAATTTGAAGAGAGGCAGGCAGCCAGCACCACCTCTTACCCCCCCCAGCACATCTAACAGAGTTTCCAGGAGGGACCTGGGGATTATTTACACTTTGAATATAATCACAGTTCATTGTCTTATTGTCTCCATCAATGCAGCCCTCAGGTCTCAGCCAGCACCTCTGTCAACTGCATACAGCTGTAGATCCTCCTGGTCTTCCGCAGTCCTTCATGGGGACTCATGAGAACCTGAGGCAGCTTCCCTGTACACAGCACCCCACAAGCAAAGGTCCTGCAGTCTAGTCATGTGGAAGTTCTGCACGATTTGGCCCCTGTGTCCTGGTCTTATCACCTGCAATGTCCCCCTATGTTCCCTTTCCGCTATTCCTCAACGCACCAGGTGTGGCGCAGCCTCAGGGTCTTTGCACTCACCATTCCCCCAGATATCCAGCCCATGTGACCTTTGCCCTTCTCCCTTAACTGATCCGGGTCTGTTCTCAAATGTCTCCCGTTCAGCAATACTTCAAATTTAGAAAAGCTGTGAGCAATGTTCTCTCTCTTTCTCTCTCTCTCTCTCTCATGACAATTTTTTCCTGTGTGCATATCCTCATTCAACATGTTATTACTGATCTTGCTGATTTTCCTTGCCCACCAGCCCCCTCTAGAACTCCTGCTTCAGGACTTTATTCTGTTTGTGAACAGCTGTGTCTATAGCTCCTGGTGCTTGGTGTTTTCTGTTGATTGGAAGATGGAAAGATGGGTGGAAAAAGGGAAGGAGAGAGGGAGAAAAGGAGGGAGGAAGGGAGGGATAAAGGGTAGTAAGACACAGGGTGTAGGGATGGATAGGTGGAAAGGTAGTCAAAGTTGGAGAGATAGCTCCGGGGTTAAGCCTCTGGCTGGAAAGCAGAAGGTCCTGATCCCAAATCCCATGTAAAAATGCCAGGCAGAAATGGTGGTGGCCTGTACTTCTGGTCCACACATGCACACATGAAGATACAGACACAAGACACTCATTCAATAAATAAATTTTAAAAAGACGAGTGGATGGTGAGTGGACGGGTGAAAGGATGGATGAATGATGTAGGGAGGGATGGATGAAAGGAGGGTGGTGTAGGAAGGGAGGGATGTTATAGAGATGGATGAATGGATGGATGGAGGGAGGGAGGGAAGGAGGGAGGGAGGGAGAGAGGGAAGGAGGGAGGAATGGATGGAAGGAAGGAGGAATAGATTAATGTGGAAATGGGTGGGTGGGGGGAATAGATGAATGGAGTGGTGGATGGATGGAGGAAAGGTGGGAGGGCTGGATGGTGGTGGGACGGATGGGTGGAAGGATGGACGTTTTCCTGGTAAGCCACAACCTCTTCAAGCCTGTTTTGAGGCGTGGGAACCTTGGGGAAACCGCCCTGACTTGAGTGCCCCCTGCCGATGCCCAGAGAAAAGGGTCAGAGTTTCTGATAGGAGTGTGGCTTTGAGCCCAGCCTGGCCTGGGAGCCTGGGTGAGGGGTCCCTGGCAGTTCACCGTGGGGTGAGGGGTTCCCAGCAGTTCACCGTGGGCCCACACTGGTGTAAGTGAAAGGTTAAACCTCTGCCTTGAAAGTAGAAGGACCCGAGTTCAGATCCCAGATCTCACTTAAAAAAAAAAAAAAAACACACCCGGTGAAAACACTTCTGCACTTTCAACCTGGGAAGGCGGAGCCTGGGAAACCCCGGAACAAAGCAAAAAGGAGGTAGAGTGATCCAGGGTGGTTCCTGAAGTCATCCACAAACACGCACTGAACTCTCTCTCTCTCTCATAAAGAGAAAAAATTGATAAGATTTCTCTGAGGCACCTCAAGGTCTTCTGCAGGTATTGCTAGAATTTACATTTAGAAGTTACTGAGTAACTTCCACTTACTCAGTCTTTTATTATATATTTTTATTTATGTATGTGTGCATTTATTTGTGTCTTTGAGATGGCATCACACTATGTAGCCCAGGTGGCCTGGAAGTCGTGGAGATCCTCCTGCCTCAGCCTCCTGAGAACTGGGATTGCAAGTGTGACCCACCACCCCTGCCACATGATAATTTTAAAGGGACTTCTTTTTTAAACCAACATTTAAAAAGCAAGAAAAGACAGACACGGTTTTCCTTCCCTTGTATGGCCAGTAGCCAAGCCGAGCATGTGCCTGCCTGGCGTATGCACCCAGCATGCTGCAGCCCCCACTATTCACTCGCGCTTTGGGTCAGTGGCCTGGTCAGACATCACACGTGTAACCTTCTCCCAGCTGCCCTGGGTGCTCGAGAATGACAAGTCTGCTGCATGGGTGCAGGAGCTGCGGGGTGATTTCTATCAAGAGTACAGAAGCAGCAGAGAGAGCAGCTGGGCTGGGGGAAGTCTGGGGGGACAGGTCCAAGGAGCATCTCCATGGCAACCACTTGCATCCATACCCACGATCAGGACTGGAGGATGGACAGCAAGTGCAAACCGAGAGGGCTGGTGCCAAGACCCCGCTGGTCTCCAGAGTCACCTGACTCCAGGCAAAGCCTGGGGAGGGTGGCGAAGTCCATCTCAGTTGGGGTGAGGTAAAGTTTTCAGGGTTTGTGCGGAAACAGGCCTGGAATGTAAATTCTAGCAATACCTGCAGAAGATCTTCAGGTGCCTCAGAGAAATCTCATCGATTTTTTCTCTTTATGAGAGAGAGAGAGTGAGTTCAGTGCGTGTCTGTGGATGACTCCAGGAACCACTCTGGATCGCTCTACCTCCTTTTTGCTTTGTTCCAGGGTTTCCCAGGCTCCGCCTTCCCAGGTTGAAAGTGCAGAGGTGTTTCCACCTGGTGTTTTTTTTTTTTTTTTTTTTTAAGTGAGATCTGGGATCTGAACTCAGGTCCTTCTACTTTCAAGGCACAGGTTTAACCTGGAGCCATCTCTCCAGCCCCCTAAATTTCTTTCAGGTGCATATGATTCTATAGCCCCCTGTGCTACCAAGGAAGAAACTTAGGCACCGCATGGCTCAAGTAAACCCTGTCCAAGGCCCGCTTCTGGGAGGATGCTGGAGCAGAGCTGCTTCTAGACCCCAGGTCGGGCTGTGACCAGTTGCTCTGATGCCACAGAGCAAGATCTGGTTCTGAAACTAACCTAAGTGCCGCTCTCTCTTACCTCCTCTCAACAGAAGCCGCCCCCCAGCTGCTAACTGACCACGGAAAGCTTGCCCGGGGGACCACTTGCTGTGCATGCCTGGGAGGGGAGGGGCGAGCTAATGGCCAGTGGTCAGGGCCAGAGACTGCGGAAATGGGTTTTGAAGCCCCTGGGGTCACCACATAAGCCATCAGCTGGTGAGGGGGACGCTGGCCCCGGGTTACAGCTGCGCAGGGTCACGAGCAGGTCATGGAGCTGAGGAGGAAGCATGAAGGGCCGCGCAGCCCGCAAGGTCCAAAGCCAGCATGAGCTCTAACTAGCAGAGAGACCGTCCCTGGCGTTTGCCGGGTGTCACGCTAGGTCAACAGACGTGAACCTTGAAAGCAAGGTAAACCACGGGTCCTAGGAAAATACCCCCGTGACTCAAGAAAGCCCTACTCAAATGCAAACCCCTGGGCAAAACCTCACTGGGGTGGCACTCCGGGATGCTCCCACGCAAAGACGTGATGGGGGTTACTCTTCACTGTTGCTGTGAGAGAGCATTCAAAGTCAAGCAACTGAAGGGAGAAAGGGAGTTTATTCAGCTTACGGGTCCAGAGGGGAGAAACAGTCCTTCATGGCAGAGGCGACATGGCTGGTGGCTGAAGCTGGAGGCAGCTAAGTCACTGCAAACATCCTGGAGCTCAGAGCTGCTCAGTCCAGGAGGCCAGTGGGCGACAGCTGAAGGCTGGAGGATCCCTAGAAAGCTGAAGAAGCGAAGAAGCTGGGAAGCAAGAGGGAAGAGTTTTCTAGCACAGCTTCGGAGAGTCTCTCTTCCAAGTCTTCTGTTCTGTGGTTCCTTTTATCTGGTCTGCTACTGGGAGGTTCCAATCAGATCTGGTCTTTGTGTTGTAAATGTATTGATCCGGATCATCTCCTCAGGTGGTCTGACAGCTGATCTTAGTTAATGCCAGGTGTGGTCAAGTTGACACCCAAGATTAACTATCACGGGACCAGGTGGAATGCTGGCCACTCACAGCTTGTCAGTGTTCAGTTATGACAAGGACCAAAGTGTCTCTGAAATCCTCAAGACTAGCACTCGGAGAATCCCCACACGGGTACCCCAGCATAAAGCCACGGATCCACCCTCTGTGGTCCCGGTTATGGGAGGAGCAAAAGCGCCCCCCTGCCTGCTCCTCCACCCCTTCTGCAAACCTGACTGGAGCTTTTGGTCCTTTGCATCTCATATTGGCAACCTAGTTGGTCTTGTAGTCCCCCTCTAGGTAGAGCTCATCTACAATGCAGAACTAGTCTCCATACCCTTTCATGAACAGGCTTGGTGACCTTATCTCTGGAGGATTAAAATAAGGGGGTATTCCTTCAGGATAGTCCTAGCCCTGAGGGATGATCTTCAAAGACCTTCAGAGACCATCCCAACATAGCTGCTCTAAAACTGCCTAATATCCTCCCTCTAAGCCAAGGGACCCCATAAACCTGCATCAGACATTGCCTCTATGCAAAGGTTCCCTTCCTCATAGAACAGAATGTGCTCACAAGGACCCTCAGACTGTCACTATAACCCCTGCTCTCGCCCTCCCTCTACTCAGCCTCAGTGGCACAAACTTCCCAGTACGTGGATGCTGTAGCTTTCTGGCCTCGCCCTGATGCTGCCTACAAAGCTTTCTCCATCCACCTCTGGGGTCTTTGCTTCAACGCGCCCTCCGGTGTCTACCTGCTTCCCTCTCCTGGCCTGACCCTTAGTTCTTTCCCCATCAGCTGCCTTCTGCCTCTCGAGGGCTGTCCCTATCTCTAGAATGTCAAATCCAGGGAAGGGATTTCCACCAGTCCCATCTCTACTTTCACTCCCTAGAAACCCTTTCCTATCAACCAAAGTAAAAATCCACGTGCACCACAAAGCCTTTACTCAACTTGTTCCTGACAGCCCTGGGGGCGGGGGGAGAGGAGATGTCAGCTTCTGTCCCACCAAAGATGGAGGAAGTTGCATTTGCAATGAGACCTGAAAGATGCCGGCTGACAAGAAGAGAGGAGGTGGGCAGTAGATGCAGAAAGGGCCTGGGGCAAGAGTGAGGGGGAATCAGAGGAGGTGGGCACAGGGGTGGGGAGACAAATCAGGAGGGCAATGCAAACATTGTAAACAGGGATGCGGAGCTGGATTGAAGGCAGAGAAAACAGTGTTTAATGGCCCCAGG